>OX376070.1:19767500-21017500 GCA_947361185.1 Charanyca ferruginea | reverse complement strand
ACCCTTGCGAGCGTGTCAGCGAGTTGAACTAAATTGACAGGGAGATTTTGACAGATAAAGTATAAGATGACGTAAGAAGTGGCATTCTGTAAGGTAATTCCCCGTCACTTCGCACTCGAACCCGATTCAAAGTATCAAATATATCAAGGTCATTTTGAACCTGATGCGAAGTGAGAGTGAATAGCAATGTGAGATCCGAGTTGTTGTTTTAATTTTACAGAATCGACCTAATGCTATTAGTGCGCTGGAGTTTTTATAGTGCACAAGCATGTGTGCAAATACCGGTTGCGCGTCTTCCTCCCTTACCCTCATAGTACAACACGACCAGAGAGAGATCAGACGCAAGACCAACGGCTTTACGTGTATTCTGAGGCTCGGAAGTGTCAAGTTCCAAACTACGGGCTACTACTGAAAAATTCCAAATAGAAAAACCCAACACTCTGCCAGTCTTGGGAACCGAATGCAGGACCCCACGCTCAGCAGTCGCTCTAATGACCACGAAACTAACGAGGCAGTTTCGAGTGTGAAGACAATAATGCTAATAGTTATCCATGCTTCGCATTATTGCGACATTTCGTTTTTATCTGGACAATACCTGGAAACCTGGTTACAGAAATATCGAAGGTTCAACTTCTTTTTACTTATTTTTTTTTTTAATATTTTACATAGTATAAAACAAAGTCGCCGAAATATCTGTAATATGAGACACTAATGACTGCACCGAATACGATAATTGTTTTTTTTCTTTATTTATTATTTATTTAGGTATTTATACTTCATGCACAAAGGTACAAAAGCGGACTTAATGCCTTAGGCATTCTCTACCAGTCAACCAAGGGTGATGAAGAGATACCATGGCAGGTGCATATGAAAAAAGAATATTAAAAAAAAGTTAAAACAGATAAACTAACTTGTTGTATTTGGTATTGCTAGGACAAGGTTTGTATGAAATAAAATCATGGCGAGATTTATACATTCAATTGTATAAAAAAAAGGTAATTTAGAGGGTTTAAAATATTAAAATATATTTCCAATGTGAAGAATACATTACCAGGATTGATATACTTAGCATATTTTTAAATTCCCGCATAATTAAAATATTACGAAATGAAAATAACACTTTTTCGTTTTATCTCGATGCCCATTTTGTGTTTATAAAAAAAAGAAAGTGACAAGCGATGTTAACGGATCTATAGTATTGGCAGACAAGTGATGTGACAAGTGTGTGGAAAAAAAATAATGATTACATATTTTGTGATATTATTTCCCATAAAACGATGCAATTTCAATGTAAGAACTGCGAAAGTGCGAAACGGCGCATGTCAGTGACCATGTTACTCTCAGTCGTCGTTTCGTTTTGAAATAATGAGCTTTTAGTTAAACTATTAACTTTTTTTGCGGGGTTTTAAAAATATTGTAAATGCCTGAAGATACTCTTTAGGTACCCAAGAATATTAGAATTAGAATTTCAACTTCTCTAAACATCTTAATTTTTTTTGTACAAATCCTGCCACGATTCTTTAGGAAATCGTTAGAAAAAAAAACGTTGCTTTTGCGAAGCTGGGGCGGGTTGCTATTCAAAAATAAAAGCTTTACAGCTATATTATCTGCTCAATGTTAAATAGGTACTTATATTCGAAGCACAGTGTGCATAGTTAACAGTTATGATAAATAACTGTTTTTTACAACCCCCATTATTATTTATTATAAAATTGCATGCTTGAAGACACAGTAATATTCTTAGGTACTTTTTAACGATATTAAATAAATTAACATAACAAAATAGTAGAGGATAATGTTCTATTTCCAAAATTCATAATTTCAAATTTAAATATACTCTCTATTCAATTTAACTTGTAAAATAACTCAAAGTAAAGCACTTCAAATAATTTTTACTTCAGATTATTATAATGTGCTCTTTAGTATTCCAGATAGATTTGCTTGAAACCAATCAGAAATAAAGTCTCAAATAAAAAGGTCCCTCGAACACTTAGGCCCTTCTTGACTTGCACTAGTTTTATACACGACTGAAACTTTCCTTTGCGTATGCTACAGATGCCAATCTGTACACACAAACACATAAATTTACACAATTACATAATTTACGACATAAATTTTGTAGCTATCATTGTTTTTCAGTTCCTAAATTGTTCCAAATTAGGAATGATAACGATTTGTTCTATGTTTTTTATGCATATTACTTAAGGCCCTTAGGGCCAAAAAAAAAGGATAAAATTTTAGATTCTAAATTAAATAGATAGTAAATTCCTATATTGAAAGATTTTTTGTTATTCTACAGAATGTCAAAGAAAACATTGTCTTTGTTGCCAGGTTTGCCATGTTCGACATCATGTACTTTACTTCGCGACTGCAGGCACCACAAGTCGCGTAGTACTGGTTTGCAACGCGTCGAAGCGTGTACGAACATTACCGAAATTAAATAGCGGAAACTTCCGAGCGACACCTATGATACTCGAATCGGGAGCAAGTCGACACGTGGACGAAGGGCTTTAGAATCTTCTAGGTCACCTAGAATAACTTGTTTGGAATTGGGTAACCTTTAAGTTGGGTCACGTTACTAGTATGTCTTCTTATAATATTTAGGTAACAGGTTTCTTGTGCAAAGCCCCACTATTGCGAAGTGAGTAATGTTTTATACGGACGAAGTGCACAAGTTAGTAAGTAAATCATTTACTAGTTTAGTTCATTGCAGAAATCAGTCTGGTTCCAATTTATATCCTAATTTTGAGTTCTCGTGAGATAATTTAAGACTTTAGCATAATTTTGAAGTTTAAGCAGATGATGTTGTGGGCAGAATCTAGTCTAAATAAAAGTGAAGGACAGTCAAGCACTAAGCATGTTTTTAGGGTTCCGAAGCCAAATGGCTAAAAACGGAACCCTTATGGATTCGTCATGTCTGTCTGTCTGGTCCGTATGTCACAGCCAATTTTTTCAGAAACTATAAGAACTATAATATTGAAACTTGGTAAGTAGATGTATTCTGTGAACCGCATTAAGATTTTCACACAAAAATAGAAAAAAATCCATACCTACTTAGATCTGAAAATCAAAAATGTTTTTTCATTAAACCCATACGTGTGGGGTACCTATCTATGGATAGGTCTTCAAAAATGATGTTAAGGTTTCTAACCTTAACATCATTTTTGAAGACCTATATTGCGTCCATATTTAGTACCATCTTAGATCTTGTGTCTGGGTGTTGTTTATCTATATATGTATGTATTTAAACAAAAAAAAAAAATGTATTTGTGTATGTATATCAGCTGTCTGACACCCATAGTACAGGGTCTCCCTAGTTTGGGGTCAGATGGCCGTGTGTGAAAATGTCCCCACATATTATTATTATTATATTTATCTAAATTATGTAAAAATCAGACTAATTAAAATTGTGTTAACTTTTCGTTGAAATAAAATGTTTTGTTTTCCTGCTTCTATGAACCTCTTTTTTCGAATGCTATTATAAATGGAGTATAACATTCAAGCGCACGAAGTGCTAGTATAATACCTATATACTACTTTTTTACTATTTTGTACATTACATAACAGATCTAGCGTCAACATAGATTAAGGCGCTAACAAGCGACTTTTGCAGATTTTAAACTGACAATCACGTCAAAATGTGTAGTGTAAATGATTTGAAAAATATATATGTTAAATTAGAACATTCTCTTAAACATTTAGTTTGTGAATATTTTTTATTAAATTCATATTAAATAGTTAAATTAAATCGTGAAGTTGTGTCTGACGCGGACAAAACATTGATAATCAAACAAAATCTACCAGGAATATTTAAACGAAACTTTTACAATCTTACAGTCAATTTTACTATCTATCTTTTAGTATACGCCTTTTTTAAAGTAAAAGAATACTATCTTTTATTTAATTTTTTCGACTAATCTTTGAGAGTTTTGGACGCAGCGCATACGATTCTCTTGTCGCTCAAGGTCGCCGGCGTATGTCGTCGCCTTAAGAATGAGGTTCAACATAAAAACAATGCAGTTTTCTCGTAAAAACACACAGCTGCACCAATTAATCTCCAATGAACAATCTCTCTCATTCATTTAAACTACGCTACAAGGGATTAAAATAACTAAAAGTGTTTTGTTCTCTTTCTTTCTTGTTCAGGTCGGAGATATCTTAAGGAGACATTTTACATAATTCTCTGCTCTATTTCAGCGATGTCTGGCACATTTTATAACAGTTTTAAGAGCTCTCCAACACTTTGGACTACGGATTAATATTGTAGAAGTACCTACTCTCACTTTATAGAGGTGAAATAATTTATGTTTTAAAAGTATTTGGGAACTTTTTCAGGTACGTTTTTAGTAGGGTATGCTGTAATAGCGTGTCTGGGCTACTTTGTATGTTATATGACGTATCCACGCATAGCACGTGCCGTCTGACCTTTGGAATTAGTAAAACTTTTTGGTGAACAAAGGTTTAGGGACTAAATATTTTTTGGACATAAATATATTCTCGAGGATAAACACCGCCGTATTAGCTTTTTAAATTTCAAACTGTATTGTTCTGCTACTGGGCATTACCATTTTCGACGCCACGGTTGGCGCTATAGAATTATATCTATGGTTGGCGCAGTGGTTGAGCGATTGACTGCTGCGCATCGTGTTGCGGGTTCGAGTCCCGGCTAGGGTAAACATTTGTGTAATGAGCACTTGTGTTTACCTATTGAATCCGGTAACACAATAAGGTAATCCGTTTTTCTCAATCTGTAATACCTTGTGTCTGGTTGTTGTGTATCTATATACATATCTATTTATGTATTTGTGTATAAATATCCGGTTACATCCGATCCGATCCGTATGGTGTCGGACGTAAAGAATGTCACCATCCCATATCTTCCCGTGGGTGTCGTAAGAGGCGACTATAGGGACTCACCAGAAAATGGGCAGCAGCGTTCTCTGTGCCTTTGTAACAACCATACTGCGATCGCCAACCCGCCTGCCAAGCGTGGCGACTATGGCAAAACCCCCCCTTTGGGGGAGGCCTGTGTCCAGCAGTGGACGTCTTTCGGCTGAAGTGATGTGGTGATCCGGGTAACTGGTGGATGCAAGCGGCGTGTTGCCGCTCCTTGTGGCGTTCTATGGAGGATGCCTATGTTCAACAGTGGACGTCTTTCGGCTGATGATGATGACGATGTATGTATATCAGCTGTCTGACGCCAATAGTAGGTACAGGGTCTCCTGTTTGGGGTCAGATGGCCTTGTGGAAAATTTCTTCACATATTATTATATTATTTAATAATAATAATAATAATAATAATAATTCTTTATTATCAGGCTACTAAGGCCCATAGAAAAAAATACACAAATGAAATAAACAAAACATAAACTAATACATAATTATTAACCTAGTTTACAAATCTATTTACTACGTTGGATCGGCGACGTATTGCGCTGAGTCGTGGTGTCGGGTAACCTTCCGCGAAAACGCCGATACAAGACACCCGACGGCCAAAATTCTTCCTTCAAGAAGGTCTCTAAGTGATGCGTTGGTACTCGCACCACAAAAGATTTGAAGTTAATTTTGTGACGCGACTCCAACCACTCCACTCTCAAGGTGAATTTGGTCTTCATCCTTATATACTCCACAACATCCTCTACCTTGGTAGTGTGGTGCAGACGTGACACGTACAGCTGCGTCGACGGGATAGCGGGACGCAGCAACATGTTCGGTTCGGTCAACGCGGTACCGCACTGATTGCGACGAGTAGGCTTCTTCTTCTTCTTCTTCTCCACACGAATGAAGCCTTCTTTATCGGCTTGCCCTTGGCTTGGTCCCACTGGTACTGCGCTTCGGACGAGATCGGAGGGAACCTGGGCGTCCCTCGCTAGTTTTGATTGCTGCTGTTGTTTTGCCGGAGTAGCAGTAACGGCAGCCGAGTAAGCACGTGCCGGAGTTGTCGTGCTAACATTTGTCGGCGCCCCAACGACGGGGGACGCGGGGACAGCGGGGCGCGCTTGTGCATCGCTCACAGTGACGGCGGCCGGCGACGAGTCGAATTTTGCTGACTCGAAACTCAGCTGCGATGCATTGAACGCGCCGTGACGTATGTTGACGTTGGTAGTTTGCTCTTGTGACCTACATACCGTATTGCGTAAATCCGCCACCTCGGTACGTAGATCACTGATGGTGGTTTGCGATACCTCCAACTTCAAATGCACCTCAGACAGGCTTGATCTCAGGGATTTGATGTCCCGCAGCAGCCTGGTGACGTCGACGTGGTCGAATGTGACTGGGGTAGCTTGCGCAAATCCTTCGCCACGAAAGTCGGCACGTCGTCCGGGTCGGTCTCCTTTAACACTTTGATTATGTCTTGGAGACTCCTCTCTCCTTTCTCATCCCTCCTACGGGTTGGCATTCGGTCATATGCAGCAACTCAAACAGCAGCGTCTTAGCCCTGCGTATCTCCTCTTCGATGAAGTTGGATGTGCAGATCTGGGTGACACTGACTTCGTCCATGACATCCAGCTGATACTGCAGGAATGCCAGGACCTCGTTCGCTACTAGTTCGTCCGAACGCATAGCGACAGCGGCGCTTGCCGCGCTCGGCGCAAATTAAATAATTTTCGCGTGGCTACAGTGTGCGCGTCCGATTCAAAGCGCGGATCGCAGCAAACTGAACCTACCTACCAATATGAATATAGTATAGGTGTAACAGTCAGGTACGTAAGTTCAAACTTATATTTTCAATTTCATATAGGTCAACCTGCAAACTTAGCCAACAGTAACACAGACGGGAAAACCAAAAAAGCAATTCCCGAGAAAAACATAACAAGCCTGACCTTTGCTCTTACTTCCCCCAAATCAGCAAAAACGATCCAAATTAGTCCTCAACAAAAACCGTCAAGATTTTCTGCAGAAACCCGAAGAAAAATACATTAATTTGCGAGGACATCTGGTTTCGGGACCGGTATGAAAAACCTACCGTATTTTATTTATAAAGGGCACTGGCTTCCCAAGTTATCGGTCATTCCATTAACTTAGCTTCGGGTAGCCGTATGTTGGTTGAACATAAAACTGGACTTATATACGTTGACCTAGATGATTTTGTTGGATGTTTAAGGAGTTTTTAAGGTCTTGTACAGTCAACAGCAAAAGTAGATGATCAAAATCAGAAATTCAATACTAATGAACGGAGTTCGCGTCAGAACTGTGTGGCGTCGAAGTGATTCAAAAGTATGTGATTGCTACATACATAATCGCAAATCGCGAAATAACTTTACATATATTATTATTTGTATTCCTCTTGTTTTTCTCTTTTTTTTTTAGTTTTTGTGCAAAACATTATTACTGTTGTGACATCTGATGGGAGAAGACACTGACTTCTGTAACACAGGTCTCTGAACCTAGATCAGAAGTCAGGGACTTCATAGGTCTTGTGTATCTTTTATTTGTGAATAAATTTATTTTATTTTTATTTTATTTTATTAGTATTGAACTTCTGATTTTGATCATCTACTTTTGCTGTTGACTGTACAATGCTGCAAGAAAGTTCACGTATTCTTTTCCACCTGTCGGTCTGTTCAGTACAAAAATTCCTTAGGTGAATTTAGGTGTAGTGACTTTGAAGTCAGTTGTCATCCCAGTGAGAATCAATGACAATTAACTATTGCAAGTTGACGTATCAGCGAGCTCTCCCATCACGTCACCATACCCTTTCCGTACCGCGCAGTTGTCTCAGGGACAGTCTCAGTTAAGGCTGCTCTCGCGAACAAAGCTTGAAAGAAGCATGCAGATGAAGCAAGTTTTCGTCGGCATTTACAAAGAAATTACATATGAAAAAAATTGTTAGTAATCTACATGATATGATACGTAATTTGGTTTAGCCACAATTTTTCTATCGGTATCATATAATAAGAAAAAAAATGTCAAATCACCTTAAAATCATTGAGATGAAACCATTTTACTCCTTAATTTCTTATCAAAAGAGTATAAAAAAAATGTCTACTGCTTTGCAATACAAAGAAAAATGATTTGGTTTTGTTACTTTTTACAAATACCTATGTATTATTGTTATTACAATAAATTAAAAATGTGTCCGATTAAAGACTGCGTCTTCATCACCCCCGCACTCGTCCACAAATTCAGTACGGGCCAAATGCTCAAGGTTATTGGCATGTATAGCCTTAAACGGTCGGGTTATAGAAGATACCTGATACAATAACAACATATCAGAGTATTACCGTTCACTACTGAACGTAGCCCCCCCCCCCACCGCCAAAGATCGCTAACCAATCATCCGTCTGCAGACCTGACCAGCCCTCATCTACTTCAGCGTGCTAAAAACCTGGTAATTTCTCCAAAAAGAAATGTGGCTTTTACTTATATGGTCAAAATACTTCTGAGGGATACTTACACCAAACACTTAACTGAGCATTTGTTGCTAACGCGAGATTTAATAACAAAATGTCATGCAAATACTTTGTAATTGAATCTCATGTACAGACAATGTCATTCAATCAAGTACCCCTCACGCATTCAAATTCCTTCGGAAAGAGAGTAACCGATTCATGACCCTGTGCGTACCTTGCTATTTGTGTGGGCACCTAAAAACTACAAAAAAGTACTGTAAGTACTGAATTAACTATAAGCAATACAAGAATACAAGGCAGTAGTTTGGTTTTAGCCATTAAAAGTCGAGCACTGCCCAGACTGGTTCATTTACCTATGAGGCATCCTGGGGCCTGGACATCGATGAGAATTTCCCACCACTGCCAAAAAAAAAACAAACTCTGTGTTAAGTTTTTTGTGCAACTGAGCCTAAGAAAACTAAATATGAATTCAACGTTCACCGCTGCTCCAAAATGTATCCATTAAAGAGGTACATCTTTTGACAGGATGCTGTATATCATTCAGATTATGTATTCATGTTCAAGGCGGGGCGGTATTTCGTGCCTTTCAAGATCTGCTCAGCATAAGTATGAAGAACAATGCATACATTATTTACAAGTATGGTACATAAGAATGACAATCTACAAAAAGCTCTATTTTATGTTTCAACTAGACACCCGCCCCGGTTTCGCCCGGGTGCAATATAGATCAGACTATACGCATAACCCTTCTTCTTGAATTACTCTATCTATTGATTTAATCAATAGCGAAATAATATACACTTTGTGACAGATTAAGCGCAAGACCTCAAAGTAGTTTGCTCAGAATCGGTATCTGACTGAATCGATTTCCGTTATTATTTTTATACGTGAATTTTTCACGAAAAAAAACCTTTATTTAACTGAAATTAGGATCACCTCTTCATCACAAAGTAATAAAATATTAAATTTAAGGAAATGTATGCCTTATCTCAAAGGAATAAAGCCTATTCAAATGCACGACCGAATTTGCAATTCCCTCATAGCTATCCCATGTGCAGTGGTCGTTAAATAAAAACGTTAATTTAAGGAAGGTTAATTCTTATTTCATAGTAAAACGAGTACGTTTTTTTTAAATGCAGAACCGAATTTGTAGTTCGGAGTGGCTTTCTTTACACACACATAAACTTACCTTGGTATAATAATAAAAAAAGAGAAAATAATAAAGAGGGTCGGTTCCAAATAAAGAAAACCATTCAAATTCAAATTCAAATTCAAATCTTTATTGCATATCACATGTGTATAAAAGGTCTTAATAATTATAATATTATAGTTCACATGGACCCTGTCGGGCACAACAATATAATAAAATATGAGTAGTAGCACAATAAAAAAAAAAAAAAAAAAAAAAAAAAAAAAAAAAAAAACAAATAAAAAAATATAATTAAACATCATTAAAAATTCAATTCAATTAAAATAAATAATGTCACAAATTAAAATTAATGTCATCTAAATTCAATTACAAGCTCAATTAAATCTAATCATATAAATAAATAATATTAAAATCATGATCATCCCAATTCGATGTTGTCATTAAAAAAATCATTTAGTGAGTAATAACATTTATCCACCAATAGTTTTCTAAGCCGTTTATTAAATATTTTGTCATTTTGTTCCTCTTTTATGTCATTTGGTATTTTATTATATATTTTAATTGATGTTATGTGAGGACTCGTGCTGTGTAATTTTAGCTTAGATGGTGGTATAACGAGCATGTTTACAAACCGTGAACGCGGTGCGTATCGGCGAGGTTGGTCTGCGACTTTAAGGTAGAAGTGTGGATATTGTCTGACGAATTTACATGTTTCCAGAATAAACATTGATGTCAAAGTTAGAATGTCTAGTTCCCTAAAATACGGTCTACAACTTACGTCATTGTCGATATAAACCATTATCCTAATACATTTTTTCTGTAGGATAAATAGGTCGTTGCTATCTACACTATTTCCCCAAAGAATTATACCGTACCTAAGCCATGAATATGCATAAGCATAGTAAGCGGATAGGGCAGTTTTTAAGTCTGTCGTTTTTTTCAGCTCACGTAGTGCATATATAAAACTAGATAATTTTGATTTAATTTTTTGTATGTGCACTTTCCAGGTCATGTGGATATCTAAGTCTAGACCCAACAAAGTAAAAGTATCTACGCATTCCAATCTGATACCGTCAAACGTACAATTAATAGTCAAGGGTTTTTTTTGATAAGGCCTAAATTGCATAATTTTGGTTTTCGTAAAGTTAATTTCTAAATTGTGGTCTTTCATCCAATTTTGTATATTTAAAATTATTTCATTTAGATTTTTGTGTAGGTGTTTAGAGTTATTACAGGAAGTTATTAATGATATATCATCGGCGAACAGTACGCACGACTCCGTCATGATTTTAGGCAGGTCATTAATATAAATTAAAAATAGTAAACACCCGACAACACTTCCTTGTGGAATGGAATTATGAATGCAAATCCTATTCGAGCGTATTAAGTTGAAATCTCCAGTGTCATGATCCCAATATTCAATTTCCACAAATTGTTCTCGGTTTTGTAGGTAGGATGTAAACCACTCGTGAGCTACTCCCCTAACGCCGATACCGTGTAGTTTGTCCAGTAATATCTTAAATAGCACCTTATCATATGCCTTGGTCATATCAAGTAAAATTCCGATTGCGTATTTTTTATTATTTAACACATTAAGAATTTCTTGAGTAAATTTATATGTTGCTAAAATCGTGGATCTTTTTTTCCTAAAACCATTTTGACATTCATCAAAAACATTAAACTTTTCGCAAAAGTTATAAACGCGCTTGCACATAGCTTTTTCGAAGATTTTTGATGATGTCGGTAAAAGTGCAATTGGACGGTAATTGTTTAGATCAGACTTCGAGTTTTTCTTGTGGATGGGTTTTATTATAGATTTTTTTAACGCGTCTGGGAATATTCCTTCAGAAAATGATTGAAAAATTAATAAATAGAATGGTAATGTCAGTTCATCAGCACACGTTTTTATTAATATAGGGGGTAGTTCGTCTATTCCGTGACTATATTTGCCTTTAAGGTTTTTTATTATATTTTTTATTTCTTCTGGTGTAGGTGGATCTAAAAACATTGTGTTCTTGGTTGGTCGAAGTACAGGCCGTCCGCGTGGTTCCGAGTCCCCACTCCGCCTTGTTTGTCCAACTGATGCAAAAAATTCATTGAATGAGTTAGAAACTTGTTTTGGGTCAGACGTAAGTTTATCGTGGATCGTCAACGTTATATTTTGTTGTGTCTTAGACAGATTTTTATTAGTACGCTCCTTAATTATTTTCCACATCGATTTAGTTTTATTAGTTGATTTTCTAATTTCCCTAATATATTGTAATTTTTTTGATTTACTGACTATCCGTTTTAATGTTTTTTCATATATTTTATATTGTTTAGTTAATAAAGGATCTTTAGAGTAGGAACTCAGAATTCTTAACAAACGTTTATTTTTACATGATATTTTAATGCCTTTTGTCAGCCAATCTTTTCTGTTGTGTCGTCTTAATTTTATTGTTTTTATGGGTATGCAATCATTTAATATTTTGAGTAAAACCTTTTCGAATGAGTTGTAATTTTCGTTCATCGTTTTTCCTGTGCTTATAATTAAATTCCAATTTATTTGTTTTAATGCTAATTTAAATTTTTCCATGTTTTTGTTGTTAAAAATGCGTTTTTTAGTTTTCCAGTCTTTGCATTTGATAGTGTTAGCGTCTAGTTTTCTTAGGTTCACTATTATTGCTTTATGATCAGAAAAACCGTAATCATGCACCTGGGTAGTTATTAATTTGGAGTCAAAGTTTATAAATACTAGATCAAGACAGGTTGAAGTGGTTTTTGTCACTCGTGTTGATTTTTTAATAGATTGGATGAAGTTATATTCTAGCATTAAGTTTAATAATGTTTTGGTTTGCAAACTATTTTCCAAGACATTTACATTAAAATCACCTCCGAATATGATTTTATTTTTATTGTACTTTTTTAAAAGAAGTTCTAGAATTCGTTTTAATTGTTTATAGAATACATCAGGTTGTCTATTGTTCCAATACAAAGTTATAAGTATAGTTTTAAATTTAGGCAATTCAATAGCACATACTTCAATTATGTATTCTACCGACAGATCCATAATATCCTTTCGTTCAATAAATTCCAAGTCTTCTCGTAAAAGTATGCACACACCGCCGCCTTCGTAGTTCACTCGACAGTATGATGTAGCGAGGATGTATCCGTTGCAGTTAATTAATTCTTTCTTTTCCTGTGATAACCATGTTTCCGATAAACAAAGTGCTTGGTACATTCGTTTTTCATCGAGAAATGCTTCTAATAGGTGTAGTTTATTGTTGATACTTTGCATGTTTTGGTATAATACTGTGATGTCAATATCTTGAGTGACGAAAGGTGCTTATTTTATTCGTGTTAGCCCGTAAGAAGTCTGTGTCGCCTTCGTTTGTGTTATTTATGATTTCCTTAGACATGTCGTTTTTATGCGAGTCAATAGTTTGGTCAATAGTTTGGTTGTAGTCAGCATTTTTTGTTGCGTAGTTTTGTTTAGTAATTGCAGTGAGTTCCTGTTGTCGTCCGTCTATTATTAATTTGTTATTTTTAATGATTGCATGGTGTCCCTGTTGTCTTGCTGAGCGCAAGTTTTCTTGTAATAGTTTCTTTTGTCGAAGTGCCGTCTCATTAAGGTATTCGGAAATAAAAAGCCCTGTATGTTTGAAGTACGTTGCGTTGTCTAATACATATTTCGTCATTCGTTTGCTGATTAGGTCAATAATAATAGGTCTCCGAGAGTTATTGTATCTTCCTATACGTGAAAGTCCCTCAATATATCCGGTCAGGTCAACGTTAAGGATTTGTTTAAAAGCTTCAACTATACGATAATGTAATTCATCCTCGGATTCTTGGTCATATTCTGTAAGTCCGAAGAGTACAATTTTTTTAGAATTTGTTTCTTGTTGTTGATTTTCTATTATTTTCATATTTTGTTTTATTTCTTTTAATTGTTGTTTAAGTTCTTTGTTTTCTTCTTGTATTGTTTTTATTTTATCATTAAGTGTTTTTATGTCGTTTTTGACTATTTCTTGTTCGTGAGTTAGCTTGCGGGTATCCTTTAAAATGTCTTCTTTTAACTCTGTGATAGTTTTTTGTATTTCATTTTGGATTGTGTTTTTTAGTACAAGTAGTAGGGATTGATTGTTCTTTTCTAGTTTACAATCTAGCAATGTACTAAGACTGTCTAAGGTAATCGAAAGGCCTTCAGTGGCGGTTGACTGTGTTGTGGTGGTAGTTTCGTTATTTTGGTTGGGGGTTTTACACTCGGCATTTGCAGTAATGTGTGAGTTAGGTTCATCATCTTGTGCATCGTCAATTGACATTGTAGTGTCGTTTAGTGGTGATAAGTTTAGTTTTTGGACAGGTGTATTATCATTCCTATGGCGACGAGTAATATTAAAACAGTCCGGGCAACGCCAACATTTCAAAAGATTACGACTATTTTCTAAATAATAGGCAGATGTCATGTTTAGGCATGCATAGTGATATGTAGCTGAGCATGCAGTGCATTTCAGACTTTCTCCAGTATATTGTATTTGTTGACTGCAAGCTGGGCAATTCATTTTTATTGACGGTTTTCTTTTGTTATTTTATTTAAAAACCTGCAAGTAAGCGATGTCCAGTGTTGCGACCAATGAGCTGTGATGATCGTGTGCGCCGAAGAAGTAGAGGCGGGGTCAATGACCGCCAACAACGATGACTCACGCGACTCGAAGTATTAGGTTTTGAAATTTTCACCGGTTTTTTTCTTTACTTGATTGTTTCTTGATTATTATTTGGTAAATTCAGTTTTGGTATATGTTATTGGAAACCTCACATAATCTTCTTTCTTATGGTGTAACTTTAATGACCGACTTTTGGTATTTTCCACAAGTTAACTAATTTAAACATAGAGCGAAACAAAAGCGATGTTAACCAATGCGCGCACCGGCTACTTACCAACCATCCACTGTAACTAACATTATCCCTACCATCCTACATACATAATTTAAAAAGTATGAATGTTTTAAACTATCCAAACAATTTAAAACATTCTTTCTTTTCAAGTTCTTGAAAGAACTTCCCAATTTTACAGAACTTCTTCGCATTCTTCGCTATTTCCGCCAATCTTCGGCTCCTGTCGTGTTTGTTCGCATTTACATTTCGCGTCTGATTTACATCGGAACTCATTCCCATTCGCATCGGAAACCATTACACGACGTATGTTGACAATTTCCATGTTCATTATACGATCCATTGGCATATTTAGATTCTGCTTATGTATTTGAGACATGTTTCAATCGTTATTTCTGTATTTTATGTAAGAATAAAATAAGATTGATACAAGTAGAAATACTTTGTCTCTGAATATTTTTACTAACGTAATAGGGCCTAATACCAAAATCTCTCCGTGATTCGGAAAACCCGTAAAATCGTTGGACCCAGCTATCATTCGTAAAACTTTGACATTTGTCATTTGTCGTTATAAATAGTTAGAAGCCAGAAAGTCTGTCAATCAAAACATACAACTCAACTATACTGTCAACTGGGTTAGTGAAGGTCAGATAGGCAGTTGCTCCATGTTTAACACTGATATTCAGCTGAATCTGGTTAGACTGGAAATCGACCCAACATAGTTGGGAAAAAGCTAGACATGTTAATGATCCCGTGTTAGCAATTAACCTAGAGTTAATAAGATAACCCTGGATGTCGCGAATGTGGTCGGTATTTTTGAAATATTTTTAAACTACGGCAATTTACCGCGATGTGCATTCACGCCAATTAATCAATTCTTACGTCAGATGGGGAACATTCCATTCTCAACTTACTGAACTCTTGATCGTCTTGGATGGATTCGTTAGTATTAAAGGTAAGTCTTTTTTGTTTATAATGTTTTTAGTATAAACAAAGCATAATAGTAAAGATAGAATAGTTCCTTTTTTATGATAAAACACAGTCTTAAAACGTAATTAAGATTATAAGTGCTTGTCTTTCTTTAGTTGACTACATATCATAATATGTGCAGAATTAGATTTAAGTCTCATTTTTTTAAGACTGAATTCGAATTTTCAAGAGAATTGTGATATTTGATTGAAGGAAGGCAGAGGTTAACCTGTTATTTGGTTTTTGAATAAAAGATTATTGAAATGTTGTATTATTTATAAGGTAAGCTTCTCGAGTGATTATTAGAATTAAGCGGTTTTAGATTTAAGTTGGTATTTTTACTTTCTGGACGGCTTTCTTTTGGGGACGGGTCTCCTCGTTACTTGGTGCCAGGGTGCTCTATCCTGGATTGCCTGGTTATTAAAGGGTCTTCAACTCACGAGTCACAGATGAGAGCCATGTGGTGGGTGGTCGACCTCTGCTGCGCTTTCTTTCGGCAATTGCTAATGCTCGATACGCTCGGGTTGTTTTCCTCTTATAATAATAATAATAATAGCAGCAAAAAAAAAATACGTAGCAGTTCCACATGACGTGAACCTCGTGAAGGTCGAGAAAGGCAAGCAAATAAAGTATCTTGACTTGGCCCGCGAGGTTGTCGACATGTGGGATGTGGACTCAGCGATCATTGTGCCAATGATTGTTACAGCCAATGGCTTAGTTGCCAAAAGCCTCCACCAACATCTAAGGAGGCTCTCGTTAGGCGGCTGGATCTCAGGGCTTGATTCAGATGGCAGAACTTCTGGACACGGCCCGCATTGTCAGGAGGTTTCTCTCTCTGTAGCCCTGACCTAGCTTGGACCCTGTTCCCGATACCGGTGGGCTACTATTTTTTTATATTTTTAAATGTTTTTATTTTTTTATTAATGTTTAAAACTGTAATAAATACACACAGAAAAACACAATCATTACCTACAATGATGTGTCCGTACCATCTCAGATGACTTTCTCAAACCTTGACTGTAACAGGAGCGACTTTAAAACTTTAATAATAATAATATAATAATATGTGGGGACATTTTCACACACGGCCATCTGATCCCAAACTAGGGAGACCCTGTACTATGGGTGTCAGACAGCTGATATACATACACAAATACATTTTTTTTTTGTAAATATATACATATATAGATAAACAACACCCAGACACAAGGCATACACAAGTGCTCATCACACAAATGCTTACCCTGGGCGGGAATCGAACCCGCAACACGCTGCGCAGCAGTCGATCGCTCAGCCACTGCGCCAACATTGTCTGTTGTTTGTTAGTATTCTAGGGAGAGCCTAGTGCTGGCAACTCTCTCGATGTGAAGGCGTGTAGTGTTCCACGCGCGAAGTCCCACACCTCACTCCCCCCCTGCCCTTGACCTGAGAAGGCTCGCAGAAGCAGAACCAGTCAAGGGCAAAAATCTAAGTTTTAATGCAAGTGGGCCTATCTGAGTTTGGTAAAATCGGGCCTAAAACTTACTGAAATAACATCAAAACCCTACATCACGTACTGCAAGCTCTAAAACATATATCTCTCATTCCACCCAATCCGACAAATCTCCAATTGCGCTCAACCGGTAACATTTCAACGGGAAGTGGGTTCGAATCCCCAAAGGGCAACAAGGTCGGATATTTCGAAGTTTTCCCGGAAGTGACGTGACCAATCCGTGTTGTCAGGTAGGCTAGAATTTCTACCTAAAAGGCTACATTAATTCTCTCAGGCTGTAGCGGTGTTCTGACCCATTTACTTCATCATGCGCTTGTGCTCGTAAATGTTATTATGCTGTACCTATCCGATGAATTGAATACGGGTGGGTAGAAACGATCCAAAGTAATCCATACTCCATATACTCCACACCAATATTATAAATGCGAAAGTTACTCTGTCTGGTTACGATATCTCGATGAAACGTCTGAACCGATTTCCGCAACTTCGTCTGTATCTGCGATAATCGTCTTTCACGCGGACGAAGTGGCGGGCAATAGCTAGTATTATTATAAATGTGAAAGTGAGTTTGTTACGCTTTCACGTCTAAACTACTGAACCGATTTTGATGAAATTTGGTACAGGCTAACTTTGAACTCTAAGCAAAGATAGGCTACTATTAATCCGCGGATTCGTCTGCATCTGCGATAAGCAACATTCAAGTAGACGATGTCGAAATTAATCATAATATTTAATGTAGGCAGGTAATTTGTTGAAATGTAAATCAATTGATATAGGTACACACATGTTAAGCACTAACAAAAATTGTGAACAAAATTACATTTCTACTATTTTATTTATATTTATATAGGTATAGATGTTTGCACGTATAAAAAAAAGAAAAACCTGTAACTATGAAGCTAAAAAACGAATATAATATAAAAAAAATCTCCACATCGCCGTGATCTGGAAATGTGGCCAAGAGACTGGCGGTATTGCCTTTGCCACGTTGGAAGGCAATGCTTTAACTCTGACCAAGGTGGAAACCAGCTCTCGGATCACGGGAAGTGTGAACCAATATTTTGGAAATTCCGTTAAAAATATAATATAATATAATATGTGGGGACATTTTCACACACGGCCATCTGACCCCAAATTAGGGAGACCCTGTACTATGGGTGTCAGACAGCTGATATACATACACAAATACGTTATTTTTATTTGTAAATACATACATATATAGATAAACAACACCCAGATACAAGGCAAACACAAGTGCTCATCACACCAATGTTTAAGCTGGGCGGGAATCGAACCCGCAACACGCTGCGCAGCAGTCGATCGCTCAGCCACTGCGCCAACCGTGTCGTCAAAAAGTAGATATGTTATATTATTGACGTATTATAAGTAAACACTGTACCACACCCGTGACACTCCATAGAATCGAAACAATATAGTTACCTATACTACTACCAAAATAAAAAACTGTACAAATACGTGCGTGTATGTGCGTGTCTACGCGCTCGAACAAAAACGCAGTTCCCAGAGCAGTCGTTCGTCGCAGGGAGAGGTGAGGAACGGTTTCAGAGGGTGGAGGAGCGTATCGCTACTGTACGGTAGTACTAATATTTATACTGTGACTGTAGGTACTCTGAACACGGTACCACCGTGAGCACGCCACAGTGTTCACCACGACTACAATATCTGCGTACCTCCCTAACTAACATTTGCTTGAAGTAAAGCACTATAGGAAAACATTGCAGTTCAATTTGTAACATTTACCTAACCCGACCCCCACCGTGTTTACTCAGCCAGCCACAGGCACGATTCTATTCAATTCACTCTCACGTGTGTTGGTATCGATAAAAAGTGAACACAACTCGGTTATCGCTGTGCAATTTGAAGGCTATCTGCATATTTAGGTAATCTTGTATGAACAGAAATTAAGTGCACTCTTCATTTATGTTGCTGTTGTGTGAGCAATGGGAGTTTGTAAAAGCACCCTCGATACAGGAGACATTCCTAGAATGGGCCAAAGTTTTTTTAAAAGAAAAGAATAAACAAAAAACTTGTTTAAATAAAAAGACAACCGTCTTCAAAAATTAGAAACTAAATAACACTGTTCATAAAATTGTCACTTTTTTACGTAACATAAAAAAAGTTTATTTGCAAGAATGAGTGAGTACTAAATAATACATTCAGTCGACAAAGGTCAAATCAAATCAAAATCATTTATTGTGGATCATAGGTTCGTAGGATGTTGAGTAAAGGTAATAATAAATTAATTAATAATAAATTATTATAATAAATGATGATTTAGGTCAAAAATTTAAATTAAATTAGTACATGTCTTATTAATATTAGTCAATACAATATTCAATTACATTGTTTTATTGTACAAATAGAAAATTATTATAATAAATGATAGACAAAGATGGCTTAATGTTAAAATCTACCTATTATAGGTATAATTTACCTGAAGGCAGATTCTCGTAATTAAAAACCTTCACAAAATTCAGTCACAATCTCATCTCCGCGAGAATCAATCAACTTAAAGAAAAACTTTCAGAACTTTTATTTCAGAAGAAATAATTTATAAATTAGTTCAAAATGATGTCCTTATTAATAAAATCAAATACGGGCCTGGAATGTAAATCCGAGGCAGACCTTTGGCAGGGTCAACATGCATTAAGAGGCGGGTGAATGAAAATTTAGGTTACACTAGCAATATCATCGGAACTACCTGACCTGGTTCTGTTAATTATTTCGCTAATAAGAAGCTATGTAACGCGGCGTCTTACGTAGATGGTTCAAAGCAAACGCGATTGCGAAGCGATCCGATGCGGAGACACGCGAATTCAAGGCAGCTCTGTCCTACGTGCGCGCGAACCGGCGCCGCGCGCCTTCGTTCATCACTGGTCATGATACGATAATAACCGGTTGTGATAATGTTTTTTCCTTTAATCCCATAATATACGAAGTTCTTGTATACAATTAATACAAATTTCTACTTCCGACATTATTACAAAAAAGACGGCACCCGCACCCATTTCGCGCGAAAATATCAAGTCAACTGATCGCGAACGCTTCGCTTCGCTTAGCGCCGCGCCGCTCCGCATCCAACATGCATTTGACAACGTAGGACACTTCAATAGGTTTCGACTGTGTGTTGTTTTTGCGAAGCGATCCGATGCAGTGACATCCGAATTCAACGCGATGCGATGCGAAGCAGCGGCTCTGTCCTACGTGCGCGCGAACTGACCGCCGCGCTTCGCTGCCGTTCAGTGAGCACTGTACATTGGTCATTGACGTGTGAAAGCGACTATCATTGGAAAACTTATTTATAAATTAATATCAAATATAAATAAATGTGTTCCCAATTGTTGTACGATAATAACTGGTGGTGATAATTTTTGTTCCTTTTATCCCATAATATAGGAAGTTCTTGTATAGAATTAATTAAAATTTCTACTTACGACATTATTACAAAAAAGAAAACACGGCGACGCACCCATTTCGCGTGAAAATGTTAAGCCAACTGGTCGCGTTCGCTTCGCTTCGCGCCACGCCGCTCCGCACCCAACGTGCATTATTTTGACAACGTAGGA
This sequence comes from Charanyca ferruginea, assembly GCA_947361185.1. Taxonomy (NCBI): domain Eukaryota; kingdom Metazoa; phylum Arthropoda; class Insecta; order Lepidoptera; family Noctuidae; genus Charanyca; species Charanyca ferruginea. The sequence goes on along the minus strand of OX376070.1, from coordinate 20,997,076 downwards.
CACTTCAATAGGTTTCGACTGTTTGTTGTTTTCGCGCCGCGTCGCGCTGTTTCGCGTTCAATTTGAATCGCCTACGTAAGACGCCGCGTTATCCCTAAATGCTATAGGCTATATTTTCCTGAAAAAAAATTAGGAATCCGTATAAAAAAACGCGGACGAAGTCGCGGGCAAAAGCTAGTGAAAGATAAACATGATTGAAATATTCTTAGTGATATTTTATTCTACAATCAAAATGTTGTCAAAAATGTAGCTAAAATAGACGCGATTTTGGCAGAGAGATTAAACGTTAATAAAAGTTACTAGTTAGAATTGTCCCCCAGGACTTTCTTTTATGAATCGGGTTTGATTATATTTCTTGATGCGATTTGCAGGGTCTGCAAATTATTTTCGAGGATGGTCCCCGAAGTGTACTGCGATTCAGCAGTACAGACAACTCGGCAGCCACAGTCAGGTGTGACTTTACAGACCAGCACATCAATCTACCCCAATCTGTCAAATTTGTTTGATAATTTTTCAACTTTATTACAAAATAATAAGGTTCACGTTTAATTGGGAAAATTGGACAGTTTAGGATTGCTTGATGTGCTGGTGTCTGTGCAATTTTATTTGCACACCGCCTAGTGTGCAAATATGAAGTGTCATATAACATAGGTCTAATAAAATACATAATACGTTCCTACAAATTATATAGCATATATTTTGTATTTAGCCAGTGTTAAGCCAGTCACTTCACACAGGGCATTTCTAAGAAATTATTTATTAACTTGACAGAACTTGCAAATCTACTTAATGGTCAAACAAATATTAATTTCCTAAAACTGAGCACTGTTTTGATCATATCGAATTGAAAAGCAAAACACATTTTTCCAATTCTGTTTTCTGCGCTGCCAAAAAGACCTTCAACGCTCGAAATTCTCACACGAAAACAAATGACAGTCGCTTCAAATACTTTTCAATCCAATTATCTACATGAAGGACAAACCTTGCATAACAAACTCCATGTTTGTGCAAATGCAACGTACATACAAGTAATAAAGACGAAGTACTTTCTAAGTATTCAATACTGAATGTGTTCTGCTGTTATGGATTTGTTAGTCAGACAACTTATGGTAGGTAGGATTTTTAGTGTGCGTTTAATTTGTGCAGAATATTTATAATTTTTATAATACAAAGGTAAGGTGTCAAGGTACGATGCCAATAAGGTAATTCCGCCTTTAAAAAAAACTAAAAGTTTATAAGAAATGGATTTCTTACAGGCGCCGATTAATCGGCTATCACCACAACCTTCATCCGCAGCCGACGCCATCGACGACGTCGAAGGCATAACAACTCTACGATCATTAGTTTAATATTCACTGAAATTAATAATACTGGGTGTATCGGAAAGGGGGTATACATCCAAAGGGAGGTCAATGTACTCGTGAAACTGAACAACATTGGACAGAAAAAAAAAAACGAAATTAACGGCGCGTATTTGATTTAGCGCAACTCAAAATCTAAATGATTGCTAGAATAGCGCGCTAAATGATTGCTAGAAGCATATGTAACCTTTATTTTCATAAAATAAATATATCAGTTATGTTTTTATTCAAATACTGGTGAAAAAAAATTGATAAAGTGAACCGATTTTGTACTTTTTCAACATGGTTTTTTAATACATAATAGTAATATTTTCGTAATTTTGGCTCTGTGTCTGACTTTAAGACTGTATGTCCTGTTGAAAAAACGCATAAAACATTATATTTTGGCGTACTGTAATGGTTGTATTCGTCCTGAAAGTTAACTCTGACGACTATTTTCGTAAAACGCTATGAAAGGATTGCCTTCGCTTTAAAAAACCATAATTAAAAATTATACTTTTACTCTGTAGCTGTCTAAATCAAGACTTAATCTTTCTTAAAACTGTAATTGTCTTTAAATAATCTGCTCACATCATTACGATATTGCTATGGGCAAAATGCAAAAACATGAAGTTTTCGTCACGAATCGAATACACGCTCTTAAAAAAGAACTCTCCATATTTTTTTTTTTTTTTCGTTTCTTTTTTGTTGAATGTTGTTCAGTTTCACGAATACATTGACCTTCCTTCGGATGTATACCCCCTTTCCGGAACATTCTGTATAAATGATAATAAAATAAAACATTAAATACAAAATGGTAACTTCAATCACCTGTAGAAATTGGTCTAGAGATGGTTAACATTGCCTTGCAACTTGTCAAATATTATAACAATTTGTTTAATTCGGTGCTTGCTAGTAAATTTCAGCTGCGGCCAAAACTTTGCCAAATTATTGCCGAAGCTGAAAGTTTGGCCAATGGTGGTTATTTGGTCGAAAGTGGCTGATGACCCAGGATGGCCCAGGATGACCGAAGACGGCCGAAGCTAGCCAAAAATGGCCGAAGAGGGCCGAAGGTGACCGTAGGTAACCGAAGGTGACCGAAGGTAACCGAAGGTAACCGAAGGTGACCGAAGATGACCGAATGTGGCCAAAACCGAAGCTTCCATCGGACACTAATAGAAATACTTTTAATATTACGAAACGTATTAACGTATATTTCAGATGTTAAATCACGAAAACAATAAAGAACTGCATTGCATAATTTAATTCCGCCGAGCCCGTTCCATCATCGGACCACAAGACGTACGGCGATGCGCCACCGGCACACGGTGGACATCCCACCCACACGCACGAAACGTTTTGGGAATACATTCATTGTGCGTACTGCTAAGGAGTGGAATTCCCTGCCTGAGTCTGTGTTTCCTGATAGCTACAACCTGGGAGTCTTTAAGGCAAGAGTGAATAGGTTACTTCTAGGCAAGCGTGCTCCATCTTAGACCGCATCATCGCTTCCCATCTGGTGAGATAGTGGTCAAACGTATGCCTATCAATAGATAAAAAAAAAATAAAAAAAAAAAAAAGAACTGCTTGCGATCAATTTTACCGATGAGGCACACAAAAAATCTGATCACAATCTTTAAAACCTGCTGAACGTAGCGTCTCATCAATATGTGCTTACACCAAGAATAGACTCAGAAAAATGTAAATATTACTAAGACTCGACCCGCATTGTGGAATTTGCCGCAGTATAGGTACTTACTTCTACGATATCATTGAAAACTGATTAAATTTCTTGGAAAATTCATGGCCTTTTCTTCAAGAAAATAGTTATATTGGAAAAGAAAAATTGCAATGTAGGTTCTAGTCACAGACTAGACAAGACTTATTTTATATCACATCTAGTTAATATACCTATTAGCTATTTTTTGATGCCATACTGTCTTAGTTTTTTTTTCAGTTTAATAGTTATAGGTTTTCCTTTTTAGGGTTCCGTAGCCAAATGGCAAAAAACGGAACCCTTATGGATTCGTCATGTCTGTCGTCTGTCTGTCTGTCCGTCCAGTATGTCACAGTCACTTTATCCGTCCGTATTATTATGGTCATAAGAACTATACTGTTGAAACTTGGTAAGTAAGGTAAAAGTACGTAATCCCGTTAGTGTCCCTGTACCCGATACTTAGACAGTTTTTTTGTTATTTCTCTCTTCTACAAATAATAAATTAAATTTAGCGAATGGCAAAACATGCTTGGTAATATTCTGTACAATTATAAAGACACAATTGACTAAAAAGTTTAATGGCGTTAAAACTGTGCGACTACAAAAGTTTGCTAAATGTGAAATTTCTGTAAGTCCTAAGTTCAGTAGGTGAACTACCAAACTACCACGTCGTATTGATCAGCTTGCCATACGGCAACGGATAATGTTAGGGTAAGAGTGTTAATTTTATAAAATATTCGAGTGTATTATTTAACGATTTAAACTATTAGTTGAAATTTATTTACTTGAAAAGTATTTATTTTTGCAAATCACATCTTTGGTACACACAAACCCCTACTTGACCTAGTTCCCGTTAAAAAAACTTTATTTGTAACGGATATTGGTACACGATCAACCCGGTAATACACGTTGCACCGAAATCCGTAATTGTACTCTTATTGCCTTGAGTTAAGGTATAATTTGCTTTGTCTCAATATAATGTAGTTTTAATTTTCCTTTGACTCGATATTATTTAGTTATCATGTTTCTTGTTTGTGTTGTAACCACGTGGATTTAATTGCATTTTCACGATTTTTAATCTTTGGGTTTTGGATGTTTTTAAGTAGGTAATTGAATTATGACCAAGTTTTATTGTTCCGTCATTAAAATATTTTATTAGTATTTATATTTGCTGCATGGAAGCGGAAAAACGCCACAGCACGTGCTCATAGAGTGCAGGAGCGTGGCGGATCCTCCAACAACCAAGCTGGCTGGTCGCACAATATATTTCGACACAAGTGTCCAAAACTATATTTTTTTCACTGATGATTCGGACACAGATAAAAAAGCGGTTTAGTACAGTCAGAGAAAAAAACTTCCAACGAACGAAATCAGTCTTCCATCCAGCCTATAGTTGTAAAAAATACCGAATTTTATCGTTGGAGGTTTTTATCTGACCGTTCAAAACAGCTTTTTTATTGGTGTCCGAATTCACAGTCAAAAAATATCGTTTCGGACACTGTGTCCGAAAATATTGTGTCCGAATCTTCAGAAAGCCTCCGTTTTTTATTCTTTTCATTACGATTTCGGCCATTTACCAGTGAATGTTAAACTACACCATGACGCCTTAGATTTTTTAACTGCAACTCCTGTAAGCCAGAATTAACCACCAGAAAAGCGCCGAGGCAATAAAACTCAACAAGTCCCCGAGAAACGATTTAACTGTCGTGGATCCTGCAACGCAATTATTCAGAAAAGACCAGCAAAGGTGTAAGAAAAAATCAAACAGTAGACAGGACGGAACTAGGCCAATAGATACATAGGTGTCTATTGATATTTTCATATGTCTATACATAGAAGGGGCGTTTAAGACTGGGAGAAGCCGAGTGGCTAAGCACCACGGATTATAATAAACATAAATTAAATTAGTCCTAAAAAGTGAACATGAAAGTGAAACATTTGATTCGAATAACAGGTATGGCAAAAATGCTTGAACGGCACGAAAATTAGTTCGTTTCTATAAGGTCCGCATAATAAACAGTTCCGAACGTAACCTGTACACTAGCTAACATAATATTCCGTTCTTTCGATCAAATAATACACTGCCATTAACACAAAGGCGAAGCCACAAATAAAAAAAGGAATACTCTTACAGTTGCCATGATCTGTGAGAAATTGGGCAACACACGATGACTTTGCTAATGTCCAACCGACTATTTAATCCAAAAGCGAGCATGGCGAGCTCTATCTCGGGGCGACGAAACTGGGGATGTCCATTGGCCCCCAAATTCAGAACCCGAGGTGGCGGCGCAGTATTAGACGCGCGCTCCTCTTGGACGTCGCGGGGGGAATCTGCCAGATCCCATCCCTGTGGTCTTCATTCGAAAACTTGGCGGTCCTATCTGTCATCAGTTCTACGTGCCCTACCCACTACAACTTCAACTTACTGATTCGCAGGGCTATGATGGCAACTCTGGTTCGTCCATAGTATAGATCACTGATTTGATCACGCAGAGTGACTCCAAGCGTAGCACTCTCTTTGGGTTTTTTTTGAGGTTGCTAATAAGGCCCATAGTAAGAGACCACGTTGCTGGCATGACAACTGACGCTATGCTACTGCGGCATGTATTTGAGAAGCAATATTCCGTGGAAATCCCGTCAAGGAACTACTGGACCAAAAGTCAGCCACCTCAGGAGATAGGCTGCCTGATCTGGTACACGGATGGTTCCAAAATAAGATCTAAAGTAGGTTGTGGGATAAGTGGAATGCGGCCGAGGTTTAGGAAAAGTGTAAACCTGGGACAGTAAGTCTCCGTTTTCCCAGCAAAGGTATACGCTTTCTTGGAGTGTGCGAACGTAAATCTGCAAAGGCAATAAGTCAACCTAACCATATACATAAATTCCGAAAGCCAAGCTGCTCTAATAGCGCTGGACTAGTAGTCTCATCGAAACTTGTAGAGGAGTGCATGGCCAAATTAAACTCAGGCAACAAGAATAGAGTAGTTTTAAGATGGGTGCCCGGGCATGCAGGCATCATTGAATGTGAATGAACGTGCCGATGAGCTTGCGAGGGTGGGGGCGCACAGCACGCAGCAGGGACCTGAGTCCATCTGTGGCATACCTAAAAGCCTAGCCAGGTTGCTCTGACACCCTAATTAAATCATGCTTCGAAACCTCCATAAAATTATGGAAGGAGTCACCGGGCTTGTTACTCTCGAAAGCACTCATCAAAGCCAGGGCTTAGTGACCAAGTCCTAGCACTTAGTAGGAACAACTTGCACATTGTGACAAGAACCCCTACGGGACACTGCGGCTCAAGCACATGTCCAACCTGGGGCTAAGTGATACGCAAACCTGCAGACGATGTAAGGAGGCTGATGAAACGCCACTTCATCTTCTGGGGAAATGCGGAGCACTAATTCACAAGCGCAACAACCATCGAATGAAATAATAGTGATTACCCCAAAGAAGATCCTGCAGTTCATCACAGCTGCAGGGTTTGGTGGCGATCTCTAACCAACACAAGCAGCGAACACAATAGATCAACCCTGGTCCCAGTGACACCATAGCCGCATTAAAAAAAATGGAATTCATAATGATACTATCTACAATAATCGATTTAAAAACATAAGTTCAAACAAATTATTGACGTTAACTACCTAGTTATATAATTTGTAGAAAATACATTTAAAAAGGTTTCATTACTAATGATTATGTCTTTTCTTTGGATAAATGGACCCTGATGTTGACTGCCCTTTTCGACACAGAAAAACAAAAACAGTATTTTTGTGAACTTTAACGTCAAGTGGTAGAGTTCAAATTCGCGGTGAAAATTACCGGATACTGGAACTATTTAACGTTTACTGGTACAAGTCTACCGAGTACTGGTACAAATGGCCCTTCATGACATTTTTTCGTATTATTGCTAATTAAAATTAATGCTAATTAAAAAAAAAGAATATTTTACTAAAACTAGATTAAATTATCTATCTAGTCATATAAATCTTGATTTTGTAAGTCTACTAGTTATAGCATTACAGACCTGCAAACTCAGAAAAGTTCAAAACCTCACAGTTATTGGGCCGTTTACCGTGTATTCTGTAAATCGGATTAAGATTTTCACACAAAAAAAAAACAATTTTGGGGGGTTCTCCATACTTAAAACTGTAACTCAAATTTATTTTTCATCAAACCCGTACGTATCTATAGATTTATGGATAGATATGGTTTCTATGGATAGATTTTCAATAATGATATTGAGGTTCCTAACATATTTTTTTTCTAAACTAAATAGTTTGCGCGAGAGACACTTCCAAAGTGGTAAAATGTTTGTGTGTGTGTGTGTGTGTGTCCCCCCCGTTGTAACTTCTAAAATAAGAGAATGATAAAACTAAAAAAATATAATAATAATAATTATGATGTATATTATCACGTAAACTTCCACCGAAAATTGGTTTGAATGAGATCTAGTAAGTAGTTTTTTTTTAATACGTCATAAATCGTAAACCGCAATTTACCTTTAATTCAATCAACTAAAAAATAAAAATCCTTTTATATTATGTTACTTGCTGCTACGGAACCCTTTATGGGCGAGTCCGACTCTCACTTGGCCGCTTTTTATTTTTACGTGTAAATATTGTACGTACATTGTATAAAAATAAATATGTTTGCAAAAATAGACGTTAATATTACAAAAAACACATGTAAAACACAGGTATTCAGCATCATCCGGTTAGACTGGAAGCCGACAAAAATATAGTTGGGAAAAGGCTGGGCAGACGATAATCATTGAATAGCAATTTATGCATGCGTCTGGCTGAATAAATGGCATAAGAAAAGTGTCGGGCAATAGTGAATATTGGAGCTTGTACTATTACGTATTACAATAAAGTTCAAAATCGAATTTCATTCAAATAACCGCATAGGTAATGTACTATTAAAAAAACTAACAGGTCGACTGAGCACGTCCTCCTTTTTTAAGTTGGTTCAAAATACTAAACTAATAACACACACCATGGGGCCATAAGACCCCAAACTAGGGAGACCCTGTACTATGGGTGTCAGACAGCTGATATACATACACAAATACATTTAAATACACACATATATAGATAAACAACACCCAGACACAAGGGAAACACAAGTGTTCATCACACAAATATTTACCCTGGGCGGGAATCGAACCCGCAACACGATGCGCTGCAGTCAATCGCTCAACCACTGCGCCAACCATGTCGTCTAAACAATCATTCAAACAATCGTTAGAGAATATCACCCATACTATGTCTCTGTATTATTTTCATTATAGTTCCATACCCTTAAAAGGAAAAAAAGGGATTCTTAAACTTAGACTTTGATCCGCCTATCACAAAGGGGTCCTGCACAAAGGGGGGGATCCGCCTATCACCTTTGAAGTTATTACAAACTAGCAGGGCCTCAAGCCTGCTATTACAATAGTGTCAGAATGGTCTATCATTGATTTCATAATTGTTGATTTTGACAAGTTTGGTAATCTACTAATATAATGGCGTCATTATGACTTTCCAATGGTCAACCACTGACACGCCATTGAAAGAAATGATATAGAATGGTAATCTCGTACAAAATGACCACTGAATGACTGACTTAGGCGGTAATCTGCAAAAATTTTGACAGTTCCTTTGATCAGTGACCTACCATTAGAACGTCATTGCTTTTAATTCGACCGACCAATGATCGACCATTATGAATTTAGCAGATTACGAACTTGTACCAAAATGACAATGGGATCGTGTTGGAATGACGAAATTATAAAAATAGCAGACTTGGCCCCCTGATGTCCGCGACTTTGAAGTAACAGCAAGTTTTGCGCGCTCGACAATTTGTCGTCATTATTTTTTGTTCGAGAACCAAGAGCTATCTTGAAACACAATGACACATTAATAGAATCAACTGAAGTTTAATTTACCAAAACGATGCGACTGCAATAAAATTGGTAGCATACATTGTATAATGAACCATTAGCTAGAACCTCGCGTGCCACTACCTCGAACAAAATGGTCGTAACGAAACGTTTCCTTCTGACGGTTACACTTAAACCACAAAAGAGGTAGGTACTTACAGAAGACCGGCTTTTATAAAGAGCAAATCATAATAATTATAAAATGTTGGTCATCGGAGATGTAGATGAAGTCGCGAATTACATTCTTTTTTGGTAAAATCTTAGTATGTACCAAAGGAGATAGATACAATTTCATACAATCTTGGGCCTAATTGTAATAAGATGAAAGTGGTGTCAATTAATAGCTCATATTTTATCAACCTTTCACTGAAAATTCTGCGGTTTTCGTCAATCTGAGAACAGAGTTAGTAAAAGTGAGGTTACACAAGAAGTCGGCAAAAACTACGAAACAGATGATTTTTGAATTGTGATTATTTAGAAACAGTATTTTATTATTTGAGTAGAAAAGGTACCTATATTACGAAACTCGCAAATCATAGATTTTTAACATCATTCAAAATAACGAGTCAAAGTCAGATCGATAGATAGGTAGACCTTAGACGATCAACATACGGTGTCCGAAGTTGGTTCCTACAAAAAATCGGCTAAGATCATCTAAGCTAAAACCTTAGACGGTTGATTTTTTGGTGTGACTATACAAGCACAGTATAAGTGTTAGTACTACCGTACAGTAGCGACACGCTCCGCCTCCCTCTGAAACCGTTCCTCACCTCTCCCCGCATCGAACGACTAGCTCTGGAAATTGCTTTTTTGTTCGCGCGACGCGTAGACACGCACACTCACGCACGTATCTGTATAGTCTATTATTTTAGTATTAGTGTAGGCAATTATATCGTTTCGTTTCTATGTACCTAATCTTTAATTGGTGTTATTCATGACAATAACAATATCTTTAATTATCTCGTCTTCTTGATTGTAAAATGAGCCATTTTTTTATACTTTAAAATGGATACGGTTCGTTTAATAGAGCTGACCTTCTGTACACATTTATTTTGTATTAAAACTCTAAACTCGAGATTTTGATCAGTAATGGCAGAAAATAAAAGTGTGTTTAACTTTTTTTTAATGGTCCTTGTCGGCTTGTAATGTACACATGCTATAATTATGAATACATATCAAGCAAGTGTAGGTGTTCCTGCAGCTCGTTTGACTTTAGTTTTCTTTACAGAGTTGTAGCCGCACTGTGTACGTGTAGGTAACATACTGTGGAGACCAGCTTCAAAAATATAGTATAGTTGACATCCACTTTAATCTAATATCTCTAGACCCAGATCTCTCCATTAATTACTTTATAGAATTACTAGCGACCCGACCCAGCTTCGCATGGGCCTTCCCCGATAAATGGACTATCCAACACAAAAAGAATTTTTCAATTCGAACCAGTAGATCCTGAGATTAGCGCGTTCAACCAAACAAACAAACAAACTCTTCAGCTTTATAATATTAGTATAAATTTAAAATAGTCATATCTACTATACCCTTGGTGAGACGTAATAAAAGTATTTATTGTTATTATTATTTATCCTTTATTTTTCCCCTTTTCCCTTTTTTTCCTATTCCTTTTCTTTTCTCCCTTTTTTCATCCTTTTTTTTCTTCATTTTTCCCTTTATTTTTATTTTTTTTATATTTTTATTTTTCCTTTGTTTAGCCATGGATTACCCCGGATCTCACATGTTGCATGCGCATTAGAGTCTGGTTCATTTCGAGAAATACAACCTTATTGACTTATGTATGTAAGTATAGTTTATATGTGAATAACTTTTTTAATTATTTCGTTTTTGTTATGCACCTGCCATGTTATCTCTTCACCATTCTAGGTTGACTGGTAGATAATGCCTACGGCATTAAGTCTACCTTTGTGCACGATGTCAATAAATAAATAATTCTACGTTATGTCATCACAATACTCACTAAACTTAGTTGGTCAAATAGTCGCAAGCGCGAAAGTTGTAATATTGGATATTTTCTTACGTAATTTGTCTGTAGACGGTCCGAGTCTGGATTTGTACCCGGCTGGCTAGTTCCCTAGTTCATAATGTGACTTGAATATCGTTTTTCTTTCACTTTTATGAGTATTCTTCGTTTACTCGAATATTGAAGTCAACTTTGCTTTGCTACGCTATAAAAAAGAGCGACATTTTTGTTTTTATTAACAAGCTTTTATTTAACTTAATGTTTGATGTATGTTCCGACACGGTTGGCGCAGTGGCTGAGCGATCGACTGCTACGCAGCGTGTTGCGGGTTCGATTCCCGCCCAGGATAAACATTTGTGTGATGAGCACTTGTGTTTGCCTTGTGTCTGGGTGTTGTTTATCTATATATGTATGTATTTACAAAAAAAAAATGTATTTGTGTATGTATATCAGCTGTCTGATACCCATAGTACAGGGTCTCCCTAGTTTGGGGTCAGATGGCCATGTGTGAAAAATGTCCCCACATTATTATTATTATTCTCGTTTATTCATTTTGTTAACATATTAAATTACATTTTTAAATATTAGGTCCTTACATATGAAATTGCCGATACTTAATACTGGCAACTTTGAAATCAAATATTTTGTGTTTGATTAGGAATTCCAAATTCAAAATTATTTCAAAATAAAGACTAAAGAATATTGTTTTAAAATTCGTGTTTCATTTGTTTTATCGTCATTTGTTTGGGCTTGAAAATTGCTATTGCAACAACAATGGAGAAATTAAAAATTCGCGATATTTACGAATATGAGTTCTACCGTGGCACCAGTGCAGCAGAAACGGCTCGAAGGATTAACGACGTGTACGGGCCAAGCACCGCTAGCGAACGAACGGTGCGTTTTTGGTTTCAACGTTTCCGTTCTGGAAATTTTGATTTACAAAATGAGCCTCGTGGACGACCGGATACTCAAGTGAATAATGAAGAATTAAAGGCGATAGTTGAAGCGGATCCATCTCAAACCACTTCTGAATTAGCAGCAGCCTTTGGAGTAAGTGACAAAACAATCACTATCCATTTGCGTCAAATTGGAAAAGTAAAAAAGCTCGAAAAGTGGGTACCGTACGAATTGACTGAAACACACCAACAAACACGCGTCGGTTGCTGCGCTTCCATGCTCAATCGTCACAATAATCAGGGAATTTTAAATCGTATTGTCACTTGTGATGAGAAGTGGATCGTGTACGATAATCGCAAGCGATCATCACAATGGCTTAACCCTGGAAAACCGGCAAAACCTTGCCCCAAGCGAAAACTGACCAAAAAGAAGATTCTAGTTAGTGTTTGGTGGTCCTGTGCTGGTGTCATCCACTACAGCTTCATGAGATCAGGCCAAACGATTACTGCAGACATGTATTGTCAACAGTTGCAAACAATGATGGAAAAGCTCACCATTAAACAACCGAGATTGGTCAATTGCTCTAGCCCATTGCTCCTTCAGGATAACGCTCGACCACATACTGCACATCAGACGGTCGCCAAGTTAGAGGAGCTGTGACTGGAAACTCTGCGTCACCCACCATACTCTCCAGATCTTGCCCCAAACGATTACCATTTATTCCGAAATTTGGACAACTTTTTACACGGAAAAAAAATCAATTCTGATGAGGCAGTTTAAACAGCCTTCAAGCAGTTCATCGATTCTCGCTCCCAGGATTTTTTTACCAAAGGGATCAATGAGCTCCCGATAAAATGGTGAAAGTGTATCGATAACAATGGTACATACTTCGATTGACTAAATATATAATTTCTTTTAAAAATGTTATTTTTAATTTTTTGATACCGAGCGGCAATTTCATATGTAAAGACCTAATATTAGTAAAAAAATAAATAAAAACATTTAAAAATATAAAAAAATAGTAGCCCACCGGTATCGGGAACAGGGTCCAAGCTACCGGTGGTCAGGGCTCCTGAGAGAGGAATCTCCTGACTATACGCGCCGTGTCCAGGAGTACCGCTTTCTGTATCAAGCCCTTGATCCAGCTGCCCAACGAGAGCCTCCTTAGGTGTTGGTCGAGGCTCTTGGAAATGAGTCCATTGGCCGTAACGACTATCGGCACAATGACTGCTGTATTCACATCCCACATGTCGACAACCTCGCGAGGCAAGTCAAGATACTTAATTTGTTTATCTCTCTCGGTTTTCACGAGGTTCTCGTCATGCGGAACCGCTATATCAACAATCATTGCGCGACGCTCTAATCGATCTATCACCACTATGTCAGGTTTATTGGCAACAATAGTCCTGTCAGTGATGATAGATCGATCCCAATACAACGTGATAAGGCCATTTTCGAGAACTGGGTCGGGCACATACCTATATTACGGTACCTCCGACTCCACAAGTCTGTACTTTAGAGCAAGTTGCTGGTGGATAATCCTAGCTACAAGGTTGTGTCTATGCAAGTAGTCTCCGTTAGCTAGACGAGAGCACCCAGAGATAATGTGTCGGATTGATTCTCCCGGTCGGTGGCATGCCCGACAAATGTCAACCGTGCCGTCCATTCGTCCATAATCGCACAGACAAAACCTTCGGTTTCCCCAAACAGGTCACCAAAACGCAGCCAGGATACGGACGCCAAGAAATCTACATCAGGCCCATGTAGGGCCCGGTAGAAGCGCCCGTGAAGCTCCTTGCTCTGCCATACCTCCTTGCGGTCATTAGTATCGAGTACTACAGGTTTGCGCCAGTTCTCGTTCGCTAAGGAGAGCGGGGTGAGGCCCTTGTCCACTGAGACCACATCTCGATGCATAACCACGTCGGTTTTAAGGAAGTACTCCCTGAGACTGCATACCTCACGATTGTGCAGGGACTTAGCATTAAGAAAGCCTCGGCCTCCGCACTTTCGTGGGATATACAGTCTCATTACCGATGACCGTGGGTGATGCATCCGATTTGCGGTCAGCAATGTACGGACCCTCCTATCCAGGGCGTCAAGTTCCGTCTGAGTCCACTTGAGTATGCCGAAAGAGTACATCAAAACCGGCATGACCCATCCGTTGAAGGCGCGTGATAGATTATTCCAATAATTTCAGTTTGAATATTACACTAACTCACGTCTGTTTCTATAATTGTACACAAATTAAAACATCCCTATGATAATTATAACCTTGATTATATGTGATACACAACATTCAACAGTTTCTCATCAAAACCTTATCAATTCTATTACGAAATACTGTTATTTCTTTGTTGTTTTGTGTAATTTCATATTTAACTGTTATAATGTGACTTATTTACTAATTATGCCATTGTAAGACCAATTATGTGATTGGACGAATTAATTTTAACATATTTATTGTATTCTGATATAATTGAATCATAGTTTCATGATAAAATACCAATATTAACAAATCTGTAACGGAATCGTACGATGTGACGTCACTTGTTTACCACCGGTTATAAAAGCCGACGCTCCGCCGTTACTGGACAATTCACAGACACAGACCGCCGTCATTCCGTCCTCGCCGCCGAGGCCCGCCGCGACGACCCCGTACGTCCCCTCCCCGACCCTTGCTCGTGCCAGCCCGCGCCGCTGAGCCTGTAGTTTTAAATTCGTCCCTAAATAATGGAAATCCGATCCAGCCTGTCCCTTTGCTGTCCTCTCCCAGCGACGCCCTAAGCCGAGGCTCGTACCCCACAGGGGGTGCCCTTAGCGTGTAGTCGCTTAGTTTGTAAGCTTTTATGCCCTGGCTGGAGGCCCTAAAAATAATAATTTTTAAGGCACCACAGGAAAGTCCGGTTAAGCAGCCGACAACCTCCTAGGTTGACCTGCGAGATGCCAATCCGAAAAAAAAAAAAAAAAAAAAAAAAAAAAAAAAGTTACTGGACACATTCGCTCCGGAGCAGTCACACCGAACAGACCTAAGTTAAGTAACCTTATTTTGTGGTAACGTTTTATTTTTATATTTAATTTAATTAATGTAAAACATTTCATATAAATGTGCTCTATTTATCTAATATATTTTTGATGTATGATTTATGTGTATGTGTATACTTTAAGATGTTGATGTATAATGCAAGTGTATTTATTTCTATGTCTATAAAATAAATTATTAGACTAAACTGCTTACTAAAATTTGTAGTTTCTTTACAAATAAATACCTATTAAATAGTTGATTCCAAATCTCTGTATTTTAAATAAATAAATACTTTGTCCCCATGTTAAGTCTATTATTTTTAGCACTTTTAAATACAAATATCTCACATCAGAAGTGGGATCAGAACCTGTCTGTTTTAATACATTTTTTTTTTTCGAAAAACTTTTTCAGATGGATCCTGCCGTGTTGAACCTTCTGAAAGCCATCCGTGACGCGGTAGCTGGTAACCGCAATGAAGATGATGTGGTGTTGCCGCCGTTTGATCCGGAAAAGAATGACAATGGTGCGGAAAGCTGGTGCAACAACATCGACACCGTGGCCAAGGACCGTGTATGGAGCGGCATCACAACTGTCAGCAAAGCAGGTAAAGCCCTTAAGGGCTCTGCTCTTTTATGGTTTGAAACCTGGGACCCAGATGAAGGTAGAACATGGGAAAACTTTAAGACGTGTATCAAAGATTTGTACCCCGAGAAAAAGAACCTGTCAGAAAAACTTTCAAAAGCCGTACTTTACACCTCGGACTTAGCAGAAACCTATTGTGAATATGCTAGGGAAAAACTAAGGCTATTACGTAATACTAAAGTAACATTTTCTGAGGGACAGCTGGTCGAGCTTGTTTGTGGAGGTATATCGGACATTAACATTAGAATGGCATCTTTTAACAGTCGTGTTAACAGTACATCGGAACTCATTTCTCTTTTTTCAACCTATGTTAAAAACCCTAGAAAACGCCCATCCGAAACGAGTAACGTACCTTCAACTACTAAGCGTCTTAAGCCTGAGATCTCAAACTCTTCTAAGCCACCACCTACTTGTTTTTTGTGTAATAAAACTGGTCATGTTAGATCTCAGTGTTTCAAAAATAAAAATCAAGATACCCCAAATTCTGAAACGCCTAAGATTCAATGTTCTTACTGCAAAAAGGTAGGTCATGAGGAATCAATTTGCTTCTTTAAGAAAAGAGATGCGGCAAAGAATAATAACTCTAATAACGTCAATTGTTCCACAAATGGTAACTTATAGCTTACTGATGTAGTAATTTGTGACAGACCAATTAAAGCCCTAATAGATTCGGGTGCTAGTTGCAGTATTTTGAAAGAATCAATTGCAAATAGTTTGGTCATAGTTTTGAACCCTGTTCGACATCATTAAAAGGAATAGGAAATGGAATGATTAGCATCTCCTCAAAGATAAGTTTACCTGTCACATTTAACAACGACAATTTAGAAATCGATATATAATCGGAAATAGCTTGTTGCTTTATAAGGATGAGGATGGGGATCCACCTAAATTTTATATACCGAAAGGTTATAGACCCAGTTTATTGCGGTTGTTTCATGACGAAAATTGTCACGTTGGTTATAACAAAACTCTTAACAAAATATCCGAAAACTTTGGTTTCCTAGTCTTGCTGCTTTTACAAAAAAATATATAAAGCATTGTTTAGTGTGTGTAGAAGGTAAAGGTCACTCGGGGCCAAAACAAGGTCTCCTTCACCCTATAGAAAAAACTATACCATTTCACACGTTACATTTAGACTGTACAGGACCTTTTAGTGTATCTTCCGAAGGTTATAAACATATTTTAATAATAGTAGATGGCTTTACCAAATATTGTATACTTAAACCACTTAGGACGCTTAACGGTCAAGAATTAGTCTCAATCTTGCGAGAAAACTTAACTTTGTTCGGTACACCTACCATGATAGTAACTGATAGAGGCACAAATTTTACTTCTGAACACGTACGATCATTACTTAGAGGTATGCAAATAAATCACCATATGATAGCCACGGGTACTCCAAGAAGCAACGGCCAAGTTGAAAAATATGTTGGTACTATAATTAATATGTTAACCACTACTGCTAACGAATCTTCAGAATGGCCAAGCGTGTTGTGGAAAATACAACTGTCTCTAAATACTACGATACAAAAATCAATAGGTTTTGCACCAAGTAGGTTATTTATTGGTTGCAACGGAAATATACCTCCAATACAGGCTCGCCTTGACGAAATACAGGATAATGATTCCGTTCAAGACATTGATGCTGAAGCTGATAGGGACTTAGCTAGGCGACGTCTTAAAGAGGCTGCAGAAAAGTATAAAAAACGATTCGATAGTACTCGTAGAAATAATGATTTTCAATATAGGTGATATAGTCTATGTAAATCAAGACCACAGAAGACATGACAGATTAAGTCCTAAATTCAAAGGGCCATATGAAATAATTGGTATTTTAGAGCATGATAGAATTTCTTTGAAGGGGCTTAACACATTAAGGCTGTGGCAAAGGAAAAATTAAGGCTTCGGCGGGGGAATGGGTTGAACAAAATTCTTCTTTTGAGGAGTCCCCATAGCTCCAGCATCATTAGCCATGATAGATTATTATTTCTTTGTTATATTATTGTTTATGTTGCAAAATTTTATTTTATCCGATTATTTAATTATGTTGAACTTTAATGATTATTTTGATTGATGTCTCTTTTGAAAAAGGAGTAAATAATGTGATGTATTCTTAGGAATAATTTTATTTTTGTTATATTATTGTTGATATTCTAAAATTTTATTTTACACGATTATTTAATTATGTTGAACTTTTAATGATTGTTTTGATTGTCTTGTGTGATGTCTTTTTGTGAAAAAGAAGTAATATGATGTATTCTTAGGAATAATTGTAAATTGATAACGAATGTTCGTTATAATTTGTGTTTAATTAACATTGGATGTTTGAAATTATTAAATGATATAAGATTATAACAAAACAGTTTTTATATTACTGCTGGTCGGTCACTGCCCTGATACCAGTCTGAAATTCATTCGCAGCAGGTGATAGGACTGGTATGTCAAGGCCAGAGGCTATTGTATGAATTGCTGGTCGGTCACTGCCCTGATATTAGTTTGAAATTCATGTGCAGCAAATGATAGAACTAATATGCCAAGGCCAGAGACTTCTTCAAAATAAATATAATTAGTTGGGTACTTCGAGAGCGAAGTACAGGTCAGTCTGGCCGTGATAGATTATTCCAATAATTTCAGTTTGAATATTACACTAACTCACGTCTGTTTCTATAATTGTACACAAATTAAAACATCCCTATGATAATTATAACCTTGATTATATGTGATACACAACATTCAACAGTTTCTCATCAAAACCTTATCAATTCTATTACGAAATACTGTTATTTCTTTGTTGTTTTGTGTAATTTCATATTTAACTGTTATAATGTGACTTATTTACTAATTATGCCATTGTAAGACCAATTATGTGATTGGACAAATTAATTTTAACCTATTTATTGTATTCTGATATAATTGAATCATAGTTTCATGATAAAATACCAATATTAACAAATCTGTAACGGAATCGTACGATGTGACGTCACTTGTTTACCACCGGTTATAAAAGCCGACGCTCCGCCGTTACTGGACTTCCGATCCAGCCTGTCCCTTTGCTGTCCTCTCCCAGCGACGCCCTAAGCCGAGGCTCGTACCCCACAGGGGGTGCCCTTAGCGTGTAGTCGCTTAGTTTGTAAGCTTTTATGCCCTGGCTGGAGGCCCTAAAAATAACAATTTTTAAGGCACCACAGGAAAGTCCGGTTAAGCAGCCGACAACCTCCTAGGTTGACCTGCGAGATGCCAATCCGAAAAAAAAAAAAAAAAAAAAAAAAAAAAAAAAAAAAAAAAAAGTTACTGGACACGTTCGCTCCGGAGCAGTCACACCGAACAGACCTAAGTTAAGTAACCTTATTTTGTGGTAACGTTTTATTTTTATATTTAATTTAATTAATGTAAAACATTTCATATAAATGTTCTCTATTTATCTAATATATTTTTGATGTATGATTTATGTGTATGTGTATACTTTAAGATGTTGATGTATAATGCAAGTGTATTTATTTCTATGTCTATAAAATAAATTATTAGACTAAACTGCTTACTAAAATACCTATTAAATAGTTGATTCCAAATCTCTGTATTTTAAATAAATAAATACTTTGTCCCCATGTTAAGTCTATTATTTTTAGCACTTTTAAATACAATATCTCACACGCGCACCTTGTTTCCGCCTGATAAAAGACTATTTAACACTTTATTCAGGCGGCCAAAGAAGCGCTCCTTCAACGATTGTTTCATGTCGGCAGCATTGATGCCTAACGCTTCCGACATACCCAAGTACTTGTAGGTTTCGGTTGAGTAGAGGGATCTAAGGCGTATGGAATCCGAGAGTTGGGTTCCCACGGATTCCATAATCTCCCCTCGCTTCACATGCATGACTGCACATTTGTCTACACCAAATTCCATCCTGATGGCGCTACTGAAAGCTTCTGTTACTTTCAGTATTGGTTCACACGCTCGCTCAACTTCCCGAGTCCAGTCGACCTCAGTGTGGCTGACAGGCACCGACCAGATGCTGCGCCAAAACGAACACATGGCAGCATCAACTGGCCGGTGCGCATCAGCCACGCCTTGGTCCGGTTGCTCCCAAGTCCTATACACCCACCGCTCATCACTCTGGAATATGCGATTCTGAGTGTACCGCTCCACTCCTCGCTTGTACCGTCGAATACGGTTTGCCCATGCACAGATCTTCTGCTTCAGGAAGTCGATACGCTCTGTGATGCAGGACAAATAATCTCGAGGATTGATATCAGTCCCCGAGAATGCCCGCCTCACAAAGCGCATCACTCTAGGGCGCGTGTTGCCCTCCCTGAAGCAGATAAGCTTGCCGATGAGTGCTCTAGCCTCACCAATACGACGCTCAATCCTGTACTGCCATGCTGGTACAGCTGGTTTTGGTCGTGCAGCTCCGTCACTGTTGGGAAATTTGACATGAGCTACACGACATGCTGCTACAGCCGCGCAGTACAAGATCGAGTGGGTATCAGCGAGGTCTTTGCTGCTGTCAAAATAATTTGACAGCTGCGAATCTAAAGCACACACCAGCGCCCTATTTTTCTTGTGCATGGGTAAACGAGGTAGTCGCGAGTTTTAATTCAGGCGGTGTGGAGCGATACTCCCGGAACGCATCCTCCAAAGCACTCCTCAATTGAACATTGCACTGGGTACTCACGGATATAACCTCGCCATCATCCTCTTCACCACCGTCGTCAGGTCGCGGTGAAGCACTGGGTAAATCTTGCGATTGTACCGCGACCGCAACCAGTGGCAAAGCAGACGTGACATGGCTACTCCGTGCTTCTAGGCGTAGTCGATCAAGTACAACGTCATCCAGCATATGGTTACGCTGGATGACCCGCACCTGATCCGACAGTCGCTGTGCCGACACGTTGACAGCTGGCTCAAGCACCTGAAACAGAGAGAGCATCCGACCACGGTACGCAGTCAAGTTACTTCCCCCCTCTGTAGCCCCATAGTATGAGCGCATGACACTTTCATTAATTGACTGCGTCCATCTCATGCGCTGCACACTTCCACCGGGAGCGGGGACCCTATCAGAGACCGGTGGGTCTCGAAGTCCCAAGCTGTCCGGCGGCCGGCGTCGTCCCCGCCGACGCACAGGAGGTGGCGTCGTCGGCGGAGAGAAATACTCGTCGCTCGAGCTCGACGCAACTGCCGAGGCCGGTCTCACAGCACTCACTATAGGGCTGGGTTCCGGCGGCGGCGAGGCGGAGCTGAGCGACGGGTCCGGAGATGGTGGGCGTGCTCGGCGTGCTGCTGATCTTAAAATCATGTTGTCATCGTCGTTTCTGATCCATTATTATATAGGTATTTTTCTTCATTTTAAATTAATTTCTCGGTGCGTAAGTAGTACATTAGGTATTATATTTCCGTTCACTGATTATATTATATATCGAAATTATTTTCAGTTTTTGAGGTTTTCATTGACTTATGTCACTTTTGGTTGAATCTGTTTAAAACTGTATATATCATAAATTATTTTTCAAAAAGGTTGATTATATGGATGTAATATTAAATTGTGTAGCGAAATTAATAGGAAATATCAAAAAACTATGAATTTGTAGAAATAAATTAAGGAAGTAAGGAGACGACGTATGATGACACTAAGGGTTGCCAGCTATTATTATTATTATTATGTTTGTTTCGGTCAAAAGTTGCAACTGAATTTTGAACCAGTTCTCGTAGGTCAAATAGGCTGAAATTTGGTATTAATGCTATAACGTGATGACAATGCAATATTATGGCGAGCTAAATCTGATGTTGCAGCAAAGGCCACCTACAGACCACCAAACCCCTCAATAGCTTATAGCATTCATATTGTGTTAAGGTTTTAAAAGCTTGTTTTTAAAAATGTTATTTTTCACTATTTATTTTTTTTATTAAATTGGAGTTTTCATTATTATATCGAAAAATTTTCCATTGTATTTTAATTATTTGCTATTGTTAATTGAATGTTTTTAATTTTATTAATTCTTGACTCATTATATGTGTTCGTAATAACTGTAAGTGTAAAGAGTAATTGAAATAACTCACAAAATAAAAATAATGGTGCTGGTCTAATTATTACATAACTTACAAACCATAAAAACCCTACAAACATCAAGCACACTGCATTTATAAAACAAACAAGTCATATCATTATATACCACGACTATAATTCATCCTATTTACGTTTAATTCCTGTAAAAGTGGTTGTGTCGCTGCACACAATGCAAGGACGCGTGTACACGATAGTGCTTTGTTTTATCCCGTCCTTCTCTTGTCGGTCACGTTTTGCCCTTGGCTTGGATTATAGGGGAAGTGGGAAGTGGGGGTCGAGATACACTCTATTGCATAACGTATTACTTTGGTATTATAGTATTTAATATACTACTTACATACTTATTAAATTTTACATGTGCAAGTCTACCCAGTCTTCCTTTCATTTAATAGGATTAAGTAGATTTGTTACAGTATACAGAATGGGGACCACATATATGCAATAAATTATACGACATACTTGTTATCGCCTTTTTTGACGATATACAAAAAATAAACGAAATCGGTCTAGTAATTAGGTCAAAAAGTAGAGTTTTAATTTTGAATAAATTTATACACTGTTGGATTGGATCACTAGATCAATGACTGAATGAACTTAAATCCTCATAACACTGAAAAGCGACGTTGCCACGGAGTGCAAAACCACGCAAAACTACAAACTATGACGACGCTGTTATGTACGTATTCTAGTTATTTGCCTAAATGTAAAATTCGCTCCGGGGTCAAGGTACGTTGTCTTTATACATAGTGTTTATTTTAACTGAATTTATTATGATATTTATTTTGTTTGAAAATTTAACTTTTTTAAATTTCGGTTTTTAATTTAATATTTAGTTTTACTATACTTCTGTTGACTAGTATTACTTGAGGTTTCATTTATTGCTTAGAAGTGAGTTCCATATTGTATATGCTGTGCTTAGTACTGTTGCATACATTGAGCCATCAGTGGCTTCTAATAGCGGTCGGCGCATCGTAGCCTAGCACACTACACACCCTACTGAATATTTATTAGCTAGCAAATTGTAAAGAATCGCTTTTATGGTACAGACGCCAGCACAGGACGTCAAGCCATACCAAACTGTTTTTTCCCAATTGAACCCTTAATCTTTTGTAATAAAGTTTAAAATATATAAAAGAAATTTGACAGATTGTTGTAGGTTGACGTGCTAGCGTCTGAACATTTAAATATTGAACACCGTTAAAATGTATTGTTACAGGATGTAACAATGTAATTTAACAGATCTTGTCGGCCTTGCGCGTCTAACTGTATCCCAAAACACAATTAACTTACCTACCAAAAAAACCGGACAAGTGCGAGTCGGACTCGCCCACCGAAGGTTCCGTACATATTTGTAGGTACATCCATACTTCTATACTAATCCATACCTACTACGAGTATCCATACTTTAATCATCTTAATATTATAAATGCGCTTTTTGCGACATAAACGGCTTTATCTTTTTTTCACGTTAACATAGAGGGTTGATTTTTATACAGCATCAAGGGACTGTAGACTTGAGTAAATTATGGTTTTAAATTACAACTCGATACCTCCACGCGTTCCCGAGATATAGGGTCTTGACAGACAGACAGACAGACAGACGGAGAACAAAGTGATCCTATAAGCGTTCGGTTTTTTCCTTTTGAGGCCCGGAACCCTAAAACTAACATGGAATTCAGTCCCGTTTGCGAGATATGAAAATATTGATGCTAAAAAAGATTCAGTGATAAAACTATATCCTATATATATATCAGCCTATTGCCATCCACTGCTGAACGTAGGCCTCCCCCAGAGATCGCCAACCAACCCGGTCTTGGGCAACCCGCATCCATCCGCTGCCAGCCACCTTTTTTAAATCGTCGGTCCATCGTGCCGCAGGGCGTCCCACACTACGCTTGCCCAAACGCGGTCTCCACTCTAGAACGTGTCTGCTCCATCTACCGTCTGTCCGTCTGCAGACATGGCCGGCCCACTTCCACTTCAGCGTGCTAATTCGATGCGCAACGTCGGTGACTTTAGTTCTCTGGCGAATGACTTCATTGCGAATTCTATCCACCAGAGAAACTCCGAGCATCGCTCTCTCCATGGCACGCTGAGCAACCTTGAATTTGTGGACCAGGCCCACGGTGAGTGTCCACGTTTCGGCTCCGTAAGTCATCACGGGTAGAACGCACTGGTTAAAGACCCTGGTCTTAAGGGATTGTGGGATCGACGATTTAAAGATACCACGTAGCTTCCCGAATGCTGCCCAGCCCAAGCGTATCCTTCTGTTCGCCTCCTTCTCGAAGTTGTGCCGCCCCAGTTGTATATTTTGGCCAAGATATATGTATTCTTGCACAACCTCGAGAACAGCGCCGTTTAAGACTACGGGTCTCGGGAGGACATGACCATTGTACATGATTTTTGTCTTATCTAGGTTCATCCCGAGGCCCACGCGTCTCGAAGAATCGCTTAGGCCGTTCAGCATTACTTCCAGCTCCTGCAAAGACTCCGCCATGATGACAATGTCATCTGCAAATCGTAGGTGCGAGATGTACTGACCGTTGATACTTATGCCCAGTCCTTTCCAATTAAGCGTCTTGAAAACGTCCTCCAACGCGTTTGTAAACAGTTTCGGAGAGATGACGTCTCCCTGCCTTACCCCTCGACGCAGTTGGATTGGCTTTGTGCTACGTTCCTGTACTTGGACGGTCATTGTTGCGGCCTTATACAGACACCTCAGCACTTCGACGTATCGGCAGTCGACAAGGCATCTCTGCATGGAATCCAGAACAGCCCAGGTTTCGACGGTGTCGAAGGCTTTCTCGTAGTCCACATACGCAAGGCATAGAGGCTGATTGTATTCCTCGGTCTTTTGGATAATTTGCCTGAGGGTATGTATGTGGTCTACGGTGCTGTAGCCTTTTCGAAACCCGGCCTGCTCCGGCGGTTGGAATTCATCGAATTTTAGAGCGAGACGATTCGAGATAACCCTCGAAAACAGCTTGTATACATGACTCAGAAGCGAAATGGGGCGGTAGTTTTTAAGGAGCGTGTTATCACCTTTTTTGAAGAACAGTACCACCACGCTCCTGCTCCATGCCTCCGGTGTAATGCCTGTGTGGACGACGGAATTAAATAACTTTACTAGCTCAGCCAAAACCGGAGTTCCTCCTGCTCTGAGTAGCTCAGTGGTAATCCCGTCATCCCCCGGTGCTTTGTAGTTATGAAGCTGTCCGAGAGCTATTCTAATCTCACCCATGTCAATGTCGGGAAGCTCGTCTGTGAGGTGGCGTGTGAGTCTGGCTCGTGGATCATCCGCGCCGTGGGTCTGAGGTGGACAATTTTTCTGGGAGTATAAGTCTCCATAAAACTTTTCGACCTCAGCGAGTATCTCCGGCTTCGAGGTGACGGTGGTGCCCTGTGACGTTCTGAGTTTTGTCAGGTGACAACTGGAGGCGTCATGCTTGGCGAATACCTTCGAGCCATTGTTCCGGGCTATGGCCTCCTCGATGGCTTGGGTATTCGCGCGCCGATGGTCGCGTCTTATCAGCTTTTTTACCTCCTTGTTAAGTACCTGATACTCAGACGGTGTGACATGCGTTAGTTCTCGTCGTTTCCTCATTAATTCCAGAGTCTCGCTGGCGAGTATCGACTTACGTCCGTTTCTCACCGGTCGAAAGTATTTATAACCCACTTCGCGGATAACACGTACCAGGCCATCGGTGGCGTCGTTTATGTCCTCTGTGGTTTCCAATGAGGCGAATCGGTTCTGCGAAACTATATCCTGCGATCGATAAAATATAAAATCTGTGAATTCATAACTTGTGACGGTCACTAGTAGTAGCTTTACTATGGCCGCAACTAGTAGATCAACCACAAAGTGCTGTCACAGTGTGTGTGTGTGTGTGTGTGGCAATCACTAAGTGCTGTCGCAGTTTCAAAAATAATTTATCTATATATCTATATACATACTAATAAAGCTGAACAGTTTGTTTGTTTGTTTGGTTAAACGCGCTAATCTCAGGATCTACTGGTTCGAATTCAAAAATTATTTTTGTGTTGGATAGTCCATTTATCGAGGAAGGCCATAGGCCCATGCGAAGCCGGGCCGGGTCGCTAGACTTCTATAAGAAGAGTAGACAACGAATTTTTGTAATACCTCCTTTTCAACCGACTTCAAAAAAGAAGGAGGTTCTCAATTCGACTGTATGTTATTTTCTTTTTTTTTCTATATTTGTTACGCGATTTGTCCGGCAAATGTGACCCGATTTTAAAAATTCTTTTTTTTTATGGATAGGGTAGGCTTCAAGGGTGGTCCCATATAAATATTGCCGAAATTGATTCAGCACTTTTTGAAAAATCAATTAAATGTCAAAAAAATCTACATAGGTGACGTTATAATAGTTTCTTGGAGTACCTTTGTTTTAACTGTGTTGCCAGTGCTTAATGGATTTGGATGATAAGGAGGTACTAAAAAGTGACAACTAAAAAAGCTTTTTTACAAAAAAGTCAACCGCCTTCAAAATCTAAAAAGTTTCTAGGTATTGTATTTGAATAAATACTTTATCATTTTTTCTTTCGTCACAGTTAAGTGCAGTTTTAGTTAATTCAAGGCTAACGTTGAGTTGCACAAAACTATCCATTCCGTAAAACCATAATTAATTAATCAGAGATTTTGTATCAAAAAGAAAGTGACAGCATCAGTTTAAAGTCTCCGTTAAACTAATGTTGGTTTCTTGCTCTATCTCACCGTAAGTCAACTTAGTACAACAGTAATTTAACCCTTTAATATTAAAGTAAGTAAAGCACACACATAATAACAAACAAAACCTATAAAAACTATATCGCAAACTCATACACACAGTCCCTAATTTACATACCCGTGGTAATGACATGCCTTTCACGACTTCCCCACTTAATAAACCGTACAAAAGCCGTCATTTACCCCGCAGGTACGCGGTAAATACCTGTCCGGTACCTCAATACCGCTTGAATACCGAACATCTGTTTACTTGACACACAAACGTTGCATGATATGGAGCAATGACGTCGATTTAATGACAAGTTAAATATTTTTGTGATGACTTCCTTTATAGGTTGCAGGAATTTTAAGCGTTCTAGTTTACGGAAGTACTGAAGGATGTTGAAGTATCCTTGACATGAATAAGTGCTATAAAGGGTTTATTTGTAAAACATTAAAATCCCCACAGGAATGTTACTAACATTATAAACGAAAACTTTTGTTCCATGAGTTTTAATTATGCATCAATTTTGTTTTTCATATAAAATTAAAAATATTTTTGTTGGTTTATTTATTTATACTTCATGCACAAAAGTACAAGGGCGGAATTATGCCTTAGCCATTCTCGACCAGTCAACCAAGGGTGCTGAAGATGGCAGGTGCATAGTTAAAAAATAACAAAAATAGGTAAACAGGTACTTATATAAATATAAATATCATCATCATCTGCCTAGCCTTTTCCCAACAATATTGGGGTCGACTTCCAGTCTAACCGGATGCAGCTGAATACCAGTGTTTTACATGGAGCGACCTCCACAACCCAGTTACTGGGTAACACGATACCCCTTGGTAAGACCCATGGAACAGATATATCTGTTCCGTGGTAAGACCTATAACGACTGCCAAAGATCTACAAATGACAGCCGGGACCAAAGGCTATACATGCTTTCCGAGGCACGGATAAACTCGGTTTTTATTTATTTATTTATTAGAAGGCCTGTCAACGATGAGTACACTGTTACTTTATAGTGTGTACATTGTAAACTTAAATCTAAGTGCCTCATCACTTATAGAGGTATGAAAGAAATGGTCACCATCCACAGACCGACCGCGGCTAGCGTAGCGATCGATCTGTACGGCTTTAACTTAACCACGAGCAAAAATATATACATATATACATTAAGTTAAATAACAGAGGGTGTTCCCTTAAATCTTCATCGAAAAATATATCAGCATAAAAAAAAAAATTAATAACATACAAAAATTTACAGTGTTACTTTGTATCTGATTTTATATGACATTTAAAAAAATTAAAGTTTTTTTAAATTTTTGATAAAATTTTTTTTTGTTTCTTATGTAAGTATGTATTACTGATTAAAGGAAACGTTAATGAAACTACTGTATACATATGTGACGGCTTATACCCGAATTGCGGCTACACCTAGTTTTAGCCGTCGTCTCCGTTAGTTTTATCGGGTCGCCCTATTATGAACGGCACTATTATATTTAACCGACTTCAAAAAAGAGGAGGTTATCAGTTCGACCCGTATGTTTGTATGTACGTATGTATGTATGTTTGGCCGCGATTATCTCCCGTTTGGCTGAACCGATTTTGATGCGGTTTTCAGAAAAGTGTTTGTTACATTCTGGAGAAGGTTCTAGTATACAACAAACAGAAAGTTTTTCAGCGCCTTTTGAAAAAAAACAACAAAAACCGGGAAGACGTTTTCGTTTCTTCCATATTTCCATCTTTGGAGGACTTTCAATCTCTGTTTTAACTGTGTTGCCGTTCCTTAATGGATTTGGGTGTTAACTAGGCACTAAAAAGTGTATAATAAAAACATTTTGGAAAAAGAGAACCGCCTTCAAAAAAAACTAAAAAGTGATAAATAACTTTAGCACAGAACACACATGACTTTAGTTTCGGAAGTCGGTGGCAATACAATACAACAAACCGAACAAAGCCACTGACTTTCGAAACTAAAGTCATGTGTGTTCTGTGCTAAAGTTATTTATCACTTTTTAGGTTTTTTTTAAGGCGGTTCTCTTTTTTGCAAATGTTTTTATTATTGATTTATTTATTATTAATTACAAAGTTTTTCCATATGTTTAAACAAGGCACACAATTAGACCTCTGGGGTCTGTCTTAGCATGCCATGCCCTGAGATTAGATCAACCTGCTAATTTGTTAATTAGCGCGTTGATCTACTACTTACTTGATCTAACTTATCTGTTGATAAGTTTTAATTAAGTTAATGTAGTTATTTTTTATCTTAAACTCACTGTTCATTGAGTCCCTAATGTCAACAGGTATTTGATTAAGTGATTGGGTATAGTGAACGAAGCGGTACGCCTACCATAAAAGTTATTTTTGCATTGAAATACTTATGCCAATGCATACGACACGTTTGTCGGTCCGATAAAACTGCCGGTCCGACCTAATGTGAACCCGCTCTAAGGGTGTCCTCTGAAAGACCAGAGTCGGCATAGTTTTATCAAACTGCATGTTATAAATAAAATTAATTCGGGTTATGAATTTTAATTCTAATTTAATGATACATTTTAAATTGAATGATTGTAATGAGCTAGCTGTTATTTTTGTGACTAACATAGATTTAAGTTTACTGCTGCTGTAACAGAATATGAACATACAATTTAGTCTGAATTAAATGCTATATGTTTTGTAAACAACTTTACAGGGTACCAAAAAATAGCACTCGTTAAGTAGGTAATGTGTGAATGCTGCAGAGGTGGTACTTACTAAAAACACTGATCTAATAAAAAGTGTTAATGTTTATAATTAAAACTTAAAAGGGTATTTTTTGGTAAATTTATAGTATTTTGTAAGGAGTCCCAGAACGTTCTTGTGATGTTAATAATATATTCCTAGGAGGTTTTGAGTGGTTTCAAAATTACAATCATCAAAATTATGCCATTCGGCAATAATGAGGCTATGAAAGATTTATAGTAGCAGTAGGTACTTCCAGATAATATTTTTCAAACAAAAAAGCAAATAATCTCTTTGTAATATTAGTATAGATAGGTAATCATAATAATGCTGTTATTCTGTGAAGTTTTATTTGAAGCTCAGTCAAGTGAACGCACACAATACAAAAGTGAGCTGAACTGAAAATGTCTGGCAATAATATTTGTTGGTTTTTCACGATATCCTGTACTTAAATGCTATATAATAAAACCACCCGTTGAATGTAAGCGAGTAAGGTACTTATTATACCTCTCTGTTATCTATATATACCTCAGATTATTAATCTGAGGTGTATACCTTCGGTTTTAGTGTAGAGGGGCGGTGTGGCAAATCAAACTATTCTAATTACAGCTTTTTTATTTTTATAACGTTTCCCCACACTAGGAATTTCTGTTATGTTGTGGGTGCGTTTACAAACATTTCAACTCACATACACAAACAGCCAGACCTGGAACAACTTGTAGGCCATACAAATATTTGTTCTTGCGGGACTCGAAAGAGTTCTATCAAAGCCATTTTTAATGTATCAACCAATAAGTAAGTGTGACCAGCATTCGCCATTGTGTACACGCTTTACCAATTGTATGATCAGAGCTCTCGATCACAATGGTCCATTGTTGGTATCGACAGGTTGACTGCTCACTGTAACTGGCATTTTTAAGTACTATCGAAAGTGTTTTGTTAAGCCTCATCCAACCTTATTTAAGCACTGTTTTGGCAAATAAACTTTCTCTTATCTTACTTTTTGACGTGATAACGTCTTATAAATCGCTGAACACCGTCTGCACGCACGAAAAAGTGTCACGTTCCACCTGAACCTGAGCGTGCACGCGAGAGCGCGGAACAAGCGATAGAGAGGCACGATCGGCCCAAGCAATAAGTTCCACCCACCTCGACGGAAGCCATTATTTGCTTATGTTATATGTTAGCCATTATGTTTATTTATGACGTTATCACGTAAAACTATCGTCCGTAAACCGACTATACAGACAACCAATTTTTCCATTATTTTAGTTTAAATTATTTTCAATTTCTTTCCGAGGCACGGAGGGACCCATCTACAGACCGACCGCAGCAAGCGTAGCTTAACCTTGATCGATCGATCCGTACGGTTTTCACTTGGCCACAACTAAATCAACCAATATGTAGTCATTAGATACGATTTATTTTAATTAATCCTGCACTGATAATAATTATTATGGCAAATCATTGGAAATTCGTCGGAGGACGGAGAACTTGTCCACGTGAATTTTCTCAAGGATCCCTATTTTTTTCAAAATATGGCCTATATTACTCAGGGATAATGTAGCTTTATAATAGTAAAAGATTTAATCAGTCAAGAAGTTTTTGAGTTAAATCGTAACAAACAAACAAGCAAATCTTTCCTCTTTATAATATTAGTATAGAAGTAAAGATTAGTATTGATTTTCAGGAATTTTTATACTCAAGTAGAGAGAAATTCTTCAAAAAAATGGCAGTAAGTAAGTTTATTTTATGCGAATACAAAAGAAGAATGTATATTGAAACAAATTAAATAAATTACGTGACCAGAGGGCTGGCCTTTTCTTGGGCCAAAGAATTAGCATTGCCATTCAACGTGGTAATGCTGCTAGCCTTCTGGGCACTTGTCCCATTGTGAGCGATGCGGACGAGTTTTTTGATGCCCTGTGAGCCGTCCATTGTACATAATATACAAGGTGTAACGTCAAATACGCTAAACCTGAAAATAGTTTGATTAAAATAACGAGCAGAACCAATTGAACCACTTTTTTATATAGGTCACATTTTTAAAAAAATCGTCATTATACATGTCTATTTATTAATAAGTCAAGCCATCACGTGCGCAAACCTGCCAAAATAGGTAAACAAACACAAATGGTTGTCGTCCAATTTAAATTTTCTCATACGCGTGATAATAATAGTTCTTATTTCAATGCAAGTACGAGTCTTGGTAAAACTAAAACAGCACATAAAACCTTTAAATTATTTTTATGATTTTTTTTCTTTCAGAATTAGTTAATTGAATTAAAAATCATTTGGGGTTTTGCGTGTTTACACCTTGTATATATATTTTTTTAATTTACTTTTAAGCTTTGTACATATTTAATTGTTTTAAATGTTGTTATTTAATGATATATATAATAGGTAATTACGCTATTTACAATGAATTTGAATTTGAAGCACGTAATTTGCTTGTAAGTATTAGGTTGTTGTCCCGCCCTTCTCAAATTATACATTATCGTATTAGTTATTTGACTTGACAACACTATACCAACTTTGCTTACTCTCAAATCCATGGATCCATCACTGTATTTGAGCGTTAACTTTTTTACCAACAGTGTGCAAAAAGACCGAGTTCCAAATATTCACATGCCCGTCATTTGTTTTCCTAAGTGACAAACTTTCACGAGTGATATTGATAGTTTAGTAACAGCGATCTATCATGGAGGAAATGGAGTGAATACATTGTCTTTTATACAATTCTTGGCGCTAAAAAGAATAAAATGGAGTATCTCACATGAACCACAACTACATCACATCGCAGCGTCAAAATTAAATCGAGCAGTAAAACAGCAATCGAGCCCCTACACCTGCACCTTAGAGGACATTAATAACGCCAATAATGCTGCGATAAATGCTACCTACTGGGCCCAAGTAGTCTAACAAAAAAAAAGGAAAACCATCGATTCGAGAAGAAGAATCGAGTAGTAGACCAAGTGGTGGTTAATATATCTTATAGCAACTTATAGCACCGTGCTATTTATACATATATAGCAAATGCTATCGTGGTTCTCACTTGTTGCTATATGCTATGCTATAAATAGCACTCTCTCTATGTCTGTGTCCGTCGCGTATCACGCTATAGCATTAAGCATTAAAAGCGTCTGTCGCGCGCGTAATTTGCGATCCCGGGCAGCTCACGTAACATACCTACGTTAATTTGTTTTGTGCTTTAGTTTAAATGTAAACAGTGATAGGACACGTAATCTATACTAATATTATAAAGAGGTGAAATTTGTTTGTATGTAGGGGGTAATCTTCGAAACTACTCATCCGATTTCAAAAATTCTTTCACCAATAGGAAGCTACGTTATCCCTGAGTGCTATAGGCTATATTGTATTATCAAAAAATTAGGGATCCTTGAGAAAATTCACGCAGACGAAATCGCGGGCAAAGTGCTAGTATTGATTAAATATAATAATAAACTTAATATCGTAATAAAATAACACTTTATCAATTAGTCAGTCCTATGCCTGGAAAGTATGAAGGAAAGTTTATTGTATTTTTTACTGCTTCATTTTGTCACAATATATTCATACACGCGATGTAATATTCTTATAAAGCATGCTATCTGTCCGACAATAGGGTAGGAGCTGCGAGTTAACAGTCACCGCGCTTGCTTTATTTACGTCCGCAAAAATAGCATGTTATAATATAGCATATAAAATAGCATGCTTAAAATATAAAGCATATAATTAAGCAAGTTATTGCCCTATAGCAACTTTAAACACTACTATTATGTGTGAATAGTGACGCTGCGGCTTCTTGTAGCTGCGTTGACGACAAAGTGTTCAAGGTGAATTAAACAATTTATTTTTATAAAAATCTAGCTTTTGCCCGCGACTTCGTCCGAAGTTATGAATGTCGGTTATCGTGGACTAAA
Source organism: Charanyca ferruginea (assembly GCA_947361185.1). Taxonomy (NCBI): domain Eukaryota; kingdom Metazoa; phylum Arthropoda; class Insecta; order Lepidoptera; family Noctuidae; genus Charanyca; species Charanyca ferruginea. Next base: position 20,964,128 of record OX376070.1, on the reverse strand, counting down.
AAGTAGCCTATGTCCTTCCCCAGGGCTCAAGCTATCCTCAAACCAAATTTCAACAAAATCGGTTCAGCGGTTTTATCGTGACAGCGTAACACACAGAGTTACTTTTGCATTTATAATAAGGTAAGGTTATGGTTCGTCTGTATAGATCCATAGGTATACAACACAACACATGCACAAGGTCCTGGGTTCGCAACGCACACCATATACCATTGTGACTACTACAATTCATATGAACTTTCTAAGTTTATCTTGGACAGCGCTGACATCGGTGAATGAAAACATCGCGAGAAAAACTGGACTATTATAATTAACATTAAGTCTCAAATCTCTAATCCGACTTGAGCGCACGTGGTGATCAATGCTCGTGCCTTCTCTGTATGAGAAGAGGGCTTTGCCCAGCAGTGGGACAATAATAGGCTAGTATTATTATTCAAAATCAAACTATTTATTGCAATTTGACCATTAATAGTTATTTGTTATACAAGAGTGCAAAGTTGCTTTTTAACCGCGTGTTAAATTTTGATGACCGAGCAAGCGAAGGATTCTAAAATTGAATCACGAGCGCAGCGAGTGATTCAAAATTAGAATCCTGAGCGTTAGCGAGGGAATCAAAAGAGCACGAGGTGAAAAATCTTTGCACTCGAGTGCAACACGTAACTTTTCATTCCACCTCAGCGAGGAAATGACTAAATGCAAAAAAAAAACGTTTACAAAGTCTGAGTTTTTAACAAATTAAAAAAAAGTTGTATGATATATTCGGCACCATAGAGGTAGCAGTAAATAGGTTTAATGTTTTTTTTTTAATTCACAAACTTAGTGCACACGATGTTCTAAATTCAATTTACTTTATCCTCTAGAGAATAAAAACGGCTTTTCCACTCAGATATTGAAGATTAAAAATACTCTTTCCGAGATGGTGGGATGAAAAAGGCATTTTTGAACGTCATATAAAAAAAAATGATTCTAGTTACCCATTCCAAAAGGCAGTTTCGTATGAAGAAGAATGGGCAAGAAACTCCATACTTACTCTTTTAAAAAGAAATGCTCGTGGCTAATTAAAAGCCGTACAGATCGATCGGTCAAAGGTTAAGCTGCGTTTGCCGCGGTCGGTCTGTGGATGGGTGACCATCCATTTAATACCGAGTTTCCTCCGTGTCTCGGAAAGTACGTAAAGCCGTTGGTCCCGGTTGTCATTTGTAGATCAATTGGCAGTCGTTATGCGTAGTCAGAAGCCAGAAAGTCTGACAACCAGTCTTACCTAGGGGTATCGTGATACCCAGTAACTGGGTTGTGGAGGTCTGTTAGGCTGTCGTTTCAGGTAAAAAAATATCTTCGACAAAAGTTATTAATTCCCTAATCCAATCTACAAAATTTCATCTAGGTATCTAGATTGATTACTAACAAAAAATGTCTAGACTATGTATATACGAAGCGCGCTGTCAGTTCAAGGCCGTTAATAATTATTTTTAGTCTACTTTATACTCCATACTACTAAAATCAGACGAGGTCACTCGCTTCTAAAATCAAATATGGCGAAGAGTCACCGTTAAACGGTTGAAGTTCCACTGTCTAGCGCTTTGCTTCGACATTAACTGTGCGAACTGCCAGACTGTAGAATTCGCTGCCCGCCTCTCTGTTCCCCGATAAATATAATCTGGGTATCTTCAAGGTAAGCACGGTTACACATCTAGCTATATATTTCCAGTTTAAGCTGACCTCTCATTCAAGCGCTGTGATGTTTTTAAATAATAATAATAATAAAATATTTATTTGTTCATATAAAAGTGTAACGTTAGAACAGGAATAAATGAATTAAAACAATTATTAGTAATAAAAGGTGAGCAACTGTGCCTGAGCTAGGCTGAGCCTGTATTTCAGGTCACAGTGCACATACTTCCTAAAGCTTGAACAATAATAACAGTGGTTGGACATTAGTGTTACGTTTCTCAAATTAAACATTCTATAAAGTAAAATTACTTAGCACATTCTAATACAATTTGTTACTTGTGTATGTGTTGTGTATTTAGGTGTACGTGTAAGTGTGAGTATAGGTGTACGTGTAAGTGTGAGTATAGGTGTAAGTGTATGTGTAGGCGTGTGTGTAGGTGTATGTGCGCGTGCATTAACTATGCTTCTACTAGAGTAGTTACTTAACTTAAAGTTTTTAGAAGTTCCTCGGTAGTCTGATAATCGCATGTGAGCAGAAAACCTAGCAGTTTGTTTTTGCATTCTTGTTTGTTTAATGGGTATATATTGAGAGTGTCATTAAGTTTATTGTAGAGGAAAGGGCCGTTAAAGCAGAAAAACCTGTGAGTAAAAGAGTGTTGAAATTGAAGCGGTCGCGGAACTACAGCATTCCGACGACGTTTGAGCAAAACACTTTTATCGAGAGAGGTAAGGGAGTGCTGTTTGAGGATCGTAACAGTGATGAAAAGTTGGCGAACAGTAAGTAGCTTCCAGGACTGATATAGAAGATGCGTAGGGTAATGCATGGGTCGGAAAGAACTTACTTTAAGGATTGCCCGTTGTGCTATTTCGAGAGGAAGAAGAAAGGTTTTAGAAGCTCCACCCCAACATGAAATGCAATAAGTCAGAATGGATTGGCATAGTGCCATGTATACTTTTTTTAGGATTACAATATCCGCAACATGTCGCAAGTTTTTAAAAACATAAATCAATTTTCTCAGTCTAGATTGTAATAGAGATATGTGTGCCTTGAAGTTCAGTGATGAGTCAAGTATAACGCCTAAGTATTTTACCTCGGATCTTCGGGTCAGATTTGGACAATTACAGTTACTACCATTTGTTCGGTGGTCATGAGCAAGGTGTGATTTAAGCGTTAATTCCATGGAAGGTTTGTTAGGGTTTCTCAAGTAAAATGGCATGTACAAAGTTTTTTCTGAGTTAAGGGTAAGTATATTTTCTTGTAGCCAGAGTGATACCTTGTCAAAGCCCTTCTGTGCTAATGAGAAAGTGTTTTCCCATGAATCAGCAGAGGACTCGCTCCCCGCGCCCGCTCACGGTTAGACGTGCTTTAAGTTGCTCCGTATTATATTAATTCGTTGTCTTGTACTAAACACGTACGAAGAACGTACACAACTTGCTCAAAAATATATAATCAATACTTGCATCCGAAGTCCGTATTTAGAAAGTGTAAATGCAATAATTATCTAAGTCAAAATCCATCTAAAACTACGACTAGCAAGTACAAACAAGTGAATCATCATCAGGAGCTCTCCTATTCGTCGCTCAGTGGTGAGTCAACATGCACGACGCATAACTCGAAGCGTGACCATATATGGTCACAAAACTATTACTTCAAAGTCTGGCTGCAAACCTGTTTTTTCACACGCCGAATATAGCTACACTATTTCGGTGTCTCTACATCAAGCACGGTGGCGCACTGGGATTAATACCGCCTGCAGTGAGAAGTGCCTCGAGTTCGATCCTGGCACTCGGCAAGTTACTTTTTGTGTTTTTATTTTTCACACACCAAACTAGCCCGACTTCGATTCCGCAATAAGGCACACCTTTTTGAAAAATATAACTTTATTTTGTAATTTTTTAATAGTACCAAAATGTTGCGCTCACCTCCTGCAACAAAACCTGATACTCAATCATGCTCTGAAAATGATAATAATAAAGTATGCCAGGATAAGCAAACTCTTGAGCCTTGTACGCCTAATGTAACGCTAAGAGCAAAACGTCCCAGATCCTCGAGTAGTGACAGTCCGAATAAATATGACGGGGACCTTAGAAGTGAGCTCAAAGAGATGATGAGGGAATTTATTTCAAATCAAAACGTGCGGCTTATTACTCTCGAAAATCACATCATTGACCTAAAGAAACTGACCACTAAATTCGAGAATTCTAACACCGATTTAATGACCTCTGTGAACAAGGTCTCTGACCAAATTTTTTCCCTCGAATCTAAAATCACAGGGCTGGAAATGGAGCGCGCTGAAATGTCTTCCCAAATATCCAATCTAGACCTAAAAATAGATAGTTTGGAACGATATCTTATAAAAACCAATGTCGAAATTCGAAATGTTCCCCTGCGTCCAAGAGAGTCTAAGCAAGATTTATTTACAACCATTTCTCAACTGTCTACAACCCTTGGTATCGACATTACACCAGACATACGCGACATATCTAGAACTAGGATCGACAAGAAAAAAAATACGTCGGCAATTAGTATCGAATTCACAAACACACTAGTCAAAAGCAAATTTCTGGATTCGGTAAAGCATTTCAACAGGAATAATCCCGCAACAAAGTTAAATTCCGCCAGCCTGGGATTCCAAATAAAAGAAGCTGTGCCGATATATATTGCTGAACAACTGACTCCGCAGGCTAGAAAACTGTTCTACTTGGCTAGAAATCACGCTAAGCAACATAAGTACGAGTTCTGCTGGATATCTAATGGCCGTATTTTAATGAAAAAAAACAAAGAATCACCTTACATAGTGATTCAAAATGAAGCCAAATTGCAAGAACTGTCTCACTCACCTGAAGCATGACTACATATACTAGTTCGTAAATCCGATATAAGTTTGTGCTTTCACCAGAGTCGTTATTTAATATTATTCATAAAATGTAAATCCTTATTTTTTCTAATATTATTGCATGCTAAACATATAATACAAAAAATTATACTAAAATTAAACAACTATTGTACAAATTCACTCATACATACAACACTCAACCTTACACATACACACTACAAACAGACAAATTCAAACCATTATCCTCCACACATCATAGTACTTCACCACTCACTCTCCAGTAAGCCAATAGTCATGCTCATCTTGCTTAATAGCCCCGAACTTCTCTCGAACTGTGTCATTCTACCTTATATGATATTTCTAAATACTAAAATTCGATAACATTAATTCACTAAATGATAACTTGGATAATTTTACTGTATCTAACATCTACCAATGTACACCAGAGGATTGCTTACCAATTATTAAGAACCCTAGTTCCTATCTCAAAATCTTATCGCAGAATATAAGATCTATTAATCGCAACTTTCTCAGTTTCGAAACACTCCTGACCCGCCTGTCTATTGAGTGCGATATAGTAGTACTTTCTGAATGTTGGCTCCCCTGCTTAAGTAACTTCAACCTGCCACAGCTTCAAAATTTTTCTCATTGTCATACTACTAAGCATCGGAATCAGAGTGATGGTGTGGTTGTCTATATAAATTCTAAACTTGAATACAAAGCATATGAACCAGACTTTCGTGGCTCTGCCTCTGGACTGATTGTTGAGCTGAAGTCAGATGTAGCAATCATTTGCATTTACAGATCTCCTTCAAATGAAGACGTTGACACTTTCTTCAGCTCACTCAACGAAATTTTACCTTCTTTAGCAAATTTTAGTACAGTTGTAATCACAGGCGATATAAACTTAAACATCAACAGCTCTAATTCGCCTCTGGAGAGCCGCTCTCATGTCTACCTTGACTGTCTCGCATTTCATGGTTTCTTACCGACTCATTCCCGGCCGACAAGAGGAGACAACTGCCTTGACCACACCGCTCTCCGAACTAGATTGCCTTCTTCTACCTTAATTTTTGAGTCCACTATAAGCGATCACTTCTCAACTCTCTTTTGTCTGAATTTTAAACCACACCATAACTCACAGTCGATCACAATTTCAAGGGTCGACTACGCTGCACTTGATCCGGCTATGGAAAAAATGGACTTTTCGCACATACTGTCAATGACTGATCCCAATGCAGCAACAAATTCCCTCATCCAAACTCTTTCCCAAGAAATAAGCACAAACACATTTACCAAACTTGTGCCTAAACGTAATCGGATCCTCAAACCCTGGATTACCCCAGGGCTTCTCAGGTGCATGAGAAACCGGGATACGCTGCATAAAAAACAAAAACTATCCCCCGAAAATGAAGTACTCGCAGTTACCTATATTAGATACAGAAATTTCTGCAATAAAATCCTTAAAAAAGTTAAAAGACAGTTCGACTCTGAGGAAATAACTAAAGCTGGTCGGGACACTAAACTTCTATGGCAGACAATTAAGCGCGTTACAAACACTAACATCTCCACTCACATTCCCACTGAACTATTCTCCTCTTCGACATCCCCTTATCAATCTGTTAATGATGTTAATGCATATTTTGTTAACATTGGTAAAGATCTTGCTGATTCTATTAAAAACACCCAACCCCCTACCTACTCTGAGGGTGCCCAACTGAGATCTACGTGCACAAGCAGCCCAAACTCATTTGCAATGCTAGGAACAAGCCCTGATGAGATAATTTCAACTATACAATCACTCAAACCCAATGCCGCGATAGGACACGATGGCATCTCCACCACATTTTTAAAAAGGTACTGCGTTCTCTTGGCACCCATCTTATGCCACATTTTTAACCTTTGTTTCGACACTGGTACTTTTCCTTCATCCTTTAAATTGGCAATCATTCATCCTATATTTAAGGGGGGTGATCGTGCTGGTATAACCAACTATCGACCTATCGCGGTACTTACTGCCCTATCGAAGCTCATGGAGAGATTAATAAATAAGAGACTTATCAATTACCTTGAAGATAATAATCTGCTGTCACCCAACCAGTTCGGTTTCAGAAAAAACAAATCGACATCTGATGCTACCCTGAAACTGATAACTGGTATTGTTGACAAACTTAACCACCGCAAAAAATGTCTTACTGTATTTATTGATCTTGCAAAAGCTTTTGATACCGTTCCTCTCCCTTGCCTATTATCAAAGCTGGAACGTCTTGGTATTAGAGGTCAACAACTTCAGCTTTTCCATTCCTACCTCTCAGGCCGTACACAGAGGGTAAAAATTGACAAATATTTAAGCGACGAGCTGCCTATTGCCTACGGAGTACCACAAGGCAGTGTCTTAGGCCCCACCTTATTTTTAGTCTTCATAAATGACCTTTGTAATATAATATTAGATTCTGGAAACATTATTTCATTTGCCGACGACACTGCCATCACCTTCTTTGACAACTCTTGGTCTAGCCTTCAATCTACAGCCCAGAAGGGGGTTGATATCATACGTTGTTGGCTTATGTCTCACTCACTCACATTAAATACCTCTAAAACCAAACTTATTACCTTTTCTCTGAATAACGCATCACAACCCTCGACACCCATAACTTTGCAAGCTCACACCTGTCACTCCAACACACCTAACTGCATTTGTCCACTAATCACTTCTACTGACACAATTAAATATCTAGGCATCACTCTGGACAAGCACCTTAACTTTAAAGCACATATTACTCAGCTAACCGGCCGGGTACGTAAACTCATTTATTTTTTTAAAACCCTGAGGCATATTGCTAACATACATATTATAAGGACCGTATATTTTGCCATGTGCCACTCTGTGATTTCTTATTGCATTACGAGTTGGGGTGGTGCAGCAAAATCCATACTCAAACCTCTCGAGGTTGCCCAGCGTGCTGTTCTGAAGGTGGCCTCTTTTCGACCAATACTCTATCCTAGCTTTGAGCTCTATCAGAATTGCAAAGTCCTCTCTGTCAGGCAAACATTTATACTCAGCACGATAAAGCTACAACATACGAAAACTCCAACTGCTCGTCAGCACATAACTTCCAGAACAAGAGACAGAATATATACTGTACCTCATCCTTACTTCACTTTTACAAAAAGATTCTTTTTATACCTGGGACCATTTTTATATAACAGAATAAATGCAATGATTCCACTGCACACATATTGTAACCAAACATGCAAAAAACAGATTACCCAGTTTCTTTCTAAAAAAAATTATGCTGATACTGAATCTCTACTAATAACACTGAAGTAACTCACAGCACTCATAACACAACACACACACACACACATACACATACTCACATACACACACACACATATATACACACACGCATACGTTCACCACATTTACACATGAATGTAAATAGTCACATAGATTAAATGTATTGTTTAATGTTCTATATTTTGTCTAACAGTCTAATAATATTAACCTATTTCGGGAAATGAGGGCTGATTGTCCTTAACACAGGTTACTACGTAACCTAGCTAGGACATCAGATCGTATTATGTTTTTGTTACTTATCTTACCTGTAATTTATTCCTATGTGTCATCATCCTACCTTGTAACAGACTGTACCACTTTTTTGTGAAATAAATAAATTATTATTATTACAACAATGCCGTATCGTCAGCATACGAAATGATGATGCCTTGCTCCAATTCCAACTCGCAAAGGTCATTTAAATACACTAAGAAAAGTGTCGGGCCTAACACTGAGCCCTGAGGGACTCCAAAAGAGACAGGTAGATCGGTACTAATGTACGAATCTACCTTGAGACATTGTGTACGGCTACTGAGGTAATCCTGGATCAATTTGAGCTGCAAACCTCTTATTCCCAGGCGTTCCAACTTAGATAGAAGACGCGGGACAGACACCGTGTCAAAAGCCTTGGCGAGATCAAGGAAGACAGCAAGTACTTTGTTACCATGGTCAAGATTTTTGATTACATGGTCAGTAAGTTTATGTACTGCATCCTCTGTTGACTTGCCAGACCGGAAACCAAATTGACCAGAAGATATTAAATTATTACTTTCGAGATACTTAATGAGTCTATTGTTAATAATTTTTTTCCAGTATCTTGGAGATAGCTGGTAGTATAGCAATTGGTCTATAGTTTTGGACACAGTGTCCGTCTCCGGCCTTAAAAATAGGGACGATGACGGCTTTTTTGAGAACGTCTGGGAAAACACCCTTACTGAGGCAGGCATTAAATAGGAGAGTTAAGGATGGAGCAATTTTTTCTTTTATGGCCTTTAGTAGGCTATTAGATATTTGATCATGCCCGACCGCGCTAGTACTTTTGAGACCATTAATGAGTGCCAGGACCTCGTCTTCATCTGTGTCTAATAGCACAAATGAGTTATTTTTGGTGTGGTTTGAAACCGGAAAGTCGATCGGGTTTTGTACGGATATTGGATGGTTTAGAAGTTTATTGGCCAGGGAAGTTCCAACATTGGCAAAGTAGTAATTAGCCTGATCCACAGATGTTTGAGGAGACTCACCAAGTAGGTCTGTAGCGCCTGATTTACTTTTACATGTGTTGGTAATGTTTTTGATAACTTCCCAAAGTTTTTTGTTATTCTTGCTATTTTTGCTTAACTCGTGTCTGTCATGTTCTCTCTTGAGTCTTTTCAATATATCATTACAATAATTTCTATACCGGGTGTATGTCAGTTTTAATGTTTCATTATCGGGTGATGTTTGTGATTCTTTGTGGAGGCGATCCCTATTTATAATACATCTAAGTAATCCCGGTGTAACCCAGGGTTTGATAATGCGTTTTTTGCGGGGAATCTTAACAAACACGGTATTTTCATAAATCACATCCTGCAACATCTTAAGAAATCTATCCATGGCCTGATTAGGATCATCCAAATCGCCAATATAATTAAAGTCCATGTTCATGAGTTGTTTACAAATAGCATCAATATCAGGTTTAGATACGCAAGATAGAGGGTGCTTTACTGTGTTTGCTTGGTAAAGACAGAGTAGTACAGCGTTGTGGTCGGTTATGGCGGAATTTAAAACAAAGGTGTGCGATTTAAATTTAGTTTTAAGTAGGACATGATCTAAGCTTGTTTTACCTTGCCTAGTTGGTAAAGTATGGGATGGAAGGAATCCCTGAAAAGCTATCGCATTTAGGTATTCAGGCGCTTTAGTATCGCACGTGTTTATTGAAATATCTATATTAATGTCTCCAATTATAACGGTTGATTTTATGTTTTTTAGGGTAGACAGAGTTGAATCGAGAGATGCTAGAAAATTAGATAAATTATTGTACGATGGTGATCGGTACATCGCAATTATCGCGATGTCATTATTTATTATCAATAATAAACAGTTGCAATCCAAAAAATCTGGTTCAACTATCTTTACATTAAGTGATTCCTTAAAATAGATTGTGATTCCATCGTTCTGGTTTTTGTAATTCTGTGTTGTGTGATATTTGTACCCAGGCAGATTCGGAACAATTGGATTACACGATAACCAGCATTCAGTGAGTATTATAACGTCACATTCTAACTTCAATCTATGCAGGAGTACAACAAAATCGTCAAAGTTACGTGAAATACTACGTATATTTTGCGTGAGTATTTTTATGTTTGGCTTACTGTGTGAAATAAGGCTACAACAGTCATCTACATCACAGACAATGCTATCGGATATTTTTAAGTCGTCCAGTTCTACTACGGTGTTAGCCATTTGTAAGAATTAAGTTAACAAAAGAACATAAAAATATTGCACATACGTATAACAAACGCGAAGACAATCTGCGAGGTAACCAATAAACAAGTAAGTGGTTAAGAGAATGCGTGCTAGTGCTGTATAAGTAGGTGGTATAGACTTTTATTATTATGTGTAAGAAAAAACTAGGAAATGAGTGGGGATATGTTACTAATGAGCGTGTCGTGTTTGCATAGGAACCACCAGTCGCACTAGTAAAGTTTATATTTGTATTGTTAATGTATTGTTTGTGCTTTTTTCGAATTAAAGTAGTTTTAAATGCGTGTATGACGATAATAAAAATAAGATTTACGTTGACAATTACGGATGACCCTAATATTCGTGCGATAAAATAGGATACAGTTTGCGCATAGTGTGAGGTTATGATTGTTATGAAAACTATGTACTTACAGTTCGAACATTTCTCTTTAGGTGATATAGTGTTTGTTTGATAATATGGGTAACTTCTTATCCGCAGAGGGATTGACAGAAGTACTATAGTGTAAGCATTGATAGTGGTGAATAGTGAATAGGTGATTGTAATGTGTAATAATTGATTGTGTTGTGATTGGTGTCTGACAACAGTGTTTACTTGCAGTGTTTTACAGGTATGTTTATTGAATAAAACTAAGCATGCATTATTAATATAAAAAAGTGAATACAAGATAAGGAATTCAAGGCAATATAAGTGAATAATAAAATAAATAAGGACTAGTCAATTTTCATTGGTTTGGTTCTTCTTGAGTTCAATTAAATGGGCTTCGTTTTTGACACGGATGTAAGGCTTTCCTTCAGCTTTTCGTAGATAAATTTGACCACTCGAGGGCCATACGTACTTATACTCAGCAGTTTTCGCAAAATCTCGAGTAAGGAAAAGAAGGCGTTTCATTTTAGCAGTGAGTAATTCAGAAATGTATATCGGTTGCCTTGGTGTTTGAAGACCCATGTTTATTGAATTGAGCTGATCAGATTGTTGTTTAGACATGTTGTATTTCTTCACCGCCTCTAGAAAGTATTGTTTGGTCAGAGTATTTGTGAATTCAATTGAGATAGACGAGCTGTTTGTGTCTTTTTTAGATGGCAACCTGGTGACATCCCTTATGTCGTTTTCGGTTAGTGTCGTATAGTTGACGGTCTTGGAGATGTTCATTGCGTATCCAAATAAATCAGTTTTCCTTTCAATTTGGACTTTGGGGACATTTCTTACTTCCGTAAAGGTTTTCAGACTACTAATCTCGAGTGTGTCTAGTTTTTCTTCCAATGCCGATATGTGTGAATGGATTTGTTTACGTTCAAGTTCTAGTTGATCAATTTTGTGTTCGACTGCCTTAACATTGATAGAAAGGTGCGAGATTGCGTTGTCTATATCTGTGTTAGTTTTTTGTATGACTTTGTTTTGCTCTTGAATGGATATCATGTATTCCTCTAGTTTGTCTAAGCGGTTGCTTTGTGAAATACGAATTTGATTCATCATTGACATTATTTCATCTTTAAAGGATGAAAAGTTGTCAAGTGTGCATTCGTCAAGCAATCGTGGTCTTTTATTACGTTGAGTTACGTTAATAGGTGAATCAGAATCTATTTTGTTTAGCAGATTTGGTTCGGAAGTGGATGCGTTTAATTGAGTTTGCTCGATAGATTTTGGTGGTGTTCGTTGTGTAGCCATCTTAACAGTGAGGTCGATTAAGGTCCCAATTTGATATTATTATTATTACAATTTCAGCCGAGCCCAGAACCCTTAGTGTTAGTTGGTGGTTCACTTTGCGTATTATCCAGTGGCTAGTAATGAGAAGTTGCGTTACCGTGCTACGTTGTTCAGATATGAAGCATATACCAGGCGTCAGCGGGGTGGTAGGTTGCTGCGGGGAGCAACAGTTTGACGTGGGATGACGATGGCAGTTTTGATAAACTTTTTAAAAGTTTTTTCACTATTGCATATATATTAGCGATCGCAGCGTAGTCCAGCTTACACAGTTCGATAGCACTATTAATCGGCTAACAAATACAGCCGGCAATACACACACACGTTGACTTTATATTACTTTTACGATTTAAAATCAGAGAGCACAGTGAGAAACGATAACACCACTGTCAGGAGCGTTCCAGTGTATCAAATGAATAAATGTTGAAGTTAATGCTGAGATAGGAGCCTTTTGGCATCGTACAGGATCGATTTAGTTTCTTATTTTTTTATTTTGTAATAATACTTAAACCTTGTTGTTATTTGTGTGTTTCGTCCTGTGCGGGCCAATAAATGCTTTTTCTTTCTTTCTTTCATTGTAAGAAATGTTTAGCTTGATGTGTAGCCGTGTGTACGAGTGAAGTTTTCCCTAGACAAGCGTGTTCCACCTTGGGCAGCATTATCAGATTCGATCAGGTAAGTTGCGGCCAAATGCTAGCTTATCAGAATAGAAAAAAAAAACATACGATAGAACATTAACTCCTAATAACTATTTCTAATTCTGTCCCCACGCAATTTTTCACCATTCGCGAAACTAAAGACAAACAAAATATTTTGAAATAAGCCAAGCCCCTCATTTGTCATCCTTGCAGAGTTTGTGGCACGAAATAATGAAGGCACGCGAACGGCAGCCGCTCCATTGCTGTGACAAATTTGTATTGACATAAACCTACAAAACAGGCTTACTTTGGCAATTTTCCATTACGACGACGGAAAAACGTGGAGATTCTCCGCACAATGCCTCCAACGTCACATTCCTTCAAAATTTCATCAGCAACAAAGCCTAGTGGGGGATTTAGCGTCCCCGCAATTTCGTAGTAAAGATTGACAAAACGGACAGACGGGTAAATAAACGCACAGACTTCATTAATTCGCGTGAGAGACTGTTCCCTCCATAAACGTCTTGGAACTATTCGGAACGCTTTCAGACCTCAGTTAATGAAGATTTGTTACTTCAAATGGAACGTAAAAAATAAACGCGAGGTTTTTCCGAGAATGGTTATGGATGGCAGATTGCTGGGGACATTTTCTTCAGTATATTTCTTCTTTGTATCACTTTTCAACCGACTTCAAAAAAGAAGGAGGTTCTTAATTCGACTGTATGTTGTTTTTTTTGTATATTTGTTACACGATTTCTCCGGAAAATGTAAATCAATTTTGAAAATTCTTTTTTCCATTCTTTTGAGTGGTCCCATATAAATTTTATCGAAATTGAGTCAGCACTTTTTGAAAAATCAATTAAATCCCAAAAAAAGCTAGATACATAGACGACGTTTTAATAGTTTCTTCAAACTTTGGAGTACCTCTGTTTGAACTGTGTTGCCGGTTCTTAATGGATGATAAAAAGGTACTAAAAAGTGATAAATAAAAAGCTTTTTTACAAAAAAAGACAACCGCCTTCAAAATCTAAAAAGTGATAAATAACTTTAGCACAGTACACACTTGACTTTAGATTTGGAAGTCGGTGGCTTTGTTCAATCAATCAATTGCCACCGACTTCCAAATCTAAAGTCATGTGTGTACTGTGCTAAAGTTATATATCGCTTTTTAGATTTTGAAGGCAGTTGTCTTTTTTTGTAAAACAGCTTCTAAAAGCTTTAGAACGGAACGGATGGGTATTGATAGCGCTTCAATATTAGAAGAAAGAAAGATATAAAAACTGTTTATTGTCATAGAAATATGTTGCAAAATAAAAAGATAACTTAGACGGGCGCAGGAGAGATATACTTAGTAGTTTCACGTCATAACTGTGACAAGCAGGGTACCACTCAATATAATGCTGTACTATGGCACCGCAGTACGTCGTTGGTTTTCAGTGGTCATCTAATTACTAGATTCCCGACTTATGTAGCTGATTTATAATATTATTTACTGATCTTGAGTTACGTCGACAGGTATAACATACTATGTTATGCCAGGAGGCGTACAAATATGTGCCATTCAAAATAAAATAAATAAATACTAATATTGTAAATCTAAAATAATTCGTCATTTAAGTATTCATCAATAGACAAAAACATTTATGAATTGGAAATGTTTTTTTCTAAATCGTTACATTTTTTTTTTTGAACGAAGTTCCTTATCGCTTGTTGCGAAAGGGGGCTAGACGGAAAAAATTAAGACCAAAAGTTGTAACGACACTTTTTGCTACAGTTGTAAGCCGTGCGGCGTGCGCGTGTTTCTCTGTCTGCCTCTCTCTCTCTCTCTCATAGAAAGCAAGCCAGTTATTAATTGTAAATAATAATAAGTAAATAATAATAAATTATTATTTACTAATTAATCGAAAGGAACTTCGTTCCATCCAGGTGTCCCTTGACGCCTCTCAAGTTTTTTGATTTTGCCCGCGACTTCGTTCACTTGAATCCGGACGAATCCGCGGATTAAAAATAGCCTAATCCTTTTTTGTGGTTTAAGTTTAGTCTGTACCAAATTTTATCAACATCGGTTTAGTAGCTTAGCAGTGAAAGCTTAACAAACAAATGAACTCACTAACAAACGCATTTATAATATTACTAGATTATTCGTTCACGTGAATGTCGATTACCGCGGTTACAGACAAAGATGCGAATTAAAAATTAGTCTATGTCCTGCCGCAGGGTGCAAGCTATACGCGTTACTTATAGCGTTAGCTATAAGTTTTTAAGCGACAGACCACTATTAGGAACCAAAACCTTGAATTTGTACACTAAAAACAGAAAAATAAGTAATTCAATTTGTCGATAACATAACAGTGTGAAGTGGAAAATATGTTTTTCTTACTCCTCCGCTGTTCTTTTCTGATTAATTTCGTTGCGGGATCCAAGACAGTTGAATCGTTTCTCTGGGACTCGTCGAGCTTCATTGCTCTGGCGCTTTTCTGGTGGTCGCCACTGTTGATTCTGGCTTACAGGAGTTACAGTGATTAGGGAATAGTGTGGCGGGCTTGTCCTGTCTTGAAAAAAAAAACATAACAGTGTGTGCTGCTACAAGATAGCAAGGCAAAGGACGTTGGACTATAGGATATGGGGCATAGAGGATAATTACCCGTTTCAACATTATTAACTAGCTGACCCGACGGACGTTGTCCTGTCAATCTTACCGTTTAAACCTTTCCTGGACATCCTTAAATATTTCAAGACCAAAAACCTTATCGGATCAGCCGTTTTAAACAAATCAAATAAAGTCTACCAAAACGAAGATATTTAATACTCAGACCATTTAAAATTCATTTCAATCAATTACCGTAATTTATAATCAATAAACAACTTTCAATACATGCGATACCGTTCACAACATAATAATATTTCACTCTCTTGTTTCAATACAGCGATGTAGCCAATTTAACTTAACTTGTATAAATTGACAGTTATTGTAACAAATAATGCTATTAATCAAACATACGATATTGCGAAACGTTAACAAAATGAAGGTAAATAATGATGTTGAGTTTGCTTTTCAAAAGTAATATTTGAAACCATGTAATATGAACCTTATTGCTTTGTAATAATATCAGCCTATTATTTGTCCCTCTGGAAGGCAAAGGCCTGGGCGAGGACAGGGGATCGTGACTTAGTCGTACAGTTGATCGGTCACGGTCATGCCCGGTTCACATTATTCCAGTCCAGTAATCCAGTCCAGCAGTCCAGTCCAGTGCTGGACTAGACCATACCGTCCACATTAATCCAGTCATTCAAAAGCTGTTGGATCGGTAACACTACAGTGACAATGCTTTCAAGAAAGGAATTTAGAAAATGTTTTAAAACTGTTCAGTTATTACCCTCACATTTTTTTTGCAGGGCGGATTGGCCTAACAAATACACATGTTTCCTGTACAGAGAAAACTACTAAAGAGTTTGGTTTTTAGTTAACTTAATTTTTACTGTTACCTACTTAAAGAATTCAGCAAAAAACCATGTGTGTTGACTCTTCAACGTGTGTTGCAGCACTGGATTAGCCTTTCACGTCATTATTCCAGTAGTGCTGGAATGGGTGAACCGGAATAGATCGACATTATGCCAAACATCTTATAGGTTTGGCATGGTATGTCGTGTCACCCAGTAGCTGGATTGTGGAAGTGAGACACGTAGTTGCTCCAAGTAAAATACTGATATTCAGCTGCATCCGGTGAGACTGGAGGCGTATGAACTTAGTTGGGAAAAGGCATACATTGAGTAGCACGAAAGTAACATTATAGTCTTAAGAGCCGGGTGGTAAAATAGAAAAAGTAGTAAAATATGTGCCCCCCCCCCTGTAACTTCTAAAACTAAAAAAAATTTTTGATGTACATTACCATGTAAACTTCCACCGAAAATTGGTTCAAATGAGATCTAGTAAGTAGGTAGTTTTTTTTATTACGTCATAAATTGTAAACCGCAATTTACCTTTCATTCAATCAACTCAATTATAAAAATAAAAAACTTTTATATTTTGCTACTTGCTGCTACGGAACCCTTCATGGGCGAGTCCGGCTCGCATTTGGCCAGTTTTTTTAAGGTTATGTAACAATCATGAATTGTAATATAACAAGGTTTTGCCAGTAATCTCGCCCAGGTTATTTTTTTACATAGGTACCCTTTTCTTTTTAAACATAAAATAGAGTCTCTACGACTTAGGGATAACGTACCTTTCTATTACCGAAATTCTTTTCGAACCAGGACTTCCGGAGATTAGCACTTTCAAACACAAAAACAAACAAACACATTCTTCAGCTTTATAATATGTACAGAGGCAAACACATCAAACCATACAAAACTAAAAAAATATCAATTGAATATGAACCTTTTTTTTTTTCATAAAGTTGAAAATCTGTCAAAGAAATTTGACAGATTGTTGTAGATTGATATGCTGGCGTATGTACCTATGTATGTATTGTATAAGGCCATATAAGGCAGAAGAGTTCAACTATAAAATAAATGAGAAATTAAAAATGTTTCTTGAAATAAATTCTCCTTGGTAGGAAATTAGTTTCGCTACCAAGAAATGCGAACTAATTGGAACTTCAAAGGTTAAGTCTTTACTAACTATGGTGTCGATATCCGTTCAATATTAGGTTTGCTTTTATAACTAAGGTTCGTTTTGAAAAAATTAATAATATCTCAAAAATTTAATTAAATAAGGCAAACTTATATGACTAAAATATTCATTTCTTAATTCATTCATTGTTTGTCACAGGTAAAAAGTCAGACAATTAGCATTATTGTATCGCTGTAACACACCCACAGAGTGTACGATATATTTTATATGTATGTCAATGTTATTGGCTATGTTAAAAATAATTAGGTAATTTTACTATTAATTACACTTTTAATCTTTTAAGGTTGTTATCATGGATATCGGATATCTATAGTTGTTATCCATTGCATTGGTTGTTTTAGGGCTGATATTTCAATAGTCAGATAACTTTTATCTGAGGAATAAAAATGGCGGTTTGACAGCTTATGTATAGAAAGTTATGTCAAACTTTTATTCCTCAGATAAAAGTTATCTGACTATTTGAAAAATCAGTCCTTAGTCAACCTCATTTTACATTATCTATACTCCATTTACAATAGCATTAGACAGAAGTTGAAAAAGGTTATTTATAATGCACACTTTGTAACAAAAGTACAATTAACATGTTATAGTTACAATAAACGCCGAATTTATTATAGTCTATTTTTACAGCAACTGTCACACCCTTATTGTAACCATTTTAATATTTTTTCTTACGGAATTATGTGGCTTTCATTTAGTTGTATTATTTCATTCTAATTTAAAATTTCAGTGTCAATGATAAAAACCTAAAAGAAGCAGAGATGAACAATACCGGGAACGTTATTCGATTCTCTATAATTTTGCCAAAATTTAAAATATTACTTAATCTTAAAAATACTTTTATTATATTTATATTATCAATACGTCTATATTTAGTACTATCTTAGATCTATTTATCAAAGTTATGTTAAAACAATTATAATTAAAATTGATTTTGACTTATCTTTGACATAAAATGTTTTGCATTCCTGCTTTTATACGAGCCTCTATTTTATAATGCTATTTGTTATAAATAGAAAAGTATAAAACAAAGTCGCTCCCGTTGTTTGTACGCTTTGTTCTTTTAAACTACGCAACAGATTTTAATGCAGTGTTGATCAATAGTTAGAGTGATAGAGGAATGTTCATATGTATAGTTTGATCTACACTTAACCCGCGCGAAGCCGGGGCAGATCGCTAGTTATAGATAATTATAAATGTAAAATAATATGCTACACACGGACTAGAAAATAAACAAGGACTGCGCGCTACGCATATCGAAGGCGAAGCACCCTAAGTAAGCCAGACCGTCTGTACAAACATGCCTCACGCACACTTTTACATCATAGTCACAGACTAGAAAAAAAAGGATTCCGCGCCGAAAGTACCGACTACCGACCGTACCGATCTATGTGTGCGTCTCGGTCTCTCGGCGTACTTTAGGTGCTTCACTTTTGATATGCGAGGCGTGGAGTCCTTCTTTTTTTTCTAATCCGTGATACTACATTACTATGTAGTACCAACAAATTATCCAAAGTTCGTCCTTGGAATGGATTTAATATTAATCAGCGTATCCAATTCTATAATACTTTGAAAAATGAGGATTAATTGAAAGATTATTAGTTGGCTGGTTTGGGAGATTAAAACTCAAACTTATAAGACTTTTCTGATATTCGATATTGCAAGTATGCTATAAATATTTTAGCGATAAAATAGGCAGAGCATTTAGTAATACCCACGCTATACCCGTAGGCAGTAGAATTCAAGGACATTTCAACGTTCTCCTAAAAATATATATTTTATATTTGGCTTTGGGTGGCAAATAATCCGACGCCAAATAATACCAGAGAGGAATTACACCGTAGAAGTTCTGTTCACAACAAAAAAAAATGTTTCAGACTAACCATTTACAGGATTTGAATTGTCAAGGAGTCAGTCAGTCAGTAAGTTGCCCATCAATCTGCAGGTTACTTTGGAGAAGAATGAGCAAGAAACTCTATGAACACTCTTTTCAGATCAATAAAATATTATAAGTTCAGTTTCATTTATGTTGAATCTACGGTTACAATTTAAGAACAATGTTACAAGTCATGCACGTTTAAAAAGATCTGGAGAAAAAAAAACAAAATTATAATAAACATTACTTTACTTTATTTACTTTACACAATATTATAAACGCAAAAGTAACTCTGTCTGTTACGCTTTCACGATGAAACGGCTGAACCGATTTTGATGCAATTTGGTATGAAAATAGCTTGAACCCTAGGGAAGGACATAGGATACTTTTTAATCCGCGACTTTGTCTGTATCCGCGATAACCGACATTCACGCGGACGAAGTCGCGGGCAAAAGCTAGTTAAAAATAAATTTAAAATAACCGAAGAATATTTAAGACCAATATCCCTTATTGTCCTTCGATGAAATAACTATTGTATTTATAAGCAGAAACCTGATGGGTCGCTACAACATTGATGAATGAAATATTCTGATAATAAATTCCCTACCAGTAAACTAGTTACCGCTAAATGAAAGTCGCGGGTGACTGGGCAATAATGGCACGCTCGATTTCCCCTGCGAGGGAGGCACCACTTGGGGCAATGTTAACACCTTGTTTGGCGTAATTCTAAGTTACATTTTGACAGGAAAGTGTAAAATTAGAAGTGGGTTTCACACTGATTGTGAAGGAATATGTTGAGTTTAATACATTATTCTACAAATTTTTGGAAACCTACAAATGTAGGTAATGTAAACCTAGACATACAACTTAATTTGAATTCGGATATTTTACAATTTACAAAAATCATTTATTTATTTATAGCAACATCCCCATTTGACAAATCTGGAATGCCTTGTAAAGGTCAGAAGTCAGAACCAAATAAAATAAGGTCAGAGCTGTATACTCATATAAGTAACGTAGGAAAACTCGGATCAAGCAGTTATTACCTACGTAAATCAGAAATTTGAATAATTTCAGAGATGTTTACCATGTATTTTCAGACATGTCTCCAACAATTCATCATAAATCGAGCATCGAACCAAATTTAGGTGAAAATACATACAAAGAAAGTTCTATTTGCAAAAAATAGAAAACATTATCCTACGCTAGATTTATAGAATAAAATACTTGAATATGTATATAATACTTCAATATGCTGCGTATAAATACATACAGCTAACGAGAAGTATGCTACTTGTGTAAATACACTGCTAGTGTATATTCTATCTTATAACTAAAACTCACACAAATAATTACGATACCAGCCTATTACCGACTGCCTGCCTTGCCTATATTCAGTGTAGGAAAACATTGTGAAGAAACCTAAGAATTATAATTCATATATAGTTAAAGATATTTATTAATTTTCAAAAAAGACAAAGTCACTTATTTGAGAATAATGCTTTCCATATGCTAAACTAATTACATAATCGAGTTTGTCAATGCGGAGTTAAATCATTCACACATTTAATGCACCATCCATATAATATAAGATTTAAGTCGCCAATCCGCCTTCACCTGGTGATCAATTTTCATGAGTACTCTTCATGAGAAGACGCCTTTGCCGTACAGTGGGGCAATAATTACTAGAATAATACTGCAAAAAAAAAACTTCACGACCCATTTATCTGAAACAGCCTTAACACTGCGTCATTCGTTCATAAATAAATTCTTAAATCATGATAGATGAGAGCGTCGGTAATTTTCCGACCAGTCGCAAAACGCCCCTTTGAATCCAACATAATTTTATCTATAACATTATTGACGTGTCATGTGCAAATTACAATTAATTTGCTTTTAAATCAATAAATACGGAGAGTATTTATGGATTTCGGATGACCTGACAATACAATCCGACATTTTTCGAACTCAACTATTCCGATAAACAAGCATTACTACGTCAGAATATGTAAAATGTTGGGTAAAAATAAAAACAAATCTTTGGGATCCCACTTCTGACACCAGTTTGCTAGGAGTCCTTTAAAAAAACACTTTGTAAACTGCTAAAGACTGTTAAACAAAAAAAAATAACAAGAAGAAAAAAGTGTATAAAAAAAACAACCGTCTTCAAAAAACGAAAAGTACAGAAAAAAAGGCTTATAATTGCAGCAGTCTATGTATTTTTGTATTTGCGTATTTTCCGCCGTAGAGCCTAAACTACTCATCCGATTTTCATGAATGGGGTCTTAATCGTTTCGTTATTACGATTAGGATGATATCGGCTATATTATATACGAACACAATCAATATGTCAGATATTACATTAAAAACAAAGGAACTTAAGCAAAAATCGAACGTAAAGTATGATAAAAGAAAATCTAAATTCCTGTCAGATAGCCGAAATTCTTCTGAAATTATCTACTAAGCTGGTATATCCAGTGCCTCCACCATGTCGAGCCAGCTTATTAGTCGATATCTACGGCATGCTACTACGGCTATATATAAACCCTGAATATACCCACACCTATAAGAAGACTTTCACGCTTGTAGACAAGTACTTTTCTCTGATTATTAGTTTATCTAGAGATTCCTGGATTACACAAAGTTAATAGATTACGTTTCCCGATTATGATCCATTGCTAAGGTCAGGCTGCAATGTTTGAACGTGACCTCGACTCAATTCCAATGCGAGAATATAATCAACAAACTATCGACCGATACCCTAATTGAATGTATGCCGCCCTACTTCCCACGCAACCCTGTATTGCGAATTGCTTTTCCAAACATCAACCCTGATACAATGATCAATCTTTTTACTTTTACATGTGCAAAGAAAAATGTTAAAATGTTATGCGTTATTATTTAGAGGATAAGTCAATAGCACGAAGTAAGTTTATATACTTACTTCGTGGTCAAAGTAACTATAGGGAAAAGTGTACAAAACGGCAGTCCGACCTGCTCTACTCTATGGGTCCGAATGCTGGTTAAAAAAGAACACACATGATCAAAATATACATACCAACGAAATGAAGATGGGCGGGAGGTGTGACCCGGCTGGACAGAATTCGTAATGAATATATACGAGGCAGCTTTAAAGTTGCTCCAATCGTGGACAAAGTTACCGAAAACCCGCTCCGTTGGTATGGACATGCCAAAAGACAAAGCGAAGACCATGTGGTACAAATTGCACAGGACTTGCACGAACAGAAAAGAGGTAGAGGCCGCCCTCTAGCGACCTGGATGTCTAACATAGAACGAAACCTCAAGAAAACCCAATTGCCAGAACCGACAACCCAAGATCGTCAAACTTAAGAATAACGGTTAGTTCTAGATATTAGTTGTCTTATAAGTAGTAAGAATAAAGTTTAGTTGCTCTTCATTAGTTATTGGAATTGTTTTAGTTGTTAATTTGAAAATGACTACCCATTTTTGTATATTTTTTAACTAGTACTTAAATGCCGCGTGAGTATAATTCTAATATTTCACGAAGCTCTAATAAAGCCCGAGGTATATAAATTGCTAGACATAATGAGACGTCTCAACAAGCCGAGCTGCTAGGGTTTGAGCAGGCGGTCCGTGAGGCGGCAGAAAAGGCGGCAAAGACAGCAGAACAGTCCCAAATTCGACGAGTATGACGAGACTCTTGATTGTGAAAGTCACAAGTTTGCATAAATAGAAGCGATGAGATGAAGAATGCAAATTTAGCGTAACTCTTAAGTGGAAAGAAGAAGCAGGTATGTGTTGTACAGGCGGGAAAGTAGCTATTCCTTCTATAGAGGACTCAGTTTTTCTTTGAGATAACTGTTCTCTAATGAAACAGATGAGCCTCGCTGTTTACTAAGAAGTATGAGAAAATGCAATAGGTACGTCCTTTCATATGACTGCTTTTGGAGCAGATAAAATTGTCTAAATGCCAGGATTTTGCTCGACTTTCGCAATACAAGGACCAGTTTACCATCGAATCGGTTTTTTTACTTCCTATCGCCAGTTCAAAACATTTCGATACTTATATAATGTAGGTACTTAATAAATATTCTAATCCTTTCAGTTTACATTTTTTGCTGCTAACGTACGAGAAGTTAAAACGCTATATTAAGAGTATCCTCCAAAAATAATAGTATGCATGCTACTCCTAACCCGACATTATATAAACGAAAGTAACTTCTGTATGTCTGTTTGTTTATCCGTATGAATGTATGTTTTACGGGTAATCTGCTAAGCAGTTTGTGATATCACTTGATATGGATAGTCTGAAGCCTACTTTATTATCAACAAACCATGCGGGCGAAGCCGCTTGCGAAAGCTAGTAGTAACTATAAGTTAAATAAAAAAAATTAGTTTAAAAACTGAAACCCGACTACAACAAAAAGTGATCTAAAAAGTACGAAACAAGAAAATATTTCACACAGAAATCAAGACATAGGTACAAAATGGTCAAGATAAGCCGTGGTTGCATGCCGGTATCCCATATGAGTGCGATGAACATGAATTATAATGGCATGCAAGTGGTTGCATGCCATTATAATTCATACTTTCATTATAAGCCGTGGGGCTTATCTTGACCATTTTGTACCTATGTCTTGATTTCTGTGTGAAATATTTTCTTGTTTCGTACTTTTTAGATCACTTTTTGTTGTAGTCGGGTTTTAGTTTTTAAACTTATTTTTTTTATTTAAACCATTTTGGAGTCACAGCTAGGTATTATATATTTAAAAGGTACTAGTGAACCCCTTTCAAATGATACTAAACACGGTATACGTATCTTAATTTTTTTGGTAATCTTTCCTTTTTTAAAATAATTTGTGACAAGTCAACAACTAAAATTATTATATATTTGAATGGTACTAGTGAACCCCTTTCCAATGATGCCAAACACGGTATGTTTGTCTTAATTTTTTTTTTTAATCTTGGTTTTTTTGTCCGCCAGAGGGCGGTTCATTGGATTCGGTGACACGTCATATAGCCTATAACCAGCGGACGATCAAGACGCTTCTAACGATACCTCATTTGTTCAGTTCTGATAAGTAGTTTAGGAGCTATGAGCGAACAGATGAACATACATACATACATACATAGCCTGTCAAAATCATAACCCTCCTTTGGCTTTGCCGTAGTCGGGTAAAAATGTATCTTGCTTATATTTGCATGCCAAATGTGACAGGATATACTTAACAGCAACCTGACTAAATAAAACATATTATATTGTATGTACCATATTTTGGAAAGTTGAGTTTTATGATGTTTTTAGTAATGCTGATAATTTTAGTTTTTAAACGCTTTTTAGATCAAGCTAAATAAAAAGAGTGATCTAACTCGATATTGTTTAAATGTGCAAAGCAATGTAAAAGTCAGAACTAGAAAACAGGTGAACGAATATAAAGAGAATTGGAAAAATAGACCTTTGTCCAACGGTAGGACATGTCAATGGACGGTTGCTAGAAAAAAGATTGTAGAAATTTCAGAGGGCCTTGCATGAACGCACGGAGTATACGCAACGAAAATCAATCGATCTTTTTTTAAAATCAGAAACACCTATTCGATTTAAAATCAAAATTACCCGTTTCGCACATAATATTTTAGTACCTGGGCGACCGAGCTTCGCCCGGTATTTTTTTTTCGTGTTTTTTAAAAATGAAGCCTAGCTAGGTCGATTTATTGCCCCCAAAACCCCCTGCATAATCGTTGGAGCCGTTTCCGCGATTCAGATGATTTATAATATATATAATACAAGAATTGCTCGTTTAAAGGTATTAGATTTATTAATTCCGAAGATAAAAATTCTATATGACAGTCATATTTCCAATTCTAAAATCGTCGTCGTCGTCTTGTTAGGCCTAAAGACTTCATTTATCAAACATAATTATGTATATTTCCTATTATAAAGTAAAATATCATTTGTGAAAATATTGACAATAAGGTACTGAAGTATGTTAGTTTTTCTGATCCAAGCAACGAAATGCAAAGACCTTGTTTATTCATTTCTTGACTATCAACTAAGACGTCGAGTTTCATCTCATGCATTCGTAATCAGCAAAACCTTGATCTCTTGCTTCAGAGGAAACTTTCCAATCCCAATAAATCTTGTAAGACTGAGAGAGAAAAGTACCCGCTGTTTTTTTTAGATTAAAAAAAGTAGTTTTGTTTTTCTAAAATATCACCACAGCTGTTTTATAATATACCTATAAATGAGGGTGTAACACACGGTGTAATTTCTTCCATTAATATTGTCTTGTATTCTAAATATATACTTTATTAAAAATTCCCAATTCTTGACATCAAACAACAAGAAAATTAAAAACACAGGGTGTGGTCGGGAAATGGCATTGATACGTCAAGACATCGCAACCTGTAGAGCCGACCTGACACAACCTGTTACGCTCCTGCAAGCAACACCTTTTATATATACAAATATACAGTTATATCTACGGCTAAGTAGTACGTACCCTTCGCATCACCCGCAGAGAGAACGATGAAGTTTTCATGTTTATTTTGTTTCCGGACACTTAACAAATAGAAATAGCAAATATGTTTCAATTAATGCAAGTCACTACACTGCCTTCAAACACTCGCGATTTTCAAGACTGATGCAAAAATAATTATACTTTAAATCTATAAATATATCTGCGATTACAGATCGATTTTTTCTGTATATATTATATTTAAAAAAATATTTAAATATAGCTAGTATTTATGGATTTGTGTATATTTTTCTTGGCAGCCCGAGAAGTTTCGGAGCGGGCGACGCGGCGGACGGTATATTCGCTACTGATTACATGCCCCGTGGTGGAAATAGGGTGAAAAGGACACACTGATAACCTAAAAGCTTAGTGACGTAAACGCAAAAACCGCTACTGCGAAAGCTGCTTTACTTTTTCATGAATAAGGTTGAGATTCCATTACAAATAAAGTTAAACTTTTGAAGGATCCGTATTTCCATCTTGCTCCCACATTCATCTGGTTGGACGGAACATAGATACAGGATGAATTGAATTTATGCTTCCACCAAGTTATCTTCCCTTCGATTTATTTAACGCGTTTAGCAAAATAATTTGATACATTGCTGCTTTAGGAACATAATCTTCAGTCACCATTAAACAAAACCGGCGATGGATAAAAAGTTATTGGGATAGTTTTTTTCTGGTGGAACGTGTTGATGAGATCTGAATTTATTTAGCTTATCTGTTCTTTCGGGATCTTAGATTATTTGTAACGAAAGACGTCGTAGATACTATAATGGTGATCACAATTTTCTTCGCCGTTTCCATTACTTTAGATTCACAGCGAGTCTTGAAAGCTTATTCTCGGTTACCATGGAAACAGACGAACTAAAAGTAGAAGTAAGTATTGTGAAAATGTAATAAAGAGTGACGTGATGGCTCTTGAGATTTGTCTGTCTCTCTATTTAGGTAAAAAGGAATTTCGATATTTTCTCACTAAAAATGTGTCCGTATTTATTTTGAAAGAGCTTATGCCCGGGACTTCGTTCTCGTAATTGTCAGTTATCAAAAGGGTTTTAATTTTTTTGCGCGGAACCCTGTTTTTTAGGGTTCCGTACCTCAAAAGAGAAAAACGGAACCCTTATAGGATCACTTTGTTTTCCGTCTGTCTGTCTGTCTGTCAAGACCCTTTATCTCGGGGACGTGTGGAGGTATCGAGCTGAAATTAAAACCATATAGTCAAGTCTACGGTCCCTTGATGCTGTAAAAAATCAACCCTCTATGTTAACGTGAAAAAAAGATACGGCCGTTTATGTCGCAAAAAACGCATTATAATATTAAGTAGATTAAAGTATGGATAGTAGGTATGGATTAGTACAGAAGTATGGATATGTACCTACAAATAGGTACGGAACCCTCGGTGGGCGAGTCCGACTCGCACTTGTCCGGTTTTTTTTGTAACATAAAAGTAGTAGTAATTAAAATCATCTACACCACTTGTCAAATTAACGTAATACGTAATCATCATCATCATTTCAGCCGAAAGACGTCCACTGCTGGACATAGGCCTCCCACAAGTGGCGCCACATTGACCGGTCCCGTGCGACTCGCATCCAGCGGATCCCCGCAACCTTTACCAGGTCATCGGTCCACCTAGTGGGAGGCCTTCCAACGTAACGTCTTCCGGTTCGCGGTCGCCACACTGACTGAAAAGTAATGTTGATGATTTAAATAATTATAATTCTGTAAATGCATATTTGTTACTGCCGCGAATAAGATTTTTGTAAGACACTGTGATGTAAATTCCAAAAAGCGTTAAAAAAAAACTTGTGCGGTTGGGGGACCCCGCAAGGAACCTTGCACCGGTGTGTCTGTACAATAAATTAATATATTTAATAATATTTGTGTATATAACATATAAAATATATATGATATTATATGTATAAATATACAAACAATAACAACAACAGCAACAATATGTATATATATACCTATATATATACAAGGAACAAAGTTCCTTAGTTAAAGTAGTTAAAGTTAAAAATTTGCTATATATAATTAATAATAATAGAATAATAAATATTAATAATATAAATTTATTATTTAATAATAATAATAGTATATATATAACACAAGCACGCGAGTGGGCTCATTTGTTTGTAGTAGGCTCGATACACGCACACATACACACACGCATTTCGTTACATGACGATTTCTACTAATTACCTGTAAGCCGAAGAAAAAACCTACATTTATTTAATAAGGTTAGTGATAGACATAATATTAATACTAGAAACAAAGACAAAATAGCTCAACCATATTTTAGATTGTCTAAAGTTCATAAATCTTTTATGGGGTTCTGTGTTAAGTGTTATAACAAAATTCCTAGTGATATATTGCAACTAAATGAAAGAAAATTTAAAACATATATTAAAAGTACACTCTGTAAACAAGCATATTACAGTTTAGAGGATTATGTCCATGATAAGAATGCTTGGAAACATGCTGGTCCGGGCTCCATAGGACAATCTACAGTCTAGACAAAATCAAACGGATTGCTAATTAAACCTACTTAATTTATACTTAGTATAGACATTATATTTAATTCTTGCTTTGGGTCACACACTGGTTCATAGGTTCATAGTTTGTTGAAATGTATGGAGTGGTTGTCTACTTTTACAATAATTGTAAATAATAATATGTGAACACTATGTATCTATGTATACAACTTAGCTGTCATTCTTTATTTTGTAATACTTTGTACATACTTCAATATAGTGTTTTTATGCAAGGTCCATCGTATTCACGTATAGTTATATAAATGTAAACTATAAATGCAAAATATTGTACACATTTTTTTTAAAAGAGTAAGTATGGAGTTTCTTGCCCATTCTTCTCCATACGAAACTACCTTTTGGAATGGGCAACTAGAATCAACTTTATATTTTTTTTATTATGACGTTCAAAAGTGCCTTTTTAATGGTCTAATTGAAATAAATGATTTGACTTTGACTTTGACTTTGCCGCGTTAAGAAATTTCGTCCCAAACTTAATTTTGGGAATGCGCCAAAATTAAGTTTGGAACGAAGTTTCTTAAACCATGCTATGGCCGTACAAAATCTATGAAGAAATCACGTTATGACAGCTCATAAAAAGTGGATAAATTGGTGGTGTTTACCTACTCAATTTTAAACAAAAGCTGTTCCTTTTTAACCGACTTCAAAAAAAAAAAGTTTAAAAACTAAAACCCGACTACAACAAAAAGTGATCTAAAAAGTACGAAACAAGAACATATTTCACACAGAAATCAATTTTTAGTTAAACCTATTTATTTTTTAAACTTATTTTTTTTATTTAAACCATTTTGGAGTCACAGCTAAGTATTATATATTTAAAAGGTACTAGTGAACCCCTTTCTAATGATACTAAACACGGTATGCGTATCTTAATTTATTTGGTAATCTTTCCTTTTTTTAAATAATTTGTGACAAGTCACAACTAAATATTATATATTTGAATGGTACTAGTGAACCCCTTTCCAATGATACCAAACACGGTATGCTTGACTTCATTTTTTTTTTAAATCTTGGTTTTTTTGTCCGCCAGAGGGCGCCACATTGGATTCGGTGACACGTCATATAGCCTATAACCAGCGGACGATCAAGACGCTTCTAACGATACCTCATTTGTTCAGTTCTGATAAGTAGTTTAGGAGCTATGAGCGAACAGATAAACATACATACATACATACATAGCTTGTCAAAATCATAACCCTCCTTTGGCTTTGCCGTAGTCGGGTAAAAAAAAGGACGTTCTCAGTTCGACCCGTATATTTGTATGTATGTTTGTTCGCGATTATCTACCGTATGGCTGAACCGATTTTGATGCGGTTTTCAGAAAAGTGTTTGTTACATTCTGGAGAAGGTTTTAGCATATAACAAACAGAAATTTATTCAGCGCTTTTAGAAAAAAAACAACCAAAACCGAGATGACGTTTTCGTTTCTTCCATCTTTCCATTTTTGGAGGACTTTCAATCTCTGTTTTAACTGTGTTGCCGTTCCTTAATGAATTTGGGTGATAAGGAGGCACTAAAAATTGTACTTCCGAAACTAAAGTCATGTGTGTTCTGTGCTAAAGTTATTGAAGGAGGTTCTCTTTTTTAAAAAAAGTATTTTTTTTCCACTTTTATTTCATTTGAATGTAGGTATGTGCCGGTCTATTCTGTAAAAATCTCCCTTGATCAGTAAATTTGGGTAAAGAAAGCTTTAGGTCAATGCCTAGCAATGTTGTATGACAGGTCACCTTAAACTCATCATCATCAGCCGTAACAAAGAACGCCCCAACGATCGGCAACTTGCCACTTGCATGCACTGATTACCTAAGACTTTTACGATGTCGGTCTATTTGGTGGGAGGCCTACCAACGCTGCGTCTTCCCTTCTTACCTTAAACTCAGTGCTGATGAAAACAGCATCTATTCAGTAATAGTGATGGCCCTTAGGTTTCTAAATAATCAGTGTTGCTTGTGTATGTGTGTATAATTATGTTTGTTACCCAGCCACGGTGCAAGAGAAAGTATCATGGCGAGATCCATACATTCATTTGTATGAAAAAATAAATAATTTAGGGAGTTTAAAATATTTTTCTATGTGAAGAATACATTACCAGAAGTAGATTAATATACTTACCATATTTTTAAACCCCCGCATAATTAAAATATTACGAAATGAACATAACACTTTTTCGTTTCATCTCGATGCCCATTTTGAGTTTATAAAAATAAAAAAAGAAAGTTACAAGCGACGTTAACAGATCTATCAAATTGGCAGACAAGTGATGTGACAAGTGTGTGGAAAAAAATAATCATTATTTGTGATATTATTTCCCATAAAACGATGCAATTTCAGTGCAAGAACTGCGAAACGGCGACTGTCAGTGTCACTGTTATTGTCAGTCGCCGTTTCGTTCTGAATGAATGAGGTTTTCGTTAAAACTATTCACTTTTTTTAGCGGGGTTTTAAAAATATTGTAAATGCCTGAAGATACTCTTTAGGTACCCAAGAATATAAGAATTAGAATTTCAACTTCTCTAAACATCTTTTTTTTTGCACAAATCCTGCCATGATTCTTTCTAGATTTTCTAAAAAATCTTAAAAAAAAGACAATCGCCATCAGGTAAAAAATAACTTTAATTTTCGAAGGTGATTACGGTTGTCTTTTTTTTAAAATATGCCTACTTCTAAACATTTCAATTAAACAAGAAACAGTAACACCACATAAATTAAGTCATCCCTTATTTTCTATCCTTATAGGTAATTAGGTAGGATTTTCACAAACGTTCTAAGGGACCAACTTAGTCGTTGACGTTGTCAAAATTGAGAACCCTTTGTTTGAAGTAGGTCAAAAAAGTGTTTTATTAGTTTGTATCAAATGATGGAAATATCCAATAGGTAACTCCTGTTACTTTCTTTGCAATAAATATATAGGTATACTTATTTATTTATATAGTGAACTGAGATCCCGGAGTGGCCGGACCTACGTCATATAAGAATGGCTGTTTATTTTAATATATATATGTGTGTATATGTGGGGACATTTCACACGGCCATCTGACCCCAAACTAGGGAGACCCTGTACTATGGGTGTCAGACGGCTGATATACATACACAAATACATTATAAATACATACATATATAGATTAACAACACCCAGACACAATGCAAACACAAGTGCTCATCATACAAATATTTACCCTGGGCGGGAATCGAACCCGCAACAAGCTGCGCCGCAGTCGATCGCTCAGCCACTGCGCCAACCGTGTCGTCATTTAGAATAGATAGAGAAATATAAATTTAAAAATGTAGGTGTTTCTGCTAACTCGACTACTGTGCCCTTTTTTAGGAATCCGGTACAAAATGCACCTTTCTCACTTACATTTAACTGTGATAGTTGACTAGATATTGTCAGCCACTTTTCGTGTACCATAACTTCGGTCAGACGCTTCAATAGTAGCAACCTTCATTTTAAATGTAAGTGAATAAAGTAATTTTTGTACCTAATACATGAAAAAGTGCCCAACATTCACTTTAGCTAGTACGGATACCAACTATATTCATCCACATATTTTCAAAATTTAAGCCATGCAGAAACGACGAAGGTCTAGTGTCTCTGGGATCTTGGACTATAAGAACATAACTTTGTTTACTCGTAATAGGAGAACCTATTCGTACACCCATCCACAGAAGTTTAGCAAGAAGTAATTACAAGAAATGACATTACGAAGTTCTTGTAACTCAGTCTTGTATTAAGTAGCAGGTATTCATTCGAGCACCTCGAGTTTATTACTCTCTGTCTAGTTCATTTTATTGCCAACTATCTTTGGCCCGCGACTTCGCCCGCGAAGACTTCAGAAATAATGAAGAATGAGTAAGAGCGCGCGCAGCGGATGGATGCGGACTGCCCAAGACCGGGTTGGTTGACGATCTCTGGGAGAGGCCTACGATGTATGATGAGTAAGAGTACATAAACACAAAGTTATTTTAGCATTATGAACTCCGTCTTCTGTACTCTGTAATGCTACAGTCAAATATTTTTTTCCCGACCATACAAAATTACCCATTGTCCTTTAATTTCTTATTAAAAATGACTGAAATTGCCATATGGGAGCACAAAAATAATACCAAATTAATAATACCAGTCTATTATAGCCTCACTACAGGGCAAAGTCAAAGTCAAGTCAAAATCAAATCATTTATTTCAATCAGACCACTAAAAGGCACTTTTGAACGTCATAAAAAAAAAGTTGATTCTAGTTGCCCCTTCCAAAAGGTAGTTTCGTATGGAGGGCAAGAAACTCCATACTTACTCTTTTTAAAAAAAATGTGTACAATATATTACAGTTTATAGTTATATAACTATACGTGAATACGATGGACCTTGCATAAAAAACACTATATTGAAGTATGTACAAAGTATTTTACACGATAAAGAACGACAGCCAAGTTGTATACATACATACATAGTGTTCACATATTATTATTTACAATTATTGAAAAAGTAGACGACAACTCCTTACATTTCAACAAACTATGAACTAGTGTGTGAACCAGAGCAAGAATGAAATATAATGTATATATATATTAAGTATAGATTAATTAATAGTTTTGATTAGCAATCAGTTTGATTTTGTCTAGACTATAAATTGTCCTAAGGAGCCCGGGCCGGTGTATGCATTCTTATCATGGATATCAAAGCTTCTGATACAGAGAAGGACCGACTATTGAGCACCACGCATGCTCAAACCAGATTGGAGATTCCAGACTTATATCATATCCTACTACCCAATGCGGTGGACTGACCAAGTGAAAGCCTCAGTAGGAAACCACGTATCTGAATGCGCTGAGAGCTGTGTCCACCTCTACCACCGGAGTGGACACCTCGACGTGACCACGACAGCTCTGCCAAGAGCGAAACGACAGAGGAGTTAGTACTCCTCTGTCGTTTCGCTCTTGGCAGAACAGAACAGAATAAAAATTAAAAAACCTATGTTTATGGTAGTCCATAAACATAGATTTTTTAATTTTTATTCTGTTTTTATCTTGCGGATATTAACTTTTACTCGCTACGCAGGTGAAGTCACGTCGAAGTGAGTATCTATCATCATCATTAGCAGGAAGATGTCCACTGTTGGACAAAGGCCTCCCCCACGCTTGGCAGGCGTCTTGGGGATAGCAGTGAGGTTGTTAAGGACACGGAAGCCGGTGCTACCACACTTGCGGATACTCCATTTGCTTTTCAGTCGAATTCTACGACACCCATGGGATGAAATGGGTAGGTGCTATTCTAGCCTAGACACCCCACGGGGGCAAGGTGGTTATTTAGATGTAACCAGTCCCATGGGAGGTAACATGCAGTGAAATAATAAAATTTAACAACATTTTAGTATCTATATGTGTGCTAAATTTCAGCTAATTCCACTCAGCCGTTAAAGCGTCAATGAGTAACAAACATACACATTTTCATATTTTATATAGTATAAGAAAGCTGTCTGTGCTACTTTGTCGTCGGGTAGTTTTGCTTAAGTCATTAGACGAGGCGATATTATATAAGACTCTCGCAAAATACAGACTCACTTACAAAATAACATAAATGAATTTACAATATTTACACACTATTAAAATGTAAACAGAACTTTTCAATAATAATAAAAAATATTCACTAATGGAGGGCCCACATTGCTCTCAATGGGACCTGCAGCGCTCAAAAGGCTAGCAACATTAACAACATTACCACTCGGGTCTCTTGGCCCTAGTGTTTCAACTCCAAACGACTCAAACATATAACTTTCAAGAAGGTTGCTATATTTACGTCTTCGGCACCTGCAACAGCCACCCTAGCACAACACGACGTGCTGGGAAGATGAGATGGCGCAAGGGTGTCGACACAATTTACATCCCACACCAATGGCCTACCCAACGTCCAAATCAATTTGGTCAATCCATTTGGTACCTTCCCATGGTTATGTGTCAAGCCATTAGGATTTAATACAGAAGGCATCTTGGCGAAAGCAAAAACACGGCGAATGATGTCATTAATGCTGGCGTGCCGTGCTATCCAACCTGCGCTCTTACAGCAGGAAAGGCCATGGTGATCAAAACAGCTTCACCGCATTGACAGCGATGCGGGGCCCCGCAAGGACTGACCAGACGTAAGCACGTAGCGAGCCGGAATGTATTTTCACCAAGCATAGTTCCTAAGTGATGGGAATGCTGGAAAAGGCACGACTTCCACTCACCCACAGCCAGCAAGCGGGTGCACTCAGCAGAATCGGTGAACGTATAATTGAGTTCATTCCGTACTAACCTACAGACCGGCTTATCCTACTGTCTCTGGAAAAATGAATTTACGGGCCGAACTCTACCTGGATAAGCCACTTTCCAGGCGTTCGCCGCATCAGTCAAGCATGGCACTTTAAAGTCTACTAGGGACAGGGATACAATTTTTGTGGTTAACCTTTGGGTGCTGTGAACGGAAGACAGGAACTAACACGGGAAATTTTACGGACCGCGAGACCGCCAAAACGAATGGGTAGTGTGAGTTTTAGCCACGCTCGGTCAAATTAATAATACAATGCTTAAGTAATCAGAAGAAGCTACCTGCAACACCTAACGAACAACGTAAACAGCACACGAACATGCTCGAACGACTTTAATTACTTAATGGATAGTGAGCTAAAATAAAGAGTTGAAAATTGCATAAAAGATATATTTCCGCGTGCATGATAGGTGATTAAGATCAAAATACGCTTAACGTATTTTGGGATTCGTAGCTTGGCTGGAGCTACGAACGTAGCAAATATGCTACGCTCGTAGAGGAGTGCTACGGATCTACGAAGAGCATGTAATTCACAATGAATTTTTTTTAAAAACTCCCTTTCTTTCCTATTCCTAGTAAAATATAGCTTATTTTACTCGCTGATAAAGTACCTTCTTTAAGTGAAAGGTTTTTTTTAAATCGATTAGGTAAATTTTGAGTTTATCAATTACAAACAAACATACAAAAATCAAATCTTTCCTGTTTATCTTTCTTAAACTATCTTTTTCCTGCGACTACGACCGCTTGAATTTTCTTACGGATCCCTAATTTGTTGATAACAAAATAAATAGCACAGGGATAACTAGCTACCCATTAGCGAAAGAACTTTCAGAATCGTACCAGTAACTCCTCAGCTTTAAAATATTACATTTAGTACTAGCTTTTTCCCACGACTTCGTCCGCGTGAATATCGGTTATATAGACGAAGTCGCGGATTAATTAGTAGCCTAATGTCCTTTCCCAGAGTTCAAGCTATCTTCA
Source organism: Charanyca ferruginea (assembly GCA_947361185.1). Classification (NCBI taxonomy): domain Eukaryota; kingdom Metazoa; phylum Arthropoda; class Insecta; order Lepidoptera; family Noctuidae; genus Charanyca; species Charanyca ferruginea. The sequence goes on along the minus strand of OX376070.1, from coordinate 20,928,640 downwards.
TACCAAATTTCATCGAAATCGGTTCGGCCGTTTTATCGTGAGAACGTAACGAAAAGAGTTACTTTCGCATTTATAATATTAGTAAACACGTAGATAGATTAGAATACGCATTATTTTTGTAGCAAAATAAACCTTTATCACAGTGGCAACTAATAGTATAGTAGCCAAACGTTCCACTTAACAGAATTGAATATAATAGACTTCTTTAAGGCATTGGCAGGGTTCCAAGCAGAGCTTACGTGCATAGAGTTTAAAATTGCAACACACAACAGGTTGTGAACCCAATTTCTTTCACTTGATAGTTTTATGTAGTTCGTAACTTACCTTTTACTATAAATAAATAATAATACAACACTAAAACATTCCCAAGAATACAAACTAACCTTTCAAAATAAATTGGATTTAATTTCCTTGGAAGATGTCGTATACAGAAAGTAAGGATAGCTTTTAGAGACTTTTTTAATAAACTTTGTCACAGAAACAAAGTGCTTCTATTTATGTGATGTGTGTTGCCAACATATTAAGTTTAATGGGTTTTATTTGCCGTAAATAAGCATCAAAGTTTAAAAATAAAAACAATAAAATTATGTACGTTTAAAAAAATAAAAAAGCGGCCAAGTGCGAGTCAGACTCGCCCATGAAGGGTTCCGTAGCAGCAAGTAACATAATATAAAAGTTCTTGTAGTTCGTTGTAACTTTGATCGATGTTTTAATAATAGTGTATTATTTTAAATTGCGGTTTACGATTTAAGACGTATAAAAAAAACTACTTACTAGATCTCATTCAAACAAATTTTCAGTGGAAGTTTAATGTATATCATATATTTTTTTTAGTTTTATCATTCTCTTATTTTAGAAGTTACAGGGGAGGGACACACCTTTTACCACTTTGGAAGTGTCTCTCGCGCAAACCATTCAGTTCAGAAAAAAATAATATTAGAAACCTCAATATTATTTTTAAAGACCTATCCATAAATACCCCACACATATTGTTTGTTTGATGAAAAAAAAAATTGAGTTTCAGTTCTAAGTATGGGTTACCCCCAAAATGTATTGTTTTCTATTCTATTCTTATATGAAAATCTTAATCCGGTTCACAGAATACATCTACTTACCAAGTTTCAACACTATAGTTCTTATAGTTTCGCAAAAAAGTGGCTGTGACATACGAACGGACAGACAGACAGACATGACGAATCCATAAGGGTTCTGTTTTTTGCCATTTGGTTACGGAACCCTAAAAAGGAGCTTCTAAGTTACCAAAAAACTCATCGCTGTCAACGAGACATGAGCCCAGTAGGCTGGCAATAATGCCACGTTGTATGGCAATGCTGCTTCTCTGGCCCAAGAATACCTTCGGGTCACGTGAAGAGTAGACGGCGAACCGCTTGCTTGATTTCCGTATAAATTCATATGTCGCATTTCCGCGGTCACATTTCAGTGCGCATTAAATCACTTCAGCACTTTCTCTTATACCCCACAGCTCTCATATTTAAATTATCAAAAAAATAACACCCTTAATTGCTTGTCCCATCTGCCCAGCTTTGTCCCAACCATATTGCGATCTTGGGCTTCCAGTCGACTTGATGAAACTGAATACCAGTGTTTTACATGGAGTGACTGACCTCTGACCTCCACAACCCAGTTACTGGGTAACACAATACTCCTTGTTAATATGGTTAGTAGACTTTCATCTTTCATCATCATGTCAACCTTTAGACGCCTACTGCTGGGCATAGGTCTCCCCTAGGGGGGTTTAGCCGTAATCGCCATGCTTGACCGATGCATGTTGGCGATCGCAGAAGGTGTTATGGTACTTAGAAGGACGCTGCTGCCCATCCTCTGGTCAATATCCCTCTGTCGCCTTCTACGACACCCACGGGTAGAAATAGGGTAGTACTAATCGCAGCCGGCACCATACGGCTTATACCCATAACAACGTCAAAGATCTGATCTACGAATGCCAGCCGGAACTATCGACTTTCTGGACTTTCCGACGCACGGAGGTGTATCGTTATAAAATGGATGGTAACCCATCCACAGATCAACCTCGACAGGCGACAGTTTAACCATGATCGATCTATCCGTATTATAACCACAAGCCTCAAATTTGCTTGTCATTTGCCATAAATTGGTATTGATTGCAATCGCTACTCCATCAACTTAATCGTGCCCTGTTCACGCCATTTTACAATTATTGAGTTTACAGATTGAAGATAACCGGAAAACGTTGTAAAACGATGTCTATTAAGATTACGAACGATATTAAACTGCCTTTGTATATTGTTTATTTAGTAATTTACAGCTTTGTTGGCCTCGTGACGAAATAATACAACATAATCCTACTGCATCCTATTAGCCAACTTCCTAATCTTAGGTACTTACTCTCTATTTTGAATGCGAAAGTTTAAGAGGATAGATTGATAGATGTTGTTACTCTTTGAAGCATAAACGGCTGAACGGAATTACCTAAAATATGACTTTCATATAGAAATTGATCTAGCTTAAGACATACATTTTTTACCCCGTTTTTGTGTCAAAAATTAAGCTAAATACTTTGATTATATAATGTCTAGATGGAGCGTCGCCCTACAATCATAACAAAGAAAACGAGTCAACAGTTTCAAGTATGTGTGCGTGGAGGCGTCGTTTTACACTGTGCATCTACGTCTCTGTGTGCGTAAATAATGATTATATAAACAATTATGTATATAATTATACATAAATTAATATTATTATACATATATTAATCATTTATTATTATTATTACGCATTTGGGCTTTGATTATATAAGCACTTGTCAGCCAATAGTTGGCTGACACTTTTTGACACGTTTGCGTGCACTTGACGCTCCATCTAGACATTATATATAATCAAAGGCTAAATATTATACCTTTTTTATATTTCTGACGCGTAGTTAATAACTTAATAAAATTGTAAGGTTTGAATAAAAAATACCTTTTCCTTGATTGACTTTATAATTGGATAAAAGCAATTAAGCACTAACTCATCAAAACTTAGGGCAGCTCCACACTTCGCATTACAATATATGTGGAGGACAAAGAGACCAAGCCATACTAATCATATTCTTAGGTATAAACGAAATAATATCAGCTAATGGAGCTTGTAACTTAGTAAAAGTCGTACAGAACGATCAGCCATGGTTTTGCCATGCTTGCCGCGGTCGTTTCGTGGATGGGTGACCATCAATTTCATACCGAAACCCCTCCATGCCTCGGAAACCACTAGCATATAAAGCCTTTGGTCTTGACTGTCTTTCGTAGATCTTTGAGAGTCGTTATGGTCAGTCAGAAGCCAGAAAGGGGTATCTTGACACCCAATATCTGGGTTCTGGAGGTAGACTGGCACTAAACTGCATTCAGGTGCATTTGGTTAGACTGAAAGCCGACCCTGTTTGGGAAAAGGCTAGGCAGATGATGAACGAAATATCGGGTAAAACTGATAACTCATTTTGCGTCACGGTGTTACACAAACAGAACTTTAATATAAAAAAGAATGCAGCGAAAATTTCGCGACCCAAAAAACGCAACTTACAACTCACAATACGTTTGTTTAGCCTTCAGAGAGACTAGTAGGTACCGGTGTTTCACGACAGATCATCGATGGTTTTAAAGCGCAATATGGCACTAGCCTTACTTCAAAATTTAATTAGTTTTGTTAACATTTTCCACTGTATAATGGAAACAACCGCACTATAAAGCCATTCAATTCTTACTAATAACATCAATACGAAAGTAAGTTTGTTTGTTTGTTTAACTGAACCACTGAATTCGTTTTGAGGAAATTTGACTCAGAACAGATTAAGCTTGAATTCCGAGAAATTTGATGTTGAAGGATACTTTTTAGTCTACGATAATTTTACGGATTAGTATCGCGCAGTAACCTAAGAGGTTGTCAGTTGCTAAACCAGACTTTCCTAAGGTGCCTTAAAAGTGAAATTAAGGCCTCCAGGCAGCGCAAAAAACGTATAAAGTAAGCGACTCGACCGGCCTAGGCTTATAGCGTCGCTGAGGGAGGGCAGTAAAGGGACAGGCTGAATCGAATCCCGATTACTTAGAGACGAATTTAAAGCTGCAAGACGTACAGGGTCGTCGCGGTGGGTCCCGTCGGCGAGGACGCAATGACGGCGATCTGTTTTTGTTTTTTCTGAGCCTGCAAGTAGCCCTATTACTCTCCTGAAAGAGGGTTAGGGTGCTTACATAAAGAAACAGATTTCATCAGAAACAGGTTTAAACTTAGGTAACTTAAGTGCCGATTACCTGAGCCGAGCCATTCGGTTGTCAATAAGGACTGATTTACCTCGGTTTCTTCGGCTCAATACCTACCGATCCGCACGGGTTTGTCTGTGCCAGAAACCTGTTTCTTTATGTAAGCACCTTTAAGGCGTCAGGGTCGATCAGGGATTAACACAGGCGGAGACGCAGGCCAAAGTAAGTTATACTAGTAGATTTACAGTATGAGTCACGTGCGGGTGGAGCCCATTACCTTTATTAACATCGTTTTAATTTAAATATACCCCTCTCCCGGGGGGTCACTCGTGCATCGGTCAAGGACGGGAGAATTATTATATGATGAAATATGATTATATGACTGCCTCGTTGGTTTCGTGGTTGCAAGCGCGACTGCTCAGCATATAGCGTTTTTATGCAAGGTCATCGTATTAGGTTACGTACGTTTATATAACTACTAGCTTCTGCCCGCGACTTCGTACGCGGATCCTGTTGCTTATGCCAGCGACAACGGGGTCGGCTAAATCGAAGATCTGAAACGTCTGATGTCGAATTCTAAGAGCCCGGGGACGGGAAAACAACGGGATGCGCGAGACGATTCGAGACGTTCAAAAAGTACAATTTTGAATCATACCTCCAATGGCGGAATATGTGGCGTAGTCAATCATAGGAGTATACGTAAATGCACTCCGTTCCTTATCAACCCAAGGAAGGTCGCCATGCCCTACGGCTATATCTTGAGACACATCCGATTCTTCAGATGATATCGACATTCTATTCTGAGAACGTTGAAGTCGATCAGAATTCAAACGTTCGTTGCGCTCTTCTTCTATCTCTTCATGCCGTACTCCAGTAATTCTTTTTCTCTCACTTTCGAACTGATTATTAATATTTTGTTGTGTGCGTGTTCGGGACAATGTATGATAATCTCGATCAGCAGTTTGTCGCGCATCACGTTCATCACTCGTTTCAAAAGACCTGTTAGTAGATGTGCGAATACGCTGAGAACTCAAGCGTGATTCTGTATCGGTAAACGTTTCCGATTCGCGAGACAATGCATATCGCTCACGATCAGCGGACAGTCGCGCATCACGTTCCGCACTTGTCTCTAGAGATCTAGAAGCAGATGTGTAGATACGGTGAGAACTCAAGCGCAATTCTCTATCCGTGAACGTCTCCGACTCGCGAGACAATGCGTGACGTTCACGATTAGCGGTCAATCGCGCATCACGTTCCCCACTTGTCTCTAGAGATCTAGAAGCAGATGCGTAGATACGCTGAGAACTCAAGCGCAATTCTCTATCCATGAACGTCTCCGACTTGCGAGACAATGCATGACGTTCACGATCAGCGGTCAGTCGCGCATCATACTCTTCACTGGTATCTAGAGACCTGGATGTAGATGCGTAAATACGCTGAGAACGCAGGCTTGCTTCGCGATTTGAAGAGGTTTCCACGGAGCGAGTTACAGCCTGATGTTCTCGAACAGCATCAAGTCTCTCCTGACGCTCTTGAAGTGAGCGTCGAAGTGACGGGGAAATTATCTTACAGAATGCCACTTCTTACGCCATCTTATACTTTATCTGTCAAAATCTCCCTGTCAATTTAATTCAACTCGCTGACACGTTCACAAGGGTGGCGCTAGTGTAAATTCGAACTATCAAGCGAGTTTTTAGAATGCCAATCAAGAAAGTCACAGCGGATTCAGATTCGAAGTTTAGAATGAGGTCTTACAGAATCACACCCCTGGTCTCCATTGAGATGGCCGCCGTGACTGAAGTTCGGTCGGGAGAATATGCTATGTTATTTATGACGGTGCTTATTTGAAAAAAAAATACTACGCATGCCGCAGTCGATCTGTGGATGGGTGACCATCTTTTTCATGCCGAGACTCCTCCATGCCTCGGAAAGTACGTAAAACCGTTGGTCCTGGCTGGCATTCGTAGATCTTTGACAGTTCGAGACGCCAGAAAGTGTAACAATTGAATCTGACAGCGGTATCGTGTTACCCAGTAACTGCGTTGTGATGGTCAGTTACACAGGGTTCGATTCCCGCCCAGGGTAAATATTTGTGTGATGAGCACTTGTATTTGCCTTGTGTCTGGGTGTTGTTTATCTATATATGTATGTATTTACAAAAAAAAAAAATGTATTTGTGTATGTATATCAGCTGTCTGACACCCATAGTACAGGGTCTCCCTAGTTTGGGGTCAGATGGCCGTGTGTGAAAAATGTCCCCACATATTATTATTATTATTATTATTATTATTAAAACACTGGTAACAGCTGCATTCGATTAGACAGGAAGCCGATCACATCATAGTTAGGAAAAGGTTCATCATGTCAAAGTCAAAGTCAAATCATTTATTTCAATTAGACCATTTAAGGCACTTTTGAACGTCACATTGTAAAATTTGAATCTAGTTGCCCATTCCAAATGGTAGTCTCGTACGGAGAAGAATGGGCAAGAAACTCCATACATACAAAATGTTTACAATTTGCATTTACAAGAATTATAATATGTAACGTGAATACGATGTACCTTGTATAAAAATCATATATTATGGTATGTACAAAGTATTACAAGTTAAGAAATGACAGCTAAATTATGTAAAGACACATAGTGTTCACATATTTACAATTAATAATACAGTAGACGACCTCTTCTTCTATTCCAACAAACAATGAATAGTGTGTGAGCCAGAGTAATCTATTAAGTACACTAAAGAATATTTGTATTTAAATGTCTAAAGTATAGTTTTAATTTGCAATCAGTTTGATTTTGTTTAGACTGATAATGATGATGTAGATTGTCCTATGGAGCCGGACCAGAATGTTCCCAAGCATTCTTATCTTGGATATCAACCTTGAGAACCGTTGTCAACCTTTAGACGCCCACTGCTGGGCGTAGGTCTCCCACAAGGTAGGGTTCAGCCGTAATCGCCATGCTTGGCCGATGCATGTTGGCGATCGCAGTAGATGATGGTACTGAGAAGGACGCTGCTGCCTGTCCTCTGGTCAATATCCCTCTGTCGCTTTCTACGATACCCACGGGTAGATATGGGGTGGTGATTTTCGCGGCCATATAAATTACAGTCCAAAGCACCAACATCCAAATCTTATGCTTACAGTAGATTATAAGTCAGCGTTCATCATTTTACTGCCCTTGTCCCACGTTACTTGGGGTCAGCGCAACATACTTTCTTCTTTCATTCTGTCCTATCAACCGTCATGCTTTCACTGACTCCCTTCTAATTCATATCATTCTTCACACAATTCATCTTTTATTTTGGTCACATGCGTTTGAACCCTTCTCTTCACATTCCCATACCAAGACAAACGATTCCCCTCATCATTATCATTTCAGCCGAAAGCGGTCCACTGCTGGATATAGGCCTCCCCCAAGACAGCAAAAAAAAGTAAAAAATGTTTATTTGTACATTAAGCGCTAAATTGCAGGTTCCCTGGTCCCAACACTAGCATTTCCTGTGTCGTGGCGACCAGTCTCTTCCTAGTCAAGTTTAAACATATAATTATCTTTCTTAAATTTAGGACTAAACTACATACCAATCCAAGAAAAAGAAAGAAATGGGGGGGTTTTGCCATAATCGCCACGCTTGGCAGGCGGGTTGGCGATCGCAGTATGGTTGTTACAAAGGCACAGAGAACGCTGCTGCCCATTCACTGGTGAGTCCCTTAGTCGCCTCTTACGACACACACGGGAAGATATGGGATGGTGCTATTCTTTACGTCCGACACCATACGGACTAACGATTAACGATTCCCCTAGTCAGCGTTAAATAACCAAAGTACTAGTGCCAATTCTGTTGTACACAATCTAAACTTATTTTAAGCTATTTATTCTCATTCTCTCCAATAAAACAAGAAATAGACAGATTTTAATAAGAGCTGTCAATTTAAGTTGATCTAAAATATTCATACAATTATAGTTGTCATTTTCAGTATATCTATTCTATCTCATTGACTGACTTCACCTAGGTGTTCACCGAGGGCGGTGAACACCTAGGTGAAGTGAGCTGTTATTCGTTCGTCTGCTTTTTCAATGTGTAGCATCGGAACAGATGACAGCTCACTTCACCTAGGTGTTCACCCGAGGGAGATTGTAACAGTTACTTGTACTTAGGTTTAGTTAATGGGTATCATAAGTAACTTCTTCATTTTTGTCATTTAGTTATCTTAAATTCTTATTTACTTACTTTGCTAAATCAGAGTCATGCTGTGTACACATATTTAGGAGTACAGTCTCGACCTGAACTTTAATACTTACTGTTACTTAAGCATTTTATTGTCTGTATTCTGTTTTGTGTTCCTAAATAAATAAATAAATAAAAAATTAAAGTTAATAGCACTGCTGTCTATTCTGTTACAATCTCTCTTGGTGAACACCTAGGTGAAGTGAGCTGTCATCCGTCTGTCTACTATGTCAATCCCTAGCTTCGCGACGGATGACAGCTCACATCACCTAGGTGTTCACCGAGGAAGATTGTAACAGAATAGCACTCCTGTATATCTTTGCTGTTACAATCTCCCTCGGTGAACACCTAGGTGAAGTGTGCTGTCATCTGTATCGATGCTAGGGATTTACAAAGCAGTACAATCGGATGACATCTCACTTCACCTAGGTGTTTACCAAGGGAGATTGTAACAATAAACATACTGAACGTATTGATTAAAAACACGGCGAAATTCAAGAAAAAAATAATTCGACATCTCTAGAGATAGAAACGACGGCGATAAAAAGACGGCGACAAATAAGAACTAATCTGCCGCCGTCCTTTCGCCGCCGAATACATAAGTGGGTTGATTCATTTTGACAAAACTAAACCGAAATTATAAAATGATATTTATTCTGAAAAAAAATACACCTTCAAATCTCAATGCATTTTTAAGACTTAATTTGGTGTATAATTGTTGATTAGATTACTATTAACAGTTTTTGTTGTTTCATTAGATACGCCAATAAAACCAAGCACCTTTAAAATGTCTACAATTGTTCCATATCTGTTTGGAAGTACCTACGTGAAGCCTTGTTAGTGGTTAGTTAATAGAATTACCATAATTAGTGACAAGGGCTCAACGTAAGTGCGTAATAAAGATATCGTATGTTTGTTCCGGATTCTCGGCATTTAGTTAAATTAGTTGCGTTAAGTAAATTCATTTACACATAGGTGGTTTACTACTGGCACTTCACATGGCGTATTTGTGCAAATATTCGCTTTATAGATAATACAAAATTTACCCTATATCTATTGAAATAAAGTTGATTTAGTATTATACAAATAAGGTGGCCAAACCTACATCATTCTACCATGGCTGAAATAGGGTAGGTGACCCCACCAACTGACATAGCGACACGGTTGGCGCAGTGGCTGAACGATTGACTTTTGCGTAGCGTGTTGCGGGTTCGAATCCCGCCCAGCGTAAACATTTGTGTGATGAGCACTTGTGTCTGCCTTGTGTCTGGTTGTTGTTTATCTATATACGTACCTATCTATTTATGTATTTGTGTATGGTTATCAGCTGTCTGTCGAAGTACAGAGTCTGCCTAATTGGGGGTCAGGTGGGCAATTAAATCTTTCTTTGCTATATGAATGTAACAACCTCGCGCAATATATTTTCTATTACAGTTTTATCAACGAATTTAAATTAAGCTAAGTCTATATACCTAAATATAAACTTCTTCTTCATCGCTAAAGCTACTTATTAGGTCAGACCATGTCCTAACTATCTAAACTAGCTCAAACTATGTACAGTTTATTAGCCAATGAACATAGTTCTCTAATACAACACATAATTACTCAACTATTACTTAATTAATATATATCGTAAAGGCGTCCCCAGACACGAGCAATATTATCGCTGCGGCGATAATGTCGCCAACGAAATAGAAATGGTCTATGGAAATATTAAACCTTATTATTTGTTTAGCATAAACCTGAAAAGGGTTGTAAATGTATAAATCAGCTGTATTTTTTTCGTTGGTTAAAAGTTATTCATAATGATGAGAACAATGGCCTGTTTTCCGTTTTCTGGTAAACAACGATTAAGATTGTATAATAATAGTATTTATCCACAAGTAGGTAAGATTACAACAGGGTAACTGAATTTGAGTAAACAATACTTAGAGCATAACAAAGATAATAAAACGGGGCTACCTGGGGTGTGATTCTGTAAGACCTCATTCTAAACTTCCAATCTGAATCCGTTGTGAGTTTCTTGATTGGCATTCTAAAACCTCGGTTGATAATTCGAATTTACACTAGCGCCACCCTTGCGAGCGTGTCAGCGAGTTGAACTAAATTGACAGGGAGATTTTGACAGATAAAGTATGAGATGACGTAAGAAGTGGCATTCTGTACCTAAGGTAATTTCCCCGTTACTTCGACGCTCATTTCGCACTCGAACCCGATTCAAAGTGTCAAATATATCAAGGTCATTTTGAACCTTACGCGAAGTGAGAGTGAATAGCGATGTGAGATGCGAATTGTTATTTGAATTCTATAGAATCGACCTACCGTACTAATGTAAAACATTGTAATGTGGCGGCATTTATCACACCACATACGAACTAAAATTGATTCTTCCCGATCGGTGTAACATCACCGCGAGCATGATTGTTCGACAACAAACGAGTGAGTGAAAAAGTGATAATATCGCAAGAAAATTGGCGCGCGGAGATTTCACAAAACTTGTTCCGGGAAATACGTATACGTTTTGTAAAAGCCTTATAAGTTTTTGGTAAAAATGTTTGTAATTTAAAATCTCCATTACATGTGCAAGATTCGGTTTCTTTTTCGTTACATACGAATCTAGATATAAACAACAAGATACCTGTGTGTTCAAAATATTTGGAGTAAAATTTGTTATAACGCAGTAATCACGTCCGAGCGTTTGTATGGGAACTATGACGTGATGGGCGCCCTTAAAGATCTCCGTGGCATTAGCACATTACAAGATCCTGACAACAACCGTAGACAGTAGCTCACCGGGTCAAGACCTTCATGGTTGAACGATCCACCATTTTTAATGGAGGGTGAAGAACGCCACGGCAATAATGTCGCTCGTGTGAAGGGCCTTAACGATAGACCGATAAAGTATGAGCAAAGTTTTCAGCCCCATTAGCCCGTTGTCTCCGCCATATTGAAGATTTATGCCTGCTTCACTACCCGTTTGAAAAGCACGTACTTCGGAAATGATGCAGTTAACACGCTTGAAGTATGATTATCGGGAAAAATTGGAGGTAGTTTTTAGTCACTTAGGTTATTTTTTGTTAATTATGCACAAAAGTACTACGAAACTGACCTACCGAATACATTACGGATTCACAACCTGTCAATCAAGGGTGGTGTACAGGTAGCATAGCAGGTGCATTGATAAAAAGATATACCTACATAGGTAGGTACTGTTCCAAAAATTGTTAGTGGAATGTTAAATAGTTAAAATAACATGAAAAAGGTGTATTTACAGCTTTTCAAAATATTCCACTCCAACCCCAATTTACTTATACATACAGGTGAACCAGCTTTCGAAACATTTAAAAAATGTCGAAATTTGTCGAAAAAAAACCGCCGAATTGCTTCGACGGCTTTGTCTGCAGTCAGTGTTAAATTTTCTTAATCTGGGCTGTACGGAGGATACTCCATGGTTCTAGCGGCTGTGGGCGCGTTATCTTAGTGAAGTAGAAGGCTGAGACGGCTGAAAGTTAGTATAGGTACTATAATTGATTAGCAGTAATCGTGATTCAGAAATATCTTCTAGACAACCATGACAGTTAAAGTGACTTGATGTGAGAAGTGGAGAGATATTTAAAGATTGGTTAACGCCGACTTTTTTATTGTGCGCCGGACTTGCCACTATCGATGTGTGAGTAAAAACGCTCGTGCGTACAAGCCCTAAATAAGATAACGCTAGAGAGTTGATATGGTTTCCACATAATTCAATTGTTCTTATCAATTCATTGTAAAGTTCAATTTTAGGGTTAATAAACAGTCGGGCATTAGTCAGACACCAACTGATCAACATACCTAAACATGTTACAATTACGCAGCTAAGCTGAAGACCTTCTATACATACAATCATAGGATAAAGTGATATGAATACAACAATAAAGTACATGAAATCTAGCACGCCTCTACTCATACTTACGCACACATATGCACTACACACACCATTATTTTTCATTCACACACCCAGGCCCCTCTTTCCCACTGGGCACACTGGGCACGTGCCCAGGGCCCCGCGATCGATAGGGGCCCCCAATTCCTGCCAGATCACAAAACGATAACCGATATATAATTCAAACATATAATAAAAATACAATTTAATGGGACACTAACTACACTATTTTGAAGACTAAATAATCAGTGAACTAATTATTCAAATAATTAAAAAAAAACTCTAGTTTATTTTCATGTAAATCCTTTCTAATGTAAATCTATGCTCTTTGAGTGGATTTAATGATTGGAAGCACATTATTTTAACACATCAAAAAAACCCAGTAAAACTATGGTGACTTGTCTGGCACGAAGTAAAGCGGTTGATTGATTACATATAGACTTGTCAACATCGAAAAGAACACCCACATAAACTCATCAAATAATTTAAGCCTTAACTTAGCCCTCTTCCTCTCTCCTAATTTTGCTGTGCCCGACACGGTCCATATTGGTCAACTCCTTGATAAACCACCTATTTAATACATATGGAATGCAATAAAGAATTTGAATTTGAATTTGAATTTGAGTCCTGGAGAAATGGTTTACATTTCTCCTGATTGTAGCTGTTGTAAATTAGTAGTAAAATTTTGGCATCGAGAGGGCTTCAGTTTCGCGGTGTCACCGCGAAACTGAAGCCCTGAAATTAAATCCTCGGAACTTCCAACAATGAAAATTATTTGTGTGTGGACGTGTGGAGTTACTGAGTGAATTTAATAAAATATTTGGGAATCCTAGAAAAGGTAACATTCCTTATTTTCTTATTTAGCTGCAAACGTATGCCTATCAACAGTTTAAAAAAAAATCTGTATTGAGTACCTATATTGACGAAATGTAATAACAGGTCCTAAAAAAATTATAAATTAAGTTAAATTAGCAGAAGTAAAATATTTTTCTATGAGCTTGACAGTACGCCCAATCTGTCTCATGTTGACCAGAACTTTTAAAATACGTAAAAGACCATGTTCTCGTTGAAAGGTTTCAGAAATTTATACGTATTATGGAGCATAAATCAAAGTATTTAGCGGAAACCATGTTTATTTTTAGAAAATCATGATATTCTCATAAAATATTGCAGAAGTCAAAGCGGATGACGGAGAAGTATCAGTACCTATACTTCTTATTGGTTGTAGACCAGTGTCTACAACCTATATATACCTCAGAGGCAACCAAGTTTTTTGAAATGGTTCAGTAAATACAAAACTATTTTTTGGCCTCTCCCCGCCGATGAGTTTTCAAAAGTCTTTTTATTGACCAGATGGTCAGTCCGAGCTGATGCAGTAAGCGGCTTGCATGAAGGTCATAAACAAAGAAGACGAAACTAGAGACATTATAATAGGATTTTTTTTTTTACTTCACTTGATGATTTTATTATTAACCTCAGGGATAAATTTAATTAGTTTGAATCGACGGCCAAGGAATAAAAACCCAGAATCTGATTAAAAGGACCTATCTCAAAGAACAAGACGTAGAAACTCACGTCAGTTTTTCGATGGCTATGCACGGTAATTTCAACTGAATGGAAAAATAGAAATCAAAGTAGAAACCTTTCCTCCCATTGATACGTTATAGTACATACCTACTTTATGTTATAATACTACGCGTTCATCTAAAACAGCGATTTAGTTCCTTTAAGAACATTAGACAACTAATAACAGTCAGCTAGTCGTTAACTATAAAGACGTTAATGAGAAAGAGTTGGAAATGGAATGTATATGTTACGGCTAAAACCCGAAGTCCGGCTACACCTAGTTTTAACCGGCTAGAACTAGGTGTAGCCGGTGGCAGTTAAACTTAGGTGCAGCCTTTTTTTTACTTGGGGAAATCCTCATGGACTGTCCCTCGTCCGGGGAAGATGGGGGGTGTGCCGGACTCTTACCGGCTAAAACCACCACGGTGTTCCTCGACTGACCTATGGGCGGGGGTACGGGATTCGCTCGCGCATGCACCGCGCCCCCGCCAGGCTATGACCCGCCATTGATGTAGGCGGCCCGTCGACCTCGGCGGTCTAAACGCCGCCGAGTCCTCTAGAGTGGCGCGCGCGGAACACGGCGCGCCGCCTACATGGGCCTGCATCTGGTTGGGTGGTGGACTGCCCCTGAGTCGACCACCCGCAGGCCGGCAACGCATGAAGGCTCGAGGTCATTAAGCACCCTGCAGCTCCCGGTGCGTCTTCTCCTGGAGGGAAGTGAGGCAGTTGCTTCCCTCACCCTCTCTGCCACCTCTTATGCGTGCACGGCTTGCTCGCTAAACGAGGAAACAGCCTCCCACGCACTCTCGCTCTGGAGCATCGAAAGAACGATGTTTAGGAACGAGAGGTCACCTACTGCTGCGGAGAGTTCACGGCGCTGCTCTGCCTATGCTGGCCACTCTGCCAGCGTGTGCTGCGCTGTGTCCTCCAAGCAATCTCCGCAGTGGTGACAACCGGGCAATTGTTCGCGACACCGATACTTCCCAATACAGCCATGTCCGGTCAGTAACTGCGTCAGCCGGAACGTGACTGCGCCGTGCCGGCGCCCTAACCAATCCTCCATGACGGGTCTTACCGCCGAAATTACGACGTGTCCTACACTTAAGTGTAGCCTGCGAGCTCGGGACTTGGGGTACCCCGATTATTTTTTACCAAACCATTGAGCAGAAGAAGACGGTCGACGTCAAGTCGACGGAGCCACGCTGTGCGGGGCTCCTCTTTATGTCTTCTTCCGGTTCAATAGCACAAAAACAGACAATTTAACTACCGGAGTGTGGCTGCATCTAGTTCTAGTGGCTATGATGAAGGCTAATCTTGGTTCTAACCGAGCATAAGTAGGATGTACCCATCTAACTTTAACCGCAAGTGGCCGGCTGCACCAAGTTGTAGTCGGCCTAAACTAGGTGTAGCCGCACTTCAGCTATTAGCCGTAACATATACATTATACTTGAAATTTGTTCATAGTGAAAATTAAGGAAGAAAGAATTTTGTGAACATATATTTAAAAAAAAAAAAACAAAATAGAAGACACATTTCCAAATGAGAAATCGAAAAAAAAAAACAGAAATCGTATTGAAAATCTTCTTAAGCATAAAGATTGTAACAGCAGTGGCGAGCGTTCCTTCTGCATATAAAAAAGGTTATGATAATGCATCAAGAGATTTTAACCAGTTTGTCGCTAATGTCCATGTAGGTGAAGAAGTGATTAAAGATTTTGCCCATCTCAAATCTAATAGGTACCTCTTATTTATTTATTGTCACTGTAAATAAATAAACCTAGAACTTTGCTTATCTACTTTCTTTGTTTGAACTAACAACTTAGTGCTCTGTTTAGGTCATAGGGGCCCCATTATCCTATTGTGCCCAGGGCCCCCAATAGGTTAAAGACGGCCCTGCACACACCTAAATCACCACATCACACCTTACACCACAGTTACCACACTACACCACACTCACAACATCACATTCACCCTCACCCTCATCACACCTACACTTACGCCACGCACACTTATTTTTCTACATTATTGTTATTTCTCTTTACATTATTTTTATTTTTTTATTTTGTAGTGTCATTACTTTTTTACTTTTTGTTAATTTTTTTAGCTGCGGTGGTGAGCGTTAAAACCATCTGCGACGATAAGCTCGCGTGGGGCCGCCCAGACCCCGCAGCACCGGAGCCGTGACTGAAACAATGCTTGTGCATGTTGCATGCCTGCTTGCATGTATGGTAGTACAAAAGTACTACCATACATCTTACTTTGGTATGTAGTTTAGCCCTAAATAGAACATAAAATAAAAATTATATAAACTTTACTAGGAAGAGACTGGTCGCCACGACACAAGGGAATCCTAGTGTGGGGACCAGGGAACCTGTAATTTAGAGCATAATGCATATTTTTTGTACAAATAAATATTTTTCTTCTTTCTTCTACGCAAAAATCAAAAATGACTATATCCTCATTATCATCTGCCTAGCCTTTTTCCCCAACTAAATTGGGATCGGTTTCCAGTCAAACCCGATCACGAACACGACGCAGCTGAATACCAGAGTTTTACATGGAGCGACTGTCTGTCTGAGCTCCACAAACCAGCTACTGGGTAACAGAATACCCCTTGGTAAGACTGGTTGTTATGAACGGTGTTATGTTGGAATCCGTAGGTACTATTATAATAATAATAATAAACGTTTATTTCAGAATCACTTCTATATTTGTTCAACACCCGGAATGTATTGTTATATTGTATGCGCAGGCCACTATATGCCCTTTGCGTAAAGCTCACCCACAGGCTGCACGTGTAAAAGGATTATGAAAATGGTCTTTTAATAAAGTTGTCATTGTTATTATTAACGAGGAAATCGCTTTGTAATATTTATTTTCGTGATTGTAACTTTCAAAAATATATGATAGGTTTTTGTTTTAATATTTTGCCTACTTTTGAAAACAAAAAATTTGTTTGTTTTAGGTTAAGAATATAAAAAAGGGGCCAAGTGCGAGTCGGACTTGCCTATGAAGGGTTTCGTAGCAGCAAGTAACATAATATAAAAGTTCTTGTAGTTCGTTGTAAATTTGATCGATGTTTTATATTTGAGTCGATAGAATGAAAGGTAAATTGCGGTTTACGATTAATGACGTATTAAAAAAAAACTCCTTACAAGATCTCGTTCAAACCAATTTTCGGTGGAAGTTTACATGGTAACGTACATAATATATCTTTTTTAGTTTTATCAATCTCTTATTTTAGAAGTTACAGGGGGGGGGGGACACATTTTACCACTTTGGAAGTGTCTCTCGCGCAAACTTTTCAGTTTAGAAAAATTATATTAGAAACCTCAATATCATTTTTGAAGACACATCCATAGATATGACACAATTAATGTCATTAAGGCCACCCACTAACCAAATGATTTACTACAGTAATCAATCTTTAGACAATAAAAGTTAGTAAAAATCGAAACGGGTAGATTAGGTTAGGTGGTGACCACACAACGCGCGAAGGCGAGTGAGCGTAGCGAGCGTGCCGCGGCAGCGGCCGCCTAGCGCCAGATGTCCTCAATTGCGTAGCAAATAATATTTAAACATTTGTTTTGGCATAAATTAAATTCGCATAATGTTACTAGGCATAATGTGCAAATATATTGTGCCACGCTAAAGTATTGTCGTAAAAAAACAAAAAGTTGTTGTACAAAAGTTAGTGACAGAAACGAATCGCTGCAAAACCGACTCCACGTAGTCTTGTCTGCCCTACCCCTAGAGTGTAATCTAAGCCCACGTCGGCGCGGAGGGGCGAAGCGGCCCGCAAGCTGAGGAGCAGGTGGTTTCAACGCTCGCCACCGCCGGCCAGCAAGCCGAAGCTTCGGTGGTGAGCGTAAAACACATCTGCGACGATAAGCTCGCGTGGGACCGCCGGAGCCCCGCAGCGCCGGAGCCGTGACAGAAACCATGCCTGCTGCATGTTGCATGCTGCATGCTTGCTTGCATGCTGCATGCTTGCTTGCATGCTGCATGCTTGCCGCATGCTTGCTGCATGCTTGCTTTCTGTATGCATGGTGTATGCTTGTTTACATGTTTGCGTGGTTACTGCATGCATGGTAAAAATAAGTTTTAATATCATTATGCGTAAATAAATAATTTATGCTTTAGAATGTTAAGCTTAATCATTATTATGATTAGAAAAATTATGCGTAAGCTGTTATACGTAAATAATGATAGTGCGAAAATATAATTTGAAGAAACAAATATATGCTAAGTTATGTTAGGTCTTAAAATTTTATGGTTTTTCTTAAAATTTTAAGGTTTATTTTTAGGTTTCCTTGTGATTAAAAAATCTGTATCTGTTATCATGATCATAACATCAACATTGCAGGCGATTGTACTGAACTAGCATTGTTGTACTAGTATGGGCAATGGTGATTAAATGTTATGGAAAACGAAATTATTGAAAATATAAATTATAGCAAATAAATTTATGGATTAACATTATTATGACACTTGATCGATTATGACCAATGAAATTAGTAAAAATGATTTTATGTAATTTAACGATTACAGCAACTGAAGCTTTATTTCTAATGAAATTATGGCAAATAAAAGTATGACATATAACATTATGGCATTTTAAATTATGGCAAACATTAGTAAACCCCAAAATTTATTGTTTTTTCTCTATTTTTGTATGAAAATCTTAATGCGGTTCACGGAATACATCTACTTACCAAGTTTCAACAGTTGACATACGGACGGACAGACAGACAGTATGACGAATCCATAAGGGTTCCGTTTTTTGCCATTTGGCTACGAAACCCTAAAAATCAACAAGATAAAAACATGTGCAAACACCATTGTTCTTCACAGATACACAATCATATATAACCACCATAATATTATGAAGATATTAAAGATACAAATATTACAAAAAATGGATGAAAGTAATCCAATAGTACAATTACCTGCTTTTATTTAGGACAAGGTTTTAAAAACCTATTTATTTATTATTATATTATTTATTTATTTTAGATTTTTTTCCTGTATTGTGGTTGCACTTACAAACATACAAACTTACATACACAAACAACAAAACCTGTAACCTACTGGAAGTACCTGTAGGTCATACAAAAGTTTGTTCCGTGCCGGATTCAAACCCGCCGCGTCACTAACCGCAGCAGCGAATTGCTCTGATATTGTGTCTGGGTGTTGTTTATCTATATATGTATGTATTTAAAATATATTTGTGTATGTATATCAGCTGTCTGACACCCATAGTACAGGGTCTCCCTAGTTTGGGGTCAGATGGCCGTGTGTGAAATGTCCCCACATATTATTATTATTATTATTATTATTATTGTGTCAACAAAGTTTCGCATTTGGCCATCCACTCACACAATCATGCAAATTCATAACCACGAAGTAAGTATAATAGCCTTTCAGATATTTAATATTTAATGGCGGCACCACACTTCGCTATGCGCTATGCGTTATGCGCCTTATTCGCCCGCATACGACGAAGTGTGGAGGGTTTATTCGTCTATATTTGCTTTATTCACCCGCATAACGCATAAGTGCGAATAGCAAATACGCCTATCCGTCCACCTGTCGGTTTTTTGACACACTTCAAAGGACACGGATAAGCCGAATATGCGTGTCGACTGCCCACACTTCTTTCACTCATTCACTCGGGTTCGCTCGCTTACAGTGGTCGTGTCGGACATATACTCTAATCTGTAAAAGTAGCAGCAACAGTCAATACGTCCATTTTATTTTTTCAAAAGCCAAACGCTCCACATTTTGGTTAGTCTAATGTTTGGCACACCGGGACGAAGTGTGGATGGCGTATTTGTTGTACGCTCACATAACAAATATTTGGCGAATACAGTGTAGCCGCATAGCAAATAACGCATAACGAAGTGTGGTGCCGCCATAAGGTATTTAAATAAAATTGCAATTTTTGAACGTGAGACTAATGTGAATAAAGTTTATATTTGTGTTAAAAAATCTAAATAATAATGTACATTTTAATAATTTACTAATTATTCTATTAGTCCCAAACCCATTCGAGTGGCTCCTGTGTTGGTGGAGGCCTGAAAAATAAAAACATTTTGTTATTTTTCTGTTTTTATAGTTAACGATTTCCTATTATGAACTATTGTACTATGTATCATTATACAGGATGAAATTGAATTCATTATCAAAATTTTAAGGGAGTGACTCAGACCACGAACCTGAACAACTTACATTATGGAGCCAACTCAAACAGCGCGAAAAAAAACAGCTGTTCCATACAGAAGTGTAATAGGTACTCGGCCAAAATTTATGAAACAGCTGTTTTTATTTTCGCGCTGTTTGAGTTAGCTCCATAATGAAAGTTGTTCAGGTTCGGGGTCTGAGTCACTCCTCTAAATATGCTAATGAATTCAATTTCATCATGTATAGTAGAAAACCTTGTTTGTTTGTTTACATACATACATCAGTCGCACGATCAACGGTTTGACGTACTTTCCGAAGCACAGGGGGTCACACCAACCACTTTCAAACTTCGGGCCTTAACTGATGAATCCCTAAATGCAAAACCTAAAACATTTTGCCCGGCCTAGTAATCGAACCGAGACCCCACGTTTAGTAATCACGCTTGCAAATATGAGATCATATCATTATTAATATTATTTTTGTTATCTACAGTAATTTATTCAAAGACGTACCTATTTGAAGTTATCATGCCTAGACACAATTAATTATTATTACGATAGCCCAAGTAGCACAAACTAAAAATAAACTAACTAATCAAGTATCTTGACTTGGCCAACTTGGCCGAACTTGCAGACATGTTGTAACAGCCAATGGCTTAATTGCACAAAACCTCCATAAACATCAAAGAAGGCTCTCGTTGGGTGGCTGAATCAAGGGCTTCATTGTAAAGGCAGTACTTCTTGACACGGTCTGCATTGTTAGGAGATTTCTCTCTCTGGAGCCCTGACAGCCGGTAGCTTGAACCCTGTTCCTGTTACCGATGGGCTACTATCATCACGTAACGTGACGTAATAAACGTAAAGTCCAACTAGAATAGTTTATATCCAATATTATAAATGCGAAAGTACTCTCTTTGTTACGCTTTGACAATGAAACGACTGAAACGATTTTGATAAAAAATAGCATGAACCCTGAACCGACATTCAACGGACAAAGTCGCGGGCAAAAGGTAGTAAAACATAAAAAAGACGATAATAAAAGAATACCAAAATTACAGAAGCTAGGTCAAAATTCAAGAAAAATTAAATAAACACATAGATCACAGACTCACAGACATGTTCCAGACTTTGTTTTGAATCCGCCACCCGGACAGGTTATGGTAGCAAATAGACGTTCATCAATGCTAAACCCTGCAGGAGTTTGAAGAGAACCTACAATACTGACACGCTTCACTCCACCAGTACACAATGTAATAATTACTGTCAATACAATAAATAATATAATTGAGAGCTTCATTATACGTGTTCACACAGCACGCATGTGCGCTATTATCTGATAAATTACGCGTAGTGAGTGACGTCGTTGTGGATCAAAGGGCCTGTAAAATGCCGTTAATATTAGTCATACAATTTCGCGTTACACTCACGCGTCACGCATTTTTACATTAGCAGAGATACGGCGAAGCATCACCGCTATATGGCAGAAGTTTTACGGTTTCAAAACCAAGCACTTTGCTTCCACATTTATTGCGCGAACTGTCAGACTGAGGAATTCAAAGTTAAAATCAGGGAGTTGGTGAGCAAGTCAGAATCGTTTCAAAATGTTGGTAGGTCTCTACGGAGAAGAACGAGCATGAAACTCTACGGACACTCTTTTAAATCAAGTTTTTACAAAATACTGGTCACAGTTTTCTTGTTGCTTCTATATGTGAAAACAATGTAAGCGAAGAGCAATCCAAAACTACAAAAAATAACAAGATGAAAGCCATGGCATTTAAGAGATAACCAATCCCAACTAAAAGTTCTGACCCGTTCATAAACATTACGAGAGGATCAGCACCATTTAGCTCGCACATTTACACCGCACGTCTAGTAGTACGACTGGTACCGTGAATTCACTAAAGACTTCACAATGGAGAGGCTCTGGTTGGTTTCGAGTAAAACAAGCTTATTTGTATTGGTTTTAATAATGTGTGTTGCCAGTGATCTATGGCACAGAAACAGCTGGCCTCCTAGAGAAGCTCAGAGTCACACAGCGAGCCATGGAGAGAGCTATGCTCGAAGTTTCTTTGCGCGATATAATCCGAAATGAGGAAATTTGCCGAAGAACTATGGTTACCGACATAGCTATCAGAATATGCAAGTTGAAGTGGCAATGGGCAGGCCACATCGCTCGAAGAACCGTTAACCGATGATGAAGAAAATTTTGTCGAGTGGCGACCAGAAGACGCAGCGTCGGTAGGCTTCGCACCAGATGGACCGACGACATCGACAAGTTCGCAGGTAACCGGTGGATGCAAGCGGCAGGTTGCCGCTCGTTGTGGCGTTTTATGGAGGCCTATATTCAACAGCGTCTTTCGGCTGATGATGATGATGATCATAGTGAGATGAACTCTCTTTTAAAATTTAGGAGGACTTGACTCCGTCGTGTGGGCTGTGAGATCGAACTAAGAATCCATATAAATACTTATACTTATATTATAAATGCGAAAGTAACTCTGTCTGTTGCTTTCACAATGAAACGGCTGATCCGATTTTGATGTAATTTGGTATATAGCCTGAACCCTAGGAAAGGACATAGGCTACTTTTAAATTCGCAACTTTGTCTGTATTTGCGATAACCGACATACACACGGACGAAGTCGCGGGCAAAAGCTACCATTTATAAAATATAATAAAATCGATAAAAAAGAGTTCTAAAGTTATCTGCGTATCATTAGAAGATACTACCTGTCCTGGTTGTTATAGTACCTACCTTGTCATGGAAAGTTATTTATTTGTAGTTAACACCATGAAATATGTCATTATAGTCCATGGAACTCAACGGATTCTCTGTAATTGAAGGCCTGAAAACCAAAACAGTTTAATTATTTTTGTGAAAACGTAAATAAGCACTAAACACGTTTACAGGTATTGATTATGACTTTGACGAACTGTAGCAGGCTATAGAAGAGTTATCCGTAGAAATCGATCATACACGTTTGCGAAAAGAACGTTGATGTTTATGGAAGTCGATTGTTTTATTGTAGTAGTTTTATTGTGTAGATTCAGTAAATTAATTTTACGCAGGAACACTAAACCAGAAAGGAGTAGGTACTAAATCGGGAAAAAACCTCTTTTTAATTATTTTAGTAATAGTTCCGCGACCTTTGTGGTTTTTTCAGCTGATCTACAAACACTCGCAACGACGATAAAAATTTACCAATAGGAGAACTGTTTTTAGGGTTCCGCACCTCAAAAGTAAAAAACGGAAGCCTTATGGAATCACTTTGTTGTCCGTCTGTCTGTCTGTCTGTCTGTCAAGACCCTTCATCTCGGGAACGCGTGGAGGTATCGAGTTGAAATTACCACATACTCAAGTCTACGGTCCCTTGATGCTGTAAAAAAATCAACCCTCTATGTTATCGTGAAAAAAAGGTACAGCTGTTTATGTCGAAAAAAACGCATTTATGATATTAGGTAGATTAAAGTATGGATAGTAGGTATAGATTACTATAGAAGTATGGATATGTACCTACAAATATGTACGGAACCCTCTGTGAGCGAGTCTGACTCGCACTTGTCCGGTTTTTTTTTCAATTACTTTTATGATCATAACAAAAGTGGTCTGTATGCAAGCGTGCCTTCGCAACCTGGACGATACGTAGTGAATGAAAAGTCAGTCCATGCTAGAGAGGCTATGCCTCTGGAATCACTCGCCATTAAACTCAATCAGTAACTGAATAAGGTGGAAGATTATGAGTTTGAATGAGCTCGTCAAATGGATGGATGGATGAAATGTATGTGCGAATAACGCTTGTGGGACAGAACTGCGGTGATATTCTGTAAGCACTCACTTCAATGCTCACTTGTGATTCCGCGGTAAAAACTGTATACTAGATTTATTTATTTTTATTTATTTACTAGCTACACGTACCCTACACGTACCCTACACGTACCCTACACCTACCCTTACCCTTAACATTTAGGGGGATGAAAAATAGCCTATGACCTATTTTCAGAGAATATACACACAAAATTTCATGGAAATCGGTCAAACCGTTTCGGAGGAGTAAGTACACGAGAATTTTATATATTAGATTATATTAGGTTTACTAACAACTGTTCACACTGATTGCAGAGACATAATACATTCATAAAAATAAATTACAGCGCAACAATTCATCATCATCATTTCAGCCGAAGGACGTCCACTGCTGGACATAGGCCTCCCCAAGGGGGGATATTCCCATAATCGCCACGCTTGGCAAGCGGGTTGGCGATCGCAGTATGGTTGTAACAAAGGCACAGAGAACGCTGCTGCCCAGCGCAACAATTACTTATAGGTAAACACCACATGCACAAATAAATTCGTAAAATAAGCTAACTTACTAAGTAATAAGCGCCAATATTCTTCAATATTTGCTTATGAAATGAGCTGATGATGAAAATTACGCTAGTGCCACTAAGCGATAACATAGGTGAAGCGAACTATTTCCACGTAACTGTTAGAATAGGAATAGGATGATTAGGGTGATGGGATTCTTACAGAATTGCACTGCTGTCAGTACTGCGACATTGAGTTGCACGAAGCCAACATTAGTTGAACAGAACTTCAAATTCATGCCATCCTTTACATTTTGTATCAAAAAGAAAGTGACAGTATCAATTTAAATTATGTTTTTTTGCAACTCACCGTCAATCTTTATAATATGTCTAATAATAATCTAATGACCTCGATACATCAGCAGTAAAGTTCCCGTATTCGTTCCCGGATTAGAAAAGCTTTTAGGACCTACTTTCAATTGTTTTTTTATAAAATTTTGATGTCAACTTTTCGTGGTTTTCACATTCTATTTTGTACATATAGTAATTAGTTACCTCAAAATACTTACGGACATTTTCCTGACGATAATTTGGGGACGCCCCTCGGACAAATAAATGTATAAAACATTATACTTTCAGGAAGATCAAAGTTACTTGGTGTCGACGCAACATTTTGAGGACGACGTTGATATATTTGTGCTTCTTCAGATATAGGTAATGTTTTCCCAGTACAAACTGTACTGACTACAGTCAACACGAGTGATAGAAGTGAGAACTTCATGTTAAGTGGTCACGTACACTACTGGCAGAGAAACGCACCAGTGACTAACGTCGCTTCTATCAGTATATCGGTAAAGATCGTGTCGGAACATAATTATGCAATGTTGGGTTTCGCAGTCAGGCGCTGTACTAGGAGAACATTCAAACTATATGTATGAACTACTACTATTTTTTGTTAGTCTATTCTGTCTCACTTCTGGGCAAAGGTCTCACTCCATGCCTGCCATCTTTCCTGATCCTGTGCTTCATCCCTCCAGTTTTAAAGATTCCTTTCCTCCAGTTTTAACGTAATACGAATGTTTTGTTTTTCCTAAATTTGGTATTCCCAGGTATTACTGAAAATAATTGTTTTAAATTAATAACGCATAATATTAATCACAAAATGACTGACCGATAGAAGGAAACGATTACCTACTTTATTTTTTTTATTTACGATTTTTTATCGTAAGTTAGGCACGAAAATAGGCACGCGAAGTAGTTGCTCTTGCGTTATCTAGGTCTATCTAAATCTGTGATGGGAACAGTTACTGGGAAATTATAAAACTAATATGTGGGCTAAGTTAACTAACTTTTACTAATATAGATCTTGAGACAATAAATAAGAATGATGAGAAGATTGAGAAGATACTTGCTAGGCCATTTTAGCAGATCCTACTTTTTACAGGCATGTTTGCGTAAATCCTAAACAGAAACCATACATATTATAACACATCACACACACTCAAACACATACACATGCACTATAAAATATTATTCACATTATTTTTATTTTTAAACAAGTTTGTTTATTTTCTAGAAAAAAATATAATTAGAGATAGCCCTGTCACCCATAACACAAGTTTAATTTTAGCTAGGGTGCCAGCCGTCGTCGTTAATAAGTAATTTATGCAAATTAAAAAAATGTATTAGTCATGTAAAATTGGATTAAAAGTACGTAGTATATTTTTAACCTTGCCCACTAGGAATTTCTTCTGTGTTGTGGGTGCATTTACAAACGATAAACTGACATACCTTCACTAACAGCCAGACCCGAAACAACTACCTATCTGTAGGCCAAACAAATATATGTTGCTAGACACGCAGAGCAGCAGCTATTCTCTCAGTCACAGCGACAACCGTGTCGTCTTTATATATTCCTGCGACAATTAACAATTTTTCTTTCTTTCTTTCTTTAAATAATTTCGATACGGAACACTAAAAATTACGTGCAGATTGTAACATCAAGTCTTATCTAGGTAGATACGTCAGTGGACGAACCCAATTTAAAGAATATTATCTCTAGGGTCACGGTTCACGATAAACTTAAACAAAACTTGACAATATTATGCATAGACTTCAATTAAATCAATTCTCATATTTACAAACAAGATGACAACGTGATTCTTTTGTCAACTGTTGGCATAGGAATCATGATAAAGGCTTCCACCAACACCGGAATCGCTCGAGACATAGAATTATACATAATCTAGCTTTTGCCTGTGACTTCGTGCGTGTGAATGGGTTGTCTTTTTAGGGTTCCGTAGCCAAATGGCAAAAAACGGAACCCTTATAGATAGATGTCTGTCTGTCTGTCCGTCCGTATGTCACAGCCACTTTTTCCAAAACTATAAGAACTATACTGTTGACACTTGGTAAGTAGGTGTATTCTGTGAACCGCATTAAGATTTTTACACATAAATAGAAAAACACAATAAATTTTGGGATTCCCCTGCAAGGCGGGATCTCGAGGAGATATTGAAACACCGAGAGCTGAATCAATACTGTCTTTATTATATCGATAAAACAATTAGAAGGATTACAATTGTACGAAATAAGGCTGGTTACATACAAAGGTTGGTTACACACTACATCTCCTTCCCATAGCGACAAAAAGTAAAATTATTATAGCATTTTGCATTTTTTCTACAATAATAGTTATTTGTTATACAAGAGTGCAAAGTTGCTTTTTAACCGCGTGTTCAATTTTGATGACCGAGCAAGCGAAGGGTTCTAAAATTGAATCACGAGCGCAGCGAGTGATTCAAAATTAGAATCCTGAGCGTTAGCGAGGGAATCAAAAGAGCACGAGGTGAAAAATCTTTGCACTCGAGTGCAACACGTAACTTTTCATTCCACCTCAGCGAGGAAATGACTAAATGCAAAAAAAAACGTTTACAAAGTCTGAGTTTTTAACAAATTAAAAAAAAGTTGTATGATATATTCGGCACCATAGAGGTAGCAGTAAATAGGTTTAATGTTTTTTTTTTAATTCACAAACTTAGTGCACACGATGTTCTAAATTCAATTTACTTTATCCTCTAGAGAATAAAAACGGCTTTTCCACTCAGATATTGAAGATAAATTTACTTTATCCTCTAGAGAATAAAAACGGCTTTTCCACTCAGATATTGAAGATTAAAAATACTCTTTCCGAGATGGTGGGATGAAAAATGTATTTGATCTTAAAATATATTATGATAGTACAATATTTGTATAAACACTATTAGGGTATGAGTTTATAACATAGACTTATACACATTTTAATAATAGTTTTTATTTTTAACTTAAACTTAAAAATTAATATAAACACATAATATGTACAATGCTCACAGGGCATCAAAAAACTCGTCCGCATCGCTCTCAATGGGACAAGTGCCCAAAAGGCTAGCAGCATTACCACGTTGAATGGCAATGCTAATTCTTTGGCCCAAGAATTAGCATTTACTTTACTTAAACTTAGTTATACATAATTATACAAGTTTGTTGTTTCACAATGTCATTAATCTGGTGTAAACAATTTTGTACGATTTTTGTGGACTATGTCTAATTTTCCAATTTTATTTATTTGAACATTTGGTGACATATCTTTCACTACTTTAAATGGACCAGAATATATGCTATCCATTTTAGTACCATTTTAATTTTTTACTAGAATTAATTCATTTGGTTTGTACATTACGGGATTAGTACTTTTATCGTAAATATTTTTTCTATGTATTTTACTTTTGAGCAAATTTTCCCTAGCTTCTTTTTGAGATAGCTGCAATCTAAATTTTAATTCCAAAGTATAACTTTCATGATTATAAAGTGGTTCAACAACATTGTTATCTAAGTTACCGGGAAGCGAGCATATTTTACCATAGACTAACTCAAATGGTGTGAATTTAGTTCCCGTATGTACAGATGTGTTAAAGGAAAAACACCAATATGGAAGCCATTGACTCCATGCTTCTGGGTGATTATCCGTTTGAATGCGTAAGAAAGAGCCTAAATTTTTATGAGAATTTTCCAACGCACCAATACTTTGGTGGTGGTAAGCTGTGGAATTTAAATGAGTAATTTTTAAAAGTTTACATACCTCTTGAAATACTGTAGACATGAACTCGGATCCTCTGTCAGTTGCTATTTCCTTCGGTAACCCGTAGCGAAGAACAAAACTATTAACTAAAGCCTGAGCCACCTCTTCAGACTGTTTAGAAATTAAAGGATGTGCCACTACGTACTTATTCAACTCACATTGTATGGTTAGTATATAACAATAATTATAACAATCCCTATCTAGTGGTCCTACTAAATCTAAAAATATTTTGTCTAATGCCGTTGTAGCCGTAGAAGTAATAATCATCGGCTCTTTTACAAGTCTAGCATATTTTTCCTTTTGGCATTTTGGACATTTTTTAACGAATTCTCGTGGCCAGTAGAAATACTTTTTAATATTATTACCCATCCTTCTCATGCCCGCGTGGCCACTGGTAGGCAAGAGATGGAAGTCATTAAGAATAACTTTCCTGTCATCTTTGTCGTCTATTCGTCGAACATCATTTATTATATAAATTCGCGGTACGTACCTATCATTTGTCGATTTAATCTCACTTAATATTTTTTCTATAAATTCATTATTTTCTCTATTCTCAACCGACTTCAAAAAAGGAGGAGGTTATCAATTCGTTTGTATTTTTTTTGTTTTTATTATTATTATTATTATTTTTTTTATGTTTGTTACTTGATTTCTCGGGACTGGGTGAACCGATTTTGATGATTCTTTTTTTATTTGGAAGCTGGTGCTTCCCGTGTGGTCCCATTTTAATTTGGTCCAGTTCTGACCATGGCGTCCATGAGAAAACCGTATAAGTCTTAAATTTGCATTAAGTATATGCGCGATATGTTACGCGATTTCTCAGGCAAACGTAAACCGATTTTGAAAATTCTTTTTTTTATAGATAGGGTATGCTTCAGGGGTGGTCCGATATAAATTTTATCGAAATTGATTCAGCACTTTTTGAAAAATCAACAAATACCCAAAAATTTTACATAGACGACGTTTTAGTTTCATCAATCTTTGTAGTAGTTAACTTTCAATCTCTTCTTAATAGATTTGAATGAGAAGGAGGTACTAAAAAGCGGAAAATAAAAAGCTTTTTACAAAAAAGACAACCGCCTTCAAAAAGTGAAAAATAACTTTAGCACAGAACACACATTTACTTTAGTTTCGGAAGTCGGTGGCAATACAAAACAACAAACAGAACAAAGCCACTGAATTTCGAAACTAAAGTCAATGTGTGTTCTGTGCTAAAGTTATTTTTCACTTTTTGAAGGCGGTTGTCTTTTTTGTAAAAAGCTTTTTTTTATAATACATGTTTCGTCGACGTTTATTAATTTGCAAAATCTACCTAAGGTTAGGTCCAGGAAGAGGTCGAGATGGACTGAACGTACACTAGGTTACCAGGGCTGGTTTAATTATTATTACCCATTATTTATTATATCATTATTACCCAGTATTGAGTCAGCATAGAAAAAGTTTTATTTCATTTATTTTATCCATGATGCAACATTCACTTCTGTTGTGCCTATATTGTGTATAAAATATAGTACTTTTCGGATAAGTACCAAATCACTAATTAAATAAATTATTTACTTTAATATGTAACGACAAAAATATTTTATTTAAGGTTTTATTCCCATAAAAGGGCGGTTAGTTTCAAACAGTCGGTTAACGTTACATATAAAGAAGCAACCTGTTACATTGAAGCTACCTGCCCAAAGTAACGTAAAAAAGTAACTGTGTTTTATACCGGCTGGCAGGACAATAATCGATAGTTCCAGGAATATAAGGGAAAAGAAAAAGATTTCGACAAAAGGATTTAGTTCAAAATGTTTGATTTTTAATTTATATTATTATATAATCTAACCATATAAATGACAATTGTGATTGTTTTAAAGAAGAAACTTTATTGTGTACAAAATGTTGAAACGTAACCAAATCAATAAAATATTAACTCCT
Source organism: Charanyca ferruginea (assembly GCA_947361185.1). Classification (NCBI taxonomy): domain Eukaryota; kingdom Metazoa; phylum Arthropoda; class Insecta; order Lepidoptera; family Noctuidae; genus Charanyca; species Charanyca ferruginea. The sequence goes on along the minus strand of OX376070.1, from coordinate 20,898,162 downwards.
TCATTTTGCGTTTTATTTTATTTTTATTAAATAGGTTCAGTACAAGTCTTAAGATGCTTTATTATAAGTTTATTTCAGATAAAATCAGTCAATACAATTACAAATAATAAAATACAGAGAATTGAACTGAAATAAATGATTAAAGTCAAAGTCAAAGTCAAATCATTTATTTCAATTAGACCATTAAAAGGCACTTTTGAACGTCATATTGTAAAATTTGAATCTAGTTGCCCATTCCAAATGGTAGTTTCGTATGGAGAAGAATGGGCAAGAAACTCCATACATACTCTTTTAAAAAAGGGTGTTTACAATATTTTCATTTACAAGAATGATTATGTTATGTGAATACGATGTATCTTGTATAAAAATCACTATATTATGGTATGTACAAAGTATCACAAGTTAAGAAAATGACAGCTAAGTTATGAACATAGACACACAGTGTTCACATATTTACAATTAATAATACAGTAGACGATTACTTCTTCTATTCCAACAAACAATGAATAGTGTGTGAGCCAGAGTAATCTATTAAGTACAATAAAGAATAGTATGTACCTATATTATATGTAGTATTAGATTTAGTCATTTGAATTAGCAATCAATTGATTTTGTCTATACTAAATTATGTCCTATGGAGCCGGACCAGCATGTTGCCAAGCATTCTTATCTTGGATATATTCCTCTAACTTATAGTATGCCTGTTTACAAAGTCTACCTTTAATGTATCTTTTAAATTTTGTTTCATTTAGTTTTAATATATCACAAGGTATTTTATTGTAACATTTAACAGAGTACCCCATAAAAGATGTGTGTACTTTAGATAATCTAAAAAATGGTTGAGCTATTTTATCTTTATTTCTAGTATTAAAATTATGTCGATCACTTAATTTATCAAAAAGATGTATGTTTTTTCTTACATACATAATATTTTCATAAATAAATTGACAGGGCACTGTCATAATATTAATCTTTTTAAACAGTTGTCTAAGAGATTCGCAGCGACGTAGATTATAAATGGCTCTGACAGCTCTCTTTTGTAAAATAAAAATGGATTCAATGTCAGCAGCCCGACCCCACAGTAAAATGCCATACGACATAATACTGTGAAAGTAGCTAAAATAGACCAAACGAGCGGTTTCGACGTCTGTTAACTGTCTTATCTTTCTAACAGCGTAAGCGGCTGAGCTTAGCCGTCCCGCAAGAGATTTTATATGTGGTCCCCATTGTAACTTCTCGTCTAGCGTGATCCCCAGGAAAACCGTGTGATTAACAAATTCCAGTTTTTCTCCATTCAATATAAGATCACATTTGCTACTTCTAACATTTGGTAAAGTAAATCTAATACATTTGGTTTTATTTTCATTTAGTACCAAATTATTTACCCTGAACCAATTTTGGACCTGAAGTATAGAGTTATTCACTTCGTCAAGATTTTGAGAACATCTGTCTATTTTAAAAATTAATGATGTATCATCTGCAAATAACACCATCTTCGGTTGGTTTTGAAGTAATTGGGGTAAATCATTTATATAAACTAAAAATAGAAATGGACCTAATATCGATCCTTGAGGAACGCCCATAGTCATTTCAGACCCCAATGAGTTTACGCCGTTAACCTGAACTTTAACCTGTCTGTCCTTCAGATATGATCTAAGCAAATCAAGGGATGTTTTAGTAATTCCGTAGTGCTCCAGTTTCAGCAAAAGTGTCTCATGGTCAACGCAATCGAAAGCCTTTGAGAGGTCGCAAAAGATTCCAATGGCATCTCGTGCTTCCTCCCAGGCGTTAAAAATGTTCTTTATTAGGGTGACACCGGCGTCAGTTGTACAACGTCCTTTGGTGAAACCGTACTGATGTTCGTGAAAGATGGAATTTTTATTGAAGTGACGTAACATTTGATTGAGCATTAACCTTTCAAACACCTTACTGAGAACTGGCAGAATCGACACAGGCCTATAATTGTTGGGTTCTTTACTATCACCGGCTTTGTGCAATGGTACGACTTTACTGTGTTTCATCAAATCCGGAAAGACTCCTTGATCCACACTGGTGTTAAATATGAGAGCTAAATAGGGCGCAATAGTTTCAATAGTAGACCTACAAACTTTTACAGACATTCCCCAAAGATCTTCTGTTGATTTAATTTTAAGATCTTTAAAGGCTTTTAAAATAATAGGTACCTATTGTGTGAGTAAATTCTTATGCACTATGTTAGCCATCACAATATGCATCCATTTGTTCTGTATAGGACAATTTGCGAGAGATGCAGCCATCATTCTGCAGCATATTTGTATATTGGTATATGCATATTGGTTTTGCAAAACTGAAAGCTTTGTACACAATTTTAAAGGTTTCGTCATTATTATGGGTGATCTTAATCTGAAAAGTGCGTCGAGAAATATCACAAATTATTACTCCTATTTTTTGTCATTTTGTTCATTAATTGATAAGAATGTTGTTTTAAATCTTCATGGAGGAATGCTGGACGTTGTACTGGTTCGGGAAGGCTTTCATGAGGTATTTGTTTCTAGTACAGATTGCATTGTTCAACCTGATGCGTACCATCCTCCACTGGAAATAGAGGTAAGAATTAAGTCAGCTCATTGTTCAAATGTAATAGATCCAAGTAACATAAACCCCGAGAGAGATTGGAACTTTAACAAATGTAATCATGAACAGCTTTATTTATTACTATCAGAGATATCTTGGAACCCTGTATTACAAGCCGATAATGTTTTCGATGCTGTTGATGCCTTTTATAAAATAATTTACGACGTTTTTGATCAATGTATGCCAAAAAAAGTATCGCTCAAAAACTGTCACCAAGCGGTACCCTGTATGGTTCACTCCCGATATAACTAGTGACACCAAACGTAAGCTCACCTTACATGCAATCTGGAAACGCTCTAAGTGCCACGATGACTATAAGGCTTACTCTGATCTTAGAAGTTCCTTAAAATATCGGGCTGCGAAAGCTTACCAAACATACATAAAACGTGTTGAAAATAATATTAAAATCAATCCACGTGAATTCTGGCGACACATTTGCAGTTTACGATCTAAGGGAGGGTTTGAGCCGTGTGTGAACTATCGCGGTGACAGTTATAAAGGAGCTGCAGCGGCTGAGGCCTTCGCCAAGTTCTTTGGAAGTGTGTTTCTAACAGATACACCACAGTTAAATGCTGCAAATACCAACAGTCTCGACGTCAGCCATAATAGCAATTACATCAAAATTTTCCACTTTACTTACAAGGATATTACATACGGAATAAATAAATTAAAAACTGGTAGCTCTATAGGGCCGGACGGTATACCACCCATGATTTTCAAACACCTGAAAAAAACATTCGAGTCTCCTTTATGCCACATATTTAATTTATCTTTAAAAACTGGTATTTATCCCCTTCCATGGAAAATAACGCGTGTAACGCCCATACCTAAAACTTCCAATAAAGTAGCTGTAGAAGAATACCGGCCCATCGCAATACTATCCTCACCGGCAAAAATATTTGAAAATGTACTTCATAAATTAATCTATGCTCAAGTAGAAAAGCACTTAAGTAACGCTCAACATGGTTTTAGGCGCAGAAGATCCGTAGAAACCAACTTGCTGACCTTAACTGAATATATTTCAGCACAGCTTGACGAGCGGCGGCAGGTAGACGTGCTATATTTTGATTTTCAGAAAGCTTTTGACCGGGTCAATAATGATATTTTGCTTGCAAAGCTTAGCGCCATAGGATTTTGCCCTGGCCTTCTACGGCTGCTGGCTGATTACCTCCGTGATCGCCAGCAATTTGTGAGGCTAGGAATCTATGAATCTAGTGCTTACCACACTCGTTCTGGTGTGAGTCAGGGCTCAATCCTTGGGCCTTTATTATTTCTTCTGATGGTCAATGATCTGCCTGATGTTCCTTTGCATGCAAAATGTCTTCTATATGCGGATGACTTAAAACTCTATGCTTGTGTCAACTCCGTATCAGATTGTGAGGCTATTCAGAGAGACATAGATGCAGTTTATAATTGGGGAGTTACTAATAAAATGGAGTTTAACTCTTCTAAGTGCTCTGTCATGACTTTTGGTCGAGTGCGGCATCCAATTAACTTCGAATACAAAATAAATGACACAATTATAACAAGATCAACCACTATGAAAGACTTGGGTGTTGTATTCGACCAGAAGATGACATTTCACGATCATATCGCCACCGTTGCCAAAGAATCCTTTAAAAGGCTGGGATTTGCTCTCAGAAATTCACGAGATTTTCGAAACGAGCATGTCATACGACTTTTATACAGTACGCTTGTCAGAAGCAAATTGGAAGCGAGCTCCTGCGTCTGGAATCCACATGAGGCTACTTATGCATTTCTACTTGAAAAGGTCCAAAAAGCGTTTTTAAGATTCCTTTATAAATCAACTTTAGGTTTTTATCCATATTTATATCCAACAAAATATCTTTTAGGATGTCTAGGATATAATACGTTAGAAACCAGAAGAGCATATGACCAGCTGAACATTATGCTTAAAATAACTAGGGGGACAACAGATGCCTCTGATCTCCTCAATGAGCTGATTCGTCTTTACACTCCGTGTAGCTATCTCCGCGGCCGTAAGCACCGTCTACTAGCCGTGCCTGCGTGCCGAACAGTGGCTCGCGCATCATCCCCTGTTCCTCGCGTTCTATCTGCGCTCAACAGCCTCATGGAAGCCAACCCGAACTGTGATATATTTGCGGACGATTATAAAATTGTAATGTGCGTATGTCTAGACTTCTGCGAAAGCATGACGTTTTGACATATTTTCATTGTTTTATTTTATATGTATAGGTATATATGTTTGTTTTTCGTTTTTGCATTATTTTTGTACTCATTATACTTCTTTTATCTGTTATGTTAGCGTAATTGGCTCATCATAGCCGTGTTAGCATTAAAATAAAAAAAAATAAAAAATATATCTACTGTAGCTACTGCCTCGCAAGAGCCTGATTTACAATATCGCATTTATTTGCGTCAGAACCGCCTTCCAGTGAGGCTTTTTGTCTGTTTCGCTTTCACGGCTAAAATAGTGAATGGGGACGAACAGACGTTGTTGTCAGGGTTTTGTGTATGTCGCAACTATCTTGATAAATTAGTCTGCTAACTGGGCACCTAGGTTGTTCATTAAACGCCGAAGAAGAAGATAAACCATTGCTTTTTAACTTTATATACAAACGCTCACTATACAGGACAAATTCCTGTGTGGGGCCTCAGATTATGAAACAAAAGGCAGATAGAACGTGTGGAACACAGAGTGAAGCCACAAAAGCAAATACAAATTCAAAAACGAATACCTACAATTCGCTTCGCGCTGTACTGACACGAGTCAGAACAGCACGAAGCGAAGCATTGTTAAAAAAAACAAATATTAATACAAATAAAAATTCAAAAGCGAATACAATCACAAGATTATAGGTATTCGTTATTGAATTTGTATTTGCTTTTGTGGCTTCACTCGCACGGTCTATCTGCCTTTTATTTGATAATCTGAGTGTGGGGCAACGTTTCACAAACAAAAACATACAACTTTAACTATGACGTGTTTGTTCTTTTGCCTATAAATACGAATGATTATTGCTTAACCTCTGATAGCCTCCTGTTAGCAGCGCACAAGTGAACACATAACATGAAGCTCTTGTTTATAGTATTTGTAGTGTTGGCAGCACTATGTACTCTTGTTCTGGCTGTACCTATTATACCGTTTAAACCTGCAGAGTGTCCCCGGGGCTACGGATTCGGCAAAGATGGGACATGTCGCTGTCGTGAGTAAGTGTAAAAAGTGTAGATAATGTTGTGTGTGTTGTGTGTTTCACATTGAAAAACTGTCAATTGTCAAATTAAATGTACAGACGCCAGCACATCAAGCCATGCCACACTGTTAAATTTCCCAATTGAATTTGAATCTTATTCCGTTGTTATATGTAAAAATGTTGAACCGTTAAAGCAAGTGTAACATTAAGATTTTGAGCATTGCAACCATCACCAATGGGTTCAGTCTTAATACTTTGTAACTATTCTATTAAGCATGATGTAAATATATTGGCGCCCATACCCCCTTAAAATATTGCAGTTTGTTTCTTTTTAGTTGTGCAAACAGAGTTTAATAATATTTTTAAGAAAATACCTAGAACTATTAGCCCTAAGTTTTTATTCAGTGACTGGGCAACTAAAGGTATCAGGAAAAGTAGAGAAAGACTTTTTGAGCTGTATGGCCTTAAGCCTTATATAAACACTGAAACTTTTAATAAGTATGTTGCTACTTACTCTAAAACTTTTAAAAATACTTGCAAGACAGTGTAACAATTCTGATAGTTTAAGAGAAATAAAAGGCTATGCAGAATTGTACGTATTGAATTTAATAGCTCTCACACGAAAGTTAAAATGTGATGAGTATCAAAAACAATTGTAAGTATAAAAGTTAACACTGACCTAAACGCACTAAGGTAAGGCAGTATCCAGGAGGATTATGATCCCCAGCCTGGCCGGCGTACAGGATCAGCCGAAGAGAAGTCTGACGCGATCAGCTCGGGGACGGAGGCCCCCCCAGGCGGTCAGTAGGACCAGCCCTGGGCAGCAAGAGGCTCGTGACAGCTCGACTTAGCCTCTAAACCGACTCTCGGTTGCAGACTGGTAGACTTCAGTAAGTAGACTGGTAGTCTTCAGTAACGTACGCATATGGGTAATCAGAGTGTTACCCCAGCGACTCCGAGATCTAGACTGCAGCAACATAAGCGTAGGAACAATCAGCGTGTCCAACAAACGGCTCCAAGAACTAGACTCAGCAACGTAAGCGTATCAGCAATCCGCGTGTTTACCAAACGGCTCCGTAATCCAGACTGACTCATTTGACAGGTTCCTTTTCTGACCGCTCTTCCAAAATTCATAAAAAATCCAATTATGAATCTTCTTTCTAGAACGGTCAAATCGTTTTTTATATAGCAACGGCCAGACTCAATAATTGTCGAATGCCATTTATTTTAATAATTTTTATTATAATATTAGTGCGAATCAGATCTAAAGGAACACACGATAATACAGCGGGTGTTCAGCCGTTTACTATCTAACACAGACAAACAAGCTTACAAGATATACAACATAGAGGTTTTACGTTAGTAGCCGAAAACTTATTTTAGAAGAAATGTTTGCGGTCGTCAATTTGACGACTGTCACTGACAGACATGTCAAAGCAAAACATTATTTATTTTTCAGGTTTGTAAATATTAATTTGATCCAATTATACAGGAATAAATTACAAAGGATGACGACAGGAACAGCATAAAAAAGCGTAAGTAGATAAACACATTCTATTCATAAAATTCGAAGAATCTACAAAAACAAATATTATAAGATGTAGACATAACGTGCGATGGATGATTTATGCTTATGAAAAGTAAATATAGTTTTCGAGTTGAACCGACACTATAACAGCTAAAGCTTTATACATAAGCAACAAGGTAAAATCAGCAGAAAATAAAATTAAGACTGTTTGGAAAATTATCAATGATGAATAAACCAATAGAAACAAAAGAAATAAAACTGATTACACTCTGGAGACACCCTGTGGTCTAATAAGTACTAATATCGATGTTGCTCAGGAATTTGCGAAATTCTTTACCGATATTCCAATTAAAACTACAGAAATTTAGCATCCTCGCCCCCACTTGCTTTTGATTTATTAAAAACGAATGTTTAAGCCAGCCCTTCGAAATTCAAATTTAAACATATAAACCCTTGTTATAAAAACTTTTAAACATCTAAAGATCAAAGTTACTGAGGATTTGTGGGGAATGTCTACTAATGTTTGTAAATCGATTATTGAGACAGTAGCACCCTATTTAGCTTAATACATATACATATTTAATTTGTGTATAGACCAAGGAGTTTTCCCAGATTTAATGAAGTACAGTAAAGTTATACCACTTTTCAAATCCGGCGAATGCAAGGACACGAATAATTATAGACCCGTTTGGGTTTTGCCGGTATTCAGCAAAGTGTTTAAAAAGTAATGCTTAATCAAATGCTCAGTCATTTTAATTGCAATAACATCCTACATGATCAACAGTATGGGTTCACCAGAGCGCGTTGCACTACTGATGCCGGTATCACTTTGATTAAGCATATCTTTAACGCATGGGAGCAGTCACAGGATGCCATTAGCATTTTCTGTGACCTCTCCAAAGCATTTGATTGCGTAAATCACGAAACACTGCTTTTGAAGCTTGAGCATTGACTCGGTAAACTAGCGCTCAGATTAGCAAAATCGTATTTAGATGATAGGCAACAAGCAACAGCAGTAAGTTCAAATAAACGGTGTAAATTCATCGGGCTTGAAAGTAAAATTGGGAGTACCACAGGGCTCCATATTGGGTCCGTTCCTATTTCTAGTTTATATTAATGATTTACCGCAATTACTGAGAAATCAACCTCAAATGGTGTTATTTGCTGATGATACTTCATTGATGTTTAAAGTAAATAGACGGGCACAGCACTATGACGACGTAAATGACGCCATGATTAAAGTTCATAATTGGTTTACTGCAAATAATTTAGTGTTAAATGAGAAGAAAACCAAGTGCATAAGATTCGCTTTACCGAATGTTAAAAGTAGTGAATGTAACGTTGTATTGAATAAGGACGTACTTGAATTCGTCGAAAACACAGTTTTCCTAGGGATTACGCTTGACTCAAAGCTGCAGTGGGGTCCACACTTAACATCTCTTACAGGGCGGCTAAGTTCGGCCGCTTACGCTGTCAGAAAAATCAGGCAATTGACAGACGTGGATACCGCTAGACTGGTCTATTTTAGTTACTTTCATAGTATCATGTCTTACGGTATTTTGCTTTGGGGACGGGCTGCAGATATAGATTCTTTCTTTATTCTGCAAAAGAGGGCTGTCAGAGCCATCCTTAATCTCAGTAGACGCGAGTCTCTAAGAGAATTGTTTAAACAAATTAATATCATGACGGTCCCTTGTCAATATACCTATATACGAAAACATCATGCATGTTCGGAAAAATCTTTATCTGTTTAGTAAAATAAGTGACAGACATAACTTTAATACTAGAAATAGGAACAAATTATATCAACCAAGTTTCAGATTGTCAAAAGTACATACTTCTTTTATGGGGTATTGTGTAAAATCTTATAATAAAATACCGCTCGATATTTTGCAATTAAATGAAAGGCAATTTAAAACGTGCATTAAACGCACACTATGTAGCCAAGCATATTATAAGTTGGAAGATTATATCAATGATAAAAATGCTTGGCATAATGCTGGTCCTGCTCCACAACCTCTTTAGGGAATTTCTTAATTGCAAAAAAATTATGTTGCTCACCCCTTATTATTGACATGAATAACGTGTACCATTATTATTATTTACTTATTATATTTTATCTGTCGAATGACATACTTACATACATTGGAAATTTTGGCTTTGTATAAATTAATAGCACTATTTCAATTATTATTTAAATGTGAGAACTATGGAGCTATTTATTTATTCCATGTGTTTGACATAAGTGAGCATGGCAGTTGAGAGCATTGTCATGCTCGCTCAAATGTCTCACTGATGGTGGCGTGTGGGTTAGATCAATCGGTTCTCTTCAAAATGGTTGAGCTATGTGGTGCTGATCCGCGCGTCATGTTCGTAAACGGGCGCTGTCAGTTGAGATTGGTCATCTCTTAACTGCCATGGCTTTTATATTAATTTATTATTAATTAGAATGTTTTGGATTTCTCTTCACTTACATTGTTTTCACATATAGAAGCAACAAGAATAATGTAACCTGGATTTTGTAAAAGCTTGATTGAAAAGAGTGTCCGTGGAGTTTCTTGCTTGTTCTTCTCCATAGAGACCTACCCTACGTTTTGGAACGAGCAACTAGCTTTAACTTTCTGACTAACTAACTTACTCTTTGACTATTCAAAAGTGCCTGCAAATGGTTTAATAGAAATAAATGCTTTGGCTTTGACTTTGACCTTCCCCCTCGTGCCAAACGTAACAAGAAAAGCTGTCGTTATAAAAATAAATTAAAGATTAATTGATGCACCATTTTAGCTTAAAATATTGCGCGCTATGATTGCAAATCAACTGTTGATAGTTGATTAGCAAGCTGTACACTTTTTATTATCTAAATCCTTTTCTTTTCTAGCTCGATCTTTTGAAAGAATATGATCTTGATATTCTTCCTCTTGAATATTTATATGTGCAACACAGATCGCATTGATGTCTTTTTGGTTTATATATCCCGAAGTTCTGTTAATGAACTACGTTTAAAATCACTTGTAAGTAGGTTTTTCTCTTGGTGTAATTCTATTACCTATCTACTAGCTGACCCGACAGACGTACTGTCAATGGATTTTTCCATTTTTTCACCGTTTAAACCTTCCCTGGACTTTCACGAATATTTCAAGACCAAAATAAGCCGTCCAGCCGTTCTCGAGTTTTAGCGAGACTAACGAACAACGATTCATTATTATTATTTAAACTAGCTTTTGCCCGCGACTTCGTCCGCGTGAATGTCGGTTATCGCGGATACAGACGGATTAAAAAGTAGCCTATGTCCTTCCCCAGGCTTCAAGCTATTTTCATGCAAAATTTTATTACAATCGGTTTAGCCGTTTCGTCGTGAAAGCGACAGAGATCGCTCAGTGCCTTGCGCGTCCAATATAATAATGGTTTCAGGATGTTGCTGGGGCTGCCCCGCTTCTGTAGTGCATCTAGCATGTTTGCGGAAGCTCGCGTGGATGGCTTTCATGCCATCATACGCAAGAGAACCGCTTCCTTACTGCACAGAGTGCGGGGCAGCACTAATAGCATCCTGAACGTAGTCGCAGACAAAGTCGACTCTCAATTGATGCAGGCTTTCATGCGGGTTCTAGTAAGACAGTGTTGAGCTGACCCTGCATGCTATGCCGCATAAGTTACTGTAGCTACTTATACATAAATACATTTCGTTTTTTACTAACATAGGTTTTAAGTACTTTGTGTTACTAACCAGATATGGACATTGTTCGAAATAAATGTTATTATTATTATGTAACAGACAGAGTTACTATCGCATTTATAATATTAGTATGGAAGTATGGATAAATAAAGAATTGCTCAAAAGTGACATACAATTTCATCCATAATCAACGTTTACATACACTTTACTGGTACTCTGACGTAACGAGTAATGCGAAGGAACCGATTTAGATTCCGATTCTAATAAAGTTTTAATATGATTAATTTTAGTTTTATTTAATGTTTTAGTCCTCCGCACATCAAGCAGTTTATTTATGATTCCAATTGAATTATTGGTATTTTTGACCCAATTTGAAACCATCCATTCTCCTAAAACTTGTGTATTCAGGAAGATTGTTTTAAATACCGACTTAATTTCACTGTCAACCTTTAAAAAATAATCAATAGTATTTTCTCTTTCAGAAGGAATTCCTTTTGATTGTGTAGAAACGTTTTTTTGAACGACCATTCTATTGATTACATACGATTTTCTTTCGTCCCATGTGAGGTTGTCCCAAAAAGATTTAAATATTTCAATTCTCAATAATTCAAGCATCTACGTCATTGCACTTTTGTTGTGCTTTTTTACTATTTTTTAAATCAAACCTAGGCTTTAATTTTCTTTGTTTTTGTTTCTCGTTACCTATTACTCCACATCCGACTTCACTCTCATATTTCTTTTAATAGAGGGGTAGGTAGTCTTTCCGTCCTGTCTCTTTTTTCTAATCCAATTTTTACTATTACTTTTGTCCTTCTTTGCTCTTTTCTCTTTATTACTCCATTAAATTCATCTAAAATGTTGCCTCTAATTTCAATTTTAGATGAGGAGGTTTTATTAAAAAAACTGTCACATAAATTACATAGTGGCAGTTTTTTTAAGTGAAACTCCACATCCAGTGTGATTTACTAAAACTTTATTGTTTTTCTAAGTTTTTAAAACCAAAATCACAAAAGATGTTATGCATTAGATTCTCCAACCGCAATAACATAACTTCTTACAATTTGTTAGTAAAATAAGTTATGTGCAGCAACCTCGTATTCCACAAAACAGAAACATGAAATGAGACCTATGTCAAGTAAGTTTAAGGTTGCAAACTCGTAACTCAAGTTGCGAGTTCGTGCAGGTTACATTAGCGGTGTCGATAAGATGGGAGGATATTGTATTACTCAATTGCGGCTATCTTCATTGTCATATTGATATAATAGTTTGTTGCAGTTATAAAGCAACGCTTGAAGATCATATTTATGAATTAATAAATAAAAACGTGATTTTTGAGATACGAGGTTGAGAAAGTAAAGCGACGATATATTATGTTACAGTCAAAACTCTTGACCGGTGAAAACTACTTGTGACTAACTTCAGTCAAAACCCTTATCAAAATAAAACATGGTTTACACTACAAAAAAAAACATTTTATTCCCTAATTCTAAAATGACTAGCCAACAAATGGTTTTAGAATGATCCCAAAAAAATCTTTCTATCCTCCTCTTTCTTTCCGATTTAAGCAAAAATGTTCCAAACCACACTAACCTCTATTCGAGATAATTGACTTTAAAGTTTCGTCTTCGATATTTCAGCTGTGGGCATATGAATTTTCGTCAATTATTATGAGTCTTTGATATGTTAAAATATACCTTATTTGGAGTACATAGGTAACAAAAACTCGAAATTGTCGTGGTTGTAGGTTGAAACATTTTTGCTTAAATCGGTCCAATTTAAACCGGTCAAATGACTGATTTTTTCTGTAGTCAAATATTTTTGACCGGTTACTAATATTGACTGTGCTGCGATGTGTTTATACATATACTTATTATTATTATATTTAGCCTGTACTGTCCCACTGCAGGGCAAAGGCCTCCCTCCATTCCTTCCATCGGTCTCGACTTTCAGCTATGTCTTGCCAATTCTTAAGGAAGCTATCCAAGTCATCCCGCCATCTCTTGCGTGGTCTACCGCTTCCCCGTCTCGTCATTTCAGGGCACCAATTTTGGGATTTACGGGCCCATAGGTCGTTCGGCATGCGGCAGACATGTCCAGCCCAGTCCCATTTAAGCTGGACAGCCTTTTGAGCTACGTCAACAATCTGTGTTTTGGAGCCCAGTATGGTATTACGAATGCGATCGGTTAATTTAACACCAAGTATACTGCGCTCCATAGTTAATTACTATATAACGGAAACACCCAAATATTCCGAAATATTTTATTCCGAATTTCGATATTCCGATTTTCAAAAGTCCGAATTTCATAATACCTAAAAATTATAATCACTATTATTTAAAATCACGAAAGTTATTTTACCGAATGTCGTAAATCCGATTTGTTTGTTTTCCGATTTTTATATGTTCGAAGAATCAAATGCTCGATGGGTTCTCGGTCCGAAAAACGAAATTCCGAATTTCAATACTTCGAATAAACTGTTAAAATTAGGATTCTGATTAAATTGAGCTACGCATATATATTCAAAATGGTGTCCCCTTGTTTCGCAGACAGAAGTTTCATAGAATTTCGTTTCCCAGAAAATGTTTCATATAATATTTGGTTCTTGTATTTTTATTTCGACTATTGTTGTTTTAAAGACTATTTACTTGAATGAAACATATTTCACAGAAACACAATTCAAAGAATTTTTTATCACGTTTTTTTGTTTAACAAACTTATCAAACAGTAGAATTACTTTTTAACGAATATTGTTTATTCGGTGTATTTTTTCATGGAATTTATTTCAACAAAAATATATAGGTATAAAAAGAAAGACAATAACAAAAATAATCTTAAAAAGTCAATATGTTGTGCTACAAAAGTTAATGACAGAAACGAATTGCTGCGAAACCGACTTCACGTAGTCTTGTCTGCCCTACCCTAGAGTGTAATTTAAATTCGCGTAGGCGCGAAGGGGCGAGGCGGCCAGCGAGCTGAGGAGCAGGTAGCAGTAAACCGAAGCTGCGGTAGTGAGCGTGAATACCATCTGCGACGATAAACTCGCGTGGTACCGCCGGAGGCAACGCCGTAGCCGTGACAGAAACCATGCCTGCTGCATGTTGCATGTTCGCTTGCATATTGCATGCTCGCTTGCATGTTGCATGCTCGCTTGCATGATGTATGCTTGCTTGCATGATGCTTGCTTGCTTGCAGGCTGCATGCTTGCTTGCATGCTGCATGCTTGCTTTGCAAGATAAACGATTGCACGATAAAGATGAAGATAATCGGAATTCGTATTTTTGATGTTTCGAATTTTCATTATGTCGGACTATTTGTTATTCGATCTTTTGAAACTCGGTATTTTGAGAATAGTAATAAACGTTCGGAATTTTGAAATTTTAGTATTATAAAAATAGGATGAATGATAAATCGGAGTTGCCATATTAGGAATTTTTAACCATTCGGAATTATGAAAATCGGTATTTTGAAATTCGTATTTCTGACTTTCGGAATAAAGTTTTTCGTATTTATGTAGTGTACCCCTATATAACATATACTTAATTTATTTTATTTTATTTTTCAGTTTCAACATTTGTGGCGGCTCCTCCTGATGAAATAAGAAGACGAGAGAGAAGAAGTTGTAAAAACGGATGTTTTGTGAAGTAGATACAATAAATTTAAATTCAAATTCTTGATATCAGACCATAGAACCATATAGTGTTAGTATCACCTAATCCTAATTGTTAGTAAAATATAATCATTTAAAATATCAATATATTGCTGCAAACCTTTTGTTTTTATACATTTTGCTTGGTCAAAAAAAAAACTACTAATTAAAAACGTTCAAGATCAAGTCACAACTTCATTTCGACGGCAATCTATATCAAAATCTTGTCAAAAGTGTAGGTACATGGAGGTATTTGACAGATTGACACTGACATATAAATGTGAACGTATTTAATAATATGTGGGGACATTTTCACACACGGCCATCTGACCCCAAACTAGGGAGACCCTGTACTATGGGTGTCAGACAGCTGATATACATACACAAATACATTTTTTTGTAAATACATACATATATAGATAAACAACAACCAGACACAAGGCAAACACAAGTGCTCATCACACAAAGGTTTACCCTGGGCGGGAATCGAACCCGCAACACCCTGCGCAGCAGTCGATCGGTCAGCCACTGCGCCAACCGTGTCGCCAATTTGGCGACACGGTTGGCGCAGTTATTTAGGCAATTATTATTATTTTTATTATTATTATTTAGGGAATTGCCTTATGATTATTCTTAAACTTAAAAGAATACTTACAAGTTTTTTTTGTCGTTACACATATTATAATCAAACAATTTTCGTATCTTTAAAGGATGATTGTTGATACCTACATTACTTGAAAAGGTCTAAACTAACACTAGTTTGTGTCAAAGACCCTGAAGCTTCGGGTCTAAACCGGGTTAATTTCTTTACCAATCCATACTCCATACTTAATATTATAAATGCGAAAGTAACTCTGTCTGTTACGCTTTCACGATGAAACGGCAGAACTGATTTCAATGAAATTTCGCATGAAGCTAGCTTGAATCCTGGGGAAGGACATAGGCTACTTTTTATCCGCGACTTTGTATGCATCCGCGATAACATTTATCTGTTCCGTGGCGATAACCGACAGTCACGCGGACGAAGTCGCGGGCAAAAGCTAGTAACTGATAACTGTCAGAAAAGTACCTAATTAATATATTAATTATACATTTTTACTCGAAAGGTGATATGAATTCAAGGAAACTTTTGAAGCCAACAAAATAATGACAATATCAATACGGAGGCCAGCACATCAAGCTACAACATTCTGTCAAATTTCTTTGATAGATTTTCAACTTTATTACAAAAAGTTAAGGTTCATATTTAATTGGGATAATTTGACAGTTTGGTATGACTTGGTGTGCACGAAGTCTCGAAGTCTATACGAAATCTGTAACTCGAAGCCTGTACTTAGATAGGTACTGACTATCCCCTTGATCTCGTGGTCGCAAGCACGACTGCTGAGCGTGGGGTCCAGGGTTCAGTTCCCTGGCCGGGCAAAATATTATTGGATTTGCCATTAAGAAGTTTTTAGTAGCAGTCCGAAGTTTGGAAGTGGTGTGACATCACCAAGAACGAAAATCCGATGGTTCCGGCTATCGTATCTTTGACAGCCGTTACAGTCCGATACCTGAAAGACTTTTTTAGTCCCTATAGCCTCTAGCCTTCTCCTTCTCTATCTCTGGTTTTTAGACCCATTCGCTGCCAAAAACTGGATCAAACCAGTATTTCCGTACATTTACTCCGCAAATATGCGGAACTGGCACACAAAGCATTAACCGTGATTCCCTAGGGACTACAAAAGTGTTTTATACTTCTGATTAGCCGATACGGCTATCAAAGGGGGGTCATTTGAGAGGACTTTTCCGACAGAGCGCTTTTCATACAAAAGTAGTCTACTCATATTTGGTTCAATGAGTAAGTACCTAATTCTGCACTATGTTTTATAGATAGGATAAGGATATTTCTATGTCCGGTCCCTTTATCGCCTGTGGTTCCGGTCTCTTAGTCCCTGGAAGGGACCACGGGCAAAAAACTTGCACGTGGTTCCTTCAAGAAATATATACTTACTGCCAAATTAAATTGTCCTTAGATATTTGAAATGTAGTCATGGAAATGCCTTCCAGAATGGATAAATGCTCACCAAATTGTGTTTCCTAAAGTATTGTAGAAATGTATAAGTTTGACTGTAAACAGCGATTTGGTTCTGGTACTCGGCGGCCGCTGCCGTGGCACCGCTCGCTTCGCTCGCTCGCCTCGTGCGCAGGGGGTCACAGTTCTAACCTAACCTAACCATGTCGGATCCGCCACAGGGGGGACTTAAGGGTCAAAAAGATTTTGCTTATCCATTTTGTTAAGCAAAATTTACCTATTTAGATTTTTTTTGATTTACAAAGAAAATAGCCTTCGTTGTTCAGGGAATACGAGAAGGGACCACGCAATTGGCCAGTATTATAGGTAAAGAAAAAAGCTCCGTGGTCCCTTCCAGGGACCACGGGCGACCGACTCGGACCGACCGGTCGACAATCAATTGAGCGATCAATTATTAAACTTCAACATTAATTATTTATTTATGTAAAAGTTTTTGCCATACCCTTGTGACGGCAGAGTATGGAGAACATTACCGAAATGTGTAATTATAACATCTATACCCTTACCTACCAACACCTACACACACCTACACAACCTAACTGTAACACCTACTGCGATCGCCAACATGCATCGGCCAAGCATGGTGATTATGACTGAACCCCCTTGGGGGAGGCCTATGCCCAGCAGTGGGCGTCTAAAGGTTAACATGACGATGATGATGATACCCTTACCCCCTTACCCATGTTGGCAAATAAATAAAATAAAAAAATAACTGTGCAAGTACGAGTCACACACGCGCAGAGAGGGTTCCGTTCGATGAATTAAGACGAATGAGTAGTACCGATATTTATCCTTAGATCAATCTTAGCATTGTAGTTGAAAAACATGTTCTCCCAAACATTCCATTAGCAAATGTAAGTTTGTATTGAGTAATTTAACATGTTATTTTAAGACTATACATCTTATAATTATGTTTTCCTGTAATCTAAAAGTAAAAGGTTATTTTCTGTACTTTTGTAACAACATTCTGCCAAACCCACAACGGCAAATTTGGAATAAGGAACAATAAAATTGACATCTATTTAAGTAACTTTGTAAATCTGTATTTGTACACGACTTTATCCGCGTTTATTTTCTCAAGGATCCCTAATTTTTTTTTAAATATAGTCTCGGGACCCATTAAAATACATAGACCGGCTCGATCGGATCGACTCGGATCTTCCCTATAATGGGTCCCGACTGATCAACTCGCTATTGGCCTGGTTTTTAATTCAGTGGTATAGTTATCCAACATTAATAAGCAAAATTCTAAACTACAGAACTTGTTTATTTCTTTTCAGTTTTTATTTAATGTTCACTTTTTACGCAGTCAGGTTTTTTATTTTTCTATTTTTATTTTTTAAACCATTGCCCCTGGAACAATTAATTTTGAAGCAAATTGTCTGTAACAAAAAGACAGACAGACACACGGGAGATCATAATTGAAAAGATTTCGTTTAACATTCGAACGTACGGTACCCTAATAAACGTTATTTAGAGGATAATCCTGGGGAACTTGTTCGGACTTTTCTAGTTTACCTTAACAAACATTTAATAGAACTAATGAAGAAGCGATAAAAGCCGCGATAGTGCTTATGACTTGAGTTTATACAGGTTGACCTATTTATAGTGATCCATGATTACCAATGTTTCAAAACCCATTTTTTCGAGGACTTTCCAAAATTCATCTATACATTAGCGATAGTTTATATTTTGCGGTATTTTTTTGCCATAGTCAAAGTCAAAGCATTTATATCAAGTAAACCATTTACAGGCACTTTTGAATTATCAAGGAGTCGGTTAGTCAGAAAGTTGAAGCACGTTGCTCAATCCAAAGAAAACCAAGCAAGAAACTCCACGGACACTCTTTTATATTGATTTAAAAGAGTGCCCGTGGAGTTTCTTCCTTGTTCATTTTGTAATAACTTGAGTCATTACAAAATACTTCTTACGTTATTCTTGTTGCTTCTATATGTGAAAACATTGTAGGTGGAAAGCAATTTAAAAATAAAAAAGATAAAGATAAAAGTCACGGCATTTAAGAGATGACCATTTGTTTTTGTTCCGAAGTGTAATTGCTAGTGGATATCTCTGCCCTCGGACGAGCAAAGGCGTCTGTCAGACACTTACTGACTAAAAACCACCCCGGTGTTCCATATCACACCTACGTCGGGGGTCGCAGGAACTAACGATACTTTCGCAACCCCCGACTGGTGCCGGCTGTTTCCACAGGCCTCCTCAGATCAGGGGGGAGAATGAAATGAGTCCAAGGGCAACAGAGTTGGGGACATCTGTCGCCTCTGGACCCATTTAGGGGGCTGGAAAAGGGCGTTATCTGCACTCCGCCGTCGCCCGGTGTGCCTGCTGCGAGCCGGGTGGGAGGTACTGATCTCTTCCTTTCCGCAGCCTCCTTCTGCGACATGACCGTTCCGCAGAAGGAAACCATCGCGACCCAGGACTCTGCGCTGCCGACCATCGACTCGACCACGGGCGGCAGTGACAGGTCACTGCCTACTTCTGAAAGTTATTAGATGACCAATCTCAACTGATAGCTGTCCACGAACATGACGCGTGAATCAGCACTATTAGGCATTTTGAAGGGAACCGGGAATGATAGAGCATTATTTTAATCTTTTGAGTTACGTTTTATTTAGCCTTCTTGGATGATTGCTAGACAGACAATTGTATAGACACTGACTGAATTGGGTACTTGATACCACCAATCAATTGATATACTTTTTATGAGCTGTCAAAAAGAGATTCCTCCATAGATTTTGTATGACAATAGCGGCCTGTGACGTCACTTATTTAACAACTCAATTGACTAACTATTAGTTGATTTCAAAGCAACTTAAAATCAAATTTTACAGTTAATTGAAAATGAATCGGGTTTTCCGGGCTAAAATAAAGTGTATTATAAGATAAGTTGTATTTTGGATTTATTGGTTAATGGTGTCAACAACCCAATTGTAAAGACTGTATTTGTATAGTTGTCGCAAATACTGTGAAAACTAATTACATAAATAAATAAATCCAAGAAATGTTATTCAGGGAGACAAAAATAAAAAAAACTGAAACCAGGTAAGAACTTTCCAAAAGAATTCTAGCCACGATTTCGCACGCGTGTAAGACAATTGTAAAGACGCCAGCACATCAAGCTTCTACAATCTGTCACATTACTTTAATCGATTTTTAACTTTGTGGTTAAAGAATAAGGTTTAAGATTGATTGTGAAAATGTGACAGTTTCGGGTAGGTTGACCTGCTGGCGTCTGTACTATAAAACATAGGATATAGCACTCTGTAATAATGTAACTTTATCAGTGAAATTATTAAAAACGTATGGAGTGATTCAGGAAACCCTGGGAGACAGGAGTCTAAAAATAACTATGAACCAATTGTAATGGCCCATCCTGTATTAATGTTTCAATTCAAATAAGGTAAATGGATAAATAAAATACACAAAAGAATTTTTACACAACCGTTGCTTATACACATACGTTGTATAATTAGGTATGTATTGTTTGGTATAGGTACCTATATTTAGGCAGCATTGTGAGCCAAATAGTAGGTGACAGATGACGCCTGCGCTCAGTGACATGAGTCATAGTGATACTGCGACTCAGAATAGCAAATCAATTTGTTCATCTGTTGGCGTCCTGATCACAATGACAGCGATCTGTGCGTTGTGTCTCATATTCTTCGCGACTGCGGCAGCCGTGAGCTACAACCGTCACTACGTTACCGCTCCGGCACAAGACTGGACTAATTCTTTTAAAGAAGAAACAGAAGAACAGAGTTACACAGAAAATAAGAACAACAACGAATCTGATACGGAACCCAATAAAGTGAAAACTATACCAACAGATGCCCCATGGGTCCGTGAAATTAAAATCACAGAAAATAACAATGTTATGAAAACTAACGGGAATATATACATTGTGTGATGTATGTCAATTAATAATTAGGTTAAGTGGGTAGTTCATAGTAAATCTATAATTGTGTTTATTTGTCAATGCGCCCCAGTCTGCGAATATACGCTGTGCTATCGACACCTTGTTTAATTAAATCCCCAGTAATCGAGGTACCCCCGCAACATACTTGTCAGTGGCGACGAGAAGTGGATTATTTTAACTCGCGTGTGATATTATTTACGAACAATGTCTATCGGGAAAATATCAGAGTTTAACGTGCACAAAGACGATTGGAAACTTTATGTCGAACGGTTGGAACAATACTTTGTCGTGAACAATATCGTGGAAAGTTTACATGTGCCAACATTAATAACCGTTATGGGAGCCGAGAGTTATGAGTTATTGGTCAACCTGTGCACGCCTAATAAGCCGAAGTCGAAGACTTTTGAACAATTATCGGAGATAATGGGCAAACATTTACAACCTAAACCCAGTGAACTCGCCGAGAGGTATAAATTCAGACATAGGAAACAGAAGGAGGGCGAGACTATAGCAGAGTACGTGGCGGTACTTAAAAAAATGTCGAAAACCTGTGACTTTGGAAGTTGGCTTGAGGAGAGTTTAAGAGATCAATTGGTGTGTGGAATAGCAAGCGAAAATATTAGGCAACGGTTATTTGCAGAACCTAAACTGGATTTCGCTAAGGCTTATAAGCTTGCCGCCAGCATGGAATCCGCAGAAAAGGATGCCGCTGTAGTCGAAGGACCTAAGGCGTCAGTTGAACCGGGTGCGGGAACGGCCGTGTGTCAAGCGATGACGGTGCGACGACAAGCAACGGGCGTGGCGGAGCGCGGCGGCCAGCCGGGGGCCGCGCGAAATGACGTGCGCGCGCGGCGAGACTTGCGAGAGCGGCGCACAGGTCGCGAGTCGGCGATGTCGGTGCCAGCTGAGCGGGCTCGGCTGGCGGAGCGAGCTCGGCCACAGCGGCAATGTCGGGTGTGTGGCGCGGACCACAACGAGACCACTTGCAAGTTCGCGCGCTATGTATGTAGGGTTTGCAATCGGCAAGGGCACCTGCGGCGTATGTGTCCCAATATAGTAGAACAATATCAGGTAGGCGTGCAAGCCAAGAGCAGTGACGAAGAAGCAGACAGTGACGAGGTAATTTTTGTGGATATTTGTCAATTATCAATAGGAAGTTGTACCCCCATTTACATAACAATTAATGTGCATAATAAAGACATCGCTATGGAATGTGACACGGGTAGTGCAGTGTCCTGCATTAGTCTAGAGTGTTACAATAGGTTATTCAATGATCTTCCCCTACAACCATGTAAGTTAACGTTAAGATATTACACTGGTGAGACTGTAAAACCATTAGGTATCATAAGACCCCTAGTCCGGTACAAAAATAGAAGTGAATTTTTAGAATTGCTTGTAATCGAGAAAGGAAAATCTGTTCTTTTGGGGCGACATTGGATAGCAGCATTAAAAATACAACTACCAGATTTAAATTATAATGTATATAGTATGTGTGAGAATAGTGATTTCGATGTATCCTCTTTCAGTTCCAAATACTGTAACGTGTTCGCGGACGGTCTCGGGCGCTTCACGGGCGGCGCGGTGAGCATCCACGTGCGGCCGGGCGCGCGGCCGGTGTTCATGCGCGCGCGCCCGCTGGCGTACGCGCTGCGCGAGCCGGTGGAGCGCACGCTGGACCAGCTGGTGCGCGACGGAGTTCTCACCGCGGTCGAGCGTTCCGACTGGGCTACGCCGATAGTGCCAGTGGTAAAAAAAGATGGTAGCATTCGTATCTGTGCCGATTATAAACTTACCTTAAATAAAGTCATAGAAATTGATCGTTATCCTTTGCCTAGGGTAGAAGAATTATTATTTCGTCTCCGTGGGGGTGAATGTTACAGTAAAATCGATTTGTCTCAAGCGTATGCGCAATTTGAACTCGATGACACAAAGAAGTACACGGTGATCAATACACACAAAGGTTTATATAGGTACAACAGATTGGTGTATGGGTTAGCATCTAGTCCGGGCATTTTCCAAAGGCGAATTGAACAGTTATTCGCGGACATGCCGCGCGTGGGTGTGTTCCTAGATGATATAATCGTGACAGGAAACACAAAGTCCGATCACATAAGCAATTTACATAAGGTTTTTCAACGCTTACAGGACTACGGCCTTAGAGTGAGGAAGGATAAATGCGTTTTCTTCTCGAAATCTGTTTCGTATTTAGGTCACACGATTAGTAAGGACGGAGTACACACATGTCCAGAGAAAGTTAAGGCGGTGATGGACACGCCGGCGCCTACAAATGTCACAGAGTTAAGAGCGTTCATAGGGCTAATAATGTATTATGCAAAATTTATTAAAAATATTAGTACAGTTCTCGCACCTTTGTACAATCTCCTTAAAACAGGTACTAAGTACACCTGGAATGAGGATTGTCAGAATGCCTTCGTAAGGGTAAAGCGACTTTTGGCGGGAGGCGAAGTACTTACCCATTATGACCCAGATTTACCGCTGATTTTAACGACGGATGCAAGCAGTGTGGGCGTGGGTGCGGTGATATCGCAGGTTACGGTGGACGGCGAGCGCCCGGTGGCGTATGCGTCGCGATCGCTAACACGGACCGAGCGAGCTTATGCACAAATAGACAGGGAGGCTCTTGGAATTGTATTCGGTGTGCGTAAGTTCCACCAGTATCTGTATGGCCGACACTTTACACTACGTACTGATCATAAACCACTAACACACATTTTTGGCAATAAAACGGGTATACCGGTGATGGCTGCCTCGCGACTACAGCGTTGGGCGGTACTGTTATCCGGATATAATTACAATATTGAGTATATTGTGTCCAGTAAGAATAGTGCAGATGCCTTATCACGCCTTCCATGTAAAAATAATAACACAGCCAGACTAAAAAAAGAAAACACATATGTCAATTTTGTAGAAAATTTTTTACCCATCACTAGTATTGATGTTAAAAGAATGATATCGAAGGATAAGGTACTTGGTAGGGTGATGTTGTATATACAATCAGGTTGGCCGTCGGTTTGCCCCAATAATGATGAGATTAAACCATTCTTTGCTAGGCGTAATGAATTATATGCAGAATGTGGATGTATAATGTGGGGCTATCGAATGGTAATCCCACATTCGTTAAGAAAGCAAATATTAGATCAGCTACATAGCAGCCACATGGGTATTGTAAAGATGAAAAGCATGGCTAGGAGTTATGTTTGGTGGCCCAACATAGATAAAGAAATTGAGGAGGTATGTAAGAGCTGTGAGACTTGTGCGGCAGAAGCGAAAGCGCCCCCGCGGGCTACCATTCAACCGTGGCCGTACTATACTCAACCGTGGACTGACTCCACAGTGGTGCTCGCCTGGTTGAGTAGCCACCCCAGCCGCTGGATGAGAGGTACCCCCGCAACATACTTGTCACATTGCTTATTGTTATTTAAGTTCAATGAAAGCCGGAGAAGTTAAAACAAAGATAATTTCTCATAATGCAACAACCACACCAGAAAACGAGAACATATACATACTGTCTAATGACAGTGTTACGGAACGGATGCCCGAAAGCATATTCAATGTTAATATAAATCGTTATAATTTAACA
Organism: Charanyca ferruginea; assembly: GCA_947361185.1. NCBI lineage: Eukaryota > Metazoa > Arthropoda > Insecta > Lepidoptera > Noctuidae > Charanyca > Charanyca ferruginea. Next base: position 20,873,917 of record OX376070.1, on the reverse strand, counting down.
ACCAGAATAGAGAGTGACTATGACCATTGTATTATAGCTGATGCTCCGTGCCCGCCGAGAGAAACAAGACATGTTGAAATAAACGCAATTGACATATCTAATACTGTAGAAGAAGGAAATATTCCTCCTTACACAACTATGGGTGAAAAGTGGAACATATACATTGAAGATTGTGATTTTAAACCCGGAGAATTTAAAATTAAGGAGTGCGGTAACCTTACAGATCGTGACGGTAACCTTATAGAGCGCAATGATAAACTAATGTCTAGGAAACATATGTGTACTACTAATCATTACATTATAAAGATTCTATATGTAAATGACTATGACCATTGTATAATAATGGATACTGTATGCTTCCCGAAAAAGAAAAGGTTAATTGAAATACAAGCAAACTTTAGCAAAATTGACCTTTGTAAAGATTAGCTTAGTAAATGTGAATAATTAAAATTACTGTGTCAACGTTTGCTACTCCAATTACGCCTAATTATTGTCGCGTTGTTGTATCATTTTTTGTTCATATTGGTAAATAAAATGTTATTTGCACAGCGCAGTATTTTGTTCCTCCTGTAAACTTATGTCTGTCGCATATTATTATGAGGTTTTTCAAACACAGGCGACGAAGCTGTTAATTAAAAAAAAACAACATCTACTTGACACTTTGATAAGTATAAAAGTTTGGATTGTAATATTTTTTTTACGTTTACCTATTTATTATTCACTAAAACATTTTCTAAAACCCATTTAAGTCCAGCGCACTTGCAAAAACAAATCAAAGGAGCCTAAACCCGATGCGGTTATGACGATTCGTTACTGAGTGAGGTCCTGTGACCTATCAGGACCTTAGACTTAAGTTATATAAGATTAGAGTACCTACCAACTTGTAATGACACACACGAGTCCAAACTCGATTGGGTTACTTCGTTTCGTTGCAGAGTTCCTACCAGCTCCATGACATCATTATATTGCATTGTCATCCGAGTTACATCCTACAAATATTATAAATGAGAAAGTTTGTGAGGATGGATGGATGGATATTTGTTCCCCTTTCACGCAAAAACGGTTAATCGGATTTTGATAAAACTTTACAGAAATATATACATCGGAATAACACATGGGCTACAATGTATAAAGATTTTGTGTAATTTGGCCATAATATTACGATAAGTATTAAGTTAGTCGGAAAAATATCTGCCCTCTGAGAGCTATCTTGGCGTGCTGCCTATACCGTTGGAGTTACACGAAGATAATGTATCGTAGGATTGTTTTTCTTAAAGAGTTCTAAATAAAAGTCCGCGACAGCTTATATCCACCTTTTATGTGGAAGCCATATCCCACATTATGAGCCATAAATACATTTAAATTTAACACTTTTTTACAATGCACATTTTAGAGTATTTAGCTAATTCTTATCAAAATAGATACATTTGTCGCTTTCAGTATTTAATGTAGATGAACATTGTCTTTACACTAAGTAATTTGGACAAATAATTGAAAAAATATCACGATAAGATTGACTTGAGCACTTACTTTAATTTATTTTTTTGTTGGATTGCGCTATAGGATTTTATTTTTATTTATTTCGGTATACCTAGATTTTATTTGTAAGTATTAAGTAAATAGGTTCATTTTTGTTTGAAATGAGGATCCCATACCCTGCTAACCCACGTATGGACCCATACCCGAGATAGATACAATAGTGAGGTTAAACACGCTATGTCTAAAATAAAAAACAGAAAAGCTACTGGGCCTGATGAGATCCCTGTAGACCTTTGGAAAACCCTTGGTCCGATAGCCATAGCTTGGCTGACTAAGCTGTTTAATATCATCATGTACACGACGCGTATACCAGAGTCCTGGCGCCAAAGCCTTCTCCTATCTTTTTATAAGAACAAGGGTGATGTTACTTACACTTAGGGAAAGATTCATCAATAAACGTCTGACAAATCTTACAGAAATACCTCTAAATCAGTTTGCCTTCACAGCATCCAGGTCAACCACTGACACTGTACAGGCAATCAGGATTGTAATGGAAAAGTATACATTTAATAAAAAAGATCTACATCGGGAATACTACACATGAAACCATCTACTTAGGGACGACGCCAATTCCCGCCGTAGAGAAGTTTAAATACTTAGACTCCATGCTCACACCCGATGCTAACGTTGACACCGATGTGACACACAGACGTAGCGTGGCAAAAATGACGATCGCTTACAGGTGTGTGGCACACACCACACCCACGAATTCCTATACAGACTAGGAAAAGTGCACAAAACGGCAGTCTATGTGCTCGAATGCTAAATAACAAAGAATCCACATCATCAAAAGATACATACCAACGAAATGAAGACACACGTTTAGATGGGCGGGAGGTGTGACCCAGCTGGACAGAATTCATAATGGATATATACGAGGCAGCTTCAAAATTGCCAATCGTGGACAAAGTTACCGAAAACCGTCTCTGTTGGTATGGACATGTCAAAAGACGAAGTGAAGACCATGTGATACAAATTGTGCCGAACCTACTAGAACTTAAAAGAGGTAGAGGCCACCCGCTAGCGACCTGGTGGTCTAACACAGAATGAGACCTCAAGAAAGCCCATTTGTCAAAACCAACAACCCAAGATCGTCCGACTTAGCGCAGGAGAGTGAAGACGACCCCAAATAATGGGATTCAGGGAAGGAGAAGAAGAAGATTTATTTTAGTTTTCATAAGACTATTACAATTTTGTTGTTTTAGAATAACTGTTAGTTTTAGGTATAGGTTGTGTTATAAGTAAGTAAGAAGAAAGTTTAGTTTTTCTCTACATTCGTTATTGGAATTATTTTAGTTGTTAGTTTGAAAATGACTACACATTTTGTATTTTTTTTTTAAATACTACTAACAATATTGCCGCGCAAGCGTAATTCTAATATTTCACAAAGCTCTAATAAAGCCCGAACTATGTAAATAGCTAGACATAATGAGACGTCTCACAAGCCGAGCTGCGAAGGCTTGAGCAGGCGGTCCGTGAGGCGGCACACAGAGCAATTGATCAGAACAGAACTTACAGAACAGAACACCAGAACAATCCCATGATCGTCGTCAACAACACGCGGAGTACCTGGCATCTCATCGGGCTGCGGAGACACCAGAACAGTCCCAAAATCGACGCCAACAGCATGCTGAGTATCTGGTGTCACAACGGGCTACGGAGACAACATAACAGTCCCAAAATCGACGACAACAGCATGCTGATTATCTGGTGTCACAACGGGCTGCGGAGACACCAGAACAGTCCCAAAATCGAAGGCAACAGCACGCTGAGTATCTGGTATCACAACGGACTGCAGAGACATTAGAACAGTCCCAAGTTCGGCGCCAGTAGCAGGCGACTTACATCAACAACAACTATACCGGTAGTTGTTTCGGGCCATACAAATATTTGTTCCGTGCGGGAAGCGAACCCGCGACACGCAGCGCAGCAGCCCATCGCTCAGCCATTGCGCCAACCGTGTCGTTAGAGGATAATCCCGGCGAACTTACTCGGATTTTCCTGTTTACCTTAAAAACATTTAATACTAAACTAATACTAGTTTTTAGAACTAATGAGGAAGCGATAAAAGCCGCGATAACACTAATGACTTGGGTTTCGTTATACAGGTTGGCCTAGTTACAAGATTATTAATATATTTTAAAAACCTTTCTCCAAAGGGCTTTCTATAACTACTCATGTAGATAAATTCAGTGATAAATAATATTTTATAGTATTTATTTGCTGTAGAGTCTTATTTAAACATTGTGATCTATGTTTTAGCCTTCTATGATGATTGCTAGACAGACTGTATTTGTTTAGTCGTAGCATAAACTGTGAGAACTTATTACTTAAATAAATAAACCCAATAAATGGTATTCAAAAAATATACATTTTGGGGGTTCCCCATATACCCCCAAAATGTACCTATTGTTTTTTTTCTATTTAAGATTCTATTTCAATGTTCAATGTTGTTTGTATTTCAATGTTCTATTTAAGATTTGTCTATAGACCTTCAAACAGCGGAGGGTCCTGCTGGAAAATAATTTAAGATTTCGCTGCAACAATTATGGTACTATATTTTACTTATACGATTCGGAAGGTACTGAATACTACGCACGTTAACATTTAACATTGAATCGGATTAAACGTAGGGTATACAGACATGGTATATTTAGCGATAAATCATATTTTATGGTATTTCTTTGCTGTAGAGTGGCCTTTTTAGATAATTGCTAGACAGACAGTATTTTAATTTATTTATTTATTGTTTTTTATTTTTTTTATTGGTTCACCAACAATTGTTTACACTGATTTCATGCTTATGGGTAACATGCAAAAATGTATATGCAGCAGTGCAACAATCACTTACAGGTAAACACCGCATGCATAAGAAGTTGTACAAAATTTTATAAATTAACTAATCTAGTTTTATTAAATTAATCCGGTTTACATAACAAAAGAACTTAAAAAGAGCATTCATTTTAAGCAAGATTATGGTGGTGTATTCAGGTAGGAAGATACTTAAGAAGATTGGCTTTCAATTTGCCCAAACTATGAAAGTGCAAATCAATTTGATCACTGTAGCTATTTACAACCTTGCTTAACCTTGCATAGAAGAACGGGCGAATTGGCGCCTAGAAGGCGCCAATTCGCCCGTTCTTCTCTGAGGCGGACAGAGTGGTGTTATTGCACTGCGAGGAATTGTTGAGGGTGCACGGAAATTAAAGGTACGCAATATTTTAGGGCAGTCAATTTTGTGGTGCATTACTTTGCACACAAACATTGCGTCACTAACAAGTCGGCGATTGTCTAGCGAAGCCATTTTAAAGTGATTCAGTCGATTACTGTACGAACGGACTTTCTTAGTTATTCCGCTAGAATACGCCAGGTGCCATAGAAAACGTTTTTGAACGCGTTCTAGAAGCAACGAGTGTGTGGCATAGTGTGGACGCCAGATCACGCTACAATATTCTAATATGCTTCGAATTAAGCAATTGTAAAGCATAATTTTGGTTTTACAATGTTTAAGTTGTCTGGAGTTACTTATAACAAACCCCAGTATTTTTGAGGATTTTTTTATTATGTTGTCTATCTGTGGAATAAAAGTCAACTTCCGATCGAACACAACGCCAAGGTCCTTTATTGTGTCCAGTTGAGAAATTTTTACTCCTTCGATGTAATAGTCATGGTCTATTTGACAATGTTTCCGAGTGAATTTAATATGGTGACATTTACGTGGATTTAGATGCATCTTGTTAGTTTGGCACCATCGCACAAGTCTTTCTAAATTGCTCTGTAGCGCGGAGGCATCATCTTTTGATTTAACGATTCTAACAAATTTTAAATCGTCAGCGTACATAAAGATAACAGAATAATGAAAACAGCTGGGAATATCGTTAATGAAGAAATTAAATAAGACGGGCCCCAAACGAGACCCCTGAGGCACACCAGATGAGGTGTATCGTGGGGCAGACTGGAAACCATTGATGACCACATAGAAAGATCTATCCACGAGATACGAACTCAACCATGAGAGTAACGATCCGGTGATGCCATATGCTCGTAATTTGGTAATCAATATTCCTAAAGAAACCTTATCGAAAGCTTTACTGAAATCTGTGTATATGACATTAGCTTGGTGTCCTGAGTCTATTGCCTCTGCCAATAATTCAGTAAACAGTATCAAGTTGGCAGTTGTGGATCTGGATTCCACAAAGCCGTGTTGGTCATCACTTAGGTATAGCTTTAAGTGGTTCTGAATGTGGGGGCAGATCAGAGACTCAAAAATTTTTGCAAAGGCAGATAAAATTGATATGGGTCTATAGTTAGAAACCATGTCGTCATTATCTGACTTGTGTATGGGAACAACCTTTGCTACCTTCCATTTTGAAGGAAAAACTCCAGAACTCAGAGGCTTATTGAAAATAAGTGACAAGGGCATAACCAACTCGTCCGCACACTCGTAAATAAAAATAGGTATTCCATCTGGTCCTGCGCCTTTATTGGTGTCCAGGGTTCTTAACTTCTTGTATAACGTCTCACAATCAACTAATAGATTTAATAAACATAAACTATGATTTTGAAGGGTATGTAGGTATTTATTGTTATGGAAATCGCCATCATCCGAAGCAGGGCTCTATACAGAAGAAAAGTAAGTTGCAAACAACTCGCAAATCTTCGTTCCGTCAGATGACGTATTAGTACCATCTGTTATCGACATAGGGTATACGCTAGACCCTCCCCGTTTAGCCTTCATATAAGTCCAAAGCAATTTAGGGTTTTTTGTGAGTTCGCTTTCCAATTTTTCCAAAATACCTGCACCATCTCATTGACGTCATGCGATCCCTCAAACAATTCCTCCCAGTTAAGTTACTTTAGGTATTTACGAATCGGTATGTAATTTGATTTTCGAAAGTTAGGCAATCCTTTGACAATACAATATGGACGTTTGGCTTCCTTTTTTAAAGAGATGATAATATCTAGGGGGGATGGTGCTGATCAATGTTACACAGTGAACCAATACTTTGACTTACGTTACACAATGGATGATTACACAAGACAAGGTCAAGTATCCGACCTGAAGCACACTGAAGTATTGTTTATGTTGTTACATTTCAGCACTCTCTTCAGCTGACAATTCGATGTGAGTGAAGTCTTTGGCGTGGCACGCAAAAAGCGAGCTAAAGAATTCCCAATTCGTGCCTTTACATTTATATCTAAAATTATCACTAATATGTGACGGACCTTGAGTAAACATCGGAACGAATTCGTACACGATCAGGCGATGGTCGCTACAAGACGCGTCCGGAAGGACCCGCCACCTATCCAAGCGTACGTCTGCACTAGATAGTGTGACGTCAATACAAGATTCGCCCATTGAGCCGCAAAAAGTAGATGGTGCGTCAGGGGTGTTATGGATCGATAGGTTCATTTCAGCAATGAAATCCTCGACAGCGCAGCGTCGTTCGGAATCCGTGGACCGAACCTTGCCATACCACAGGGACGATGACGCGTTAACATCCGCGCCAATGATGACTTTGTGGCCCGCAAGCGACCGCAAGACGTGACGGAGATTATGTATATGAGGAGCAACAGGATCAAAATATTGAAAGTAACAGCTCACAACGTAGACTTTAAAGGAAGCTGAAGAAATCTCTGCAACGGCACAGTGATGAGTCATAAGGTTACGTAAAGATGTTACTGTAAAGTTAGAAGATCGTGAAACGTAAATTCTGGCTCGTGCTTTGCAATCCAGCTGTACCACTTTGTGACGTAAGCGCGCGTTTTGATATTGCTCTTGAACAAGTACTACGTCTAACTTGTAGTCGATAATTAATCTATCCAACTCGGATGTCGCCACTCTATCATTGTGAACATTTAATTGACCTATGCTTAAACTATCCATCTTATTAGTAGTTAGTGTTTAGGATAAGCTGTTCGAGTTTGAGTTTAAAGGTCGCACAATTCTCAGACCCGCACCGGTGGTCAAACGGTTTTTTGAAACGCTTACACGCCACGCAAGTCGGTTTAAAATTTAAATTGTCTTTATGAAGGCAATCCTGTGTTTCATGTGCTTCCGAGCAATCAGCACACGCAGGTGATTTGTTATTGCAGTATTTCTTAATTGTTGACAATATAAACAACGAACTACCTCAATATCATCTACAAAACGGCAAGTGGCCCAGTCAATAAATAACTTACCCTTCGTAGATACTAAGTGTTTACGCACGGCAGATTCGAGTTCATTGCCAATCCATTTACGACCATTATAAGCAGAACGCCGTCGAATTATTTTGGTAGATTTTATAAATTCATCCTCTTTGATAGGCAGCTCGTCTTTAATGTTTTGACGGTACAAAGCGAGCATAAAAGCGCTGTCTTCCATTGAAGATGGAATATCTTTAACTAATATGCGTGGCATACAGCCTTTTGGTTTTTCTAAACGTAAGCCAGAGGACCTGATGGCATCGACCGATTCTAACTTTTTTAATTGAGTTTCGTTAGCGACACGCAGTACAACGCCTGACTTGGCGGTTTTTTTAACTCCTACGATTTTAAAAACCGTCATCACTTGGTTTAGTAGCTTTCATAAGGGCTTGTTTAGTCGCGGATGATGACGCATAATCAGCTGAGCGTTCCGCCGTCGGATAAGCAACGACACATGGCAGCGGCGCCCGCGACTCTAAGACTGGAGCCACTTTAGGCAACCGAAGTTTTAACGAGTCCGCGTAGGACACCTTTTTGTTTTCGGTATTGACATAATTATTATCAACAGTATATATATATATAGTACAATTTAATTTTGTCCAATTCACGTTCCGTATTTGCTAACTTCGTTTCGTTGCACGATGCTAACATAGAAACGATGGCCGTTACTCGCTGAGTCATATCCATGATAGCAGATTTATTTGCAACATTAATGCGGGACCCTTGATCGTTGACAAGGTCGTTTATTTTTGACAGATACGCAGACGCTTCGGGAACTAAATAACAATAGTCGGTATTGTTCGCATTGCTGGCGTTGCTCGCATTACTTACATTTAATATTGGCGAAGACTTTTCGAAAGATTCGGACGTTTGAAGCCGTTTGGACCTATCATCGGGCGAAACGTAGGATGGAGACATTTCGCTAAACAAACGTTTACTATTAGCGGAGGTTGACGCGGGCGCGGCGGCCCTTGGTGTTATTGCATTTCTACCGAATATTTCCCCGCCACGATCAGGCGGGTCATCATTATTGGATAACATCAACAATTTAGAGCAAACAAACCAGTTGAATGTGAAAATTAACGTACAAATAAATTATTTCGCGATACCCTCACACTAAAGAAAATAAATGTACTCACCGATAGCTGACAAAATTAACTAATTACCAGTAATTACGGAAGCAAACACGTATAAAAACTTACGATACTAGCACTTAGCACAATAGCACACAACCAGAAACAACTCACGAGCCAAAAATCGATCACGGAACACGATAATCGTAATTATAATCAGCAGCGTAAACAAATCACATCTGCATCGATCGCGCGCGGGGAGGGAAGTGTGATACATACGCATGAATCATTAAGTTGTTCAAAGGCAGCATTACATTTATTTAAAAAATGTTCCAACTGCGAAATGCGCACAGGAGGTGGCAGGTATACCGCACATAAAGCCATTCGACGAAAAGACTTAGCCACCGGAACATCAAGGGTAACCCAAAGGTCCTCACAATTACTTTCAAAATGAACAGCGCGTTTAGAGTAGATTTTTTTATGAACAGCTATTAATTCGTCTCCACCCTCTTTACCACTATGTAGACAAGAACTTTCTCTATCCCTTCTGTAAACCACGTATCTGTCATCGAATAGCTCGCTGCTTTGGACGGAACTATTAAGCCACGTCTCCGAGAGAATTATAACATCGTAGTTGTTACAACAAACATTGCGATAAACCTGATGCGTTTTTGTTCGCAAACCTCTACAGTTTTGATATAATATTTGCAGACTGTTGAATTTTTAAACAAAGTATTTCACAATAACTTGGATTATTTGTTTAGAAAAGAAAAAAATATAATTTAAACCAGGCGTATTAGGTTAAATCAACTTATCTAAAGAGTCCAGGTTCTTTATAAGAATATGGTCGGCTTCAGTGGTCTTCCTGACAAAAATTCTGCCGTTTCTTACCCAGACAAATTTGTACCCCATATCCTTTGCCCTTAGTCTGGTGGCAGCATGGAGCGCTTTATTAGATGGAGATAAATGTTCAAGCACATATACCGGTTTTTTATCGCCAGCGATCCCAAGGTCTGCACTGTTCAGTTTATCGGTATTGTTTTTCTTTCCTTTATTGTAATCAATAGCCGAGGCAAAGAGGTTGTCGCGAATTTATAGTCGTAGCATATACTGTGAGAATTTATTACTTAAATAAATCCAATAAATGTTATTCAGAGAGACAAAAGTAAAAAAAAATACTGAGACCACGTAAGAACTTCCTAAAAGTATTAAGAACTAGCTTAGCCCACAATTTCGTCCGCGTGGAAGACGGCATATATTTATTTATTTATTTTTTATTTATGGCACTTAGTAGTAATATGTAGCTTTCTATCAGTGCAAAAATTATTGTATTCTGACCAGGCTTGTAGACAAAATCCCTTTCTGTTAGCGTTAACGCCAACAGAAAAATCAAATTTTATGGAGTTGACGTTTGCTTACCAGATATCACGTGATGCAAATATATATGTCAACTGCGTACAGTTTTTCCGTTGGCGTTAACGTTAACAAAAAAGGGTTTTTGTCTACGGACTCAGTACTTCCTGATATGGGTCGTATACCTGTTTCAAACATTAGTATAGACATTTATAGCCTCAATAAAATCATTAAACATCACGGAGTGATTCAGGAAGCCCTTATAAACCGGATTCTAAAAGTTACTATGAACCACTTGGAACCACTTGGAATCGCTCATCCTGTATTAATATTTCAATTTAAATAAGGTAAATGGATACATAAAATACATACACAAGCGTTGCTTATCCACATACGTTGTATATTTAAGTATGCAACTTTGGTACAGGTATATAAATGTAGGAAACATTGTGTGCCAAATAGTAGAAGTCAGGTGACGCCCGCGCTCACTGACTTCATGAATCATAGTGATACTGCGATTCGACCTAGCAAATCAATTTGTTCATCTATTGGCGTCCTGATCACAATGACAGCGATCTGTGCGTTGTGTCTCATATTCTTCGCGACTGCGGCAGCCGTGAGCTACAACCGTCACTACGTTACCGCTCCGGCACAAGACTGGACTAATTATTTTAAAGAAGAAACACAAGAACAGAATAACACAGAAAACAAGAACAACAATGAATCTGCTACGGAACCCGATAAAGTGAAAACTGTACCGCAAAACGATGCCCCATGGGTTCGTGAAATTAAAATCACAGAAAATAACAATGTCGTGAAGAATAACGGGAACATATACATTGCATATTGTTATTTAAGTTCTATGAAACGCGGAGAAGTTAAAACTAAGATAATTTCTCATAATGCAACAACCACACCAGATAACGAGAACATATACATACTGTCTAATGACAGTGTTACGGAACGGATGCCCAAACGCATATTCAACGTTAATATAAATCGTTATAATTTAACAATCAGAATAGAGAGTGACTATGACCATTGTATTATAGCTGATGCTCCATGCTGGCCGAAAGAAACAAGACATGTTGAAATAAACGCAATTGACATATCTAGTACTGTAGAAGAAGGAAATATTCCTCCTTACACAACTATGGGTGAAAAGTGGAACATATACATTGAGGATTGTGATTTGAAACCCGGAGAAATTAAAACCAAAGAGACGGTGAATATTACGGAGCGCCCACCCATACTAATGCCTAGGGAGCATCTTTTTGATACTAATCGTTACACTATAAATATTCGATATGTGAATGAGTATGACCATTGTATAATAATGGATACTGTATGCTGGCCGAAAAAGAAAAGGTTGATTGAAATACAAGCAATTCAATAAATTGTTGTTAACTCTGATAAAATTAATTTCTGTAAAGATTTATTTACTTGGTGAATGTTTAAAAAATGTAAGATATTAAAATTACCGTTTGTTACTCCAATCAATTAAGACGCTTAGATTATTGTCGCGTTGTTGTATCATTTTTTATTCATATTGGTAAATAAAATTTTATTTTCAAAGCGCTATTTTTTCTTCCTCCTGTAAAGTTATGTCTGTCGAATATTATGAGGTTTTCAAACTCAGCCGACGAAGCTGTTAATTAAAAAAAAAACAATATCTACTTGACACTTGACACAATGTTTGCAAACCTTACCGTGTCATATATCAAATGAAAGGGCTCTTTATGAGGATCTCAAGTATTTTTTTTGTATTATTGTAAAATAAATAGTTTTGATTTTATTCATGAAAGAAGAACAAAATGTGAAAATGAATATGAAAATGAAAAAAGTAGTTCATTGCTTGTAGATTACAGGAAAACCTATAAGAATTCTATCAATTGGAAATAAAGTTGTAAACTCAATATCTATCTATACATATAATAAAACAGTAAAAAAACTGTGTCTGTACATTGAATATATTAAAAATAATAATTGAGGGGGGTTTAGGAACAGTAATAGAGCACGAATCCAAAAAAAAAATTCTGTCTGTTTGTCTGTTTGTTTGTACACGCTAATCTTCGGAACTACTGGGCGGATTTGAATGATTTTTCTTTTGTTGTATAGGTATTAAGTCTGGGCAACATATAGGCTATAATTTATCTTGGAAACTTGAACACCTGATGCAGAACCGCAACAGACCAGCTAAACTATAAGAGATACAAAAATGGTACCATAGCAAAAATTGTTCCACGTGATGAGCATTTTCTGCTGAGAGAATAAATTTGAAGATCTGGAACACCTGATGTGGAACTCCAAGAGCCCAGCTACACCATGACACATATAGGAATGACGTCTTAGCAAAAGTTGTTCGGTCTGATGGGCATTTCCTGTTGACTTATAAAAATCAAAGATCAGAAACATCTGATGTGAAAATCAAAGCTAATAACTAAAATAAAAGCTATCACTAATTTCACCGTATCTTATAAAATAACATAAGCTGGGAGTACCTCCACGCGGTGAAGGCGGTAACAGTTTAGGACTGATTTTTGATGACGATGGTATATCATTGAAAATTTTACTCTACTGGCCAAAATTGAACCGAATTCGACATCAGACGTTTCAGATCTTCGATTTTGCCGACCCCGTTGTCGCTGGCATAAGCAACAGGATCCGCGTACGAAGTCGCGGGCAGAAGCTAGTAATTAATATGTTCACTTATCTAAAATAGTAGTAGATTCAAAATTCACATTCAGTAAGAGTAGCTACCTATTGTAAAACATACCACAATTGTTGGAGCGCCTGCGCAACTTCCATAGCAATAAGTTTTCTGTCCGTGCTAAACTATTAACTGTGTTAAGTAAACTGTAGTTCTAAACTGTCACTGTTATCTCAAAAATACAAAGCTCATACACGTAACTAATTCGTTGCCACATTTTTTATTATAAACCCCGCTTATTTCCGCACATATTGGTCCAATTACGAACCGGATTGAATTAAATAGCGTGGATCTGCTATTTTAATACTTATAATTGGAAGATCAAGAAATAATCAGTGGATTTACCGAAAAATCATACCTCGTCATTAACATTGAGGTTATTAACCGGCAGTGTGGTATGTGAATATAAAACGGTGTTAAGTTCAATTATTTTATAATATCGTCACCCAACACTCAATCAGGTAGTATATAACGCTAATTAAGGAGTTATAAGGTTAGTCCTATTTATTACTGATTTTTATGTGTAATTAGTTGTTCTAAAATGTACCGAACCGTTTCCATTGTGATACATGGCAGTCATTAGCAAGAATATTTCATTGTTATGTTAACAGCAATTTAGTTAAAAACATACTTATTAAAGTATAGTAATTTTGATCGAATAAATTGCATTATTTTAATTAAATTGTCTTTGCCAATTCACTTTAAGGATTTATTATGTATAAGCATAAGTAGGTACGCAGGTAGGTATTTGTATTTAGTAACGACATAATTTTAAGAGTGTTAGATATTGTTAATTGTTTACCGTAATAACAGTTAATTACCGTGTTATTAAGTTAATAATAATAATATATAATAATATCTGGGGACATTTTCACACACGGCCATCTGACCCCAAACTAGGGAGACCCTGTACTATGGGTGTCAGACAGCTGATATACATACACAAATACATTTTTTTTTGTAAATACATACATATATAGATAAGCAACACCCAGACACAAGGCAAACACAAGTGCTCACCACACAAATGTTTACTCTGGTCGGGAATCGAACCCGCAACACGCTGCGCAGCAGTCGATCGCTCAGCCACTGCGCCAACCATGTCGTCAAAACATGTCGACAGTTATTGTATTGACCTTCATAAAGTTTGAAAGTCATTAGAGTTTTGTATAATATTTAAACGAGTTGTTAAATTGCAGAGAGGTACTTAGTTATTGTCAGTGGTCATTAAATAATTCAAATCAACATAGTTATCATTTGTACATCAATTAGGATTAAAAAACAGAACGTAGTTACTTAGTCATTATTGTTTGTTTACATATTTATTGTATAAATTCCAGATTTACACCCGAATCCCAGAATGGCCGAGGAAAGGGAGTTAGTAAAGAAGCGAGGTAGCTTCAAAGGCCGATTAACCGCCTTTGTCAATTATTTAGACACATTGGATTTAAAAACATTATCTAACTCCAATATAATTGAACTACAGCTGCGCGTAAGCAAGATGGAATTGTTATACCAACAATATGATGAGGTACAGTTACGTATGGAATGTATCGTGGATGATATCAAGGCACAGTTTTCTGAGCGTTCCGATTTTGAGTCCCTATATTTTAAAGCAATTTCTAAGGCTCAGGAATGTATAAATAGTTTTAATAATAAAGAAAATGAGTCTGTTTGTAGCAATAAAAGTAATTGTGGTAGTAGTTATAAGCCAGTTAAGTTACCCACAATCCAATTACCAAAGTTTAGTGGATCTTACAATAACTGGTTGGAGTTTCATGACACCTTTACGAGTCTCATTCATTGCAATGATGCTATAGACGAAATCAACAAATTCCACTACCTACGAACGTCCCTGGAAGGTGCCGCTGCCGTGGTGATTCAGTCGATCGAGTTTTCTGCGAATAATTACTCTGTGGCATGGAACGTACTATGCGAACGATTTGATAATAAGAGATTATTAATTCACAATCATGTTTCAGCCATTTTTAACATGGAGACCATTACAAGAGAATCTTCTGCCAATTTGAAGAATTTAGTTGACCAAATAAACAAAAACTTACGAACATTAGACACCTTAGGCGAGCCCGTTAAGTATTGGGATACTCTTTTAATTTACATTTTTACTCGCAAGTTAGACAGCAGGACGTTCCGTGAGTGGGAGGAGTGCAAAGGTCGCGTAGACAAAGACAGCAAGATTACCTTCGATGCATTCCTTAAATTCCTACGCGAGCGCGCCGAGCTAGTTGAAACTTTAGAGTTATCTCGTAATAATCAGTCACAATCTAGCAATAAATCAGGGGCTAGACTGAAGTCTATGGTTACCGTTCAAAGTGGTGGTAATTCTAATTTAGAGTCAGGTACAAAGGTCTGTCCCAAATGCAAAAGTGACCATAATTTAGGTGAGTGTGCGCAGTTTCTCGCACTAAGTAACGAAGCACGCATTAAAATGCTACCAAGTTTAAAGGTTTGTTATAACTGCTTTCGTTCGGGTCATTTCGCAAACCATTGTAAAAGGCCAGGTTGTAAGCTTTGTAAACGCAGACATAATACTTTAATACATATCACTGATTTTAAATCTACTGCACATAGTAATAATAATGTAAATAATAACTCGTCTGATAACTTGTCGCCACAGTCGTCTTCGACGTCTCCTGTGACTGAGACAAATAATGTTGCGTTGTCGGCTAACGTCACAACTGGACACAGAAGTGTGAGTCATGATGTGTTATTGTCAACCGCTTTAATTAAATTACATGATCGTAATGGTCGGGAACATGTTGTTCGCGCAGTTCTTGACAGCGGTAGCACATCATGCTTTGTGACGGAAAGGTTATGTCGACAATTAAATTTAGAGACTAGGCAGATAGATAGATCTATTTTTGGCATTAATAACGTGACTTCTCACGTAGGTAAAACGTGTCGCATTAACGTGACGTCATTGCACAATAGTTTTAGTATTGAACTATTTTGTTTCGTTTTACCACCAATAACTAGTGATGTGCCATGCCGTGAGGTAAATATATCTTCACTGAACATTCCGTCTGATATCTGTTTAGCTGACCCTACTTTTTACAAGCCCGCTGATGTCGATATTTTAATCGGCGCTGATGTCTTCTGGGACTTGTTAGGTTCACAAAGAATAAAGTTAGGTAATGATAAGCCAATTTTGTGTGAAAACAGGTTAGGCTGGATTGTCTCCGGTCCTATTAGTCGTAATTATGTTGCATTGTTCTCTAGTAACATTAGGTGCAACTTTAGTCAAATCAATAATTGTTCTTCCGACGATGGTTTCGATAAAATTCGAAATGATTTAACTCGCTTCTGGCAGCTTGAGGAGGTAAATAAGAAGTCTTCCCACTATTCGCTAGAAGAAAAATTATGTGAGGAGCATTTTACAAAAAATACGACACGATTGGCCGACGGCCGTTTCTGTGTTCGTATTCCTCTCAAACAAAATCCTTCTATTTTGGGAGATTTTATCAATAAAGCTACTCATTGTTTAAAATCGTTAGAACGTAGATTAAAACCTGAAACTGATTTCTGTAAAATGTATTATGATTTCATGTCCGAGTATGAGTCACTAGGTCATATGACTGAATGTAAACAAGTCGATTTAAACCCGTCTGGTTATTTTATTCCGCACCACGGCGTATTACGTGACAAGTAGCACCACTACGAGACTACGAGTCGTGTTCAATGCAAGTTGTCCATCTTCATCTGGCGTTTCGTTCAACGATTTACAGATGGTCGGCCCTACCATTCAGGACGATTTGTTGTCGATTCTTCTCCGTTTCAGACAGCACAAGTATGTTTTGTCAGCAGACGTCGAGAAGATGTACAGGCAAATAGTCGTCCATCCGTCTGACAGATATCTACAACAGATATTGTGGCGTGGTAAGGTGTCTGACCCCGTTAAGTTTTATAAATTAAACACCGTTACCTATGGCACGGCTAGTGCGCCATTTTTAGCTTTTCGGTGCCTTCATCAATTAGGACTAGATTGTAAAAATCCGAAGGTTGCTGAAATCATCAAACACGATTTTTATGCTGATGACTTATTATGTGGCGGTGATGATTTGGATGAAGTCAAATTCATTCGTCAAGAAGTCACTAATGTGCTTGAATCGGCTGGCATGTCATTGCGTAAGTGGAAATCGAACGAACGTCAATTATTATCTGAAGTTGCTAAGTCTTCGCTTGATTTAAATATAGGTTCTAGTGAACCTGACAAGTTGCTCGGACTAGGTTGGTATGCAAGTTCAGATGAACTCGTATTTTCAATGGGCTCAACTATATCGTGTAATAGTAATACTAAACGTGATTTACTTTCTGTGATTGCAAGGATATTCGATCCTTTGGGACTTTTGTCTCCATTTGTAATCACTTTAAAAATGTTACTACAGAGAATGTGGTTGGATAAGTTTTCATGGGATGAGCCATTGCCGACTGAAATTAATTTACAATGGCAAACTATTATTAAAGCTCTGCCCCTTTTAAATGAAGTTCGTATTCCTCGAATTATTGTATGTCATTCATACCGGGAGTTGGAACTCCATATATTCACTGACGCATCTGAGCGCGCATATGGTGCGTGCGTTTATGTCCGAAGTATTAATGAAGAAGGTGAATGTATCGTTAGGTTACTTATGTCTAAAAGTCGAGTGGCGCCAATTAAACCAACCACAATTCCCAGGCTGGAGTTGTGTGGCGCGGTCGTGGGAGCGCGTCTGTATGAGAAGGTGTTGAAGTCCCTCCGGCTTCAATTCTCTCGTGTCTTTTGTTGGACTGACTCGACCATCGTGCTGGGATGGCTACAGATATTGCCTTCAAGGCTTCAGCCCTTTGTACGCAATCGCGTCGCTGAGATTTTAGATCAGGCAGGCCATTGTACCTGGAGGCACGTCCCAACCGATAAGAACCCAGCAGACCTAATATCTCGCGGTGTGAATATTAGTCATCTGCAGGGTTTGGACATGTGGTGGTCGGGTCCTGACTTTCTTTAACAAGACTCAAGTAGTTGGCCTTCGCAATTTAAATGTATAGAATTAGGCTCACTCCCTGAAACTCGACCTGATGTATCATTAAATGTTGTTCTTAACATTAACGATACGACTTTATTAATAGATTTTAAACGTTTTTCGAAGTATTTAAGATGTTTACGTTCCATGGCTTATGTGTTGCGATTCATCAAATTATGTAAACGCCAATCACCCGTTAGTAAATTTTTATCTGATGAAGAATTAAGTAAAGCATTAAATATTTTAATTTATCAAAGTCAACAAGAATCATTTCCTGAACATAAATTACTATTACATAAACAAAATTTACCAAAAAAGAGCGTCCTATTAAAATTTAATGTGTATTTAGATGAAAACAATCTAATGCGTGTCGGAGGGCGTCTCGATAATTCTGATTTCACTTATAATAAACGGCACCCTATAATTTTACAGTCCACTCATAATTTCACTAAATTATTATTCGATTTTCCCTCAGCTATTGTTAGCATCAATTAGAGAATCTTATTGGCCTATAGTAGGTCGAAATTTAGCCAAAGCCTGTTACCATAGATGCGTTCTATGTCGACGTATGCAGGGTAAGGTGGTTACTCCATTGATGGGGAACCTGCCGCGGCAGCGCCTTCTTCCAGGAGGGCATCCGTTTGAAAGCACCGGCGTTGATTACGCAGGTCCACTTATGAGTGCTAGTCGTCAAGGTCGTAGATGTAGACTCGTCAAGGTGTACATTGCAATTTTTATTTGTTTCACCACAAAGGCATTTGGAGCTTGTGGGTGACTTGACTAGTCATAATTATTTATTAGCCATATATCGGTTTATTTCGCGAAGAAGCAAACCCGTCCACATATATTCCGACAACGGTACTTCATTCGTTGGTGCGTATAACGAGCTGTCAAAGTTCTTAAAAACTAATTCAGACTCTTTGAGCGGAAGTATTGCTAATGATGGAATTAACTTCCATTTAATTCCCGCGTATACTCCACATTTCGGCGGCCTCTGGGAGGCGGGTGTCAAATCAGCAAAATATCACTTACAGCGAGTGTTGGGACATTGTAAGTTAACATTTGAGGAGCTTAACACCACATTAGTCCAAATCGAGGCAATATTAAATTCACGCCCACTAACGCCGCTGTCCTCAGACCCTGCCGATTGCACTCCACTGACGCCAGGCCACTTTCTGGTCGGCCGGCCACTCACTTCGTTGCCGCAGAAAAGTTATGCCGATCAATCTGCAACCCATCTCAGTCGTTATCAGCGCATTGAGCAACTCCGCCAGCATTTCTGGACTAGGTGGAGTAAGGAGTATGTTGCAGAGCTGCAGCAACGGACGAAGTGGCGTTCATGTCAAGATGGCTTGAAGAAGGATTCCCTGGTGGTTGTTAGAGAGGACAATCTTCCACCCCTGAAGTGGAAATTAGGAAGAATTGTTGCTGTACACCCAGGTTCTGACGGAATCGTCCGCGTAGCGGATATCAAAACCTCAACTGGAGTCATCAGGAGGGCCTTTAACAGAATATGCCCATTACCAGTAACCTCAGAATCAGAGTCTGGTTGAAAGCATGACTTTCAACGCCCGGGGGCATGTTGGAGCGCCTGCGCAACTTCCATAGCAATAAGTTTTCTGTCCGTGCTAAACTACATATTAACTGTGTTAAGTAAACTGTAGTTCTAAACTGTCACTGTTATCTCAAAAATACAAAGCTCATACACGTAACTAATTCGTTGCCACATTTTTTATTATAAACCCCGCTTATTTCCGCACAACAATTGAATAAAAACATTTGACTTTAGCATTGTACGGAACCGTCTCCACGCGAGTTCAACTCGCACTTAAGTCGGTTTTTAATATATTACTAGCGGGCCTGGCAAACGTTGTCCTGCAACCCGACTATAGCGCCACCTGCCGGGTCCAATTGTTAATCTAAACCATTCTTGCATCCATTGGAACACACACAAAAAATTTCATCAAAATCGGAACAGCCGTTTAGGAGGAGTTCACTTTCATACACACGCACAGAAGATTATTATATATAGGATTTTCACGCACCAATTCGGTTCTAAGTACGACTGTTACTGCGACGCCGCTGCCGCGGTCTTCGAATCTAGTAGATATAAATTATAATTATGACGATGTTACCGGCAGAGGCGGATTATCCTTAAGGCAAACTAGGCATGTGCCTAGGGGCGCGAGGGTACGGCGAATTGCGCCAGTAAGTAAGCCACCTACTTACACAATAAAAAATTTTTGCTTACAACATCAATTTGCTTCTATTTATAACAAAAGGTAAATAGAATCCGTTAAGGATGGGATTGACTAAAACTTACGCCTAAAAACAACCTTGTCGATGGTACATGATCTCTGATTGAAGTTTGAAAGATACGAAAGCAATTGTGACGGTTCCTAAAATACCCTAGGCTGATAAAAATTTCGTTTTTCCTAATTGTGCTGATATTAGTGATTTAGTTAGTGTTAAAGTACGGCTAAGGGATACGCCCCACCAAATCCGCGTAATCCTGTAGAGCTCGTCCCAGACTTGGTCACTCTTCCACCGTTTCTATCAATTTGAATTGAATTCCCATGAAACTATACTGCCTTGTCCCGACAAGACAAGGAGGGGGACACAAAGGTGTTAGTATGGGAATTCACAGGGAGGACATATAAATAAACATATTATGCAATGAAGTTAACAAGACAAGAGGGTATGCAAAAATATAATATAAAATATAAAGGGTGACAATAGGATCGCTACACTTGCGCTTTGGAAATTCATTATTCCAGATTACGTTAATTTACTTATTTACAATATACTAAAGACCCGCCCCAGTGACTTACAACCGTATTCAAATGGATAGCCATTTGAATATGTTTGTGCCGTCGTACGTGCACGGCTAGACCTGAACGCATAGGTCCACTAAGGACACTGCTACGATTCTAGCGGAACACGTTCCCTAGGCTCTATCGACATGCCTTACTCAATCCTAAGACAGAGGACTGAGAAGCCCAACTGCCATCGAGGAAGACAAGATTTCAGTATTTTTCCTATTCGCGTACTAATGTGATTATTCCCTTACGACAGACTACCCCTCTTACAAATTAACACAAAACTAGCACAAGTGCATCGTAGACTCAGTCTGTGGCAGAGTAAATCGCGACTGTACTTGGTATACGCCGAAATGGTATGTCGTCATTTCATATCTCTTTAATCTTCCCCAGTTAGAGGATGCGTCGCAACATGTTTCAGCCACTAGCGCCCAAATCACGTGTCTCGCTAAAGTGTCGAAGGCATAAACTGGCCATTACAATTAGCCGGGTGTGATTTTTTAACGAGACACAGACCCTAG
This sequence comes from Charanyca ferruginea, assembly GCA_947361185.1. Classification (NCBI taxonomy): domain Eukaryota; kingdom Metazoa; phylum Arthropoda; class Insecta; order Lepidoptera; family Noctuidae; genus Charanyca; species Charanyca ferruginea. The sequence continues at coordinate 20,852,692 of OX376070.1, read as the reverse complement.
CGTTCGTAGAACGACTACCAATCAAGTAGAGCTACTTAGCCGAGCCTACCCCCACTACCGAGATATGCGTACAACAAGTCCATTACAAAGTTCTCCGTGCGAGACCTTCTATAGGAAACAGTTATCATCAAAAACATTTGGTCTAATTAGAGTAGGTATAGTATTATATACCATTAACATTATTTTAGTTCGGCATTGTAGCCTAGTCTGATATAATTATTATGCACTATTATAAAGACTTAATCTTACCAAGTATGTACGGTTCTGCCTTCCATATTTTGTGTGTCAGTTAAAAGTCAATTATCGTCAGCAGTCGAGGTAGAGTTTAGCGGAAGGCCTTCCCCGTTTCCCTAAAACCAAACGCTTATGATGATTTCCTGCCAAGGTATGGATTAGGACATGGGCACATAATGTACGGTTAGATTACACTAATATCAGACACTACCTTGTAATAAAGTACCTAGAACTTAAGCCAAAGCTACTGCTCTACGCTACTCTTAATAAACTACGCAGAATGCTTCGCTGATGCACCTACGCAGATTGCTCTTATGACGAACAGCATTTAAAATACTATTAAACACTATCATGATATAAAGTACTCAGTAGTTGCGCCAGATCTAGGATAAATAATTAATTATTAGTCGACCCGCATCAGTATCACCTGACTGCTACCTATAAATTACAATACAAATAAACCTGCACAAGGAATAATATTTAAAGGAACTTAACTATTAAATTAAAATAAGATTAACACTCACCAAATAACGCTTCGAGTGGATTTGATTAAAATACTACAACTTTAATTACCAAACTTGCTTCTCGCCTCGGCCGATTTCCTCTCACGACCTTACACTCACTCCCTACTCTCTACGTGGACCTAACCTCTTCGATTTCAGCAGCCTCCTAACTTAACTAGCTCAGCCTAGAACGAACAGCCCTTCGACGATCGCCGTCTCAAAACTCCCTGTCTGCACTCTATAGTGGTCTAAAACCGACTGCCACGTCCTCAGCCCATCGTTCATCTTCCCACACTTTCGTGAAATCCCTTAGTACCTGACCTTTTGTTTTTGCATCCTTTCTCAATTGTTTTATAGACCCCTTTTAAAGTGTTACTTAGGTCGCGTTTATGGTATGCACATGGTGCGCTAACATTGTAAGTGGTGTTTTTTAGAAATAGAATATTCCATTCGTTTCTTAGAATTGGTTGAAATATTGCTTTCGACCCGTCCCTATTTGTTTTTCTTAAAATACAGAATTTATGAGGGTTTGAGTGGCTCAAACCATGTGGTGATTTTCAAATAAATACTACATTTTGTTATTACCCGACTGTGCGACGCAAAGGAGCGGTAATGTGTTTATTAAATAAGTGTACGTGACAGACAGTCACATTCCCCCCTCTGAAAATCAGACGCGTGACGCAGTACAGCGGATGGGCTTTCACCATAAGTTGAACTGAGCCTCACCTACGGTGATAAGAGTTTTACCCGCCTGGCTGCTTTTATTCCTATATAATCCAATTAGTATTCTAGTTAGAATAAGACTTCAATACGAATTCAATTAGTATTCTAGGTGAATAAGAAAAGCATCTTTAATTAAAAGTCAAATTAGCTCTTCCTCCTATCAATAAATAATATTACAGCGATTTAATTGAATTCAGAAAACCTGTGCATGCTTATAATATATTTTTACATACCAGGATCTCTTACAAGAGTATTGGTCATCTAACCATTCAACCTACGACGCTGACTCGTTTTAAACTCGACTTTTGCTCGAGTTACCGTTGGACAGAGGCCTCTCCAGTAGCGCACCCCGACGCTGAGTTAGCCTCGAAAGCCGCTGATGTAATCCATGAGTTTCTGAAATAGTTCGCACATAGGCATATTAGAATGTATTCTAATTATATGCCCCCCTCTAATTCAAAGAAGGAAAAGCAGTTTGAAAATCCAACAAGATTTGAAAGATAATATAAGAATATTATAATATATACCCATCAGCTAGATTGTCTGAATAGTTATTAGCTAATTAGAATACATATTTGTCAATTCCCCCCTCCGATTATAAAATGGTTGACAACAACTCATTTACTCTAGAGTGATAGCTTTAGTGCCATTGCTCTAAATATCCATATTTAATGAGATAACAAAACCAATACTTTGTAGCAGTGGGCATTAGATGGACAGAGAAAATAAAACTTAGCTTCGCAACAGAGGTCACGCTACAGCTCAGCCGAAGTCAGTCGGTACCAGCCGACTCTGACGAAACTTCTAACCAAGCGCAATGCACAACCAATGGACTGGCTTAGATGAAGCATGATCGCTGCTACGTAAAGCTCATTTCACCTGGAATTTGAAATAAGTCCACACAAGTATCTATTCTTATAAGTATCCTAAGCTTGTAAAAATTAAGCAAATCCTGTAAATGTCCTCTTATTTAAGACAATAAAATAGTTCCAATAGTAATCTTGACACCTTTCTGTTACCAAAGGTTTTGTACCTTAGACTTTTCAATATACATCTACTGTGTAAACATACTATTTCACATATACAAATTTTCAGAAACATTTGCTGGTCGAGCAATTGCATCGTGCGGGAGTCGAACCCACAATTAAAGAACTCTCAATTCGTGATACACGAACCCAATCACTTATCAACATATAAATCAAGTAGGAATTGAACCTACAGTTCATCGCTCAAGAATTAAAACTTTCAATAACCATAATAAGAGATTGCGTAGGAATCGAACCTACAGTTAATTGAAAAAAGACTTCTGATAACAGCGGTACTATACCTTATCGTCTGTTATAACTTACTTATGCTAATTACGTTGTGTTATTTATATAGTAACCCTTTTAAATAGCCCTTTCTCGTTGCACTGACGTGACTCAGTACATTTAATGACGAGAATCCTGGTCACGGCACCACATGTGACGGTTCCTAAAATACCCTAGGCTGATAAAAATTTCGTTTTTCCTAATTGTGCTGATATTAGTGATTTAGTTAGTGTTAAAGTACGGCTAAGGGATACGCCCCACCAAATCCGCGTAATCCTGTAGAGCTCGTCCCAGACTTGGTCACTCTTCCACCGTTTCTATCAATTTGAATTGAATTCCCATGAAACTATACTGCCTTGTCCCGACAAGACAAGGAGGGGGACACAAAGGTGTTAGTATGGGAATTCACAGGGAGGACATATAAATAAACATATTATGCAATGAAGTTAACAAGACAAGAGGGTATGCAAAAATATAATATAAAATATAAAGGGTGACAATAGGATCGCTACACTTGCGCTTTGGAAATTCATTATTCCAGATTACGTTAATTTACTTATTTACAATATACTAAAGACCCGCCCCAGTGACTTACAACCGTATTCAAATGGATAGCCATTTGAATATGTTTGTGCCGTCGTACGTGCACGGCTAGACCTGAACGCATAGGTCCACTAAGGACACTGCTACGATTCTAGCGGAACACGTTCCCTAGGCTCTATCGACATGCCTTACTCAATCCTAAGACAGAGGACTGAGAAGCCCAACTGCCATCGAGGAAGACAAGATTTCAGTATTTTTCCTATTCGCGTACTAATGTGATTATTCCCTTACGACAGACTACCCCTCTTACAAATTAACACAAAACTAGCACAAGTGCATCGTAGACTCAGTCTGTGGCAGAGTAAATCGCGACTGTACTTGGTATACGCCGAAATGGTATGTCGTCATTTCATATCTCTTTAATCTTCCCCAGTTAGAGGATGCGTCGCAGCATGTTTCAGCCACTAGCGCCCAAATCACGTGTCTCGCTAAAGTGTCGAAGGCATAAACTGGCCATTACAATTAGCCGGGTGTGATTTTTTAACGAGACACAGACCCTAGCGTTCGTAGAACGACTACCAATCAAGTAGAGCTACTTAGCCGAGCCTACCCCCACTACCGAGATATGCGTACAACAAGTCCATCACAAAGTTCTCCGTGCGAGACCTTCTATAGGAAACAGTTATCATCAAAAACATTTGGTCTAATTAGAGTAGGTATAGTATTATATACCATTAACATTATTTTAGTTCGGCATTGTAGCCTAGTCTGATATAATTATTATGCACTATTATAAAGACTTAATCTTACCAAGTATGTACGGTTCTGCCTTCCATATTTTGTGTGTCAGTTAAAAGTCAATTATCGTCAGCAGTCGAGGTAGAGTTTAGCGGAAGGCCTTCCCCGTTTCCCTAAAACCAAACGCTTATGATGATTCCCTGCCAAGGTATGGATTAGGACATGGGCACATAATGTACGGTTAGATTACACTAATATCAGACACTACCTTGTAATAAAGTACCTAGAACTTAAGCCAAAGCTACTGCTCTACGCTACTCTTAATAAACTACGCAGAATGCTTCGCTGATGCACCTACGCAGATTGCTCTTATGACGAACAGCATTTAAAATACTATTAAACACTATCATGATATAAAGTACTCAGTAGTTGCGCCAGATCTAGGATAAATAATTAATTATTAGTCGACCCGCATCAGTATCACCTGACTGCTACCTATAAATTACAATACAAATAAACCTGCACAAGGAATAATATTTAAAGGAACTTAACTATTAAATTAAAATAAGATTAACACTCACCAAATAACGCTTCGAGTGGATTTGATTAAAATACTACAACTTTAATTACCAAACTTGCTTCTCGCCTCGGCCGATTTCCTCTCACGACCTTACACTCACTCCCTACTCTCTACGTGGACCTAACCTCTTCGATTTCAGCAGCCTCCTAACTTAACTAGCTCAGCCTAGAACGAACAGCCCTTCGACGATCGCCGTCTCAAAACTCCCTGTCTGCACTCTATAGTGGTCTAAAACCGACTGCCACGTCCTCAGCCCATCGTTCATCTTCCCACACTTTCGTGAAATCCCTTAGTACCTGACCTTTTGTTTTTGCATCCTTTCTCAATTGTTTTATAGACCCCTTTTAAAGTGTTACTTAGGTCGCGTTTATGGTATGCACATGGTGCGCTAACATTGTAAGTGGTGTTTTTTAGAAATAGAATATTCCATTCGTTTCTTAGAATTGGTTGAAATATTGCTTTCGACCCGTCCCTATTTGTTTTTCTTAAAATACAGAATTTATGAGGGTTTGAGTGGCTCAAACCATGTGGTGATTTTCAAATAAATACTACATTTTGTTATTACCCGACTGTGCGACGCAAAGGAGCGGTAATGTGTTTATTAAATAAGTGTACGTGACAGACAGTCACACAATATTCAGGAAAGATACAAAAGCAAAAGAAAACTTTTCTTTTTCATAGTTATGTTTTTGCCTTCTAAACGTACTGAAGGTTTTATATTTTTTTGCCTACTTATATTTGTTAGCCTATTATCGATAGTACATACTACATATTTATGTGTTGTTTACAGAAAAAGATCTTGCTAATACTTACTTTTTTCGATAGATAATCAAAACTTATTTCTACGCGATACCGCGGCACTACTGCTCATGAAATTTAAACCTAGGTATTTTTTTGTATATTTTTTCCATTTTCGACAAATTCAAATCTAGGTTTTACATAAAACTTCAGACCTCTGCGATACTTTTTCAGCGAGATATCGGCGATAACGTGTTTCCCGCAGTTGCAATGGCGCGGCCATGAGGGTTTAGTCTTACAGCTCCTAAAATATAAACCTAGGATATTATTTTGATGTATTTTTTCAAATTTCGACAAATTCAAATCTAGATTTTTCAATAAATTTCAAACGTCTGCGATGCATTTCCAGCGTGATGTCGGTGATAACGTGTTATTCACCGTTTCAATGGCGCGGCCATGGGGTTTTTGTCTTGCAGCTCCTAAAATATAAACCTAGGATTTTTTCTGCATATTTAATTTTTTTTTACAAATTCAACCTGTTATTTACCTGAATTTCAGGTCTCTGCTACGCTTAGTTTTAAAGATCTCCGTGGCCGCGCGGTTCTCCGCGTTTCAATGGCGCGTTTCAAACCCTTATAACTTTTTAACCATAACTTCGACAACTTTATAGTTTTAGGAATCAACTTTTACAAAATGTTACATAATCTTGGAATAGTTTTTTCTTTTTCGAATTATCGCCGTAGCCGCGCTGTCGAAACGCACACGTTGACAGCGGTTTCGGTGAAACTATAGTACCTACGAGTTATTTTTAATATAGGGGCGCCGACGAGATGCTTGCCTACGGCGCTCTCAACGTTTAATCCGCCTCTGGTTACCGGTTACGGTTCACAATCACTACCCGCATTTCAAAAGAGAAAAACGCCACCAGTGTGCGTTCAATTCGTACGTCCACTATCGTATGTATACCTACATACGATTCAAATTCGTGTCGTGTATTCGTGTGAATAGCTGAAAACGCAAAAACGCGCTTCAACACGCACTGCGGCTAGCGGTTTGCTTAAATTTATTTCATTTCACCATGGATTTCTGGCGAGCAGCATGTGTTGTAGCTTTGATATTGAAATTAAAAATGAAGATACATGGTAAATTAGATTTTACTAAGAATGTATTAATCTACCAAAACATAAAACGGTTTCAAAATAAGTATTATCAATTTTGTGGGTCTTTCATACTTTTTTTAAATGTTGGCAATGTAAATATTTCTGCCCCGGGTACCTCTTCTACATTCGCCCATGGATACAAAGTTGACACCCCCTGGTCGAGACTGAATAAAAACCGAATGCGATTAATCGCCGTGCGTGCGCCACAGTACTGTTACTATGGGACACAAAAAAACCGCGCGTTTTCAAACAGCGGAAAAAACGTAACAAGTTGCGTTTTTAAAATCAGTCACTGAAAAAAGTCACTAATGCGTGCACTTGTATAGAAAGCTATGTGTTACATTTTTTTGCGGTTTCAGACCTGCGGTTAAACGCGGGCGTTTAATCACAGTGCGTGCTAAGCCTTAGCGACCGATGTTTCACTAAAAACACAAGCTCAGATTATGAAACAAAAGACAAATAGACCGTGCGGAACACTGAGAGTGAAGCCAAAAAAGCAAATACAAAATCAAAAGCGAATACCTACAATCTCGTGATTGTATTTGGTTTTGAATGTGTAATTGCTTTTTTGGCTTCACTCTCAGTATTCCGCACGGTCTATCTGCCTTTTGTTTCATAATCTGAGAACACAAGTTACCGTTTTGAATAACTCGCCAGCTCATTGCTCTCTTACCCCCTGGCCACAGCTAACCCCCTGGCCACAGCTAACAGCGACGCGAATTGCGGCGCGACTTGCGGGGCGTCAAGCGTGGAGCGCCGAAAACAAATGGTAGACAACTTATGAAGTATGCCACAGCTACCGGCGACTGAATTGCGGCGGCGACAGGCTGCGCAAAGCCCGAGTGAAACAAATGTACTAGCGAGTATTGAGGTAGCCACAGCTCAGAGCCACAGTAAAGATATCTATACAGTATTGTAACTCGGCCCTGTCCTTGAAATAATTACCTACACGCGCGCAGTACCTCAACATGCGATAGGGTTGACACGCGTACAGTTTTTGAATTTCTTCCTAGTTTGTGTTTTATTTTCTTTCTAGTTTTGTGAATGTAAATATTATATTTTTTATTTAATATAAAAAAAATCCGTAAATGAAATAGGGAGCGTTCAATAAAAATACATTTTATGTTTTTGATTAGATTTAATTAAAAAAAACAACCATTATAAATTTGAGACTGAAAAATATTTGCGCCTCGCCTGAGACGTACGAAAATCAAGGCGTCTGAAAAAAAAAATGATTTCCCTTTATTCTAGGTAAAAAAACAAACTGCAATCCTTACAAACTTCAACACCTTGAAATAATTAATAATATTCTTTTGTCATCTCAGCTTATTAAGGTCTCCATTACCACTTTTTACCATTTTGTGGTCACTCATCCTATGTCGAACTGCTGCCAGACGTTACTTAATATCAACAATCTCATCGCGTGTGCGATACCTAAGTTTAGCAATCAAAGCCTCTAACTACCTACTACAAAATCTTCAAAAATAAACAATAATGTAAATCTTACTTAGTAGGTAGGTATAGACTCCAGCACAAGCTACAACAATCTGTCCAATTTCTTTGATAGATTTTTAATTTTATTACAAAAACATAAGGTTTATATTTAATTGGGGAAATTTGACAATTTGGAATGGCCTGATGTGCTGGCATCTATACCTATCATTTACTCTCATAATCATTATTTAATGATAGGTATTTCGATTAATTCCACAACATATTTATGTAGCTAGGTACATAAGTAGGTAGATAGTCTAGCCTAAGAAACTACCTACTTATCAGTTCTTTTTAACGCGAATGTAGGTAGGTCGCTTTTTTCACCCTATCCACTTATTTATTTATGAATCCGTACTGGGAAGAAAAAAAAGCGAAATACTTACATTAAAAAAAAAAACAAATTACGTACTAATAGCTTACCTTTCGTAGTTTCTAGGTAATTTAAAAAATGCTATTTCTGGGTGCGTTGCTGACGAATTGAAGCAACCAAAAACAGCACAATATATTTTACAATTTCTATTTGCCATATTAAAGAAGCACTTAAGTATTTATACTTATTTTGTTAGAATATTAGTCACAAATCGCACTCTTACTGCTTACAAAATCATCACACCGTCCATTCGCCACTGCGGCGCATCCGAGACTGTCGGTATACTAATTTCCCTACTAAGTCGGCGCGTCTAGGTTTAACTCGCGTTCCGACCGTTTGTATGAAGATAGAATACTGTATCGATATCTTTACTGTGTCAGAGCGGCGCGCGCGGCGGCATCGGTGGACGCATTTGGATTCGCGCGACCGAAACAAATAATTTTGTTTTTATCGCGCGTTGAGCTTATATAAATAATGGATACGGATCAATTTATTAGTGAAATACTGAGTAAACCAACAATATATAAATATAGGCATGTTATAAAAAATATGGGACGAAATAAAAAAACAATTCATCGGAGTAGTTCCTATATTCATAATGAAGATTGTGAAATTCGTTAAATTCTCTCCTTTTCTGGTAAACTGGGTGCACTCCTATTCTTGACTGAATGATATCTTGTGCTAAGATCGCACTTATTTCTAGGCAATACTATGCCACTTTTGATAGGGCAATTTTAATTATATCGTTATCTAAATACGTCCACCGCTACAGCCGCGGTCGCAGCTAGTCGAGATGTGGCATACCATCGCAAATAGCGCCGCCCGCTGCGACTCCAGTCGCGCCGCAATTCGCGTCGCTGTTAGCTGTGGCCAGGTCGTTTAGGGGAGAAACGGGAAGATTGTCTTCATTAAAGCATTTTAGTCCATGCGCAGTCGAAAACTGCGTGATAAAGATTCGAATCTACAAATAGCACCAGTACACTAATTTGATAACAGGAAAGCACTAATTCTGTGACGCCAAACTCAGTAAACTGACGCGATCAACCGCACACGACGTAACATGGCCGGTGGTCGAAAATTCAAATATTTTAATTTTAATTTTCGTACTTCCAAGCTTTCAGAGCCGTAATTTTATTATTATTATTATTATTATTCATGTATTTCGGACAGAATCCATATAATGTGTTAGTAACAATTCTCTTAAATATATGTTAGTAGGTACATAATGTAAATAGCAGAAAATAAAACAATTACAATCGTCCCGTCACTATTCCCACCCAGTGTGCCTGTATGGGACAGTCATGGCGGGATGCAATCATCTGCAGAATGCTGTTGGTGCTACCATGCAGTCTTTGAAATAATGACGCCACTTTCTTAACAGCGTAGAAGCCGTCAACGCGCGCATTTGTAAACATTTGTGACGCACTACAATAGCGCGGCAATCCCAACAAGCAACGCTCTGAAAGCTTTATTATACTGTATACGCAGGACGTTGTAGGCTCGTTGCGCATTCCGAACCCACAGGCCGCTCGAGTAAAAAGATTGGCAATACGCCCCGAAAAGTGTTATTTTAACTTCCTTAGTACATCGAGCGTACCTACGGGCCAGCATATTGCTCCTTACCGCCAACGCCCTGCGTTCTCTTTCTATATCTGAATCATCTTTTAAGTCCTCCGTGACTAGATGACCCAGATACTTAACCTTCTGCACAACTTTCAATGCCGTTGCCTCGACCAAGATCGGACGCACTGTACTAGGTCTCTGATTTCCTGCCCTAAAAATCAGTACCTCACTTTTCTGTGTATTATACCTAAGATCATGCTCAGACGAGTAGCGTTCACAGATACTAAGTAATGTCCTCATGGTGTTGACCGAGGGGGCTAGCAGAACCATGTCGTCTGCATAGCTTATGTTGTTGACACATGTTACGTCAATATAGCACCCGACATGTGTCCTGCTGAGCTCCTCGATCAACTGGTTCATATACAGGCTGAAGAGGCCAGTAGATGTGAGGCCGCCCTACCGTACACCACATTCCAGCCTATATTCGTCAGATAGCGTATCCCCCCCATCTCACCTGGTTAGTCTGGTTTTTATACCAGAATTTGAGAATACTGTTATACTCCTTTGGCATGCCCGTTTCCTCTAGCTTTCGCCACAGTATGTCATATGCAACTGTGTGAAAAGCTTTTGACACATCGAGGAAACAGGTATATATCGGTGTCTTCCTCTCCGTGTAATACCTGACAGTATGCTTAAGGCATAAAATAGCACTCTCAGTGGATAGTCCCGCCCTGAAACCGAATTGTGCGTCATGTAAATGTAAGTACCCACTGTGATTCTGATTAAGCAAACTGTCAAGTATCGTCGCTGTTGTAGTAGCAAGTGCGATGGGTCGATAATTAGTCCTATGCACGGAATAATAAAAACAAGAGGAAGTGCCCTTAGTCTTACTTAATACCGGATCCAGTGTCGCCAAACTCACACTTTTGCAAATTAAAATGTACTTGCAATACACAAAAAACGATGATATAATTGGATACAAATTATGAACGCAACTTTGGCGAAAAGCTTATTTTATTGTTGTTCGAAATTAAATCGTATCACAACTGACGAACGTTGCTATTATTTTACATGACAAAATCACTAAAGAGATTTTTTCCATCTAACAATCCAGTTCGAGCAATGTCCAACGAGTTCAGCTATTCGACGCTAGAGAGCGCTGTTACCAAATTACTTAACATGACATTTATTGTTACTATGAATAGATGTCATTTTCGCATGCGACTGTTAACTATTTTGCTATTCAATGAGAGATGTGGTCAAGTTATCGATAATTTGTACAATGTAAGAAATATATTAATCTTTTTAATGTACGTAATGGATCAAAAATGATGATTAACTAATGATGTATTGATATATTTTTCTGCGATACCTTTCATTGAGTCCGTAATATGATTGTATGTAGGAAATTGATTGACATCCCAATGAAATGACGCATTATTTTAGACATGACAATATCTTTTCTAAATATGTGACAGTCTTTTAAAAACATAATTGACATCTCAATTCTTGTACATGAAAATAAACTATAAACATGTATATAGAATATTTATAGGCCTACGTCTAACCGCGAATGAATGACTATTTGCCAGAATATAGGTATAAGGTTTTTAAAACTCATTCTTTCAAACTCATACTTTTATTTATTAAAAAAAAAGTTAGGTACCTACTTTAAAAACATGTTATTGTTATTGTGTTATTGTTTTGTCGACACGAACTATTTGCATTAATGTGTCCCATCCCTAAACGAGTAGCGTCGAAGTTTCTAGAATTTATGCCACGTAAAACGATTACAGTCAAGACAGCGAGCAAGCTAATTTAGACTTTAGTGAATGGACATAAGGTAGTTTTTAGTTTGCATCAAAGCAAAAATAAGGTATTGTCAATAAAAATCGATTATATTGAAATATATGAAAGTTTTATACTTTTTGGTGATACGATTGACCTCTGCAAGAAACATTCTTTGACCTGCTATCATTTTTGCATGTAAAAATTGCACAATAAGGCATGGTTGTATTTTTTTTCCTTACGATTTCGTTATAGTTACATTCGGTAGTTATACCTACCGCTTCAAAATCTATTTATAATTTTAAATCACTAAACTATCCTCAACTACAAAACGTAGAATATTTACTCCTAAATAATAAAAGTGTTTCTTTCTCACCACAACACCTATCTTTATTTATTTCTTCTTTTTTTTAACACATTGCCATACTAGGGGAATATCTCCGAGAGCACATGAATAAAAATTCTCGGTTTTTTATTCATGTGACGTGGGTGCCTTTTCAAACATGTACTCTCACATACAAAAACGACGACAATTTAAAATATCATCATCATCATCATCATCATTTCAGCCGAAAGACATCCACTGCTGGGCATAGGCCTCCCCCGAAGGGGGCGGTTTGCGATAATCGCCACGCTTGGCAGGCGGGTTGGCGATCGCAGTATGGTTGTTACAAAGGCACAGAGAACGCTGCTGCCCATTCTCTGGTGAGTCCCTTAGTCGCCTCTTACGACACCCACGGGAAGATATGGGATGGTGCTATTCTTTACGTCCGACACCACACGGACTATTCATTTTATTATTTAAAATATAGGGACACTGTTTTATTGACTTTAACGGGAATCACTCAAAATGAGACTATGTATTATCTGCTACCTAATTACCAATACACCCTTATAGTGCCTAGTCAATAGCCCACTGATGTGATTATTCTACTTCCTAACGACCCGTATCCTACTATACTATAATACACGCGAAAATTTGTGAAGATGGATGGGTGGATGTTTGTTATTCTTCCACGCTTAAGCTCCTCACATATCAGGGCCATGCCCGGGACGGGGACGGTCCGTGGCCGTGATAAGACCGTGCGTCCGGATCCCGTCAGGGCTGCGTCAGGCACTTTTTGTTCACACATGTCAGGGACGGGTTACCTATCATAAGATCGAAAAATATTTGACCGAATTTCATTTCACCTAAAACTTTTCAACTATTATCGTTTCGTTTTTTTTTACTTCATCGAAGTCACGTCTGCCACTGTATCAGTTGACCTATTATCAATTCGATTTTTTTCGTTATTCCGACGTTTCATTTGGTCGATGAACTTTTTACCGAAGTTAGACTTAGCCGAATAACATTTGTTCGAAGTATTATGATTCCAAACATTCATTATGCCACTGTTTTAATTACCATATTTTCATTTCATCAAACGCCTAGAAAGTTTGTGCACACTATTTCATATCTGCTTCATTCTGCTATCTGCTTGCTTGCATGCAGCATGCAAGCAAGCATGCAGCGTGCAAACAAGCATGAAACATGCACAAGCATTGTTTCTGTCACGACTCCGGCGCTGCGAGGTCTGAGCGGCCCCACGCGAGCTTATCGTCGCTTATCGCCTGCTCCTCAGCTCGCGGGCCGCCCCACCCCTACGCGCCTACGCGGGCTTAAATTTCACTCTAGGCGAAGGGCAGACAAGACTGCGTGAAGTCGGTTTTGCAGCGATTCGTTTCTGTCACAAAAATTTTGTAGCCTATTGATTTTTTTATGACACTATTTTATTTTATATTGATAATGCTACCAGGTAATCTTATATATAAAAATCTTCTGTGCGTGTGTATGAAAGTGAACTCCTCCTAAACGGCTGGACCGATTTTGATGAAATGTTTTGTGTGTGTTCCAGTGGATTTGTGAATGGTTTAGATTCACAATTGGACCCGATAGGTGGCGTTTTAGTTCTAGGACTTGTTTTTATTTTCAGGCAGGACAACGTCTGCCGGGCCCGCTAGTATTCTGTAAAATGTTGTTTCGGTGTGGTGAAAATATGGCAAATAAATCATTTGGCAAATGAAAAAAGTTCAAAAGAGGCTTCGGCCAATAGCAAAAAGTTAATTTGTAAATCGACGAAAAATAGTTCGGTAAAATAATACTTATGACACATGATACTTCGATGATATAAAAATATGTCAAATAATGCATATAGCAAAAAAGACATCGGTCAATAGTTTTCGGTAAAATGAAATTCGGAAAAAAACATTTCGGAAAAGTGATCGGTTCCCCAGGGACGTGACCGCACCGAGGACAGGCCGCGACCTTCCATCTGTACCCCTCAGTCACCATTTTATTATATATACCTAACTTATCTATTAAAAACTCGACATTATTTTTTTTTAAATAATGATAATAATAATAAATTCTTTATTTTCTCTTCCACAAATAAAAATTACAAAACACAACATAATATATATAGACACCAAATTCCAACTAATAATAAAAGGAACTCAACTTACAAAGGACAACATTGAGAATTTGAGCAAGGTGTTACAAAGGTGAGAATATTTTATTCGTGGGAGACTGGTGCCTAAACTAAGCCGAAGCCTGTATTTCAGGACACCAGGTGCCCCCATCAAGATATGCGCGACGTGCTTGAAAGATATCGTCAACCGGACCGACGCTGTGACGTGCACGGGTACGTCACAGCGGCGTCGGCCCGGGCACTGAAGCTCCGTCGCCGGCCCGAACACGGACGTGTGTGAACGAGTTCATATAAAATGTTCACAACTATATTTTTTCAGGGACACGGACTGTCCCCGTCCCGGGCATGGCCCTGATATGAGTGGATAGAGCTTAACACGACTGAACGGAATTAGCTGAAATTTGGCACACATAGATACTATGCTAGCATAAGGCGCTTCCCTGACCAAATAACCTTGACCATACTTTTGATCTTTGCCGCAGAATCGAAATTCGCTAAATTTTTGCGGTTTTTTTTGGTTATAAAACAAGAGAAACGATCTATTAAAATAAAATAAAACGTGAATTATAAAGATTTTGAAGTTACCTATCTATTAGTGTAATCCTCAAATTAATAGCACGCGCGGAGTCCTTTTTTTTTCTAGTCTGTGACTATGATGTAAATGTGTGCGTGAGGCATGTTGGTACAAACGGTCCGGCTTACTTAGGGTGCTTCACTTTCGATATGCGTGGCGCGGAGTCCTTCCTTTTTACTAGTCCGTGCTTAACACATACGATGTAATATTATTTTATCCTGGTTTTTGTTCCTGTGGAATAATAGGAGTTGGACTTAATTCTGAATTATTCCCAGACGAAATCGCGGGCAGAAGTTAGTTAAATTACAAAATTTCCTTAGACTCGATCATGGTTATTAATATTTTAATTAACGGGTTTCCGGGTTTGCCCCACTACTTTCCGTGTAGGATTCCCTAACAAAATTGTAATAGACAGGAACCCTAGTGCATATTCGTCCGTCTGTATGTCACATGTGTATATTCCAACAACTTTTTATGCTAGGTTTAGGTTTGAATAACTTATAAATAATCTTTACTCTCTTATATTGCAAGCAGTGCCCGACCTTACTTCTTGATTGAACGACAATAATGAGGAGCGATAATTAAGGACCATTAGGATTACTAAAATTGTTTTTTTTTATCTATAGGTATTACCTTATAATAATAAAATATAGTACTAGAAATATAAAGTGTCATTGTAAAGGGCCGCAATTTTATTTTTGCCTGGAGCAGCTAAACAGCTATATCGTTCCCTCATAGCAAATCACAGAATTAATAAAAATAATATCTAAGATTATTAAAACAAGGGCCGAATTTGTGGGATGGGAATGGGGTCGGATTTTAAAGTGGACATTAGTGTTAATAAAAGAATTTTGGAAGTATTAGAAGAGTCACCAAACATCAGCTTATTAAAAAAGAAATATTGTGGGCAAGAATAGAGTACGGCCTAAAACGCACTTGCGGCAGGCCGCAGTACCTATATACTGCGACGACTGCCTGGAGGACACGGGCGGTGCAGCATATGCTGGCAGAGCATGCTGCTTGGGAGGAGCCGCGCCGTGCCGTCTCAGAAGTAGACACTTAAGCAGTGACCTGTCGAATACAAAGCATTTCTAGTCGTATTCTTATCGCATTCGCATTTCTTGTCGTTGTCAAGTCTACAAATAATTATTTTGCATATACAACAATCACGCGAAGAAAGATTTAATATTACTGGTTTTAATTCTCTCATAGCGTCGCTTTAGAGTGAAAACCATACAATCGCATAGAGCACAAATTCAAACTGAAAATTGGTATAGAGACCACATCACCAATCAACTTGCTTTTTATGATCTGGTAAAACGCGATTCCCCCATAGATTTTGTAAAGGTGCGTACAGATTAAGTAACATGTTGTATAACTTGTGTTTTATAACACGTTCACATTTTGTTGTTATAACATTGTATTTCTAATGTGTACAATATTGTTATATATGTTGCAATGTTGAATTGTCGTTTGTCGTTCTGCAGTGCTGTTCACTACTGTATAAAGTATATACACATTGTTGTAAATATTAATAACATGCATTATAAAAAAAAATACATTATATAACATTCAGCCTCATACATTACAACATTTTATAACATATTATGTTATATAATATGTATGCACCTTAAGGAAATATGTTGCGGTGACGTCACTTATTTACCAATAGGGTATTTTACTCTGAGAAAAATTTATTTTCTAAATATTATTCAATTCAATTCAATATATTTAACTCGGACAAGGTACGTCCATTTTTTTTTGTAATTTAGATAGTTTACAAAAAGTAGTCGGAAAATGTTAGTTTTAGTTCATAGAATATTTTTTTTAATCTGTTTACAACACCGTGAAATAGTAGCCGCCATGTTGTTACGTAGTACAGCTGTGGCGCGTTTTTCGCCCGCACACAGATCAAGGGGTAACACAAAAGTGTCAACTGTCAGTCAACTGATTGGCGTAGGCTTTGTACTTTTATTATTTTCGTCACCAATGTAGTTTTTCCGGTTTTTTCTTCCGGATTTTCTCTTAGTCGCCTTCTACGAACCCTAGGCATGAAATGCGTAGGTGCTATTCTAGCCCAGATACCCCACGGGCTAATATGAGCATATATAGAGGTTTATATAAATAGGTATCACAGAGAGAGAAAAAACGATGTTTCTAATTTTGTAGCACAGTTTATTAAAGAACAGAAAAGGATATAAAAAAGAAACCGTAAAAATATATTTTCCGATCCCGACTCGCACTTGACTGATTTTTTTAACTAACAATCTATACTCCCTTATCGCAGGAAGTCATAAGTAGATAGGTAAAGTTATATAAATGCGGAAAATATTTGGAACAGCACAGTGTTGAAGGACCACGACAACGGTGTAAACCAGGCGTTACTAAGTCTAATAATTCAATTAATTAGTCAACCTACCACCATGAAAAAGCCTATTATACTGGCCTTGGTTATCTTATCGATAGCAATGTCAATAGTCGGCGTGGTGCTCTTTGCAACCTTGAAAGCTAAAACTAATTACTACTACTCCGCGCAACCAGTAACAGCAGGTCAAAATTCTACTAAGACGAATGGAACTGCAGCAAACCTGACGACAACTAAAGGGGTTAACACTGCGACGAAAACGAGAAGTAACGAAACGAAAGGAGAAGAAACTACACCGAAGAAAACTGAAGAGGATAAAATTGTAGCGAAAGGAGAAGTAACTACCACTAAGAAAACTGAAGACGATAAAACGGTGGCGAAAGGAGAAATAAATACCCCGAAGAAAGCTGTAGAGGATAAAACTGTGGCGAAAGGAGAAATAAGTACCCCGAAGAAAGTTGTAGAGGATAAAACTGTGGCGAAAGGAGAAATAAGTACCCCGAAGAAAGCTGTAGAGGATAAAACTGTGGCGAATGGAGAAATAAGTACCCCGAAGAAAGCTGTAGAGGATAAAACTGTGGCGAAAGGAGAAATAAGTACCCCGAAGAAAGCTGTAGAGGATAAAACTGTGGCGAAAGGAGAAATAAGTACCCCAAAGAAAGCTGTAGAGGATAAAACGGTGGCGAAAGGAGAAATAAGTACCCCAAAGAAAGCTGTAGAGGATAAAACGGTGGCGAAAGGAAAAATAAGTACCCCAAAGAAAGCTGTAGAGGATAAAACGGTGGCGAAAGGAGAAATAAGTACTCCGAAGAAAGCTGTAGAGGATAAAACTGTGGCGAAAGGAGAAATAAGTACCCCGAAGAAAGCTGTAGAGGATAAAACTGTGGCGAAAGGAGAAATAAGTACCCCGAAGAAAGCTGTAGAGGATAAAACTGTGGCGAAAGGAGAAATAAGTACCCCAAAGAAAGCTGTAGAGGATAAAACGGTGGCGAAAGGAGAAATAAGTACTCCGAAGAAAGCTGTAGAGGATAAAACTGTGGCGAAAAAAGCTGCATCTATCCCGAAGAACACTGAAGGGGTTAGTGAAAGTGCTACGGAAAAAGACCTACCCGAAGAAAAGAAACTGAATGATCTATTTATACAATTCAGAACATTATTAGAAACTACTACTTTAAAACTCGACACTAAAATGAAAAACAAGCTGTTAGAATCATTAACAATTTTGCAAAAAGATGTAACAACGCTTTTGAAGCTATAGGCTATATGCTATATGCACTGTTGGATATTATAACCTTCTTCTTAACATAGCCACAACGACCGGTCCTGTGGTCATGGTTAGTGACTTCGTTAGTGTTGCCAATCATAATGTTAAGTTAACCAGTAATACTGTTTTAACATTATGATGAGCAACAATCTTCTAGCTTTATTTTAATTTCAAATGCTGTTCACTGTTCAAAATAAAGTATCCAAATACTATTTCGACAGCCAACCAGCTGTTAGGTATTTATTCAATGAAAATGAGCTTCGGTTTAATTTTGTAAAATGTGGCAAAGTGTGACAAATAAGGTGCGCGAAAGATATAAAAATTATAATTAGATTTGTTCTAAGCATTAAAAATTTTTGTAAGACTTTAAATATTGACTTTTTTTTCTCCAACCTCATTTATGTTTTATTGTGACCTCTTGTATTCAGTCAATAAAAATCTCAGTCAGTGCGGTAGATACAGAAAGCTGCAGGGGTGTCTTCTATTGATGACAATGTATGGAACATATGTGATTTTCTTTTAATATCGGACGTAAAATGTGGACCCCTTGAGGTCTGGAATCATAACCCCATAGTCCTGCGGTTATTAAGCTTTTACAAAAAACCCTGTTAGGTCCCATAATAATATCAGGGGTACGACAATTTACAAGATAAAATGACCGCCATCAGACCAAAAAAGCTGCTTCTGAGACATTTGTAAAAAGATGATTTTTCAAAAAGTGCTGACGAAAGACGAAAGCCGAAAAACTAAATGCTAATTGAAAGTACAAAGTGAGAACATTACAACATCGTCCATGTATATTTTTTTGCTTTCTGACGATTTTTTCAAAAAGTGCTGAATTAATTTCGATAAAAAATATATTGGTCCCATATAATACAAATGTCTCAGAAGCAGCTTTTTTGGTCTGATGGCGGTCATTATATCTTGAAAAAAAAGAATTTTCAAAATCGCTTTACATTTGCCGGAGAAATCGCGTAACAAATATACAAAAAAAAAGAATAGAAAGAAACATACAGACGAATTGAACCTCCTTCCCTTCTTTTTGAAGTCGGTTGAAAATGTAGCAAATGTTCAGTACAGGAACATAATAAATAATAGGCGACTCAAACGATAGAACAACTTATATTAACAGTTATAAATTGACAACATTGGTTGTGCAAAGGAAGGCGATCTATCGACGAGTGCGTGTGCGCGGCGTTGTATGGAACAGTAGGGCCTTTGACCATATTGACCCCCTTCTCTCCTTTCAGTCCCCGCGGACATCGTCACGCAGCTGTAGATGCGTTGACATATTCCCGGCCTTGGAAAGCTTATCAGCTTTCAAGACTTGCTTCTTCATCCGGCCTTGGGAGCAGACAGATTCGGTTGAGTGCGCGCCGGACGGTCCCTCGTGCTGTATTAATGTCAGCGACGCGCGTTACACCATCAGATCCCGGGAACAACCTCTGAATACGCCCGAGACGCCAATATAACGGTGGAGCATTGTCTTCCTTCAATATGACCAAGTCATCGATTTGTAGGCTCTCCGCGGATTTAGTGCGCCACTTGGTCCTCGTCTGAAGCTCAGCGATGTATTCATGGCTCCAGCGCTGCCAGAAGTGTTGTCTTATCTGCTCAAAGCGCTTGAACCTGTCAAGACGATTGGCATTAGAGGCTTGTAGACACGGAGATGGCAGTGACTGGAGCGGTCTACCAATCAAAAAGTGGCCCGGGGTCAAGGGATAGAAATCAGTGGGTGAGGAGCTTAATGGACATATAGGTCGGTTATTGAGGATACTCTCTATTTGAGCGAACAGAGTAGACAATTCCTCGAAGGTAAGATGAGCAGTCCCTAATATCCTAGTCAAATGGAACTTGGCAGATTTCACACCGGCTTCCATCAAGCCATTGAAGTGAGGAGCGTATGCAGGTGAGTAACGAAATTCGACGCCCTCGTTAGCGGCAAAATCAATAATGGAATGGGCATTACTGTCAATAAATTCTTTAAGCTCCTTAGATGCGGCAACAAAGTTTCCACCATTGTCGTAAAATACTTGATTTGGTAGACCTCTCCGAGAAACAAAACGTCTTAAACTTAAAATAAAAGCATCCTTTGAGAGTTCACTCACTGCTTCCAAATGAATGCACTTATATCTAAAACATATAAAAATACACAAATAACATTTTGTTATTTTACAACCGCGACCTTTGCGATCCGTAATCATAAAAGGGCCAGCAAAATCAGTCCCCACAGTGCGAAAAGGAAAATAAGGAAAATCAGGAACTAGTCTTTCGGCAGGTAGGTTTCCCATGATATTTTGCATCGTTTTACCTTTAAAACGCCTACAAACGTTGCAATTACGAGCTGTTCGCCGAGCTAAATTTCTTCCACCAATAGGCCAAAAACGAGTGCGAATTGACGCTAGCAAGGCTTGTGGACCTATGTGCAAAAGCCGGCGGTGTTCCTGTTGGAACACAAAATGGGTAAAATGGTGTTTGTGGCTTAATAGCATGGGATGTTTCATGTCAAAGCTACATTCCGAAGTTTGGATTCGACCACCTACTCTGATAATTCCTTCATACAAGAAAGGATTAAGTGCGGCAATATGAGATTTCGAATTAAGTGGTTTTCCTTTGACTAGGAAATCAAATTCTTTGGGGATATCTGGGATATGTAAACTAATGTTTTGAGAGCTTTATTAAGCTCTTCGACAGTCAGTGAGCCTGTGTATTTATTACTAGGATTTTTGCAATTATTAATAAACCTGTTTATATAACAAAAAATGTGTTGAAGACTTTTTAAATTAGAGTATTTATTTAGTTGAAAGGATGTGTTTGTGCTAACGATAGCAGTAGGATGTGCCTTAACTTCAGGTAAATCGTTAGTGTCAGTATTAGTTTGTGACTGTGCACTAGGCCAATTAGACTCGGGTACTAACAAGAACTCGGGTCCATGCCACCACAGGCCACATTCAGCGACTTCTTGTGGGTTTACGCCACGGGACAGTAAGTCAGCTGGGTTGTGTTCCGTGGGAACGTGGCGCCACGAATTGGTGTCAGTCAGTTCCCTGATTGTGGCAACTCTATTGGCGACAAACGTTTTTAAATTGGATGAACCGATACGTAACCAACTAAGTACAATATTTGAGTCAGTCCAATAAACATGTCTTGCAATGTTACGTGGCAAGGCCTTTGTTACAGAAGAGCACATTTCAGCCGCAAGTAGAGCACCTGAGAGCTCGAGTCGCGGAATTGTAATCGAGTTTGATGCGGGTGCAACGCGAGATTTGGCACACAATAACTGGACGTGTACTTGTCCTTCCTTTGTTATGGACCGTAGATACAAGCACGCACCGTAAGCACGCTGAGATGCGTCACAAAAACAGTGCATTTCAACACACATTGGTTCAGCAATAGATACCCATCTCGGCACAGAGAAGGTAGATATTGACTCAAGACCTTCACTGAAAGTTTTCCATGTTTTTACTACCTTTTCTGGTGCAGGATCATCCCAGTCAAGCTTAAGTGACCATAAGGTTTGAATTAAAATTTTGGGAACGATAGTGCACAAGGATAGGAGCCCCAGGGGATCGAAGATTTTGAATGTTGATGACAGGATGCTCCGCTTAGTAACAACAGACAAAAGGTCTACTGTGATAGGAAAGTGAAGGCTGTCAGATGAAGGATTCCAATCCAGGCCTAGAGTATTAGTCGACTGACTTAGTTTAAGGTTTCCGCCAGACTGGACCTCATCTAAAGGCAGTATAGAAGGTAAATTAGATCGATATTTTCGAAGATTGAAGCCAGCGCTAAGAAGAACTGTAGAAGTTAATTGTTGAATAGAACGAAGCTGATTTTCATCATCATCACTAGTTAACAAATCATCAACATAAGTTTCTTGCTGAATAACTGTTTTGATTAAATCATCATCGCATTCTTCACCTACTTGCCATAGACACTTAGTGGCAAGATAACTAGCGCTAGCATATCCGTAGGTAACCGTATTAAGCCTGAGAGTTTGCAATGGTTTATCTTCCGCATCACGCCACAGAATCAGCTGCAAATTACGGTGAGACTCGTCTATCAATACCTGGCGGTACATTTTTTCAATATCCGCCGACAACACATACCGGTATTGACGGAATCGAATAAGGATATTGAAAAGAGAGTCTTGAATTGTAGGGCCTATCATTTGAATGTCGTTTATAGACAAACCAGATGTGGTGCGAGCTGACGCGTCAAAAACGACGCGAAGGCGAGTGGACTCACTGTGCTCGCGAATGATCGGTTGATGCGGGACAAAGTAGGCTCTCTCGGGTCGGTCTACCTCGGAGATTGACAGGTGACCTAGCTTGTGGTACTCATTTATGAATTCCACATAAGAAGACTTAAGGTCAGGCTGCCTGTGAAATCTGCGTTCCAAATTAAGAAATCTACGTTTAGCTATAAAATAAGATTCACCTAGACAATCTGGCTCATCAATGAGTGGCAGCTTGACACAAAACCTACCCTGTTTTGTTCGTTTAGTGTGTTGCAAAAAATGAAGTTCACAAGCCTTTTGTTGGTCAGTAAAAAGGGGTTTTTGTGGCAAGCTTTCCAGCTCCCAGAATTTTTCCAAATCGTTGTGAAGTTCGATTAATTTGTCATTTTTTTCAATGTTAGCTAAGTTGCATTTGATTTCTGTGTTGTTGTTATGAGTGTTATAGTGTAAGGGACCTGCGATGAGCCATCCTAGCTTCGAATCATGTAAGGTAGGGTTGCCTTTTCCTAAAGAGTGCTGCTTGGTACCTATCATGTCCCAAAACAAGTCAGCACCGATAAGCAATCCTATTTCAGAAGGCTCAAAAAAGCTGGGGTCTGCTAATTCGAATGATTTTAAGTTTAAATGTGTAATGTTTAAAGTAGTTTTAGGTATTTTTCCTGTAATTTGGGGTATGACTATGCATGACGTAATGACGCTGTACGGACGTACTTTTGATTGTATACGTATAGTACAACGTTCTGCATTAAGTTTGAGTACAGTGTTACCTATACCAATAACATTTTTTGTGTTTGAGCTCAACGTAGTTAAATTTAATTGTTCCTTTAAGTACTCTGTGATGAACGAAGACTGACTGCCGTTGTCTAATAATGCTTTTGTAGTTACCAATTTATTGTTGACAGGATTAATTATGTCAACCAACGCAGTACATAATAATGTCTCAGAGTGTGTATGTGAAGAATTTGTGTCTGAAACAGTTGACATAGAAACGGGCATAGAATCTGTATTGCTAGTGTCGGGGTCTGCAGGCTTATGTAGATTAGTATTGTGACGTTTTTTACAAATTCTGCATGTTCCTGGTAGTCTACACGCACGCTTTATATGACCTTTACGCAAACAGTTTGTACATAATTTAGATTTCGTTACAAAAGCTAGTCTGTCATCAATTGGTTTGGACTTAAATTGTGGGCATTCATGAATGTGATGAGAGTCACTATTACAAAAGACACATTTATGAATACTTTGAGACGATTGGTCAGGTTGTTCAGCAGATACAAATGACTTTGTGTGAGAAGTGGGAGTTTGCTTAGAGCTTTGAGTGTGATTAGGTGATGATTTAATGCCCTTATCTTGTTTACTGCGATAAACGGACTCAAGTACATCCGCTCAACCCTTAATAAATGACATAAAATCATCTAGAGTAGGCATCTCCAAAGCACTAACATTACTATGTATGTATTCTTCCCATTTAAGACGCGTATTACTGTCTAATTTTGCTGCGAACATGTATATGATTACGGTATCCCAATGGTCGGTTGGCTGCTTCAAAATATTTAAGGCACGTAAATTTTTGCTAATGTGGTCTACAAGAAACCTTAAAGATTTATCTGACTCGCGCAGCGATTCAATGCTGAACAAAGTCTTTAAGTGATTATTTATCAACTGGCGTACATTATTGTAACGGTTACAAAGAATGCTCCATGCCTCAGGATAATTATTGTCTGTAACTTCAAGGTTACTGATCACACGAGCAGCTTCACCCTCCAAATAAGAATTTAAATAGTGAAATTTGTGTATATTTTTTATTTTAGAATTGTTATGTATTAATGAACTAAATGTATCACGAAATTCCAACCATTTGTAGAAGGTGCCATCAAAGTTGCTTATCTTAATAACTGGCAAACGAAACCCTATAACCTCATTATCCTCTTCATCGGCTGTGGTGAAACTGCTGCTGTGTTCAAGTGCCGACTTTTTCGTCGAACTATTTTGAGAAATAATTTCCTGTGCCTTTGCGATTGAATTGTGGAAAGCTTGTTCAATCAATTCTCTCGTATCTAATTCAGTACTTAAACTTTTTTCATCTATCCCCTCGATTTGATTCTGCACGCCATCGAATTCGACAAATAACGCCTCAATTTTTACAAGTTTCTGTGTAAGTACGTTAACTTCAGTAGGAGTAAGTTTTTTCCCTTGATATTCATCTAATTGATTATTAAATTTAGTGACACGTCCTTTTATTGAAGCACGTTTTAACTGTAAAGATTTATAAGTCTCCATATTAATGAAGTGAACGCGCAAACAAAGTGATTAGTTAACAATAACAAGTAATAAATGCATACGATACGCTCCTCGCTTCAATAACAGCTGACTCGGAAACCGGTCTGGATCTGGTGATAACGGCGCGGGAGCGCCCGCGCAGCAGCAGCACTCGATACGCGGCCGCAGTGCGCGCGAGGTCTCAGTATGCGACGTTGTGTACAAGCGAAGGACGCACGGCAGCTGGAATAGATTGTTTGAATGCTTTGTATATTTATGCAGGGATAAACAGTAAGAAGTATAGGCTTGCAAAGATAATATTGATTAGCGGTGAAATTGGGCAAACTATTACTTAATGATGTGATAAGATAAGTGACTAAAGTAGGCATAGGCTAGGCAATTAGATAAACGAAAGTTGCTTTGTTTTTTAAATCGCTGTAATAGTGATTACGTGCTTGTATGTATGAAACAACGAAGAAATGAATGCGTTAATGACGTAGCTAGTTAGCACTTTATGTACAGAATAGGTTTAGCTATTATGATTTTAATTGTAAATAGTAGCAGCTTGTAGGCAATATGGTTATTGCAATGTATGTAGACTTTCAAGTCAAAAAGGATGCATAGTATTGCGACAGTAGGTAACTTAAAATTAGCTACTTATTAATGGTATTACGAACAGGTGTAATAAGCTATAGAAGTGTCGGTAGGTGACAGCAATTATAGATTAGGAATGTATTATAGTTTATGAAATAAGACTTAGGTAAATTTAGGCTTATTTGCTAATAGGGTATGAACTTAGGCTATAAAATTTAGGATTCCTATTAAGCAAAATAATGATTCCTTGTCTCTCTGCTCATACAAATAAAAAGTAAGGGATAATAGTGTGGAAATGTAAGGATTAATTATGGAACGGGCTCACTTTTGGCTGGCAAAAACCGGTGCTGTGGCACGTAGACACTGATGACGTCAGCTTGGCCGGCTTGCGATGGCTGCAAAAGTGGTTGTTCTTGCTGTTTCTTGACCGTATGCTGTCCTTGTGCTGCGCTGGGTGGCTTGCTGCGATTGTAGTCCGTCTTCTCTGCTTTCTCGAACGTTCGCAAAAGCGGAAATCGGTTTGACCGCTACGACCTTTGTCCCGGCGACACGCGGCGCGGTATCGGCACCGTCCGATGATGCGACAGTAATAGTTGTTACGGAATTATTTTCACGGTCGCCACTTTATGTTCAGTACAGGAACATAATAAATAATAGGCGACTCAAACGATAGAACAACTTATATTAACAGTTATAAATTGACAACATTGGTTGTGCAAAGGAAGGCGATCTATCGACGAGTGCGTGTGCGCGGCGTTGTATGGAACAGTAGGGCCTTTGACCATATTGACCCCCTTCTCTCCTCTCAGTCCCCGCGGACATCGTCACGCAGCTGTAGATGCGTTGACAGCAAATAATAATAGTTTCAACATTAATAGCCGGACCACGGCAACGACTACAAGCGTCACTACGACTTATTTTATTAATAAAAGTTCTTTTCATGATAATGTCTGGACACACTATGATTTGTGTACTCGTCTTCGCGACTTCACTGTCAGCGTTATGTCTTATACTATCAGGGGCCGTGGAGTCGAGACAATTGTTGAATGAAAAGGGCTTTCACGGAATGAAACAGGTACCGATTCAGATGAGGGTTGGACCATTTTGGCAAGATTTTAAATGTCCTGAAAGCGCTGTAAAAGTTGGCGAAGAATGTTGGATGTTTTACTAAGTTCTTGTAATAAATTATTTATTTTGTTGATACGGATTTTTCATTTACATATTCCTTTGATTTTTGTACCTACATAAAGTTTTAATAAAAAAGTGAAGTGCCAGCATAAAATCTATAAGTACCAACGGTAGTAGGAATGTTCTAGGATATTAAAACTGCCTGCTTCACAATGCCGTGACCAAGGCCGTTTTTATTATTCTTTTTTAAATAGGCATGGGATTTTTGTGTAACGCAGGATAATAATAATAATAATAATAATCCTTTATTGCAGACGTAAAACATCCATAGATTGTTAGTAATACATTGAATCTTAGGAACTATGTTAGTAATTTACCTATTATTAAATGGTACCGACACTATAATGTCTTTGATTATCCTATATGAAGGCTAACCCAGTGCCTCCAGATAGGACTTTCAATATGTACAGCAATGACCCTTAGGTAGCTGTTGGGGCTGTCCCTAACTCTGCGCATCAGCGACGCTGCCCTTTTTCGAATTATGGCATGGTAGCCATCTACTTGAGATTCGGCAAACATCGCTGACGCACTACAGTGTCGGGGCAGCCCCATCAACACCCGGAAGGCATTGTTGTACTGAACTCTCAGGGTGCTTCGGACTCGCTGCGTACACTTGGCCCACAGGCTGCAGGTATAAAATGATTGGCAGAAGGCCCTAAACAGTGTTATTTTAACTGCCTTTGAACACCTCGCAAACCTGCGAGCCAGCATGTTACAGCGAATCGAAAGCCCCCTGCGCTCTCGTTCCACGTCTTGATCATCTGTCAAGTCCTCATTTACAATATGACCTAGATACACAAACTGAGAGACTCTTCTTAGAGCAACCCCTCCAAGTGTCACGGGCGGTACACATGACGTGTTCATATGCCCCGCCCGGAACACCAGTAACTCACTCTTCTTAACGTTATACGTTAACCCATGCGAGCCTGCGTACGCCTCACACACACCTAGGAGCTTACGCAGGGCGCTGATCGATGGGCTCAACAACACCATATCATCTGCGTAGCTAATGTTATTCACCATGTGACCGTCTATGGAGCAGCCTACACAGGTGTTGTTGAGCTCACGAACCAGCCCCCTTACATATATATTAAATAATGTTGGAGAACTCAGTCCGCCCTGCCTAACTCCACACTCGAGACGATAAGCGTCCGAAAGGCCTTCCCCCCATCTTACAACATTAGTCTGGTGTGAGTACCAGTACTCAAAAATACGGGTTATACCGTCTCAGGTTATTTTCTCTCAGTTTGGTCCACAGTTTATCATAATTAACCAGGTCAAATGCCTTAGAGAGGTCCAAAAAGGCGGCATAGACAGGTGTTTTACGCTCGGTATAATACTTGACGGTGTGCTTAAGGACTAATATTGCACTCTCAGTCGAGAGTCCAGTCCTTAAACCAAACTGGCCGTCCTCAAGTGTCACCCATTGAGCAAGATAACCGTTCAACACACCGTCAAGCACCTTTGCCATTATAGTAGCCAACGTAATGGGTCTATAGTTTTGTTTGTCCCCAATATCTCCTGTTTTGTTCTTGACAATAGGAACAACAACAGCTCTCATCATGTCATTTGGCAAATAATCATGCCTGATGCAGAAAGTAAAGAACATTGCCAACACTCTACACAAGTGGGGGCCTGCATACCGTAGGTGCTCCACACTAAGTCCATCGTGGCCAGGTGACTTACCTTTCACCATGTTACGTAACACCTGTGACACTTGCTTTGACGTCACTCTAACCGGTTTATCTGGTGAGGGGCCTGCAGTGTGGAGCTCCGCAGCATGCACTAGAACCGGGGGGTGTATCTGAAAATGATCTTTAAAGATGTTGGCAATGTCCGTCGCTTCCACCTTCCCATCCACGCTCACCGGAAGACTCGGCCTCGGGTTAAGTTTCTTTGTCTGCTTCCAAAATTCCTTAAAAGACTTGCTTTCATGATGTTCAGCTAATACATCCATTTTAACTTGTTCCCTATTATTTTGAAGAGACTTAAGTTTTTTCTTAAAGACTTTCCTACTGTCAGACATAGCCTTCCATATAGGTCCAGATTCCGGTTTCCCACTTAACAGCCATATCTTAAACCGAGTACGAGCCTCCCAGTGAGCGTCCCTAACATATTGATTCCAACCAGGAATGTAGCCGCCCCTTCGGACCTCTCTGCAGTCCTTACTTAAAGTAGCTGCTTCGGTCATGGACTTAACAATCTCAACATATAATTGATCAATGACTTTCCTATGCTTATATTCAAAACAATTGCTATCAGCACACAATGTCAGGTCTATCGGAAAGTCTATCAGCCTTAAATTACAATTACATATTTGCTGGTAAGTTTCAATCTGCTTTTTATTCCGTTCCCCCCACAATATTTTATTATTAATTTTATTTACTAAAGTAATTTTTGGTATTACTAACTCTAGGTTACATTCAAACGCCACCGGAAGATGGTCGGACCAGTACACATCCTTTATAACACTAACATTAACAATCGATCTCCAGGCCGCCTCTGTTACCAGGCAATGGTCAAGCCATCTTCTACACCCGTGGGCATCACTGACAAATGTATACGTGTCCGACCTCTCCCCCAGCGCCTTCATATCTGCACATACCCAGCTCTGGTTATTACAAAAATTAATCATTTCTAATCCAAATAACTGGTTAGGGTGTGCGTTAAAAACGATGCGTGCGATAATACAACTTAATATAATAATATGGTGGCAATTTTAGAAACGTTGTAGCTACAGAATCAAATGCTATATCGTCGGGGATAGCTCCATTCCGCGTAACTAACATTTTTAAATACCGCAAATATACACTTTCGCTGGTTTTATATAAGCTCGGAATTCGCGGTATTTAACAATGTCAGTTACGCGGATTTGAACTACTTACGACGATATACGATGTCGTGACAGTATGTATTCGAAATGCCAACTATTCTGTTTCGTCAAAAACGCTTAACACGAGGGATAAAAAAAATACCTACTGATGTTTTTGCGTAATACTTAGGTATAGTAGTTAGGTAAACCGTGTGGTGCCGGCCGCGAATAGCACCACCCCATTTCTACCCGTGGGTGTCGTTGAAGACGACAGTGGGATATTGCCTAGAGGATGGGCAGCAGCGTCCTTTTGAGTACTATAACACCTACTGCGATCGCCAACGTACATCGGCCAAGCATGGCGATTACGGCTGAACCCCCCCCCCCCTCCTTGGGGGAGACCTATGCCCAGCTGTGGGCGTGTAAAGGTCGACATGATGATGATAATAGATAGACAACAACTAGACACAAGGCAAACACAAGTGCTCATCATAGATCCCCTGCCTCCCGTGCCCTGGGCGGGCTCCGATCCCACACGCTGCGCAACTGCCAATCGCTGAGTCACAGCGCCAACCGTGTCGTCAAAATTATGTTTAAAATGTTGTTGTTGTAGAGATTTATTTCTGTTTAAAATTCACGATGGAACTGCAGAGGATTTTGCTTTTAACAATTCATCTATGCTAATATTTTAAAGCTAGTAGGTATTAGTTTGTTTGTTGTTGAATGCGCTAATCTCCGGAACTACTTCGAATATCGGTCCGTTTTCGAAAATCCGAATAAGAACTTATACTGAGTCAGCTATTTTACTTAAAAAAAATGAGATCAATAATAAAATTAGTAGCAACAAATAAGCTTTTCGATAAAATTTAATTTCATGTTCATACTAAATTAAGACTTATTACAACTGACGTTGGTTGTTATTATTTTACATATTTTCCGCATAATTATGACACGCGCGGGACAGCTTTTCCACGGCATTTCCACTTGTTTTCCTATTCCGTGCTTAGAATAGGTTTAAAATTAATCAACATATTTACATATTTATCATCATAAGTTTATAAATAATACTAAAACAAGTTTGTTTACCCTTTTATTAAAATTAACAATATTAAACTTTGTAGATATTGTTCAAATATTTAAATTAAAAAAAGTTTTTAACAAAAAACCACCTTCAAAATGTAAAATCGACGGCTTTTTATTGTTTTGTATTGCCACAGACTTTCGAATTGAAAGTAATTTTTTACTTTTTGAAGGCGGTGGTTGTCTTTTTTAAACTTTTTTATGATTTTTAGTGCCTAGTTCGTATCATACAAATTCATTAAAAAACGGTGACACTAAAAAAAATCAGTCATCCCTTAATATTCTACCCTTAGGGGTGGATATTTTCATGAAATTTATATGAGACCAAATTTGAGGTGTACACTTACAATAAAAAAAAAAAGAAAACCGCCTTCAAAAACTAAAAAGTGATAAATAACTTTAGCACAGAACACACATTACCTTACTTTCGGAAGTCGGTCTTCTTCTTCTTCGGCGGTGGCTTTGTGTTTGTTGTTTTGTATTGCCACCGACTTCCGAAAGTAAAGTAATGTGTCTCTGTGCTAAAGTTATTTATCACTTTTTAGTTTTTGAAGGCGGTTTTCGATTTTTTGAAAAAAACTTTTTATTTTTTGCTTTTTAGTGTTGCCTTAACATTCAAATCCATTAAGAAACGGCAACACACTTAAAAGAGATTGTAAGTCCTCCAGTGATTAAAGAAACTAAAACGTCGTCTAAGTAAGTTTTTTTGGGAATTTGTTGGATTTCTCAAAAAGGGCTATATCAATTTTGATAAAATTTATATGGGACCTTTTCGGAATAAACCCCTTTCGAACAACAAAAGAATTTTGCAAATCCGTCTATATATGACAGAGTTATGCCCGAACAAACATCAAAAAAAAAAAACATTCGAGTTGATAACTCCTTTTTGAAGTCGGTTAAAAAACAGATATGCGTGGTCAAAAAAAAAATATCATAAATTAGAACCATGACAGGTCTCAGGTTTTTAAATATTACCTATAAAGGAAAGGACTTCGATTACCTACTCGTGTAAAACAGAAAAGCTGCCGAATAAAGAAACGATCCTATAATTAAATGTGCCTTTATTCGGTGCACAACTACCAACGCAGCGTTTAAAAAGCAGACACAGCTTCCTAAAATCGGTAGTTCCCTTGTCAGGAGACCCGGCTGATGCCCGCTGCAAACTGTGGCAGGACACTTTTCCCCCACCCACTCAATATCTATCACCAAGCGAGCATCTACCCGCAGGCTCTAACCTTCCGTGGTCCATCTGGAAGTCCCTGAACCATTTAAGGACCCAAGTAGGAAGGTGTAACGCCAATCTCGCAAAATGGGGCTACCTCGACAGAGCAGCAGCAGGGTGTGCATGTGGCGCCGAGTTGCAAACCATGCCCCACCTCCTGTCATGTCCTCTGTGCCCCAAAGCATGCGATCGGAGTGAATAATTGTGCGCTGCCACCGACGACGCCGTGAAAGTGGCTAAACTTTGGGCCAAACAAATTTAAAAGACAAATGTTACTATTTCAGGTAGGTTTACTAACTTTTAGGAACGTTCGCATTCAAATCAACGTGCCAAGTGAGAGTTTATATACGCACTCGACCGCGTATCGACTCGAACGTGAACTTCAATTTGTATTAAAACTGGAACAGCGCCATCTAGTGGTAACATTAGAAAACACAATTAGCCCATACTAATTGACATAAGCGAACGATTACTGTAGCACTATCGAATAGGTTAAAAACTCACACAAGGCGGGGGCCTTGTGCGAGTTCTAAATGCATACATAAGATAAAGAAAACACATATCACTGTTTCGTTCTTATGTATGCATTCAGAAAACTGTTGCCTTCACTTTTATCTAAAGCTTCTAGGTTTTTGCTAACTCAATTGAGTAACTATTTATTCATTTCATGGCAACTAAAAATCGAATTTTACAGTTAATTGGGTTTTCAGGGTTCATACAAAGTGGTTATTTAGAGCAAAACAATGATTTTTTCAAATATAAATAAATTATTTTATTTGTGACAATTCCTACTTCCAAAGAATCATATATTTATACAAATTGGTCTATTATTTACAAGATAACATAATTATAGTGCATAATACATTGAAACAAAAAGGAATGTACTCAAACGCTGACTGCAATTAACGTACTTGTGCAAATATTCGCGTTATGACGCAAATTAAAAAACGACTTTATTACCATCATAAAGAGTATAATTTGTATTACCCAAGTAACGTGAATATTTGGACAGGTACGTCAAGTGATATGCTATAATAGTATTAGTATTACAAGTAATAATTTCAGATAATTAATGTATGTAGTAATACAAATATATATCGTACAGTCAACCACACTTCTATCGCAACAATTTGACTTTGACAACCGCTATGTTATTACGTAGCAGTAAACGCTTTCGTAATTCAACTGTTACAATTGAAGTGCAAGTGACTGTACTTTAACAAAATAACAAATTAAAGCTAATTGGATACCCGAGGTCACTATTGCGATAAGACTAACCATTTTACCTTATTTTAACACTTGACCTACGACCCACTCTAAACTAGAAAAAATATAATGCGCTTCAGAAATCTTCGTGTCTCCAAACAAATTCGAACGACGCGCCACAGAGTAAACAGAGGTTTGTAATGGCGGCACCACACTTCGTTATGCGTTATTTGCTATGCGGCTACACTGTATTCGCCAAATATTTGTTATGTGAGCGTACAACAAACACGCTATCCACACTTCGTGCTTGTGTGCCAAACATATGTGGTGCGTTTGGCTTTTGAAAAAACAAAATTAATGTGTTGACTGTGGCTGCTACTTTTACAGATTAGAGTATATGTCCGACACGACCACCGTAAGCGAGCGAACACGAGTGAATGAGTGAACGAAGTGTGGGCAGTCGACACGCATATTCGGCTTATTCGTGTCCTTTGAAGTGTGTCTAAAAAAACCGACAGGTGGACGGATAGGCGTATTTGCTATTCGCGCTTATGCGTTATGCGGGCGAATAAAGCAAATATAGACGAATAAACCCTCCACACTTCGTCGTATGCGGGCGAATAAGGCGCATAACGCATAGCGCATAGCGAAGTGTGGTGCCGCCATAAGAAATTATTATTTGTAACAGCTTTAATAATAATAGATACCACGTTAGCGCGTTCGAATTTTAAAATATAAACTTTTCTATGAATCTTATATCATTATTGTAAAGAGGTATTGGTATTACATTGTGACGTCCAAAAAATGGCACGCTTGGTTTTCATACAGATCGTGTTACTTGCGTTATCTAGGTCTATCTATATCTGTGCTTCTACCAATGTCTTTTAAAAACTTTTGTTTTCCTTATTATTCCTTATTTCCTTATTACCAGGTATTACTGAGGGTATTAGATTAAAGATAACTGTTTTTTTTAATTAATTACGCATAATATTTATGATAAAATTACTTACCGATGGAAGGAAACGTTTACTTTATTTTTTTTACTTACGATTTTTTATCGTAAGTTAGGCACGAAAATAGGCACGCGAAGTAGTTGCTCTTGCGTTATCTAGGTCTATCTATATCTGTCGGTAGAAGGGCGACTTTTATTAAAGATTTGTCTGGCACCTACCTTAGTTACAAACTTTAGTCCGACCACTTATGGCGCTTCCCTGACCAAATAACCTTGACCATACATTTCCTCTTTACCGCAGAATCGATGATCGCGCAATATTTGTTTTTTTTTTGTTATAAAAACGCGCAATATTTGTTATAGAAACGATCTTTTGAAATAAAACGCGAATTATAAAGATTTTTAAGTTACCTATCTTTTAGTATAATCCACAAATTAATAGCACATCAACTTTTGCAAAAGATACATGTTTTCAATTATTTTAGTCATTTTTTTACAGGAAGATTTAGGTGTATATATAGAACGTGGAATGTGATGATAGGATATTGAACATTAATAATATGCTTTTAGATGTACTTTCTTTCTTTTAACTAATGAGTAAATAGCCCCTGAATAACAAAGAAAAACGCACTTTTGGTCGGGGTAGCGCCCTAACTGAGACAGTTCCTGAAGTAGCTGTGCGGTGCGGGGGGGGGATGTGACGCGAGAGCTCACTGATACGTCAACTTGTCCTCAGGAATGGTCTCAGTTAAGCGGTCCGGCTTTGAATAATATATACTCCATTTATTAGCATTAGAAAAAAGAGGCTCGTAGAAACAGGAAT
The DNA here is from genome assembly GCA_947361185.1 of Charanyca ferruginea. Taxonomy (NCBI): domain Eukaryota; kingdom Metazoa; phylum Arthropoda; class Insecta; order Lepidoptera; family Noctuidae; genus Charanyca; species Charanyca ferruginea. The sequence goes on along the minus strand of OX376070.1, from coordinate 20,817,901 downwards.
GCAAAACATTTTATTTAAAAAATAAGTTTAAATAATTGTAATTATAATTGTTTTAACATAAGTTTGATAAATAGATCTAAGATAGTACTGAAATATGGACGTATGATAATATAAACATAATAAAAGAAATTATAAAAAGATTAGGTAACATTTTAAAGAATCATGGCAGGATTTGTACAAAAAAAAATAAGATGTTTAGAGAAGTTGAAATTCTAATTCTTATAATTCTTATATTCTTGGGTACCTATAGAGTATCTTCAGGCATTTACAATATTTTTAAAACCCCGCATAAAAAAGGGAATAGTTTACCGAAAAGCTCATTATTTCAGGACGAAACGGCGACTGACAGTAACAGTGACACTGACAGTCGTCGTTTCGCAGATCTTACACTGAAATTGCATCGTTTTAAGGGAAATAATGTCACAAATAATGATTATTTTTTTCCACACACTCGTCACATCACTTATCTGCCAATTTGATAGATCCGTCGCTTGTTACTTTCTTGTTTTGTATAAACACAAAATGGGCATCGAGATGAAAAGAAAAAGGTTTATTTTCATTTCGTAATATTTTATTTATGCGGGGGTTTAAAAATATAGTAAGTATATCAATCTACTCCTGCTAATGTATTCTTTACATTGGAAAATATTTTAAACCCTCTAAATTTTTTTTCGTACAAATGAATGTATGGATCTCGCCATGATTCTTTGGTAGAATTATAGTGAAACGAATAACGTTCCCGGTATTGTTCATTCCTGCTTCTTTTAGGTTTTTATCATTGACACTGTAATTTTCAAAATTGGAAAGAAATAATACAACCAGATGAAAGCAACAAAATTGCATAAGATAAATTATTAAAATGGTTACAATTAAAGCGACAGCTGCTGTAAAAATAGGTAATAATAAATTCGGCGTCTATCATAACTGTACATGTTTATTGTACTTTTGTTACAAAGTGTGCATTAAAAATAACCTTTTTCAACTTCTGTCTAATGCTATTGTAAATGGGGTATAGCACAGATTGTAGCAGTAATTGCTACTCTATTGTCGAATGCTTTAAGATACATTTTATGTTATACCTGACTACTACGCGGACGAAGTCGCGGGCAGAAGCTAGTTACATTTTCTTTTTTATTTATGAATACGGAGTTGAAAAAGCTAACTATTGAGTTACAATCAAGATGACTGTATGAGGGAAGATGCGAATATCTGCTGCATAATCTGTGGTAGTGATGCGACGTCCATACACACGTGTGCGTGACCCGCTGGGAGACGGCGCAGGAGTCTGAAAAAAAACGAGTAAAAAAGTACATCAGGTAAGCGGTAATTTTGGACCACTCGAGATATACGTGAGAATTTAGATACAATTAAAGGTATACGTAATACTGTAGACACAAATGTTGTATCTCAAAAATAAAGTCATCAAATCTATAATAATAATATAATAATATGTGGGGACATTTTCACACACGGCCATCTGACCCCAAACTAGGGAGACCCTGTACTATGGGTGTCAGACAGCTGATATACATACACAATTTTTTTTTTTTTTTTTTGTAAACACATACATATATAGATAAACAACACCCAGACACAAGGCAAACACAAGTGCTCATCACACAAATGTTTACCCTGGGCGGGAATCGAACCCGCAACACGCTGCGCAGCAGTCGATCGCACAGCCACTGGGCCAACCGTATCGTCTATCAATCGATCGATCGATCAATCTTCAGTGCCTGTGAGGACATGGTCCACCTTCTATCTTGCGCCGCATGCCCTTTTTTTTTTTTTTTTTTTTTTTTATCAAACAGTGGTTATATTACAGTTTGTTATAATTATAGTGTCACATAAACTTCTGGACCCTGTCACCTGCTATGTGCGGACCTAATGACTACATAAGCAGATGGCGTTGCCGTGGCTGTATACTGGGCCGAACAAGGAATCTGGGCCGGACAAGAGTAAACCCAACACATACATTATACATATTTTAAATTCACACACGATACATATCCGTATTTGCTGTTGACAGGCTAAGAAAAAGAATCGAACATCATCTCTCAAATAATCCATACTAATTTACTAATTTTACTAATACTAATACTAATATATTAATACTAATATACTAATACTAATATACTAATACTAATATACTAATACTAATACTAATATACTAATACTAATATACTAATACTAATATACTAATACTAATATACTAATTTTACTATTTTACTAATCCATACTAATATTATAAATGCGAAAGTAACTCTGTCTGTTACGCTTTCACGATGAAACGGCTGAACCGATCTTGATGAAATTTGGCATGAAGATAGCTTAACCCCTGGGGAAGGACATAGGCTACCTTTTAATCCACCACTTCATCTGCATCAGTGATAACCGACATTCACGCGGACGAAGTCGCGGGCAAAAGCTAGTTATCTATACTAATACTACGAAGAGGGAAAGTTAACATTTTTGTTTCTTATCGAAAGCGTAATCTTTTGAAGTAATAGTCTAATTACAAAAAATACACTAAGCCAGGGTTTCTTAAAGTGGGGTCCACAGACCCCTAAGTGGTCCGTAGCATTTGTTTCAGGGGTCCTCAGAAGGTCAGTTAACTCGGCCAAAGCCAGGAACTCGAAATAAGGTTTGTTTTCTTTCCCTAAAATATGCTTTGACGTGGTTCGTGACTACAAAAAGTTTAAGAAACCCTGCACTAAGCAATAGTGAAAACTACACTACTGCTGTCTCCAGATATGTTTTATGGTATGCTTGAACCCTACGCGACGTAGTTGTAGGCAAAAGCTATAGTTTATTATAAATTGGATGGAAGTCGAGGAAATAATTTAAATAATTCAACTTATCAACGGGTTTAATCTTTAACTAGACCGTTAAACCGTTATGTGCTAAGAGGAAAAAAATACGTGAAAATACAAACCTAAATTTGGTTAAGTTCGTCCGAAACTAATCTTTTAATAATTAAATGAATTACGTCAATCTAATCTAAAACGAAAAAAACCGGACAAGTGCGAGTCGGACAAGCCCACCGAGGGTTCCGTACATATTTGTAGGTACATATCCATACTTTTATACTAATCCATACTTTAATTTACTTAATATTATAAAAAAGGTTTTTTGCGACATAAACGGCCTTATCTTTTTTTCACGGTAAGATAGAGGGTTGATTTTTTTACAGCATTAAGGGACTGTAGACTTGAGTATATGGTTTTAATTTCAACTCGATTCCTCCACGCGTTCCCGAGATAAAGGCTCTTGACTGACAGAGAGACAGACAGACAGACAGACAGACAGACGGACAACAAAGTGATCCTATAAGGGTTCCGTTTTTTCCTTTTAAGGTACGGAACCCTAATAAACGAACAATTCTTGCATATAACCTGAATCTCGGAAACGGCTTCAACGATTTTCATGACATTTAGAATGCAGGGGGTTTCGGGAGCGATAAATCGATCTAGCTAGGTTTCATTTTTAAAAACACGAAAAAAAATAAAAAATACCGTGCAAAGCTCGGTCGCCCAGATACTTTAAATACATACTCGTTTATGGCATAATGTTGATTGTAACATCACTATCCAGCAATGACAGTTAAATGTACAGTCACCAAAAGAGATAAGTATAAACATCCATCGTTTTCTAAGTAAACTTCAACTATATTTGACGACCCTGGTTACTTATCTCTTTTAGTGACTGTACATCCAAAACTCCTGTTTGGAATAGATTTAATCAGTGATTAATCAACGTTCATCATTCAAAATCATTAGAATACGGGTCTGCCGCGCTAATTGAGTTGTTGACACCATTAACCCATAATTCCAAAATACAACTTATCATATAATACACTTTATTTTAGCCCAGAAAACCCGATTAATTTTTAATTCACCGTAAAAGTCGATTTTAAGTTGCTTTGAAATCAATGAATAGTTAGTCAATTGAGTTGGTAAATAAGTGACGTCACAGGCCGCTATTGTCATACAAAATGTATGGAGGAATCTCGTTTTGACAGCTCATAAAAAGTATGTCAATTGATTGGTGGTGTCAAGTACCCAATTAGAAACGCAGTAAGGAAAAACTTATGGAATATCCAGTTATTTATAGTTACTACGGTAAATTCCAAAAACTCGAATCTCCCAAAAGGAATTTACAGGGGTGTAGTTTTTGTAAATAATTGACATACGTTTTATCACCTGTCAAACCCCAGTACCCCAAAAATTTGTTATGGCAATAGATAGATCCACGCCACGTCACTATGAAGAGTAGAGGAAAGCAGCTAGCAAGTAATAGTTCCAAAACCGGCGCCAGCGTAGGCACAGGGTATGGTATGAATGTAGCCATAGATCCGTGAATGTTTTTTTTTTATCAATTGATAGGCCACGCTTGCCTAGAAGTAACCTATTCACTCTTGACTTAAAGACTCCCAGGTTGTAGCTGTCAGAAAACACAGACTCAGGCAGGGAATTCCACTCCTTAGCAGTACGCACAATGAATGTAGCAGTTGTTAACGGATTGAAGTGTGCCGAGTTAGAAAATTATAACCCGGTCGCGATTGCAGCGCCACCCTGAAGCCCGTCACATTACGATCAGCTATAATATATATTTTTACTACGTCACCAAAATATGTGGACAGATATAGCAAGGCATATTAATATAAATTTCAAAAATGTGAAACAAACAACAATCGCAGACGTAATAAGTGTGTTTTTTTTAGACGTTATGTCTTGAAAGTATTGGTTAACTAGCTTTTTCCCGCGACTTTGCCCGCGTGAATGTCGGTTATCACGGATTAAAAAGTAGCCTATGTCCTCTCCCAGTGTTAGATCTATCTTCTATATTAAAATCGGTCCAGCCGTTTCATCGTGATAACGTAACAGACTGAGTTACTATCGCATTTATAATATTAAAGTATGGATAATAAAGTATTTCGCATTTACAATATTAATAAAGTATGGATGGAAGTATGGATTATAGCCTTCCTAACTTCCTAGATCCTATCTTTATCCACTATTGTAAACCATATGAAAATCCGTCCAGGACTTTCTGAGAGTAGCCTGAACGGACACGAACGGCGCGATCACCGCAGTGGGGGATTTAACTTCGAAAAGTGAGAAAATTACTTGTTTTTTACCTAAATCAAATGCCCGACGACGGAAGATAATAATGATGATGACGTAAATAAAAGGGTTTGTGTGTTACTTACGATGTCGCTTCATCACCCAAACTGCCTATGAATATCACGTGCGCCTGTACTCTGTGATCCGACGTCAGTATCGTGCCTAGCTCTTCAGGTTGGATGCCGTACCTTAAAGAAAATACAAAATCAATAAGTCACATGGCTATACGACTTTTATTTAATTTAGGTTTTTATTATCATTATTCGTTGTATTCTTAAGGTTATTATTGTGTTGTAGAATAGCTATGCGCGATAGGTATACTAACACTACTCGGGAATTTAACCCGTATAGAAAAGTGTTAGAAATGAATGTTGCTGAAAATTTTATTTTTAGGGTTGGTTTTGACTTAGCTGGTCGGAACATTTGGTTGGACATTTTCAATACAATCTATGGTAACGTTGTAAATATAAACTCTTATATGTATTAAGCTTAAAAAAAAATAAAAAAAATATATATATTATGTACAATGGAGGGCTTACAGGGCATCAAAAAACTCGTCCGCATCGCTCACAATGGGACAAGTGCCCAAAAGGCTAGCAGCATTACCACGTTGAATGGCAATGCTAATTCTTTAGCCCAAGAAAAGGCCAGTCCTCTGGTCACGTGAAGAGTCGACCAGCCGCTTAGAAATGTCTCTAAAAACAAGTTGAGCACTCGGACCCCATGGCCCCAGTGTTTCAACCTCAAATATCTCAAACATATATTAAGCTTAAAAAAAATAAAAATAAAATATATATTATGTACAATGGAGGGCTCACAGGGCATCAAAAAACTCGTCCGCATCGCTCACAATGGGACAAGTGCCCAAAAGGCTAGCAGCATTACCACGTTGAATGGCAATGCTAATTCTTTAGCCCAAGAAAAGGCCAGCCCTCTGGTCACGTGAAGAGTCGACCAGCCGCTTAGAAATGTCTCTAAAAACAAGTTGAGCACTCGGACCCCATGGCCCCAGTGTTTCAACCTCAAATGGCTCAAACATATAACTTCCAAGAAGGTTGTTATATTTACGCCGTTTGAGGTTTTCGGCACCCGCAGCAGCCGCCCCAGCACAACACGACGTGCTAGGAAGATGGGATGGCGCAAGGGTGTCGACACAAGTTGCATCCCACACCAAAGGCCTACCCAACTTCCACGGCATTAAGGTCATTCCATCTGGTCTCTTTCCATCGTCACGTGCCAAGCCATTAGGTTCTAACACAGCTGGCACGCCGGCGGAGGCAAGAGCACGACGGATGATGGCATTAATGCTGTCATATGTATTTGAATTTTTCTTACCAGTTATAACAGTAACCTGAACTAAAACCCAAAACTCTATTGTTAATAGTAGTAGAAATTTCTAAATAATTAAGTGGAAAGCGCCAGAGTAGCCCGCGAAATGCAAACATTCTTACGATTTTTGCATTTTTCCACCCCGTATCTAGTTGTGGTAATAAAAAAAATATTTGCGGGAGTGACAAATATGCATTTACAGAATTATAATAATTAAAATACTACAGAATTATAATAATTATACTACTGCCTTTTGAATCAAGCCCTTAATCCAGCCGCCTAACGAGATCCTCCTTATTATTTTTAATATTAATTTCGCGGGCTACCCTGGCGCATCCCCCTTAAAGCCATTCTATGTAAACACCTTAAAATATTAGGAAATGCATTATATGTTTGAGTATGAATACATACCGTCGAAGGTTAGCGTCAGACAGTATGAGGACTATAGCCTCGTCAGCGTCCTCGGAGGCGATAGTTGAGATGGCATGCTGCGCTGCAGGGAGCGTGTTGTCGCCCGACCAGCAGAACTGCGCGTGCGCATGCATCGTGCGGATTATCTGGACAAAAGAGATGAAGGGATTAAATACAGGTCGTTATTGCGTGGATGAATTAACTAACCATCAATTAGTCTCGAAAACATTGGTGCAGATTCCCATGTTCACAGTATTAATTAAAATTTGTGACGCTGTCCGCGGTGACAGCGCTTCCCGCACTTCGCACTACCTCGACCCAGCACTACGCTGACCTATTTAAGGCAGCGCGCGCTGGACCCGACCCTTACTCGTGCCAGCCCGCGCCGCTGAATTATGGTAATCCAATCCAGCCTGTCCCTTTGCTGTCCTCCCCCAGCGACGCCCTAAGCCGAGGCTCGTGCCCCACAGGGGGTGCCCTTAGCGTGTAGTCGCTTAGTTTGTAAGTTATTTTGCCCTGGCTGGCGGCCCTAAAAATAATATTTTTTAAGGCACTACAGTAGTCCGGTTAAGCAGCCGACAACCTTCTAGATTGACCTGCGAGATGCCATTCCGAAAAAAAAAGACCCTGCCCTTCTTTCCCAGCCAGCATCGGACGAGTTAAGTGCTTCACCGGACCTCGGACCACGTTTCAGCCTTACCACGCCCATCTACCTTCGGAGCCCTAAGGCGGCCCCTAGACCTACATACAATACATTTTATTGTACAATAAGATTGAAAGGTGCTTTGAATCCAAAGGATCAATTATATTGCACAATAATAATAACTGCGCAATGTTTTTGTGTTCAGTCGAAACACAAAAACGTTGCGTAGTAGTATTGGTTCTCAAAGAATTTAATTTTTTCTTCACATCATCTTTGGTCGCTTGTAGAAACATCTATATGTATTTAGAGAGATTCTCTTTTTCCACCATTATTGCGCGCGCGCGCGCGTGTACTCCTCGTCAAGACGAAACACACACTAAAAAATATAGCGCAATACTGACCCTACACGACGCAATGGAAAAAAATTGGACCATCAAAATTAAACTCGCTCAAACTTTCGATCAATCATTGCGCAATCTTCAATATTAACCATAAACGGTCAATAATATTGCGCAATTCATAATATTGCACAATATAACTGATTGTCTAGGGGCCGCCTAAGCCTCCTTCTAAGCTAGCGTGCAACATACAAATACTGTTTAAAATGGATGAAAAGTGTAATAATGCTTTTGTAGTGACCTCAGTCTATAATTTATCTCCAATTGTTAGTTCCCCAGTTCCCCTAGCCACCTCGTGCCTACCTCGAGGCAGCACCGTGACAAATTAGACAATGGCATATCTTACTACCAGGCAGGAACTAAGTTAGAGATGTCAAATTAGTTGTTCCTTGAACTTCGCCGTGTTTTTAATTAATACGTTCTGAAATTACAACTATAATTTTATTATATGAACATTTTAGTTAAACTTGACTTAAATTGACAGTGATTTAACGCAACTCAAAATCGAAACGCATGCTAGAACGGCGTAGCAGCATTGACACACACTAGTACAATACAATGGTCTGTTTGTGTGCATCAGAAAAAAAATACGCACGAAATAAGCACGAATCATTGAAATTGATCGGCAAAAGACAGCGCGCGAGGTTTTACAGTGCTTTTCAAAATAATTGTCTAAAATAAATGAGTTCTTACAAGGAACTGAAAAAAATTGTGTATATTGAGCATAACCTCTATTTTCATAAAATTAATATATCAGCTGTTATATTTTTATTCAAATACTGGTGAAAAAAAATTGTTGAATTGAACCGATTTTGTACTTTTTTAAATTGTTTTTTAATATCTAATAGTAATATTTTCGTAATTTTGGCTCTGTTATGTAATTTAAAACTGTATTTCCTGATGTAAAAATGCATAAAACATAATATTTTGGCATACTGTAATGGTTGTATTGGTCCTGAAAGTTAACTCTGACGTCTATTTTCGTAAAAAGCTATGAAAGGATTGTCTTCGCTTTAAAAAACCATAATTAAAAATTATACTTTTACTCTGTAGTTCCCTAAAACAAGACTTAATATTTCTAAAACTGGTAATTGTCTTTAAAAATTTGCTCACATCGTTACGATATAGCTCTGGGAAAAACGCGAAAACATGAAGTTTTCGTTACGAATCGAATACACGCTCTTAATATCTGTCTAACTGAGATAAAAATAACTTAAAATAAGTTTTGGTCGTGCACAACAGAATTGGCACCATTATTCATTAAAATATATCATTTATAAAGTGCCCAATGGCAAAAGTGTGTTTAATAGTTGTTCATCATTATCATCATCGCCTCTAAAGATCGACTCTTTAAACTGCTGCTGCCACTGCTGGGCATAGGTCAGCCGTAATCACCATGCTTGGCCCATGCATGTTGGCGATCGCAGCAGGTGTTATGGTACAGTCAACAGCAAAAGTAGATGATCAAAATCAGAAATTCAATACTAATGAACGGAGTTCGCGTCAGAACTATGTGGCGTCGAAGTGATTCAAAAGTATGTGTGTGACAATGTGTGTGTGAGTGCCTGCTTACTCGCGCACTCGTGTGCTCATTTGTTTGTAGTAGGCTCGATACACGCACACATACACACACGCATTTCGTTACGTGACGATTTCTACTAATTCGCACTACCCGTAAGCCGCGTTAAGGAACTTCGTTCTAAAAACAGACGTATAACAAGCTGTGGTATTTGGTATTTGCCCGTCATGGACACAAAAATATTTGACGGATTAATCCGACATAAGCGGTTAAAGGGTTAAACGTTAAGAAATGACATCTAAGTTATAGGGTCGGGCTATAGTTACCTGTAGCCTCTCTTTCTCATTCTCGGGCGGCCGGTCGACCCGCACGAGCTCGAGAGCATGTTCCTCCCCGGAGTGGCCGAGCATGTCGTATCGAATGCGAGCCTCATACCCCTTCAGAGCTTCCGTCAGTAGAACGACGGCCTCCATAGAACGTTCTAGACGACCGTCGTAAGAATTGAACCTGGGAATAAAGATTTATTTAAATTTTCTTCTGATAACAAGAGGAAATTTAAAGTACGAGCTAAAAAATAAGTAAAAGGTAATTGTAGCGAAAGAAAGACTTAAGAGCGCCCATCCCGTCAAATTTCCCATACAAACGCTCGTACGCGATTACGGCGTTATATCAAATTATTTCCCAAATATTTTTAACACACAGGTATCTTGTGGTTTAAATCTAGGTTTGTGTGAAGCCAAAAATTAACTTATTTGAGAAACAAATTCAGTAAATCGTCCGTTTGGCCGTTCATAATGCACTCATATATTAAAAAAGTAAAAAAACAGCTTCATAGAAACCTTGCACATGTAATGGAGATTCTAAATTACAAACATTTTTATCAAAAACTTGTAAGGCTTTTTCAAAAACACGTATATACGTCCTGGAACAAGTTTTGTGGAATTTTCTCTCTTACTCGTTAGTTTTCGAGCTTTGCGTTGGTTGAAACAAAAAAATTTTCAATCACGCTCGCGTTGTAGTTCGTTCGATGGGGATGGGCGCTCTTAAGACAGAGCCGACGTAACAGAACATCAAGCCGCTTTAATATGTCCTCGAACATAGCGAAGTTGTGTAACATTTCATTAAGCACACGCCACCCAACGAGCAAAGTTGTGAAACATTTCATCGAGCACATGCGACCCAACGAGCAAAGATGTGTAACATTTTATCGAGCACACGTGACCCAACGAGTAAAGTTGTGTAACATTTCATTGACCACACACGACCCAAAGAGAAAAGTTGTGGAACATTTCATCGATCACATGCGACCTGCAGATCTAATATTTCAACGAAGAGTAAAAAAACAAAATATAAAGAAATGTGACAGGTCAATGCTTCCTCACTTTGAACATAATGGTGAGTATTCACTTGAGCCCCGCTTGAGTCTTTACTTGTAACAGAACAACGAGCCACTCTATGATATGTTCTAGTATATCACCCTTTTAGGAACCCTCGACGTTTTGTTACAACCAAATTGTATGAACCAACGAGTGTATTGGTGTATCATTTCACCGAGCCTTTGCACGAGCACAGAGGTCCGACATTTTAACAAAGAGTGACGCGAATGTCACAGGTAAATGCATACTCGCTGTGAGAATTACGCCGAACAGAGCGTCGAGCATTCGCAGGAACGTTAAATTACATGGAAACTGAGCCTTTACCTGTATTGTCCCATTCGAAAGAACGTAACATTACATAGAAATGCTCGAGTAAATGCTCAAGTCTATACTCACCTTTAGGTCACACAGTGTCAAGCATTCGCAGCAATGCTACATTACATGGATATGTATTTTAATTAATGCTTTTGTTTCTGTTGTACCATCTTCGTAAGAACGTCACATCATAGGTTCTTTATACCTTGAATGCAACCAGAGCAGCAATTATATATTTTAGCCAAAAGTCATAGAGTCGAAAATTGCATAATTTGTTATATTAAACTGACCTGTACATGCTCCCCGACACGTCTACGACGAGACGAAGCCGCTTGGGCTTGTCGGGCGGCGCGCCGGGCGGGGGCTCCTGCTCTGTGCGGCGCCGGTAGATGGAGCGCTCGCCCGCCAGGCCTGGGGTATACGACATAATATTGTAAAATGTTTATATTAAACTAGCTGACCCAACAGACGTTGTCCTGTCCCTATCTACCTACCCTACACAAACAAAAAAAATGTATCCTATGTCCGTCTCCTGGTTCTAAGCTACCTCCCCACCAATTTTCATCCCAATCGGTTCAGCCGTTCTTGAGTTGTAAATAGTGTAACACTAACACGACTTTCTTTTATATACACTTTGTAACAGATTAAGCGCAAGACCAGAAAGTCAGAATCGGCTTCTGAATCGATTTCCGTCATCCGCACTAATATTATAAATGCGAAAGTAACTCTGTCTGTTACGCTATCACGATGAAACGGCTGGACCGATTTTGATGAAATTTGGTATGAAGATAGCTTAAACTCCAGGGATGGACGTAGGCTACTTTTTAATCAGCGACTTCGTCTGCATCCACTATAACCGCCGTTCACGCGGACAAAGTCGCGGGCAAAAGGTAGTTATTTATAATTACGTTAATTTTGGTTACCAATCATAAGGTCGAAAAATATTTGACCGAATTTCATTTCACCTAAAACTTTTTAACTTTTCTCGTTTCGTATTTTTTTACTTCATCGAAGTCACGTCTGCCACTGTATCAGTTGACCTATTATCAATTCGATTTTTTTCGTTGCTACGACGTTTCATTTGGTCGAAAAACTTTTTACCGAAGTTACACTTAGCCGAAATAACATTTGTTCGAACATTCGTTATACCACTGTTTTAATTACCAATTTTCACCAAACGCCTAGAAGTAAATATGTCTGATATTGAGTCAATCGATTCTGGGTCCATAGTTTCCGGTATAACCGGTACTCCACAATAAAAAAAAAATACGTCGTTAAAGAAACGAAAAGTCAAAAACTTTTGAAAATTTGAGTGAAATTAAATATTTGAAAGAACTAACTTTTTTTATTTATTACACTGGTGTTATAGAGAGCTAATTTCAGATTAGTTTCCTACTATTTTGTTTCATTAATTATTTAAATGTAATGGCACTTAATAAAACAGGTGATCCCAGTAACAAGCTTGCAAACAAAAACAAAGATTCTTGCTTCAAGCATGCAGCATGCAAGCAAGCATGCAGCGTGCAAACAAGCATGCAACATGCAGCAAGTATTGTTTCTGTCACGGCTCCGGCGCTACGGGGTCTGGGCGGCCCCACGCGAGCTCATCGTCGCAGATGGTTTCGCCTGCTCCTCAGCTCGCGGGCCGCCCCACGCCTACGCGTTTTTAAATTACACTCTAGCGATTCTTTTCTGTCACTAAATTTTGTAACATATTGACTTTTTGTGACACTATTTTAATTGAAAATACTACCAAGTAACCGGCTATATATTTGTGATTAAATAATATTCCGTAAAATGTTGTTTTGACGGGGTGAAAATATGGCAAATAAATCATTTGGCAAATGAAAATAGTTCAAAAGAGGCTTCGGCCAATAGGAAAAAGTTATTTTGTAAATCGGAGAAACATAGTTCGGTAAAATAATACCTATGACACACGATACTTCGATGATCTAAAAATATGTCAAATAAAGCATATAGCAAAAAAGACGTCGGTCAATAGTTTTCGGTAAAGTGAAATTCGGACAAAAATAATTCGGAAAAGTGGTCGGTTCCCTTCGGTTCTGCATTTAAATAAGATGTATTACTTTGAAATAAGTATTAACCTTTCTTAAATTAACGCCTGTCTGTGTTAATGTCTGCTGTACGAACTATAAACCTTAAGGGTTTGTTCGTTTATCATTGGGTGGCTTAGGCTGCTGTACGAACTATAAATCTTAAGGGTTTGTTCGTTTATCATTGGGTGGCTTAGGCTGCTGTACGAACTATAAACCTTAAGGGTTTGTTCGTTTATCATTGGGTGGCTTAGGCTGCTGTACGGCGGCTGTTTTTACAGTTCTTGTTAATGGGATAATGAGACGCCCATACTCCTGACGATGTACTACTATACCGCTCGGCACTCCTCCTCGCTCACTGAGCGGTATAGTACATCGTCAGGAGTATGGGCGTTCCCATTATCCCATTAGGGATAAACAAGACCTGTAAAAACAATTACACACTACATAAAGAGAACACAATACAAATGGTAATTAGTAACAAGAATAAAGTAAGTTAAAGGTACAGCAACAATACAGTTAATCGAACAGACCATTAAGGTCCCACAGTTCGTTCACCCAACGATTATGCGTGATAACCGAACAAACCCTTTAAGGTTTACAGTTCGGCAAGGCTAAGTTCGGCAGGGCTCAAGTTCAGCAGGGCTAAGTTCAGCAAGGCTAAGTTCGGCACGGCTAAGTTCGGAAAGGCTAATTTCGGCATGGCTAAGTTCGGCAGGGCTCAAGTTTAGCAGGGCTAAGTTCAGCAAGGCTAAGTTCGGCACGGCTAAGTTCGGCAGGGCTAATTTCGGCATGGCTAAGTTCGGCAGGGCTCAAGTTCGGCACGGCTAAGTTTGGCAGGGCTCAAGTTCGGCAGGGCTAAGTTCGGCAGGGCTCATTTCGGCACGGCTCAAGTTCGGCACTGCTAAGTTCGGCAGGGCTCAATTTCGGCAGGGCTAATTTCGGCATGGCTAAGTTCGGCAGGGCTCAAGTTCGGCACGGCTAAGTTCGGCAGGGCTCAAGTTTGGCAGGGCTAAGTTTGGCAGGGCTAATTTCAGCATGGCTAATTTCGGCATGGCTAAGTTCGGCAGGGCTCAAGTTGGGCACGGCTAAGTTCGGTAGGGCTAAGTTCGGCAGGGCTAATTTCGGCACGGCTAAGTTCGGCAGGGCTAAGTTCGGCAGGGCTAAGTTCGGCAGGGCTAATTTCAGCATGGCTAAGTTCACCAGGGCTAAATTCGGCAGGGCTAGTTTCGGCATGGCTAAGTTCGGCAGGGCTAAGTTCAGCATGGCTAAGTTCACCAGGGCTAAGTTCGGCAGGGCTAGTTTCGGCATGGCTAAGTTCGGCAGGGCTAAGTTCGGCACGGCTCAAGTTCGGCACGGCTAAGTTCGGCAGGGCTAAGTTCGGCAGGGCTAAGTTCGGCAGGGCTAAGTTCGGCAGGGCTAAGTTCGGCACGGCTAAGTTCAGCACGGCTCAAGTTCGGCAGGCGACCATAGTCGATCGCAAAGTTCCGTTCACACACACACTCGACACGACTCGACTCGACTTGGTTGAAAACGAATTTTCAACCAAGTGTCGAGTCAAGAATCAAACCTAGAATGGGAACCCCGAGAATGGTACCGTCATTCCACACCGAAGACACTGAGTAATAAATTAATGATATCATCATTAATTTTTAAAGCATCTCTCTCTCTTTGCTCTAGCAAAGCAATGCAATGCAATGGACCCCCAGCATCCAGGCCATGCCAACTCGATGAGCTCTCGTCAACGCGGACCGACTGCTGACGTCCCCTAAGATAAGAAGAGAACCATTCCAGCGTCTCACAGGAAACCATCAGATGTGAGAGGATGGATATGAGAATATCATGACTGACGGCAGGCATTGGAGAAATCAACCAACCAACCAACACAGTACACACAGTGCACAGTGGTATCACCCATTGCTTCTCTAAGGAACACTTAGTCACTTAGTCACATTACTATTTATTTAGTTTTGTGTATATTACTGAAATTACTTCCACCTTCGAATGCGGCTGTCAGTAATATATTATCGCATGTAATTATAAAGATGTTTTTAATCCCATGAAAATAAAGACACAACCACAAACACAACCACACACACATAACCACACACACACACACATAACCTTTGTTGTATTTTTTCTCTCTGCTCACGCACTAAATGGACTACTACTACTGGACTTACTACTCTACTGTTATTTTTTTTTATGTAATCGAAATCGAAATTAATAAAGTAAGACGATTCCCCCATAGATTTTGTAAAGGTGCGTACAGATTAAGTAACATGTTGTATAACTTGTGTTTTATAACACGTTCACATTTTGTTGTTATAACATTGTATTTCTAATGTGTACAATATTGTTATATATGTTGCAATGTTGAATTGTCGTTTGTCGTTCTGCAGTGCTGTTCACTACTGTATAAAGTATATACACATTGTTGTAAATATTAATAACATGCATTATAAAAAAAATACATTAAATAACATTCAGCCTCATACATTACAACATTTTATAACATATTATGTTATATAATATGTATGCACCTTAAGGAAATATGTTGCGGTGACGTCACTTATTTACCAATAGGGTATTTAACTCAGAGAAAAATTTATTTTCTAAATATTATTCAATTCAATTCAATATATTTAACTCGGAGAAGGTACGTCCATTTTTTTTTGTAATTTAGATAGTTTACAAAAAGTAGTCGGAAAATGTTAGTTTTAGTTCATAGAATATTTTTTTTAATCTGTTTACAACACCGTGAAATAGTAGCCGCCATGTTGTTACGTGGTACAGCTGTGTTAACACAAAAGTGTCAACTGTCAGTCAACTGATTTGCGTAGGCTTTGTACTTTTATTACTTTCGTCACCAATGTAGTTTTTCCGGTTTTTTCTTCCGGATTTTCTCTTAGTCGCCTTCTACGAACCCTAGGCATGAAATGCGTGGGTGCTATTCTAGCCCAGATACCCCACGGGCTAATATGAGCATATATAGGTTTATATAAATAGGTATCACAGAGAGAGAAAAAACGATGTTTCTAATTTTGTAGCACAGTTTATTAAAGAACAGAAAAGGATATAAAAAAGAAACCGTAAAAATATATTTTCCGATCCCGACTCGCACTTGACTGATTTTTTTAACTAACAATCTATACTCCCTTATCGCAGGAAGTCAAGTAGATAGGTAAAGTTATATAAATGAGGAAAATATTTGGAAGGACCACGACAACGGTGTAAACCAGGCGTTACTAAGTCTAATAATTCAATTAATTAGTCAACCTACCACCATGAAAAAGCCTATTATACTGGCCTTGGTTATCTTATCGATAGCAATGTCAATAGTCGGCGTGGTGCTCTTTGCAACCTTGAAAGCTAAAACTAATTACTACTACTCCGCGCAACCAGTAACAGCAGGTCAAAATTCTACTAAGACGAATGGAACTGCAGCAAACCTGACGACAACTAAAGGGGTTAACACTGCGACGAAAACGAGAAGTAACGAAACGAAAGGAGAAGAAACTACACCGAAGAAAACTGAAGAGGATAAAATTGTAGCGAAAGGAGAAGTAACTACCACTAAGAAAACTGAAGACGATAAAACGGTGGCGAAAGGAGAAATAAGTACCCCCAAAAAAGCTGTAGAGGATAAAACTGTGGCGAAAGGAGAAATAAGTACCCCGAAGAAAGCTGTAGAGGATAAAACTGTGGCGAAAGGAGAAATAAATACCCCGAAGAAAGCTGTAGAGGATAAAACTGTGGCGAAAGGAGAAATAAGTACCCCGAAGAAAGCTGTAGAGGATACAACTGTGGCGAAAGGAGAAATAAGTACCCCGAAGAAAGCTGTAGAGGATAAAACTGTGGCGAAAGGAGAAATAAGTACCCCGAAGAAAGCTGTAGAGAATAAAACTGTGGCGAAAGGAGAAATAAGTACCCCGAAGAAAGCTGTAGAGGATAAAACGGTGGCGAAAGGAGAAACAAGTACCCCGAAGAAAGCTGTAGATGATAAAACGGTGGCGAAAGGAGAAATAAGTACCCCGAAGAAAGCTGTAGAGGATAAAACTGTGGCGAAAGGAGAAATAAGTACCCCGAAGAAAGCTGTAGAGGATAAAACGGTGGCGAAAGGAGAAATAAGTACCCCGAAGAAAGCTGTAGAGGATAAAACGGTGGCGAAAGGAGAAATAAGTACCCCGAAGAAAGCTGTAGAGGATAAAACGGTGGCGAAAGGAGAAATAAGTACCCCGAAGAAAGCTGTAGAGGATAAAACGGTGGAGAAAGGAGAAATAAGTACCCCGAAGAAAGCTGTAGAGGATAAAACTGTGGCGAAAGGAGAAATAAGTACCCCGAAGAAAGCTGTAGAGGATAAAACGGTGGCGAAAGGAGAAATAAGTACCCCGAAGAAAGCTGTAGAGGATAAAACGGTGGAGAAAGGAGAAATAAGTACCCCGAAGAAAGCTGTAGAGGATAAAACTGTGGCGAAAGGAGAAATAAGTACCCCGAAGAAAGCTGTAGAGGATAAAACTGTGGCGAAAGGAGAAATAAGTACTCCGAAGAAAGCTGTAGAGGATAAAACGGTGGCGAAAGGAGAAATAAGTACCCCGAAGAAAGCTGTAGAGGATAAAACGGTGGCGAAAAGAGAAATAAGTACCCCGAAGAAAGCTGTAGAAGATAAAACGGTGGAGAAAGGAGAAATAAGTACCCCGAAGAAAGCTGTAGAGGATAAAACTGTGGCGAAAGGAGAAATAAGTACCCCGAAGAAAGCTGTAGAGGATAAAACTGTGGCGAAAGGAGAAATAAGTACCCCGAAGAAAGCTGTAGAGGATAAAACGGTGGCGAAAGGAGAAATAAGTACTCCGAAGAAAGCTGTAGAGGATAAAACGGTGGCGAAAGGAGAAATAAGTACCCCGAAGAAAGCTGTAGAGGATAAAACTGTGGCGAAAGGAGAAATAAGTACCCCGAAGAAAGCTGTAGAGGATAAAACTGTGGCGAAAGGAGAAATAAGTACCCCGAAGAAAGCTGTAGAGGATAAAACGGTGGCGAAAGGAGAAATAAGTACCCCGAAGAAAGCTGTAGAGGATACAACGGTGGTGAAAGGAGAAATAAGTACCCCGAAGAAAGCTGTAGAGGATAAAACAGTGGCGAAAGGAGAAATAAGTACCCCGAAGAAAGCTGTAGAGGATAAAACTGTGGCGAAAGGAGAAATAAGTACCCCGAAGAAAGCTGTAGAGAATAAAACTGTGGCGAAAGGAGAAATAAGTACCCCGAAGAAAGCTGTAGAGGATAAAACGGTGGCGAAAGGAGAAACAAGTACCCCGAAGAAAGCTGTAGATGATAAAACGGTGGCGAAAGGAGAAATAAGTACCCCGAAGAAAGCTGTAGAGGATAAAACTGTGGCGAAAGGAGAAATAAGTACCCCGAAGAAAGCTGTAGAGGATAAAACGGTGGCGAAAGGAGAAATAAGTACCCCGAAGAAAGCTGTAGAGGATAAAACGGTGGCGAAAGGAGAAATAAGTACCCCGAAGAAAGCTGTAGAGGATAAAACGGTGGCGAAAGGAGAAATAAGTACCCCGAAGAAAGCTGTAGAGGATAAAACGGTGGAGAAAGGAGAAATAAGTACCCCGAAGAAAGCTGTAGAGGATAAAACTGTGGCGAAAGGAGAAATAAGTACCCCGAAGAAAGCTGTAGAGGATAAAACGGTGGCGAAAGGAGAAATAAGTACCCCGAAGAAAGCTGTAGAGGATAAAACGGTGGAGAAAGGAGAAATAAGTACCCCGAAGAAAGCTGTAGAGGATAAAACTGTGGCGAAAGGAGAAATAAGTACCCCGAAGAAAGCTGTAGAGGATAAAACTGTGGCGAAAGGAGAAATAAGTACTCCGAAGAAAGCTGTAGAGGATAAAACGGTGGCGAAAGGAGAAATAAGTACCCCGAAGAAAGCTGTAGAGGATAAAACGGTGGCGAAAGGAGAAATAAGTACCCCGAAGAAAGCTGTAGAGGATAAAACTGTGGCGAAAGGAGAAATAAGTACCCCGAAGAAAGCTGTAGAGAATAAAACTGTGGCGAAAGGAGAAATAAGTACCCCGAAGAAAGCTGTAGAGGATAAAACTGTGGCGAAAGGAGAAATAAGTACCCCGAAGAAAGCTGTAGAGGATAAAACGGTGGCGAAAGGAGAAATAAGTACTCCGAAGAAAGCTGTAGAGGATAAAACGGTGGCGAAAGGAGAAATAAGTACCCCAAAGAAAGCTGTAGAGGATACAACTGTGGCGAAAGGAGAAATAAGTACCCCGAAGAAAGCTGTAGAGGATAAAACTGTGGCGAAAGGAGAAATAAGTACCCCGAAGAAAGCTGTAGAGGATAAAACGGTGGCGAAAGGAGAAATAAGTACCCCGAAGAAAGCTGTAGAGGATACAACGGTGGTGAAAGGAGAAATAAGTACCCCGAAGAAAGCTGTAGAGGATAAAACAGTGGCGAAAGGAGAAATAAGTACCCCGAAGAAAGCTGTAGAGGATAAAACTGTGGCGAAAGGAGAAATAAGTACCCCGAAGAAAGCTGTAGAGAATAAAACTGTGGCGAAAGGAGAAATAAGTACCCCGAAGAAAGCTGTAGAGGATAAAACGGTGGCGAAAGGAGAAATAAGTACCCCGAAGAAAGCTGTAGATGATAAAACGGTGGCGAAAGGAGAAATAAGTACCCCGAAGAAAGCTGTAGAGGATAAAACTGTGGCGAAAGGAGAAATAAGTACCCCGAAGAAAGCTGTAGAGGATAAAACGGTGGCGAAAGGAGAAATAAGTACCCCGAAGAAAGCTGTAGAGGATAAAACGGTGGCGAAAGGAGAAATAAGTACCCCGAAGAAAGCTGTAGAGGATAAAACTGTGGCGAAAGGAGAAATAAGTACCCCGAAGAAAGCTGTAGAGGATAAAACTGTGGCGAAAGGAGAAATAAGTACTCCGAAGAAAGCTGTAGAGGATAAAACGGTGGCGAAAGGAGAAATAAGTACCCCGAAGAAAGCTGTAGAGGATAAAACGGTGGCGAAAGGAGAAATAAGTACCCCGAAGAAAGCTGTAGAGGATAAAACTGTGGCGAAAGGAGAAATAAGTACCCCGAAGAAAGCTGTAGAGGATAAAACGGTGGTGAAAGGAGAAATAAGTACCCCGAAGAAAGCTGTAGAGGATAAAACTGTGGCGAAAGGAGAAATAAGTACCCCAAAGAAAGCTGTAGAGGATAAAACGGTGGTGAAAGCAGAAATAAGTACCCCGAAGAAAGCTGTAGAGGATAAAACGGTGGTGAAAGGAGAAATAAGTACCCCGAAGAAAGCTGTAGAGGATAAAACTGTGGCGAAAGGAGAAATAATTACCCCGAAGAAAGCTGTAGAGGATAAAACTGTGGCGAAAGGAGAAATAAGTACCCCAAAGAAAGCTGTAGAGGATAAAACGGTGGCGAAAGGAGAAATAAGTACTCCGAAGAAAGCTGTAGAGGATAAAACTGTGGCGAAAAAAGCTGCATCTATCCCGAAGAACACTGAAGGGGTTAGTGAAAGTGCTACGGAAAAAGACCTACCCGAAGAAAAGAAACTGAATGATCTATTTATACAATTCAGAACATTATTAGAAACTACTACTTTAAAACTCGACACTAAAATGAAAAACAAGCTGTTAGAATCATTAACAATTTTGCAAAAAGATGTAACAACGCTTTTGAAGCTATAGGCTATATGCTATATGCACTGTTGGATATTATAACCTTCTTCTTAACATAGCCACAACGACCGGTCCTGTGGTCATGGTTAGTGACTTCGTTAGTGTTGCCAATCATAATGTTAAGTTAACCAGTAATACTGTTTTAACATTATGATGAGCAACAATCTTCTAGCTTTATTTTAATTTCAAATGCTGTTCACTGTTCAAAATAAAGTATCCAAATACTATTTCGACAGCCAACCAGCTGTTAGGTATTTATTCAATGAAAATGAGCTTCGGTTTAATTTTGTAAAATGTGGCAGTGTGACAAATAAGGTGCGCGAAAGATATAAAAATTATAATTAGATTTGTTCTAAGCATTAAAAATTTTTGTAAGACTTTCAATATTGACTTTTTTTCTCCAACCTCATTTATGTTTTATTGTGACCTCTTGTATTCAGTCAATAAAAATCTCAGTCAGTGCGGTAGATACAGAAAGCTGCAGGGGTGTCTTCTATTGATGACAATGTATGGAACATATGTGATTTTCTTTTAATATCGGACGTAAAATGTGGACCCCTTGAGGTCTGGAATCATAACCCCAAAGTCCTGCGGTTATTAAGCTTTTACGAAAAACCCTGTTAGGTCCCATAATAATATCAGGGGTACGACAATTTACAAGATAAAATGACCGCCATCAGACCAAAAAAGCTGCTTCTGAGACATTTGTAAAAAGATGATTTTTCAAAAAGTGCTGACGAAAGACGAAAGACGAAAAACTAAATGCTAATTGAAAGTACAAAGTGAGAACATTACAACATCGTCCATGTATATTTTTTTGCTTTCTGACGATTTTTTCAAAAAGTGCTGAATTAATTTCGATTAAAATATGGGACCACCCTTGAGATATACCCAATTCATTAAAAAAAAGAATTTTCAAAATCGATTTACATTTGCCGGAGAAATCGCGTAACAAATATACAAAAAAAAAGAATAGAAAGAAACAAACAGACGAATTGAACCTCCTTCCCTTCTTTTTGAAGTCGGTTGAAAATGTAGCAAATTATATAGTTTCAACATTAATAGCCGGACCACGGCAACGACTACAAGCGTCACTACGACTAATTTTATTAATAAAAGTTATTTTCATGATAGGTAATGTCTGGACACACTATGATTTGTGTACTCGTCTTCGCGACTTCACTATCAGCGTTATGTCTTATACTATCAGGGGCCGTCAGATTCTTGTCTCTTGAAACTACGAGACATGGAAGATTTCATGCTGTTGGTGCAGCTAACAAAAACGGAGATAGAGCAAGTGTTCAGGAGTCAAAACAATTGTTGAATGAAAAGGGCTTTCGCGGAATGAAACAGGTACCGATTCAGATGAGGGTTGGATCATTTTGGCAAGATTTTAAATGTCCTGAAAGTGCTGTAAAAGTTGGCGAAGAATGTTGGATGTTTTACTAAGTTCTTGTAATAAATTATTTATTTTGTTGATACGGATTTTTCATTTACATATTCCTTTGATTTTTGTACCTACATAAAGTTTTAATAAAAAAGTGAAGTGCCAGCATAAAATCTATAAGTACCAACGGTAGTAGGAATGTTCTAGGATATTAAAACTGCCTGCTTCACAATGCCGTGACGCAGGCCGTTTTTATTATTCTTTTTAAAATAGGCATGGGATTTTTGTGTAACGCAGGATAATACAACTTAATATAATAATATGGTGGTAATTTTAGAAACGTTGTAGCTACAGAATCAAATGCTATATCGTCGGGGATAGCTCCATTCCGCGTAACTAACATTTTTAAATACCGCAAATATACACTTTCGCTGGTTTTATATAAGCTCGGAATTCGCGGTATTTAACAATGTCAGTTACGCGGATTTGAACTACTTACGACGATATACGATGTCGTGACAGTATGTATTCGAAATGCCAACTATTCTGTTTCGTCAAAAACGCTTAACACGAGGGATAAAAAAAATACCTACTGATGTTTTTGCATAATACTTAGGTATAGTACCTACTTAAGGCTCTGTGCCGACTCTACAGTCGGCTCGAGGCCTTATTATAACTATTACGCAAAAACATCTGTATTTAAAACGAAAACCGAATAAACAATTTGAGGAAATATCCAGTAATTTTAATGATTACTTATCGGGACCTTTATCGCGTTCTCACATACGGAGGGTAATGTTAAAAATTGCACTAATGAATCCGCAATATTCCGGATTAACCACGAAAAACAGCGGGATTTCCTTAAAATAACCATAATCATCAAAAATAATTTAAGTGCGTAGTACCCGTTTATCATACCTATAGAGGGAAACGTAAAGATAATACTTATTATAATAATTATAAAAATAATAATAATAATATGTTGGGACATTTCACAAACGTCCATCTGACCCCAAAAGTCAAAGTCAAAGTCAAAGTCAAAGCATTTATTTCAATTAAACCATTTACAGGCACTTTTGAATTGTCAAGGAGTCGGTCAGTTAGTCAGAGAGTTGAAGCTAGTTGCTCGTTCCAAAACGTAGGTAGGTCTCTATGGAGAAGAACGAGCAAGAAACTCCACGGACACTCTTTTAAATCAAGTTTTTACAAAGTTTGGTTACATTCTTGTTGCTTCTATATGTGAAAACGATGAAGGTAATCTAACAATACAAAACACAAAAAAGAAGCAAGATAAAGTGGCATCTAATCCATGGCAGATAAGAGCTGACCAATCTCCACTGACAGCGCCCGTTCACGAACATGACGCGTGAATCAGCACCATTTAGCTCAACCATTTTGAAGGGAGCCTAATGATCCAACACACGCGCCACCATCAGCGAGACATTTGAGCGAGCATGACAATACTCCCAACCGCCATGTTAATTTTTGTCAAACATAAAGGTATTAATATACATGGCTCCATGGTATTCACATTTACAAAATTGAAATAATGCTGCTAAATTATACAAAACTAAGGTTTCCAATGTATATTATTTTATCATATGAAGTGTGATAAGTTAATAATTTAAAAATATCTATATATAATAATAACGATACTCGTTACTCATGTCAATAAAAAAAGGGGTAGGAAACATCCTTTTCTTCCAATTTGGAAATTCCCTAAACTGGCTGTGGAGCAGGACCAGCATTCAGCCAAGCATCTTTATCATTGATGTAATCTTCTAACTTATAATATGCTTGTCTACATAGTGTGCGTTTAATACATGTTTTAAATTGTTTTTCATTCAATTGTAGAATATCAAGTGGTATTTTATTATAGCATTTTACACAGTACCCCATAAAAGAAGTATGTACTTTTGACAATCTGAAGCTTGGCTGATCTAATTTGTTCCTATTTCTAGTATAAACATTATGTCTGTCACCTATTTTATTAAAAAGATGAAGATTTTTTCGAACATGCATAATGTTTTCATATATATATTGACAAGGTACCGTCATGATGTTAATCTGTTTAAACAATTCTCTTAGAGATTCGCGTTTGCGGAGATTATAGATTGCTCTGACAGCCCGCTTTTGCAGTATAAAAATAGAATCCATATCTGCAGCCCGTCCCCATAGCAAAATACCGTAAGACATGATACTATGAAAATAGCTAAAATATACTAGCCTAGCGGTATCCACGTCTGTCAAATGCCGGATCTTTCTGACAGCGTAAGCGGCTGAACTTAACCGCCCTGCAAGAGATGTTAAGTGAGGACCCCACTGTAGCTTGGAATCAAGCGTAATCCCTAGGAAAACAGTCCTTTCGACGAATTCAAGTGTGTCCTTATTCAATACAACGTTACATTCATTACTCTTAACATTCGGCAAAGCGAATCTTATGCATTTAGTTTTCTTCTCATTGAATACTAAATTATTTACAGTAAACCCGTTATATTCAAACGAACTAGACCCTGAACTATGGGTGTCAGACAGATGATATACATACAAATACATAAATACAGGGTGGACCAAAAGTCCGGTAACATTCCAAATGGTTATAAAAAAAAAAAAAAGAGTTATGAGAGAAAATATGTTTATTTATTATAAAAGTACAAAAATCAGGGTTTTATTTAAAAAAAAGTCCAAATGTGTCCCTTGTTTAGTTTGGCACTCCTGTAACCTAGAGCGGAAATTTGAGTAAGTACTACTATAACACCTACTGCGATCGCCAAAGTACATCGGCCAAGCATGGCGATAACGGCTGAACCCCCGCCCACCCTTGGGGGAGACCTATGCCCAGCAGTGGGCGTGTAAAGGTTGACATGATGATGATAATAGATGGACAACAACCAGACACAAGGCAAACACAAGTGCTCATCACAGATCCCCTGCCTCCCGTGCCCTGGGCGGGCTCCGAACCCGCAACACGCTGCGCAACTGCCAATCGCTGAGTCACAGCGCCAAGCGTGTCGTCAAAATTATGTTTAAAATTTTGTTGTTGTAGAGATTTATATCTGTTTAAAGTTCACGATGGAACTGCAGAGGACTTATATTTTAAAGCTAGTATTTGTTTGTTTTTAGTTCGAATGAGCTAATCTCCGGAACTGCTGTTCCGATTTCGAAAATCCAAATAAGAAATGTTCTAAGTCAGCTATTTTACTTAAAAAAAAATGAGATCAAAAAATTATTATTATTATTATTAATAAGAAAATTAGTACAACAAATAAGCTTTACGATAAAATTGTAACGCCAATCTCGCAAAATGGGGCTACCTCGACAGAGCAGCAGCAGGGTGTGCATGTCGCGCCGAGTTGCAAACCATGCCACACCTCATGTCATGTCCTCTGTGCCCCAAAGCATGCGATCGGAGTGAATAATTGTGCGCTGCCACCGACGACGCCGTGAAAGTGGCTAAACTTTGGGCCAAACAAATTTAAAAGACAAATGTTATTATTTCAGGTAGGTTTACTAACTTTTAGGAACGTTCGCATTCAAATCAACGTGCCAAGTGAGAGTTTATATACGCACTCGACCGCGTATCGACTCGAACGTGAACTTCAATTTGTATTAAAATTGGAACAGCGCCATCTAGTGGTAACATTAGAAAACACAATTAGCCCATACTAATTGACATAAGCGAACGATTACTGTAGCACGATCGAATAGGTTAAAAACTCACACAAGGCGGGGGCCTTGTGTAAGTTCTGAATGCATACATAAGATAAAGAAAATACTGTTTCGTTCTTATGTATGCATTCAGAAAGACTGTTGCCTTCACTTTTATCTAAAGCTTATTGGTTTTTGCTAACTCAATTGAGTAACTATTTATTCATTTCAAGGCAACTAAAAATCGAATTTTACAGTTAATTAGGTTTTCAGGGTTCATATAAAGTGGTTATTTAGAGCAAAACAATGATTTTTTTAAATATAAATAAATTATTTTATTTGTGACAATTCCTACTTCCAAAGAATCATATATTTATACAAATTGGTCTATTATTTACAAGATAACATAATTATGGTGCATAATACATTGAAACAAAAAGGAATGTACTCAAACGCTGACTGCACTTAACGTACTTGTGCAAATAATCGCGTTATGACGCAAATTAAAAAACAACTTTATTACCATTCTAAAGAGTATAATTTGTATTACCCAAGTAACGTGAATATTTGGACAGGTACATCAAGTGATATGCTATAATAGTATTAGTATTACATGTAATAATTTCAGATAATTAATGAATGTAGTTATACAAATATATATCGTACAGTCAACCACACTTCTATCGCAACAATTTGACTTTGACAGCCGCTATATTATTACGTAGCAGTAAACGCTTTCGTAGTTCCACTGTTACAATTTTATTGAAGTGTAAGTGATTGTACTTCAACAAAATAACAAATTGAAGCTAATTGGATACCCGAGGTCACTATTGCGTTATGACTAACCATTTTACCTTATTTTAACACTTGACCGACGACTCACTCTTAAACTAGAAAAAATATAATGCGCTACAGAAATCTTCGTGTTTCCAAATAAATTCGAACGACGTGCCACAGAGTAAACAGAGGTTTGTAAGAAATTATTATTTGTAACAGCTTTAATAATAATAGAAACCACGTTAGCGCGTTCGAATTTTAAAATATAAACTTTTCTATGAATCTTATAATAGGGTATTTTACTCTATACGAGAAAAAATCTATAACTATGATATTGAGACAGTTTAGGCATAAAGCAGTCAGAAAATGTAAGTTTTAGTTCATAAAATAACAAAACCATTTTTTAAATACAATTCAAAGTTTTCAGTATTTTTAATCTGTTATAAAACACCGTGAAATAGTAGCGGCCATGTTATTACGTCGTACGGCTGTGTAAATAAAAAATTGTCAACTGTCAGTCAACAGATTGGCGTAATATAGGCTTTGTACTTTTATTATTTTCATAACCAACGTAATTTTTTCATTATTACACCTATTACAAAATATACTTTTAATTATTTTTAAATGATATACAATTATCATATTTAATATGAGCTCATTTGATACAAAACGAACTGACGTCATTTACGCTGAGCAATATGGCGTCCACTAAGAGGCGTTTTCGTCAAACTACGCGCGAAATTTGAAAATTTAAAATTTAGATGCATTTTTATGGCACTTATCGATTGAATAAAAATTTTGTGTTTTTTTTGGTGGCATATTAGCACTACAGAATTTCATTGAGACACTTTTCAAAAATGGGTGTAATACCCTATTATCATTATTGTAAAAAGGTAAAGTTTGTTTGTTTGCAAGAAGTACAGTCAACAGCAAAAGTAGATGATCAAAATCAGAAATTCAATACTAATGTACGGAGTTAGCGTCAGAACTGTGTGGCGTCGAAGTGATTCAAAAGTATTTGTGTGACAATGACATACTTTTAATAAATAAACTAGTATTAATTATATAAATTAGTGTTAGTAAATTAATATTGAATTTCTGATTTTGATCATCTACTTTTGCTGTTGACTGTACCTAATCTCTGGAAGTGATGTGCCTGTTGACAAAATCCCTTTCTGTTAGCGTTAACGCCGACGGAAAAATCAAATTGTATGCAGTTGACATTTTTGCATCACTTGACATCTGGTAAGCAAACGTCAACTTCATACAATTAAATTTTTCCGTTGGAGTTAATATTCACTAATTGCTTTATTTATTTTCCCATACACAAGTATCATCACAGGTGTATTAATTAATACAAAAGTGTCTTTTTTTTTAAATAAAATGTTGCCCTACACTAGGATATTGATTTCTCCTGTGTCGTGGGTGCGTTTACAAACATATAAACTTACATGCACAAACAGCCAGACCCGGAACAGCTACCTGTAGGCCATAAATTTATGAACATAGGTCGTTTTAACTTGACCCGTCCATAATTCACATCACGATGTCCAACTTGTTAACTTAAAATTAGTTGCCAGATAGTGATGTGCACTTCTATAAGCGATAAATACACTATGCCTGAAACTGTATGTAACTTTTGTTTGTGTATGTTTTACTAAGTCGTTGGAGTGCCTTATCAATAAAAAAATAAAAATATTTGATCCGTGCGGGAATCGAACCCGAGACACGCAGCGCAGCAGTCAAACGCTCAGCCACTGCGCCAACCGTGCCGTCGAAACATTAATCTAACTTGAACCAAAAAGTCCCGAAACTTAAACGATAAAAATCGCTCGTCATACAAATCTGTCGCTTATACTGCTTCGGTCGAGTTTCATAATACCAACAACCGCGTCAAGGACTCCCCTTGCCGCGATTTGATCGTGATAGCGACACAGCTTTACATATTTTTAAGGTTTTGAGTTATTAGAAGACACTGGTAGAAGCACAGATATAAATAGACCTAGATAACGCAAGTAACACGATCTGTATGAAAACCAAGCGTGCCATTTTTTGGACGTCACAATGTAATACCATTCATATTACATCGTGACGCGAGAGCTCACTGATACGTCAACTTGTGGCAACAGTCACTCCTCCCGCACCGCGCAGCTACCTCAGGAATGGTCTCAGTTAAGCGGTCCGGCTTTGAATAATATATATATAATACCATTCGTATTACATTGTGACGTCCAAAAAATGGCACGCTTGGTTTTCATACAGATCGTGTTACTTGCGTTATCTAGGTCTATCTATATATGTGCTTCTACCAATGTCTTCTAAAAACTTTTGTTTTTCCTTATTTCCAGGTATTACTGAGGGTATTAGATTAAAGATAACTGTTTTTTAAATTAATTACGCATAATATTAATGATAAAATTACTTACCGATGGAAGGAAACGTTTACTTTATTTTTTTACTTACGATTTTTTATCGTAAGTTAGGCACGAAAATAGGCACGCGAAGTAGTTGCTCTTGCGTTATCTAGGTCTATCTATATCTGTCGGTAGAAGGGCTACTTTTATTAAAGCTTTGTCTGGCACCTACCTTAGTTACAAACTTTAGTCCGACCACTTATGGCGCTTCCCTGACCAAATAACCTTGACTATACATTTCCTCTTTACCGCAGAATCGATGACCGCGCAATTTTTGTTTTTTTTTTTTTTGTTATAAAAAAGAGAAACGATCTTTTGAATTAAAATAAAACGCGAATTATAAAGATTTTTAAGTTACCTATCTATTAGTATTATCCACAAATTAATAGCACATCAACTTTTGCAAAAGATACATGTTTTCAATTATTTTAGTAAATTTTTTACAGGGAGATTTAGGTGTATATATAGAACGTGGAATGTGATGATAGGATATTGAACATTAATAATATGCTTTTAGATGTAGTTTGTTTGTTTTAATTAATGAGTTAATAGCCTCTGAGTAACGAAGAAAAACGCACTTTTGGTCGGGGTAGCGCCTTAACTGAGACAGTTCCTGAAGTAGCTGTGCGGTGCGGGGGGGGGACGTGATGCGAGAGCTCACTGATACGTCAACTTGTGACAACTGTCACTTCTCCCGCACCGCGCAGCTACCTCAGTAATGGTCTCAGTTAAGCGGTCCGGCATTGAATAATATATACTCCATTTATAATAGCATTAGAAAAAAGAGGCTCGTCGAAACAGGAATGCAAAACATTTTATTTAAAAAATAAGTTAAAATAATTTTAATTATAATTGTTTTAACATAAGTTTGATAAATAGATCTAAGATAGTACTTAAATATGGACGTATGATAATATAAACATAATAAAAGAAATTATAAAAAGATTAGGTAACATTTTAAAGAATCATGGCAGGATTTGTACAAAAAAAAATAAGATGTTTAGAGAAGTTGAAATTCTAATTCTTATAATTCTTATATTCTTGGGTACCTATAGAGTATCTTCAGGCATTTACAATATTTTTAAAACCCCGCATAAAAAAGGGAATAGTTTACCGAAAAGCTCATTATTTCAGGACGAAACGGCGACTGACAGTAACAGTGACACTGACAGTCGTCGTTTCGCAGATCTTACACTGAAATTGCATCGTTTTAAGGGAAATAATGTCACAAATAATGATTATTTTTTTCCACACACTCGTCACATCACTTATCTGCCAATTTGATAGATCCGTCGCTTGTTACTTTCTTGTTTTGTATAAACACAAAATGGGCATCGAGATGAAAAGAAAAAGGTTTATTTTCATTTCGTAATATTTTATTTATGCGGGGGTTTAAAAATATAGTAAGTATATCAATCTACTCCTGCTAATGTATTCTTTACATTGGAAAATATTTTAAACCCTCTAAAATTTTTTTCATACAAATGAATGTATGGATCTCGCCATGATTCTTTGGTAGAATTATAGTGAAACGAATAACGTTCCCGGTATTGTTCATTCCTGCTTCTTTTACGTTTTTATCATTGACACTGTAATTTTCAAAATTGGAAAGAAATAATACAACCAGATGAAAGCAACAAAATTGCATAAGATAAATTATTAAAATGGTTACAAATAAAGCGACAGCTGCTGTAAAAATAGGTAATAATAAATTCGGCGTCTATCGTAACTGTACATGTTTATTGTACTTTTGTTACAAAGTGTGCATTAAAAATAACCTTTTTCAACTTCTGTCTAATGCTATTGTAAATGGGGTATAGTACAGATTGTAGCAGTAATTGCTACTCTATTGTCGAATGCTTTAAGATACATTTTATGTTATACCTGACTACTACGCGGACGAAGTCGCGGGCAGAAGCTAGTTACATTTTCTTTTTTATTTATGAATACGGAATTCAAAAAGCTAACTATTGAGTTACAATCAAGATGACTGTATGAGGGAAGATGCGAATATCTGCTGCATAATCTGTGGTAGTGATGCGACGTCCATACACACGTGTGCGTGACCCGCTGGGAGACGGCGCAGGAGTCTGAAAAAAAACGAGTAAAAAAGTACATCAGGTAAGCGGTAATTTTGGACCACTCGAGATATACGTGAGAATTTAGATACAATTAAAGGTATACGTAATACTGTAGACACAAATGTTGTATCTCAAAAATAAAGTCATCAAATCTATAATAATAATATAATAATATGTGGGGACATTTTCACACACGGCCATCTGACCCCAAACTAGGGAGACCCTGTACTATGGGTGTCAGACAGCTGATATACATACACAATTTTTTTTTTTTTTTGTAAACACATACATATATAGATAAACAACACCCAGACACAAGGCAAACACAAGTGCTCATCACACAAATGTTTACCCTGGGCGGGAATCGAACCCGCAACACGCTGCGCAGCAGTCGATCGCACAGCCACTGGGCCAACCGTGTCGTCTATCAATCGATCGATCGATCAATCTTCAGTGCCTGTGAGGACATGGTCCACCTTCTATCTAGCGCCGCATGCCCTTTTTTTTTTTTTTTTTTTTTTTTTTTTTTATTTATCAAACAGTGGTTATATTACAGTTTGTTATAATTATAGTGTCACATAAACTTCTGGACCCTGTCACCTGCTATGTGCGGACCTAATGACTACATCAGCAGATGGCGTTGCCGTGGCTGTATACTGGGCCGAACAAGGAATCTGGGCCGGACAAGAGTAAACCCAACACATACATTATACATATTTTAAATTCACACACGATACATATCCGTATTTGCTGTTGACAGGCTAAGAAAAAGAATCGAACATCATCTCTCAAATAATCCATACTAATTTACTAATTTTACTAATACTAATAATAATATACTAATACTAATATACTAATACTAATATACTAATACTAATATACTAATACTAATATACTAATACTAATATACTAATACTAATATACTAATTTTACTATTTTACTAATCCATACTAATATTATAAATGCGAAAGTAACTCTGTCTGTTACGCTTTCACGATGAAACGGCTGAACCGATCTTGATGAAATTTGGCATGAAGATAGCTTAACCCCTGGGGAAGGACATAGGCTACCTTTTAATCCACCACTTCATCTGCATCAGTGATAACCGACATTCACGCGGACGAAGTCGCGGGCAAAAGCTAGTTATCTATACTAATACTACGAAGAGGGAAAGTTAATATTTTTGTTTCTTATCAAAAGCGTAATCTTTTGAATTAATAGTCTAATTACAAAAAATACACTAAGCCAGGGTTTCTTAAAGTGGGGACTACGGACCCCTTAGGGGTCCGTTAGCATTTGTTTCAGGGGTCCGCAGTAGGTCAGTTAACTCGGCCAAAGCCAGGAACTCGAAATAAGGTTTGTTTTCTTTCCCTAAAATATGCTTTGACGTGGTTCGTGACTACAAAAAGTTTAAGAAACCCTGCACTAAGCAATAGTGAAAGCTACAATTGCTGTGTCCAGATATGTTTTATGGTATGCTTGAACCCTACGCGACGTAGTTGTAGGCAAAAGCTATAGTTTATTATAAATTGGGTGGAAGTCGAGGAAATAATTTAATTAACTCAACTTATCAACGGGTTTAATCTTTTACTAGACCGTTGAACCGTTATGTGCTAAGAGGAAAAAAATACGTGAAAATACAAACCTAAATTTGGTTAAGTTCGTCCGAAACTAATCTTTCAGTAATTAAATGAATTACGTCAATCTAATGTAAAACAAAAAAAAACCGGATAAGTGCGAGTCGGACAAGCCCACTGAGGGTTCCGTACATATTTGTAGGTACATATCCATACTTTTATACTAATCCATACTTTAATCTACTTAATATTATAAAAAAGGTTTTTTGCGACATAAACGGCCTTATCTTTTTTTCACGGTAAGATAGAGGGTTGATTTTTTTACAGCATTAAGGGACTGTAGACTTGAGTATATGGTTTTAATTTCAACTCGATTCCTCCACGCGTTCCCGAGATAAAGGCTCTTGACTGACAGAGAGACAGACAGACAGACAGACGGACAACAAAGTGATCCTATAAGGGTTCCGTTTTTTCCTTTTGAGGTACGGAACCCTAATAAACGAACAATTCTTGCATATAACCTGAATCTCGGAAACGGCTTCAACGATTTTCATGAAATTTAGAATGCAGGGGGTTTCGGGAGCGATAAATCGATCTAGCTAGGTTTCATTTTTAAAAACACGAAAAAAAATAAAAAATACCGTGCAAAGCTCGGTCGCCCAGATACTTTAAATACATACTCGTTTATGGCATAATGTTGATTGTAACATCACTATCCAGCAATGACAGTTAAATGTACAGTCACCAAAAGAGATAAGTATAAACATCCATCGTTTTCTAAGTAAACTTCAACTATATTTGACGACCCTGGTTACTTATCTCTTTTAGTGACTGTACATCCAAAACTCCTGTTTGGAATAGATTTAATCAGTGATTAATCAACGTTCATCATTCAAAATCATTAGAATACGGGTCTGCCGCGCTAATTGAGTTGTTGACACCATTAACCCATAATTCCAAAATACAACTTATCATATAATACACTTTATTTTAGCCCAGAAAACCCGATTAATTTTTAATTCACCGTAAAAGTCGATTTTAAGTTGCTTTGAAATCAATGAATAGTTAGTCAATTGAGTTGGTAAATAAGTGACGTCACAGGCCGCTATTGTCATACAAAATGTATGGAGGAATCTCGTTTTGACAGCTCATAAAAAGTATGTCAATTGATTGGTGGTGTCAAGTACCCAATTAGAAACGCAGTAAGGAAAAACTTATGGAATATCCAGTTATTTATAGTTACTACGGTAAATTCCAAAAACTCGAATCTCCCAAAAGGAATTTACAGGGGTGTAGTTTTTGTAAATAATTGACATACGTTTTATCACCTGTCAAACCCCAGTACCCCAAAAATTTGGTATGGCAATAGATAGATCCACGCCACGTCACTATGAAGAGTAGAGGAAAGCAGCTAGCAAGTAATAGTTCCAAAACCGGCGCCAGCGTAGGCACAGGGTATGGTATGAATGTAGCCATAGATCCGTGAATGTTTTTTTTTATCAATTGATAGGCCACGCTTGCGTAGAAGTAACCTATTCACTCTTGACTTAAAGACTCCCAGGTTGTAGCTGTCAGAAAACACAGACTTAGGCAGGGAATTCCACTCCTTAGCAGTACGCACAATGAATGTAGCAGTTGTTAACGGATTGAAGTGTGCCGAGTTAGAAAATTATAACCCGGTCGCGATTGCAGCGCCACCCTGAAGCCCGTCACATTACGATCAGCTATAATATATATTTTTACTACGTCACCAAAATATGTGGACAGATATAGCAAGGCATATTAATATAAATTTCAAAAATGTGAAACAAACAACAATCGCAGACGTAATAAGTGTGTTTTTTTTAGACGTTATGTCTTGAAAGTATTGGTTAACTAGCTTTTTCCCGCGACTTTGCCCGCGTGAATGTCGGTTATCACGGATTAAAAAGTAGCCTATGTCCTCTCCCAGTGTTAGATCTATCTTCTATATTAAAATCGGTCCAGCCGTTTCATCGTGATAACGTAACAGACAGAGTTACTATCGCATTTATAATATTAAAGTATGGATAATAAAGTATTTCGCATTTACAATAGTAATAAAGTATGGATGGAAGTATGGATTATAGCCTTCCTAACTTCCTAGATCCTATCTTTATCCACTAGTGTAAACCATATGAAAATCCGTCCAGGACTTTCTGAGAGTAGCCTGAACGGACACGAACGGCGTGATCAGCGCAGTGGGGGATTTAACTTCGAAAAGTGAGAAAATTACTTGTTTTTTACCTAAATCTAATGCCCGTGGTGTCCGGGCTAGAATAGCACCCATCTATTTCATCTGCTGACGGAAGATAATAATGATGATGACGTAAATAAAAGGGTTTGTGTGTTACTTACGATGTCGCTTCATCACCCAAACTGCCTATGAATATCACGTGCGCCTGTACTCTGTGATCCGACGTCAGTATCGTGCCTAGTTCTTCAGGTTGGATGCCGTACCTTAAAGAAAATACAAAATCAATAAGTCACATGGCTATACGACTTTTATTTAATTTAGGTTTTTATTATCATTATTCGTTGTATTCTTAAGGTTATTATTGTGTTGTAGAATACCTATGCGCGATAGGTATACTAACACTACACGAGAATTTATCCCGTATAGAAAAGTGTTAGAAATGAATGTTGTTGAAAATTTTATTTTTAGGGTTGGTTTAGACATAGCTGGTCGGAACATTTGGTTAGACATTTTCAATACAATCTATGGTAACGTTGTAAATATAAACTCTTATATGTATTAAGCTTAAAAAAAATATATACATTATGTACAATGGAGGGCTCACAGGGCATCAAAAAACTCGTCCGCATCGCTCACAATGGGACAAGTGCCCAAAAGGCTAGCAGCATTACCACGTTGAATGGCAATGCTAATTCTTTAGCCCAAGAAAAGGCCAGCCCTCTGGTCACGTGAAGAGTCGACCAGCCGCTTAGAAATGTCTCTAAAAACAAGTTGAGCACTCGGACCCCATGGCCCCAGTGTTTCAACCTCAAATGGCTCAAACATATAACTTCCAAGAAGGTTGTTATATTTACGCCGTTTGAGGTTTTCGGCACCCGCAGCAGCCGCCCCAGCACAACACGACGTGCTAGGAAGATGGGATGGCGCAAGGGTGTCGACACAAGTTGCATCCCACACCAAAGGCCTACCCAACTTCCACGGCATTAAGGTCATTCCATCTGGTCTCTTTCCATCGTCACGTGCCAAGCCATTAGGTTCTAACACAGCTGGCACGCCGGCGGAGGCAAGAGCACGACGGATGATGGCATTAATGCTGTCATATGTATTTGAATTTTTCTTACCAGTTATAACAGTAACCTGAACTAAAACCCAAAACTCTATTGTTAATAGTAGTAGAAATTTCTAAATAATTAAGTGGAAAGCGCCAGAGTAGCCCGCGAAATGCAAACATTCTTACGATTTTTGCATTTTTCCACCCCGTATCTAGTTGTGGTAATAAAAAAATATTTGCGGGAGTGACAAATATGCATTTAAAGAATTATAATAATTAAAATACTACAGAATTATAATAATTATACTACTGCCTTTTGAATCAAGCCCTTAATCCAGCCGCCTAACGAGATCCTCCTTATTATTTTTAATATTAATTTCGCGGGCTACCCTGGCGCATCCCCCTTAAAGCCATTCTATGTAAACACCTTAAAATATTAGGAAATGCATTATATGTTTGAGTATGAATACATACCGTCGAAGGTTAGCGTCAGACAGTATGAGGACTATAGCCTCGTCAGCGTCCTCGGAGGCGATAGTTGAGATGGCATGCTGCGCTGCAGGGAGCGTGTTGTCGCCCGACCAGCAGAACTGCGCGTGCGCATGCATCGTGCGGATTATCTGGACAAAAGAGATGAAGGGATTAAATACAGGTCGTTATTGCGTGGATGAATTAACTAACCATCAATTAGTCTCGAAAACATTGGTGCAGATTCCCATGTTCACAGTATTAATTAAAATTTGTGACGCTGTCCGCGGTGACAGCGCTTCCCGCACTTCGCACTACCTCGACCCAGCACTACGCTGACCTATTTAAGGCAGCGCGCGCTGGACCCGACCCTTACTCGTGCCAGCCCGCGCCGCTGAATTATGGTAATCCAATCCAGCCTGTCCCTTTGCTGTCCTCCCCCAGCGACGCCCTAAGCCGAGGCTCGTGCCCCACAGGGGGTGCCCTTAGCGTGTAGTCGCTTAGTTTGTAAGTTATTTTGCCCTGGCTGGCGGCCCTAAAAATAATATTTTTTAAGGCACTACAGTAGTCCGGTTAAGCAGCCGACAACCTTCTAGATTGACCTGCGAGATGCCATTCCGAAAAAAAAAGACCCTGCCCTTCTTTCCCAGCCAGCATCGGACGAGTTAAGTGCTTCACCGGACCTCGGACCACGTTTCAGCCTTACCACGCCCATCTACCTTCGGAGCCCTAAGGCGGCCCCTAGACCTACATACAATACATTTTATTGTACAATAAGATTGAAAGGTGCTTTGAATCCAAAGGATCAATTATATTGCACAATAATAATAACTGCGCAATGTTTTTGTGTTCAGTCGAAACACAAAAACGTTGCGTAGTAGTATTGGTTCTCAAAGAATTTAATTTTTTCTTCACATCATCTTTGGTCGCTTGTAGAAACATCTATATGTATTTAGAGAGATTTTATTTTTCTACTATTATTGCGCGCGCGCGCGCGTGTACTCCTCGTCAAGACGAAACACACACTAAAAAATATAGCGCAATACTGACCCTACACGACGCAATGGAAAAAAATTGACCCATCAAAATTAAACTCGCTCAAACTTTCGATCAATCATTGCGCAATCTTCAATATTAACCATAAACGGTCAATAATATTGCGCAATTCGTAATCAATTATATTGTGCACAATATAATTGATTGTCTAGGGGCCGCCTAAGCCTCCTTCTAAGCTAGCGTGCAACATACAAATACTGTTTAAAATGGATGAAAAGTGTAATAATGCTTTTGTAGTGACCTCAGTCTATAATTTATCTCCAATTGTTAGTTCCCCAGTTCCCCTAGCCACCTCGTGCCTACCTCGAGGCAGCACCGTGACAAATTAGACAATGGCATATCTTACTACCAGGCAGGAACTAAGTTAGAGATGTCAAATTAGTTGTTCCTTGAACTTCGCCGTGTTTTTAATTAATACGTTCTGAAATTACAACTATAATTTTATTATATGAACATTTTAGTTAAACTTGACTTAAATTGACAGTGATTTAACGCAACTCAAAATCGAAACGAACGAACGGCGTAGCAGCATTGACATACACTAGTACAATACAATGGTCTGTTTGTGTGCATCAGAAAAAAAATACGCACGAAATAAGCACGAATCATTGAAATTGATCGGCAAAAGACAGCGCGCGAGGTTTTACAGTGCTTTTTAAAATAATTGTCTAAAATAAATGAGTTCTTACAAGGAACTGAAAAAAATTGTGTATATTGAGCATAACCTCTATTTTCATAAAATTAATATATCAGTTATATTTTTATTCAAATACTGGTGAAAAAAAATTGTTGAAGTGAACCGATTTTGTACTTTTTTAATATTGTTTTTTAATATCTAATAGTAATATTTTCGTAATTTTGGCTCTGTTATGTACTTTAAAACTGTATTTCCTGATGGAAAAATGCATAAAACATAATATTTTGCCATACTGTAATGGTTGTATTCGCCCTGAAAGTTAACTCTGACGTCTATTTTCGTAAAAAGCTATGAAAGAATTGTCTTTTCAAAAACCATAATTAAAAATTATACTTTTACTCTGTAGTTCCCTAAAACAAGACTTAATATTTCTAAAACTGGTAATTGTCTTTAAAAATTTGCTCACATCATTACGATATAGCTCTGGGAAAAA
The DNA here is from genome assembly GCA_947361185.1 of Charanyca ferruginea. Taxonomy (NCBI): domain Eukaryota; kingdom Metazoa; phylum Arthropoda; class Insecta; order Lepidoptera; family Noctuidae; genus Charanyca; species Charanyca ferruginea. The sequence goes on along the minus strand of OX376070.1, from coordinate 20,779,235 downwards.
CGCGAAAACATGAAGTTTTCGTTACGAATCGAATACACGCTCTTAATATCTGTCTAACTGAGATAAAAATAACTTAAAATAAGTTTTGGTCGTGCACAACAGAATTGACACCATTATTCATTAAAATATATCATTTATAAAGTGCCCAATGGCAAAAGTGTGTTTAATAGTTGTTCATCATTATCGTCATCGCCTCTAAAGATCGACTCTTTAAATGCCCACTGCTGGGCATAGGTCAGCCGTAATCACTATGCTTGGCCCATGCATGTTGGCGATCGCAGCAGGTGTTATGGTACAGTCAACAGCAAAAGTAGATGATCAAAATCAGAAATTCAATACTAATGAACGGAGTTCGCGTCAGATCTATGTGGCGTCGAAGTGATTCAAAAGTATGTGTGTGACAATGTGTGTGTGAGTGCCTGCTTACTCGCGCACTCGTGTACTCATTTGTTTGTAGTAGGCTCGATACACGCACACATACACACACGCATTTCGTTACGCGACGATTTCTACTAATTCGCACTACCCGTAAGCCGCGTTAAGGAACTTCGTTCTAAAAACAGACGTATAACGAGCTGTGGTATTTGGTATTTGCCCGTCATGGACACAAAAATATTTGACGGATTAATCCGACATCAGCGGTTAAAGGGTTAAACATTAAGAAATGACATCTAAGTTATAGGGTCGAGCTATAGTTACCTGTAGCCTCTCTTTCTCATTCTCGGGCGGCCGGTCGACCCGCACGAGCTCGAGAGCATTTTCCTCCCCGGAGTGGCCGAGCATGTCGTATCGAATGCGAGCCTCATACCCCTTCAGAGCTTCCGTCAGTAGAACGACGGCCTCCATAGAACGTTCTAGACGACCGTCGTAAGAATTGAACCTGGGAATAAAGATTTATTTAAATTTTCTTCTGATAACAAGAGGAAATTTAAAGTACGAGCTAAAAAATAAGTAAAAGGTAATTGTAGCGAAAGAAAGACTTAAGAGCGCTCATCCCGTCAAATTTCCCATACAAACGCTCGTACGCGATTACGGCGTTATATCAAATTATTTTCCAAATATTTTTAAGACAGGTATCTTGTGGTTTAAATCTAGGTTTGTATGAAGCCTAAAATAAACTTTTTTGAGAAACAAATTCAGTAAACACGTCCGAAAATCAGCTTTTTTGCCCAATTTTATCTGAACTTTGGCACTCATACATTAAAAAAGTAAAAAATAGCTTCATAGAAACCTTGCACATGTAATGGAGATTCTAAATTACAAACATTTTTATCAAAAACTTGTAAGGCTTTTTCAAAAACACATATGTCCTGGAACCAGTTTTGTGGAATTTCCGCGCGCCGATTTTCCTGTGATGTTATCGCGTTCTCTCTTACTCGTTAGTTTTCGAGCTTTGCGTTGGTTGAAACAAAAAAATGTTCAATCACGCTCACGTTGTAGTTCGTTCGATGGGGATGGGCGCTCTTAAGACAGAACCGACGTAACAGAACATCAAGCCGCTTTAATATGTCCTCGAACATAGCGAAGTTGTGTAACATTTCATTAAGCACACGCCACCCAACGAGCAAAGTTGTCAAACATTTCATCGAGCACATGCGACCCAACGAGCAAAGATGTGTAACATTTTATCGAGCACACGTGACCCAACGAGTAAAGTTGTGTAACATTTCATTGACCACACACGACCCAAAGAGAAAAGTTGTGAAACATTTCATCGATCACATGCGACCTGCAGATCTAATATTTCAATGAAAAGTAAAAAAACAAAATATAAAGAAATGTGACAGGTCAATGCTTACTCACTTTGAACATAATGGTGAGTATTCACTTGAGCCCCGCTTGAATCTTTACTTGTAACAGAACAACGAGCCACTCTATGATATGTTCTAGTATATCACCCTTTTAGGAACCCTCGACGTTTTGTTACAACCAAATTGTATGAACCAACGAGTGTATTGGTGTATCATTTCACCGAGCCTTTGCATGAGCACAGATGTCCGACATTTTAACAAAGAGTGACGCGAATGTCACAGGTAAATGCATACTCGCTGTGAGAATTACGCCGAACAGAGCGTCGAGCATTCGCAGGAACGTTAAATTACATGGAAACTGAGCCTTTACCTGTATTGTCCCATTCGTAAGAACGTAACATTACATAGAAATGCTCGAGTAAATGCTCAAGTCTATACTCACCTTTAGGTCACACAGTGTCAAGCATTCGCAGCAATGTTACATTACATGGATATGTATTTTAATTAATGCTTTTGTTTCTGTTGTACCATCTTCGTAAGAACGTCACATCATAGGTTCTTTATGCCTTGAATTCAACCAAAGCAGCAATTATATATTTTAGCCAAAAGTCTAAAATTGCATAATTTGTTGCAGATATTAAACTGACCTGTACATGCTCCCCGACACGTCGACGACGAGACGAAGCCGCTTGGGCTTGTCGGGCGGCGCGCCGGGCGGGGGCTCCTGCTCTGTGCGGCGCCGGTAGATGGAGCGCTCGCCCGCCAGGCCTGGGGTATACGACATAATATTGTAAAATGTTTATATTAAACTAGCTGACCCAACAGACGTTGTCCTGTCCCTATCTACCTACCCTACACGAACAAAAAAAATGTATCCTATGTCCGTCTCCTGGTTCTAAGCTACCTCCCCACCAATTTTCATCCCAATTGGTTCAGCCGTTCTAGAGTTATAAATAGTGTAACACTAACACGACTTTCTTTTATATACACTTTGTAACAGATTAAGCGCAAGCCGGCCAAACCTAAAAGTAGTTTGCTCAGAATCGGCTTCTGAATCGGTTTCCGTCATTATTTATAATTACGTTAATTTTTCACGAAAAAATATTTTAATTAACTGAAATTAGGATCACCTCTTCATCACAAAGTAATAAAAAAAATAATTTAAAGAAATTTATGACTTATCACAAAGGATTAAAGCCTATTCAAGTGCACGACCGAATTTGCAATTCCCTCAAAGCTATCCTATGTGCAGTGGGCGTTGAATAAAAACGTTCATTTAAGGAAGGTTATACTTATTTCATAGTAATACGTCATAATTGAATGCAGAACCGAATTTGTAGTTCAGAGCGGCTTTCTTTACACACACATAAACATACCTTGGTATAACAAAAAAAAATAGTTGGTTTGAGGCAAAGAGAATTTAAGTTGCACTTTACATGGTGCATGGTGCTAACTCGACATTATCGTCGCAATGAGCCAATGTCCTCACCATCTCTGTGTACTGGATATTGGTGTACTGGAATGCCATAGTGCACGTTAACAAATAAATGTGTGAAATAAAAGTAATATTGAAATATTAATATTATTTGACGACACGGTTGGCGCAGTGGCTGAGCGATCGACTCCTGCGCAGCGTGTTGCGGGTTCGATTCCCGCCCAGGGTAAACATTGGTGTGATGAGCACTTGTGTTTGCTTTGTGTCTGGGTGTTGTTTATCTATATACGTATGTATTTACAAAAAAAAAAATTGTGTATGTATATCAGCTGTCTGACACCCATAGTACAGGGTCTCCCTAGTTTGGGGTCAGATGGCCGTGTGTGAAAATGTCCCCACATATTATTATTATTAATATTATTATTTCTTGTGAAAAGTCAGAATGACAGGAGACAGAAACGACGCATGCGTATGTTTAAAATGATTGTCGTTGGTCGTTACCTTACTTTGAAGGAGGTTGCGTACTAATATTCTATCAATAACTAATCAATTTTTTGAAATAGGGTCTAAATTTCCTTAAACAAAAGACCCACTTGACATATACAATGCCCCGACGCTCGAAAATTATCAATATACTGTCGCCTATATTAGGCTCCTGTACTTTGTGACCATTTTAGTTGTGTCCACGTGTTAGATCTGTGTGCACGCTAAATTTACGTAAATTGTTAAAACCTTTTACGCAAATATAACGTATCAAAATGTGTTCATGTGCGATGAAGTGGTGTGGGAAACATTCCGAGACATCTAGTTACAAAAAATATGGCAAAACGAAATTTATTTTTGATTTAATTAGATTATGAGTGACCGCATGGGTCTAGATAAAATGGTAGTTGGTTAAAGAAAGCACACGGCAGTATTGCGCGTTGATGTCTTTTGGAAGTCTCGTTCTTTCATTAGGCAATTCTAATACGTCTATCCCTTTCTTTGCCTTTGTTAGGTTTATCGTAAAAATCAATGATGTTATCTAGTAGTAAGTAGTTAATAGTTGAAGACGATATCGAAAATAATAAAATAAAAAAATATTATCAATTCAAATATGTATTAAAACACCTATCTATTTTGATTTGTGTGGTTGGCATATCTACATGTTTGAATTTTTGTCAAAAAATAAATAAAATGTTCGACTTTTTCAATACAAAATGGAATATGTATATCCAAATTATTAATAAAACATTATGAAAAATGCTCTATTAAAATTAAATAAACTATACTTATTATTAGTATTATTTATTTAATTTACTTATGCTGATGTTTTATGATGTTATAATCCATTTTATCGATATCGACTATTTTCCCTTATTCAAGTGGAGCAACCCTAACGATGTCATACCTACGCATGTTGACCTTGAGCTAACCAATTGTAGTCGCGCGTACTTGCCCGTTCCCAGGCACGCAGTAGAGAGTTGTGTACTTAGAAGAAATCGGTCTGTAAGCTCTGTAGTGGTTAACATGTGCCAACTCTCTCTCCAGAGAGTCTCTGTTCAGAGACTTGAGTAGGGAGAAAAGCGTTGTCAGTGAGTGCTGTAGCTGTGCTGTGTCAGGGGGGGGGGGGGGTAGTTCGACGGGGCTAGGTTCGGCAGGGCTCAAGTTCGGCAGGGCTAAGTTCGGCAGGGCTAAGTTCGGCAGGGCTCAAGTTCGGCAGGGCTAAGTTCGGCACGGCTAAGTTCGGTACGGCTAAGTTCGGCAGGGCTAAGTTCGGCACGGCTAAGTTCGGCACGGCTAAGTTCGGTACGGCTAAGTTCGGCAGGGCTAAGTTCGGCACGGCTAAGTTCGGCACGGCTAAGTTCGGCACGGCTAAGTTCGGCAGGGCTAATTTCGGCATGACTAAGTTCGGCAAGGCTAAGTTCGGCAGGGCTGAGTTCGGCAGGGCTCAAGTTCGGCAGGGCTAAGTTCGGCAGGGCTAAGTTAGGCACGGCTAAGTTCGGCACGGCTAAGTTCGGCAGGGCTCAAGTTCGGCAGGGCTCAAGTTCGGCAGGGCTAAGTTCGGCACGGCTAAGTTCGGCAGGGCTATGTTCGGCAAGGCTATGTTCGGCAGGGCTCAAGTTCGGCAGGGTTCAAGTTTGGCAGGACTCAAGTTTGGCAGGACTCAAGTTCGGCAGGCGACCATAGTCGATCGCAAAGTTCCGTTCCGTTCGTTGCCAACCAAGTGTCGAGTCAAGATTCAAACCGAGAATGGGAACCCCGGGAATGGTACCGGCATTCCCACCGAAGACAGTGCAATGGACCCCCAGCATCGAGGCCATGCCAACTCGATGAGCTCTCGTCAGCGCGGACCGACTGCTGACTGAAGACTGAGATAAGAAGAGAACCATTCCAGCGTCAGGAAACCATCAGATGTGAGAGGATGGATATGGCGACATTAAAGGTATTGGAGAAATCAACCAACCAACCAACACAGTACACACAGTGCACAGTGGTATCACCCATTGCTTCTCTAATGAACACTTAGTCACTTAGTCACATTATTATTTATTTCGCTTTGTGTATATTACAGAAATTACTTCCACCTTCGAATGCAATTCGCATGTAATTATAAAGATGTTTTTAATCCCATGAAAATAAACACACAACCACAAACACAACCACACACATATAACCACACACACACACACACACATAACCTTTGTTGTATTTTTTCTCTCTGCTCACGCACTAAATGGACTACTACTACTGGACTTACTACTCTCCTGTTATTATTATTTTTTTTAATCTAACCGAAATCGAAATCAATAAAGTAATCCTAACTCGTAAGTTCATCTTCTCTTTGAATTGTTGACGCTGAAGAATGTTGTTTCCAGTAATTAAAATAACCAAACAAACAAACCGGTTTAATTTCGCATTCGCATACTACCTATTTTTATTATTACGTATTATCGTATTTATCAGGGACTTTTTTAGAAAAAGTGGCAACACTTCAGGGACTCACACATAGATAAAAAGGTGTTTAACTAAATTAAATTACAGATGTTATTTTAGTCTTATAAATTAATATTCTAATGGGGGTGTGTGAAGTCTTGCGTTAATTACGTTACTCCTTGTATACAGGATGAAATTTAATTCATTAGCAAATTTTCTCAAACAGCGCGAAAAAAAAAACAGCTGTTCCATACATTTTGGCCGAGTACCTATTCCACTTCTGTATGGAACAGCTGTTTTTTTTTCGCGAACCTGAACAACTTTCATTATGGGGCTTGGAGTCACTCCTTAAAATTTTGCTAATTAATTCAATTTCATCCTGTATAGAAGAAGTAATTACGGAATGCCCGATATACAGAATGACTTTAAAAAAATTCGGACCTCCCATAGAAAATCAATCGATTTTGTTTTTCATGTTTCGCCCCATGTTCCTTGGAGATAGTTGTTCAATTTCACGGGTACTATCACCCTGAAAAAATTGGTGCATGACTAAAAAATCATAACGTATATTCACTACCCGCCTCTATATTCCCCGAAACATAATCTGGGTAAGTATCTTCAAGGCACGAGTATTCCGGTACATCTTAGGCAAGCGTGCTCCACCTTAGGCTGCATCATCACTTAAGATCAGATGAGTTGCGGCCAAACGCAAGCCATTGAGACTATAAAAAATAAAATTCATGGGACAAGCTCGCTACTCCTTTTCCAAACCACTGCCACTTCTGAAAGCCAGAATTATCAGCGGCAACCAACAGAAAAACGCCGAAGCAATGAACCTCGACGAGTCCTGGAGACCCTGTCCTGATCCTGGAACCGTCACAAACTGTCTTGGATCCCGCAACGAAATTAATCAGCAAAGAACAGCAGAGGAGTAAGAAAAACATTTTTTCCACTTCCCTCCAAATTAAGCAGGAGACAGAACAGAACTAGGCCAATAGGCACAAAGGGACGTTTACAACTGGGATAAGCCCAGATTTATACTCATCATCATCATCATTACAGCCGAAAGACGTCCACTGCTGGACATAGGCCTCCCGAAGAGGGGGGGTTTGCCATAATCGCCACGCTTGGCAGGCGGGTTGGCGATCGCAGTATGGTTGTTACAAATGCACAGAGTACGCTGCTGCCCATTCTCTGGTACGTCCCTTAGTCGCCTCTTACGACACCCACGGGAAGATATGGGATGGTGCTATTCTTTACGTCCGACACCACACGGACTATTTATGCTGGAGTGTCCCAATTGTCCATTCACGTACACCATTGACGAAATGTACAACGCCACAGACGCAGCAATAAATATCTAGTAGACCCAAATAGTATAAATTATTATAAATGTATAATCGGTACGAAAAGAAGATGAGGTATGGATTTTCTTGCCCAATCTTCTCCAATCGAAACTTTAACCTTTAGGAAGGGGCAAATTCTTTTATCTTGTGTGTCAATGATGTTCAAAAATACCTTTTGTAATTGGTCTTATTGAATAAACAATTTAAACAAACATGGCGAGATCCATACATTCAGTAGTATGAAAAAAAAAATTAAAGGGTTTAAAATATTTTCCAATGTGAAGAAAACATTACCAGGAGTAGATTGATATACTTAGCACATTTTTAAACCGCATCATTAAAATATTACATAAAAAAAAGAAAGTGACAAGTGAAGTTAACGGATTAAAAACTGCAAAACGACTGTCAGTCTCACTTTTACTGTCAGTCGCCGTTACGTTCTGAAATAATGAGGTTTTCGTTAACCTGTTAACAACAAATTACCGCAACAAATTACCTTCTATTATCTTTCCATCGTCCAGTTCCCCACTAGTCTGATGCCGGCTCCAGTGCCGCTCTTTCTTCTTCGCTTGCAGTTCAGCTAGCACTCCTCTTAACGCACCTATCTGAAAAATTAAGAATATAGCAAAAATAAGTAAGTGCTGCCGCTCTCTGATCCACTATACCTCGACCACTTAACTGAAACCGGTCCTGAGGTAGCTGCGCGGTGCGGGAGGGGTGACAGTTGTCACAAGTTGACGTATCAGTGAGCTCTCGCGTCACGTCACCACACTGACACACGACTGTCAAATATCTACGAGTGACATCCGAGACCAACGGTTTAACGTGCTTTCCAAGGCACGGAAGGGTCTCGGTATGAAATGGATTGTCACCCAGAAATAAGTAATATGATATTTATGAAGTTTTTCATTAGGTACTCGTCCTAACCGGTCACCCATCCACGGACCGACCACAGCAAGCTTAACTAAGACCGATCAGTTACGGAACCGTAAAAGTATCTTTACCTGTTGTTGCACGGCTCTATGGAACTGTCCATAGAGTTTGGCGTCGAACTCGCTCATCTTGATCTCCTTGAGACGCTCCTCGAAGGCCTTCCGGTTCATCTCACGCGCAGCTTTTTTTACATGCTCCGGAACGTCGTCCTTTTCGGCTTCTGAGAGCTGGAATATTTTGGATATATCTATGTTTTACTACTTTTTTAACAGTCCGATATTTTTATACGATGAATAAAAATATAACAGTTTCACATATCTATCAATGATCAGAACTGACTAACGTACGCGCAGCCGAAATTACTAGAACTAGGAACGATATTTTGAAATTCAACCCTTAAGGGAATGAAAATGGGGAGTTGTATGAAAAATCTTATTTCTTGGGTAAATGAAATTGAAACTTGGCATAAATGCCACTCTAAGTAAATAATAAAGGTACTTATTAATTACCCCTGGAATCGGGCCTAGGGGGTGTTGAGTTTGAAGAAGAAGTTCGATCGGGCGAAGTGCTTAGTATTATTATAAAAGTTCTCTGACCGACATCTCTGGTCGATCTGAAATCCCTGGTGTGGTCATGTCGGATTGCCGTCCCATCGGACTATACATGAGGGAAGGGGGAGTGCACCTGTGTCTGCGAACACACTTGTGCACTTCGGCGTGAATACGCAGCTTGAATTGAAATTAGCTAACATGATCAAATTTCCGCCGGGAGAATAAAAATAACATTAAGAATAAAAGATGTATTTTTCATCTTCAAAAATCCGGTGATTTTTTTATAAGGTCTAATTTATCTTGTTGAAAACTTAACTGTATTGTTTTATAGAAATACAGAATAGCACCCACCCATTTCCCACCCCCCGTGTGTGAAAATGTCCCCACATATTATTATTATTATTATTATTATTTCATCCCGAGGGTGTTGTAGACAGCACTGCGGGTTAACCCTTAGTAGCTTAGCAGCGGCTTCCGTGAGCTGTACCACCTCACTGCGATCCCCAAGAAGTCTACTAAGAGGGGATTACGGCAACCCTCCACCCCCACCCCCACCCCCTTGACGGAGGCCCTTGTCACACCCACGACACTCCATACAAACGAAACGACATAATTGCCTACACTACTACCAAAATAACGAACTGTACAAATACGTGCTTGTATGCGTGTCTACACGCCGCTCGAACTAAAAGCAGTTCCCAGTATAGTCGTTCGACGCGGGAAGAGGTGAGGAACAGTTTCGTACGGTAGAACTAATATTTATACTGTGCCTTTGTTCAACAGTGGACTTATGTCTTCCGGCTGGTGATGATGATGACATAAACTTAAAGTTACCTGATGCACATCATGTCCCTTGTCTAGACGGTAGGGTCCCCCCTTCCCGCCCAGGCCGGCAGTGTCCCGCCCGCCCGTGCCGCCCGCCCACGTGTTGCCGCCCACGTGAGGCTCGTTCTTCGGATCCTCCTTGCCGTGCTTAGGAGAGGATGTGTCTTTACTGAAAGTTATTTAGAGATTATTATTATTATTTTATTTCGGGATAAAAAACAGGAGTACAATGAAATGTTATACATAATATCTTATAAACTAAACAAAATACTTATTATACTACTAGCAACATTATCGACTTATTACTAAATTGGTGATAGCTACGTGAGATAAAAAGAATTATAGAATACATAAGTGAATGAAGTGAATTGAATGGATGTTTACTAATAACAATAGATGACAAAAGGTTAAATTAACAAAAGCCAAACAATACAGTTGTGTTCAAGTTTTAGCAAACGTATCACGTCAACCTGTAGATGCCCACTGCTGGGCAAAGGTCTCCTCCAAGGGGGAGGGGGAGGCTGAGCCGTAATCGCCATGCTTATCCAATGCATGTTGGCGGTCGCAGTAGATGTTATGGTATTCAGAAGGACACTGCTGTTCATCCTCTGGTCAATATTCCTCTGTCGCCTTCTACGACACCCACGGGTAAAAATAGGGTGGTGCTATTTGCAACCGCACCACACGGCTTCAAGCGGCAGCACATGTAGTTCGTTTGAAATATTTGGTCAGATTAGCCCATAGGAATATGTCTATAACCTTAAAGGCATAAGAGTAAGGTTTATATTAGCATGTAACGACTACTGCGTTATGTGAATAGACTTCACATAAGTTAACACAGTGCGCACAGTCCGCTTTATAGATCTTTGTGTAAAAGGCTTCAGTCCAGAGCAGAATATTATAAAACAGCATGATATGATGATATTACTCACCCACTATGCCTGTCTATGGTCATCTGTATTTTTTTGAGCGCCTCCTTGGAGCGGCCGTCGAGGACACCCTCTATTGGCAGTCCACTTGCGTGGAGCACCTCTAGCAATGTATCGGCTAAATCTTTGCTGTAGCGGTCGAAGTCGAAGACGTTGCCAATCGCAGTCGCTAAGTCTTCGTTGGGATATTTCTGAAAATTAAACGTAAAATAAATTAGAAAATTTTGTAAAGGTATATTATTATATTAGATATTTAATTTATTACTGGCGGGCCTGGCGGACGTTGTCCTGCACTTAAAATAAAAAAAGTCCTACAACTCGACTGCAGCCACCTACCGGGTCCAATTGTGAATCTAAACCATTCTCGAATCCACTGGAACACACACAAAAATTTCATCAAAATCGATACAGCCGTTTAGGTTTCACACAGATGATTGTTATATATAAGATGTGGATTTTACCTTTTTTGTTTTTAAGTGAGTATAGTCTTAACTGTTTATATATATATTTTTTTTAACATTGCACTTGGCTCCTCTTTGCGTTTAGTTGACTGGTAAAGAATGCTCAAGGCATAAAGTCCACATTGGTTGTTTTGTGCATGAAGTTTAAATAAACACAAAATTACGTTTTACCCCACTGCAGCAGATCCCAAAAAGAAAGTAACTCTTTTGAAGGGAGTTTTCGCGCAGACAACCACGAAAGTACCGTTAGTGAGTCTCTAGCGGAATTGGCACCAACATTTTATTATTTCACATTTGCCATAGTAGTTTTAAACATTTATTATCGAAAGAATGATATGCAAAGATCACATAAACTGTTTAAAATAAATGTTTATGGAATGCAGCAGCGTCCTTCTGAGTACCATAACACCTACTGCGATCGCCAACATGCATCGGCCAGGCATGGCGATTACGGCTGCACCCCCCCCCCCCCCTTTGGGGAGACCTATACCCAGCAGTGGGCGTCAAAAGGTTGACAGACACGATCATTACTAACCTGCAAATGTTTAACAATATTGACGAGCTCTCTTGTAGAGTAGGGATACGTTAGCTGTCCCTGATCGGCCTTGTCTCTAAGTACCGCGAACGCTTGCACCAGCTTTTTCATGACGTCATGCGGCACGTCCGGCCCATAAGAACGCAGGAGTTCCATCTCTGACTCGACGGATGGGTTGTCGACGGCGTGGCAGGAGAATAGGTCACCTGGATAACAATGGAAAAGGAATATAATGTGATGTATCATCATCTACCTAGCCTTTTCCCGGGGTCGGCTTCCAGTGTAACCGGATGCAGCTGAATACCAGTGTTTTACATGAAGCTACTGCGTATCTGACCTCCACAACCCAGTTACTGGGTATCACAACACCCCTTGGTAAGACTGTCTGTCAGACTTTCTGGCTTTTGACTACCCGTAACGACTCCCAAATATCTACGTATGACAGCCGGGACCATCGGCTTTACATGCGTTCCGAGGCACGGAGGGAACTCAGTTTAAAAAGAAATAGATTGCAGAAAAAATACGAGGATGTATGAAATTGTGTCCTGCCTGCAATGATGTAGTATAACCCAAACTGACGGTCTTTAGGGATCGAATGCGTGCCGAGTCCAACAAGAACGCCTCCTGACTTCTGACTTATAATAGAATTAATATTAGGCCAGCTTGCCCCAAGCACACATAAGGGCTGATAAGGGTAAATTACAAATTATGTACCCATAACATTTTGGGTCATGTAAAAGCAACAAAAAAATATCTTACCCAAAGACGCGAAGAAATCATTGCCCAAGAACGGGAAACCAGGTCGATTCGCCAACACAATCATTCTAAAATCATCATGTACCGGTATAAAACTGGACACATCGCCACCAGAAGTTTCCAGCATATGCTTGGGCACTATCCTCCGACCATCACTGAGAATCATTTCACCATTTTCCACCAAAGTCTTCAGAATACAAGTAACATGTGTTGGGGCCTTATCAGCCTCGTCGACTACTAAAACATGGCCATATTTGACTGCTTTAACTAAAGGAGAATCTTCGTAGACCACTACACCATCTTTGACAGTTGGTTGCACAGTTAAAGACTGTACTGTTGTATCTCTATGCAGCTGTATGTATTCTCGAGGACGGTTTAGTAGCTGTAATAGTCTGTCGGCAATCTTGTTCTTGCCTACGCCTTGGTTGCCGACGAGGAGTAAGTGGTTGCCAAGCAAAAAGTCCTGCAGCAACCATTCTAGCAACCGCATATGTTGGGGTACATCGTAGAACAGAATATCTGGAACTTTTGTTAGCGCGTCCGTTTTGAAGATCTCTGTGCTTGTGTTCCCAATAGTAAGCACGTTGTTATTTACAGAACATTTGACTTTAGTTTCTGAAGGATTATTTCCGAAAATGCCGAAGCGTCTTGGCGGTTCAACACCTAACTTTTGACTAGCGCCATCTAGCGCTCGTCTGGCTAAGTTAGGCAGGAATTTAGCCAAAAACGTTTGTTGTATAGTTTCGTAGGCGGATTCTGTGGGGTACTTGGACATTCTGTGGGCGATCCTAAGGAGTTGGCGAGTAGATAGAGAGGAGGACAGGTTCTTTAGAGTGCTGTCTTCCGATTTTCGAAGTTCATCTGCTAGATTGATGATTGAATGGAGCGGTTGGGATATTTCGCCGTACTGGAAGCCAAAACATGTTAAATATTACTTAGGATATCACAAATGAAGGCAAGCTTTAAAGTCGTATAACTGGGGCCGGTTTTTTTAACCTAATAGAGCAGCCGCCATTGTTCCTGTGTAAGAGAGAGCTGTACGCGACGAAGAATACTATCTGTTCGCAACGGAATTATAACTTTCCGCACTTCAGAATAAATCTTTACAAACTCTATAATAATAGATAATTTTATTTGAAACGAGCTCCGGCTTTGCACGGGTGCAAAGTGTAGATCAAACTATACGTATAAACCTCCTTCCTCTTAAATCACTCTATCTATTGACGAAATCCGTTGCGCAGCTTAAAACATATAAACGTACAGAGGGAATAGAGATATAGTACTAATATTAATTAAGGATCTCTCACCAAACTGTTAATGATGAATATCTCCTCAGTCTTGCTCAAGTTTCTCATCTCGTGGAAGATAAAGAGGCTCAGTATCTCCGGGGACAGCCACTGCTGCCCGCGGCCGAGGACTGGAGGCTCCGCTAACGCTACAATCCTGAAATCAAGGTATATCGATAAATAATATTTGACTTGTAGAGTGTAGTTTAGTCTGAAGGTTGGTAAATTTAGCCAAGATCGGTGTCTGAGTTTGTAGTGTGAATTAATATTTTTGCGCTTTGTGTGTAGAAGTCAACTGTTTATGTCAATGATACTCGTCGTGGTATTTTGGAGAAAGAACCACACAGACTTCAGTGGACCTATTCACCCAGTGCACGATTCATCATCTGCCTAGCCTTTTCCCAACTATATTGGGGTCGGCTTCCAGTCTAACCGGATGCAGCTGAATACCAGTATTTTACATGGAGCGACTGCCTATCTGACCTCCACAACGCAGTTACTGGGTAACATGATACCTCTTGGCTTTTGACTACCTATAAAGACTGCCAAAGTTCTACAAATGACAGCCGGGACCAACTTTACGTGCATTCCGAGGCACGGAGGAAACTCGGTATGAAAGGGATGGTCATCCATCCACCGACCGACCGCGGCTATCGTAGCTTAACCTTTGACTGATCGATCTATACGGCTTTAACTTAGCCACAAGCTCCTCCGCCCTGTGCACGATTATCATCACATAATCCAACCGAAGCCGCCTCCGAAATAGTTGGAAAAAGGCTGGGCGTGTAGCCTTTCCCCAAGTATGTTGGACTCAGCTTCCCGGCTAACCAGATGCAGCTGAATACCAGTGTTTTACATGGAGCGACTGCCTGTCTGACCCCCACAACCCAATAACTGGGTAACACGATACCCCTAGGTAAGACTGCAAATGTCACACTTTCTGACTATCCATAACGACTGTCAAAGATCTACATATGACAGTCGGGACCAACAGCTTTACATGCTTTCCGGGGCATGGAGGTAATCTCGGTATGGAATGGATGGTCACCCATCCACGGACAGACCGCGGCAAGCGTAGCTTAACCTTGACCGATCGATTTATATGGTTTTCACTTAGCCACGAGCTCGTCCCGGACAGTGCACAATCATCCATATTTTTCCATTCATACTTAAATCCATACTTTTAATATTATAAATACAAAAGTAACTCTGTCTGTTACGTTTTCCAGATAAAACGGCTGAACTGGTTTTGATGAAATTTGGTATGAAGATAGCTTGAAACCTGGGGAAGGACATAGGCTACTTTTTATTCCGCGACTTCGTCTGCATCCGCGATAACCGACATTCACGAGGACTAAGTCGCTGGAAAAAGGAAGTGTTATATAATTTACACAGTGAGTTACTCTATCCTCTTTTTTATGACAGTTAAAGTAAAGCACAATAATCGAAATCAGCAGAAATTACCTGAAAGCCGGATGTATCCTTTTGACCCCATTCTTCTGTAGCTGTTCCTCCGTGACTCCCGACTTCAACAGTTCATCGTATCGGTCGTGTCGTAAGAGTCGCGTGCCGTCGTGAAGCTGCAACTCTCTATCATGGACCAGTCTGAGAACGAGAACATATCACTTACTTAGGACGGGTTGATTCAACTATACTTTACTGACAGGTAATAGTCAAAGATGGCGCTAACTATCGCCAACCAAAAAAATAGGTTGTTTCATAAAATGGTAGCCTTAACGTACAGTCAACAGCAAAAGTAGATGATCAAAATCAGAAACTCAATACTAATGATGAAATCATCTACTTTTGCTGTTGATTGTACGTCAAAAAGTTACTATTACCATAACCGATGCTTCATCCACCAGTCAACGTAATTTTGTGTTGTCAAACAGCTACGTCAAACATCAAAATATTAAGGGCTCTCTTTTTGAATAACTTTGACTGACGGATTTCACCTCACGTCATTGTAATTTTTAACCGTCCGTATGTAACGATAACCAACTGTTTGAAACAACCCGCCCTTAACATTATCATCATCAACATCAGCCCGGGAAGAAATCATCCCCGGGGGGGTGGGGCGGTTTGCCATAATCACCACGCTTGGCAGGTGTCTTACGGATCGCAGTGAGGTTGTTAAGTACATGGAAGCCGCTGCTGCCCGAGTTCCGGATTGTCCCTCAGTCGCCTTCTACGACACTCTTGGGATGATATGGGTGGGTGCTATTCTGGCCCGGACACCCCACAGGGCCAACTTATTATATTTACTAGATATTTCTTAATTTAATTATGGTCCTGAATTATTATTAGTCATCCTCATCATCATCATCAGCCGGAAGACGTCCACTGTTGTATATTGGCCTCCCCAATAGAACGACACAGCGAGCGGCAACCTGCCGCTTGCATCTAGAGGTTGCAATCGAATATTCGAATTATTCGAATTTTCTTTCCAAATTTATATTCGAATAATAAATAAATATATTTTCGAATATTTGAATACTACCAAAAAGGGTATTTTCTTCTTCGAAGTATATCTGTAATCATCTCAGATGTAAATTAAACGATGATTCCATAAACGCCTTAATTAAGTTTCCTCAGGTCAAATAATTAAAGTATATAATTTTTTAAGCGTGGTGATTTAAATTAAAAAATTGCCTCGAAAACTTATGTACCTATTTGTTAATTATTTTAATATTGTTTTAATTGAATGTGACCAATTTTAACTATTTTTTTATTTTAATTTTCTAATTGCTGCTAAGACATTATTAATCTTATTTTTTTTCCAATTTTCCAATTTTATTACCAAATGTGTACTGAGTAGAATTTTTATTTTAATTTTTGTTAGCTTAGTTATACATTTTATTATGCATGCTGTGGTCTCCTGTAAGTGAAGGAGCGCTACTTTTGTCGTTTATCATTTATTTCACGTGTTATATCCTTTGTTGGAGATCCTAAATAAATAAAAAGCAGATATTTTGTGCTTTTTTTATATTTTGAAAACATTCGAATATTCGAATAATATTCGAACAGCACTGAAAAAATATTCGAATAAGTATTCGAAAATCAAAACTATCGAGTCCTGGCGACGCCCTTTTAATGCGGCTATGGTGTCACTGCGGCCAGGGTTGATCTATTGTGATCGCCGCTTGTGTTGGTTAGAGATCGCCATTAAACCCTGCAGCTGTGATGAACTGCAGGATCGGCTTTGGGGCAATCTCTATTATTTCATCCGGGCTTAACAGGTGTTTGCCCAATAGGTACACAATCAGAGCACAATCATTCACATAAAAAAACTATGGACTAACTTAGATCAGGTGAGTAGCGGCCAAACGCAAGCAATATAAAAAAGATCTGTATTATAATTTATAATTTTTTGGTTCTCTAATTAATTTAACTATGGAGAGATGTCGGGTTGACTAGTTTTGGCAAGCCTAAGCTAAACTTACCTATGTAATACAGCGAGCGTGCTAGCATGTATCCTATGCAGCCCATCTAGAACAGCCATGTGGCCCTTCAGCGCTGCTTCAACTAGCGCAGAATTCCTCCACACCGTATCTCCATTATCTAGTGTAGTTCTTTGTTGCACCAAATCTCTAGCAGTCATGTCCTGGTACAGGACTATAGGCTCTATCGTGTAGCCTAATAAGGATGAAAGTTGTGACACTAGGAGACTCTTTCCGCAACCTTTTGGACCTGTGGGCAGGATATGAGAGTTTTTTAAGCGCGTATTATTATAATCTAGGGTACGTTATGACTTCTAGATCTTTTAACAAATGTTTTATTTGAATTATATCTATGTATTTAATACTTCAATATTTTGTATGTGAGTATACCTACTAACAACTTGATATAAAGAACAATACACAAAATATTTCTACCAACATTGGCATCATATCCAAGATGTGCTAACGGAGCCCAAAATTAAAATTGCGCTTGTATGATGTTTGAAGGATAATTTATCTTTTTTTTTTTGGTCTCGGCGATTTAGAGTGGAGATAAGTAATTAAAAAGATACCCTTCAAGTGACGTAATTTTTCGGCGTCTGATGCCACGTTATAAAAGGTATGTAGGTAAGGGTTGCTAAACAAACCCCAAAGCAGGAAGGCACATTCGAATCGACATTTTGAATACAGCATTATCAAAGGTTTTTTTAAATTTATATATACATGTCCATCATAAGCTAACTGAAAGAAACCAAAACGCTTAAGTCCTAGAATAGGGTATCACTCATAATTATCCTTACATCCTTACATAAGTAGTCTATACGTACATAACTTCTGAATGACTAAACCAAATAGGATAATTTTTTTTTTTGTTGTGTTCGGTATTGCCAAGACAAGGTTAGTATAAAAGAAAATTTAGGATATTCGTTAATTAAT
Source organism: Charanyca ferruginea (assembly GCA_947361185.1). Classification (NCBI taxonomy): domain Eukaryota; kingdom Metazoa; phylum Arthropoda; class Insecta; order Lepidoptera; family Noctuidae; genus Charanyca; species Charanyca ferruginea. Next base: position 20,761,135 of record OX376070.1, on the reverse strand, counting down.
TGCACCCGTGCGAAACTGGGGCGAGCCGCTAGTTAGTAATAATTAGTACACGCAAGATTTAAATGAATTAAAATAGTCACAATTGACTGGTGATTGATTGTGTTATGATTATTTTCAGAAAGACGAACCGAATGTGTGCTTATGGGTTACCCTATCATAAATTGTTTGGCCGTTTGAAAAGAATCCGGTTAGCCGAGAAAACGCGAGGAGAACAGAAAATCTACTTACCTATAATACAAAAGTCTCCAACACTATGACTCAGCATCAATTCATTTAGCAGTTCACTTTGATACGCAGTCTTGACCACGCGCTTATTATCAACACCCTGCTTCCTACCACCGTAAGGCACGCCAAATTGTGACTTAGCTCCATCGATTTCCATGGTCACTAAAGCCTGATTTCCTTTGATCTGGACGTCTTTGAGGGATATATCCCATTTGGAGTTAGTATTTATGCTGAGGTTATGAAGAACTGCTTCTACGTTCTTCACATGTTCTCTGGTGAGGAATGAATGGTATGGATAGAGGAGGTAGATTAGTTTGTGTATTGGAATGTTTGGGTTTCGTTCCTGGAAAATAAAGAAATGTTAATTAGTTTTTTTGGCCAATTGGCTGAACTGTTTTGTTTTGATTTCAGTGAAATTTTTATTCGTGAATATGTCCAGTCAGGCCAAAATAAACCTGAGCCTATTAGGGCAGTGTTTTGCCTTTAAGGATCCCGTAAAAAAATAAACTTTGGCTATTTTTAACCGACTTCAAAGGAGGAGGTTCTCAATTCGATTGGTATTTTTTTATGTATGTACCTACACCGATCACGCTGAGATTTATGATCCGATTTACGTTATTCTTCTTTAGTTTGATGCGGAATAGTTGTCATTTGGTCCCATAAAAAATTAACATAGTTTGGCCCAGTAGTTTCCATTTTATGAACATTTTTTTTTATATTTGATCACGCATATCTTTTTTCATTGGATTCTTTTTTTAACCTTTCGAATATCTTATGTTACACAGTCCGACATAAGCAGCGGAGGTTTGACCTTCAACACTTTCGCCCGACATTCGTTGAGTTAATTGATAGTGTATTCCGGGATCCCTTCTTTTCGCATAATATTCTTTTTTCCAATATACTTTGGCATTACTGTTTGGCATAAATTGTTTTGCCATAATAATACTTTGCCATATTCTTTTTTGGCATACTGTTTATGTTGGCATAATAATCTTTAAGGCTAATTTGTTTTGGCATAAATTTATTTCGCATAATGTTACTGTGCAAATCTATTGTGCCACGCTATGACTAAATTTTTTTGGTGTCACCGTTTCGTTATTTATTTGTATGATAAGAACTAGGCACTAAAAAGCGAAAAAAAGTTTTTAACAAAAAAGACAACCGCCTTCAAAAAGTAAAAAATAACTTTCAATTTGCAAGTCGGTGGCAATATAAAACAACAAGCAAAACCAAAGCCGCCAACTTGCGAATACTTCATGCACAAAGGTACAAAGGGGATTCTTCCAATACATTATTAAAGTCATGTATTTCCAGATGTCTCTGTAGATCGATTTGCAACCAAATGAATGACCCGGGATTTCAATCTGAGATTGCTAACAAAACATTGACAAAATACAGAAGCAAAGCAACCATAGATCATGAAAGAAACAGCCCCCCGCCATTTTATGTAATAAAGGATATACATTTGACCTTGAGCGACTCATGATGTGCACGCGATTCCATCATCATGGTAACTCGCCGTCAAGGTCAAGATGGGGTGTTTATGTTAATAGTTTGAAAGTTTTTGGTGTCACTTGTTTTGTTCTAAATGTGTTTCTGTTTAGGGTGGGAAAAGGGCAACTGGGACAAAAAATGCACACTCACAGCACAGCACACACTACACGTCTTGCAAATTGTTATATAGTTACATAAAACTTTTAAAATCATTAATGAATCCACATTTATATACAGATTGACTTGATTCATCTGTTACTACTTTTACTAAAGACTAGCTTCTGCACGCGACTTCGTTTTTGGGGAAGTCAAGGTCATTAAATATATCCTAGTATACTCAACAATAACGTAAGTAACTACATTCAGGGAAAGAATTTTTGAAATCAGACTAGGACTTATATATTATTAGTATAGAAAATCTAAAGAATTTAGAATTTTAAAGAAATCCATTCTAATGTCATAAATGCGGAAGGGAGTTTGTTTGTTCCGCTTTCACGGTTAAATCGACGATTTACGCCGGCGACCTTGAGTGACTAGAGAATCGTATGCGCTGCGTCCAAAACTCTCAAAGTTTAGTCGTAAAAATTAAATAAAAGATAGTATTCTTTAACTTAAAAAAAGGCGTATACTAAAAGATAAATAATAAAATTGTCTTGATAGTAAAAGTTCCGTTTAAATATTCCTGGTAGATTTTGTGTGATTATCAATGTTTTGTCCGCGTCAGACACAACTTCACGATTTAATTAAACTATTTAATATGAACTTAATCAAAAATATTCACATACTAAATGATTAAGAGGACGTTCTATGTCTAGTTTAACATATATTTTTTTCAAATCATTTACACTACACATTTTGACGTGATTGTCAGTTTAAAATCTGCAAAAGTCGCTTGTTAGCGCCTTAAACCACTGAACCGATTTTGATTATATTTGGTACAGACTAAGCATGAACCTCAGAAGTAAAAGCCAAGTTGACAATTTAGAACAGCGGTTGCTTTGCATTTCTAATTAGGTACTCTTGTTTACAAACTTTACTCATTAACGTATCTGATTAGTAAATATCGTGTTCTGAAGCGATTAATACATCCACCAAGGACATACGTTTGCATTTGAAAAGGGAAACTTTCTGAATCTTAGGTACAGTTTAAATATTACAAAGGAATTACTTAATTAAATAACTTTTCAACTTGCTACTGCTGTCAGTGGATTGCAAAAATGGTAACACGCGATTATATTTTTGTCATTTCCTTAATGAAACTAGTTTACTGCTCTTATAACATTTTTTTGTAAACTTAAGTTTTAATTAAAATTAAGTTGTTCCCTTCAAAGCAATATAATTTCTATGTCGACGACTAAATATATAAAACTTGATTATATAAAATTTTGTGTTAATGCGGTTTACTCAGTACTCAGCTTTCTTTGTTTAAAAATATAAAAACACCCAATTTTATTTCATGTACAAAACTAGTGTTCAGCCCGCAACGAGGTGGTAAAACCCAAGCTGACAGTGTTAGAGATCCAGATTGAAGAAGCGCTGTGAGTAGGTCACAGCGCTTGCCCTGTCCAATATATATTATTATTATTTATTTTTACTTTAACATAAAACGGCCGTTGGCCGATCACATTAGTTAAAGACTAATATTATTATATACTTAATGACATTCACCCGCTCATCTCACAATACTCCAAACATACTGACAAGATCGCCTTCCATTCGTCCGCGAACACATCACAGTCAGGCTTGACGTCCAAGAGAGAAGACAGAACACGTGGGATGGGCGGTTGGGCAACTGTACGCCTAACAGGGACAACGAACAAAGTAGGTACGGCTCCTATTACGGCGGTATTTAACAGGGGCAAGCAATTGGACAAGTTCGCCATGCAGTTCGGGAGCATCCATTTTTCTACGCATTATTTTGCACAAACTATTTGGTCATTTTTCCTTTCCTTCATTATGCTTGCCACAAATGGGTTACCTTACAAGCACTCTTGCGCCAGTCTACGCCACAAGCGTAACTTCCTCTCGCGTCAGTTATCAAACTACAGAATCAGCTGAACTTGAGCTTCAGCTTCTGCACGCGACTTTGACCGCAAAGAAGTAAAAAATACCATAAAATAAACCAATCAATAGTTCAGCTTTCTATCTGTGAAATAATTTTTGTAATCGGACAAGTGCTTCCAGATTTAATTGGGACATGCCCGCCACCACAAAGTACGTAAGGCTGCGGCGCGGCGGCGCACCCGAGCAGAGAGGCCACTCAGAACAAACCGCCATTTTTAGCACGCACACACGCACGCAGACTTCAGTCTCTACTGTCACGTGTTATCAAAATGAATAAATTACGTAATTACCATTTCATGACGAACAGGAAAAATTTGTTATAAAAAGAGAGATATTATAAGAAGCAGAGTTGTAAAAATTGATATATTATACGTAGATGCGTTACCTGCGCTCAATAATGGCAATATTAAAGCAAGGCAATTGCCGGGGTTTCACTAAGTCACGTACCCCCAGTGTCGCGGCTATACGTCAGTATCGCTCGTAATTCACACATAACTGACGTAACAAAATATGTATGTTTATCTTTTTCTAACAGGAATACGCCGTATGCTTCTGTCCCTTTCTTCGCGCTGTATTTAATTGTATGTGTCTACTGGTATGTAGACATAAAAGATTGCGCCGTTTTAAAGTGCACTAATGTTCGTGTATGACGCGTCTATTTATAATACGTCATTGGTTCTAACCAGTGTCAATAAAATTTCATATTGTCACAAATAAAAAATACAGAGTCAATACAGTAGCAGCCCTAGTGAGTCTGGCAAGTTTAGGTAATTATTTTTGAAGATGGCGGGAGCGGTCCTTCTGTAATCTTTATATTTTGTGCCGCCATACTATTCCCAAACCACTGCAACTCCTGTGAACCAGAATCAACAGTGGCGACCACCAGAAAAGCGTCGAGACAGTGAAGCTCGATGAGTCCCGGAGAAACATTACAACTGTCTTGGATCCCGCAACGAAATTGACTTCAACAAACGAAAGTGCTTCCAGATACCAATTACTATTACAAACAAACTTTATAATACACTAGCTTTTGCCCGCGACTTCGTCCGCGTGCATGTCGGTTATCGCAGATTCAGACAGAATCGCGGATTCAAAAGCAGCTTATGTCCTTCCGCAGCGTTCAAGCTGTTTTCATACCAAATATCATCAAAATCGGTTCAGCCGTTTCATCGTGAAAGCGTAACAGCCAGAGTTACTTTCGCATTTATAATATTAAGTATGGATGGATGGATGGAAGTATGGATTAGCATGGATTGTTTTCTAAGCTATATAACATGCAGCTGAACAGTTTGTTAGTTCATGTTTATTTTAGTTCACGCTCAACTCCGGAACTTCCAATTGTGAAAATTGTGCGTTATTTTTAAGTAACAGAAAAAAATACATAAGACTCTTACCAATATAAGTGCAGCCGCTTGCAGGCTGTCCACAGGGAAGTCGGGCAGGCTAACCTGCTGCAACTCAGGGCTGATCAGCGCGTACGCAGCTGACAGGAGCTGTTCCAACTTGGCGCTGTTCACTAGAGGAGCCTCTTCTTTTAGCACGTTTAAGTGTTCCTGGAGGCAAATATTTTAACATCATTTAAAAAATAATCAAAATTCAAAATTCAAATTTCATTTCTTTATTTCAGATAAAATAAATTCAATAAATTATCCATATTTGGGCTACACAATTTGTTATTTAGTCCTATTATTTGATAAATTAATGATTTAAATAAATAGTTTAGATCTTGGAATAAAATGAAACACCGGTTGTACAGGAACATCTAACGGAAGACAACTTTATTTCCGTTAAGCACAGATAGTGAAAACAAGACACTTGACCACAGATAAAATATATATGGTTTGCAATTAACTAATTTTAACACAATTAACAAATAAATAATAACTAATAATAATAAATAACATCCAATAATAATATTACATACACATGCAGACACACTAGGAACGCCTGACATGCTGTCTTGACCAATACTCCATGAAGGAACTGTCAGTGTCCATTCTCTCCGCAAAAAGTTGCAAGAAGCTGTTGGGGCTGCCCCGCAAGCGGCGCATCAGGGACGCTATTCGTTTGCGATGTATTGCTGTAAAGCCATCCACTCGTGCGTCTGCAAACATGCCTGATGCGCTACAAAATCGTGGCAACCCCACCAAAATCCTGAACGCGTTATTGTATTGGACACGCAGGGCATTATAAGTCTTCTGCGTATGCTTCACCCATAGGCTGCACGTATAAAAAGACTGACAGTACGCCTTAAATAAAGTTATTTTCACCTGTGCAATGCAGCGTGCAAACCTACGGGCCAGCATATTAGGATTAGGATTCTTCTAAACATTTTATACTATACTTTTAACAGAAAGTATCTTAGTACAGTCTAATCTACCGCACGTCTATGGTAGCAAGGTAGTTTGACTATGGCAACAGTTCGTAGCAGTAAGGACGGTTTTCGTTGTTTGAGTTTTACATCTGAATTGCGCTTCACTGTACCACAAAAAGGTTTTACAAAAAAAAGAAAACCGCTTTCAAAAGCTAAAAAGTGATAAATCTTTAGCACAGAACACACATTACTTTACTTTCGGAAGTCGGTGGCGGCGGCTTTGAGTTTTGTTGTTTTGTATTGCCACCGACTTCCGAAAGTAAAGTAATGTGTGTTCTGTGCTAAAGTTATTTAGCACTCTTTAGTTTTTGAAGGCGGTTTTCTTTTTTTTTGAAAAAACTTTTTATATTTCTCTTTTTAGTGTTGCCTTAACATCCAAATCCATTAGGAATCGGCGGCACACTTTTAAGAGATTGTAAATCCCCAAAGATTGAAGAAACTAAAACGTCGTCTAAGTATTTTTTTTTCGGAATTTGTTGATTTTCTAAAAAAAGGGCTAGATCAATTTTGGTATAATTTATATATGGGACCATTTCGGAATAAACCCCTTTCGAACAAAAAAATAATTTTGTAAATCCGTCTATATATGACAGAGTTATGCCCGAACATAAATAACAAAAAAAAAATACAAACATTCGAATTGATGACCTCCTCCTTTTTGAAGTCGGTTAAAAAGCAAGAAAAATAATCGGAAATATAAAAAATGTTTGGTGCCCGGAAGAAGACCGCCAAGTTCTAAAAAGTTCCTGTACCTACTAACCTTATAATAAAACAAAATATCATCATCTTATAAATAGTACCTACTACTGTTTCCTTAAAATAAACAAAAGGAGCATTCCACTTACAACTTTTTAGCACCAAACTTCGTAATTTTTACCAAATTCGGAAGCCTTTTCATTACATACCCCAAAAGTAAACAAAGACATAAAAATACTCGATTCTCGACAAAAAGCAACTAAACTTAGCAACAGTAAATCATGAGAATTTACTTTTACAAAACGTTAACTGTCAAAAGTTTAGGGTTGAACGTCGCGGCAAATTAATTTTTGTCTAGCAATTATGATAATCTACCGGCTACGTCACGAAACTATGCGATGTTTTGATTAAGGCTTTTGATGGATAGCTTTTACTTTGTAATGTAGTGTAATTTCGGTGAAAATTGTTATGTTTGGTTTCAATTTTGTGTAAAATCGTAATGTTGTTTTAATGTTACTTACTAAGATTAGAATCAAGTAATTAGTAAACGAATTAGTATAACGTTAATCACCATTTTCTAAATAAGTTTGATGATATTTGAATTTCAAATCAATATTCTGTGTCGTTCTTTCTTCTAAATATCATCTTACTCAGACATTAGCCCACATGGTTCTCATTTGAACTCTACAAGAAACTATATGGACTCTGACCACTGAGTTTCTTCCTGTATTTTTTCCTAGAGTAGTAGTTACGAAACACCGACCTCATAAAGTTTGCATAAAAACTTTTGTGAAAAAAGAGAACCGGCTTCAAAAAAAAACTAAAAAGTGATAAATAACTTTAGCACAGAACACACATGACTTTAGTTTCGGAAGTCGGTGGCTTCGTTCTGTTTGCTGTTTTGTATTGCCACCTAAAAAGTGAAAAATAAAAACTTTTTTCAAAAAAGTTTTTATTTTCCACTTTTTAGTGCCTCCTTATCACCCAAATCCATTAAGGAACGACAACACAGTTAAAACAGAGATTGAAAGTCCTCCAAAGAAAGAATTGAAAACGTCTTCTCGGTTTTTGTTGTTTTTTTTTTCAGAAAGCGCTGAATAAATTTTTGTCAGTTGTATACTAAAACCTTCTCCAGAATGTAACAAACACTTTTCTGAAAACCGCATCAAAATCGGTTCAGCCAAACGGGAGATAATCGCGGACAAACATACATACATACGGGTCGAACTGATAACCTCCTTTTTTTTAAGTCGGTTAAAAAATTACGTGTAAAGGTGTTATTTTTAACACCTTTATACTAGTCATTTTTTAGCAGAATAATATTATCATTAAATTACAGTCGATATTCTTATCCATTTCGTTTCAGAAAGAAGTCTTTAGCTGAAGATCAAAGTTTATACATCTATTTAAATACACAAACAAGCTTTACAATATAATATAAACCACATTACTATTACGCAATTTATATTATGTCGTTAGCTTGATTAAACAAAACTATGCTCTAACTATGCTCCAAAATACACAGATATTTTTCACACTCCATTCCACGAGGCACCAACATTTTATGGACGCCACAAACTTTTACGGACTATAGCAACGTTTCGTGGGTGTACAAATAAACAACACTTTCTGCCGGAGACCTAGATATGGAAAATATTCACGCAACGAACGAATGAATATGGAATCGTAAAACTGATTTAGTACCAACATTCCTTAAGGTCATACTTCGTTTGATTAACGTTTAATTTTTTTATCAATGAGCTTTTGAGAACGGCTCTTTTACGAGCATGGGAAACGACAAAAATAGGTATTCGCTTTTTTATGACATTATCGGCGAATTATACATTTTAGGGCAAAAGTGAAGTTCTTACTGTACTCAGTACTGTAATAATTTATCCGTAAAAAGAACTTACTTGGTCAAATTGTATTTTTAAGTTTTAGACACCCTTGGCAAAGGCCAAGTTAAAACTGAGGCTACTTAGGATACGCCTACATAATGATATTTTGAGTTTGGTTGTGTATTTGGTTCATTGAACATGTACAGTCAGCACAAGAGATAGGTATGCTGGTCATCGAAAATGGTTGAAGTTTACTTAGAAACCGATGGATGCTTTCGAATGAACTTTAATGAAATCATTTAAATTTTTTCTCTATTAAATTTATTTTATTAAAAAACATGCATCGGTTTTTAAGTAAACTCTAACCTATACCTGACGACCCTGCATACCTATCTCCTTTTGCTGACTGTACCTATCTAGACCAATTTAAGCATTCAAGATTATAAAAAGGTGGATTTACACATCAATATACCACGCATCTGTGTGTGTTTTTCTTCAAAATACCACCTCAGATATTAACCTACATGATTCTCGCATAATCTGACCATATTACAAGAAACTGTATGGACTTTGAAAGGGCCTTTAATCTCATAGCATGTTTCTAATTAGACAAGATGACAGGAAATAGTAAAATCATTAATTTAAAAAGAGATAACGCGTAAAAGTGCTATTATTAGTCCATTTACAGAATAAATATCAACGTTGTTAATTTTGAAATCCTGCAAGCATCGCATTTAATTATCACATAATTAATTATTTAAAGTTGAAAATATTTTCCAACGAAACTCCTATTAGCAAAAATACCATGTTAACCACTCATTATTTCTATACAACCGCAGGCAAACGTTTGAGACCATGATTACCACATGGAGCATAGCATGTTTCCACCCCATTACCGCGACTGACACGGAAACAATTCGCCCACAATTAATACACACCCGAGCTATTCGTTCTGATGGCTCATTTGTAATTTAACGGTTACTTTGTATTAATTATGGAACCATTCTGGTAATAACCAACGCATTTAGAAACACATCACAATATGATAATTGACGACACGGTTGGCGCAGTGGCTGAGCGATCTGCTGCGCAGCGTGTTGCGGGTTCGATTCCCGCCCAGGGTAAACGTTTGTGTGATGAGCACTTGTGTTTGCCTTGTGTCTGGGTGTTGTTTATCTATATATGTATGTATTTACAAGAAAAAAAAAATGAATTTGCGTATGTATATCAGCTGTCTGACACCCATAGTACAGGGTCTCCCTAGTTTGGGGTCAGATGGCCGTGTGTGAAAATGTCCCCACATATTATTATTATTATTATTAATTATGTATGAAATAGTAGAATATAGGTAGAATTATAGGTAGAATTATTTTGTTTAATCAAATATCGTTTTTATTTTACTGTTTTATCTTTATGATTTCCACCTGAAATTGAATGCAAACCATATTTTACACACCCTGCCGAGGATATCACATACATAACAGTTCCATTTATAACCATGTCAATCAATCAATGCAAATGCAGACGAAGTTGCCGATAAAAAAATTAACTTATACACTTTCTAGGCGTTCAAGCGTAATCAGTACCAAAAAATATTAAAATGAGCTTCAGTAGTCTAGCTGTGAATGCGTAATAGACAAACAGAGTTAGTTTTGCATTTGTAATAATAGTATGGATCAAACCACATGTAAAACCAAGTTTATTATATTCCAGCCTGTTTATACAGCACAGACGTACTAAAATTCATAGTATATATTCGACTACCCTTTCAACAATGAATTCTATGTATTATTCACAACATTATATAAAATTGAACGGCGGTTGTCGCGACATTGTACAGACAAAACTGGTAACACATTTTAAATGTCACTATAATAAATAAGCGAGGCCACGAACACGCGTAATAAATCGTTGGCGACGACATAAGAATAAAAATCCGACGAATTCAACACTACAATATATTAGGAATGTGCTTTCTGTACGACTACTGAGAAATTTATATTGGAAAACCCAATAACATTATGTACGACTTGGGAATTGAACCCAGGATGCCACGCTCATTAGTAGCGCTTGCGAAGACAAGACCAACGGGGCAACAGTTAGACCGTTGGTCCAGTGCCTGATCTCTCCTAGTCGTCCTCGTCGTGTCGGATTGCCGAATCATTGGACTATGGGAATGACGCAAGAGAGAGAGAGAGCACACCTGTGATTTCGGGCATACGAGTACTTGTGCACTTTTCCAGTGTCGTTTGACTCGTTTGTTAGTCTACGCTGAGATTAGCTGTCGCGACCGTGATTTGGTCAGGCAAACTATTGTAGAAGTAAACCAGACTGCGTATTAAATATAAACTAAGAGATCTCAAACGAATGATCTTTTAAAAGCTTGTCTGTAATTTGAAGCATCCACAAACAGAATGAGAAAAGACAAGTGATTAGAAAGACCATTTATTTTGTTAGCCCATTAAATTAGTACCAACGTATTTATTACTAGCAACCCGACCCGGCTTCGCATTCCTCGGTAAATGGACTATCCAACACAAAAATATTTTTTCAATTCGAACCAGTAGATCCTGAGATTAACGCGTTCAACCAAACAAACAAATAAACTCTTCAGCTTTATAATATTAAGTATAGAGAGAAGATTCGAGCGCTTTTAAAAGATAATTAGGGAATTTATCGTTCAAGTTACAAAATTCTAATACCATGAAATGTTTAAGGCCACTTATAATTAGTAACTGGCTTTTGGGCAGTCTGGAGCAGGTTTCTTCACTTTTATTGAATACTATTTTATCAAAGTGTGACTCAAGCCATAAAACAAAACAAAAGTGTAGCTCGATTGCAATCGTAAACCCAAAGAGTTTCTATATGTGGTTCTTCGTGCCTACCAAATGTTGGTACCGGCTCCAACGACTCTTGGAAGCACTAACCTATATCCATTTGACAGGGCGAAGTGCCTTTGTAATAAATTATGTCAGTAGATACGTGATCGCAGGAACACAAGGCACACATAAAGTTATGCCTAAGCTAGTATCTGATGGATATTTGCATAGCGTCGAGTTAGGTAAGCGTTCGTGAGTCAAGTGCCTGAGCATAAAGGGGGTTGCTTTGTGAAGGTGCAAGATTTTCTAAAATGAGAATTTTACTCGATTAGAATAACTTAAATCAAACTCCTTTTGTCAAGAAAAAAATCAGAAATTCTTAGAAAATCTAGACACAAATAATCTAAAATTGCCAACACGCAACCAGTATAACGTTGATCAAATATTTGTATCTAAAACTTTAAACCATCTATCTACACAGAACGAATGTACAACAGCGTTTCATAGCACATTAAAACCTTTTATAGCTTCTGTATAATCCCCTCAAAAGATGGTATCAGCACCCAGCTATTAGCACAAACTTTAGCTATCCCTGAGTTCACCAAACTACTTATTTACTGCCATAAAACTTAATGTTTCGTGCTCCGAGTGCTCCGAACAGTTTGGATCATGTCTCCCCGAAATTATGCAAACCGAATAGGATTTATGCAAAATTTTCAGTACAACAATATTTCAGAATAAATTACTAACTGTCGCACGATACGACGAATAATTACTGAGGTTGCCGTGGCACGAGACCTGATGTTTGCTAAATATAGAATTTTTGAGGTACCTACGTCGTACTATCGAAGCGACTGGAAACTACAAAAATAACAAAAACAAGGTTTGTTGTTGCCTTCAGTATTCATGAAAGAAATTATTAAGCGTAGGACAGAATTGGTTCTCTTGATGTAAGTGATGCTGAATCAATGTTTTCCTTTTCTAAACATTGTCAAATACGAGGCTTTCTCGTAATTGCGTTAAGGAAGAGCCGAGTGGTGCCGGCCGTGAATAGCACCACCCCGATTCTACCCGTGGGTGTCGTAGAAGGCGACAAGGGATATTGATCAGAGAATGGGCACCACACCTACACCACCACCACCTACAACACCTACTGCGATCGCCAACATGCATTGGCCAAGCATGGCGATTACGGCTGAACCCCCTTATGCCTAGCAGTGGGTGTCTAAAGCTTGATGTGGTGTTAACAGAGATAATAACTCTTGTACAAGCCTCATGGTATTGTAATAATGATATGTGTTGAGAAAGCATGATTAATAACGTGGTATAATCTAAAACTTGCGCTATGACTGAACTAACCCCAGTTTAGTTCTGCCAAAACGAACCAATTCACGTCAAAATTTCTTCCATTTCTTTTATGTATAAATTTGGGAGTACATTAAACTGTAATTCTTGGAATAACTACACAAATAAATTCAAATTAAATGCCAAATGTGCAACACGTGTTTATATGGGTTTTGGCACGTTTTGGAAAAAGTAAGCTCAATTAACATCTCTTTTAATTCAAATAAACTCGCGACGCCAAATGAAAACTTATCGTGTTAAATTCCAGTTTCTTCCAACATAACAAGTTGTACTTCAACTGTAAAATCGCAACTAAGATAACTAATGAATTCTAACCAACAACGACAAAATTATAATTCTTATTTAAAAGAATGAATTCTGACAAGTTATCTGTAACTTTGTTAAGTTTACAACAAAAATAATGCAATTAAACACGCCAACACGTAATAACGTCCAACCGAGCATTCGAGCAAATGATTCATTGGTTCAACTTGACACATGTACCTAATATATTCAACCTTAAACCCGAATCGTGTCATCGCGTGTGTAACTGGCTTTAGTTGACGACAAAACCGATCGCGAGCGGGGAGCGACGACCAGTCACCGCTTACCGGGAAATAAGTAACGACGCTCGCGATTGTACCAATACTTACGAAATAACAAAATATTTTGCAAAATTATTCATTCAATAACAGTGGAAACAGAACTTGGCTTTATTTTTTGACAAGTGATCATGTGGCTGCTACGCTTGTAGCACGGTGCTACGCTTCGTAGCTCAGTGCTACGCTTCGTAGCTGTTTGCAAAGGGTTCGTAGCCGATGCATTCACTTGATAAGAAGTATTGATTGTAAGTAATAATTTATACATTTATATTTAGATTAGGCTTCGGGTTTTATTCAGATTGATAGATACAAAAATGTAGCATTTTTAAATACGTCTTCGAAATAATGCTTTCAATAATAAATGCATATTTTTGGCGGAGTTTTCTATACATATTATATGAGAATTTTGTTTTTTTTTTTGCAACAGAGATTTTTGGAAGTTCTGGGCCGATTATATATTTTTTTTACTTATAAAAAGCTACACTATTGTCGTGTCATAGAATTTGTTTTTTAATGGTATTGACTTGACTTTCAAGCGGATGAAGCCGCGTTCAGTACCTAGTTTATAAACAAAAAGACAAACAGTGAAAGCTTTTGAATGTCAAATACTAGCGCCTATTGTTAATTGTTTACTGTAGATCTTAGTCTGGAAGCTATCCTAATCTATACTTTCCATACTTAATACTATGAATACGAAAGTAACTCTGTCTGTTACGCTTTCACGATAAAACGGCTGAACCGATTTGGTATGAGCATAGCTTGAACCCTGGGAAAGGACATAGTCTACTTGTTACCCGACTACGGCAAAGCCAAAGGAGGGTTATGAGTTTGACAGGCTATGTATGTATGTATGTATGTATGTATGTATGTATGTATGTATGTATGTAGGTATGTATGTTCATCTGTACGCTCATAGCTCCTAAACTACTTATCAGAACTGAACAAATGAGGTATCGTTAGAAGCGTCTTGATCGTCCGCTGGTTATAGGCTATATGACGTATCACCGAATCCAATGTGGCGCCCTCTGGCGGACAAAAAAACCAATATTAAAAAAAAAAATGAAGACAAGCATACCGTGTTTGGTATCATTGGAAAGGGGTTCACTAGTACATTTCAAATTTATATAATATTTAGTGGTAATTTGTCACAAATTATTGTAAAAAAAGGAAAGATTACCAAATAAAGTAAGATACGCATACCGTGTTTAGTATCATTGGAAAGGGGTTCACTAGTACCTATTAAATATATAATACTTAGCTGTGACTCCAAAATGGTTTAAATAAAAATATAAAGTTTAAAAACTAAAACCCGACCACAACAAAAAGTGATCTAAAAAGTACAAAACAAGAAAATATTTCACACAGAAATCTAGACATAGGTACAAAATGGTCAAGGTAAGCCGTGGTTGCATGCCATTATATTCATGTTCATCGCACTCATATGGGATATAGGCATGCAACCACGGCTTACCTTGACCATTTTGTACCTATGTCTAGATTTCTGTGTGAAATATTTTCTTGTTTTGTACTTTTTAGATCACTTTTTGTTGTGGTCGGGTTTTAGTTTTTAAACTTTATATTTTTTAATCCACGACTTCATGTGCATCCGCGATAACCGACATTCACGAGGACGTAGTCGCGGGTAAAACCTAGTAATAAATAAAAAAATAAACTGACAATATGCTCTTGTTTATGTATATGTGATGTTTTGAATCAATATATGCCAAAAAATACAAGTTTTTCAATTCCAATATGAATTCCAATTTTTTATCAATTTTAATTATACATGATTGCCACTTCCGAATTTATGACAAATATATATAATAATTTTACGACACGACAATAGTGTAGCTTTTTATAAGTAAAAAAAATATATAATCGGCCCAGAACTTCCAAAAATCCGTGTTGCAAAAAAAAAAAATCTCATATAATATGTATAGAAAACTCCGCCAAAAATATGCATTATTATTGAAAACATTATTTCGAAGTCGTATTTAAAAATGTTACATTTTTGTGTCTATCAATCTGAATAAAACCCGAATTATCCTGCTCAGTACACAATATTACAACTTTAAGTTTGGGCTTTAAGTTTTGGCTACTCAAGTTTTAGTCAAAGCATTTATTTAAATTAAACCATTTACTGTCACTTTTGAATATTGTCAAGGAGTCGATCAGTTAGAAAGTTGAAGCTAGCCTTAGCCTGTGTAAAACGTGGGTAGGTATATGGAGAAGAAGAAAGAAACTGCACGGACATTCTTTTTAATATAGTTTTTTAAAAGTCTTATGCGGGAATGTGTGATTCTGTGACGAGATTTTTTAATTTCGAGTCAAAGGTCCGGTTGAGGTAGCAACGATTATCTTATTAACTTCCGAGTTTCTTGCTAACATTATAACTTATTATGTATATCTATATGGTCTTTACGTTGTTTAAAATAAAGTCGCTTTCAACCGTATGCTCCTCTGTACGTTTAGATCTTTTAAACTACGCAACAGATATACATTAATATAAATATAATTCAAAAGGAAGGTTTATTACGTATATTTTATCTACATTGCAACCGTGCGAAGTCGCGGCAGGTCATTAGTGCCAAATTTTTTTTACAAAAAAGACAACCGCCTTCAAAAAGTAAAAAATAACTTTCAATTCGCAAGTCGGCGGCTTTGGTTTTGCGTGTTGTTTTGTATTGCCACCGACTTGCGAATTGAAAGTTATTTTTTACTTTTTGAAGGCGGTTGTCTTTTTTGTAAAAAAAATATTTTTTCGCTTTTTAGTGCCTACTTCTCATCATAGAAATTAATTACGAAACGGTGACACCAAAAAAAATCTGCTATCCCTTAATTTTCAAACCTTAGATGTGGAATACTTTCTTGAAATTTATATGGGACCAAATTTGAGGTATACACTATCAATTAAAAAAAGAATCATCGAAATCGGACTACACTGAAAAAAGTTATGCGTGGTCAAACATAAAAATAAATATTTAAAAAAATAAAAAAATGTTTATAAAATTAAAACTACCGGGCCAAATGTTAAATTTTTATGGGACCAAATGGCAACTATTCCGCATCAAACTAAAGAAGAATCACGTAAATCGGATCATAAATGTCAGAGTAATCGATGTACACACATAAAAAAAAAACAACCGAATTGAGAACCTCCTCCTTTTTGAAGTCGGTTAAAAATATATTTGTGATTTAAGGGCGTGTATTCGATTTAGCGCAACTCAAAATCTAAACGATTGCTAGAACGGCGTAGCAGCATTGACACACACTAATACAATACGGTCTGTTTGTGAGTATCAGAAAAAAAAATACGCACGAAATAAGCACGAATCATTGAAATTGATCGGCAAACGACAGCGCGCAGGGTTTTACAGTGCTTTTTAAAATAATTGTCTGCAAAAGCGAGTACTTTATAATTTAACATTCACAGCCTTTCCTATCAACGAATGCAACATCTCTCTCTATCTGTCACAAAATATTTTAGTACTAAACCATAATACAATGTGAATGAATTCACAATTCATAAACGAGCCAAAACTATTAATTACTTAGTTCCGAGTAGATTCCGACAACGGAGTCCCCACGTTACGTCGCATTTAGCTTGCAATTAATCATCGCCTCAACATTGGGGTTGCAGTAGTGGCACCATCTATTAAAAATATTATTTAGGACATGATGAAATTAGTACAAGACATCGGTGAAAGTGGATAAATATACTAGAACTTTTCATATAAACATTTTCGAGATTTGAAAGCTTTATTTGGAAGGATATGGAGGCCTTTGCCCAACAGTGGGACCGGATAGGCTAGAGAGAGAGAGAAAGCATGGTTTGAACACTTATATACCTATATTTTTTAAGCTTTTGAGTTTATTTATTTATACTTCATGCAGGTACAAATGTGGACTTAATGCCTTATGCTTTCTCCCATGCATTTTTGCGTAGGCAGTCCATTTAAGCATTTATTATAAACGGTATGGCATCTCGCAAGTCCACGTAGTAGGTTGTCGGCTGCTTAACCGGACTTTCCTGGGGTGCCTTAAAGTGAATTTAAGGGCTCCAGCCAGGGCAAAGCAATTCGGGCCCTTTTTGTTAATTTTTACTAAAACGTATAATTTGATGCAGTGTATGTCTAATTGTTCACTTTATTTTTTTGATTATTTCAATCTATGTCGTAAAATAAATTTTCTCAAAATAACTGGTCACCCTACCGACTGCTAACAACGAAAACTATTTACAAGCAACAGGCTGAGTGCATGTCTGCATGATGAACTACTACTACAAACAGTTAATAAGGTAATAAAACCTTATTTTCTTTGTCTATGTTATCCATTTGGCCAAGGAATTTAAAGCAGGCGATCGATGTAGGTACAAGCAAATATTCGCGTACTTAAAGCTCGACGACCCTTTTCGCTCATGTTTACTCTAAAAGTTAAGTACGAGAACTTTGGCGAACAAGCTCGTTGAGACATGAAGTATGCGTACTTGCCCGCAGTCTATAATATAATAAATTATCTCTTAACTGCCATGGCTTTTATATTAATTTATTTTTAATTAGAATGTTTTGGATTTCTCTTCACTTACATTGTTTTCACATATAGAAGCAACAAGAATAATGTAGCCGGGATTTTGTAAAAGCTTGATTGAAAAGAGTGTTGAGACATGAAGTATGCGTACTTGCCCGCAGTTTATAATATAATAATTTCTCTCTTAACTGCCATGGCTTTTATATTAATTTATTTTTAATTAGAACGTTTTGGATTTCTCTTCACTTACATTGTTTTCACATATAGAAGCAACAAGAATAATGTAGCCTGGATTTTGTAAAAGCTTGATTGAAAAGAGTGTCCGTGGAGTTTCTTGCTCGTTCTTCTCCATTGAGACCTACCCTACGTTTTGGAACGAGCAACTAGCTTCAATTTTTTTGACTATTCAAAAGTGCCTGCAAATGGTTTAATTGAAATAAATGCTTTGACTTTGAACGCTAAGATACTTGCTAACCTTAGCGTTTTTACTCAGAAAATTTAAACTTAGGATATACCTAGGCAAACAACACTTTGTTTTAAATCAAATCTTCTTCTACTTACAATTACAATTACAATGCAATGCAATTATGCACTTATGCAATTTATTGTCTGTATTCTGTTTTGTGTTCTTAAATAAATAAATATGTGAAATAGTTCTTAATAAAAATTGATTATTAAAGATAAGATTTTATTTTGCAAATATGGGTAACAGCAATTGATGATAAAATAAAAGAGTTCAGCCATATTTTACCATGCAGGCATGCAAAAGTATTTAAAAACATTCAACTTAGGTTACATTAATTAATTATTACATCAACTTGGGCAGCTACAGTATTACTTTCTCTCTGACAACGATATTTTATAAAATACTAGAAACCCCCGGCTTCGCACGTGTGTAATATAGATCAATATTTTCGTATAAACCTTCCTTTTGAATCACTCTATCTATTGCTGAAAACTGCATTAAAATCCGTTGCGTAGTTTAAAAGATCTAAACGTACAGACAGTGGGAGCAACTTTGTTGTATACTATGTAAAGACTAATAACCAGTAATAACACTATAAATGGTGTTAAGGTTTTCCACAAAATCCACCTAAACAAATAAAAAGTTTCCATTTCATTTTCGACTAAGCTCTAAGCGTTCATTCATAAAAACTATCAAATAAAACTCCACCATTTGTTCGCAGAGCCGTCGAAAGCCGCGCGATAGATGATACGAATCAATTATGAGGACTCAGCCGACTCGTGCACGCACTAATAGAATAGCTCGCGTGACTCCATGCGTTAGGGTGTAGCGCCGAGTGGGAATATGGTCCTGTGGCAGTCCTCACAGCGGCCTATGTACGTCAGGACTGTGTGGGTGGGCGGCTTCCGACACGCCATACTCACACACGACGACCCATACCTGCTCAAGCTCCACTCCAAGCGGCGCAGACCCAACTCGTCCGCGAGCTGCTCCATCAACACTAGCAACAGCTCTCGGCTCAGCCAGCACTCAGACGACCTACAGGACAGCGTGAGGAAACTGAACCTAGTCATCACCAGCGACAAGTCCTGCATCAACTTGCGCCCAGCCACCTCCGGCGACGTAGAACACCTCAACCTGCGCGACGTAGACCGACAGTTCGACGACGAACTGATCGTGAGAGCAACTCCGCAACCTTTGAACGAATCTAACCGAAACAATTACGATAGTCTAAACATCAACATGAGGAACTTGAAGACGAATAAAACGTCCAGAACCGACGTTAAGGAGAACACAGAACTATCTGAACGAGTCTTACAATGGCTGGACCTGGCAGGAAAAATAGATTTGTTGGCGCCAGATAACGTGGAAAGAATGTCGCAGCCGCGACACAGCTGGCCAGAGCTGCAACGTCGGAGTCACAATTTGTCGAAATCAAAAACAGCAATCGACATACACAAGGAGGCAGGGCGAACATCGCCGAAAGGGGGCGACAGTCCAAAAGCGCAACAAAATGGGACTATCGATCGGCACGATTTTTATGTGCCGACGTCTGCGAACACGATCGAGAACTACGCGCGACAGTCACGGAACGCTAAGGGCACGCCACGGCACGAGACGAACATCAAAATAAAAGACAACCACAACAAAACAAAGTCCAGAGACGTAAGAACGAACGTCTCGGAGACGCGGCTTAAAGTTATCCACGAGAAGAACGCCGTTGAGAAACAATACGCCGAAATGTTAAATAAAAAGTTGATACCGGACGTAAGCAAGAACCCTAAACGACAAGTCCACATCTTCATGCCTGACCTTCCCAAGAAACCGGAATCGACTCCGACTAGTAGAACAGAGAGTTTATTATCACAACAGTCCTCACATAAAAGTTTAAAGTTTGACAAAACATTAAAAAAGTAAAAGTTTATTTACCAATCATTTATACAACCACCTAAACATGTACCGAATCACTGCACATAGGTAATTATTATAAATGTTAGTTGTTTTTGTGTTTGTTCGGGCTATCTCCTGAACTACTGGTTCGATTCAGTAAATTCATTCACTAATAGGAAGCTACATAATCCCTGATCAATATTATAGGCTATATTTAATTATTTGAAAAATAGAGCCCAAAAAAAGAGCGGACGTAGTCGCGGGCAAAAGCTAGTATAAAATAATATTAAAACAAGTTTCCATTCGTATTACCAAATTCGAAAATCGATTTGGATTGAATACTTTTACGGTACGAGGATCGAACTAGGTCTAGATATCATTTTTTTAACCGACTTCAAAAAGGAGGAGGTTATCAATTCGAATGTTTGTATTTTTTTTTTTTTTTTTTATGTATGTTCGGGCATAACTCTGTCATAAATATAGACGGATTTGTAAAATTCTTTTTATTCGAAAGGGGTTTATTCCGAAATGGTCCCATACAAATTTTACCAAAATTGATCCAGCCCTTTTTGAGAAAATCAACAAAATCCCAAAAAAATTACTTAGACGACGTTTTAGTTTCTTCAATCTTTGAAGGGCTTACAGTCTCTTTTAAGTGTGTCGCCGTTTCTTAATGGATTTGAATGTTAAGGCAATACTAAAAAGCGAAAAATAAAAAGTTTTTTCAAAAAAAAAAGAAAACCGCCTTCAAAAACTAAAAAGTGATAAAAAAATTTAGCACAGAACACACATTACTTTACTTTCCGAAGTCGGTGGCGGTGGCTTTGTGTTTGTTGTTTTGAATTGCCACCGACTTCGGAAAGTAAAGTAATGTGTGTTCTGTGGTAAAATTATTTATCACTTTTTAGTTTTCGAAGGCGGTTTTCTTTTTTTTGAAAAAACTTTTTATTTATTTAGCAAAAGGTATGTCTAAACGATTGCTAAGACTTGGCTGCTTCACGACGGTTCTAAATCGAATGCCAGCTGTAAATAACTAACAAAACAATGAAACTTTATAGTACTTACCTACTACTGGTATAGGTACTACGACTACGATGTTTATTGCGACCCAGGTATTACTTCATCGTGACTAAAAATGACCTATTCGTTGCTTGAACAAATGGTATATTACAAAAAGAATTTCAATAAAAACTGTATGAGAATTTTACAGTGTACTTAGATACGACACGGTTGGCGCAGTGGCTGAGCGATCGACTGCTGCGCAGCGTGTTGCGGGTTCAATTCCCGCCCAGGGTAAACATTTGTGTGATGAGCACTTGTGTTTGCCTTGTGTCTGGGTGTTGTTTATCTATATATGTATGTATTTACAAAAAAAATGTATTTGTGTATGAATATCAGCTGTCTGACACTCATAGTACAGGGTCTCCCTAGATTGGGGTCAGATGGCCGTGTGTGAAAATGTCCCCACATATTATTATTTTTATTTTTTATTTTTTTATACTATGTGTCTACTTATTTCATCCCCATTTTACATGTGACAAAACATAACATAAATTATGCAAAATTATTGTTCATGATGCAGCTGGAATAGTCACTAGTAACGCCAAAATAGCCAAGTAGATAATAAAATATTCAACCTTAAACACATAAACGATGATGCTTTAGTGCGTCGAGTATACTAACACATCCGAAGTATCTTCTGTCAGATGTGCATCCACCTTTAATGCATTCCAGAGGGGCATTTCCCGTTTTTAAAAAAAATATCGTATTCTAATCAAAATCTGTCAATAACGCCTCTAAGTTAACCGCATTTTTGAAATTGATTGTCGCTGAAATGATTGTGACTAGATTTTTTACGGTTTTAATACGAGAATTGGCCTTCTGATATGTTGGACTTACCGAGTAGCCGATGGTAGCCACGTCTCTGGCTTGAAACCGGGACCGCAGCGGCGGGTCGAGGGGCTGCCCGCTGTACCGGGGCACTGGCAGACCTAGTGCTATCACGCGGAAGTTCTCGTCAACGCGCACTAGGCGCCATCTTGATACTTCTTCAGCGCCGTGTTCCTGAGACGATGAGACTTGCCATGAAAGACTTGCTTTACATATGTATACCAAATGTCAGTCTAATCCCTGAATATTCATCATCATAATCATCGTATCAACCTTTATACGCCCACTGCTGGGCATAGGTCCCCCAAGGTGGGGTTCAGCCATAATCGCCAAGCTTGGCCGATGCATGTTGGCGATCGCAGTAGGTGTTATGGTACTCAGAAGGACGCTGCTGCCCATCCTCTGGTCGATATCAATCTGTCATCTTCTACGACACCAACGGGTAGAAATGGGGTGGTGCTATTCGTAACCACACGACTTTGAATATTGGAGCTGAATAAATGGCAAGTGATTATTACATACGGATTGACATGGCAAAAGAATATAATATCAAAACACCGAAAAAATTTAACATCATTATCATCATTTTAGCTGCAAGACGTCCACTGCTGGACATAGGCCTCCCCAAGAAGGGGGGTTTTGCCATAATCGCCACGCTTGGCAGGCGGATTGGCGATCGCAGTATGATTGTTACAAAGGCACAGAGAACGCTGCTACCCATTCACTGGTAAGTCCCCTAGTCGCCTCTCACGACACCCACGGGAAGATATGGGATGGTGCTATTCTTTACGTCCGACTCCACACGGACGAAAAAATTTAACAGCATAAAAATATTTTGAATAAAATCTAACAGTTGTGTTTTTTTTTGTTATTGAATGGCGAACAAGCTGAGCTGAGCGGGTCAGCGCTGCCTATGGATGCAATACCAGAGGTCTTGTTGATGCATAATTATACCAGAAACAAAGTTGAAATGTCTTATGTGACTGTTATTACATCGATACCCATACCTTAGAAACATCTTCTTGTACATTATCTGTATGTACAGACGCCAGCCCATCAAGATATACCAAACTTTAAAATTTTCCCAATATAATACGAACTTTATAATTTTGCAATAAAGTTGAAAATCATCAAATTAATTTGACAGATTGTTGTAGCTTGATGTGCTCTGTACGTCTTAGGGCCGAGTCACACCGGAATGGCAGCACAGCGGCCGGCAGTTTTGCTGTCAAACCATTTTCAACTTTATCTCTAAACGTCGAGACATAGTATCGCTTAAAGATTTGCATGCATCGAGTGGCAGCTCGTAACGCCGCGTGGCTTTGCGAGCCGATGACCTCCGAAGCGATACTATGCCTTGACGTTTAGAGATAAAGTTGAAAATGGTTTGCAGGCAAGCTGTCGGCCGCTGCGCTGCCATTCCGGTGTGACTTGAACCTTATGTGACTTCCTTTTTTTGTTAGCCTATTAAATTTGCCAATTTAATAGGCTAACAAAAAAAGAAAAAAAATTTGCAAATCGATCGGGAATTTGCAAATTCCCGATCTTGTACTTCAACCCTCCAGTTTTGGAGGAATCCATCCAGTTCGTCCCGCCATCTCCTTCGTGGACTAAGAAATATTAAAAAAAATATGTTAAAAATACTCACGAAAATGTACTAACCTCCAACAGTTTATCGTATCTACCAGCTGGGACTAAAAACCGTCCATCTTCTAAATGCATCTCCCTGTTTTCTAGTAAATTATTTAGCACTGGCAACACATTTCGTTCTGCCTTCTCTATTCCTTCTAGTACGAGCACGCGACCTTCCACTGCAGCTCGGACGGCACTCTGTGGGGTGAAATATTGTTATTTATGGTATAATGGAACCAGAGATAAAGAAATAGCTTGTTGTGTACGACAGATTGCTACGAGGCAGAAAAAAAACAAAATAAGTATGGTAAAATCATAAGACAATAGATAATGGACTGGGCAACACACAAAATTGACCACTTATTAGAAAGTGACAAAGCGACTGTGCGGCTAATACCTGTCTCTTTTCTGTAAGTAACGAAGGAGCGGCGCTACAAAGCATAGGTTCATGTAAGGGTGTGACGTGGACCAATCACAACTTTAGAAATAGAAAAGGACTGGCCGCACGATCGCTTTGTCTCCCTTACACTTTACTGCCAGTATTAACTTCACAGCTGGATAGAGAACGTTCAGACAATTCTCTAAGGGCGGGTTGTTTCAAACAGTCGGTTAACGTTACATACGGACGGTTAAAAGTTACTATGACGTGAGATGTTTAACGTACGTTAAATGTTGACATGACATAAAAATCCGTCAGTCAAAGTTATTCAAAAAGAGATTTCATCATCGATATTTAGGGATTCCATAATATTTTCCTGTTTGACGCAGCTGTTTGACAACACAAAATTACGTTGATTGGTCGGTTATGGTAAACTGCCCCGTTGCTCTCGTGGTCGCAAGCGCTACTGCTGAGCGTGGGGTCCTGGGTTCGATTCCCAGGTCGGATAAAGTGTTATTGGGTTTTTCTATTAAGAATTTCTCAGTTTAACAGCCCGGAGTTTGGAAGTTGGTGGTGTAACACCCCCGTGCCTCGGAAAGCACGTAAAGCCGTTGGTCTTGCGCCTGATCTCTTTCCGGTCGTGTCGGATTGTCATCCCACCGGACTATGAGAGTGAGGGAAAAGGGAGTGCACCTGTGTTTGCGCACACACTTGTGCACTATAATATCTTCTGCGTACTTGGCTGATCTCCATTGAGATTGGCCGCCGTGACCAAAATCCGGTCGGAGGATTACATTTTTTTACATGGTAATAGTAACTTTTTGACGTACGATTTTGTGAAACAACCCATTTTTTTTTTTTTGACGCTGGTTGGCGACATTTTTTACTATTAGCGGTCAGTAATGTATAGTTGAAGCAACCCGCCCTAAGTCTATAGGTAAAATCAAGAAGCTCCAAGGTAACATGTCAAAGTCAATTGCCAATTTTATTATAAACCTTTTGGGTAAAGTGACCCTGTTTGGATGAAGACAAGGCTGCCAGGATCAAATAGAATTAGGAGGTCATGACATGACTTACATTTTATTCATTAATGTATTAAAACGGCTTTGGTTTGTGTGATATATTTTTGTGTCAGTGAAATTTTTATTTAATATCTCTAGAATAGAAACAAAAAAAAAAAATTGACAGATCTGTAGGACCAGTTGAGCTGTTATATACTGAGTACTATTGTTTTGATAATTGTACTGCTTGTAATCATGTTATTAAATTCAAATCTAAAATTTTGCATGCCGTAAGAAAAAACGTATCGGGTCAATTTACAAATATTCCAACTGATATATATTCCTACATTATTAAAAAATAAATTATTTCTTTCTTTCGTGCAGCTCAGCCGCATGCTAACAGACCGTTGAACTAGAGGTTACATACAACGGGTGCCTAAACACGGACGTTTCGTCCGTCTGTCGATGGTCCAGAGACATAGTAGTAATTATTTGGGGAAGGTTTGAGCCCAGCAGCTGGACAGTAAATACTTATAGACTTATATTCACATATATTTTTAATTATATGTGAATATAATTAAAAATATTCACATACTAAATTATTAAGAGAATGTTCTAGTTTAACATATATTTTTTTCAAATCATTTACACTGCACATTTTGACGTGATTGTCAGTTTAAAATCTGTAAAAGTCGTTTAATAGCCCCTTAAGGGGGGGTTCAGCCGTAATTGCCATGCTTGGCCAATGCATGGTGGCGATAGCAGTTGGTCTCTGTCGCCTACTACGACACCCACGGGTAGATTTTTAACGGTTTTAATTACGAGAACTGGCATTGAGATAATCTCAATGAGATGATAGGTCAGATTACCTGATCAAAGTATGTGGCAGTTGAGCTCTGGATCTCTCTTCTCTGCTTGAGGTCAGCTTCTGTGGTGTCTCGTGAAAGAGCCACATACTCCAACTCTCTCTGTGTCAGTTCTAGATATTGAAGAGCAACTTTTCTCCTGGAATAATATAGTTATGACTATTCAAATATTGTGTACTTTTAAATGGTATATGTAACATGTAAACAATTGTAGGCTAACCTGAATAAATCAATAAAATTTAAGTTTGAAGGAATTTTGGTGGGTTGAGGAAGTCTGCAATAAATGGACTTTTAAAGAGCTTACCAGCTCAACTTACATCTACACACATCTGCTGTCAGAAGTCTATATAAACTTATGAGTGTGTTTACATTCATTTGAAACATTTTAATTGCTGAGTCTAAATGGGCTTTTGAGTTCTCATTCGAATATGAACATTAACTGCATAAGAATAAAATTCATATTCTTAAGAAACATTTATTTTACTTGCAAAGTAGTCTTAGTGCTTATTGTGAATCTCACTGCTGGGCTTCCGAAATAATTACAGACAGTTTAAAATAATATAAAGGTTCTCATACATGAATAATTAAAGAAAAAACATAGTTGCCCCAAAAACATGTGCATTTACAAAATAGCAGCTAAATGGGCACAGAGTAGAAATTCGATGGCAGCTACATGTCATAACTGTGGCAAGCAGGCTACCACATAGCATAATGCTGTGCTGTATTGTAATAATAGCACTTCACATGGCGTATTTGTACAAATATGAGCCTTCTTTGGATAATACAAAATCGACTATATTTCAATAAACATAGGGTAAATTTTGTATTATCCAAATAAGGCGAATATTTATACAAATACGCCATGTGAAGTGCCAGCACAAAAAGCTACATAAAAAATTATGTCTAGATTCTACTTCTTCCTCATTGCTAAAACATACCTACCACATCACAGTATTAACATTTTTATGAACAATGTGTACTTTCATCAATGCACAGTCCAAAGTCCCCACTTTATCTAACACATTATGTTTTAATGGACTTCAATATCAAAACATTCATTCGTAAATATATTATTAACATGATTGTATATGTAAAGATTGCACTATATATACTGTTGCTTGGAATATTGACTTGCTTAAGAAAAAATATTCAAAACATTTTCAGTGTCTTTTTTTACTAGAAAAATATGTCCATACATACCTGCTTGGCCCAGGCCTGCCAAGAAGAAACATGTCTTGGCCAAGTAAATCCTTCTGCATCATCCATCTTAGGTTCCTGAGTGTACTCTGTGATAAGGATTTTATTTCTGCATCTTCTATTGTTACTATAATCAAAAATAAAGACTAATATTGTTAGAGATATAAGTAATTTCTGAACTAGTATTATAAAGAAAAAAACTATTTCAAAAAAGAAAATCACCAATAGGAACTATGCTATCCCTGACTGCAATAATAAGCTTTGTTATATTATTTAAAAAAAAAAATACTTATGTGAGAAAAATTACTTGGACGAATTTGCAGGCAAAGTATTAAATAAAATAAAATACAGTATTATTAAAGATTTTTTTTTAAACAGGCCTTTAATGTGAGAAGAATGTTTAAATAGTTTGGTAAAATTATTATCTCTGACTAATATACGAACTTTTTAAATTGAGCCTTCCTGTTTGAATTCATCTCTGCTGGATAAAAGCTGCAGAAATTATTTAGTATTGGTATTTTTAATGGTTGAATTCAATATTTAACCACAGAAACATGGTTTAAACAAGCAATTTGAGGTTATAAACTAAAGTTTCAAGGTAATCACTTACGATACTTCCGAGGCACATATTCAACCTTTTTAGGGTTTTTGATCTCCTTACTGACATCTCCTATAGTCACTTTATCTTCACTAGAATAACTTCTCACAGGATTAGCCGCTAATATTGCTTTACGATTGCCTAAAATACGAATCAAAACATCGATCCTTCTAACTGTTACCGCAGGGTTATACATGATTTTATTTACACAGTGTCCACACTAGGTACTGGATTTAAGAATATATTTTAATATTTACGCCATTGCGTAATTTATTAGGGCTTATTTATTACAAAAAATTGCAATAATCTACAGGTCAAAGTCTAAAACACAATATGTCAAACTGACGTTTCATGTTAACAGCTGATTTGAGTGCGTTTCAGCGCTAAATATTATTGATGTTATATGATCTTTTACATCGATGTGTTGTATTGCTTTACTTGTATACTCGCCCAATGCTGGCACTATTAGAGTATATTCATCTATGACTGGCACTTCACATGGCGTATTTGTGCAAACATTGGCCTTATTTGGATAATACAAAATAGACTTTATTTGCAAAGACCATAGGGTACATTTAATTTTTGTACATTGTGTTTGGCATAAGGAACTATGTTCAAAAGTCATGTTTTAATAGGTCTCAGGCTTGCATCGTCAGGTCCCAAGTTTCTAGGAAGGCATCTCAAAAATAAGACATAGTTATCATTCAGAAGATCTATTTTGATCAGTACCATGTTCCATTCTCATGTTTCAAATTAAACACATTCTGTACTAGAGGAATGACTTTATTAAAGACCAACAACATAAGTTACTATTATCTTGAATTTAACAAGCGTTTAAAGCATATTTTAAAAAATATCGACGTAGTCTTAGATACAATAATGCTAAAAATAAAATTTGCCTTAGATCCTACTATTTCAGGTATACATATTATTATAGTTTATCTAGTCTATTAAGAAGAACATTTACTATTAAACACTATAATGTTTACAAGATCCAATATAATCAGTGAATAAGCGCAGGCGCCGGAATAGAAAACCACATGACGACAACGCCTGTGTGACTTGAATTGCAAAGCAATACCGGGCACAACGTAGTTTGATTCATCATTTTCCATCGAACTTTCAATGCCTCTTAGTTCTTGCCCTTTTCTTCTCCTTTAGTACTCATAAACTGACTGGCCAAGCAAAATATTGCGCATGGAGTTTATTGGGGATTTCCTATCAAAGAATATAAGTGTCCTGAGTCGAGCTCGGTCTACTAATCTCCATTATGTTCATCCATTGGTTCTATTTTAACGCTAACGAAATCAGTGGGTTCCAGGTCCACTACAGAGTGTTCAGCCGGATCTTTAGCTTCAATTTTTATAACAATTTTCCTTTCCTCTGTTATAGTATCACCTGTATCCTTCTCACTTTCTCTAGACTGTTCATCGTCCGACTGAGACTTCTCATTTTGTGTCTCTTGTGTGTCTTGTGAATCTTCTACAGTTTGAATCTCTTGTCTTGATTTTTCTACTGGTTTTGGCTGTTCCAAGTTAGTTATGGTGACGTATTCTCCTACTAGGAGTTCATCCACAGGTTTCTTTGGGGGCGGACCGAAAATGCTGATCATGATGGGTTCGTCAAGGCCTAGGTTACACTCTCTAGGGTCTAACCTGGTGTAGAAATCCTTCATGTTCGGCTCAGTACCTTTGAAGCCATGTCGACGACGGAAATGTTTAATCATTGTTCTTTTCACTGAGTAAGCTTTTGGGCACATTTTGCACTGCAACAAGAAAATAATATTGTTAAGTTATTGATAGACTATGGCCTCCAGGGGGTAGCCTCAAATAGTAGATCAGTGTCGTTGGTTACGATACTTTGTAACTTAAGTTGCAAAACAGGCGCGTGGCTGAGACGCCACCGACAACTAAAGTTTTCTTAAAACAATATTTTTGTCTTGTATGAGACTCGTACTGACTGTTAATGGTATACTGACTGTTAATGAATTTTAACGTAAAAAGACGCCGGCATGCAATAGGTTAAAGCGGATTAATTGTGACCCATTAGTCAAAGCTTGGTTTACAAAAACTATAGGTGAAATACTCAAACTCAACGTCAACCTACCCTGATTGTTTTCAAGGAGCTGTGAGTGATGACATGATGGCGAAGCCCTGCGGGACTGGTCAGCGTCTTGTTGCATATAGGGCAGGGATGCCGCGCGTGTGTGTGTGACGTACGAAGGTGACGTAACATGTATCGCTCGTCTTGGTACTTGCGGTCTGGAAGATAACGTGCTAATTAGTATGAGACATCGATCTTTCGCCAAGAAGGAGGATGCATTCCACTCCGGGCGTAAGTTAACCTTGGCGGGCTTAGTTTTTGCAACAAGTCTATTCAGTAAAGCGATTCTGTAAATATCTTCCTCGGTGAAATTACGTGAAGTGAGTCTGAAGTGGAATTAGGTGGGATGACAGCTCACTTCAAGCTCACTTCACCTAAATTCAATAAGGGCATTTTTTGCAGAATACACCGGAAGGTGTCAGTGATTGCCACACAGTGACAGCATTTTTTAACAGCCAACAAATGCTCAATATCAAGTCCTAAGTACAAAGTGGACCCGAAACGCACATAACATTTTACCAGCAAAAATTATTAAATCAATTCTACAACGCAAACTCACCACACAATGGACACTTAACTTGCTCCTTTTTAGGTGCATGTATCTTCATGTGTTCACGCAGCGAACACGCACTTGTGAACAACTTTGAACACACGGAGCACGTCTCCAGGTCTGAAAGCACGTATAGAACAAGTAAGTATAATTTACATTTAAAAAGAAATACCTTTTCTTAAATATCTTTTCCTAAGAAATTGAACTAAAAACTATTTATCGTTTTTCATGTGTTCATCTTAGTGCTCGTTACACGGTAGCTAGCATAGACTGCGAGCATCAGACTAGTAAACGTCAGATGACGTCACCGTAAGACTTGTTGTTCATGTGTATGTAAGACTGGTATTGATACGAGCTCACATGTTTATTCTTGAAAACTTTTTGACATGATAACGTCTTATAAATCGATGAACACCCGCTGCACGCACAAAAAAGTGTCACGTTCCGCATGAGCCTGAGCGTACAAGCGAGAGCGCGGAATAAGCGAAAGAGAGGCATGAACGGCCCAAGCAATAAGCTCCGCCAACCTCGACGGAAGCCATTATTTGCTTATGTTATATATGTTAGCCAATATGTTTCTTTATGACGTTGTCACGGAAAACTATCGTCCGTAAACAGACAATTTTTTTGTAAAATATATCTAGAAAGTCTGGCATTACTCAGTAACTGAGTAGTGGAAGTCAGATAGTGGAAGTCACTCCATGTATAACACTGCTATCAGCTGCATCAAGTTAGACTGGAAGCCTACCCCAACATATAAAGCTGGAAAAGGCTAGATAGGCATAGGCAAGTGATGATAAAAATTAATATAAATATAATTTTGTATCTATACTATGAAAACTTTCGTTATAACCATTAGGTACTCACTCTCTCCCGTATGTTTTCTGATGTGGTAAGTGAGCTTGGACTTCTGCACGAACGTCTTGCCGCAGTACATACACGCGTACGACGTGTTCTTCAAATGGGTCCTGCCAATATCAATGTAGTTATTAATAAACTAGCGACCTGCCCCTGCTTCGCACGGGTGCAGTGTACAATATGTACATACTAATGTACACACTCCATAGAAACGAAACGATATAATTGCCTACACTACTACTAAAATAATGGACTGTACAGATACGTGCGTGTGTGTGCGTGTCTACGCGCCGCTCGAGCAAAACGCAGTTCCCAGAGCAGTCGTTCGACGCCGGGAGAGGTGAGGAACAGTTTCAGAGGGAGGCGGAGCGTGTCGCTACTGAACGGTAGTACTAATATTTATATTGTGCTAATGTGGTCACCCAAGTAGGAAGGTGTAACGCCAAAAACCTCGGAAAATGCGGCTACCTCGACAGAGCAATAGCAGGGTGTGCATGTGGCGACGAGTTGTAAGCCATGCCCCACCTCCTGTCATGTCCTCTGTTCCCCAAAACATGCGATCGGAGTGAATTATGCGCGCACCGACGACGCCGTGGAAGTGGCCAAATTTTGGGCCGAACAAATATAAAAGACTGTCGGGCCAGCGATACAAAGAAGATGTGGTGCTATCGTCATATTTCAACAAATTTTATTATAAACATAGGTATCCTTTTTCTTGAGTCACTCTATCTATTGATGAGAACAGCGTTAAAATCCGTTGCTGAGTTTAAAAGATCTAAACGTACAGAGGGACCAAGAAGCTTATAGATAAAAGTGGAGGCAACACTCTAAATACCTAAGTGAAGCCAACTGTGGGCAGACGCTCTCTTTCTGAATGCATACATAAGATAAAGAAAACACATATCACTATCTCGTTCTTACGTATGCATTCAGAAAGAGAGCATCAGTCCACAGTTGGTTTTAAACTTTTGTTCTAAGTGTTGGCTCCATTTATACCTAGATCTTCATGAGAGGGACAGACGGCGGGATGCGACTTTGTTTTATTCTATGAAGAGATATATAATTAATAACGTCTTTGTCCGCGTCAATGTCGGTTTTCGCGGATACAGACGAAGTCGCGGATTAAAAAAGTAGCCCATGTCCTTTATTCAGTACTTTAGACGTGATAGCGTAACAAACAAATAAAATTACTTTTGAATATCAAGTATTTACAGAAGCCTGTACATCAAGCTACAACAATCTGTCAAAGGACAATGCCAGAAACTCTATAGAACTTTGCCCCACTCAATAAAAGTCATGTGCAATATGTAGCATCTTACTGTTTATTTATTGCTGATAACTAAACATTCGTTTTAGTGACTGTAGAACTTGCGGTTTCCGTTTAAATCTTAAAACAATAATGACATTGATTATAGGTTAAATTGTATTTTAGGTAAAATGAGTGTGTATTTTGTGGGTAGGTATTTCGTAATCCGCAAGTTCTAAAGAAAAACAATTTACTATAGAAAGGTTCTATATTTATTACAATTATTTTTATTAATTTATTTTTCTGTACATGGGTGGGGCAGGATCTGGCATTGTCATTTCTTTAATCGATTTTCAACTTTATTAAAAAAAAAAACCGGAAAAGTGCGAGTCGGACTCGCCCACCGAGGGTTCCGTACATATTTGTAGGTACATATCCATACTTCTATACTAATCCATACTTTAATCTACTTAATATTATACATGCGTTTCTTGCGACATAAACGGCCGTATCTTTTTTTCACGTTGACATAGAGGGTTGATTTTTATACGGCATAAAGGGACCGTAGACTTGAGTATATGGTTTTAATTTCAACTCGATACCTCCACGCGTTCCCGAGATAAAGGGTCTTGACAGACAGACAGACAGACGGACAACAAAGTGATCCTATAAGGGTTCCTTTTTTCCTTTTGAGGTACGGAACCCTAAAAATTAGGTTCATATATTCAATTGGGAAAATTAGACAGTTTTGTATGGCTTGATGTGTTGGCTGTACCTATGTTTTCTGGTCCCTACCAACCTGTCTACCTATTATTGGAATCAAATGAAATCACTTTTTAGGACCCATTAATTGACAATTAAAATCCGTGGTGCTTGGCAACTGGGCTTCTGCCAGTTGTAAACGTCCCTTTGTGCCTATTGGTCTAGTTCTGTTCTATCTTCTGCTTGATAATGTGGGAAGTGGAAAATATATTTATCTCTAAGGGTGTTACCAGACCAATCGATCGATCGATGGTAGAATGGATTAGTCGACGTCGATCGAGCTGCTTGATTATTTTTAGTAATGGATTATAGCCAGAGTTAATCGATGAACGTCGACCGATGCCATCGACTGGCAATCGATCGATTAGTTAGTCGACCGGTATCCGTCGATCAGCCTAAGCTACCACACCAATCGATCAACGTCGATCGATGTCGACCGATGGCATCGATCGATGATCGATCGATTGGTGTAGTAACACCCTTACTCCTCTGCTGTTCTTTTATGCTTAATTTCGTTATCCAAGACAGTTT
Organism: Charanyca ferruginea; assembly: GCA_947361185.1. Classification (NCBI taxonomy): domain Eukaryota; kingdom Metazoa; phylum Arthropoda; class Insecta; order Lepidoptera; family Noctuidae; genus Charanyca; species Charanyca ferruginea. The sequence goes on along the minus strand of OX376070.1, from coordinate 20,727,183 downwards.
TGAATCGTTTCTCCGGGACTCGCCAAGCTTCACTGCTTCAGCGCTTTACTGATGGTCATGAAGTCAAGACAGATTACTTGGTGAATATTACCTGACGTGTGAATTACAGGCTCCTTTATCAGCGAAGTTCCGCGGGCAGTGCGGGCAAGCGTACGGCCGCTCGCCGGTGTGACGTCGCTCGTGACGTAACATGTTGGAACGTTGCACGAAGCGCATCGGGCAGTACGAACACGCGTGTCGCGGGCCCTCGTGGATTTGGACATGTTCACGGAATGAATCGCGTTTCTGGGTACAATAGAATTATTATTAGCTGAGTTAAAATTAAGTCATCATCATCATCATCAGCCGGAAGACGTCCACTATTGAACAAGGGCCTCCTGAAAGGAGGAGGCATTTGTTCCCCACACTTGGCAGGCGTCTTGGGGATCGCAGTGAGGTTGTTAAGTAAACGGCGACACTAAAAAAATCTGTCATCCCTTAATTTTCAACCCTTAGGGGTGGAATATTTTCTTGAAATTTATGGGACCAAATTTGAGGTATACGCTATCAATTAAAAAAAGAATCATCGAAATCGGACTACACTGAAAAAAGTTATGCATGGTCAAACATAAAAATAAATATATAAAAAATAAAAAATGTTCATAAAATGAAAACTACTGGGCTAAATAATGTTACATTTTTATGGAACCAAATGGCAACCATTCCGCATCAAACTAAAGAAGAATCACCTAAATCGGATCATAAATCTCGGAGTAATTGTTGTACATACATTAAAAAAAAACCAACAGAATTGAGAACCTCCTCCTTTTTGAAGTCGGTTAATTAAGTATCTTGACTTAACTCGCGAGATTGTCGACATTTGGGATGTGCAGCAGTTGTTGTACCGATAGTCGTGATGGCCAATGGTTTAAAACTCAAGAGCCTCGACCAACACCTGAAGAGGCTCTCGTTGGGTAGTTGGATCAAGCTCTTGATTCAGAAAGCGATACTCCTGGATTCGCCGAGTGTTGTTAGGAGATTCCTGTCTTAGGAATCCTGACCACCAGTAGCTTGGACCCTGTTCCCGATTCCGGTGGGCAACTATTTATTTTATATCTTTTGTATTTATTAATATTTAAAAATATCACTTATAACTATAAAATAAATAATAATTATTTATTTCAGAGTTCAAATTCCATAAACAATTTTGTAAAAATATACTTGTGTTGGATAAGCGACTAAATCGTTTTAATTTGAACTTTATGTGAGTGCGAATAAAAGCAAAGTAGTTTGCTTGAGATAAAAGTTTCTGAAGATATTTTATAGTCTATTGGTTTTGCCATATGAATCGATCAGTCAGGGTCAAAAATAAAATGTGACAAATAACTTTAGCACAAAACATATATTATTATGACTTTAGTTTCGGAAGTCAGTGGCAATACAAAACAACAAACAGAACAAAGCCACCGTCGTTTTTATACAAACGAACCAAACCTTAAAAAAACAAAACGTCATCTAGGTATGTACAAATTTTTTGGTTTTTATTGATTTTTTCAAAAAGCGTTGAATCAATGTCGATAAAATTTATATCTGACTACCCCTGAGGCATACCATATCTATTGCAATTCGATTTTGAGAACAAAATCGATTTATTTTTGCCGGAGAAATCACATTCAAAAAAACATTCATTTGAATTGTTAACCTCCTCCTTTTTTAAGTCGGAAGACATACGCCATTCCCAACTCCTACTTACCAGGAACGTCTTCCCACAGTACGTGCACGTGTAATTCTGCTTGTTAGGCAGATGATCCTGTTTGTGCATATACAGCGACGATTTGTACTGAAACGACTTTCCGCACTCCGAACAATCGAACGGATGCTGTCCCGGATGACTTATTAGATAGTGGAGTTTCCTGTAACAAATAGTAAGCTTTAGCAAAGAGCGTAGAATTTTATGACGACACAAGATTATTTTTGTCCGCGTATTTCGGATCCCAACTTTTTTTTTATAGTGCCTATGGCACTCAGGAATAACTTAGTTTTCTATTTAAGAATATTTTGGGGACAGAGAATGTCGTAGTTTGTGTCTCGGCATAGTTGAGATAAAACCTCAGACTTATTGGACTTAATCCAAAAGGCTCTCCTCAAAGCAACGGCCGTAACAAAAATAACAAAAATGGCCAAACAGGGTCCAATAACAAAAACTAGCCAAATGCGAGACGGACTTTCATACGAAGGGTTCCGTACCATCCATCCGATTTTTATGAAATTTGGTATGAATATAGCTTGAACCCCGGGAAAGAACAAAGGCTACTTTTTACATCCATGCTGACGAAATCGCGGGCAAAAGCTAGTTATCTATAAAACATCAGACATCGAGCAAAAAAACGGCAAACAATCACGTTTGTTGTATGGGAGGGCTCCCATACAACAAACGTGATTGTTTGCCGTTGCCTTAAATATTTATTTTATTCTGTTTTTAGTATTTGTTGTTATAGCGGCAACAGAAATACATCATCTGTGAAAATATCAACTGTCTAGCTATCACAGTTCATGCACTGTCCATCTGTCTGTCTGTCTGTACTACAGACGGACAGACAGATGGACAGTGGAGTCTTAGTAATAGGGTCCCGTTTTTACTTTGGGTACAGAACCCTAAAATGACCACTCTACAGACACTCACGTAAGCTTTCCAAATCCGCCCTCATTGTGACTCCAATTTACATTGAGGGGTTTTCAGACAATGAAACTAGTAGTACTGGCGATTAGCGCATTAAAATGAAAATCAAACTAACTCTTCAGCAATATTGGTATAGATTGAAAAATAAACCTTATTATCAGTACAATATGGTGTATACAAACATACCTCTCATCCATAGTGTGCAGTATTTCCCTGCAGAGCTTGCACTTGAACTTGCCGGGTCCATGCGCCTGCGCCATGTGCGCGCCGCAAGCCCGAGAACTGCTGAACTCACGCCCACACGCGGGACAGTCCACCGAGCGCTCCGGACGCGACCGAGACGAGTGCATTGACTGTAATAATAAAAAGAAAAATAGGAGTACTCAGATATTGGGGTTAGACCTAATCGTTTTGACAGACCTTTGAAAGGTGGAAAGGGACAATTTGAGAGAAGTACATGTTCAGTAGTGGTAAACCAGCCCCCCTAGCCAAGTTACAAACGTTTCGTACCATTTCTCTTTCTACAATAATTAACGCTTCGTCGTATACATTTTTGTTTTTCGATCACGTGACTTATCGTTGCAATGACGTCATTCCCGTTCATTTGATTAGTTTTCTTTATGCGTTATCGATTGTAGTTTGTCAATTTGGGTAATATGGCTAAGGGGGCAGTAATGACAGCACAATGATGCAGTCTATTAGACAGCATCACAGCTTACAGCTTACAACAGCTGGTAGAAAACCAAGAAAAATAAATATGATTTCTTAGAAGGCTGCAGGGTAAAGGCGTATTTTCATACAGAGAGAGAAGGGCACGCGTATATTAATCACCGTACCACCACAAAATATAAAGATTACAGAAGGACCACTCCCGCCATCTTCAAAAATAATTACCTACACTTGCCAGACTCACTAGGGCTGCTACTGTATTGACTCTGTAGGTTTTATTTGTGACAATATGAAATTTTATTGACACTGGTTGGAACACTGTAATTTTTATAAATTTTCCTAATTGTCATGAAATGTTAATGTCTCTCATTTATACATTTAGACAACACGTGACAGTCGAGACTGAAGTTTTGCTTGAAACTGCTTGAGAATGCCTATAAACGTAACGTCAATGTGTGTGTGCGAAAATGGCGGTTTATTCCGAGTGGTCTCTCTGCTCGGGCGCACCGCAGCCTTACGTACTTTGTGATACCACCTTACTCAAGGCAGTTTGGCCAGATTTCTCACTATGTCTTTCCTCTACCAATGTCAGAGATGACCAAGTTAAACTTAGAGAGAATAGAAAAAGAATTGGATTGTTGTATATTCAGTTTACAAGTTTTTTTCCCTATGCACCTGCCATGTTTTCTCTTCACCACCCTTGATTGACTGGTAGAGAATACCCAAGGTAGTCCGCCTTTGTACCTTTGTGCATGAAGTATGAATAAATAATTATAAAATCTATGAGAGGTACCCCCTTAACCATTGGACCATCATGTGATAATATTTTTTGAAAAAAAACACACATACCCGCACATGTAACTTGAAAGATTTCCTGTGACTCAAAGGCTTGTACCGACAGGAGTCTAAAGAACAGAACACTTTCCTAGCTTCAGTGTGTTCACAGTTGAAATGTCCTCTCATCTCCTCAATACTTGGCAGCACCACGCAGCAGAGAGAGCACTTTAGGAGGTACAGAGATGTTTTATCAGGAGTGCTGTGCTTCTCTAAGTGATGGTGGACGTACCAGACCTGGGGGTATCAATTTTAATACTGCAATTATTATTTGAAAAATGTATGATGAATAAATGAAAAAAAAAATGTTTATTTGACACCGTCTATGTGGGACAAAAAAAAAAATCTGCACTAATACAGTATCTTTACATACACACATTGTATTTTTTGTAGTACAAAGTAATCAGACTCTCAATGTTACAACATTACAGTAATAATTACCTTATCACTAAATATTTCGTTACAACTTTCACACTTGTAATAAGCATCTTTGTGGTTCATCATGTGTGCCCGGACTTGATGAGTCTCTCTATCCGTCTCATGCCAAAACAGTGTTGGACAATACCGACATTTGAAACCTAAATGTGGACTAAAACAGTTGTCATACTCTGCAAGTTCCCAATGTTCCGTTAGATGTCGCCTTGTGGTCTCCCTGTCATCAAACTCCTTATCACAAAACTGACATATCCACAAGTCTTCAAAGTCCCTCAACTCATTTGTTGTATGATTGTCAAGCTCATTTTGAGTTTCAAAAGTTGTGGCGCATACTCTACATGAATATATTGGTGAGGACTTTATACAGTGCATTTTAAACATATGAGAGGTAAAACTTGATAAAGTACTGTATCGGACACTGCACAGAGTGCAAACTATATCCATCGTGATTTCTGTTGTCAGTTTATCATAATCAACATCTGAGTATTCAAAAAATGAACATGCATTAATATCTGACAATACATCACTGATATAATCATGATAACATTTCTGTACTACTATCAATTCCATTAAAGTCACATCAAAGTCATCAATACCATTGTAATTTTTATAAACATCATCAGTTTCATCATCCTTTGTCTTTGCAGTTCCATCATCACTCTTAGCATCATCAGCTGTCAGAATTTCTTGTTTAATTTCTGGTATGAGAACTTTTAATAAATCTCTAGTTTCATTTGCATCAGCTTCTATAGCACAGTCAGTGGACTTGAATTCAGGATCCACATAGCCAAATCTTTCATGGTGTTTCAGTTGCTCTTCAACAAATTCAGGTCTAACATCAGCTCCATACACTAAGAATGGAGTGTCTTTACCAGACATCAGAGCAGCAAAACATTTCAGGGTGGAATGATGATACCCCATGTAATGATTGAAGAATGTTCTAGTAGAGTTGTTAGATTTGTTACATAGTAAACATAAGAAGTTTGAAGTACCATCATATTCTAATTCCCAAAAATTCTCTTCATCTTTATTCAAGACATTGGAGACATTGTGTTTTTGGAACAAATGTGAGTGGTGCAAATCACCATCAAGTACACGGAAGTGACAGAGTCTACAATGTACAAGGTTGTGCGAAGACTTGAGATGATCCCGGAGCTCTATTTCAGTTTCAAAGTTCTCAACACATTGCGAGCAAGGCCAAGGAGTATGGAACTTCACGTGTTTCCACCAAGTTTCTCTATCAGGTACGAAGTATCTAAAATAATAATAATAATATAATTGAAATATACTAATTCATTTATATTATTTAAACTTATACTTACTCAAATTCCAAGATGAATATTTGTTGTACTCACCTACATATACCACAGAAGTCTTTCTTATGATTAAGGACGTAATGAAGAATCATTTTCGATCTGTTTATGAACCAATCTGAGCAAAGTAAACAGCTGTAGGGTCCTGAAGGATTAAGATCTTTCAAGTAGAGCCACACGTCTGTCGGTCGCTCAACCACCGGTGGTTGTTGACCAGGCTTCTTTCGTTGAAGCTTTATAGTGATCGAAAACCGTTTAGGTGGTGGTAATTTCTTTTTCTTCCTAATAGGAGAGTCCGAAGAATCTGATGTTACCTCAACATATCGTTCCGATTCTATTTTTTTATTTGCCGCTATAACGGATAGCGGTTCATCATCTGACTCATCCGAAGACATCTTCCAGTGTTTATTATTACTTTAAATAGTGAATTATTAGCAACATAATCCTAGAAATCAGTTAAATTAAATCCCCAAAAAGTACATTTTAGTCACGTAAAATAAACAACTTGACATTATTTGATTGATTTGTTGACATAGTTGACAGCTAGCTATCGATCGTAATTTTCAAAAGTGCATTATTCCTTCCCTTTCAACCATTGATAGTTCCATGGACAAGAAAAGGTACGACATATTTTTCACTACTATTTTTATTCCAAGTTCTCCTACATGTAGTCCAAGCAAGAAGCTTATAGATAAAAGTGGAGGTAACACTCTAAATACCTAAGTGAAGCCAACTGTGGGCAGACGCTCTCTTTCTGAATGCATACATAAGATAAAGAAAACACATATCACTGTCTCGTTCTTATGTATGCATTCAGAAAGAGAGCATCAGCCCACAGTTGGTTTCAAGCTTTTGTTCTAAGTGTTGGCTCCATTTATACCTATATCTTCATGAGTCCAAGTGATCTATTGTGATGCTAAAGAACCATGGATTTCTGGAACGCATCTAGTGGTTGACAAATAGCACTGCTCTGCACTGCGAGGAGAATATTGTTATTTTATTTTTTATAAACAGATTAAAGTTGCTTGGTATCTATTTGATTTTTACTTTTGTATTTCTCGTTTTTAGATTTTTTGAGTAACAAATAAATGTTTTGCATTATCATAGACAAAAAGGATTTATTGTTTATTTAAGCTAAAGCGTTCCATTTTCCACCACCATCTAAAATAAGTCTCGATCTTGGTCTCAACCAATACTATATTTTACGAATAGTTTATCATATGGAAATCTATAAGGAATATTAGTATTTACAAATTAGATTTAGAAATGTGTTCTTAATTAATATAGCTGTACCGAAAAAAAAATTAAAAAAAATCTCAAACTCTTACACATTGTTCTGCTTGAACCGAAACGCACCGCAAAAATATCCTTTCGTGGCAGCCATTTTATAGAATTAAAGTTTGTCTATGGTGAGCCAAAGAAAGGCGAAGCTAAACAAAAGGCTAGCATGTAGATAGCATTTACTAAAATAACAGTAAAATTTGCGTAAATACTGACTCGAAAGACTTATTTTTATGATATACATAAGTGAACCAACAACTTTTATTACGTGTGTGTCGTTTATGTTCATAAAATGAAGCACAATGCATCGTGTAATGGTGGCCATTAGAAGTAATAATTATGTATATTGGCATACTTACTGCTTTACGGACCAGCAAATAAACAATTAAAGGATTACACTGACTGTTTTATCTTAAATTATAACTGAACAACATGTAAACCCAAGTGATATTTGTGATATGTGAGCAAGAAAAAGTGCCCAGTGTAAATAGACCATTTGGCACGAACCATGGCCCAGAATCAGGGGGAGGTTCAAGTGGGGACACCGAACCAACCCGTGAAGGAGAAAGATATCTACGCCTGTCTGCCTGATATGCGGACAAACGGGCCGCTTGGACCCGACGAACCGTGTCCTGGTGGTGAAGAGCTCCGCTGGCTGCCTGCGCAGGCCATAGACCGTGATCTGGTGATGTACTTGCGAGCTGCACGCTCAATGGCAGCATTCGCTGGTATGTGTGACGGGGGCTCCCCAGACGACGGCTGTGTCGCCGCCAGCCGCGACGACACTACTATTAACGCTCTGGATGTGCTTCATGATTCGGGCTATGACCCTGGTCGTGCTCTACAAGCTCTTGTGAAATGTCCAGTCCCCAAAGGAATTGAAAAAAAGTGGACCGAGGAAGAAACCAAAAGGTTTGTTAAAGGAATTCGGCAATTCGGTAAGAATTTCTTTAAAATTAGAAAAGACCTATTGCCCCATAAAGACACTGCTGAGCTAGTTGAGTTCTATTATCTGTGGAAAAAGACTCCTGGTGCTAGTAGCAATAGGCCACACAGGAGACGACGTCAGGCATCTCTGAGACGTGTGCGTAATACACGGAATTCTCGTGCTGGTACTCCCAAAGAACAAACCCCAGAAGCTACACCTACTGTACCAGATACCAATGGTTCAAGACCCTCACCTAATCCTAAGGAGGCAGGGGAGATGAGTTCAGTTACAGAAGATGAAAATTCTGAAGAAGATAGTGATTCTAGAGATGCTGGTGACTTAGCTAAAGTGGATAATGTAAGACCAGATAACCCTGAGGACTCCCCAAGTAGAATGAGAACCCGAAATAAATCTAAAGAACAAAATACACCTACTACACCAAATGGAAAGAAGGGTCAAGATGAAAGTGACAATGATTCGAAGCCGAAACCTAAACCTAGTAAACCAAATGTACAGAGCACCATCACCAATATTACCCCCACAAACAATAATATACCTGAGAAAGTTCTATCATCTCCTGTTAGTAAAGATATTAAGAAAAAGGTGCCAGTGGTAAATGGCAAAGTGGATGTATCAAAAGTTAAGAAACGTCTTCCAGATGATACAAAGCCAGAGAGTATTTTGGATGGTGATGTGCAAATGAAAAAGAAAAAACCAGTGACACCACCTGATAGTCCAGCAGAAAGTCTTACTAATGACAGCTTTCCCGCAATGGATGAAACAGAGACTCCAGAGCCTGAGCCAGAAGCTTGTGACTTTAGTTTCAATAAGACTGACAAAGAAAACTCTGAACAAAACAAAGAACCAGACCCTGAACAGCTTGTCAAATCTGCTGATCCTCAAGTTAAAACTGAGCATAACACTGAACCTGTTATTAAAATTGAGAAAGATCCTCTACCTCCAGCTTTCCAATTGGTTTCTGATAAAGATGATAGAAGTGTTCTTGATCTAAAAACAGATCCTCACACAGTCGCAAATAAAATACCTGATAGTGTGGAACCAAGACCTCTTGTACTGCCAAATCCGATGTTTCCTAAAACTGAACTTATTATACCTAAAGTTACACCAATGTGTACAGATCCTATTGAGAAAATAAAAATCAAGGAAGAAATAGATACAGATGAGACAATGAATCTACAAAAAGATGATTATCCAAAAGATCCTTTATCACATAACTTCCCTGGACATCCTGTAAGCCAATCCAACAAACCACTTAATTTAGAGAACACAAACTTCTTTGTGAAAGACAGTCACATTTACAATTCAAAATTAGGTCACAGTATAAAAATTGAAAATGTACCTAATAATATTTTCAACCCTTTAAATATAACAAAAGATAGTTCAATTATTAGAAGTGCAAAAGACTTTTCATCTGGCATGCCTGCGTTTTATCCATCTAGCATGAATTTTGCAAATGATCCTTCGAAACATAATCCTCACATGAATCCTCTAAAGACAGTGATAAAATTAGAACCTAGAGATGAAACCAGCGAAATGAAAAACCAAAATACACCTGAAATCTTTACTGCAACTATTTCTTCAGCCAATAAAGTTGATTCTCCGAACACCCCTCGGTTAGACTCATTACAGAGAATGAGTCCAACGCCTACTAACCCTCGAGGATCGTCACCGCCTCCAATGGAACATCCTACAACTTTGAATACAGAACCAATTTCACCTGCAAACTCACAAGAAAACAAAGAAACTGATGTTGATGATAAACAACCAACAGATCTGAAAACTCAGCCTATACCTAAACTGGATGCTCAGAATAGCAACTTGAGACCACCATCGTTTTCACATCCAGTGAGGCCAGAAAATCTTGGAATAAGATCAACAGAAGCTTCTATTACTCCAGTATCTATCCAAAACATGCCTCCACCACTCAGTCAGCCCTCTATGGCTGGCTTGCTACCTCCTGGACCAATAATATCTGTAGGCAGCGGCGCCAATATTGGGCCTTATGGGTTTATGCCTACAGCATTGTATGGCCATACAAGTCATCCTGGGCACCCAGGACATCCAGGTCTTGATAAGCCTGGTTCAATGCCACCTCTTATGCAACAACATCCACCAACACACAGTTTACAGGGAAGTAATCTTATTCAAAGCTCTAACATTCAAAGTGATCCATTGATGCCGCAAGATTTAAAAATCAAGCAGGAGGTACCTGACAATGTACCAGCTAATTTGTCTACACAGCAAGTTGATCCACTTCAATCACTTAAAGAAGTCAAAGTTCCAGGATATCCTATTGGGAGTGCTATAGCGCAACACTTGAATACCGAGAGGGACAGAGAATCCATTTCTAGTGTTGAAAATAACAGTAGACCCCCAAGTCAGCCTACTAATGATAACACCAATATGGGCCCCAGTGCCTTCCTTGGTCCAAGGATAGAAAGTATAAAGAAAGAGCCCGACTTTTTACATCAACCTCACCTACCACCCACTTCTACAAGTCAAAGCAGTAACTCAGAGTCATCTAATCACGTTCCTCCGGTGAAAAGTCCACACACACCAACACCTATCAAAAGTCAACCAGGTCACAATGGAGCACCAATGCATATTTCTCACTCATCCTCTACAACATCGCCGTTCTCAAGACACATGACAAGCCCGTCTCAGCCGAGACAAATCTCAGCGTCGCCCGTTCAACCTAACACTCCAGTGTCGCATTCGGCGCTCAACTTGATGAACCCTACGCCATTATCAATACCAGCTACAATACCTGGCCCTGTTATGCATTCTGGTCAGCAGCCACACCCGTTTGCGTCGCCGCTTCACCACCCACATCTGCTCCATCCATCGATCTTTCAATTATCTGCAGCAGCGGCTCACGCTATGCACCCATATTACCCACATCCGCATCCTGGGTATTCTATGCCTTATCCATATCCTTATGGACCACTACCTCAACCTCACCCAATACCGCCTATGCATCCTGCAGTAAGCCAGGCAGGACGACACGAACCAGTGAAACCGTCGACAATAGAATCCACGACGATGCTCAGTTCCCACCACAGTCACAGCACCAGTTCTTCTGTCACAACGAGATCTCTTCGAGAAATTTCCGAAAGCTCCGAGGATCCTAGAAATCCTAACGCGACCACCGAGAGACATCAACTGCACGAGACAACGATGACACACCATCATTCGACTAGTCATCACAGCGCGGTTCATACGAGTACCGAAAAACAGCCAAGTCATGTTGGAGGTGGCACCAATCACACTCTATCTATATCTCATTCGACTTCGAGCAGCTCGTCGCAATCGATCCAGCACAAAATTAATACGCAGCAAAAGAACAGTTCTCATTCAAATTCTCCGCATCACTTGTCGGCGAGCGTATCTCAGACTACGAGCTCGTCGTCCAGCCTCAACAACCACAATCATAACCACACGCACCATCACTCGCACCACCTGGCGCACCATCCCGAAAGACTCTCGCCAGCCGACTCCATGCTTATGCGTCATCATCCGAAAATGCTTCCTGGCAACCCGAATCATTTGATGATACAGCCACCATCGATGGGTCATCCCATGGGGCTTGGTCTGCCACAAGGACCCGGACCTAGTTCTATTGAGAGCCTTCGTTTACACGCTCAGGCTGCAGCTGGACTCCAGGGTTCACATCCTAGACCAGGCTCACCTCACCAGCTGCCCCATGGTCATCCACACATGCGAGGTCCTCCGCGACCGATGCCAGATGAAAATCCAGAGCTGAAACTTGAAACCCAATCACAGCCCGAGGAGGAAGAAATCCCGAGTCCAGCGCACATACCGCATGGGCCAAGTCCCGAACCGAAGATTGAAGATACCGAGTGTCATAGATCTCAATCTGCCATTTTCCTCAGACATTGGAATCGCGGTGATTACAACTCATGTACAAGAACGGATCTTATCTTTAAACCAGTGCCAGAATCCAAACTTGCCCGAAAACGAGAGGAACGTCTTAGAAAACAAGCCGAAAGAGACAGAGAAGAAAGAGAAAAAATTGCACAGCAAGCACACAGAAAGATTGCAACACCGGAAAAGCCAGAGACAAAACCGCCATCAAGAGGTGCCATCGAAACGATATCATCTCCATACGATCGGTTCCCGAGACCACCAGGGTACCCGGACACGCCTGCTCTGCGCCAATTATCAGAGTACGCACGACCGCACGCTGGCTTTAGTCCAGGAAATCTGCCGCGGCATTGCATGGATCCGATGCTGCAGTACCAGCTTAGCTCTATGTACGGAGCCGCAGGCGCACGAGAACGGCTCGAATTAGAACACCTCGAGCGTGAAAAACGAGATAGAGAGATTCGTGAACTACGTGAACGTGAACTTAACGATAGACTGAAAGAGGAACTGCTAAAAAATAACGTGGGGCCGCGAGCACTCGATCCTCACTGGCTGGAGATGCACCGGCGATACGGTATGCCGCCGCCGCCGCCACAGGGCGCCATCCCCGTACAGTTCGGGCTGTACCCGCCAGGGCACGGGCCGGGCGCGCTTTCGCAACTGGAGCGGGAGCGACTCGAGCGGCTCGGCATCCCGCCAGCAGGAGGTCAGCAGCAGTCCGTGCCCACCACCATGTCGCAGCAGCACCACCCGCACCATCCGCACCCCGGGGTGGCGGCCGCACAGCTGGAAGCGGCCGAGCGGCTGGCACTGGCGGCCGACCCCATGGTGCGGTTACAGATGGCAGGCATCAACCCAGAGTATCATGCGCATACGCACGCGCACACGCACGCACACTCGCACACGCACCTGCACCTGCACCCGGGGCAGCAGGCGGCGGCGCAGGCGCAGCAGGAGGCGGCTCTGGCGCTGGGCCAGTACCGGCCGCTGCCGCACCCCGACCTGCTGGGACGGCCTTACGCCGAGCAGCTGGCGCAGCAGGCGGCGGCGCATGAACAGCTACAACGCCAGCTCCTGCTGGAGCGCGAGCGCGGCTTCCTGCACCCGGCGCACCACGAAGACTTCCTGCGCCAGCAGCGCGAGCGCGAGCTCAAGGTTCGTGCTCTGGAAGAAGCGGCGCGTGCCTCGCGGCCCTAGTGTCTGCGGCGCTAGCCCTAGGCGCCGCCAACTAACTTTCCAAGTGTTCACGCGCCACCCTCTAGATCGGGCGAGCGATGTTTTCGAGTGTGACGATACCTGTAATTTATATTTATGATAGGGCCGTACCTTAAGTATTTAAGTTTTTATAATATTTTTTATAGTTGCATGGTCGTGTAGTACGCTTATTTTCCATGCTCAAATTTATTTCTTACCTACTAGTCATAATTCAAATTTTATTTGTGAATGAAATAAAGAGTCACACGTTTTTACGTAGGCTATTTAGATTAAATTATTTTGATAAACATAAAGGCCTCGACCGCTACTGGTGTGGTCCGATCGCTAACTTAACGACTTTTGAAGGAACTGTGTCACGTTACGCTAATAAACGAAAGCCGCGTCGAGCTACACCAGTAGCAGTCGAATGAAATCATAACGCAAGTAAATAAGGGTGCTGGTTAGCATTCATGTGAATGGGCCACATGATTACAGTAATTATGTTCAATGTAAACTACATTGCTTTTTATGTTCATGACATAATAATATAATTATATAACTATCGATAAGTGTTTATTTAAGTATGAGACAGAGTAGGGACTGTGTGGACTTGCCTTTCTAATCAACTTGCCTTTTACGTATTGTCCCGTAGTGACTATCTCGCTCTGTATAATCCTAAGGAACTCCTATTTCACTTAAATTATTTACATTAAAAATAGAAATATATATTTTCAAATAGTATGTATCTATCTAGCTCTCGATGAGACAGTGTGAGTATGAAGTGATGTAGAACATTCAGTCATGAGAGGCAATCGTTTGTGGAACTAATTACGCTCACATATCAATTATAAGATTGAGGTATCGCCGTGAGAAGATTGTTACTAATTGATATGTTGCCTTCAAATGTTGATATTGGCCGATTGCAATAATTTTATATAAGTAATGAAAGGTGATTACGGCCTTGGTGTTGTAAAAAGATCGTTTTGTATAGATTGTGATGGAATATTTTATTGAATGCAATTTCGTTCTTTTATGTTCGCTGTTGTATGGGATTCGTTCTCAGTTATGACTGCTAATAATACGGTACGCGCATAATGCGCGCGTTTTGTGTAATGAGCGAAAATAACCGATGTCGGTCTGCACCATTATTACGGATAACTTTATGTTTATTGCATTTATTTATCCCAGTTACTTCACTGGTATCCAATTTAACTTAATGTCTATTTCAATTTCAAGAATTAAACACGTTTATTTCGATTTCCGGCACAATTAAAAAAATGGCCCATCTACCAACTTCAATCGAGGATTACATTTAAACGCGTTTGAATTTAGGTTAAAATAGTTCTTTGATATCTTAACCAGTGATTATTTTCTCTATTAGATCTTTTAAATAATAGGCGCTTAATAATTTTTACGTAGTGAAAGTGATACTGAATTAGCAGTCAATAATTTAGAACGGAATACTACTTGCTGCAAATTAAATTATTTGAACTCTCAGTAATACTTATTTATCAGCATAATTAGGCAACATTATCGTACCCTGTTTTTTGTTTTGGTATGTAGTATTCTTTCTCTATATCTCTCTCTCTCACACACACACGTGTGTGTTTAGAGAAACTGCTGGGGTGACAGATCCCTGGGTCAAAACTGAGAACCGGCAACTTTGAATTCTTGGACTGAAACTCGCCAAAATCCTTTATTTCGCTTACTAAACACATAAATATGAAGCTAACACTAAAATGAATTCTATTAATACGAAATAAAGGCTATTTTGTGCCCTAACAAAATGTTTATATTGTTTTAAAGATATTTATTATCGATAGTAGAATAACACTAACACAAAATTATGTACTTATACAATTGAAATTATTTTGATCTTGACTCTATTCTGTGTATTAATAATACTAATGAGTGGTTTAAAAATTATTCTTGTAAATTTTAAGAGTTGTAATTAACGGCCGTTGTACACATTCAGTAACTCTGCACTAAATGTAAAATAATTCCCTTTGTAAGTAATAGGCGCTGTTAGAAACAATTCTAAAGTAATATTGTTTATCTAGAGTTAACTTTCACAATGTCGCTTCGTAGGTGTTATGTTGGTAATGCCATAGTTACTTTCTGATATCTAAAAAGAGAAAATGAGTATTATTTTTAGAGACAAATTATATCTTAATTAATTAAGAGGTTTCGTGTCGGTTTAAAAACTTCATTTATTTAGACAATAAGGTTAAATGGATGTCTTAGTGCTTTTGTGTAAATTTTTTTTGAATAATATATGTGAAAAAATTCAATATTGTATTTTTTTTTTCGTTTCTCCATAAATTATATATTTTTGAGAACTATAGGTATGTAATTCTCTAGGCTTTTTACAAAATCCCCGATGTCATCACTCGTTGCGGTTTGGAATAAAACTCTAAGCTAGCTATTCATTAAAAAAACATCCAAGGAACTATTATTTACTTACAGGAAAATTAATCCAAGTGCCGTGAGGATAGAATGGCAATATTTATAAACTGCGATTGTTAGACATTTCTGTTGTCGTTTTTGCTGATAAAAATAAAATATATATGACTGCTGAAAGAATAAAACTAATTTGCATAAAGCACGCGCTTGCCTTTCACGCCAAGCCACAATTTAACCGCAAATACATTACAAATTAAAAATAGGGAAATAACTAAAAGATATATATATTTATGGCTTTTTACATTATTTCACTGCCTAATGGTTTTACATTATGTAATAGGAAAAAGAAACAGAAAACTTAATTTTAGTAGGTACCTACTTATATTTTATGTACAGACGCCAGCACATCAAGCCATACCAAACTCACATTTTTCCATTAAATATGAACCTTATTTGTTTGTGATAAAATTGAAAATCTATTATACATTTGACAGATTGTTTTTGCTTGATGTGCTGGCCTCTGTACACGAAGTAAGTATAATTACTTCGTGCCTCTGTACCTAGGTAGGTACAGTGTCGCTTAAATGTGGAAATTGACAATAAGGTTTAAATTCAATAGGTACCTACGGTAGCTATACCTAAGCATGATGGTGCATTCAGTTCGACTTTAGGAACTTTACTTTAGACCTCAACCATCGCTTTTCACGAGGCGAGATCGAGGTCAAGAAAAATAAACTTTTAACTGTCGGTTTACCTAAACTGACAAGAAGTCTGGCTAAAACCTTAATGCTTGAACATGAAGGTCTTTGCCAAAGAGTTGTCAATTTTCATTTCACTTCTGGCAGTCTTTCAGACAAAGACCAAACAATTCTTATTCTCTTGTTTTTACCCTATTGAAATCAATGTTATTAAAAACGAAACCTAGGATTTCAATAACAGGACTTGTAAAATAATTTATTTTCCGCGTAGGTAACTAGGCGATAGTTGAATCGATAACATTACGGCTGTATTTAAACACTAGGTACAGGAAAATAACAAAAAATATATATGAATAATGGGCCTTGTGAGCAATACTGGCTTATTGGCTAGTGTTACTCCGAAACCCGTGGATATACAGCAAAAGGTTAGTGAAGCATTCTTTCAATTTTCATTCAACTTATTGTACCTATGTAACGTAACAGCGACCCTTTGTTTACTGTAAACAAAAGCAGACTTGGCAATTTTTGTTGCGCAAGTAATTTGTTCAAAGGAAAATCAGAACAAAGCTCAAACTTAGCCTTTTTACGAAATAATGTTTGCTTCCCTCAAGTCCATATTTGTTTTGTTAACAGTTTGCACAGCTTCATCAATTTATACTATGTGATTGTTTTAAAGAATTCTTAATAAAAATAAGGGAAAAAAAAGCACGTTTTATGTGTTTACTATCCCGATCATTTTTCTTGCTTATCAATAACAGGAATCTATACCTACTCATAATGAAGTAACATTGCGTTTCATCCTTTCAGAGCACGGTTGAACTGCGTTGCGATGTGGGTCCAGCCCCGTTCATGCTGCGGCCCTACGCTGGCCTCTACAACCCCTTCTCACACGCATGCTCCGTTCTCTGCAACCACCCTGCTGATATCGAGGCTAGGGACGTCGTCAAACGCGCTAAGGACACCTGGGTATGTGAACAACATACCTAACACATAATATCATGCCTATCAAGATGAAATATCTTGCTTTTCCATAAGTATAAATATGCTTAGATGTGATGGCGGTGGTGTTAATTTTGTCATTAAATGCAAGAAATTAAGTCCCAAAACGGGCAAGGGATTTGCCATCAATTGGGCACAGATTCGGATTATCTCCCCTTCTGAAAAAAATATTAAAATGCCTTATCACCTTGCAAAGCTTGAGGGTCGAACTTAGGACTCCATGCTCAGCAGTTGCACTTGTCGCAGCAGTCGATTCTAGACCTACAAGGTAGAATATATTGTATATTGGTTTAGTAAATATTATAGCCTACTAGAGATCTTTCGCCGTTTTCATATAGGTGGTAAGTACCTATCTAGCGATATTACGTCACGCGTCATATTTATTATGTAGGCGTTAGGCGTACCTACTTAAGAAACCTTTCTTTTCCCCTCTCTTTATTCTGAAATACGCATTCATTTAAGTCATTCAGAAACCACTGGCTCCAAGTTCATGGTTGCCTGTAATATATGGGATGTAGGTATGGTTCCATAAGTAGGTAGGTACTAATGATTCAATGTGAAAATGAAAATAACTATCTGTTTGTTACTTCATCACGGCAAAATCACTAAACCTAACGTATAGAAGCCAGCACATCATAAGCCATACCAAACTGTCAAATTCTCCCAATAGAATGTGAATTTTATGCTTTTGTAATAAAGTTGAAAATCTATCAAGGAAATTGATATGCTGACCTCTGTACCTAATGAAATGGATACGGCGAAGCGTCACCGCTATACGGTTGAAGTTCCACGGTCTCGAACCAAGCGCTTTGACTCCACATTTATTGTGCGAACTGCCAGACTGTGGAATTCACTGCCCGCCTTTCTATTCCCCGATACATATAATCTGGGTATCTTCTAGGCACGAGTGAACCGGTATATTCTAGGCAAGCGTGCTTCACCTTAGGCCGCATCATCACTTAAGATCAGGTGAGTTGCGGTCAAACGCAAGCCTATAACAATATAAAAAAAAAAAAAAAAAAAATTAAAAGAAATGACAATGCCAGATCCTGCCCATGAAGGTATAGGTATAAATGGAGCCAACACTTAGAGCAATAACTTAAACCAACTGTGGGCTGATGCTCTCTTTCTGAATGCATACATAAGAACGAGACAGTGATATGTGTTTTCTTTATCTTATGTATGCATTCAGAAAGAGAGAGTCTGCCCACAGTTGGCTTCACTTAGGTATTTAGAGTGTTGCCTCCACTTTTATCTATAAGCTTCTTGATCCTGCCCCACCCATGTACAGAAAAGTAAATTAATGAAAATAATTGTAATGCATATAGAACCTTTCATTAGTAAATTATTTTTCTTTAGAATTTGCGGATTACGAAATACCTACCCACAAAATACAAACTCGTTTTACCTAAAATCAATATCATTATTGTTTTTAGATTTAAACGGAAACCGCAAGTTCTACAGTCACTAAGACTAATGTTTAGTTATCAGCAATAAATAAACAGTAAGATGCTACATATTGCACATGACTTTTATTGAGTGGGGCAAAGTTCTATAGAGTTTCTGGCATTGTCCTTTAGCAAAGTGATCGCTTGGACATAGGCCACCTTTTAATACGCCTTTTCGTTCGCGATAGCGCGTAGGCAAAATCTATAGTTATGTCATAATGATTTTTAGAGTCACTACAAATCAATGTGTTTTTGTTTACAGATAGAAGGCAAAGGACATTATTTTCAAGAAGACTTATCCAAGTTCCAAGATGGCGGTGGGGACAAAGATAAGAACAGAACACCACATGATATTTTTACTGATGATATGTTTAGAAGGTATTTTTCTTAGTAATTATTTAAACTAATATTATAAAGGGGTAACATTGTTTTTAGTTTGTAAAAGGTAATCTTGAAGACGGTTGTACGCTGTTTCATAGCTAATAGTTTTATAGAATTACGTTTCACATAAAATTTTTCTAATAATTTCGTTTCATAGAATGATCAATACGCAGAATACTTACTTTCAAGATTTTTAAATCATTGATTTTTGTTTCACATAAAGTTTATTGTTAGAATAATCATATCATAGAATAACAAACCAAATATTCTTTATCCAAATATTTTTTATTTAATATAAAACTTATTCCCAATAATGGGAGTCTCAGTTCTAACCAAACTTACTGCGCGTGCGTGCAAGCGAGCATCCAGCGTGCAAGCAAGCATGCAGCGTGCAAGCAAGCATGCAGCGTGCAAGCAAGCATACAGCGTGCAAGCAAGCATGCAGCGTGCAAGCAAGCATGCAGCGTGCAAGCAAGCATGCAGCGTGCAAGCGAGCATGCAGCGTGCAAGCAAGCATGCAGTGTGCAAGCAAGCATGCAGCATGTAAGCAAGCATGCATCATGCAAGCAAGCATGCATCATGCAAGCGAGCATGCGACATACAGCAGGCATAGTTTCTGTCACGGCTCCGGCGTTGCGGGGCTTCGGCGGTCCCACGCGAGCTTATCGTCGCAGATGGTATTCACGCTCACCACCGCAGCTTCGTCTTACTGGCCGGCTACGCCGGCCAGCCTCAGCCGCGTCGGCGGGCGTTAAAACCACCTGCTCCTCAGCTCGCGGGCCGCCTCGCCCCTTCACGCCTACGCAGATTTAAATTACACTCTAGGGGTAGGGCAGACAAGACTACGTGGAGTCGGTTTCGCAGCGATTCGTTTCTGTCATTAACTTTGGTAGGACAACATATTGACTTTTTAAGACAACATTTTTGTTTTTGTCTATTTATATCTAAGTATACATTTTTGTTGAAATAAATTCCATGGAAAAATACAACGAACAAATAATATTCGTCAAAAAAGAATTCTAATTTTTGATAAATTTGTTAAACAAAAAAATGTGATGAAAAATTCATTGAACTGTGTTTCTGTGAAATATTTTTCATTGAAGTAAATAGTCTTTGAAACAATAATAGTCGAAATAAAAATACGAGAACCAAATATTATTTGAAACATTTTCTGGGAAACGAAATTCTATGAAATTTCTGTCTGCGAAACAAGGGGACACCCTTGAAGACTGATCAGATAGGTACAAAAATCTGTCACTGATTAAAAGGCTATTATAAAGCTGCCTGTCTGTCCATTGACGCGGAGCGGGGCAGGTGTGTGGAGCGACGGACTAATGCGGAGCGGAAATGCGGACTATGCGGATTTAGGACGAGTCGGCTGCAATATCCTGCAGTCTGATTGATTCCGCTTCTGTGGTCCGCTTCCCGGTTTTGTATAAATTTTTAAAGCAGTTTTCAAATCCCTTACCTTTGAAGCGGAGTGGAGATTGTATGCAATTCCATTGGTTAATATTGGCACAGCTTCGCATCGTTCTTCTTCTCTTCGATTTAGTGGACAGTCAGGGTGCGTTCCACTAACGCTGAGCGGATTGGAGCGGAGAACAGTAGTGAAAAGCCGGAGAACAGTAGTGTCAGACAGCTAATATAAATACACAAATACTTTTAAATACTTCCGTATATAGATAAACAACAACCAGACACAAGGCAAACACAAGTGCTCATCACACAAATGTGGGCGGGATTCGAATCCGCAACAGATAGTTATAGTTCCCTTGTATGCAGACAGTTTTTTTTATTATTTGTCCTTTCAACTTTCAGATATGCGGAGACGGACTCAAGGCCACTCACTCCAGCGCCAACGCTTGCTAGCGGCAAGTCCAGGGGTTCCCGGCGATGTCTCACTCCTGACCAGCCTCACCAGAAAACTACTGTCATTGTGTTGGACCTTAGACGTAGTCACAGCCAGGTAGAATACTTAAGGAAAATTATAAATTACTTATGAGTAGTTATTAGGGTAAAATGCAAACCTTTGCGCCAGGGTAGTCCCCGAAATTCAATTATTCTTACTTTTTGTAATTTTCAGTCTAGTATCTACACTCCTTTTACAATAAGATTAGACATATACACAAACCTTTTTTACCGTCCGTTCAACCGATTTTGACTTATATTGCGTTGGTGGCATGACAAATGGCAGCTGCAGTAAACAGTTGTTGTTGTAACCACTTTTTTGCCTATAATGTCATCCTTAAACCGACGGAATAGAAGTCAAAATCGGTTGAAGGGACTGTAAAAAAGGTTTGTTTTAAAGTCTAATCTTATTGTAAATGGAGCATAGTTGTATGGTAATAAAAAACTTATTTGCAGAAGTAACAAATATGCATTTACAGAATTATTATAGTTAATATCATCAACATAACTTTCCAATTTCACATAATCCTTGCACTTCATATTTTCATTAAATAGGCTCATTTACAGATTATGCTAACTTGAGAGCTATATAAATGTTTAAATATCTAAACACACTTGTTACTCACGCGAATATTTTTTATTTCATACAACCAGATACTGAGCAGCAAATTGCAGAAAACTTAAAAAAAAATGTGTTCTGGGACACAGTAGAAGTGAAACATCAACGGATCGATATAATCTACCCCCTCCACGCGCCCCTCCACCCTCACGCTATTTCGTGACGGAAAAATCCTAATATACCCCGTCACTTCAAAAAAATTATCGGCTCACTTTGGCGCATACCTCTTAAAACTATGGAGGGTAGACGTAAGGACAACTATCTCTGTGTATCAAAGTATCCAAATAAAGGATGGCGCTACAATCGCGATCGGGTAAAAAAAATCTAACTGCATACTTCAATCCGTCAACAACTGCTACATTCAGGTATCATTGGCTACATTTATACCATATCCTGTGCCTACGCTAGTGCCATTTTATCGGGTTTTGGAACTGTTTACTTGCTGGCCACTTTTACAACTTTGACCCTATATGAGATAGTTCTCCTCTACCTTCCATACAAAAAACTATACGTACCTACTTATTTCAACTGGTGTGGTTCAGGAAACAATCTACTACCACGGCTACGCAACGTCCGACGTGACAGGGGGTCCGAACACAAGCCCGACCAATGACCGATCCACCTTACCATCGCTGAACCTATCTGATGGGGCCCACAGTCGTCTGCTCAAGGGCCAGAGCGAGCAGCTTCCACCCCTCGCCTCGCCCCTTGTGTTGGCCAAGCGATCTCTGCCTGTCAAAGAGCCTCAGAGCGTCAGGAATGCCAAAAAGGTAAGCAGCTATTTTAAACCCACCATTTTCGACTTTTAGTTAATGATGTAATGTTGATAGTTCTTTGGCAACGAACACTTTGGTCTGCATCGAGCCTAAAGGACCAGGAAGGAGACTACAGAAGTATTTGTTTAGTTTTAAAAAACCAACCATTTCCGATGTTAAATCAATGTAGTGCTCATCTCCTTTTTAAGGAAATTTCCAAAAGGTTAGTTGACACTTCTCGTGATCCAAGAGCTGGTTTTTACATTGGGCAGAGGTTAAGCATTGCCATTCAACGTGGCAATGCAGCCAGTCTCTTGGGCACATTCCCAGATGAAGGCGATGTGGAGGAATTTTTTGATGCCTTATTATATTAGTTATTTATTTTTTTTGTTTAATAGTTATAGGTTTTTGTTTCTTTATTGTACGTGTAAATAAATTAAAATAAATGTAAGTAGATAATATTAATATTTCTTTGCTAACGAACTGACGGCCATTTTTCTTAAAGTTTTAAATTGGTTACGTAACTGTTAAGTGCGCGCTGTGCATATTCTGTTTAACAATACTGATTATTTACACTAATTTACTAGAGTAATAGACGATGACTGTGTTTAAAAATCCATAGAAAACCGTATCGTAATAAGTTTATAGAGTTTAAATACCACACTGCTATCAACAGTCCGATCTTATAAAGCGTGATGTTACGGTATTGCACACAGAAAAGTGGCCCTTATCTTTAACCCGACTGTGCGGCATCAAAACACGATGTTTTACTAGAAAAGCAACAGCGGTGGTGGTGTCTAGTACCCTAATTGGGTCTAATTAATTGTCATACTTTTTTAAGCTGTCAAAACCCGGCTCATCATCATCATGGCTATTTCGAGTCCAATACTCGCTCGGGCGTTAGTCAGAGGGATCCGTTTTGGGTCCGTCTCTGTTCTTGATCATGATCAATGATCTTATAAAAAAGGTCACATTCGCAAAGTGCCTTCTGTATGCCGACGACCTAAAATTAGTTGCGCAATAAAAACGGATGAGGATTGCCAACTCCTACAAAGGGATATTGACGCCATTTATGAGTGGATACTGAGAACAAGCTGTTTTTCAATACTTGCAAGACGTAGGGTCGGGGATTGCGACCAATCCACTAAATTGTTAGTTGTTCTTTAAAAATGAACTATTTCATTATAAAGGATAAATAAAATAAATAAATAAAGTACTAACACTTGCGTAATAATATAAAATATTTTTTTTATTTTAGTAATATATATTTCCATAATAGGCTAATCGAAAAGAATATATGGTATTAATTTTATTTTATTAATGCTTGTTGATTGAAAAATGTTTAAATAAGAAATAATATTTGTGAACCTCTTTTACAAAAACTAATACACTTTAAAATTGATAAATATTTACAGCCTATCAGACTCCAATTAAGTCGACTACTTTTACCCAAATTGGAATTCCCTGTACTATCTTTCTTTCACATTTTTTTGACATTGTACTAAAATTGGTAGTCTTTGGTTAATCTTTCGTAGTGTATCTATAGCTTGCGATATTACAATAAATATTACAAAATACGCCCAAAATACACTTCTCTTTTTTTACAGTCGGTTTTCATCGATATTTTTATCGATGACATATTTATACCAACTGCTCGTCCCTATTTCAGACTACTGTTGCGTGTGTGCATTCAGTGCCTGTATCTATATTTACTAGTGCCCGCCCCTTTCCAGCATGTGTGCCAAAAGATAGCACAGATGTGTTAAGCATATTTTATTGTGTGCGTGCGATGTGCGTATCATGTGTGCCGTATCTATTTCTTTTGTTTTTGTGTGAGTTACGACAGATTTTTTGAACTAATATAGAAAGAAGGCATATTTCTCGGATATCTATGTGTGTCACCAACGTAAAGGACTTGGGCGTGACCTTCGACCGTGGTCTGTCATCTAGAGATAATATTTCCAATCTTACTAAAGAATCTTTCAGGCGCTTGGGGTTTGTTTTGCGAAATGCTCGTGACTTTCACAACCCAAATGTTATCAGGCTTCTGTACACCACTTTAGTCCGAAGTAAACTCGAGTCCAGTGCCTGTGTCTGGCACCCTTATACAGGTAGCTACCCAAACACTAATGATCGAAAAGGTACAAAAAACTTTCCTCAGGTTTCTATCTAAAAGGTTATACCATTATTTTCCCTACAGGTACCTACCCTACTAATTATTGTTTAGGAGTGCTGGGTTTTAATTCGTTAGAGGTGAGAAGAGGCCTTAAACAGCCACGGTAGCCTATAAAACTCTGCGGATCAATCGACTGTCCCAAACTCCTTGGTCTTTTCTGTCGCCTTTTTGTGCCCGACAAATACATCGGACACCGTTAGTCCGCCGGTAAATCTGTTCGCACAGCTGTCATCCGATACTGTTGCCAGAGCCAAGTCCCCAGTGTGTCGTACTCTGAAGATGCTCAACGCCTTCCGTAGATGCGTGTTAGCAGTCGCAGTAGATGTTATGGTACTCAGAAGGACGCTGCTGCCCATCTTCTGCTCAATATCCCTGTGTCGCCTTCTACGACACTCACGCGTAGAAATGGGATGGCGCTATTCGCGGCCGGCACCACATGCCTTTACGAAACGCGGCTGTCCCATCGATTTGGATGGCAATAGCTATTTGTGACGACACTCATTTGCTGACTTAAGAGGAAATACCACGGGCTAGAGAATTGAAAATTAGGTATTTGTAAAATCTATTGCTGTCGCGCGATGCCCGAACACGAACCGCAGAGCGCGATAGAGACAACTGCAGCTTTGACCGAAAATACCAATTAAAAGTACACAAAATCAATGATTCTTAGTCCCCTGATTTCTTCTCCAAAACTTAACCGATTTAACTGCTTTTTTCTATTGGAAAGGCTTTTGCCGTGTTCCTATGTTTTCTATTTTTTATATAATCAAGTCAAATTTGTTTTCTGAATGTTTGAACACAGCGGAAAATCATGCCAATTTTTTAGGTTTTTGAATATTCATGTCTCTTTTAATAATAAATTTATGAGAAAAAGGAAAACATAGGGACATGCCAATAGTAGCCATGGATATTTAAAAAAAAATAGTTGATCTACTGGCACTGGCTTATCCAGGGAGGAAACAGGGGACTAAGTTTGTATGGAAAAACGGCCCTTGTGTTTCCTCTTAATTTATTTCATATCATAACTTATAATCGAATTGTAGTTATGAAAAATTGCAGCTTGAGACTAAATAAAAGCCATACGGATCAACCGGTCATGATGGTTAAGCTACGCTTGCCGCGGTCAGGCCGTGGATGGGTGACCAGCATCCATTTCATACCGAGACCCTCTCCGTGCCTCGGAAAGCGCGTGAAGCCGTGGGTCCCGGCTGTCATTCGTAGTTCTTGGACAGTGGTTATAGTAGAAGCTAGAAAATCTGACAACCAGTCCAAGGAGTGTCGTGTCACCCAGCAACTGGGTTGTGGTTGTGGATGTCAGATAGGTATGCAGTCGCTCCATGTAAAACACTAGGATTCAGCTGCGTCCGGTTAGACTGGAAGCCGACCCCAGCATAGTTGGGAAAAGGCTACGCGATGATAATAGTTAGTAGGTATTGAAAAATAATCTGGTTTTCAGGGCTGAAATATAGCTTTTTTTTTTAAAGGAATTATTGGTTATGGTGTCTACTCTACTACTTTAACCATCACCATATTAGTTACCATCTCTCTGCTGTGGCCCCCCATAGTGCAGCTTTATGTTGAGCGGTAGCCTGCTTGTCATATGTCTATGACGTACAGCTGACAATTTTCTGCTGTGCCCATCTAAGTTTCCATTTGCACATATGTATTTCTGTGTAAAGTGTGTACTCAATTCTATATTTTTTTTTTTTTTTTTTTTTTTTTTTTTTTTTTTTTTTTTTTTTTTTTTCTATTTTATGCGTTCTTTGACCTCATGAAGTTCAGATTAGTAGAGTAACGCACTGTGGGCGGTGTCTGCTTCAACTATTTGTCGCCTGACATCATCCAATGATACTTTTTCACAATTAGGAAATGAGCTAGAGGGTCTAGCACGATCGTACTAAACTTGACGTAAATTAGATTTTTTAATTAAAAATCTTGTCTCGCACATAATATATTAGTAATATAGTTTTAAGGCTCTATTCAATTAATGGGTGATACTCAGTGCGCTTCTCGTAATAAATTAAACCAAAATGCTTTAAAGGATTCAAATGCCTAGTGTTTTTATGCAAGGTACATCGTATTTACGTATAATTATATAATTCCTGTAAATGCAAATATTGTTAACATCGTTTTTAAAAGAGTAAGTATGGAGTTTCTTGCCCATTCTTCTCCATACAAAACTACCTTTTGGAATGGGCACCTAGAATCGATTTTTTTTTCTCATTTGACGTTCAAAAGTGCCTTACAATGGTCTAATTGAAATAAATGATTTGACTTTGACTTTGACTTTGGATAGTCGTATTTCGAATTCGAAAATCGACTCGAATCGAATACTTTGACGATGCACTCTTTTAACGTCTGTTTCGTTTTGTTGTTTGTTTTTGGAAAAGCGTTGCTCTACACTAGGAATTTCTCCTGTATCTTAGGTGCGTTTAAAAACATATAAACTCACATACACAAACAGCCAGACCTGGAACAACTACTACCTGTAGGCCATATTTATATTTGTTCCGTGCGAGAATCAACCCGCAACACGCAGCGCAACAGCTAAACACTCAATCACTGCGCCATGTCGTGTGTCTTGAAAATAATAGATAGCGTAAGTTTTGTCATCCCATGGATCTTATAAGTACCTAGATGCTTTTGCGTTATCTAGGAACACACAACTATAGTAATAATATAAAGAGGTAAAGTTTGAGGGTTTAAATGTAGCAGCTAATCTCCGAAACAACCCATCCGATTTCAAAAAACCTTCCACCAATAGGAAGCTACGCTATATTGCCGAGTGTCATTGCATATGTTTTATGTTAATAAGGATGTTATTTTAATTTTAATGTTAGTTTTTTATTTAATTACTTAAGTACCACGCTATCGCATTGGGGTTGTAACTTGTAAAGGTAGTTGTGCTTGTGATAAAATAAATAAATAATAATAATGTTTTAACTGACTGCCTCGCAGGCGAAGTCATGGTCAGAAGCTATTTGGTATAAAGATTATCGTAGACCATGTCTTTCGAGTACATACCTTGTATGTATCTCGTGTGCTCCAGTGCCAAGTTATGAACTAAAAAGGTACTTCTAAACAGTTCTAAATTCCGTCACCGCTCACTGCTATCAACGCAAGTGTTTAGCGCCAGTCGCGAGCTCTTATCAAAGCCGATATGGAAACTTTCCCCCCAAGCCTGCCAAGAGTTACTAGAGCGTTACTCCATACACCATTCCACTATTGATAAACATAGATCGATATATTCACTGACATTAGTCCGATACGCCAATTTCCACGGATTAGTCGTCCTCGGAAGCGATATCAAAATCCTCGCAAATTTTCCATTTAAAACATGCTACCGTTTCTAATATCAAAGACAAAACTCTTGCCAATTAGGAGCAAACATCCCGCGACAGATAAAAAGAATAAAGAGAAGAGCTTCGTTGTGACGGGTGATAACTTGGCGACTTTAAAAAATATCGTGACTTTAAAGACTCGTCGTCGTGTCAGGCAAAACGCCCCGAAGCTTCCTCCTCTAGTAAAACAGAGGACGTGCGACTGTAATCTGATGCACCTTACCAAAATAGTTATTAGCTACGCACCAAAGAGCAGAAAGAGAGGTGCTTCCAACATAGTGTTATCTATGACCGCGTGGGGCACGACCGGACAGAGGAAGCGCATGAAAATGCCAAGTGTTAAATTGACGAGAAAATTGGTCAAAAGCGAGAAGTCATTGACACACAACACTGACGAGTTCTTTAAGAAACTTGAGGTAGGTAATATTATTTTTACCTATAGGTACTGTAATGATTGCATGCATATGGCATGCTGGTCAAATGTTTCGTCTTAATTTGTTCTAGAAAGTGTTTTGAATTTAGAAGCTTTAGGGTTATTTTTATATCAAGGCAATGTTTGGCCGGGCGCTATCAGAGTGCAGACGTGCTATTTATTCAATTTAGTATTTTCTTTCGGTTTCCCCTCTTTAATTTAAAAGAACCTCCGACTCCCAGTACGCCATAACTCCTTAGAACACATATTACGATCCGGTACCGTAAGACTCAGCCCGGTCTGAAGTCTTACAGTACCTACCAAGACGCTTGTAGGAAATGCTGGATGTCTCTTTCTGGTAAAAGACAGAAAGAGATGATGAAATCTTTTGTGTGTATTCCATTGGATTCGAGAATAGTTTAGATTCACAGTTGGACCCGGTACGTGGTGCAGCATAGTCGAGTTGTAGGACTTCTTAGATCTATGGAACCCTGGTGCTAGGAGTGCATAAGTTAGTAGTACTTATCTTCTTCTATAAACTTAATTCTTCTGTGCGTGTGTATGTCACTGAACTCCTTCTAAACGGCTATTTTTAATGAAATTTTTCATGTGTGTGTTCGAGAATGGTTTAGATTCACAATTTAATAAAATTGGATCCGGTAGTAAGTACGTAGGTAGGTAGATAAGTAGATAGGACAGGCAGGTAGATAAGTAGGGTAGGTAAGTAGATAGGGTAGGTATGTAGGTCGGTGTGAAAAGTGCGAAAGTGTCATGTCGCATAAGGAGGCTGCGGAAAGGGAGAGGGAGATCTCAACCTCCCACCCTGCCCGCAGCTGGCGCACCGGGCGTCGGCGGAGGGCGGACAACGCCCTCTTCCGGCCCCCCTAAATGGGTCCAGGGGCGGCAGACTCGGGGACGTCTGTCGCCCCCCACATATACCAGGACCCGAGGTGGCGGCGCGTAGTGTTCCACGCGCGCCCCTCTAAGACGTCCGGGGGGGAGTCTAACACCTCACGGGGAGTGAGGTGTTAGACTCCTGACCCGAGAAGTGGCCCGCTGCAGCGGGCCGGCACCAGCCGGGGGTTGCGGAAGTATCTCCAGTTCCCGCGACCCCCGACGGAGGTGTGAGATGGGGACCCCTCCGCCAGCCCCAGGGCGGAGGACATCCATGAGGATTTTTAACCCCGTACCAAAAAAAAAAAAAAAAAATATGTTGGTCGGTAGGTTGATAGGGTAGGCATAGGTAGGTAGGTTGATACTGAGTAGGTTGGTAGGGTAGGTATGTTAGGTAGGTGGGGTAGGGTAGGCTGGACCTGGATTTTTGTACCGATTTTCAGGGCAGGACAACGTCTGCCGTGCCCGCTAGTAGTTTATAAACATTTCGATGTACTTACTTAATATCTATTATACTTAATTTATTTACTGACATTGTATAGGTATTTATTTATTTGAATTTTAATGAATGTATGGGTTAAGGTTTTTATCTAAATATGAAATACCTTTTCTTTTTTTTTTGGGACAATCCCGCCACACTATTCCCTAACCACTGTAACTCCTGTAAGCCAGAATCAACAGTGGCGACCACCAGAAAAGCGCCAGAGCAATGAAGCTAGACGAGTCCCAGAGAAACGATTCAACTGTCTTGGATCCAGCAACGAAATTAATCAGAAAAGAACAGCGGAGGAGTAAGAAAAACATATTTTCCACTTCCCTCCAAATCAAGCAGGAGACAGAACAGAACTAGGCCAATAGGCACAAAGGGACGTTTACAACTGGGAGAAACCCAGTTGCTAAGCACCACGGATTATAATTGACATAATTAATGGGGCCTAAAAAGTGAGCTGTTACATTAAAGATTCCAATAATAGGTATGGCAAAAACGCTTGAACGCACGGAAATTAGTTCTAGTTTCCACAAGGTCCGCATAATAAACTGCACCGGATGTAGCCTGTACACTATCCAACATAATATTGCGTTCTTTCTGCCAAAGAGTACACTCCTATAAGATATGATGTGCAGATTGTTCGTATTCACAGTCAGATGTAGAACATTGACACAAAGGCGAAGCAACAAGCTTGAACGAAAGTAATTTACTTTTAAAGTTGCCATGTCCTGTTAGAAATTGGGCAACACAGTGGTCCACCTCCAGCCATGTCCTGGCCGGCTGGCCAGGACATGGCTCTCGAACGGATGGAAAGAACTGATGAAGGTGACGGCCCTTGCTAGAATCATCCCACCTACACTGCCACTCGGATAAAAGTTCCTCCCAGACGTCAGCTAGAGATCTTAGCGCG
This sequence comes from Charanyca ferruginea, assembly GCA_947361185.1. Classification (NCBI taxonomy): domain Eukaryota; kingdom Metazoa; phylum Arthropoda; class Insecta; order Lepidoptera; family Noctuidae; genus Charanyca; species Charanyca ferruginea. The sequence continues at coordinate 20,696,530 of OX376070.1, read as the reverse complement.
GTCACGTTGAGTTAAAAAGTTTGCGTCCATGGTCTCTCGCGCGGAATAGTACATTGCAGCACGTCGTTGCACCTCAAGATCGACTGGAAGCACGCCTGCTAGAACCGGAAGGGCTTCAGTACTAACGGTCCTATGTGCTTTACATAAAAATATTAAAGCCAAACGTTGACTTTGAAGCAATTTACGTCGTACCGCCCCTATGGTGGCCCTATCAGCCCAAACAGGTGAAATACCTACTGTCGATTCACATATATTGCCGAAAGAACAAGGGTCTCGCAAAGATTTGCGCCCGGAGCCTCGTAACGGCTGCCTACTGTAGACCGCGGCTGTCTGCAGTAGGAACAGAGGCCAGCACATCACGCTACAACAATCTGTCAAATTTCTTTAATAGATTTTCAACTTTATTAAAATACATTAAAGTTCATATTGCTGCCCTCGCCCAGTGACGCCCTAAGCCGAGGGCCCCACAGGGAGTGACCTTAGCGTATAGTCACTTAGTTTATAAGTCTTTGCCCTTTCTGGAGGCCCTCTTAGATTCACCTGCGAAAAGCCGTAGGTACAGAAAAAAAAAACACAAATCTTAACCAGTGGTCTGCGGGCTAAAATCTTATGTCTATTCCAGAATCAACTAAAGGCGCTCAACTTGGGTAAGCCAGTGAAGGGCAAGAACAATGTAAAAGGCGAAACGCCAGCGTCGCAGCGCTCTAAGCAACAGGCTGAGAAGGAAGCAGCCAGTGAGGCGAATGATGCTGCGTCCAATGCGGAGGAAGGTGTGTCTCGAAATATTAGTTACTATATAGTACTTTGTACGGCGTGAGTTTTCTCAAATATCCCAATTTTTTTGATAATGCAATGTATAGCCTATATGATTCAGGGATAACGTAGCTCAGGGATTGGTGAAGGATTTTTTGAAATCGGATGAGTAGTTTCGGAGATTACCCCCCTACATACAAACTTCAAACAAAACCCTCTTTATAATATTGGTATAGACTAGCTTCTGCTCGCATATTTGTCTGCTTGGAAGGCAAATATACCAAATAATTCCTATGACTCTCGGCAATAGCACAGTATAAATATTAGTACTACTGTATAACAGTAGCGACACGCTCCGCCTCCCTCCGAAACTGTTCCTCACCTTGTCCCGAGTCGAACGACTGCTCTGGGAACTGCTTTTAGTTCGAGCGGCGCGTAGACACGCACACACACGCACGTATTTGTACAGTCTGTTATTTTGGTAGTAGTGTAGATAATTAAATTGTTTCGTTTGTATAGAGTGTCGCAGGTGTGGCAATAGTGTAGCTATCTATCAGTGAAAGGATTTTTATAAACGGATCAGTAGTTTTGGAGATTACCTAGCTAAATCCAAACTATATTATATTTAAAATTCTCGTGTCACAATGTTCGATCCCGTACTCCTCCGAAACGGCTTGACCGATTCTGATGAAATTTTGTGTAGGTACATATTGGGTAGGTCTGAGAATCGGCCAACATCTATTTTTCATCCCCCTAAATGTAGGTTAGGGTAGGGTAGGTGTAGGTAAATAGGCAGGTAAGTAGGTAGATCGGGACAGGAGAACGTCTGTCGGGTCAGCTAGTCTCTGTATAGTATTAGTACACAACACATTAATTATTTTTTTAAATTCCGGAATTTTCCCAAAACAAATTGACCCACGTCAAATTAATTCCGTTGTTTTTTTAAGGATTTAGACTATTTAATTATTATTCAATCATCTATATAATATCTACCTGTGATATAAGATTTAATTTCTCCAACTCAAATCAAAGTAAGGCTCTAAATTGTATTTATTCATTGATTTTTTTTATTCAAACATTTTTGTGTTTTAACTGTCCGCGTGGATGCGTTCGCACTGATCGATAGAAAATGAATTTTCTTGGTCTGTGTCATAAAAAGTCACTAGGTATGTATGTAGGTAGTATAATATCATCCTTTTTAGGGTTCCGCAGCCAAATGGCAAAAAACGTAACCCTTATGAATTCGTCATGTCTGTCTGTCTGTCCGTCCGTATGTCACAGCCACTTTTTTCCGAATGTATAAAAACTATACTTTTGAAACTTTTTAAGCAGATGTATTCTGTGAACGGCATTAAGATTTTCACACAAAAATAGAAAAAAAAAAACAATACATTTTGGGGGTTCCCCATACTTAGAACTGAAACTCAAAAATTTTTTTCAAACCCATACGTGGCGTATCTATTGGATAGGTCTTCAAAAATGATATTGAGGTTTCTAATATCATTTTTGTCTAAACTGAATAGTTTGCGCGATAGACACTTCCAAATTGGTTAAATGCGTGTCGTCGTCCCCCCCCCCCCCCCCTGTAACTTCTAAAATAAGAGAATGATAAAACTAAAAAAAATATATGATGTACAGTCAACTGCAAAAGTAGATGATCAAAATCAGAAATTCAATACTAATGAACCGAGTTCGCGTCAGAACTGTGTGGCGTTAAAGTGATTCAAAAGTATGTGTGTGACAATCACATATTTTTAATAAATAAACTAGTAATAAATTATATAAATTAGTGTTAGTATATTAGTATTGAATTTCTGATTTTGATCATCTACTTTTGCTGTTGACTGTACATGACCATGTAAACTCCCACCGAAAATTGGTTTAAACAAGCTCTAGTAAGTAGTTTTTTTTTTTATTCGTCATAAATCGTAAACCGCAATTTACCTTTCATTCAATCAACTCAAATATAAAAAAAACTTTTATATTATTCTGTCAAGACCCTTTATCTCGGGAACGCGTGGAGGTATCGAGTAGAAATTAAAACCATATACTCAAGTGTACGGTCCCTTGATGCTGTAAAAAAATCAACCCTCTAAGTTAACGTGAAAAAAAGACAGCCGTTTATGTCGCAAAAAACGCATTTATAATAAGTAGATTAAAGTATGGATAGTAGGTATGTATGTATTACTATAGAAGTATAGATTTGTACCTACAAACATGTATGGAATCCTCGGTGGGCGAGTCCGACTCGCACTTGTCCGGTTTTTTTTTATATTACTCCCCCAAATCATGCAAATAACAATTCCTTTCTATAATATTTATCGCCGTTTATGGTTTCAGGTAGTGGTGAAGGTCGAAGGCGTGGTAAGAGAAGAAAGAAAGGACGCGCAGGTGGTAGTGACCGACTGACATCTGCAGGTCTAGCGGCGCAGGCGCAACAGGACCCAGAGACACAAGTGTGTGACGTATATTTTGACTGTATCTTTTGTATTGTATAATGCTGGCACTTCACATGGCGTATTTGGGCAAATATTCGCCTTATTTTAATAATATTAAATCGACTTTATTTAAATGGCGATAGGGTACATTTTGTATTATCCGTCTAAGGCGAATATTTGCACAAATACGCCATATGAAGTGCCAGCATAACAAGTTAAATTAGCTTCTGGCGTTCAAGCCTTTTCCCGGATCTCTTTCATCCTCTTTGCGGCAAACACCGCAAAAAGGACCAACTGCTGGATGAGATTTGTAATTGGCTGACAATGGTGCCAATAGGGAAGATACACCACCAGTCAATTGACATACTTTTTGTCTGAGCTGTCAAGCCGCGATTCCCCCTTACATTTTGTATAAAGTAAAAAGTAACGTAATTTTTTTGACAACTCAATTAACTAACTATTTATTGATTTCAAAGCAACTAAAAATCTAATTTTACAGTTAATTGGAAATAAATCGGGTCATCATGGCTAAAATCAAGTGTTCTTTTAGAGAAATTCTGTCTTGAAATTATTGGTTAATGGTGTCATCTTCCCAATTCTGTTAAAGCTAAGTCTTATTTTAAGCTATTTATGTCTCTTTCTCTCCAATAAAACAAGAAAGAGACAGATGAAGAGCTGACAATTTAGGTTGATCTAAAATTTTCATACAATTATACCTAATTGTCATTTTGGTGGAGTTCAAGGAAAAAACTAATTTGACATCTCTGACTTAGTTCATATCTGTCGCTTAGTTCTTCAGCTGCGTGGCAGTAAGAGACCAACTGTCTTATTTTAGTTTAGTTTTTGAACAAGGGAATCCGCACCAATGACAACTAGAACCATTAAAATTTAAGATCATTTACACCGCACAGACCTCATACATCTTGGAAATGAATGGACCTTTTTTAATTAAACTTGATACGTTAAAAACATGTTCTATAGAGTATTTATATCATCAATATAATTTTCTCGTAAGTAGGTCTACTCATGCATTCTTTAGACTATGTATTTGGCGTATATCTTTCGATTATAATTAAAATTGGTTCATGAAAATCCAAGATTTTGAACTTGTAAGTTTGTCAGAGGTACCATGCCGCGTAAAGGCTCTTGAATTTATCATATTTGTATTAAGATATTTTAATTGTATGTATATAAAAGCCTGAGTATAAACTTTCTTGTATAGTATACGTTTTCGTAGATCGCCGGTATCGGCACGGACTCCCAAAACCCGAGCTCCCGGGGTTCCATAGCGCCCGCGTTGGAAGATGACGTCATTCCACTGCCGGTCATCAAGCCAACAGTAGTCCCGAAGAAGAGCGACTCGTTCCTCGATGACGACATGCTCAAGTACTTACATAGAGAGGTCGATGAGGACGCTATTGAAAATGAATTTGATACGAAGGTTAGTTTACCTACTTTAAGATCCTCCTAATCTTTTCAATACGTAATATAAATTAAAGTCAATTCTTATCAAATTTCTACAATGATATGCGACTGCAATGGACCTTTTTAGGAAATAACTTGCATCTTAACTCTTTTTAAATAACGACCTTTTTTCAGCGACGCTACGTTTTGGAAGAAGCAATGCGCACTCGTCCAGAACGAGCGCATGGACAAGAAATGCTAACACTCTTGCGAGAATTTAAAGTACCAGCTGTTAGCCTTGGCGACTGGCTACATATACCAAGAATATTCTCACGACAGAACGCACAGTTCTCCTTGCCCATAGACACGAATGCGTTAGAGAGTAAGTACCAAAGACGTAAGCAGTTAGGGTGCTAGGTGTAAATGAGATCCGTCTTAGATATTCATGCGGACGAAGTCGCGAGAAATGGTTTTATTTTGCCTATCTTTGCCTTATTCATATAATTGATTTCACAGGCCTAATGCCGATGAACTACGCAGCTCGCTTTGTGACCATAAAGAAGTCGAAGCAGCTACTGTACCTTACGGTGTTGAGGAAGTTCAGGATGCGTGGATACAGAATGCCGATAAAGGTAAATACAGGACATACATAAAGAACTACTTTTAGAGTTTTTTACTAGACTGTCGCGTGTCGTCTTAATTAATTGAGCTGCTTAAAAAAATCCGCATTGAACAAGTTTAACAATGAAGGAATTTCATTAGACTGTTATGCCTAGTAACTAATTGAAAACACGCTGAATATATGATAGATTTGATTATTCCCATGCAAAAACAGTCAGACGTCAATTTTACTTCACAGATAAAACATTTATGCTGGGTAAAAAAGTATGGTGAAATTCGCCCTTAGTCCCTTAGGGAAACGAATACCTACATATTTTGCTTACGTGATGCTTTGCTTTTCCTCACGAAAAATTACAGCTTCATTTTTTAAAAACGACCTAACCAACCAGTCATATTAAACCTAGCCCAGTCACATTTATTCTTACGCTATTTAGGTTAAGATATTTAATCGCTGATTTTTTTCTTGAAGAATATAGAAGAAGGCCTGATCATGATGATGGGCGGTAGCCTCACCGCGACGCAAGCACAACACTTCAAGAGCATCATGGACTGGCCCAGCTACGAGGAGGAGGAGAACATCCCTGATGAGATCAAGGTCACCCTCATTGACAGTGGGTATAAGAAGAAGCCCCACAATAAAACTGACGCTAATGGAGATAATGACGAGGTAACAGTTTAATTTCATTTCCGGTCACCCCCAACTCTATCTCAGTACACTTGAACTACAAAAAGCTTTTTACAAAAAAGAAAACCGCCTTCAAAAACTGAAAAGTGAAAAATAACTTTAGCACAGAACACACATGACTTTAGTTTCGAAAGTCGGTGGCTTTGTTATGTTTGTTGTTGTTTTGTATTGCCACCGACTTCCGAAACTAAAGTCAATGTGTGTTCCGTGCTAAAGTTATTTTTCACTTTTCAGATTGAAAGTTAACTACTCCAAAGATTAAAGAAACTAAAACGTCGTCTTTGTAAAATTTTTGGGTATTTGTTGATTTTTCAAAAAGTGCTAGATCAATTTCGATAAAATTTATATGAGACCACCCCTGAGGTATAGGTACCCTATCCATAAAAAAAAAGAATTTTCAAAATCGGTTTACGTTTGCCGGAGAAATCGCGTAACAAATCGCGCAAATACTTAATGAAAAGTATAAAAGACTTATATGGCTTTCTCATGGATGCCATTGTCAGAACTGGACCAAAATTAAAATGGGAAGCACTAGCTTTCAAATTAAAAAGGGACAAAAAAAAAGGTTCACCCAGTCCGAAGTTCCCAGGTAAAAAACAAAAAAAAAATACAGACGAATTGATAACCTCCTCCTTTTTTGAAGTCAGTTATGAAAAAGAAGGCGACAGGGATATTGACCAGAGGATGAGCAGCAGGGTCTTTCTGACCCCTCGTTTACACCAAAAAACAAGTATGTCAAATACACAACTTGTATAAAACATGTCCAATACATGTCTTGACACAACTTGTCTAAAATTATCGAAAAATATTGGATACGTATTTTTTGTTTTATCAAATCAATAAAAACTCTTTTTTTTTTTCTCTTCTACTTTTCTGAAACCTGGCAATCTGTGTAAACACAATGGGCCATTCGATTGTCTTGTTTCAAGGTAATGACGTCTCGAATAGGAAGCTTCAATAAGCTTGCCTATGTGATGTTGTCTACAGTACAAATCGATCTACTAGAGCAGGGACGCTATTCCTTTTCAGACGAAAGTATTGAGCACTTCCAGTGCCTTCCAGCCGCGATGCCAATTTTACGTGTCTTGACAATCTGGTCTGGTACTTTTTGCTAAAGTTGGCAATTTCCTGCTGAACAGTATTCATTTTCAGGTCCATGTGGATTAATTTGTTGCTGATGTAATGTGGTATGTTCAGCAGTATGTTACGCAGAGTTTTACTCTGGAATCTCTGTAAAATCTCTATGTTGCTGATTTTCGCAGTTCCCCATAGCTCAATCCCGTAAGTCCAAATAGGTTTTAGGATGGCCTTATATATGGTTAATTTACTACTTGATGATAGCTGTGATTTCCGTCCAATTATCCAGTACATGTCTCTGACTCTGGCATCCAGTTGTTTACGTTTAGCCCAAATGTGTTTTCGCCATGTGAGTCTACGGTCTAGATGCATACCCAAGTATTTGGCGTCTTCTTTTTGAGGGATTTTCTTTTTATAGAGCGTAATTGGCGGGCAAGTCTTTTTTCTGAGCGTAAAGGTAACATGGGCTGACTTGCTTTGGTTAGCTTTTATGCGCCATTTGTCCAACCAAATTTCGATTTCTGATAAGTGGATTTTTAGGTTTTCAGATGCCACATCAGGGTCATGGTGTACCGAGAGAAGAGCTGTGTCGTCAGCGTAGGTGGCGGTTGTGTTATTGGGATGCGTGGGTAGGTCAGCAGTAAATAGGAGATATAGTACAGGTCCAAGGATGCTTCCCTGTGGCACTCCGGAAAGTATTTTGTACATTTTAGAGGTTGTGTCTTTGTACTTGACCTCGTAACACCTTTCGTTTAGATACGATTTTAATATGTGAAACAGTGAATGCGGAAGCAACTTTTTGATTTTGTATAGCAGTCCATTATGCCACACTTTATCAAACGCTTGCCCAATGTCGAGAAAGACCGCAGAACAGTATTTTTTATTTTCAAAGGTGCGACCAATCACATCCGTGAGTCGATGTACTTGCTCTATAGTTTCGTGGTGCTCCCGAAAACCAAACTGATGAGATGGGATTACTTCTGGTAAGTAAGGTCGCATTCTGGGGAGCAGGATTTTTTCCAGCAGTTTTCCGGTAACACATAGTAGGCTGATAGGTCTGTACGAGCCGGCTTCATGAGGTGGTTTCCCAGGTTTAAGCACCATGATGACCTGCGCAATTTTCCACTGGCACGGGAAGATTGCCAATTTTAGACAGGCATTAATGATCCATGTGAGCATTATAATCCCTTTTTTGGGTAGTTGTTTAAGTAGTGTAGCGTCAATCATGTCATATCCTGGTGATTTTCCATTTTTGAGGTTCATCACCTTTCGCCATATTTCCCTTGGAGATGCACTTTTTAGGGGAGGACACAATTGCAATGGAGAGTCCAAGTATTGAAGAATTTCCTCGTCATGCTCAGGATTTGCACTCGGATGTGGTTGGAAGACAGCTTTCAGATGTTCCGCATACGCTTTTGCCTTTTCCTCATCTGATCTTGCCCATGTACCAGTATCTGTCTTGATTGGAGGTATTTGATTTGTGGGTCTTTTCAGCTTACTAGTAGCTTTCCATAGTGAGTAATTCGAAGTTTTATTTGGAGAGAGGGTGCTCAGATAGGATTGTATGTTCTCATTTGTGGTCTGACTGATCATACATTTCAGTTCTTCGGAAGATTTGTTGAATCTTCTTTTGTCACATGGGTACCCGGAGTTATGCCATATTTTCCGCAACCTTCGTCTTTCGTTTACTTTATCCTTGATTTGTTTTGGATACTTGTGTAGGTTAATGATATTTGGTGTGGTGAAAGGCGTGCATTTGTTTGCGGCTTGGTGTATTAATTTATTGAAGGTTTCTATTGCTGACTCCACATCTTCATTTGTTTTCAACGGTACTTTTGGATCTGTGTTCTTCTCTATTATATCCCTATACAACTCCCAGTCGGTATTTCGGTTGTACAATCTTGGAGTCGCTTTAACTAAGATGGCTTTACAGTGCACGTCAAGAATAACTGGTACGTGATCAGAGGACAGGTCGGTACATTCAGCGATATTTAAGTGATCAGCTGAGATATTTTTTGTAATGAAGAAGTCTAGCAAATCTGGGACCTTGTTTCTGTCGGCCGGCCAGTAGGTAGGCGCACCGTGTGAGCTACAGTTAAGATTCATTTCTTTGATGGTGGAATATAGTTGCCTCCCTCTTGGTAAAATTATCCTGGAGCCCCAGTAAGTGTGTTTGGCATTCCAGTCCCCACCGCATACGAACCTATTCCCTAGTGTATTAAAATAGCTTTTGAAGTCATCTTTGGATATTGTGTGCCTAGGTGGGCAGTAAATGGAGGAAATTGTTGTTTCCATTTCCTTTTCAACTACTTTTGTTGCTGGTATGTGATCTCTCTGCCAACTGGGGGTGTTCGTAAACTGCGTATTATCCGATTGGAATACTTTTGGTATTTCTTTAGGCGGTGCTCCTAAAGAGTTGCTTCTTGTTCTTTCGAACATTGGTTGGCAAGGTTTGCTGTACCATATTCGTTGTTTTAATTGAAGGGTTTGTTTTATATTTTCATTATTTGCCATTTTGTTCCCACTAGTCGGGTCGATATAAACCGTCACTCAGGGGGTGACGCCCATTCCCCTGAGAAGGCTCAAGTACAACGGTGTTAGCCAGGTCCACCGAGGTTGGCGCTAGGAACTAGTCTCCCACTAGTCATTCATCCTCTTGGCACGTTTCCCACCGTAGGATTGGGGTAATTTTATATGGAGGTGGTTCTTCCTCTTGGTCCGGGCGGTTAAGCCAAGACCCCCGATCGCTAGTGTGATTGCGGGTTAGGTTAGTCATTTCCTACTAATCTTTGTCAGGCTTGTTAGGCCGTCCAGAGTCGGGATCGATTGCCGCCCGAGATTCGGCAAGGGGGCAACCTTTGGAAGCCTATAGAGAACACGTGAAGGTTACTAGTTTGGTGTTCTTATTATTTTGCAGTCCTATTCTTCACGGCTACTCTTTTAGGTAGTATTTAAATCCCTAGGCTTGTAGCAGCCTCTTCCAGGTAGGTAATTCTCCTAGGTGTTGAGTGAATATTACCGCCACTGACTCGGTCGCCAGAGCCTCGTCTGTTATCTGGCAGAGGGCACCGCGGCTGAAGGCCGCCGTCGGTTATTCATACGAACCACCGACGCGGGTAGGTGAGGTTGACATTTGGGTCGGAAAAGATGTTATATCCGTTCACCCCTTACCCCCCAAATAAAAACTGACGAAGATAAAACGCATCAAAGATCATGAGTGGGGGTTTGTGACGTCACTTCGCCAGTAAAAGTGTACTGACATAGTGATGTCACACGAGTTTTCGACACACTGTATCGTCTTCATTTTTTGTTAAAGTGAAAAAAAAAAAAACACGTGTCCAATATTTTTTGAAAATCTATCTGACGTACTAATTAGATTTTTTTGGTAAAATACCCTATTGTTGTCATAATATGTGGGCACACTAATGGCCCGAATGGGCCAGCATTTAGACTTTATAAACAATTGAAAAAGGTCAACTATCGTTTTCTGTCCCTCATAGGACCTAATAACAATAATACACCATTTATTTTCGGGTTACAAAGACTTAAGAGATAAAAAGCTTTACAATTGTGTTAGTAAATAAGTCTTTGTGCGTTCCGACATCACTTGTTCGCGAAATCGGCGGAATATCACATCCTGTGGTCAAAAGTTTTCTTCCATCTCCTGATGCAAGTAGCATGTTGGTATGCGTACCACAAACTCTTAAGTAGACATTTTTTTTTTTTTTGCGACTACAGCAACTGCACTCTCGGCGCGTACTTTGGCGCACGTACTTCACGATGTCGTCCGCGTAGCGTCGGTGGTGTAGCAGAGACGGGAAATATGTATAATACCGGGGTATCCCGCTTAGCAACATGTAGTTTTTCGTTGGGCTCCGTAGGAGCCTTGCCGCAGCGGTTCTTACAGCTATTCTGTCGACGCTTTCTCCTTTGCACCGTCACGAAGCCGTCTTCAACAGCCCGGCCCAGCGGACCTAAGCCCGATATGTGAGGATGTCCCTTAGCAACTTTAAATACAGAATTAAATACATTTCTATTTTGTTTCAGTCTGACGAGAATACAGTAAAGTTTCGCACTTGGTGTGGTCTTTGCGCAATCTGCGAACGAATGTATGGACGATTTCCACCCAGAGACAAGGATCCACCTGATGGGGTGAGTATTTTCTTTACAAACGACTTTATTATCGAATAGCATTAAAATCGTTGTTATTGTTCAAGGCGAAAAGGAGAAGATCAAAATGTGTGCGGACCCACCATACCACTGGTAAAATCTCTGGCTTAGGTTAGAACTATGACCATTAAAGCGCGAAGGCGAGGGAGTGGTGCCGCGGCAGCGGCCGCCGAGCGTCAGATTTGGGTTAGGTTACATGAGTGGTATAGTTTTAGATGCACCATACCACCAGGGGTATGGCCAGTGGTATCCGCAATAATCAAAATCTTGTCAAAATGTTTTGATAGATTGACACTTCTTAGATTAGAATATGACAGTTCCTGAAAGTTACTACAATTGCCCCTCGCTGTAAACGCGTTTTTTTGTTCTTGTATTACAATAATATACTTATTTATTTTTGTTACAGATTGAGATAAGTGACTTCTCATTGGTGGAATCGAAATTAGTTGTACTCAAAGTACACAGTGGACTCAGAGAAATTTTGACTATTATAAGAGAGAGATGATTTTTGTAGGGTTTTTAGAAGTTAAATAGTACATATATTTTGTTACAAAGCTTAGTTTACAATGTTTAAACCTCAGTTGCAAAATAAACGTGCACATTATTTGTTAAGTGGTTTCTTTTTATATTTTGTTGAAGTAATCGCCCCCAAATAATGAACACTACATCGGAAGCCAACCGTAGAAACTGGTCCTCTACTGTTTACTCTAGACCATAATTATTACTTTTCAGTTACACTACTATAGCAAGAATCCTTGGGTAAGTCTGAGGCATGCTGTATCTATCTCACCCATAAAGCAACGCGGCACACCGGTCACACATGCTGTGCGCGAACGGTCGGTGTTCCGCGTTGCTCTATGGTCTCACCAAATACTCGGCAGTTATGCCTAGAGGATAATTAAATATGCCAATAATAGTTTTTCGATGTTTATTGAAGAATTATAGATATAGACAACAGCAGAAGCCAAACTTTTTTTTTTTATTTCCACCTAACTTCAAATATTTATGCTTTTTTTTCAATTAGCAATAAACTGGAATCACTTCACCGCGCGTTGCTCAAAACAATTTCTATTGAATTAACTATGTATTGTGGTATAGTAGGTGTGTATGAAAGTGAACTCCACCTAAACGGCTGGACCAATTTTGATGAATTTTTTTGTGTGTGTTCCAATGGATTCGAGAATGGTTTAGATTCACAATTGGACCCGGTAGGTGGCGCTGCAGTCAAGTTGTACGACTTTTCTATTTTAAGGGCAGGACAACGTCTGCTAGGCCCGCTAGTCATAATGCATTATTTTAGGATAGGTACTTAGGTACTGAAATTCTAACTCAATATTATTCACCTTAGGTATGTCTTGGAACGTAAAAAGGAAAGACATCATTATTTTAATCTAAACACCATATTGTTTGGTACTCCTGAAACCCTATAAAAAGTAGCTGTTTATGAAAATTGGTCTAATGTTTTACATCACTGGGAACTCTGAAGCTAAAAGAAAATGGGAACCACATCTACAGAATTCAGCGTACCATCTGTCGTTAGCCTGTCACCTGAGTCAGTCTTGTGTCGAAAGTATACAAGAGGTATAGGGAGACTGGAAACTCGCTTTGATAAGATGAGAGCTTTATTGTCACCTCTTCTCTCCGAAATCAACAACTCGCGGGCGTGGACGTGTTCGTGGGAGAGCGGTCAGCAAGTGGGCAGTAAAGAGAAGATTCAAAGAAGCGAATTTGCCCCGAAAAAGGCCAGTCACGGGACTAAAATTTTCTCCAGCTTACTGACAAGCCCAGCTTCAATTTGGTCGCAATCATTTAGTTAGGAAATTTGGAGCAATGGAACCGAGTCCTGACCGTCGTCGGCTAGTCTAAAGGAGACAGGACCCACCGGGGGAGCGATTCGCTGTTTCTGCTGCTGTTTGTTCTCTGATTGCTGTTTTGCGGAAGCAGTGGGATACATGTGCGTGTGAACAGAGGGACCACACTGGTATTTCGCAAAATAAAAATCGTAGGATTTAGTAGTAGTCTTAAAACAATTGTAAAACTAATCTGCGAATTTGTAAGCAAATAATAAACCAGTAGGCACCATACACACGAAGATGCAGTTGAGGTTTTTAGAGTTGGCAAGTAATTTTTTAAATGAATTGGACCACGGAACTCTCAAAAGGTGCTGTGGTCCAACTATTTTTAACGTTGGACAACTGCCCCTATTAAAGACCCATGGTCCAACTAGTTGGACAGAGCAGTTGGACCACTGCCCCGGAATGTTAAAAACTACAGCCCTTAAAGTGCGGTCCCTCAATCCTCACAGACCATCACCCAGATCTCGGAAAGTATCTGAAAATTGTAGATATTGTGACTACAGGCATTTAGTATAGTATTTGTAAAGATATTTACGGAATATCAGACAAATTAACATCAAAGATAAAAAATATATAACGACTAAACTGTGGTCCCTCAGCCCACACATGAAAGATAAATATTTTAGTGAATATTACCGAAACAAATGAATAAAATCTTTCTTTTTCTACGTAAAATTTACTTAAGACTTAAAACATTTTGTAAAAAGAAATGGAAAAACAATATCGACGCAATTTGAAGATAACGATTATTATAATTGGTCCCTCAATCCTCACCTCCACTAACATTATGTGCATGGCCTAGCTGCTAGATGAGAGGACTATCAGAAAGTCTAGTGTGCTTAACTTTTAGCAAATAGTTTCTACTAAATAATAGGTAGGTATCTAAAATTGTGTATTTCTTACCTCTTCGCTGAGATAATATTCTTTTTTAATCCTATGAAAATAGATAGAGTAGTGTGACCACACAATGAAACCAAATGTAGACAGTACTATTATTCTTCTTTTAATATAGCATTAGACAAAACGAAAACAACGTAGTACGGTTAGTTTAATGTTATACTACATGGCTAAGTGTATTTAATAAAAAAGTAGATTACAAAATTGACTAATCACTTATTATAATACTTTTATTTAAGTGAGTGAAATTCGGAGGTAGCTTACTGAATGTAAGAATATTTGTTGGTCAGTACTTTCAATAATTTTACGATGTTGATCATCATAGCAAAAGAAACGCTCATTCATAAAACGCGCAAGAGAGTGGCCTCCCTGATGCGTCGTGTACGGGGCAGCACCAACGGCCTACTAAATACCATTATGGATAGAGTCGAGTGTCCTATTGTGAGGCACTGGAATAAGGTACACAGCTCTGGTGGTGCTCTTTTTAATGTAGGATAAGTGGGTTAAGTAGTTATAAGGTACTAACATAGTTTTAAGCTTTGCTAACAATTTTTATGGAATTTATGTTCTGATGTAAAATTATAAATAAAAAATAAAATAAATAAAACAGTGACATCGGTAATGGCCAAGGCCGCCTGAAATTAATGCTGGAATAAATTCGGATGCACCCATTATTTTGAAGGTTTTGTTTTTTACTGTTATGGTAACAGGAGCTCAGAGATTTTTTTTCCAGTACCATTCAAATCGAATGATATTATAATGGAAAGTTCATAATTGTAACTAAGTTGGTCATCACAAGTGTTACAGTTTCTGTTTCCTTCATCGATGTTAATGGCCATGGCAAAAATTTCAATAAATTATATATTTAAAGGTAAAAATGCAATGTCTCTTTTAATTATTTAATTAATTATTTAATACTGTGTGTGTGTGTTTTGTTATTTTGTTACTGTGTGTACATAAATAGTAAAATAAATAAATATAAATAAATAAATAAATAATTTTGTGATCTACTTTTTTATTAAATACACTTAGCCATGTAATATAACATTAAACTAACCGTACTACGTTGTTTTCGTTTCATCTAATGCTATATTAAAAGAAGAATAATAGTACTGTCTACATTTTGTATCATTGTGTGGTCACACTACTCTATTTTCATAGGATTAAAAAAATTATATTATCTCAGCGAAGAGGTAAGAAATACTTTTAGATACCTATTATTTAGTAGAAACTATTTGGTAAAAGTTAAGCACACTAGACTTTCTGATGGTCCTCTCGTCTAGCAGCTAGGCCATGCACATATGTCAGTGGATGTGAGGATTGAGGGACCAGTTATAATAATCGCTATCTTCAAATTGTGTCGATATTGTTTTTCCATTTATTTTTACAAAATGTTTTAAGTCTCTTATGTAAACTTTACGTAGAAAAAGAAAGATTTTATTCATTTGTTTCGGTAATATTCACTAAAATATTTATCTTTCATGTGTTAACTGAGGGACCACAGTTTAGTCGTTATAAATGTTTAATCTTTGATGTTAATTTGTCTGATATTCCGTAAATATCTTTACAAATACTATACTAAATGTCTGTAGTCACAATATCTAAAATTTTCAGATACTTTCCGAGATCTGGCGGATGGTCTGTGAGGATTGAGGGACCGCACTTTAAGGGCTGTAGTTTTTAATATATTTGCTTACAAATTCACAGATTAGTTTTACAATTGTTTTAAGACTACTACTAAATCCTACGATTTTTATTTTGCGAAATACCAGTGTGGTCCCTCTGTTCACACGCACACTGGGATACGGAGGTGGGTCCTGTATGATGTAGGCCGGTATTTCTATTGAAACAAAAACGGAGCTGATGTTCATACCTGGTGAAGGGGGGCTAACCGCTGAAATATGGGTACACTACATAAATACGAAAAACTTTATTCCGAAAGTCAGGAATACGAATTTCAAAAGACCGATTTTCATAATTCCGAATAGTTCAAAATTCCTAATATGGCAACTCCGATTTATCATTCATCCTATTTTTATAATACCTACTAAAATTTCAAAATTCCGAACGTTTATAATTACTATCCTCAAAATACCGAGTTTCAAAAGATCGAATAAGAAAAAGTCCGACATAATGAAAATTCCGAACATCAAAAATACGAATTCCGATTATTAAAACTCCGATTATCTTTATCGTTATAGTGCAATCGTTTATCGTGCAAGCAAGCATGCAGCATGCAAGCAAGCAAGCATGCATCATGCAAGCGAGCATCCAAGCGAACATGCAACATGCAGCAGGCATGGTTTCTGTCACGGCTACGGCGTTGCGGGGCTCCGGCGGTACCACGCGAATTTAAATTACACTCTAGGGTAGGGCAGACAAGACTACGTGGAGTTGGTTTCACAGCAATTCGTTTCTGTCATTAACTTTTGTAGCACAACATATTGACTTTTTAAGATTATTTTTGTTATTGTCTTTCTTTTTATACCTACATATTTTTGTTGAAATAAATCCCATAGAAAAATACACCGAATAAACAATATTCTTTAAAAAGTAATTCTACTGTTTGATAAGTTTGTTAAACAAAAAAATGTGATTAAAAATTCTTTGAATTGTGTTTCTGTGAAATATGTTTCATTCAAGTAAATAGTCTTTGAAACAATAATAGTCGAAATAAAAATACAAGAACCAAATATTATATGAAACTTTTTCTGGGAAACGAAATTCTATGAAATTTCTGTCTGCGAAACAAGGGGACACCATTTTGAATATATATACGTAGCTGAATTGAATCAGAATCCTAATTTTAACAGTTTATTCGAAATATTGAAATTCGGAATTTCGTTTTTCGGACCGAGAACTCATCGAGCATTTGATTCTTCGAACATATGAAAATCGGAAAACAAACAAATCGGATTTACGACACTCGGTAAAATAACTTTCGTGATTTTAAATAATAGAGATTATAATTTTTAGGTATTATGAAATTCGGACTTTTGAAAATCGGAATATCGAAATTCGGAATAAAATATTTCGGAATATTTGGGTGTTCCCCTGAAATATACATTAACGACATTCTACTAGGCTATGTGCTTCTCTATGCCGAGTTTACTGGCGAAGATTTCCTGCTAATCCACGATACTAATAGGGGAGCCCAAGTGGGGATTTTGGGATTTACTCGAGCGTGGCACAAAAACATGAGGGGGGCAGCCCTGCATTTTATGAAGTTCTCCCACCACACTTGAGCATTTTATATAGGGTCGAACGTCTAGGACAGCCGATCAAATTAGTAATAAAAAAAAAACGATCGTTAGAAAAACTCGAGCGCGTCAGATTAAGGCAAGGTAAGTTAATTAGATGCAGAAAAGTGTACATTTCAATAATCTGACAATTTGAGCGTGACTTAAGGAAATGGGAGAGTCACAAAGTTGCAAAAAAAAAATCAACTTCAACAACATTCTGGAGTGCGGTTATTATTATGAAGGAAATTTGTCACGGTTCACGGAAATAACATTATCTGTTGATTTGATCAAACCGAAGTAGCTAAAATCATCAATTAAGTGTGGTGCATGCAGTCGCTGACACCTCTGACACAGAGTACGTAAGGCTGCGTCGCGCCCTCTGATATCTATGCTGAGATCTATGTATTTTCCACTTCGCGCCACCGCCGCTCTACCCTTCTCAATCTTTTCTATCTCTCACTCTCTTGCTCCGTCCCCATTGTACGTTCTGCCGCCATGATGCCGGCACAGCTGATCACAACAGCGTACCTGTACCTACAACGTTTTCGTTTTTTATTGTGTTCTGCCACGTGGGGCTCGCAAATATTAGGGTACATAGGTAAGTATATAAAATGATGAAAAGTAAAAAAAAAAAAAAAAATTAAATGAACATGAATTAAAAAAGGAAAAAAAAATTCAGCCTTCAGATTAAGGAAATTCCTCCACATAATTGTCAGTACGACAAGGACGTCAAGAAGAAGTGTCTGTATTGCATTGTGCATTTTCAAAAATGGACCATGACTTTTTGGTGGGGTCCAAATCGTCAGTTTTTTTAATAGGACCTACTTGAGGGTTCACTTAACACCTCTTCTCAATATCTGACGCGCTCGAATATTTTTTTTTTTCAATTTTCTACCCCTTTGTATGGCCACCCCCACCATGCAAACCGGCAGATTAACATTTTTGCGTTACCAGAAACATGTGGGGCGCATACACTATTAATATCTGTTGTGCTCGAGTATGCCTACGTGACTGTTTTTTTTTACATTTTTGAAAACCTGTACACGCTTCCCCACCAGTGAAATGGCATACATCATACCATAACCTTTTTTTTTAGCATCGAACCTTCACAATCCAATAGATCCCCACGACGCCCGAGTAAATCCCTATTTAGCCTCTTGGGCTTGGGCTCTTGGAGTTCCATTGCTCGCGAGTGTAATTGTTTGGTTAATAAAAAACTTATTCGCGGGAGTAAAAACCATGCATTTACAGAACAAAATTATATTAGTTAAAATCATCAATATAACTTTCCAAGTTAACATAATCCGTACACGTCATTATTATTTTCATTAAATAGGCACATTTACGGATTATGCTAACTTGGAGAGCTATGTTGATGATTTTAATTATTATAATGGTACACATATTCGTTACTCCGACGAATATTTTTTTACGACCTGTTATAGCTGAAATTTGCAAAAAATGTAAAGTAATTTGAATTTCGCGGGCTACCTTGGCTCATCAAGACGATTCGTCGACTTGTATGAAAAAAACCAAACTATAGGTTTGGTTTTTTTAAAACGCGCTCATTGCCCACGATCGTCAAATGCCACTATATTATCGTTTTTTACTTATTTTTCGCACATACTCTGTTTGTGAACTGTTTGTTTGTGTGACTCGTTCCCAATTATTACATGTATCCGAACATAATTTCATTGACATTTTAAATGACAGTAGTGAAGCACCTTACTTCTTTCAAGTTAAAAATTATATCGACTATCAGAGAAAACTGTATTTGCAAATACTCTTACAAAAAATAATCATTTATCTTTATTAGGAAAACTATCAATTTAATATAAAGGCTTCCCTGAAATGTATAGTAATATGTAATTATATTCTGACCCAACCTTATTTACTAATTACACAATAGTAATATTAATAATAGTACTTACATAATTTCTGGAACTTGGTAGCTGTACCTGTTTAATTTGAGAAGCATAATTATATAGTCATTACTATATTGATAACAAAAACTTAAAAAATATGCCAGTAGTGATGATATCAATTGTAATGAGTTAATCTGTATTTCGTTGATTACACACAATTACATTTTTTTAAGTGGGTACAGCCCTGGATTACGGAATACTTAATAGTACCTGGGGCCTATTTAATAAACGTGACAATCCGACAATTTTGTCAATTTTTAACAAATAAATCGAATTGTCGCGACAAATGCCGTTTACTAAAGATAATAATTATGTCCAAATGCGACAGGTAAATACTGATAAAATTGACAAACTAAAAACCCGTTTAATAAAGGCAACAATTGTCAGATTTTACCTGTCAAGTCTCTAAAAAATATTCTCTGACTTAATTGTCATAGTAAATGACAAATTTGTCTTTTTCTGACATATTTATCAAATTACATTATCGAGGTTATGCACATGAGAGAACATGAGGGTAATAAAAAAAAAAACAATTTTACGTGTGTTTTGACTTGAACTTCGATTTGGTTTCCTATTTGAAATATACGAAAAATTTACGATTTTAGACCTTATCTTTAAAAATAGAGACGTTTTATTCGGCAAAATTAGTGAAACTTATTAAATTCGTACAGTTTCCACCAAATTTCATCTTTACTACTACTGCTATCCGTCGACGATGTTAAACCATTTTTAAAATTAGTCGTAATAAGTAATATAACTACTAAATTGCCTTGACATTAGATGATTGGCCTGTCGAAAATTTCTGTCAATTCGACAAATATGTCCACCTATCATGACAATTAAGTGTTTAATAAAACAAATTTTACAAGTTTTTCCGGACAAATTGTCGCCTGTATAGAAATATGGTATTTTACTCTATACGAGAAAAAATCTATAAATATGTTATTGAGACAGTTTAGGCATAAAGAAGTCGGAAAATGTAAGTTTCAGTTCACAAAATTACAAAACAAATTTTTAAATTCAATTCAAAGTTTTCAGTATTTTTAATCTGTTATAAAACACCGTGAAATAGTAGCGGCCATGTTATTACGCCATACGGCTGTGTAAACAAAAAATTGTCAACTGTCAGTCAACCGATTGGCGTAATAGCCTATATTACGCCAATCGGTTGACTGACAGTTTACAATTTTTGTACTTTTATTATTTTCGTAACCAACGTAATTTTTTCATTATTACACCTATTACAAAACATGCTTTTAATTATTTTTAAATGATATACAATTATCATATTTAATATGAGCTCATGTGATACAAAACGAACTGACGTCATTTACGCTGAGCAATATGACGTCCCGTAAGAAGCGTTTTCATCAAACTAGGCGCGAAATTTGAAAATTTAAAATTTGGATTCATTTTTATGGCACTTATCGAAAGAATAAAACTTTTGTGTTTTTTTTTTGGTGGCATATTAGCACTACAGAATTTCATTGAGACACTTTTCAAAAATGGGTGTAATACCCTATTGTTTATTAAACAGAAATATGTCAAATTGTCACGATAAGTCGACAAAATTATAGATTTTCCACCGTGACAAATTTGTCAGTGATAATCTTTATTAAACATTAAATTGACAAATTGTCGGATTGCCACCTGTCGCTCGTCATTGTCGTCGTGTTAATCAACAAATAGGCCAGAGGCCTCTGGATGGTCTTGGAAATACAGTATCGATATCGATAAAATTTGAATTGGGTTTACGCGCACGTCACTTCAAATGTTAAACGGTTTTATTGGAAACTATTTTTGTACTGCTCTCTAGCGTAACGAATTATTTAGCTAATGAAAAACAAACAATACTGACCGTTAACGCATACGCGTGGTGTAATTCATGTACAACTAATAATTGACGATAATTTTATTGTATAAAACCGTTTGTATCTTGACTTGACCGACACAATGGATTTGGATAGATCGGGACTGAATGCTGACGGTAAATCAGTTTATAATTAAAACACCGCGTTGGTGCTAGTTTACAGGAATATTTACTAATTATAGCCCTTTTCCAGATTATTACGTGACGGCGCTGCAAATATTTGATTATTGTGGCGCTGAGAGTAAGAGCACGCTGCGTGTTGACGCTTTGATGGACAAATTCGCTCCTTTCGTGAAAACTAACAAGTAAGTAATATTGTTAACGTTCGGAGTGTGTACTAATTTTGTTTACGCGATGAAAGATCATCTGTTTATGTTTGAAAATAGCCCAGTTCTGAATTTAGGACTTCCTGCAATACCCCACATTTTGTTCGTTCTTAAAGGTAACAGGTTCTAACATACTGATTTGATACCTTGATTTACTAAAAGAAATATTTTGTATGATGTATCCGCCCCTAAGACTACCCACTGACTGTATTACTTTCTATGCACAGTTCAAAATATTATTTTCCTTGTACAGTATATTATTAAACAATGAGGCCTTTGTTATGGTTTGTCAACTGTATCACTTGTAATCATTTAACTATTTGATTGTCATAAAGTGGGTACTTAATATATTTTTTCAAATCAAAATTATTGACTGACTTTTCAAAGGTAGATATTAAATGGAAAATTAATCAAATTTAATTCAATTTACATTCATTTTCTAGCACATCTGTTTGTTATTTTACAGGGCTGAATACAGCTTCTTGAAATCTCTATTAGATCCAGAGGAAGACAATCCAGAAATTAATGTATCAATGTTAGCCAAAACCCTTCACAAGTACAGTGAAACCCAGAAGTGTAAAGTTGACTTGGATGAAAGGTGAGCACCATTCAATATTTATCATTATAACTTTCGCAGGCCTACAATGCTCTTAGAGTTTTTTTTTCTCTTTATTTTAGCGACCTTGAGTTGTTGCTCGACTATGCCAGTCCCATAGTATTTTCTCTGCTCTATTAACTCTCATTGACCAGCATTGATTGATCTGTGGCCTGATAGAGCATTCTAGCTGCGCCCAATGTTTGTGTAGCTAAAATGCTCTGGAACAAACACACATCAAGCAGGTTTACTTCTAACATTTCAAATAAATTATCTGCTCTTAGAGTTCAGTACAAAAACACTTTTAGGGTTCTGGTGGGACTTCCCCTATTCTGCAGCACCTTAGGCAAGTTTACTGACACAAGTGTGGATGACTTTTATGCAATAATGTGCGAGAAGTCAGTTTTGCTGATACATCAAATTAGGAGTAGTGACAACAGAATCTGTAGGACGATTGTTGAAAGAGCTGAGTCGGAAGTGTGGAATAGGTTCACCAAACTGGATATTTTATGAATGAAATTAACTTGGATTATGAATAATATTACATATATACTAGTGGACCTGGTAGGCATTATACTGCCCTGAAAATAAAAAAGGTCCTAGAACCCGAATACAGTGCCACCTACAGGTTCCAATTATGAATCTAAACCATTCTCGAATCCACTGGAACACACATAAAAGTTCATCAAAATCGGTCTAGCCGATTAGGAGGAGTTCTCATTCTTACACATGCACAGAAGATTTTTATATATAAAGATTATATATTTTATATATCCATACTAATATTAAAAATGCGAAAGTAACTCTGTCACAATTAAACAACTGAACCGACTTTGAAAGAAATTTGTATGAAGATAGCTTGAATCCTGGAAAAGGACATAGACTATTTTTTTATCCGCAACTTCGTCTGCATCCGTGATAACCGACATGCACGCGGAGAAAGTCGTGGACAGAAGCTAGTACTATAATAAATGCAGTACAGCTTGTATTATTATTATTGGGGGGAGGCCTTTGTCCAACAGTGGACTTCTTCCGGCTGATGGTGTGTGGCTTGTATAATGCCTCAGCTGAGTAATAGCCTCTCTCTTCCACACATCGGCCAATATGGGCCAGTCTTTTTAGTAGCTGTCAGATAAGATTTTGGGCTAGAAAATCAAAATGCAAAATGCAAACTGCAGCTGCCGCCATTGGTCGGCGTTTGCCGTCGACACGTGGACAGCAAACGCCGACCAATGGCGACAGCTTAGTATAAGCGTCGACAGTAGCAGTTGCTTCTGTCGACAGCTGAAGTTCGCTCTGTTGACAGCAAAAAGCAGCTCGTCTGTTTGACGCCTAAAGACTCTTACAAACGAGCAGCATGTTGCCAACGGCAGAGGTAACTGCAGCCGTCGACACGCGTCAGCGACAAAGGTCGACGCGTCTACGGCTACCGTCGACATGCCGCTCGTGTGTAAGAGCCCTAACTCGCGGATTAAATACTAGCCTATGTCCTTTCTTCGCGTTCAAGCTTACTCTGTGCCCAAAATCTGTTCAGTCATTCAGTAGTTGAGCCGGGACGGTGTGACAGACACACAGACTCGTATTTAGTATAATTTAATATTAGTATAGAAGCATGTGTTATTTATTGTTGAATCATACACTTATTAGTGCAAGTTAAAACGCCATAACATTGTTAAAGTGCATAAACAACTGATAACTACAGTGAGTAGGAAACAAGCATGTTTTATAATAAGTGTACTTAAAGTGTTAATAAAACTAGGTTGTACAACAATATCCTTAAAAGTGATAGATAACACTACATGGCAACATGTGCAGTCTGTTAATGTTTGCTCAATAATAACTAGGTTAAAACTACAAAGATGATTTAGATTTTTTGCAGTTTGGACTATGCAAACATTCTTTATGTTTGTTATAATGTTTGCTTCAGTTACCCTACTTTAAATTAGATCTTTTTGTAATTTAGATTTGATGTAAATTTAATCTTGAATCTGACAAAATGATCCAACCCACACTCTCATTCTTTAAATTAATTACGTCAACCTTATTCAGTCCATATCTATCTATAAAAATGAATTGCTGTTCGTTGGTCTGGCTTAAATTCGAAAACGGCTGATTTGGCTAATATTGGTCTTGAAATATTTGTGGAAGTCCAGGGAAAGTTTAAATGGTGAGAAAATCTGAAAAAATCATGAAATAAAAGGGTAGATAGGTTGGTAGGGTAGGTAGGGACAGGACAACGTCTGTCTGGTCAGTTACTACTAATAATAATGAAAATAATATGTGTACATTTAGAACTTATGCTTCTTAGAATAGATTTAAAATTAATCATGGTTAAATATCCCAAATCATTACAATTATTTAAAAAAATGGGAAGTTGCGGACAAAAGCTAGTATCAGTATAAAAATATTGAGAAAATGGTTATTTCAAATGTGTATGTAATAGTATATTTTGTTACAGTTTTAATCTCAAGAATGGGGTGCCACAGGACTCGGACTCAGGCATCTCTACCGATGGTAAGAACATACATAAATGTTACAGCTTTTAGTGTATTTTTCCGTTACACATCTTATTTAAATCTGTCAGTCTTTGGTATGAACTACTTGATTTTTGTAAGAATCATAATTGTTATGTTTGAATCTTGTTGATTGTTTTCATTAGTTGTCAAGTGTAACATTTTTGTAAAGGGTAAAAAGAAATAAAACAGTTTTGCTTTCTGATCTCAACTTGGTTGTATCTTCTATTGGCGACTGCGGAAAATAAGTTAAATTTCGGTGAAAATGACGGCAAATGTAACGAATATTGTGTTTCCCGGACAATTTAACCCAAAGACTGATAAGTGGTGTGATTATAAAGAACAATTACTGTGTGCGCTCGATGCGGCGGGTTACGACAAACTTAACCTCGACAAAGGACGATCGCTATTTCTTTCTCAGTGCGGCAAAGACACTTTCGCGTTAATTGCATCACTTTTAGTTCCAAAACGTCCTACGGAAGTAACTTTAGTGGACATTTTTAGTGTTTTGGATAAGTTTTATGAACCAGAGGTTAACGAAATTTTACAAGCGGGAAAATTTTACAAACGTCAACAAGTGCAAGGTGAAAGCGTGCAAGACTTTGTGGCGGCTATAAGTCTGCTTGGTGCAAAGTGCAAATTCATGGACTTGAAACGCCAGTTGAGAGACCGACTAGTGCTGGGGGTGCGGGACGATCGCTTGCGACGCGACTTGTTGAAAAAGAAAGATTTGACATACGAGGTCGCTTTACAGATGTGTCTGGACTATCAAGTGACGTTCCCTGATTTGTACCCTGCGTGTGTGGCTAGTGAGTCTAAGCAAACTCCGTCCAGTGTCACGGAGACTGAACCTATGGACATTGGTAATGTTAAATCGAACGAGTGTCAACGGTGTGCACGCGCACACAGGCCGGGCGAGCGCTGCCCGTTTGTTAAGGCGAAGTGCTTTTACTGCAAAAGGTTTGGGCACATTGCAGGGCCTGCGCGAAGAAGCCAGGTCGTGTACACCAGGTCGACGACACGAGGGAGGCCAATACGAGTGTAGACACTTCAACTGAGAAGATGATGGGCGTATACGTCTGCGTCGATAATTACTCACCACCTATTACCACAGACGTGATGATAGATGGCGTTCATTTATCTATGGAAGTGGACTCGGGTGCATCGCGTACCATTATCTCGGAAGAGACATACAGGAGGCTGTGGTCAACGCCCCCACCTCTACGAGCTACCAATCTAAGGCTCGTGACATGGACTCAAGACCCTTTAAAAGTATTAGGACTAGCAGACGTGCGTGTTGTGCTAGGTAATAAGGAAGCGCAATGTGAACTGGTCGTGGTGTCGGGGAACGGACCAAATCTGCTGGGCAGGAACTGGTTCCATACACTAGGCCTTGAAGTATCAGGATTGTGCTGGACTGAAGAAGAGATAGAACAATATAAAAAAGATTTTCCTGAACTATTTAAAGAAGGACTCGGCGAGTACAAAGGTCCTGAGGTGTCACTACACGTGCGACCGGATGCTACGCCCCGCTTCTTAAAGGCGCGCGCGGTGCCCTACCCTCTTAAGGAAAAAGTCATTAGACAGTTAAACGAAATGGTGGAGGCGGGGGTACTGACACCTGTTCGTTATTCGGAGTGGGGTACACCGGTGACGCCGGTGATGAAAGAAGACGGAACAGTACGACTGTGTGGTGATTATCGGGTCACGGTGAACGCCGCTATAGATACAGATATCTATCCGCTGCCGACGTCTGTGGAAGCGTTTGTGAGACTTAGTGGCGGCAGAATATTTAGTAAGCTGGACTTGAAAAACGCGTACACACAACTAAATAAAGGTAGACGACGCGACAGCTATGCTGCTCACGCTGAACACTCCTATCGGGCTAATGAAAGTAAACCGCCTGCCATTCGGTGTCAGCGCGGCGCCAGCGATTTTTCAGCGTCTTATGTCGACGGCGTTAGCGGGTATGGACGGAGTGGCATGTCTGTTAGATGATATCGCTGTCACTGGAGCCACGATTGAAGAACACAACCGGAGACTTAAAGAAGTACTGAGCAAACTGCAACAGATGGGACTCCGCCTCAACGTAAAGAAATGCGTGTTCGCTGCAAACAGCATCACATTCCTAGAGCAGAGGGACTTCACCCAGCACCTGCGAAAGTCAAAGAGATTCAGGAAAAGTCGGCCCCAACCAACAGAGAGACCTTGCGTGCGTTCCTAGGGTTATATAATTTCTATGAAAAATTCTTGCCTGACAAGAGCACTGTGTTGGAACCACTGTATAGACTTTTAGAATCAAAAAGACCTTGGAGCTGGGGTGAGAAGGAACAGGAAGCGTTTGTGGAGGCGAAGCGATTATTGTCATCAGATCGAACGTTGGTGGGCTATGACTTGCAGAAAGAACTACTTCTCATTTGTGATTCATCAGAATACGGACTTGGAGCGATTATTGCACACGTCATGGAGGACGGGACAGAGCGGCCGGTAATGATGGCCTCACGGACACTACAGGCGCACGAGAGACGGTATGGGCAGATTGATAAGGAGGCCCTGGCTATTATATTTGGATTGACAAAGTTTCATGAATTCTTGGCGGGTCGTAAATTTTGTATTGTTACAGACCATAAGCCGTTGGTCGGTTTATTCAATCCCGCAAAACCAATTCCAGACCAGATATCACCGAGAATGTTGCGCTGGTCATTGAAACTGTCCAGTTATAACTACAGTATACAGTACCGGCCTGGAAAATTAATCGGCAACGCGGACGCGTTGAGCAGGTGGACTGCTCCGGACACGTCGAGTGTGCAAGAGGACGTGCTGCGTGACGTGTTGCTGCTGGAGGAGCAGCCGAGCGGCTGGGAGCTGGACGCTGCCAAGATAGCCGCGGAAACCAAAAAAGATGCCGTATTGCAAAAAGTAATGTTTCATGTTTTGCACGGATGGCCACGAAGGAACATAGACCCGAGCCTACAAGCTTATTGGACACGGAGAGAGGCTCTTTCACATAATAAAGGTTGTTTATTGTGGAGCAATAGAGTCATAATACCTTCGTCTTTACAGGACAAAGTGTTAAAGTTGTTACATGCCCCTCATGCGGGTATTGTCCAGACAAAAGCGCATGCAAGAGGCTACGTGTGGTGGGTAGCTATGGATCGGCAAATGGAGAGTGTGGTGGCCGCGTGCCAGCAATGTCAGCTAGTGAGAAATAACCCACCAAAGGACCCACAGACTTGGATTGTTCCAGAGAAACCATGGAGCCGTGTGCATGTGGATTTTGCGGGGCCCTTTCAGGGAAAAACGTTTCTAGTCCTAGTAGACAGCTACAGCAAATGGTTTGAGGGTGAAATCATTCCAGCGATGAACAGTGGTACGGTGATAGCCGTTATGAGAAAAATTTTCACTTCACAAGGGCTGCCCGACGTGTTGGTGTCCGATAATGGACGTGCGTTCACCTCGGAGGAATTTAATATTTTTCTTAAAAATAATGGAATTAAACATTTGTATTCACCGCCCTACCACCCAGAGACTAACGGGCAGATTGAACGCACGATTCAAACGTTTAAAAATAAAATAAAGAAACTAGAGAACCTGGACATGCAATGGCAGGAGAAACTTTGCAAAGTTCTATACTATTTACGAACTGTGCCCAATAGCTCCACTAATAAGACACCTGCTGAGTTACTGAATGGGCGAAGATACAGGACTGCAGTGTCGAGCTTACACCCCGACTCGACGCCGAGTCGCGCCGAGGAGCAGCTGGAGGCAGCGGCGCAGCGCTCACCCGCGAGGACCTTTACTCTGCTGCAGCCTGTGCTCATACGCATGTACGGGCCCGGACCCAGGTGGCGTCGGGCCACCGTGGAGACGGTGGAGGGGCCGGCCACTTATGTGGTGAGGACGGAAGATGGAGAGCTGCATCGGCGGCACGCAGACCAAATACTGGCTAGACCGCCGGATACATCTGCTAACAGGTCACCTGCCACTGACAGTCAGCCAGCCAATGATACAGACTCAGAATTATCACAGGATCCACCGATTGTGATTCCGCCACCTGAATTATGGCCGGATATTATAGGAATTCCTAATGAATAACTTTAGTGATTGCTATGTTAGAAGCAGACATTTTTGTTAAATTGATTTTGTTATCTAATGTGTAATTTTGATATTGTCTTTACCAATCATTATGAGAGAAAGGTATGTTATGTTTGAATCTTGTTGATTGTTTTCATTAGTTGTCAAGTGTAACATTTTTGTAAAGGGTAAAAAGAAATAAAACAGTTTTGCTTTCTGATCTCAACTTGGTTGTATCTTTTAATAATTAATATAGGTAGGTATCTATATTAATTATGATTCTGAAAAATGTGCTTTACGTGAGACTTTATTTTCTTTTCTCTGATTTATTTTCTCAAACAGAACTCTCACCTTACCAGGCTATATTATTTGTTTAAATACCAAATAAGACAATAAAAACACCTTATATGTTAATTTAATTGTTTTTGTTTAGTCTTAAAATCTGTAACTCAATATAAAAGAAGCCTTTGTACTGCCAATAAAAACACATTATGTTCATAAACTATGCTGAGTAGAATACATAAACTATAGCAGTTTAGAATATCAATTGAGATTTAAAAAAATGCCTATTAAAGTATTCCTGGCATTATGCAATGAATAGTTTCATGAGCAGTAGTTTTTGATTTGACTGTGTGTGTCAAGTACCAAAATTCATGCATTTTATCACGTTTGCTAGTACATTGACAGATTTATTATTATTACATAAGTAATCGAATGAGCTCACATAGTAAGGGACATCGCTGACAATACGTCGTGAAGTGTGTATTACTATTTAACTCTCGTAAAGTGAAAGTCAAATCATTTATTTCAATTAGACCATTATATGGCACTTTTGAACGTCAAATGAGAAAAAAAAAAGATTCTAGGTGCCCATTCCAAAAGGTAGTTTTGTATTGAGTAAATTGCCGAAACAAACGTCTATCGGGAACAGTCTCCATGTGACGCGACGCCGGCGCAGAATGTCATCAAAAAACGTTTAATATCTATTTAGCACACTTCACTTTGGTGAGTACAATAATTATTTTAACTAAGTGGTACCTACTTAGGGCATTACATAACTGACAAGGAATCTTAACTAGGAAACCTGTACTTGTAAGTACTCTTAATTATCGGACATCACAATTAGTAAGCAAGTGTGTCGATTAGGGCTTTGTTTATTTATTGCGAAACACTCATGATCGTTAATAATAATATGACATAATAATCAAAAGCCCCAATCAACCTATGGAGACTCATTGGGCAGATGGATCAAGTGTTTGATTTAGAAATTGGTACTTGTGGACACGGCCCGCATTGTGCATTGGTTCTTCTCTCTGTAGCCCTGACAGCCGCTAGGTCGGACCCGCTTTCCGATACAATGGGGATTCTACTTTTTAAAATGTTTTTATTTTTAATTACATAAATAAAATTTACCCATGTTAAATAAATGAATTAACAGAATATAACAATATCTATACTAATATTATAAAGCTGAAGAGTTTGTTTGTTTTGGTTGAACGCGCTAATCTCAGGATCTACTGGTTCGAATTGAAAAATTATTTTTGTGTTCGATAGTCCATTTATCGAGGTAGGCTATAGGCCCATGCGAAGCCGGGTCGGGTTGCTAGTCAACAAATAAAATATGAAACTTGTAAAATAATTCTCACCTAAAGAGGTTTGTTTGGTATTTGGACTATCACTTTGACTGCTAAGGCTACCTGATTCTCCTACCATCATTATATTAGCCAAAAGACATCCACAACTCATTGTAGGCCACCCCAAAAGTCGTCACAAGGACTGAACCTACGCTTCCCACATTCAGCAGATTCCAAATTCCTTCACATCATCGACTCACCTTGACCTACCGACGCCATACTACAATGAACACTGGACCCCGCTATAATGTTTTTCTTTACATTGTATTACTGTAACTACCGTTGTCCGTGTTGTCCGTGTAGTGTCGGACGTAAAGAATAGCACCATCCCATATCTTCCCGTGGGTGTCGTAAGAGGCGACTAAGGGACTTACCAGAGAACGGGCAGCAGCGTTCTCTGTGCCTTTGTAACAACCATACTGCGATCGCCAATCCGCCTGCCAAGCGTGGCAATTATGGCAAAACCGGGGGGGTTTTGGGTTTTGGGGAGGCCTATGTCCAGCAGTGGACGTCTTTCGGCTGAAATGATGATGATGATGATGACTGTAACTACTGTACTGTACTACCTTAGGCATTTTCTACCAGCCTACCAATGGTGTTGGAAACTGTGGAAAGATAACAAGGCAAACGCATTGTTAAAATATATATCAAAAAGATACAAACTTACAGAAGTACAAAAATAAATAATGTTCTCACTTCACTAATCGACTTTCATTCCTCTTATTTTTTATTCTTTTATTCATCCCTGTCTTCTCTTTTTTCCAGGGTCCCAGCTGGTAGAAGACTTGCAGTGCGAGCTGAGAGAAAAGGCTCATCTGGCGCATCAGTTGCGCTCGCAGCTGGATTTCACCGACCGACAACACGAGGAAGTGTTAGCAGCACTTACCGCTGAGCGGGACTCACTTAGAACTCACCTGAACATGTCAGTTTTTGCTTATCAGATTGTTATTGGCCCCTGGGACTTACTACAGTTAGAACTGAAGTATTTCGGCTTCTATCAGTTATTGGTGCCAATTCTGTTGAGCACGAACTAAATTAATTTTAAGCTATTTATATCTCTTTCTCTCCAATAAAACAAGAAAGAGACAGATATTAATAAGAGCTATCAATTTAAGTTGATCTAAAATGTTCATACAATTATAGTTGTCATTTCAGAACGTATTGATTAAAAACACTGCGAAGTTCAAGGGAAAAACTAATTTGACATCTCTAACTTAGTCATTGTCTGTCGCCGTCCTTTTCTTCAGCTGCCTGGTAGTAAGAGATGCCAAATGCCAAATTTTAATTTAGTTTGTGAACAAGGGAATCGGCACCATTGTAAGAATGAATAATAAATCCTTTAGTAGACAGACTTAAAAAATATATTCACTACAGTTATTATTCTATATGCATATAATAATTGTATTTGAATTTATTTTATTATTTATTTACTTAATGAGGATGTCTTTTTGTCCAGGTTACGCGAAGAAAACATGTCATTGACGCACGTACGTCGCGACTACGAGGAGGCGTGCGAGCGACTGTGCGGTAGTGAGCGGGCGCTGGACGACACGCGGCGCGAGCTCGACGCCTTCAAGCGACGCTCCAAGGTCATGGTGGAACAGGTCTCTACCTTGGAGAACGAGGTGAGGACATGAATACACACGTCACACTTCATATTATTTATTTGGTTCATTAACTATAGGGTATTTTACTCTATAAGAGAAAAAATCTATAAATATGTTATTGAGACAGTTTAGACATAAAGCAGTCGGAAAATGTAAGCTTTAGTTCATAAAATAACAAAACAAATTTTTAAATTCGCGATTCACGATCATGCGCGCGCACTCACACTTTCTCGTATTGAACTTTTATTATTTTATTTTACTTTAAACTATATTTTGTTAAAAATTAACAGTCTAAGCAATACTTTTGTCCTATTTTCGGGAAATGAGGGCTGATTGTCCTTAATACAGGTTACTAAGTAACCTAGCTAGGACATCAGATCGTAAAATTGTAATGTTACTTATTCATCTCAGATGTAAACTATTCCTAAGTTGTCATCCTACTTTGTAACAGACTGTACCACTTTATGAAATAAATCATTATTATTATTATTATTATTAATTGTAACGAGCAAAAAGGATATTTTTTCTATCCATACTAATATTATATTATAATTCAATTCAAAGTTTTCAGTATTTTTAATCTGTTATAAAACACCGTGAAATAGTAGCGGCCATGTTATTACGCCGTACGGCTGTGTAAACAAAAAATTAACAACTGCCAGTCAACCGATTGGCGTAATATAGGCTTTGTACTTTTATTATTTTCGTAACCAACGTAATTTTTGTTATTATTGCACCTATTACAAAATATGCTTTTAATGAAATACAATTATCATATTTAATATGAGCTCATTTGATACAAAACGAACTGACGTCATTTACGCTGAGCAATATGGCGTCCAGTAAGAGGTGTTTTCGTCAAACTACGCGCGTTTGAAAATTTAAAATTTAGATGCATTTTTATGGCACCTATCGATTGAATAAAAATTTTGTTATTTTTTTTTGGTGGCATATTAGCACTACAGAATTTCATTGAGACAATTTTCAAAAATGGGTGTAATACCCTATTGTTTAAACTTATATCTTAAGCATTAAATAAATATATATATTTTTTTTTAACTTTAACAGTGTAACTATTACTTAAATGTAAACTTAAAGGTAATTATGCTATGCCCCACGGCTTAACTGCGGCAGCGCGGTGTGGGAGAGGTGACAGTTGTCACAAGTTGACGTATCAGTGAGCTCTCGCATCACGTCACCACACTCCTCCTGCACCGCGTAGCTACCTCAGGAACGGTCTATAATTATAAGTATTATAAGCAGTAAATAGCGCGGCTTATACAATTTAAAGCACTTCGCTTTTAACGTCACACGTCTGTGCGAGCGACTGAAAACCCCCAGAAGACGATAGCAAGCCTCTATGATATCAAACAACATGATACAGGTTGAACAACTTAAAGTCGGTAGATGATGTAAATATGGAAGGTGTATACGATACAGCATCAACATAATGTCGTTTAAAATCAGTATAATTTTGCAAGTAGTTAATATAGATAGTGCAATCCACGCACCCCACTATTTTTTGGTCGAGGAGGCCGCGGGGTGTGAGGAGTTTTCTCCAGGCGTATGTGTCATCGTAGTGATCGTGCGCACTCATAGACAATACATACGTATCGATAGCACTACAACACTAGCGAATGGATGCACACTTGCACTGCAACCGATTAGGAAAAAGAGTGGGGCGCGTCTTCATGGATTGCACTATCTATATCATGGATCTGAAAATTTTAAATTGTATGTACTTCATCATCATCTGCCTAGCCTTTTCCCACTATGTTGGGGTCGGCTTTCAACCAGTGTTTTACATGAAGCGATAGCCTATCGGACCTCCACAACCCAGTTACTGGGTAACACGAAATCCCTTGAAAAGGCTGGTTGTCAAACTTTCTGGCTTCTGACTACCCATAACGACTGCCAAAGATCTACGAATGACAACTACGGCTTTACGTGCTATCCGAGCCACGGAGGGAACTCGCTATGAAATGGATGGTCACCCATCCACAGACCGGCCGCGGCAAGCGTAGCTTAAACTTTTAACCGATCGATTTGTACGGCTTTTACTTAGCCACGAGCTCCTCTTTAAATTGTGTCGAAAAAAATCCCGCGATTCCGAGACTAATATTATGTAAATACTAGCTGACCCGACAGACGTTGTCCTGTCCCTATCTACCTACTTACCTGCCTATCTAGCTATCCTACATCCTCTACCTACCCTTCATACCCTACCTACCTTACCTACACTAATAAATAGAGCCAAAATAGAAACGAATACGTCATTAAATGTATAATTTTTTGGTGAAGAAATAATTACGTCATCTATGTATTTCTTTTGGTTTTTGTTGATTTTTTAATTGTTCCGCGCAACTTTCGTAGATTTTAGGGTTCCGTACCCAAAGGGTAAAAACGGGACCCTATTACTAAGACTTCGCTGTCTGTCCGTCCGTTTTTCCGTCTGTCTGTCTGTCACCAGGCTATATCTCAAGAACCGCGATAGCTAGACAGTTGAAATTTTCACAACTTAAGTATTTCTGTTGCCGCTATAACAACAAATACTAAAAAAGAGAATAAAATAAATATTTTAAGTGGACTCCCATACAACAAACGTGATTTTTAGCCGTTTTTTGCTTAATGTCTAATGTTGTGATAATGGTACGGAACCGTTCGTGCGCGAGGTCGACCCAACAAAAAGAGAATTAGCGAAATGCACGCGTGATGCCATGACCAAGCGAAATAGGGATTCATTTTTATATATAAATAGTTTTTTTGTAGCTAACATGTAACGCCAATCTTTACAGAAACTAACCCTCCAAGAGCTGCTAACCAAATCGAAGGCAGAATGTCATCGCATTAACGAGATGTACGCGGCCAGACAATCAGCATTGTTGGAACAGAACGAGGCTCTTCGCACTGAACACGCTGACCTGTCCTCGAGGCTGCAGGACCAGGAAGAGTTTGTGCAACAGATGATTAAGGAAAAGGTAAAATAACTCTAATGGTGGTCTGCTACGGTCATAGATCTCTTGTAGAAGTCAAAGTAGTAACGACGTAACTTATGTATAGCGTTATAGCAAAACACACTGTACAATAAACTATTTTTAGTCGTATTTGACACGATGGACCGACGATTCAAAGAAGGTGGCTGACGGCGGATGAATGCGAGATGCCTAAAGGTGTTACTACACCAATCGATCGATCATCGATCGATGCCGTCGATCGACAGATACCGGTCGACTAACATCGATCGATTGCCGGTCGACGTCGATCGATTGCCGGTCGACGTCGATCTATTAACCCCGGCTATATTCCATCAGTTTCTTTCGAAATGTATTCACAAGTGGACGCGTTGGCCAGTTCGATATTGCTCGTACTATTATTACGGAGACGCAAACGCAGAAGACACATAAACACAAGCAGGCCAGGTAGTTCATTAGCGCGCGGGGCGCAGGCGGGCAGATAATGGGGAGCGGACGGTGCACGGTGCGGCTAATCAAGCAGCTCGATCGACGTCGACTAATCCATTCTGCCATCGATCGATGCCGTCGATCGACGCCCTAAGACCGGGTTGGTTGGCGATCTGTGGGGGAGGCCTATGTTCAGCAGTGTACGGCAACAGGCTGATATGATGATGTGCTTGTGCTACTGAGAATGTTATATAAGTTGAAGCTTTCTAGCCTTAAGCGAAATACTATTATTAAAATCTTTTATTACAGCTTTTTCTTACCCCACAATTGACGACGTGGTCATTGAAATAGTTGGTACAAATTTCGATACGCTTTGCTACTCTCTGATATTTTCATAAGTATTGACCTTTAATTCATTCTGAACTAGAGAGGCTTCCCTATATATCGCTACCACCCTAGACTTTAACACAAACTCATCTAAAATGGCGGTGCTAATAATTTATTCTCATTAGGCTGTGCGAGTGAAAGCGAATGATAATCTCCATTATTTGGCCGCCATCTTCAATTCCATTCTTAAATGTTGCGGGAACATCTTTTATTCTCAGGCATCGAAGGCCCATAGCATGTTAATATTACATTAAATTTAAAAACTATGTCAGTATTAACTCAAGAATACGAAAACAAAGGGACAGGCATTCAATATTAGTGAATATTTTCATCTTAATGCTCATCATTACATTTCAGGTACTCCTAGAAATGGAGCTTAAAGACGTTCTGAACAAATCAAACCAGACACAGCTACGTATGGACCGCAGCATCGACATCAGTTACACGGAGGAGCAGATGCTAACCGCACTGGACAGCATCAACGCGGACACGAGGTTCTCATCAGGTTAGTAACTTGATGGATAATCCTAAGAATTTTGATTGGAACTTTTGAACGTCACATGGGTCAAAAGTGCCATAATGGTCTAATTGAAATAAGTTATCTGACTTTGACTTTTATTAAGTTCCTTTTTTTAATGAATTTCTCCCGACCGAATTTCGGTCACTGTGGCCAATCTAAAAAAAACCAAGCAAGTACGCACAAGATACTATAGTGCTCAAGTGTGTGCGGAAACACAGGTGTACTCTTTCCCTCACTCTCATAATCCGGTGAGACGGCAATCCGACACGACCGGTGAGAGATAAGGCTCAAGACCAATAGCTTTACGCGCTTTCCGAAGCACGAGGGCCGCTAATTCCTATTGGAAAACCTAAAAACATTTTGCGCATCTTGGGAATCGAACCTCCACGACACATGCTCAGCAGTCACGTTTGCGACCCCTGAGATCAAATAGGCAGTTAGGTAGAGGTTTTTATTTTAATTTATAGCTGAACTTGAAGTTCTATTCAAACATTGGCACACTACACAGATATACTAGGTGATTTTTTATTCACGTTCCAAATTTCTCAGGGTGATAGTACCCATGAAATTGAATAACTTTCTCCAAAAAACATGGGTCGAAATATTAAAAAAAAAATCGGACTTCCCATACAAAATCGATCAGCTGACTATTGATTTTGTATGGGAAGTCCGATTTTTTTTTTAATATTTCGACCCATGTTTTTTGGACAAAGTTATTCAATTTCATGGGTACTATCACCCTGAGAAATTTGGAACGTGAATAAAAAATCACCCAGTATATGTTTTAATTTATTTTATGCTAACCTCATCAGCTTTGTCCCCCATTACTTTCACAATATGCTGTGCGACATGGATCTAAATAAACATAGATGGCGCTACTTGCGAAGAAAAATGCAAAAACTTTTTACATACATTTCATAGTAGCTCCCTATTTCGCCGCATTTATTTAGATCCATGCAGCACTCTACGTCTAACATACTCATTCTACCTATATTCCTACATTTTCCTAGAAAACCGTATCCTAGACGAAGAGTCATTCATGAACGCTTTAAAAGAAGACCAAGGCAGGGGAACGAACATGTCTTTATTTGACGAAATACGTTACAGTTTCTGTAACATGTCCCGACATAGCAATATCGGCAACAGCATCACGTATGACAGAAACTTTGATTACGAATACACTACTATAGGAACGCAAACAGACGAAGCTAAACCTTATGAAAATACTGATACAGTTCAATTTAAAACAATTAGTACCTCACAAGCTCAGACAGAAGAAATAGAATCAATAAACAATAATAACGTTCACTCGAAATGTCTCGATTGTGAGAAAATAATCTGTTATACGAAACAGTTAGAAAGAGATGTCAATATTTCTCATCATAAACTGACAGAGATGCAAGTCGAACTAGAGAGTTACGAATGTAATTTGAACTTACTTGAAAGATATGTGGCTGATGGTAACGAGAGGAATCGTACGCTCCAAGCTATTGTTAAGACGTTGGAGTCGAAGATCGGTTTGCTAGAAGTGGCTTGTGCTGACCAAGGAGAGAGAATTGATAGCTTGACGCCAGACTGTTGCGCTTACTCACAAACCCAGTGGGGTACGCATCCACGAAATTGTTCCGGTATTTTTGTCACAGATTACTTATTATACAGAGCCTGAAGGTCCTACATTCAACACTGAGCTCAAACAAACACACCAATAAAAAAAACAATAAATCTAATCAATTTATTTATTGCTGAACATAGATATAAATACATTTGACGATGACGAGTAATTGCGCAGTTCATTTTGTCCTACCAATTAATTAAGGTATGCAAAATATTATTAGAAGAAATAAAAATTAAACAAACCTAAATTTTAATTTTCCGACCGGTAATGTAAAAAAAAACTATTTAAAATAACATTTAAATACATACAAATTGACAATATTTATACCTAATCGTATCATAAAAAAAGAATTGAGGTCTAAATTACGGTTTACGATTTTTTTCGATCGGTTTGTTTGGGTTACATTCATAAACTAAGGTTTGTTTACATAATGTCGCGAGGTAGGTTACGACCACCGAAACAAACCAAAAGCGTTGGCTATTTTTTATAATTAGACTACGTATGCTTACTGCTCACACACTTTGTCTTCACCAAAATCCTTTGTATAGTCGTAGCACAAGCCATGAAGTTTGTGTCATTGAAAATTCTGAAATACAAAAACTAGGAAACTGTGCGTACCCCGGGCGAAGTCCTTTGTAAGTGAAATACCTCTGTATAGTATGTAATCTGTGGCTATTACGTGTATTGTGACGTCATCTGGTGGCGGTTTTTGTTTAGTTGACATCTTCTATTTCGTCATTCTTATGGAGGGTACAGGTGAGGAGCATGATCTCTGTGTATGAAAGTGTCCGTTAAAATGTACCACGTAAAGTGGCGCTACAATCGCGACCGGGTAAACTTTTCTAACGCGGCACACTTCAATCCGTCAACAACTGCTACATTCACGGATCTATGGCTACATTCATACCATACCCTGCACCCTAGCACCGTTTTGACGAGTTTTTGAACTGTTACTTGCTGCATAAAGCTGGACACTTTTTCAACTTTCCCCCCATATGAGACAGTACTCTTTACCTCTACCCTCCATAGTCGTTCTTATTTTGAATTACTGATACGTTGTATTGTGCTGTCTTATGGTAAGAATTTTATGTAATTAGTTTAGAATTTATTATTGTAATTAAAGTTGTCACCAACTAAAAACGTAGTTTGTATGTAGTGATATTGTATCCAAAATTACTTAGGAATAAAGGCACGCAAAATGCCTACTACGCAAAATGTCATTTGTCGCAAAATGTCCCTTTCTCAGAATATCTCTTCCGCAAAATGTCCCTTTCGTATAATGTCCCTGTGAGTATGTAATGTCATTCAAGAATTTTATCACTTTATTTTCGTTTCAAAAGATAGCAAAATTTTACTGATACCGAAGAATTGGAAAAAAGGGACATTTTGCGACAAAGACATTCTGAGAAAGAGACATTTTGCGACAGATAGACTTTTATGAAGTAGGCATTTTGCGAATGAGCCGGAATCAATCGTATACCATTTTATTAATATGTAAAATTTCACTGGTAGTTAGACCACTGATTTTGTCTTTCCAGAAAA
This sequence comes from Charanyca ferruginea, assembly GCA_947361185.1. Classification (NCBI taxonomy): domain Eukaryota; kingdom Metazoa; phylum Arthropoda; class Insecta; order Lepidoptera; family Noctuidae; genus Charanyca; species Charanyca ferruginea. The sequence goes on along the minus strand of OX376070.1, from coordinate 20,657,378 downwards.
TATGTAGTTTAGATGTAGTAGATAGTTAGTTAGCAGTAGTATATAGTAATTACTTTTGAAAGTGCCAATAATATAATAAAAATGTACGATTTCTTTCAGACACGATGAATGTATCGACTCAAGTGGACGTGCCATGCGTTGACTGCGAGAAGAGAAACGCTGTGGTGCCACACCGAAGCCTCAGGAAATTCTTCTGGTGCGTACAAACTATGTACTTATTTGTTCACTTGTTTGCCCGCAATTTCGTCTGTGAAGACTTCAGTATTCTAGAAGACTTCAGCTGAAGTCCTAAATTTTATTATCCTTAGCGAAGGCAAAAATGGAATTACAAGATTCCGTGTTAATGCTAGTTAGCAAATTTAATTTATTTCGTTCAGCCGCTCGTGAAACAGTAAAACATCCGACGTTTGTTGCAATTTGTGAATTAACACATCAGCTGTAATCTGTGGTTTTCAATAGATCATTGACATGTGTGTGGATTTGTGTGACTACATAATTATAAATTAACGTCCCACGCCGCGCGGAGATTTTGTTCGTGCGGCATTCTCCGAGTCCAAACGTCCGATCTTGTAAATTTTTTCGCTAATAGAAGCTATGTTGTACTTATGTGCTATAGGCTATTAAAAATCATTTAGGGATCCCCTTGAAAATTCACGCTGACAAAGGCGCGGGCAAATGCTAGTGAAATATAATATTTATTGACAACTGTATACCAACGCCGTCTCGTCGTCTAATGTAGACAGCAACATCCTAATCTGAGCTTATCACCAAACAGCGACTTACAATCCCATTAAGTATATTATATAAGAGCTCCTGCTATTATTTCATAAAAGTCTTTTCTTTTATTGATTAAGCTACGCTTGCAGTCGGTCTGTGGATGGGTGACCATCCATTTCATACCGGGTTACCACCGTTCCTCGGAAAACACGTAAAGCCATTGGTCCCGGCTGCCATTCGTAGATCTTTGGCAGTCGTTATGTGTAGTCAGAAGCCAGAAACTCTGACAACCAGTCTTACCAAGAGGTATCGTGTTACCCAGTGACTGGGTTGTGGAGGTCCGATAGGCAGTCGCTCCATATAAAACACTGGTATTCAGGTGCATCCGGTTAGACTTGAAGCCGACCTCAATATAGTTGGGAAAAGGCTAGGCAGATGATAGGTAACCCAGCTCAAGTTAGACATAATTTCAACTTTGTAGAACAAACACATAATTTCTTGTATTCCCCTCATTTAATCCGTTCATCTCCGACTATCACACTACCCACTTAAATCCCTACCACCTACTCCTCTCCATATAAACCTGACGGTGTCCTAATATTCCACAGTGTATAATTGCAGGGAGCCCCTAAAGTGCCTGTTCCAAGTGTTCGCGGTGGTGTGCTTCATTTGCGCAGTGTCCGTGCTCTACGGAGTGTCGGGAGTGTCGCGCCGCCAGCCTGCCTGTCGCGAGCCTCTGCCCTGGAGGTGGATGGATGCGCAGGATATCATGGACCTACTGCTCAGGATCGAATATGTCGCTGATGTGCCCATGTGAGCTTTTGTGATGAAAGCTATGTCGAATATTCTTGTTAGTGTAAGTTTGTGAACACAATTACAATACAAAATAATTGGGTAGTAGGCATCACTAATAAATTTACATAGTTTTTGTGAGCTGTCAAAATGCGATTCCTCCATAGATCTTGTAATGGCTATGGCAAACTTTGGCATCACTTATTTACCTTTTTTAAGGCAATTTTCTAAATATTTAATGATTTTAACGCAGCTGGAATCGGGTTTTCAGGGCTAAAATAAAGTGTTTTGATGTGTAAACATATGCGCTCAGTAGCTGACACTTCAATCTTCAGACGCGTAAGGCGTCAACGTTAGATGACGTCACCGTAAGGCTTTTTGTTCATGTGTTCGTGGGACTGGTACTGATACGAAGTCACATGTTTTTTGAGAAATTGTGTATTGGAATTTTTGGTGTCTACGATCCAAGATGTGCTTTTGTGTATTATATATATATAAGCACATCTTGCTTTATACTTATACTGCCGTGTCTGTCATTCATACGTGTGTCTTACGCTCTGGTACTGTAGATATTATCGGGTTCACGAGCGTGCATTGTAAATGAAACCTTGTGGCAATATGTATAGAAGTCACATGGCGCGCGCTCATGATTTGAACTATAATGACGTAACATTGTCACAAAATCTGATTATTTTTACTTATTAAAGATTTAGTGCTAGTGTTTTATAAAGGATGTGTTCAGCAGTTTTATTATCTGTATATTTTTAATCTGTACTCAGCAAGTGAAAGTATATAGCCCGTATTATAAAACAATGCAACAATAATAATCTGGATGCAAAACTAATAGATTTGGCGCAATGGCTGAGCGATTGGCTGCTGCCCTGCGTGTCGCTTGTTCGATTCTCGAACCTAACAGATATTTATTGTTCCGGGTTTGGTCATTTGTGTATGTGAGTTTATATTTGTCAAGACCACAATACAGGATAAATACCTATAGTTGGGCAACGTTTTTTCAAAAGATTACATACTAATCTATTCCCAAATCTATACTCCGTTTATAATAGCATTAGAAAAAAGAGGCTCGTAGAAACAGGAATGCAAAACATTTAATTTCAAAGATAAGTTAAAACTATTTCAATTTGACAATTCTGAAAATTGTTTTAACGTAACTTTGATAAATAGATCTAAGATAGTACTAATTATGGACGTATAATAATAGAAACAAAGTAAAAAATCTTTTAAAGCTTAGGTGACATTTTAATTTTGGTAAATTATAGTGAAAGGAATAATGTTGCCGGTATTGTTCATCCCTGCTTCTTTTAGATTTTTATCATTGACACTGTAATTTTAAATTGGAATCAAATAATATAACTAAATGAAAGCCACATAATTTCATAAGATAAATGATTAAAACAATAACAACTAAATGCGACAGCTGCTGTAAAAATAGATTATAATTATTTCGACGTCTATCGTAACTTTACATGTTTATTGTACTTTTATTACAAAGTGTGCTTTAAAAATAACCTTTTTCAACTTCTGTCTAATGCTATTGTAAATGGGGTATAGTTTCAAACGAAAGAATAGCGAGTGCTAACTGTGATCAACAGATATTTGCCAAAGTAACGACGTTTATTGCTGGATAAAACAGTTTTAATTTGTGTAGTAAGTTCCTCATACTATGGCTCATATTATTGTTGTGCCTAAAGATACTTAATTTTAAAAGGTTAATAATTTCATGGTCTGTTTCACGACAGCGGGACAAGTTCCGGTTATTTATCTGGCAGATAATTGTACACATTTTTTTGCATTTATCAAGCAGATAGTGCCTATCCCGACATCGAAACCGGCCCCTTAATTTTTTTGATTTTTGAGTGTTATTATAACTTCAATTTATTGAATTAGATACCTATTAACATTATTAATGTTTTTAGAATAATCGACTTAACTCGATATAAGGCTGATACGGAGTTTCGTATAAATGTAATTATAATCTCGAAAACGTAATCGATATCAAAATTGTATTTAAAAAAAAAAATAATTATAATTATTAATAATTTATATATTTTTAATTTTTTACTTAACTCTCGTACTAACACATTGCGTTTGTGAAATAATTATCTGTAATTTGCATTTAGGTATATAATTAACAATCGTTACTTAATTCCTTTTTTCCATACCTTGCATGATAGTTTAAAAATAACTAATTATTATAATTGAAACTTGTATCCGTAATTTGTGCCTTATTTCATGATGGTTAAGGTGCATGATTATTTGATTGTCCTTAACTAATGGAGAGTATCGAGTGATAATTATTCCTAAATTAATTAATGTAAAACTGTATTTTATCAAAAGTACCAGTTTTCTACGAATGTGAAATAATAATTGTATTATGATCATTATTATAACCGGGTATGTTTTTAGTTTCTAAAATCATTCAATCATTCTTGATTTAAAAACATGATCAACGATCCGGTATAAAAATAGAGATTGTTATTACAAATCATTCTTGATTTAAAAACATAATCAACGATCTGGTATAAAAATAGATATTGTTATTACACATGCTTAATAATAGGCTGACCTAACTCAAAAATAAAGATTTTTTTGGAATATGTACCTATCTCAAAAAAAGTTTTATTTATTGACTTTTTAAGACTTTCCGTACATAATGGTTTATGTTTAGTCATGGTTTATAATGTAATTCCGTCTAGGAGCGAGATATCTAAAAAGTCTCTTACTCATTTTTAACCTAAAACCGTTACCGGTTAGTTTATTACTGAGCGTGTGATAACGTAAAAGTGCATGGCTGAGTCCCAGCCAAGTTCTCACCTACTTATCACTTCTAGTTTTAATGTTATTTTAAACAGATTTATATTCAAATTATAAGTAAAACTACGAAACAAAACAATTCTGTGATAGAGTAGTGCCAGTGAATTAGATATTAGAATTTTAGCATTTATACAACCTAAGACTATTTGGTATTCTCTAATTTTGGTATAAGTTTTAAAGTAAAATGACATTTTGAATTTAACTAATAATATTTACCAAAAATTTTATTTTATTTTGTCTCTGCATTGTTTTTGAAATGCATTTTGTGTGATTTTAGAATTTAGTTTTATGGACCTTTCATTAGTAAAAAAATCTTTTGTCATCACAATTTTGATCTTAAATGGAATCTCAGACAATCTGATTGCAAATATAAAAATAAAATTTGATCACTGCCATAGTTAAAAATGGTTAAAATTATTTGGCATATGTTTTGAAAGTCATCCTATTATTCAAAATCTCTGATCTTGTAGGCACATACTTAACATATTTAGCAAAAGATGTACTGTTATTAATAAAAATTAAATTAAAAATTTAAAAAACCCCCAACGCAAAACATAAAAGCAATTATTTAAAAAGTAAAAAATAATATCTTTTGTTGAGCCATCAAATGTTTGTTCGTTGAAATGGCGCTATAATGTCGCAGCGGGGTACCGCGTAAGTCAAATCTCATTGCAAATCCATGAGTTCGCTATTTTACCTATTTAGCTATTGCTGACTTAGCGGTACCCCGCCGCGACATTATAGCGCCATTTCAACGAACAAACATTTGATGGCTCAACAAAAGATATTATTTTTTACTTTTTAAATAATTGCTTTTATGTTTTGCGTTGGGGGTTTTTTAAATTTTTAATTTAATTTTTATTTGATAGTTTTTAAATGTAATTTAGTCTGGTTTTAAGAAGTTGTAGATACGTCTAAAGTTGTATTTCGTCACATGGATCTTTTTTGATATTAAAGATATCACCCTGAGAATGCGTTTGGAATATATAATTCGCCATTTTGTGGTGCCGGTCATCTTGGCCTTGAAATTTATCATAGTGTAAAGTATTCTACTAGTGAAGCCCTTTCATTTGATACCCATATTGATGGAATTGTGAAAAAATATGTGATTAGCTATTTTGTAGCGGCGGCCATCTTGGACCGATTTTCATCAAACATAGCTAAGAACACTCCCGACTAATTCACCTTTCAAACAAAAAAAACAAAAACAAAATCAGTTCATCCGTTCGGGAGCTACGATGCCACAGACAGACACACACACACACACACACACACACACACACACAGACACGTCAAACTTATAACACCCCGTCGTTTTTACGTCGGGGGTTAAAAAGGTCGTTATTTTCAAAAATGTACTATTTCAAGTATTACGAGATAAGAAAATATTATCTTAATTATCTAACTTCGCATTTACAATGCATTTATTTTTATTAGATCTGTATTTACTGATACGTTTTCCGACTTTTCCCAGTCGTGTTTCAAGATTTCGACTTTGCAGAATAGTCGAAAATCAGTGCATTTATTTTTTAGTTAAGTTTGTGGAAATTGCATTTGTGAAATACTAAATATGTGTTTAGAATGTATTATTATTTTATTTATGATTAATCATTAGTTGTGATCATTGTAAATGGGTACTTATCGACGTTGTATTATGTTTTAATTCCCTTTGTTGCCAGTTTTCACTATGCCAGCTTGCCACATTTTCTGTACTTGTTAATAAAACCTGTTGTGTTGCTATTTCTTAACTGTTCTGCTAATCACGTCAAACACATTTAATTTACTGCGATCACAACTTTTGATGATTATTATTACTATTATTTTTGTTTAATTGTATCAATTTTAGTCACTTATCGTTCTGTATAGCAATAAACAAGATCTTCCAATATAAATAATGTTTTATTTCTGAAAGCCCATCTTTATCTTGAAATCTCAGATTATGAAACAAAAGGCAGATAGACCGCGCGGAACACTGAGAGTGAAGTCAAAAAATCAAATACATATTCCAAATTGAATACCTACAACGCGCTTCGTGCTGTACTGACATGAGCCAAAATGCGCGGGTTGCAGTGGTTTGAAGGAATTATACGAATTTTGTTATAATATATTCTTTATTAGTTATACCCTGTATAGCCCAAGTCTCAAATCAGTAGACAGTATCGAAGTTGAAAATCCAACATTAAAATTATATTTAGGCATCACATTTAGGTGTTAGAGAAAACGAACGGTATGTGACAATGCGTTTACATTGTCGAACAGGAACTTTTGAAACATAATATTTATGAATTTCGTTCAAATATAATGAACTACAATTTTATTACGATATCAGTAACTATTTATTTCAAAAATTCAGACAATAAAAGAGTTGATGAAAAAAGAGTAATGGAACATTTCGAACGTAGGTAGGTACCAATTTTTAATATTTAATTATATATATTTTAATAAATGTGAAGTTCGAAGAAGAAGAATATTCGCCTTATTTGGATCATACAAAATGTACTATAAAATCATTGAAATAAAGTATATTTTGTATTATCCAAATATGGCGAATATTTGCACAAATTAATACGCCATGTGAAATGCCAGCATGAGATTCAAGTGGTTTGAAAGCTTTTTTCAGTTAGGGTTTTTGTTCAGAAAATTGCGCCCGCGCGTACAGTATTGTCTTGACAGTATAAGGTTTGATCTCGCAGAACCCTGGCGTTTGTAGAATTGATTGCTTACTACTACTACTTATTGAGTACTAGGTATTTACCGAAACAAAACTAGTAAAGTGGTGTGGTGGAGAAACCTAAAGGGAACCCAAGAATATCTTCATGAGGGAACCTGAACTGAGGGTCGCCCACGGAACAGATAAATACTCTATTTATCTGTTCCGTGGGGTCGCCAATATGCGAGCAGTACCTAGGTGTGATGCTGGGTTCCTCTACTGGACAAGCAACTTCTCGAATAGGTAGGTACCCGTTCATTGCTCTTTTAGTTATGTATTTAATTGTTTGTGGCCCCCGGTCCTCCCTTCTCGTTATTCAATAGGTAACAATGTTATTTTAAACTTCATCATCAGCCTCTCAGACCTGCCTAGCCTTTTTCTAACTATGTTGCAGTCTGCTTCCAGTAGTCTAACCGCATGCAGATGCAGCTAAATACATGTTATTCACATGAAGCGACTGCCTATCTGACTTCCATAACTCAGTTACTGGGTAGGTAATACGATACCCATTGGCTTTCCGAGGCACGGGGATGAGAACTTCCTAACTCCGGACTACTACTTACTGAGAAATTGTTAATGGAAAAAAAAATAGGTATGATCAAATGATCCCAATATGATCTAATACTTTGTCCGTCCTGAGAATCAGGTCCAAGACCAGCGCCAGAGCTCTGGGAACTGTGCTTGAGACCACAAGACCAACGGGACACTTATTCTTGGCCTACTAAAACAATAGCACCGAGTAAGGGCACCGATTCACTTGATCACAAACTAAACTAAATTAGACAATTGGCATCTCTTACTAGGTATCATGCAGACTACCAGCTAGGCAGTTGAAGAAAAGGACGCCGACAGGTAAGAACTAAGTTATAGACGTCATAGTAGTTTTTTTCTTGAACTTCGCTGTGTTTTTGATCAATACGACACGTCTGGTCTGAGGTCCTGACATGACAATTATAATTATTGATTTTAGATCAACTTAAATTGACAGCTCTTATTAATATCTGTCTCTTTCTGTGTTTTAGTGGAGAGAAATTAGAGATATAAATTATATGTCGGCGCGACGTTGAATTTTTTGTCAAGAGTGATGAGGTTTTAATGTCATTCTAGCGGAGTGTCGTGTCGGTGGTAGCGGGGCGCCATCTTCAAGAAGACTTGAAGCAAGAACCGTCAGCGCACTAGTTTTAAATAATATTTGTATTGATCTGGCTGTAAAACGTAACGTAGGTACGTGCCAGGGGTTTTGTTTTGGGTTCTTTATTATTAATTGGAATATTAAAATAAGTTCTGTTCATATACTAGACATTTATTTAGTACTTACTGATACCCTGACTGCGTGCCCATACCACAATCAAATGGATACTGATGGCCCTCCTGCGGTCTTAAATAGATTAAAAAAGTTTAGCTAGTGCACAACAGACTTGGCACCAATTATGAAACGAGGCAATCGTGCATTTTTTTTAAACGTTGTCCCACACTAGGAATTTCTCCTGTGTCGTGGGTGCGTTTACAAACATATAAACTCACATACAAACAGCCAGACCCAGAACCACTATCTGTAGGCCATACATAATATATTTTTTCCACGCAGCGCAGCAGTCGATCGCTTAACCACTGCACCAAGCATGTCGTCGAAAAAAAATTGTTTTGAAGCTGCACCACGGCGACAGATGCACTTCTCATATGCAAACCCTAGTTACTATACCCCAACTAGGTAGGTAGGTACTGTGGGAACAAAAATAGTCCCGCTCACGCTTAGACTTCAGTTCACCCTACAAAATAAGAGCAAAACAACGAAATACATCAAAAATGACTCCCACAATCAATCCGAGCAGTATCCGCTTACAAAGGAACCGGTAATCTTGCCTTTTGTGGTTTAACAAAAGACTGGCTGTCAAGGTGCTACTCAACAAAAGATGTATTGGTCCTAAACTGAGAAATTCATTTGCGAAAATTTCCCACAAGAACTTTTTTTTTTGCAAAAGGGTCATCGCTGCAGCTCTCCTTGGCGAGAAAAGAATTCTGTCGACGAGTTTTTGTGGCGCTGTCCGAGATGTTTATCTTGGTAATTAATTTTGAAACATTTTTGTAAACGGCACTTGAAATTTTGAAAGATTTATGTTTATGTTTGCTTGTGGACACGCGCTAGAAGTGGAATTAGAAAACTACCCTTTAGAATATGTCTACTATGCTTTATTTAAAAGTTTTAATAATTTGAGTTGCAAGATTATGCAACGTGGTGTAGGTAAAGAAGCTGTGACCGACCCCGACCCATATCTAAACGCCAGGTGCGCTACTACTGGCTACTACATACGTCATAAAAATGACCTACCTATAGGCACAGAATACTTAATACTTAGTACTACGTACTATAGGTGTAAACCTATAGTTTAGTTGGCTAACCTGTAAAAAACCTTAGATCACAATAAATCAAGTCAAATGATTGAAACAAGTTTTCTTGTTTTTTTTCTAAGACTTAACTAGGTATCTTTTGTTATTGCTTGATAACAGTGACACACCAACCCCTATTGTAGCTTTATACCTTTATTTAACTCTTTAAACACGTAATAGTTAAATATATCGCACATTAAACTAGCTAGGGGCTAACAAAGATAGTGGTCACTGATACACAAGGCACAAACAACCTTGGTCACGTACAATAAAGTTCACTTTTAACCCAGCAATAAGGCCTAGCAGCCCCGGTGCACACCTGTCGTGATCCGTGGGAATATATTTATAAGGAAGGACCTTGTGTGACGGAATTGAAACTGCAATTTTATTTATGTATCTGTTGCTTACTGTTGTACTTATATAAAAAAAAGGAAGATTGACAAAATAAATACTCATATGCAAATTGGTATATGCAGCCCAAAACGGACACAACCAGGTCAATTTTCCTTAGACAAGGTACCTATATGTTACTTCCTCAGATTATAAAACAATAGGGTTACCTACTTCTGTAATTATTCTGAATATTGCACGCACGATGGCAGATGACCATATTGTCAGTTCACGCTTTATTATAAGTACTTTTCATGGTTTATACTGTAATAAACAGAGCCTACCTAGGGTGCAGTTTTGTTGAAAAACAAGTTAGATAAAGTGAGATGGTTAAATATAAGATCCTAACAATCTGCTACCTATTATATTATTATTTTTAACTCTGTCGCTGTTTTCTGACTAATTACGTTGCGGGATCCAAGACAGTTGAATCGTTATTCCGGGACCCGTCGAGCTTTATTGCTTTGGCGCTTTTCTGGTGGTCGCCATTGTTGATTCTGTCTTATAGGAGATGTGTGTGTGCAGTGGCCAGCGGTCTGGGAATAGTAAAACGGGCTAGTCACATTTAAAAAAATCTGCTACCTATGTACCTAGTTCTAATAGTCAGAAAGGTACAGTCAGCAAAAGAGATAGATATGCAGGTCATCGGAAATGGTTAAAGTTTACTTAGAAACCGATGGATGTTTTCGAGTGAAATTTAATTAAATCATTGTAATGTTTATTCTCTATTAATTTTATTTTATTTTATTCAAAAACATCCATCGGTTTCTAAGTAAACTTTGACTATATCTGACGACCCTGCATGCCTATCTCCTTTGCTGACTGTAGATGTAAAAGAAGTATTAGGCCAAAGGAATCCTCTAGCCTCATCGTTCGACCACTCAATAAGCTTTCAAAGTTGGTTCAACAATTCTCACGCAGTAAGGTGAACTCTAAACATTGACCCATCAATCTCATTTTTAAACTTTTTGTGATCCATCTCCCGCGACCCGGAAACAGCCCCGGATACGAGGTTTTTTCTCCAACTCCATACTCAATAAAAACGAGGTTGATAGTCAAAAGGAGTAGTTTTTGTAAGCACCTGTTTCCATGGGAACTCTTGTGGGATACAAAAACTGTACAGATTATAAGCGGAAATAAGTATTGGGGCAACTTTAATAAAAATGTATGTCCATTTTAGGGTTCCGTACCTCAAAAGGAAAAAACGGATTACTTTGTTGTACGTCTGTCTGTCTGTGAAGACCCTTTATCTTGAGAATGTGTCGAATTGAAATTAAAGTGAAACTTCTAAGTTAACGTGAAAAATAGCTACGGTCGTTTATGCCGCAAAAAACGTATATTTCGACACTCTTAGGCTAAGAACTCACGATGCGGTTTTTACCCGCGTCCGGCTGCGGTTGCGGGCCCGCAGCTTCTGTAGAATGCAGACATATACCTACCTATGTAAAAAATAAAAGCACATTTCACGACGCGGTTTACGCCCGCGGTGTGCGCGGTGTATTCGGCTCCCGCTGCGGGCGCGGGCGCGGGTGAAAACCGCATCGTGAGTAATTCTTAGCTTAAGAGTGTCGAAATATACGTTTTTTGAGGCATTTTGGGAATCAACATTTATAGGGTACCTTTGGCAAAAAATATCGTCTTATACTACAAGTACAGGAAAATGTCTTAAAACGATAGTACCTACATTTATAATAAAATTATAAAAAATATAGTATTTAAGTACGTAATCAATCATCGAGGAAATATGCGCGGTCATAATTGTATGGGTGACCAAACCACGGAATTTGAACGGAACCCTCGGTGGGCGAGTCCGACTCGCATCACTTGTAGTTACGGTTTTTTTGGTTTGCAGAGAGAGAGAGTTAAGAAAGTAAAACTTAGTTTTTACCCGACTGTAAAGTTATTTAAACAATTTATCAAAAGCATCACTAAAATAATTTTTCCGCGATGCAAAGTAGAAAGATCTGTTGCCGTAAACCACGTCATTTTCATCCATAAAAATAGGTTGTTTAATGTTTTTGTGTCTCTATTTCTTTTTTATCTTATCGCTTTTTGTTTCCTAAAAGTCCCATACCAAACTTTACAAACAACAACAATCTAAATACGCCTCTACAGAAGTTTGTTTATGCACCTATACACATCCAAAAATGTTGCTTTGGGCAAAATCATCCCCTCATTAATCTTACAAACAGATAAATTATCGATTAAGAAGACAAGCTGTCCGGCCACGGGCCGTGAGAAAGCGAAGTTCCTTTAGAAAAAAATTGAGGGTGCTCCATCCCGAAGATTTGTGTATAATACAACACGCCCCATGTTTGTAGCCTATGTCCGGCGGAAGGAAGCAAGCCTGTTGTTGTATTTTGTAAGAAGTGTATCAAGCAACTGTGGAGAGCTTCATCGCTGGTTTGGTTAAAAAATATAACACTTTATTATCTATACCAATCATGGATGGTAATTAACAACTTTTTTGTATAAAGCCCGTTCTGCGAAATACGAATCCGATAGTCACCACATCGTAACCGAATCGTGAGAAAACGCAACCTTGTGAGGTAAAAAATGAAGGGTGCTTGATCCTAAATAATAAAAGATTAATCTTTACAATACGTAAGAGGGTCGAACCCTCTGTAGGTATAGGAACTTGTCGGAAGGAAGGATACGAGTCCGTTATAATTTTTGTGTTAACATGTACTTATTTAAAAATATTCTTTGTCATGCAGATTACAGGCAAAGTTGAAATAAGATTTCATTATAAGAGGCACGGTACTTCATAAGCTAAACAAAGAAGTTAGTTACCATACCATTAGTCGAACAACTCCTTAGCAAAGAACATGGAAGTAGGCCCTCTTGTCCTAACAACATAGTTGGGTAAAGGGTAATGATGTCACTTTGAAATGAATAAATACTTAAATACACAGTCAATTGAGTTGGAAAATAAGTGAAGTCACATTAGACTAATGCCATACAAAATGTTAACTTACTGTCAGCACTTCCAGCATCTACTCTATGCCTATTTAAGGCGCTAACAAGCGACTTTTACAGATTTTAAACTGATAATCACGTCAAAATGTGTAGTGTAAATAATTTGAAAAAATATGTTAAACTAGAACATTCTCTTAATCATTTAGTATGTGAATATTTTTGATTAAGTTCATATTCAATACTTTAATTAACTCCTGAAGTTGTGTCTGACGCGGACATAACATTGATAATCACACAAGATCTATCAGGTAAGTATATTTAAACGAAACTTTCACTATCTTACAGACAATTTTACTATCTATCTTTTAGTATAAGCCTTTTTTTAAATTAAAGAATACTATCATTTATTTAATTTTTTCGACTAAACTTTGAGAGTTTTGGACGCAGCGCATACGATTTTCTGGTCGCTCAAGGTCGCCGGCGTAAATCGTCGCCTTAAGGGGCTATTAAACGACTTTTACAGATTTTAAACTGACAATTACGTCAAAATGTGCAGTGTAAATGATTTGAAAAAAATATATGTTAAACTAGAACATTCTCTTAATCATACAAAAAGTGAATATTTTTGATTAAGTTCATATTAAATAGTTTAATTAACTCGTGAAGTTGTGTCTGACGCGGACAAAACATTGACAATCACACAAAATCCACCAGGTATAATTATCCGAAACTTACACTATCTTACAGACAATTTTATTATCTATCTTTTAGTATACGCCTTTTTTTTTAATTTTGTAAGAATACTACTTTTATTTAATTTTTTCGACTAAATTTTGAAAGTTTTGGACAAAAAAAAAATCACAATCACAACAACAACAACAATCACAATCACGTCAAAATGTGCAGTGTAAATGATTTGAAAAAAATATATGTTAAAGTAGAACATTCTCCTAATCATTTAATATGTGAATATTTTTAATTATATTCATATTACATAGTTTAATTAACTCGTGAAGTTGTGTCTGACGCGGACAAAACATTGACAATCACACAAAATCTACCAAGTATAATTTAAACGAAACTTACACCATCTTACAGACAATTTTATTATCTATCTTTTAGTATACGCCTTTTTATTTTAAGTTAAAGAATACTACTTTTATTTAATTTTTTCGACAAAATTTTGAGAGTTTTGGACGCGTCCGTTCTGCGTCCAAAACTCTCAAAGTTTAGTCGAAAAAATTTAATAAAAGTAGTATTCTTTAATAAAATTGTCTTACTTATATTAAGTAAGCAAGTATTAATAATACTTACTTAATATAAGTCTGAAAATGCAACCAGCTTTGTGCGCACGTGGTGATCAATGCTCGTGCCTTTGCCCTGTAGCGAGCCAATAATAGCCTAGTATTTCTTATTTCAAGCCTTTTTAGTGTTTTCCGTTTCCGATTTCATTCTCACCAAACTGACTATTGAAGAAAACATCCAAAATTTGTACCCGCAAAATGAACATCATTCAAATCATATTGACCGAATCGTGAGAAAAACCTGCATCATCCTGAAGCAAAAAACTTAGGGTTGTCCTAAAGATGTTATTTGTATAATACAAAGTGTACGAACCCCTCTTCAGAGTCCGGGAAGGAAGGAAGCGACCCGTTACGATTTATGATAAACTCCTCATTTATTGGAACAGTTCACACGCACTGTTAGCGATTGTAATACGGAAAGGATATGACAGTTTTTGTTTAATTTTATACGAATTTTAGTAGGATGTGAATTGATATACTTGCCTAGGTACCTACTTGAAATTGAGGGATAAAGCAGCTACTTCAGCAGAAGCGTGTAGTTTAGATATCGCGTCTTATACTTAGGTACTAATGCTCTACACTAGTGTCCGACCGAAGCTTTGCCCTTGGCTTCGGTCACCTTCGGTCAAAAAAAAACACCATAATTATAATAAATTTAAGCCAATCTTGAACTCTTCTTCTAAGGGTTTTTAAGCCTTAGGTTTCGGTAACTTGCATAATTGCAGCATTTTATTGCGAATCGAATGCGTTTTAGACTTACCAAATACTTACATATTTTCTCACGACCGAATATTTAGGTAAGTCCTTACTGGTTTTATATTTTTCAACGATTGACGCTGATGGGCAGATATAGAGAAGCACTTATACCATCTGGTCCTTCCTCGTTCCCTAATTCCCAGGTCATCATGTTAATAAATTAATTATAATTTGGACAAACTGTAAGTTCTCACCGCCTCGCCCCGACGCCGGAGGACGTCAGCGACATGTGACATTCTAATTATTCACCATTCATTAGGCTCATCACGCGATTGCGTGGAATATCGTCACACTTGGCCGATCCCATCGCTATCGTCATTTGCAGTTTATTACTACCACCGCTATTGTAATTTCAACCTTAAGTTAAATGTGTTCACATGGCGAATGCAATTTGAAAAACCGCAGGACCAATTTTGTTCTAGCTACAGTCCTGGCTAAGTGACTGATGCGTTTTTATAAACATTATAACAATAACATAAGGTTCATTTTAACACAGGTTCTTGTAGATAAGTTTGTAAATATGAAATGCTACCGTGGGAGAAATGTCTGGCAGTCTAATTAAATTTTGATCAGGTCATACGTTCGAAGTCAGAGTAAAGGTCGCTTGAACACCTGGATGCTCCAACATGAATGTTTACGGAAATAAATAGAGAGTATTTTAGAACTAAATATGTAAGTGAGGATATTAAACTTTATCTATTTGTATGAAGGCATGTATTGTGTTTAGTACTTTTAATAGACTGTTTGGCGTAGGGGATCCTTATAGGAAATAAAATAAATGGTTCAAGGATTGTCTTTAATAGGAATCAACCTTTCTAACAAAGCACCCTTTTCATTGTTAAACAAGTGAGTAACTTAGTCATGAGTTGTTTTGATCAAAGGGACTTTGCTACTAAAAAGTAGTAAAATCACACAAAACTAAAACTCTATAAAAAATTTGACCACCACAAAATAACGTAAGTTGCAAAAACTGAAGTGCATAGTAAACAATCGAATGGGACATAGCGTCACAAGGAACCCTTTGCACCTATCACACATTCCCACACTCCGTGGGAAAACACACTCACCCCCTACCATAAAGTACCACAATTACCTGCGAACACACGACGACAAAAAAACTTGAAACTTCATACTCTACCTTCCCTTTACGCTACGTTACACCCATGAAGTTTCAAGTTAAACGAGCAGTTTGTAGTGTAAATAATTATGGAACTTCATGGAAAGGTGCAAGTTCATAAAGTATGGGGTTTTTTTTGTGTGGATTCGGGACGAAATGTTTGCGGTTTTTGATGTGCGTGCGTACGGTCGCATTCCCATAGTATACAGGATAAAGGGAGCACAGGTGTAGCTTCACTCGTTAAGCTATTGTTTAATTTTATATTGCAGTCTAATGTCTGTAATTTGCGTTAGTAATTTGAGGATTTAATGTTTGTAATGAATGTGTAGGTCGGTAATTAATTTGTTTTATTTTTATTATTAAGTATTTAAATTTTTAAGAATTATTAAAAAAGTAGGAATGTTATAGATTGAGAACAACGGATTAACTCACTGTGCCATCGAAACTAGTCGGACGAACCCGACAACACAGTAAGTTAATCCGTTGTTCTCAATCTATAATGTGTAACAATACTCACGTTACGTTTAATGAATAAGTAGGAATGTATTTGACTTGATGATTTGCACATTTTACCAAATTATTTCAGTTTAGATTCTTTAAAATATTTTCAGTATTAACATATGATTTTTACTTTTGTCCTTTGCATAAAATGTATTACCTTTTATGTATTTACTTTTTACAAACCTCTATGTATCTACTTTATTAATAAACAAACACTTACTCCACTTACAATAATTACAAACAAAACACAATTACTCCAAAACAATAACCACCCGGAATCGAACACAAAACAACCGACACACTATAACCACTGCACCCGAACTCTCCATTCACAACGTTCCCCATTAGAGCGAGAGGGCACGAAAACAAAACATTCCGACACAGTTCCCAGCGCATCAACTCCTATGAGAGAAAGAGATAGGTATAGTTTCACTTTTCAATTCATAAACGGGATAGCAGGATACAGGGCAATTGAAAAATTTTGCTTGTACAGTTGCGTGTGAGTATCCGTATAAGGTGTTCGGCCACCGTCCAGTGAAGACGTGTCGTGAGGTGAATTAAATAATTAAATTGTGAAGTGACGAAATGCCGTGCAGTGAGGATGATGACTCTCAGACCGGGTTCTCTGAACCCACCCAGGGGATGTCCAAGGCGGAATTGCGAAAGGTGAATAAATTGTTGTGTTTTAAATATTACTAGTGAAAATTCGGACTGCGCAGAAAAATCATCGTGAATTACGTAATTAAGTGATTTTTTACTTTCGTTATGTGAAATGTGTTGATTGTTTTGGAAGTTTCCGAACCCTAGAAATATACTACGAATTATAAAATAATATCAATTAAAAGTTTCATTGAGATTTTTTAAAAGAGTTAAAATTATTTTGAACAATACAGGTGTGGTTTTAAACGTGAATTTCATAACTTTCAGACAAACAAACCAATAATGGAGAAAAAACGGCGCGCGCGCATTAACAACTGTCTCAACGAGCTCAAGGATCTCCTCATCGATGGCACTGATAAAGATGTAAGTTATTTAAAATATTCTTTGTAGTGTTCCCTCCTTCTAATTTAGATAAAAATAAACGGTTATTACCTACCAAAGTAAGCAAGATGGAAAACATTAAACCAATTGACTGTCTCATCCTGTCAAAATAACTAAACATCGAATAAAACCTACCTTTTTTGAAGTCTGTAGAAATAGAAATCAATACCTTTTCGAACCCTTTCTAATGAAAACCAAATTCCAATAAGAATCTAGCTAACAATAAAATTCTAAAAATGAATGTCTTACTTTACAGCCAGCGCGCCACTCCAAGCTAGAGAAGGCAGATATTCTGGAGCTCACCGTGAAGCACCTTCAGAAGATGCAGCGTCAACAGCTAGCAGCAGCCATCGCTGCTGACCCGGCCGTGCTACACAGATTCAAGGCCGGCTTCAGCGACTGCGCCGTGGAAGTCAGAAGATACCTCTCACGTCTCGCTAGCGTGCCTACAGGCCTAAGGCATAGGCTCGGAAACCATCTGACGTCCTGCGTCGGGGGTATGGAAACCCTCCAGCCCAGGGACTACGCCCCTCTAGTCCCGGACCCACTAAGGCTAGACGACGAAAGACCCAGCGCGTTCCATTTCGTAAGGTCCACCAGACCCACAAGTCCTCCCCTCAGTCCACTATCCTGTGATTCCGCCTGCGACTCCTCCACTGAACTTGAAACACCACCACGGCCCGTCCAAACATTCCCCTTTCCCACTCCACCGAGCAGATCAGCCTCAGACCAGGACACCAGCCCAGAAACACAAAAACCAACAGTATCCTCAACTACAATATCCCCAGAAAGTAGACTAGAGTCTTTAAGGATTAAGAAATACATGGAACCGTTGTCAATAGTGATAGATGTGGAAAATTATAAAATAGGGATCGACGCGTCTCCTAAGCGAGCGGTAGACTACTCAGTCAGACATAAGTTAAAACGGCCAGTCGTGGACTTGACTGGGCCCGCCCCAAAGATTCTTAAGACGGAAGAGAAAATAGTTCCCGAAATCTACAGGACACCTGAGAAATCAGCATTTACGAGGGTTTCAGAAAGGATACCAAATGTCCCTCATAAGAAGCTGACGATACCTGAAAGTATACCATGTGTGAGTGAGAGACCCTTAGAAATTCCTTTTCGGCCATTAGCACCTCGAACTGTGATAAGCCACACTGCGACGTCGCTCGCGCAGTCTTCTCAAAGAGAACCTCCTAGAGATGTAAAGGTGGAAGCAGACACTAGTTCTAGATCGCCAAAACAGGGTTCTTCTACAAGTACCGAAATGTGGAGACCTTGGTGATAACAGCTTATTGTTTGTAAACGGAGAGATAATAGAGGAAGTCGGGACCAGGTTTTACAAGTGGCCAGTTAACTATATTGATTTAAGAAGATATTAAGCTTTAAACCTCCTTTTATGGAAAACTGCTTTCAAAAATTGATCTGCATAATAATTTTTGAAAGTTTTAGAATTAAGAAAAAGAGAGTTATTTGAATATGTTTTTGGAATGATTAGAGAGGAACTTAGGAATACCTACAACCTCGCAAAAGTGCCTATATATATTTAAGAATGTACCTGTTGGTATTGTTTTTTTTTTACATGATATTAAATATTTTTTAATATTTGTTTGCAATTGATTGTTTGATTTTTAACCTTGTACCTATGGAGATTAATCTTAAATTATGAATAACAGTATTGCCTAATTAATATGGTGGTAATAATTATACTAATTTTTTTATCATTATGAATCTTTACTCATGAAGTTACTAGGTACAAACAGGACTAAAGCTCCTCTTGCGGTGGGTAAGATACTAAACAAAAATGAAATGCAAAAATATGGTTTTTATTGGCAAACACATCACACCAAAGTAGAGAACAAAGCTAACGCCATTATCAAATAATAGTGCAACATCATTTAAATAGCCACAATATTAAGTAAACTTCACTATTTCTATCATAAAACTAAAGTAACAATAGTACTGGTAAAAAATAAACAATAATTTTCATAAATTAGAATATAGTTATGTATTTAAAATAATACATTTTTCATGGTGCACAAACTCACAGATTCATTCTCTCATAATTTAAACAACTAAAAATGTTGAAATTGTAGATATTACATAATTTGGACGGATTCAATAATAACAATAATTATATATCTAATATTAAATTATGTATGAAGAGTGGAAGGGTTGACCACAGGCCAATTACTGAAATATTTCATTTTTTTTATTAAATACTATGTGCATTTGTTTACCGACCTCCGCCAACAAATGCCCGTGGGGAGTACCCACGACATTAGTGCTTTTCAGTCATTAAGGTAGAAATTGCTATAAAGTAATTCACGGAATAGATATAAGATAAATGCACTAGATAATATCAGACGAAAGAAGTCGTAGGCCACGAATTCATGATTTATTGTGTTATTATGCAAAAATCGTTGTTAGTACCCAAAATCTCCCTAGCAATGGGTTCTAAATTTAAAATACTAGCAGTTTTAAAATTATTTTATTAAAAAGCTAAGTCAACTATTGTTTTTAGTATTAAGTATTGCCAGAAAATGATCAATTTACTTGCCTACCAAAAAAATTGGTTGTCTGTTAAGTCGGTTTACGGACGATAGTTTTATGTGTTAACGTCATAAAGAAACATAATGGCTAACATATATAACATAAGCAAATAATGGCTTCCGTCGAGGTGGGCGGAGCTTATTGCTTGGGCCGATCGTGCCTCTCTATCGCTTGTTCCACGCTCTCGCTTGCACGCTCAGGCTCAGGCGGAACGTGACACTTTTTCGTGCGTGCAGCCGGTGTTTATCGATTTATAAGACGTTATCATCACGTCAAAAAAAATCCTTTTGATATTACATTTTATACCAAATAAAACAATTATAATATATTTTCGTTACCACTATGAGTATAAACATAAAATTGCAAGGTAAATTTTAACAATACAATTCTAAACTACTGCAATTACAGATGATACAATGACATCCTCACATTCAAGGGCGTCGCCAAGGGGGGGCGGTAGGGGCTGCTGCCCCCCCCTAGAGATTCCAAACGGTTCATGTGCCTTTGACTGTATTTAAAATTCATACTTTTCCTATCCACCAAATATCAATTTGCCCCCCCCTAGGCCATCAGCTGGCGAGTCCTGGCGACGCCCTTGCTCACATTCTTAAAACATGTTCGAAGTAAAGTTCGATGAAAGTGCGATTGTACCTAGCTCTCAGGGATAAAATGTAAACAACTTAAAACATTGTGGAATGCAAAAAATAATATGAGTATGAGTAAATTCGTGAATTAAATAAACAATGGCAATAAAGAGACGGATTGAAAATGGCGCCGCTTATCGTGTCCTCTCAGTCGTTCGCTATAATGTGCGAGCGAAAAGGCATGATAAGCTTCTTTCTTTGACCGCCATTTTTAATTCTTATTTAATGGCGCGAGATATATTACTTACAGTACTTTCGTGTAAGTATATTCACTTTTTGTTAAGGAAGTCTTTTCTCTGCTGCTGTAGTTTCTGCTCCAATAGCGTGATTTTCTCTTGGTACTTGCCAGCTTCTCGGGTTAAAGCCTGGATGGCTGAGTCCTTTCGAGCCACAGCTACTTTTACCCTAGACAGAAAAAAAAATTGTTTTTTTTCCTTGCACAACTGTCGGAATCGATTATTTACTATGAAAAGCTAAAGCTGGGTACTGACCGGCGTTACGGGGCGTAATGTAACGTTTTACACAGCGCACGTTCGTGCATACGGGGAAACGCGGCTCGCTGCGAGTGCTCCACCCCTGTGTCGGTTTTTTGGCGAATCCTTTGAGTGTTACGCGCTTCAGTCAGTACCACAAAGTACTTTGTAAGTCGCAGCGAGTTGTCACGAGCACACGTGGCACAAGTGTCGATTCTAGGTACTTCGAGCCTTTATTAGTTATGATAGTGATTATTTGTTGTTAAAAAGATGAAATGGGACAAAAAGAAAACTCGAGAGAACGTTTCTGTTTTTAAACAAGTTTGATATCAAATAAAGTTTCCATTTTTTCTTCTTAATTTGGATTATACAATAATTGAGTAAAATCAAAGATCCAACTAAAATTCGTCGTCCGACATCTTTATTCATATTCTCATCATCGAGTGGCAACGAATCTGTAGCACGGGCGAGCAAAGAGTTCTAAACGAGCATGTTACACGCAGTTTAGAACACGGCGTAGCGTAACATGCTCTCTGCGAATGGTACATTACGGCCCGTAACACCGGTCAGTACCCACCTTAAAGTTTGTTTTTAAGAAACTCTGGAATTCCTGGACCGTTTCCAAAAAGTATTTCACTGATAAAAAGTGACTCTATTGCCTAGTGTCACAGGATATATTTTATAATAGTCTTGATCGAACGAAGTCGCGGGCAGATGCTAGTATTATCTCCTATATAATAAAAAAACTTTTTACTAAAAAGAGAACCGCCTTTAAAAACTAAAAAGTGATAAATAACTTTAGCAGAACACACATGACTTTAGTTTCGGAAGTCGATGGCTTCGTTCTGTTTGTTGTTTTGTATTGCCATCTTTTTTTTTTTAAGTTTGTTAAAAAATGAATCGTTATTCGTTAGTCTCGCTAAAACTCGAAAACGGCTGTGTTATGAATGTGGGTAACTTTAACTAACTAGTCAATAAACAGTCTGCGTTGAGTTGCCTTGTTTCATTGACGTGTCCCGTATTTATCACTGGCGACGAGAGCGGTGCTACCGACACATCTACGCGTGTTAACATTTTGTTAAAAATGCCAATTGCCTTTAACCTTTTAATTGAGCAAGTAACAATTGGGAGGCGTATATTCGACGAGTCAATCAATTAATTACATTGAATAATATTGACGAGACGTTAAAATTAGCAACTTTAGTGGCGGTGGTAGGCGCGGAGTGTTACGAATTGATGTGTGATTTGTGTGCTCCCGACACGCCTTAATCGAAATCATTTGATCAAGTAGTTGCACTAGTGAAGGAGCACCTGGAACTAGACAGGTCGGAATTCGCCGAGAGGCATTCTTAGAGTAAGGCGATTGACGTAACATTTTACGATCAAAATAACAGCAAACAATATGCTACAGAGCACTCAGTTTCTCAGGGCGGGACGGACGACAAAGATGAATTCTTTGATAGGGGGCGGGTATCGCGGCGCGGTCTCCACGGTCAACTCCGCCGTCCACGCCACCTGCTACTGATAACACTTGTCGCGTGCGCAGGAAAGCGGCTATTCGTTGTCAAGAAATTCTTAAGAATATGTAAACACTTTGTAACCTTTTCATGTTATGTATATGAATTGGTATTGTTGTATTCTAAGCATTATATCACTAGCGTATTGTTTGTAACTTATGTTTTTTCTTACGAGTATATTTAAATGCGTGTTTGGTATTATTCGAAAAAGATTTCTGTGCCAAATTTGGGAAGGAAAAGTGTTATGTATGTGGGTAACTTTAACTAATTAGTCAATAAACAGTCTGCGTTGAGTTGCCTTGTTTCATTGACGTGTCCCGTATTTATCAGGCTGGCCCGATTTGGCTAATTTTGGTTTTGAAATATTTGTGGAAGTCCAGAAAAGGTTTATACGGTGAGAAAATAAAAAAAAATCACAAAAAAAAGGTAGGTAGAGACAGACAACATCTGTCAGGTCAGGGGGCCAAGTCTGCTATTTTTATAATTTCGTCATTCCAACACGATCCCATTGTCATTTTGCTAAAAGTTCGTAATCTGCTAAATTCATAATGGTCGATCAATGGTCGGTCGAATTAAAAGCAATGACTGCACAATGACGTTCTAATGGTAGGTCACTAATCAAAGGAACTGTCAAAATTGTATTCTATTCAGTTGTTATTTTGTACGAGATTACCGTTCTATATCATTTCTGTCAATGGCGTGTCAGTGGTTGACCATTGGAAAGTCATAATGACGCCATTATATTAGTAGATTACCAAACTTGTCAAAAATCAACAATTATGAAATCAATGATAGACCATTCTGGCACTATTGTAATAGCAGACTTGAGGCCCAGATAGTATGAATCATAATTTTATGAGGCGTATTCAACGTTTGGGATTTACGGCCAATTTTGAGTAACCGAGAGCCTTTACTCAAGAGCCGATTCCGTGGCTAGCTGACAGAAGACGTACAGCCATTGAATATACAATTAGAAACATTTGAAAAGATGTACTAAGAAATTATTATTTTAAATGCCACTCTTAGCGGTTCTGAAGAGGTTTTTTTATAGGACAAACTTGCGTAGATTATTGTAAAAAATCAATACTAACTTGGCATAAAGCTGGTGCATCTGTTCCTCGTGTGTCTTCTTCATATCTTCTATCTCTTTCTTGAACGCGTCTACCTTGCCTCTCCAAGACTCTTCACAGCTTGCTCTTACTTGTTCTGCGCGAGCTTCCAGCTGAGTGTTTTTCTACAGAAACAGTAAATTATGATAAATTAACTTTTCAATCGCCCGTGGGGTGTCCGGGCTAGAATAGCACCCCCCCATTTCATCCCGAGGGTGTCGTCGAAGGCGACTAAGGGAAAATCCGGAAGTCGGGCAGCAGCGG
Organism: Charanyca ferruginea; assembly: GCA_947361185.1. NCBI lineage: Eukaryota > Metazoa > Arthropoda > Insecta > Lepidoptera > Noctuidae > Charanyca > Charanyca ferruginea. The sequence goes on along the minus strand of OX376070.1, from coordinate 20,633,351 downwards.
CTTCCGTGTACTTAACAACCTCACTGCGATCCCCAAGACGCCTGCCAAGCGTGGGGATTATGGCAACGTCCCCCCTTTATGGGGGAGGCCTTTGTTCAACAGTGGACGTCTTCAGGCTGGTGATGATGATGAACTTTTTAATGGTGTCTCAAGAAATGTATAAAGAACAATGGCGAAATCGTAGTTGACTTAAATTTGAGCGTCTAAAAGTGACTTACATACGAAAGAAATTACATTATTTTTCTACGATTTTTCAAAGTATCACATTAACCAGTTAGGGCCGAATAAAAAAAATATGTTAAATGAAAACTTATTTGACTTTTCATTATCGTTTAGTGTTGCCATTTTATATTTATTCTGCCAAGTGACAGTAGGTACTTAAAGCATTTAAAGTATTGTAATCAATTTTAGTTTGTTATTACAATTAAACGGAGTAAGTAAATGAATACAGTTTATTTCCAAGTGTAGGTTTCTTGCAGGTATGTAAAAATACTGAGGTATAAAAATAAATCAATTAGTTTCGTATAATGACTAGCAAAAAGACTGTAACCCAAATCTAAAAATAATTGCTTGGTAATTGACACAGAGTCAGACAGATCTGTCTATGCACAGAGTAAAAACGATATGATCGATGTATACATGTAGTAGATACCTATTGTATACATAAGGTAAGGCCAAAGAGTATTTATAACCACTGGGATTACCAACCTTAAACAATATTTTTACAAGACATTTTATTCTGAATTAACTAGGTAAAGAAAATACTAATGCGATATTGCCTTTTTACTTCCTCAATTTGGAATATAAAAGTTACCATAGACATAACCTACAAAAGTTCATGACTGAATATCTATTATTCTCGGCCTTCTTGAACAAAATCTTGCACAAACTAATTCAGAAGGTGACGCTGAATTAAATAAGATATTTTTCATTTAAAGACGTAGGAATTTAATCTCAACTAAAACAATGTATGGGCGGCTGCCATTGTTATTTAAACTGATATGGAATTTCGTCAATGTATTCTTATTGATAAAATTAAGCAGCACGTTGCTGCTCGTTGTGGCGTTTTATAGGTGAGGCCTTTGTTCAACAGTAGACGTCTTCCGGCTGATGATGATGATGATGATACTTAATGTTTTTTTCACGTGATAACGTCTTATAAATCGATGAACACCGGCTGCACGCACGAAAAAATGTCACGTTCCGCCTGAGCCTGAGCGTGCAAGTGAGAGCGCGGAACAAGCGATAGAGAGGCGCGATCAATAAGCTCCACCCACCTCGACGGAAGCCATTATTTGCTTATGTTATAATTATGTTAGCTATTATGTTTTTTTATGACGTTATCACGTAAAACTATCGTCCGTAAACTGACTTTACAGACAGCCATTTTTTTGTTATAATATTCTAGGCTTGTGTTTGGCCGCAACTCACCTGATCTTAAGTGATGATGCGGCCTAAGGTAGAGCGCGCTTGCTAAGGAAGAACCGGTTTACTCGTGCCTTGAAGATACCCAGATTATATGAGAGAGGCGGGCAATGAATTCCAGTCTGAATGAATTCCAGAATTCCGAGTTGCCGGCTTTCAGCAAGGTTTTTGAAAAGATTATGCTTGATCAGATGCTTGCTCATTTTAACACAAATGACATATTACACGATCTACAGTATGGTTTCACCAAAGGGCGTTGTACGACGACTGACGCCGGTGTCACTTTATTAAAACACATATTTACTGCGTGGGAAGAGGCACAAGATGCCATAGGAATCTTTTGTGACCTCTCCAAGGCATTTGATTGCGTAAATCACGAGACATTACTTCTGAAACTTGAGCATTACGGACTAAGTAAACTTGCGCTTAGTTTAGTAAAATCTTATTTAAATGATAGACAGCAGCAAGTTCAAATAAACGGGGTGAATTCACATGGTTTAAAAGTACAAATGGGAGTTCCACAAGGCTCAATTTTAGGTCCTTTCCTCTTTTTAGTTTATATTAATGATCTTCCCCGGTTATTCAAAAACCAACCACAAATGGTGTTATTTGCCGATGACACGTCATTAATTTTTAAAATAAATAGACGGGCTCAAAATCTTGACAACGTAAATAACGCCTTACTTGAGGTACAAAAGTGGTTCACACTAACAATTTAGTATTAAATGGAAAAAAAAAACTAAGTGCATCAAATTTGCTTTGCCAAATGTCAAAAATAGTGAGTGTGACATAGTATTGAATAAAGAGAAACTGGAATTCGTCGATAAAACGTTTTTCTGGGAATGACGCTCGACTCAAGGCTACAATGGGGTCCTCATTTAACATCTCTCGCAGGACGGCTAAGTTCGGCAGCATATGCTGTCAGAAAGATCCGGCAATTTTCTGATGTGGATACCGCGAGACTGGTCTATTTTAGTTACTTTCATAGTATAATATCGTACGGTATTTTATTGTGGGGACGAGCTGCAGACAACGATTCTATTTTTATTCTGCAGAAAAGAGACATCAAAGCGATTTACAATCTGCGTATGCGCGATTCTCTAAGGGAACTGTTTAAGGAAATTAACATAATGACGGTGCCTTGTCAATACACCTATGAAAACATCATGTACGCTAGAAAACATCTGCATCTTTTTGATAAAAGAGGTGCCAGACATACTTATAATACTAGAAATAGGGACCAACTAGTTCAACCAGGTTTCAGACTGGCTAAAGTAGATTTGTCTTTCATGGGGTACTGTTTAAAGTGTTACAATAAAATACCTTCCCACATTGTTTAACTAAATGAGACAAAATTTAAGTCTTGTATTAAACGCACACTATGCATCCGAGCATATTATAAATTGAGTGGTTACATCACTGATAAAAATGCTTGGCTGGATCTAGCTCCACAGCCATAAGGGTTCATAGATTAATTGATTAGCATTTTTAACTATTTTTGGAGCTGCTGAAGATGTAGATCTATATTATGTTTGCATTGTATAAACTCAATGTGTTAGTATTATATAATTTTTCGTAGCACATACATGTGAGCACTATGTTCTTTAAAGCTACTATTTACGAGGTATACCTCTCATTGACTTGAATATGCCCTGGCGGTTGGGAGAGTCATGCTCACTTGAATGTCTCGCTGCCGGTGGCGCATGTGTTGGATCATTCGGTTCCCTTCAAAATGGTTGAGCTAAATGGTGCCGATCCTTGCGTCACGTTCGTGAACGGACGCCGTCGGTTGGGACTGGTCAATAACAAAGCAAAGCAGCGTTGCTGTTCCCGTATGAAGGGTTATGGATGCCGATGTCATTACAGGCATTTCAACTTTGTGTCTGGGATTTCAATGCCTTTGGTATTGCAGAATGTAATATAAGTATAGCACAGTATAAATATAAGTGCTACCGTACAGTAGCGACACGCCCCGCCTGCCTCCGAAACAGTATTGCTCACCTCTTCCCGCGTCAATCGTGCTCTCGAAACTGATAGTTCAAGCGGCGCGCACACACACGCACGTATTTGTACAGTCTGTTATTTTGATAGTAGTGTAGGTAATTAAATCGTTTCGTTTATATGGGGTGTCGTAAGTGTGCCTATAGGCAGGGGTGACCACTTAATATTAGGTGGACTGTCAGCTGACTTGACAGTCAATTACATTAAATAAAACTAGGATACACACCAATTAATACAAATTTTGCTTACCTCTGTCAAAACCCTGTTCCGCGTCTCCAACTGAGTTATGGTCACTTCTAATTCTGCGCCTATAATTAATTTTAATTATTTACTAAGAATGTCATCAAAAGTCGAATTTAAACTATTGAGTTTAAGTTTTTACAATAATACCAGTAGGGCTTGCATTACGTATTGACGTAATGCAAGCCCTACTGGTATTATTGCCTATTTTGCACACAAATTATATCCAAACGAATTATATTCATCGCCCATTTAAAATTTTTACAGTTTTTTAACTTGCACAGTTTCGATACAGGAATTAATTTGAAATTGAAGGCTAATTTGCAATTTAGGGCTTCCAATCGTGTGTTTTAAAATCTATACTTAATATTATAAATGCGAAAGTAACTCTGTCTGTTACGCTTTCACGATGAAACGGCTGAACCGATTTTAATGAAATTTGGCATGAAAACAGTTTGAATCCTCGGGAACGACATAGGCTACTTTTGAATCCGCGCCTTCGTCTATATCCACGACGAACGGACGAAGTCGCGGGCAATAGCTAGTATTTTCTATAATGGCGGCGCGCTGGTTGAATTGGTTTGTTCGAGGCGCTTCCGGCCGGGCCGTTACCGTGACGGAGCTGTAATAATGAGCGATGACCATTAAGCCAACACTATTTCTGGGATCAACCTGTATAATACGAGTAATTGAAGAGGGATAAAGTGATGATTATTATATTTATTTTGAAAGTTGAATAGGGTATTTTACCAAAAAAATCTAATTATTCCGTCAGATAGATATCCAAAAAATATTGGACACGTGTTTTTTCTTTTTTCAGGTAAACCAAAAAATTAAGACGATACAGTGCGTTGAAAACTCGTGTCACATCACTATGTCAGTACACTTTTACTGGCGAAGTGACGTCACCAACCCCTACTTATGATCTTTGATGCGTTTTATCTTCGTCAGTTTTTATTGATTTGATAAAACAAAAAATACGTATCCAATATTTTTCGATAATGTAACTGACGGACTAATTAGATTATTTTTGGTAAAATACCCTATTATGTTTATGAGAGATATAGTTTAACCATTTGACCCCTACGTTAAAAAAGTTAAAACGTGCCCTCGGCGTCAAGCTACGAATGACTACTCTATGGTATTACGTATAGAAGTCTGTCATTTAGTTGTGACCGTGATGTGCTGGGCATATTTTGGTTTGTCATCTATACCATGACCGTGGCAGTCAAAAGGTTATGTGTGTGTGTATGCCATAGTCTTGGAATAGTCTGTAGGATGTTGTACTTATTTTTTTAACCGACTTCAAAAAGGATCAATCCAATATCCGAATCAATTCGGATGTTTATATATATATATATTTTTTATGTATGTTCGGGCATAACTCTGTCATATATAGACAGATTTGCAAAATTATTTTTTTGTTCGAAAGGGGTTTATTCCGAAATGGTCCCATATAAATTTTACCAAAATCGATCCAGCCCTTTTTGAACAAAATCGTCAGTAAAAAAATACTTAGATGACGTTTTAGTTTCTTCAATCTTTGGAGAACTTACAATCTCTTTTAAGTGTGTCGCTTTTCTTAATAGATTTGGATGTTAAGGCAATACTAAAAAGCGAAAAATAATAAGTTAAAAAAAAAAAAAGAAAACCGCCTTCAAAAAAATACTAAAAGTGATAAATAACTTTAGCACATAACACACTTACTTTACTTTCGGAAGTCGGTGGCAATACAAAACAACAAACACAAAGCCACCCACCGATTTTCCGAAAGTGAAGTAAGTGTGTTCTGTGCTAAAGTTATTTATCACTTTTTAGATTCTGAAGGCGGTTTTCTTTTTTTTTAAAAAAACTTTTTTAGATCCAGAATACATGAAACGTATACGTCGTATACACCGAACTGATACGGACTTAAACCTTTCTTATATCCAGCGATGTAATACGGTCTTGCACTATCGTAGGATTAACCGGTTCAATACGCTAAAAGACTATTCTTATAATCAGACTGGATACTGTATAATTGCAAGTAATGTTTGAATTTCAAATGTTAATTTTACTTATTATTACTTTTACACCTGATGTACAGTCAACAGCAAAAGCAGATAATCAAAATCAGAAATTCAACACTAATGAACGGAGTTCGCGTCAGAACTGTGTGGCGTCGAAGTAATTCAAAAGTAAGTGTGTGACAATCACATACTTTTAATAAATAAACTAGTAATAAATTATATAAATTAGTGTTTGTAGCGACATCTATCGCACATGAAGCAAACTACAACCGACGTTTCCTAGATCGCGCAAGCAGAGTTATCCGCGACATTAGAATATATACAAGATCCCGACAACAACCGTCGGGCAGTAGCCCACCAGACACAACATCCGTCTGGTCGGAGGATCCTCCCTTTTCAATGGAGGATGAGGAACCTTACACTCTGTTCCTCATACCTCTAAACTGGTGACCCCGTACATGAACGTCAACGCAGCCTTCGTGCAGCTACTTCAAGAAGACGTCACTTCCTCAAGCTCTCGAGCAACGAGTCACACAGCCAGCCAGCATCCACAGCTTCAACGGGTATCCTGACCACCAGCATGCAGCGGACGCGCATACCTGGTCATCACCCTCAGCCTCATCAGCAGCCTTGGCACAGCACACTGCACTTCGGCCGGTCAGCAAGCAGAGACGCACTCTCCTGGTCGACGCAGCAGCCAGCCACTACGCAGCACTGCACCACTCCGACTCACTGGAGCAATATGTGCAGCAATCACTACGACTCACTGGAGTATCACCGCAGACAGTTCCGACTCACCGTGAACTACGCGGCATCCGGTTCCGACTCACTGGAACTCTCCACTGGCCCGGCAAGCATCACGAGATGTACGGACGACTCATCATGCTACGAGTATCGACCTCCGGTCTCGGAGGGGAGTGATGTAGCGACATCTATCGCACATGAAGCAAACTACAACCGACGTTTCCTAGATCGCGCAAGCAGAGTTATCCGCGACATTAGGATGTATACGAAATCCCGACAACAACCGTCGGGCAGTAGCCCACCAAACATAACACCTGTCTGGTCGGAGGATCCTCCCTTTTCTACGGAGGATGAGGAACTATACACTCTATTCCTCATACCTCTAAATGTTAGTAAATAAGTATTGAATTTCTGATTTTGATCATCTACTTTTGCTGTTGATTGTACACCACCTATATTCTTACAAATAAAATCATCATTTATTCATAAAATTTGAAAAAGTCATACATTTATCCTCAGTCTGTCGTATCCTAGCCTGCGCATCCTGGTACCTCTTCAGCGTGGCTTGCTCCGTCTCTGCCAGTTCCTTCAACTCAGCCTCGTATTGTTCCTTGTTCCTCCTGCAAAGAAGGTTCATAGTCATAGCAGTCGTATCGTTTGTTTAGGGGATTGAATTGACTGAAGGGGTTGTACAGATCGATTGGTAATGGTTAAGCAGCGCTTGCCGCGGTCATTCCGTGGATGGGTGCCCATCCGATTCATACCGAGATATGGCTTACAATGTTTCCCCCGAAACACGGAGGGGCGTACCTCGGAAAACGTTTAAAGCCGTTGGACGCGGCTGTCATACGTAGATCTTGATAGTAGTTAGGGGTAGTCAGAAGCCAGAAGTCTGTCAACCAACCCTACCAAAGGGTATCGTGGGGATGTGGAAGTCAGATAGGCAGTCGCTTCATGTAAAACAGTGATATTTAGCTGCACCCGGTTAGACTGGAAACTGATTCCAACATAGTTAAAGGCTTGGCAGATGATGATGATCCAGATTGCGTCACATTGACATTAAAAGTGTCAAAAGGGCAAGGGCAAACTAGAAGAAATCGGAAGCCAGCAGATTAAGTTCGGGAATTTTACTGTGTTTTTTCCAATCTATTTCGGTCTTCTCTAGCCAATTAAGACTGTAATAATGAAATATGAGACTGAACCTGAGGACAATATATTACCATCGAATATGATTTTATTAAGCATGTAAGCATCTATTTGAAATATTTGCACGACTGATAAGTCGAATATAGTGAGTCTTGATTAATTTTACCATCTTATTGTATACCTATATTCTAACAAGTAAATTAATTTAATTTCATTTTGTTTCAGTACATACCCATTAGAGACGAAATGCTATTCATTTTGTTTGACATTGCGTCGTTGAAAGTGCAATTTCGCGTGACTAACCTTTACAAATACCGCGAAAGTACCCTTTCCCTGATTTAACATAAGGTCGAAAATTGCGGTATTTGGCAACTTTAGTTACGCGGAATTGAAGTATCAACGACGATCTGGTTTGTTTCTGGTGAGACGCCAGTACATCAACCAATACCAAATTGAAAACCTTTACCTTATTCTTTTGTAATAAAGTTGAAAATCTATCAAAAAAAATGTGTCAGATTGTTGTACCTTGATATGCTGGCCTCTGTGCTATTTTAGTGGACGTGAGTGTTGATATTTGTTACACTACGAAGGTTGAGGACATCGTGGAGTATGTTCGAAAGAAGACCAGCTGGACTTTGAGGGTCGAGAAGTTGGTGTCGCACCACAATACTTGTTATATTCCGACTCATTATCTTGAGACCTTCCTCAAGGAAGAGTTTTGCCCGAGGAGTGTCGTGTATCGGCGATTCTGCGGAAGGCTACGCGACACCACGCAGCGCAACACGACGCCGTCTCTTCGTGTACAATAGTTTAAAAATATTTTTGTGGTTTTATAAATGTGTAAGGTATAATTATGTTATGGGTCTTGTTACCCGAAATAAATGATATTATAATTATTATTCCCATTTATTCATTTTATATACATATTCTAATTCATTTTGAAATATTAATATAAAAATAAAAACATTTAAAAATATAAAAAAATAGTAGCCCACCGTATCTTATGAATACTTACTTACTATTATTTTTAGTAGGAAAACACTGATCAGTTTTGGAATTGGATGGCCCGTATCGCTCTAATGGGTATGTACTCGATGTATATTACTTACCTCAGTGCATCCTGCAGCTCCCTCCTCCCCGCCTGTGCCTCCGCCTCCATGCTCTCGATAGCCCTCTCGATCTCTTTGTCCCTCTCTTGCTTGTGCTGCGCGGATATCTCAGCAGTCTTCCGCTTTATTTGCAACAACTGGTCTGCTTCTAACTTCTTCTTGAAATCTTCTAGTTGCTGCTCTAATTCTATTTCTTTTTGTTTTAATTGTTCCTGTAAAGAAAAGGACGAGTTTGGTAGACACCACTTCAGAATATCCATAACGATTGTTAAAGATAAAAAAGTTAGGTTACCTCTATTTTTTCTCTTTCCCTTATCATATCTTGTTCCATTTGCATTCGTTTCTCTCTCAGCTCCTTCTCTTGTTCTTCTCTCCATTTTTCTGAATTAAAATAGTATCGTACTAAACTATTTACAATTTATCAAAGTCAAAATCTTGTCAAATAAATTAGAAAAATTAGAAGCATTTTTGTAAAATAGTGACTGAGATTGAAAAGCGAAATTGTGACTGAGATTGGAATGCGAAATCTTAACCTTTTGAACTTCACCATCGGCTATAGGTGAGGCCAAACGAGCGTAATTTCGTGAGTCGTGAGTCGCAGAATTTCGGTCGCAGAAATTCTTCCTGGCAGAAATTCTGTTGGGATGCCAGACGAGAGCATTTGATTTAGTTAGTATCCAACGTTTATAGCGGATGTTTGTGTCGTGCAATGGAATCGTTGAAAATTTTGTGTATTTACGAAGCATATTTAGAAAACGCAGAAGTAGATAATGCCAGAAAAAGATGCTGGGTAAATCCGCTTAATAGTGAAAGACTGACGCTTGGACAGTTCCACACTTTATATGAACGTAAATGTGCAAATCCAGATATATTTGAAAAGTACTATCATTTGACATAACATGTTTTTCAAGAATTATTACAACACTTAAAACCTTTTATTACTAAATCAAACACAAACATGAGACTAGCCACCAGTCCGGTCTCTCAACTCAATTCGGTCCGAATAATGCGTGTGAGTCGGCAGACAACTCATTTTGCGTCGCCATGTGAATGAAACAGGACGTTTGTATGAAACCGAATGCAGCAGAAATAACGCGACCGAAATTCTGCGACTCACGACTCACAAAATTACGCTCGTTTGGACTCACACTAAAGCCAGCAAGAAAACGTAACACGGAACATTTTTAAGTAAAAAATACTAAATTAAGTTTCCTGTTTATTTTTCCTATTATTTAAAAACTACAATAATTAAATATTGTAAAAAGGCACAATTTAAGTATCCATTAGTAGCATTAGCATCCTATTTTTATTTGTAGGTATATGCAGTGAATTGTGACTTAGGCGCGGAGAGCATACGTGTGGGTTTAACCTCTGGCATGGTTAAAATACGAAAATAGGGTATTTTACTCTATACGAGAAAAAATCTATAAATACGTTATTGAGACAGTTTAGGCATAAAGCAGTCAGAAAATGTAAGTTTTAGTTCATAAAATAACAAAACAAATTGTTTAATTCAATTCAAAGTTTTCAGTATTTTTAATCTGTTATAAAACACCGTGAAATAGTAGCGGCCATGGTATTACGCCATACGGCTGTGTAAACAAAAAATTGACAACTGTCAGTCAACCGATTGGCGTAATATAGGCTTTGTACTTTTATTATTTTCGTAACCAACGTATTTTTTTCATTATTACACCTATTACAAAATATGCGTTTAATTATTTTTAAATGATATACAATTATCATATTTAATATGAGCTCATTTGATACAAAACGAACTGACGTCATTTACGCTGAGCAATATGGCGTCCAGTAAGAGGCGTCTTCGTCAAACTACGCGCGAAATTTGAAAATTAAAAATTTAGATGCATTTTTATGGCACTTATCGATTGAATAAAAAATTTGTGATTTTTTTGGTGGCATATTAGCAATTTAGCACTACAAAATTTGATTGAGACACTTTTCAAAAATGGGTATAATACCCTATTGTTTAAAGGAAAACAGGAGGAGTGGAAAGTTCCTCTTCCTCCATAGAAAAAGGAGGCTCCTTCGATCAGACAGGTGTTGTATCTGGCTACATCCCGACGGTTGTAGTCGGGACTTTGCATATAATTATGGTAATGTCGCCGAGAACTTTGCTTGCGCGATCTAGGAATCGTTAGCAGTACGAATCATATGCGATAGATGTCACTACAAGTGCTCCTCTATTGGTTCTCATTGTGTTCGTGCAAATAAACTATTTCTTTTTCTTTTTTAATCTATTGGATCATGTTTAAAAAGGTCACACTTACCCAACTCTTCCCTCTGTTCCCTCTCCTTGGCAGCGAGCTCAACCGCGACCCTCTCGTTCTCAGCTCTCATCTCAGACACTAAACGTGTACGCTGTTCCTGGTACGACAATTCTATCTCTAGGATTTGTTTCTCTAACCTGAAAACAATGAATGTCGATTTTCATAGCTATTTGACGTTACAGCATACATAGCTGTAAAATTATCGTACTATACAATCTTAAGCGCGTAAGTTTGTGCGGTTAAATGGGGATGTTTACCACTCTTTCACGCTTAGATATTATCATCATCATCAGCCGGAAAACGTCCACTGTTGAACAAAGGCCTACCCCATAAAAGGGGGGGGGGGGCATAATCTCCATGCTTGGCAGGCGTCTTGGGGGTCACAGTGTGGTTTTTAAGTACACGGACTTCCAGATTTTTCCTTAGTTTAGTCGGCCCGGACATCCTACGGGATCCTACTATTCTACTACTTTCATAATCGCAAAAGTTTTGAAGATGGATAGATGGATGTTTGCTACTCTTTCACGCTTTAACGGCTGAACGGAATTACCTGAAAATCGGCACACAGAAAGATATTCATCAAGCTTTACACATAGGATTTACCCCGTCTATTTTTTGTTCTAGTGGTATAATTTAAGCTTAGTTCTGAAGTCCCGGTCTACACAGACAAAGTCACGGACAGAGGCTAGTCAATAATAATCTAAAAATTCACAGTCCTGCCCTGCCATGCAATAGTAAAAGATACTCTTTCTCTCCTTCTAAGACACCGTTGTTTGTTTTAACTAATATTATGTAGCACGTAAACATTTTTGGAATATGTATTAGAATTAGAACACTCGGGAGCTTAGCCGAACGATGAAAAATTCAACAAGTCTCTTTTATTTAATTAGGTACAAGCACTCTGCCCGCGACTTCGTCTGCGTGAATTTTGTCAAGGATCCCTAATTTTTTTGATAATGCAATATAGCCCCATAGCACTCAGAGATAACGTAGTTTCCTATTGGTGGAACAATTTTTGAAATCGGATGAGAAGTTTCGGCGATTATCCCCTACATACAAACTAACAAAGCAATTTTACCTCTTTATAATATTAGTAAGTATAGATTATATTTATGAGTTGCTAATGTTAGTGAACAAAATAATGTAAAAGATTCATTTTAAAACAGTAAGTATGGATGGAACAACCTTTTGGGTAGGGCCACTAGATTGAAATCGTCGACGTCTGTATCCTAGCAAAGACACAGAGATAACTGCTTACCTTGAACTAGCTATGTGCCTTTCCTTAATCAATGCTGCTTCTTTCTCCTCTTCAAGCATTCTCCTCAACTCCTCAAGCTCCTGTGCGTGCTTCGCCTGCATTCGTCCACTCTGTTCCGCGTGCGACATCTTTAAGTCTGATATCTCTTTCTGTTGACGTTCTGCCATCTCTCGGAGTTCACCTTCCAAACCTTTTACTGTTAACTCCTGAATTTTTGAGAGAAGTTCCAAATTCAAACATTAGGGCCCAAAAATTAGTTTTATTTCATTACATAATTTTATTTCAACGTTGAGCAATATTCTTACTACTTTATGTGTACACTGTTTAATACGGCTGGGCAAGGGCGTCGCCAAGGGGGGGGGGTAGGTAGGGGCAGTTGCCCCCCCACCCCCTAGAGATTCCAAAAGGTTCTGTGCCTTTGACTGTATTTAACATTCATACTTTTCGGTTTTTCTATCCACCATATATCAACTTGCCCCCCTAGGCCATCAGCTGGCGAGTCCTGGCGACGCTCTTGCGGCTGGGCTCTATTTTCAGTCATACTGTAGGTATTTTACGGTACTAAACATCTTCTAAGGTAAGTCTGACTTTGTATACGACCACATATCAATGTACCCATGCCACAGGGCTTGTAGACAAAATTCCTTTTCTTATAGCGTTAACGCTAACGGAGAAATCAAATTGTATGCAGTTGACATATTTGCATCACGTGACATCTGGTAAGCAAACGTCAACTCCATACAATTTGATTTTTCCGTCGCCGATAACGCTAACAGAAAGGGATTTTGTCTACAGGCCTTGGTCATTCTTAACCATTACCCTAGTCACTGTGTTTCAATATATTTAATATTATAGGTACTTTAAATGTTCTAATAGATTAGCTAGAAAAAAGTAGACAACATACCTTGATTTTTTCTGCCTTCTGCCTAACCCAGCGCTGCCTTGCCACCTGTATGTATGCACAATGATGAATTTTAGGTGCAAGCAGACAATGTATGGGTGCAATAAACATAAACATTATGGAAGATTTATCGAGATTAAATAAACTTTTATCAATTGAAGGCACTGACTATTGTCATGAAAAATAATAAAAATGGCAACATGCTTGACTTATTACACCGCTGGTGTAATTTGGGTATTTACACTTTTACTTAGTAAGGAATACATGCGCTAGTTACTGTACTTACATTAAAATACAAGCTAATCATAACACTAGTTAGGACGAATAATATATAACTACAATTACTGAACTATAAAAGGCAAGCTACATTTGCTAACAAACTTTTTTAAAATAAATATGTCTAATTTAATTAAACTTTAAGACTCTTTTTCATTTACATAGTGACCTTAAGAGCGCCCTTCCCCATCGAACGAATTTCAACGCGAGCGTTACAGAAAAGTTTTTTGTTTCAACCAACGCAAAGCTCGAAAACAAACGAGTGAGTGAGAACGCGATAACATCACAAGAAAATTGGCGCGCGGAAATTTCACAAAGCTTGTTCCAGGACATACGTGTTTTTAAAAAAGCCTTACAAGTTTTTCGGGAAAATGTTTGTAATTTAGAATCTCCATTAAATGTGCAAGGTTTCTATGGAGCTGTTTTTTTACTTTTTCAATGTATGAGTGCATTATGAACGGCCAAATGTCAGATAAAATTGTGCAAAAGAACTGATTTTTGGACGTGTTTACTGAATTTGTTTCTAAAAAAAGTTTATTTTTGGCTTCACACAAACCTAGATTTAAACCACAAGATACCTGTGTGTTAAAAATATTTGGAAAATAATTGGTTATAACGCCGTAATCGCGTACGAGCGTTTGTATGGAAAATATGACGGGATGGGCGCTCTTAAGTGTCATTCTCATTAGTGTAGCCGATGATACATTTAAAATCAAAGTCGATTTTGACATAAGGTCGTTGATACTGCAATTCCGCGTAACTAACATTTTTAAATAGGTACTGCGAATGTACACTTTCAATAATTTGACTTAAGGTCGAAATTTGCGGTATTTCACAATTTTAGTTACGCGGAATTGCAGTATCAACGACGATAAGTACTTTTTATAAAAAAAAAAACAATGTAGAAAATAATTGGCGCAAACCTGTTGCGCAGCTTGCATCTTGTCATGTTGGTTGCGCAGTTCCAGCTTGTACCGCTCTTCCAGCGCTTGCGCAGATCGCTTCCATCGCTCCTCGAGCGCTCTACGCTCGTCAACAAGCTGCTCGATGCGGTGGTTCAGTGTCTTCTTGTCGTTTATCAACTGAAGAGAGAAAGACATTAATTTGCAGACTCTAAGGGCCGAGTCACACCGGAATGGCAGCGGCCGGCAGCGACGCAGCGACCTTTTTTTTTGTTTTTTTTTTTTTTTCGGTTTGTCATCTCGCATGTCAACCTAGGAGGTTGTCGGCTGCTTAACCGGACTTTCCTGTGGTGCCTTAAAAAATATTATTTTTAGGGCCTCCAGCCAGGGCATAAAAGCTTACAAACTAAGCGACTACACGCTAAGGGCACCCCCTGTGGGGTACGAGCCTCGGCTTAGGGCGTCGCTGGGAGAGGAAGTTCTTTTATACGGCGGTCAATGACTCGCGGAGCCGCGAGCTGCCGCTCGACTCTACAAATTTCTAAACGATACTATGCTTAAATGTTCAAAGATAATTGTTGAATTGTAAGTGAGTGCTGTTGGTGTGCTTATAATAAATAAATAAATAAAGTTAAAAATAGTTTGTCAGCAAAACTGCCGGCCGCTGCCATCCCGATGTGACTTAACCCTAAGACCTAAAACGGCTAAGGTCGTTGTTTTTTTTAAACGGCTGGCTGGTACTGCGCACTTCAATTTTCATATGAAACCGCATGTTATGAACGCACTGACTTGTTGCTAGCCGTCCACCGCTCTGGTTATCTTGGAGCTGAAGAATATATATATAGGATCTATAGGTTCAGAAAGAATATGGACTTGGTCTGAATTCATCATCTGCCTAGCCATTTCCCAGGTATATTGGCGCCAGCTTCCAGTCTAACCGGATGCAGCTGAATACCAGTGTTTTACACGGAGCGACTGCCTATTGGACCTCCACAACCCAGTTACTGGGTAACACGATACCCCTTGGTAAGACTGGTTGTCAGACTTTCTGGCTTCTGACTATACCCACGGCCGGGACCAACGGCTTTAAGTGCTTTTCGAGGCACGGAGGAAACTCGGTATGAAAGGGATGATCACCCATCCACAGACCGACTGCGGCTAGCGTAGCGTAACCTTTGACCAATCGATCTGCACGGCTTTAACTTAGCCACGAGCTCCTCCTTAGCTTATTATTATTATTATAAAGCCATCAAAATAACGGAAAAGAAATGCTTGTAATTGACGACATGCGGCCGACCGCAATAGGGTATTTTACTCTATACGAGAAAAAATCTACAAATATGTTATTGAGACAGTTTAGGCATAAAGCAGTCGGAAAATGTAAGTTTTAGTTCATAAAATAACAAAACAAATTTTTAAATTCAATTCAAAGTTTTCAGTATTTTTAATCTGTTATAGAACACCGTGAAATAGTAGCGGCCATGTTATTACGCCGTACGGCTGTGTAAACCAAAAATTGTCAACTGTCAGTCAATCGATTGGCGTAATATAGGCTTTGTACTTTTATTATTTTCGTAACCAACGTAATTTTTTCATTATTACACCTATTACAAAATATGCTTTTAATTATGTTGAAATGATATACAATTATCATATTTAATATGAGCTCATTTGATACAAAACGAACTGACGTCATTTTCGCTGAGCAATATGGCGTCCAGTAAGAGGCGTTCTCGTCAAAATACGCGCGAAATTTGAAAATTTAAAATTTAGGTGCATTTTTATGGCACTTATCGATTGAATAAAAATGTTGTGTTTTTTTTGGTTGCATATTAGCACTATAGAATTTCATTGAGACACTTTTCAAAAATGGGTGTAATACCCTATTGCACGGAGAGGATACGGTTGGCCAGAATACGGCGTACCGCCAGTGCGTTTTAGTTAACTCCCATTTATGCAAGGGCGTCGCCAGCCGATGGCCCAGGGGGGGGCAAGTTGATATATGAAAGACTAGCACTTTTCCCGCGACTTCGTCTGCGTAGGTTTCGTACATCCCACAAACGCAACACCCCGCTAAGCCCCCTTTGAGGGGTAAGTAAAAAAAATTATTAACGTCAATTTATTTTTTTACCTAAGTTACATTACATTGTTACATTTATGCCAAGTTTCAAGTTGATTAGTTTAATTAAATTTTTCATCAGTGTTATTTAAAAAAACAATGTAGTTTAACTGTAGCTTTACCGGTTTCGAGTTTCAAAATAACAGTGTTTCACCCTTTTCACCCCTTAAGGCAATATCCAAAAACACTGAAACATGTATTTTGTATAGGTAACCGTAAAGCTGAATAACAATTGTCATGTTTCTAATTTTATAAATTGGATAACCCATTTGAATTTTCATCCCTTATTTTACCGCCTTAGAGCTGATGTTTCCATAAATACTGATACTTATGTACACTTTTTTATGTCTAACCGTGACATGAAAATTGGTATAAGTATAGGGTTTTTGGACAAAATAAAAGTAAACTTACTAGTTTCAGCTTTTTTGGGAATTACACCTTTAGCTAGGGTGGTAAAACGGGGGATAAAAGTTTATATGGGAAATCCGTTATTTATAATGTTAGGGGTCATCCATAAAGTACGTCACACTAATTTCATGATTTTTTTGACCCCTCCCCCGTCCATGTCACAGTTGGTCACATTTGTGCGCCCCCCCCCCGCTCCCTAGTGTGACGTCACATATTTTGCAGTTTTACATCTAGAAATTATTAAATTAAAACAGCAGTTCCGAAATTAGTTTTATTTCCATTTAAATATTTTTTTTGTATTATCAACGTCAAGTCAAACTTTTGAAAAAAATAACTAAACACTAAACTATTAATTATACCAATGGAAGTTACAAACACAATCATCTTGAGTCCATGGTCTTTGAACCCATTCCTCCAAATATTTTTTTAACCGGGGTTTTTTGGGTTGTTAAATGACAGGAACATTCGATCTGTGACATCATATAGCATCATCGTCATCGTACTAACAAAAAATTTCTTCTCGAATCTTTGCGATGGGAAAAACTTCTTGTTGCGTCTTGTGTGACTGCTTGTGATGGTTAGTGGCCTTGTATGATACAAAATATAGACCACAGATGCCACACGATCGGTTAAACAAGGATATCGAAGATCCAAAGATAGCTGAAGTATTTAACAGTGGAGCAAATTTACCTTCGGATTCATCTTTTTTTATGGTCACATACCCTTTAGAAGTATGTTTAACTAAAAACCACTCTCATAATAGTCGGCAAAAGCTAGATCGTCGCACACCACAACACGGGACCACTTCCCATTTGACTAATTTTAATAAATATTGTAATTCACGCACATTATTTGCGTACCAAGTCACATCATTTTTAATACCAAATTAAGCTTGTTCAATATCCAGTCTAGTATCTGTCGCCACAACTTAGTACTGTGCCGACAGATACTAGACTGGATATTGAACAGGCTTCCAGGCTTTCCAGTAGTTCTTTTCGTAGCAGTACAGAATGTACCAGTTTGTGACTGGCGTGTGACGCTAGTAGAGCGAGTGTGAATTCACCAACAATTTAAACGTTATGCCCATACAGATAGAGTTGGAAATATTTTTAAGTTTTTCGTTAATAGTTCAAATTTGGCATTTTACTACTGGCATGTATTTGATTTAGAAATGTGACGTCACGAAACTTAGGACCCGTCCCACCCCTTGTCACACAATGTCACATTTTGTCGACCCCCTCCCTCCCCCTTAACATGTGACGTACTTTATGGATGGCCCCTTAGAAACATGAAAATTGGTAGTTGGATTTGCGGTTAGGCATAAAAAATATTATGTTTCAGAATTTTGGAAACCACCTCTAAAGGTGTGAAATAGGGGATGAAAATGTATTTTGTTATGATAGAAACATGACAATTGGTATTCAGCTTTACAGTTAAATATACCAAATACATGTTTTATTTGGATATTCCCTAAGGGGGTACATAGGGTGAAATACCGTTGTATGGATAACAATTCAGTTAAAAAAAAAAGAAAGAGCCCCGCACAGTGGGGCTCCATCGCCCTGATGTCGACCGTCTTTGTGCCAATTTTAGTAACCATTGCATTGCAGTCGCTAGACAGTCGACGCCTTTTAGGCAACCCCTGCTTCCAGATTCTAAATTTTAACCGAAGTACCACAGTTCCAAACACATGAAGCTTTATTCTGGCAGTTCGAGTATTTTATTAATTGTACAGTCAAGAGCTCTTAATCGAAAACCTCCTTATTTTTTTTTTAGTTTGTTAAAAAAAAACATTTTTTTGGATCTCTAGGGGGGGGGGGCAGCTGCCCCTACCTGCCCCCCCCTGGCGACGCCCTTGCATTTATGGATTCCACATTCAAAGGATGTCAAACGCCTAAAACTTACAACTTTTATACCACACACAACAACAACAACAACAACAACACACAACAACACACAACAACACAACAACAACAACTTTTATAACCATATTTTTCTGCAAATAAATCTTTGACTTTGACTTTGACTTTGAAAAATTACTAAGACTCCGCTGTCGGCTGATCTGTCTTCTTTTGAACCGTAATAGGTCGACACTTAAAACTTCCCTAGATAGTGTATTACTATGTTCGTTAAGAAATCAAATAAAGTTAAAAATTTATGGGAGTCCCCCATACAACAAACTTGTTTTTTACCAAACAATTTCCTTTTTAGGTAGTGTTAAATATTGTCTGGCGGCACGGAACCCTTCGTGTGTCAGTCGAATTCGCACGTTGGTTTGGCTATTTTTTCAGTCTAGGACTTTACAAAATGATGAGTCAGATTTTATTTATTCAGCCCAGTACTGAACATCGCTGGATATAGGCTACACATAGGCTGACTTGCTGTTACACTTATGAACATTTTATCTTTAAGCATACTTCGCTATAAGCTAAGCGTTCACAATAAGATTAGGCATTAACAAAAAGTCCCTTCAACCGATTTTGACTTCTATTCCGTAGGCTTAAGGATGACATTAGAGGCAAAAAAGTGGTTACAATGACAACTGTTTACTGCAGTTGCCATTTGTCATGCTACCATGTAAAAAAGGTTTTTGTAAATGTCTAATCTTATTGTGAACAGGGTATAGTGTAAATTGAGCTAGGCCACCGTGACTGAAATCTGGTTGGGATAAAATTATCTATATATCTATTATAACAGATAAAGTTTATTTCTTTGTAAGACGTAATCAACTACTGGTCCGATTATTATTATTATTATTATTATTATTTATTATTATTGCCACTCCTTGAACATTATTTTTACTAGTTAATATAATGCCCAATTGGCGCTACTGTGTTTTTACTTCTATAATTTAATATCAGTTCTACGTTGCTACCATGTACAATAAACGTTTAACTAATCTATGTATTTATCGGAGTATAAGTTCTATATAAACCACTTCATCCACTATTTGTCTCTAGGTTAATCAAGCGGTCTAGTGAAGGACAATTAATTTTTAGGAATGAAAATTAGCTACCCATGTTCTACTTTATACCTGGTCTATAAAGTTCTGATGTCTCTTAATGGTCTCCTCGCACTCCTGCTTCACCTTGTTAATGTTGCGGATGGATTGCTTCTCCAAGTTGCTTACTTTGTTGATCATCTGAAAAAAACAGCAATTTGCGTTGTCAGCTCTTGTAAAAACTTCTACTTAAGTTGGGGGTCCACTACTGGGGCTTACGGAAGTATTCAGTTCCCGCGACCCCCGACGTAGGTGTGAGATGGAATACCGGGATGGTTTTTAGTCTGTAAGAGTCTGACAGACCCCTTTGCCTGAACCAGGGCAAAGGATCCATGAAGATTTTCTACACAGGAACAAAAAAAAGGAGGGTCCACTACTGGCGGGACAATACTAGTCAGGAGTGCGGTATGTGCGTCAACTGTATACCGGGCCCGACTCTTAGTACTAGGAGGAACCGTAGGATTTCAGTCGGTAAAAGGCCGGTCCTCCGTTGTCCCCATATGGGGGAACTTTAAAAAAAAACAATATTTACTTATTGTGGATTCCAAATATTACGTTATCAAGGAATACACGGATATAAATTCAATTGTATTATTTAGTTTTATGCTTTTCAGGTCCGTACCTGCTCCTTATGGTTGGCTAGACTCTCCTGCAACAATGCGATGCAGCAGGACCGTTCCTCAAGCTGCAGGGAAGCTGTCACCAACCTTTGGGCCAGCTCCGTCTGTGGCAGCTTGAGTAGCATCTCTAGTCTGACAAATAACAAAGATACATACAACTAGGTTACATTCTATTTTTGTCAATATTAGACGATAACATAGTTCCAAGCGATTTTGAACCATCATATAGAGTGCAACAGTTAACTGCGAATTTGAATTGCACATCAGCTGCATGCAAATAATTATGGTTGGGCCAAAGTTTCTTATTTTGAAAGTCATCTGGGTATTCATAGTCGGTAAAAATTGTTGAGCCTTAATAATAGTGTCTATAAGGTTTGCACACATACACTTACTTGGGCATAGTTTGAGGGGTAGTGTTAGTGACAACGGATAGAGCGTCGTTTGCGCTTTGTTCAACTTTCTCCAGGAACTCAAATATTTCCCTGAAAATTAATAAGAAGAATTTTGAATGATCACTAAAATGTCGACTATAGAAAGTGATCCTTCACGAAATCTTCAACTCACATAAAGTTGTCTTTTGGCGAAAAACTTTCTTCATCTTTCTTACTTTCTGGTTCAGAAAGAATCCTATTAGTTACTTCCGTCACGGGATTCTCCCCATAACTCTCAATTTCTTTTAGCATTGAGTAAATATCAAACACTGTAGATTGAGAACTTAGGTCCTTGGGCGTTGTAGGCTCTTTTTCTCTAGTATGGACAGGGGTCGGAGGTCTCACCGGTTCGACCTTCTCTTGAGGTCTCGAAGGTTCAAATTTCTGTGGTTCCTCATCTATTTGTCCAATTTCGAGGACCCTAGGAGAAGGTGCAGATAGAGACATCCAAGAATCTATATCTTTGTCATTCTGAACGCTGTCGATCCTCGCACTCATAGGAGTCTTCAGCGTGTACAGGTTCTTCTGAGTTTGGTTCCTTATGTTAACTGCAATCGGACTTTTCCCACCGCTTTTACAGATTTTGTTGTTCCATTCTTGCTTAAATCCTAAAGAATTTTCTCCTGAACCACTGTTGCTTACTTTCCTATCAATTTTCTTTTCCATTTTGGGTGCATTATTATAATCCCCTTCTTTTACTTTCAAATAATTTTGTATAAGCTCTTTTGTTGAAATTGTCGATATGTCTCGTTTCGTATCTAGTGAATTTTTGTTTTTCACTGGCGTTTGGTCCGTAATGTTGCTTTCTAAGGAGCTTTCGCTTATGTCTTTTTTATCTTCAAAATTAGAAGCATCTTCAAACATTTTGTCAATGTCAAGAGGAGTGGGAGATACTGCATCAGTCTTTATATCTTTTATGGTAAGATCATGCAGATTGTTGATAGCTTCCAATTCTTTTTTGTAATCTTCAATTACTTTAGATGTATATGCTTTGGTAGTACTGTTAATGAGATAGGGTGGGTAATCTAAATTGCTATCTGTATTGTCAGATTTAAGTTCATCTGTCCCTTCACTACTTCCAGGTATGGGTATGTCACTCTTTTTAGGAGAATTCTGTGGAGGCAATGCAATGTGTCCCTCCTTCTTCAAAAAGAAATCCTTGTATAGCAATCGGCTGTGATTCAATGGTTCAGCCCATTGGCCCTTTTTATCTGATGGAAATGTTTTGTGGTAACCTTTATCATTGCTGTTTGTTGAGATACTATCCAAACTCTTGGGCTGCTCTTCAAGTTTATCGTGTGAGCTAGATTTCTTTAGAACTGACGTATTTGGCAGTGAATAATTTTGCCTGTAAAACTTATCATCATTTGGTCCACTGTCAGGATAACCAGAGTCTTTTGACGACGAATCTGTATGTACTACGGTACTAGATAATTTAGTCTTGTATGAATCAATTGGGTTCTTTCGGAAATCGTCATAGAAGCTCGAGTAAGTCCGCGGATCATACATGTAGCTCTGAGTGATTTTATTATAATTATTGTGTTCGAAGTCCGCCACATAAGTGTTTCTTGCAGTTAGATTGTCATTCGGATCACCTTTATTGATCTTGTCTTCTATGGAAATTTCTGGAGACAGGCTTGACATGTGCTGTGAAGGGACACTTTCACAATCTTGAGTAGATTCTTCTTCTACTAAGGACAGCTGTTGTTTGGATACAGTCAAGCGGCGAGTGTATGTATCTATAGCCTTTTCCACCTCTGACTGTATACTTGTTTCACTGTATGACCCCTGTCGGAGCTCTGCCTCTTTCTTTTCAGAGTCAAGAGGTATAAAATATGATTCATTAGTTCGCGTTTTAAATGCAGGCGACAAGCATCTTCCACGAAAAATATTTTTGCTTCTGGTAGGAGATTGAGTCCTCTCAATAATTTTAACTTCTAACCCATAATCTTGACAAGTTATATTATCTTCACTTATAGTGTGCTCCATAGGCTTCCGTGTTTTTTTAGCTATGTTCCTATACTTCGCAAAGTTCTTTGAATTACTGTTTTTCTTTGAACCCAGTTGAGCTTTAGCCTTGATCTTAGTTCCTAAACTAATAAAAGTGTCTTCAGAACCATAGTCTGATGCATTGCTGCATATTTCTTTATTCCTGTGAGAATGAGGTTCAATGGATTTTGTATCTTTCAACAAGTCTGTTGTTGGTGCAACTACTTTAATAGTGGTTGGTGAGCCTGAAATACATAATTGGTAGTTTACAGAATTAATTATTAACCATCATTAAGTTTGAGTTAAAGGTAGGTAAAATTATATTTTTTACTATTATAGGACTGCAGTAATTCAGCACTGAATGCTTTAAGAAAATTTCTGGTTGTTGGTGCACGCTCTTTTGTATCAGCTGAAAATGGTCTCTTGTATCTCTCTGGGTGGTCCTAAAACGAAATATTTTTATAAAATCATTAAAATCAATGGATTTACCTAACATGAACATTGAATAATTTCAAATATTTATGTCTGGAGTAAGCCTGTGGTGCCTTTACTACTATATAATTGTCACTCCATCTCATATTGGTGTCCAAACAGCCTAGCAATAGATGCAGGAATGCAGGATTATGTCATAGCTGTCTTAGTTATAGATGTCATGAGATGTCAAGTCAACAAGCTGGATTATTTTTGCTAAGCATAATTACTATGTAGGATCAAAATGACTAAATTAAAATTATGATGATAGACAACCTATTACTATGACCGTTAAGGTTATTAAATCACACCTTTTACCTGTGTATTACTGTGCAATCCTTGTAAGTGTAATGTTTTAAATTATTTTTTTTACTTTAATCAACAATCATAATAATAGTTTTATACAATTTATAAGTATGCGTGAGCATAGGGTGCACTTCAAACAACTTTGAAGGGGGTGATAGAAGGGTCACCATGGCTACAAAGTCTGTTTAATCATAAAATTAATCATTAACTACCTAAGTAATTGGCGTTTATTTTAATTATATTTCAGTGCTATGTTATGACGAATTGCAAGGAAAAGAACAGAGTATATTGTGAGATATGATTGTCATACAGGAATATATACAGAAAGATAAATTAAATACCGGTGTAATGCAAACAGTGCTTTGTAAGGCAGATCGCGGTCGATTTCTAATGTTTCTTTTGTCGTCTTTCTTCTTGCCTCTGTACGATAAGTTTACAGGCGAGCCCAGCAGCCGCAAATTATTGTTTTCTTTCGACATTGCACACACATTACAACGACAGTCCGTCGCTCCACGCACGGTGACGTTAATAAATTGACACAACCTGTTGTTTATGTATTAGTTGTCAAGGTGTTCGTTGCTAGGCAACAGTCACGTTCCAGATAAAATTGTCTTTAATTTTTAAGTTGTTTAGCATAAACCAGTTGTTGAAAAAATTTTATCTTAATTATGGATCATTATTTATTGAACACTTGTTTTCATTATTACTATTGCTAAAATCATGCATTGTGGTATAACAAACTGTCTCAACAGTTTACATCACAATAGTCGACTCAACCGGATGTTGATATTTTCTGAAAACAGTGTTACAAGTCAAATGACATTTCTACCATTTGGTAATAAATAGTAGCAAAATAAATGTGAGGAATTTGAAATATTGAATTCTTGTATTTATTAAAAATTAAGGGTAGTTTTAGTATTACTGTTGTGTGTGGTTTTTTAGTATGCAAACTGGAAAATAATAAGTTATTGTGGTTCAATGAGGCAACGAAATAAACAAAACGCACTAAGCATTGACGTCATCGATAAAAATACAGTCGGTTCTTATAACATCCGCATGGAAAATGTATCTTTGAATCGGGCTGTCAAGTCGATTTTTGTTGAGTAGAACCTTGAAAGGCATTGCAATCGCACCGCACTTCGTAAACGCGTTCCGTGAAAATATATGGTGCAAATTGTTCAAAAATATTGATCGTGATTACGCATTGAAGCTTCAGTGTTTTTAAATTGTGACAAATACATCAAATCAAACATAATGTTCAGCGGAATCGCAGGTGTGTATAAGTTTCGCCTTCTTATTTTTTCCAAAAAAATAAATAATTTAGAAACATGGACTAGAAAAAATGTTTTTTTACTAGGCCGTGTTAAAACATAAATTGTATAAAACTTTCTGTTGCGTTCAAAAATGACCTTTATAATACCTAATTATTGTGTTTCTTTGTAATTAGAACTAAAAATGCAACTGTAGAGTATTGAATAGGCCACTTAGCTAACCAAAATTCCAATTATGCACCTTTTATTCTGTAGAATAATTTATTTTTGACACTGCATGCTCAAATATACCTAAGTAAGTACCTACCTAGTGTATTAGTTTTTTATATCTTGAATGTACTTATGTACGTAGTGTAAAAATATTTCATATCATGAATTACATAGCCATTTTATGAACTTCTGTTTACCGGTATGAATTTAATATTGTACCAACCAACCGGTAAACGACTTCTACGCCGTAGGGTCTAGACAAGTCTTGTCTGACAAGACACTTGGAACAGTTAGAACTTAAGCCCCTACTACACTTGGGTAAATTAAGTCTACTAAATTCAGTCGCTACTGAATTCAGCTTACTTACTGAATACGATTACATTTTACTGAATTCAGTAGCGACTGAATTTAGTCGACTTAATTAAGCCAAGTGTAATAAGGGCTTTACCTTCGTGCTACATTTTTAACCCCCGACGGAAAAGAGGGGTGCTATCGCCGTAGGTAGTTATGTATCTACTCTACCATGGTAGGTACCATCTCATGTAGAGCATGTATGAAGTAGGTAGGTAGCTATTGATGTTGCAATAGCTATTTTTAGACATAAAAGAAAAGATTAAGCATACACCATATCATGTTAAGCAATACCTAGGTAGGTATCTAGAGTAAGTATCAATATACCTCGTGTATTTTGTCAATTATTATTGAATTTATTTAAACAAACATGAGTCATACATCTTCAAAGTCATTAGGTATAAATATATTTGCTTACCTAATACCTACATAATAATATTATGACTGGATCTATCTACGTTTTATGGTAAAATATTCACCTACGCAGACACGCTATAGACTTCAGGTGCAGAACACCGCAGACCTTGACTGCTGATCATAAGGTCAGGGGTTCACACACAACACAACCCACTCGTTGCATTACCTATTGTGGTTACATGTGTACCTAGGTACCTAAAATGGTAAACCAACTTCTTGCACCATATGACCAAACTCGTTGACACAGTTGCAGCGTTAAAGTACGAAAATACTTTCGTAAAATTTGGGCACCAGATAACAGTTTGTCACCAATTGCAAGTGCCAATAATTTTCTTCGAGAAAACAACGTAGATTAGAAAAAGACTTTCCGGTTTGACCTTCGGCTAAATCTAGAGAAGGATCGCGTCATTTTACGTTAGCAAGGCTCGGTAACGACACATGTCGAGGTCTTTGGGGGATACCTATGCCCAGCCGTGGGCGTCTAAAAGTTGATAATATACGATGATGATGATAGTAACGCGGTCGGGAAAAGCTACAAGCGACATACAGACATGTTCTCTCTTCAGTCTACTAAAATTGCTGAAGAAAGCTGACTTTTTGTCATACCTAGGAATTTCTTCTATATTTTCTAAAATACGTTGTAGTATGGACTAGGAATGTGGGTGAGTTTCCCTAAAGGCCATACAAATATTTTGTTGCATTGAACTCACACGACACGAAGCGCCGCAGCCAATCGCTCAGCCACTGCACTAACCGGGTCAACCACAACCATTGTGAGTAGGAGAAATAGAAGGTCAAAAGTCCGCATCGCGTTAGAACATAGTGCATTGCAGTGCTATAAAAAAAACAACCCCTTCCAATTTACCTTTGTGTGGTCGAAAACTCGAAAGAACATAATTTTAACTGGAAAATCTATAAAAAACTGTTCTTGAGATTCTCATGAGATTGTTTGTCTCTTCTGTTTCAACCTTACTGGAACTTTCGTTGGTCGTATCCAGATCCACAATACCTGGAAGCACCTGTTCCCGTGGGGTGTCCGGGTCATTTCACCCCGAGCATGTCGTAGAAGGCGACTAAGGAAAATCCGAAAGTCGGGCAGCACCGGCTTCTGTGTACTCAACAACTTCACTGCGATCCCCAAGACGCCTGCCAAGCGTGGGGATGTTGGCAAATCAAACCCCGCCCCTCTTATGGCGGACGCCTTTGTTTAACAGTGGACGTCTCCGGCTGATGATGATGACTCGATGCCTTTGGATCTGATTATCCGCCTGAGTTTTCTTATAGATCTTTTGATAATAAAATATAATCTATAGCGCTCTGGAATAACGTAGCTTCCACTTAGCAAATAAAAACCAGAATCTCATGAACAGCTCCGTAGATTAGCGCGTTCAAACAAGAAAACAAACAAACAAATAAACAAAATCCTCAGCTTTTAATATTTGTATGTAAGGTAACCTGGAACTTAAAGATTGCCTCCATAAATATACACTTCCTGCATGCATGCTTGCTGATCATCAACTGAGATATCTATCCATAAGAGTAGGCAGGCACCTCAGACCAAGGCACTGTAATATTTACATGCATGTAATACAACGACCATCGTTGATGTAATATTTTTATTTTCGTCTCTCTCAGAGCACACCATGAATCATCTAGGTACCTAATGCGAAGAATCAGGATTAATACATCCATGATGGCTTCTTATTGAGTCCTTGTGGCACTCGTAACCGATGGACGGATGCACAGAGTCCATCACGGTGCACTGATCTCATTGTTGATCATTTAAGTTAATTAAGTTGCCTTAGTGCAGTGATTGTTAAAGTGGGGTCCACGGACCCCTTAGGGGCTTAGGGGACGTAGATAAACTCATATCTTAAAGTTATTAAGAAATTGTGTAGTAAACACAGCATTTCTCAGCCAAGCCACGAACTCGAAATAAGGCTTGTTATCTTTTCCTAAAATATTCTTTGACCGGGGTCCGTGGGATTGTTTAAATTGTGAAAGTGGTCCGTGACTACAAAAAGTTTAAGAAACACTGCCTTAGAGTGATCCTAATTCTAATGTAGTGAGGAGCTAAACAGAATCCCATTTCCAGTAATTAAAGACGTTCTAAATCTAGTCACAATTTTATCTAGACGACAATATTACTGTCAAATACTTGATAAAAATATATGTGATTTACTTATTGGTCTGAGATGAATTATAGTTTTTGCAGATTGAGATTGCTCCTCAGATGATGACAATGCAACTATTTTCGCCGCTAGAGACAGCATTATGGCGCCACAGTACCTATACCAGTCTTATGTTCAAGACTTCCAATGGCAAAGTTTTTAGGTCAACTTAAGTCCCCCGCATCGCAAGGTTAATGCACCTAAATTATGTCAGTCACTACGTCGTTTTACATAGGTACCTACTATTAGTTCAATTAATGACGTGTGTATTTTTGTGTGACCAGCATTTGTTACAAATCACAATATAAAATTTGTATAAAATCAAAACATTAACTTAAGTAAATACGCGTGAAAAACATAACTTACTGTTGTGCAAGTCGTAACAATCATTAATTGAACTAAATTTAGAAAAACATAACCCTTTCCTTGCAGTCGGGGTAAAAAGAATAACTCTAAAAACAATCACCCAATTATTGTAAAAAAAATATATTTTCATAGACACACACAGCACAACCCTACAGTTTGCTGAATCTATCGACTAATTTATTTATCGCTAAACCTAGTCTTAAGCAGAACTAGTTTCTTCAGAGAATTGAGCAGTTAGTTACCTACGCTATATTTTATTTATGCGGCGATAATTAAAACGAAATGAAAAGAAAACACGATCTATTTTGAGCTTAAGACTAGTAATCGCACAATTAAAGATAAAATGACATGCAAAGAAATGTCAACAGATGAATGTCTCGCATTGCTACGGTAGATAAGTAGCGTGATACGACCGTGTCTGTGATAACGCGTTAGGTAGGTACTTATTACAAGTGTATGGAGCGTGAATACGTGACCCGCAGACTCTCGGCTGTCACGCACGCTCCAGCGGCACGGGTGCCGGGATGAATCAGACGTCATTCTCGCGTGAATCACTGCGACATTTTGGTCATACCGGGACTACACTTGTTTGACGCCGTTTGTTATCGCATCCTTTTTTCGTTTAGGTTTTATGTCTCATAACGCGATAATTAAATAGAAATTTTAAAAAATCCCGGCAGAAACTAAGGCCCCTTTTCCACTGGCGTTTTACGAGCGTTGGCGTTTCTCGAACGCAGGGTCGCAGGCGCGACGTTGAACATTGACGTTAATGTCGCGTCAACACGACGTTAACGTTGCGTTTTGGTTGCGTTCTGTTCGACTGCGCAACGTTGCGTTGGAGAAACGCCAACGCTCGTTTACGAGCACACACACAACACTACTAACTAGTGGGATAGTGGCCTAAACTCAATCAGGCCTGCGCTGTGCTGTGCTGTGTGTGGAAGATGATCACATCCAACCATTAAGTAAGTAATCAATTAGAAAAGAGCCTTCAAATTGAACAGCTGAACAGATTTTGTTGCTAAGAACACTCAATCAAGTCGCCTTTCAAACAAAACAAACTACCTAATACAAAATCGTTTCGGCCTCTATGAACTGATGGTGCCATAGACAGGCAGTCATCTGTTTTCTTCGGGAGTTAAAAACAACGAGAATGAAGTTGATAATTGCATCATTGAGTGCAAGATTACATCTTGCACACGACTTTCAAGTCTATTTGTGAATTGTTTTGGTTCATTATCAATTAAATTATTTTACTGCTTTGTTATCGCTGACACTTATGCAACTAGGGCGATTATCATGTTTAGGTATTTGTTTCCGTTTTTGTTTAGTCTCGGCATTATTATCACCGTCCTTGGTGAGGTCGATGTTAGCGTAAACACTGTATGAACCGTTATCTCGAAAATCACAGTGTTTAACCTTTTGAACGCAACAAATTCTCCGCAAAGGGAAATAAAAAAAATAATGGATGTATATTTTTTGTGCCTAATATTTAATATTTCTTTAATGTAGTTTTAAGTGGTATTACATTATTTATTTTTTATTTTGCTATGCATGCTCGTCACAAGTTACCCCGACCTAGTTACAGTTGACGTTTTACAACTTACTGTCAACTACATAAATTGTCTTGTGACGTTTCATTGAAATACATCTCTCTCCTTGCCTCAAAAAATGTACAAAAAAAAAAGTTTACTACAGTTAGTAGTTACTGTCTGACTGACGTGACTCGTGAGTCTTCAAAGTTATCAATGTACCTACAACATTCGACTACAATACACTTCATGACTTCAGCAATATCCTTAGCTTCAGCCGTTATACAACTGTTCAAAATTCGATCGTTTTGGGGATGGATTTCAGTGTAATTTAGATGTTCACGACGCCCACCTGCAAAGATCTTATAAAAAGGCTAACTCATAATTACATTAATTTGACCTTTGCACCTAAAATATATATTTCATTGAGAAACCTAGAAGTCCATCTATCCAGTTGCACGTAGAACGTAGTCACGACGTAGTTTTTAAAATCTTTATCTATGTGCCTAATAATGAGTTTGTTTTGTGCCAAGTTTGGCTAACGTTAATGGAAATATTTTGTTAAATAATTACATAAGTAATTATTAAATTACTTAAGTAATTACATAAGTAATTATTTAATTTATTCCGAACTTTGAACTAGGAATGGAAGTTAAATAATAAATATTTAATTGTTAGATACCTTCAAATTAATATTAGACTCGCGACCAGTTTTGTGACGCAGAATCAAACAAAATCTTTGTAGTAAGACGTAAAATCTAAAGTTATGAAGCAATAAGGCAACTACGCAGTAACCACTAACCACACATCGTTCATTCCTTGCACAAAGTAAGTAATGGCGTTATAGCGTTTTAAATAATTTAACGCCCCAAGTCACGCTCTCATTCGGCATTCGCGCCAAAACTATAAAAATAAATAATAATGGATTGCAGAGCGACGCTATGACGCTAGTGTTGCACTCTTAAAAACTAGTTCAATCTTGAAAAATATTAGTTCATTTAATACGTGACGTATTCCGGCTCTAGGCATATACCGGTACCGCAATACGTAATACATTTATGTTATTTCATTCAACGTTCATCATTCGTTCCGCATGCAATTTCAAAAGTGTAAAAAAGCTACTTTGTTGTTCTCGTTGTCCTTGTTAAAAATAATAGTTGTTATTTTAGATCATTGAGACGATATTTCAATGCTGGCCACATCACATCACACATTAGTGACACATCGGTGTGAACATCATGATGTTGTTGTGTGTTGATGTTGTTGTAATGTGTTGATGTTCATGTTCATGTTGTTGTTGATGAGAAATTATTTGCACTCCATGGAGTGGAAATAATTTGATCGCTAAGCCAACAGTGTGAGAAGCCTGACAGACGATACAAATCCTTGTGTCGGAAAATTACCACTTTCCTACAATCCCCTATACTGCGCTAATTTGCGCCGATTCACCCTGCGAAATTTTTGTACTCATTGCGCAATCAAACTTAGATGGAAAATTTTAAAAGAACATTGTTACATAAAACTCTTTAACAATGTTCCAAAAAGAATTGTAAACATTGACTATAGCAGAGTATATTTTGCCGAGTCCGTACGAAGCAATAATGACAGAAGCCTGCTAATAACATTGAATCGCAAAACGTTGTCTGTTCAATAAGGAGTGGATTGACCGAGGGCATGTGCACTGAGCAGACTCTACGTGATTCTGATATAGTATCGCGTTAATTAAATTACATCGTTCCGGATGAGAATTACCTAGTTAGGTAGGTATTCGTATTTTATGTAAACCACCAATGAGATTGGTGGAACCAATTTTAATTTTTCAACATATCGCACGATAGACACTAGAATATGAAATAAAAACTCAATGGGAAATAGCGTACTCTGATTTCAGGGTCGAATCGAAGCAGTTATTAAATAAATTATGATTCATTCGCGCGAACTACGGAATGGTTTGCACGGAATGTGCTTTGTTTACGTGCCAGATATTACGTTACTTGGTATCGGAGTATATTTAGCGTTCTGCTACGTTTGTGCAATGTTTTGGTCCGACAACGACACGCAGGTGGCAAGTGATTTAAAAAAGAAATAGTCGGACAGTCGTCCATCGGTGGAATGTACTCGTCGTTTCCAACGAAAATAAACGAATAGAAGAATTATTCCGTGTATGATAAAATATATATGTAGGTGGAAAAGGGGAGATTACGACAACTTCAAGAAAACGGCTTATTTCCGCAAGATGAAAGATAGAGGATTAGGTCTGTGCAAACTGTTAGGAGAACAGCGGTCAAGATCATTTGTTTCCAAGACTAATATAACTAGCGCTACACCAGGAAATTTCTTACAATTGCACCATGTTCCAATCTGACCCAAGATCTTATGTTACTCTCCAGAGTCGCGCTAGCAACCAGTCTAGTCTAGACTAACGAGGGGCTAGTTAAGACAAAGATCGGTATTTCATCCGCATAACAGTCGCCTATGTTTATCTTAGTCAAGTACTTTACTTACCTCGTTCTTTGCTTTGTTCGGATTCAGACTTTCGGTAAATAATATTACTAAAATAAAAATGTGTCTTAAAAGATAAAAGAAGAGTCATTAGTCATTATCTGAAGTGACAAATGAGACGTAATGATAAAGTATGATTAGAAATGCTGAAGAAAGCTCAGGTTTTAATGAATGCTACCCTACCTTTATCTCCTTATCTCGTTTTAAAGTCCAGACTTGCAGAAATAACAATGAATCATAAGTGTATTTAACTCCGAAAGATATATGGTTGATTCTATTACCGCTAATATACAGTTGACAGCATAGGGTAGGGCCGGTAGAGCGGCGTACAAAATGAGTGCAGCATACAGCAGTCAAAGTTCATAGAACGGAGACTACGTAGGAAGCAACATAAATTATTAACGAGTAGGTGTCGCACAACACGCTGCCACTCTGTCGTGCTCCTCAATTGTATTTAATCAGTTGGTTTTGGCTCCACCCGAACTATCCGGGACGGTATTCGTCGATTTATGAGAGCACAATCTGATTCGGAAATCGGAACAGATAAAATTACACGCGAACGTAGTGTGCGAGTAGGTACTTTGCCCAATTTAGAGTGGATGGAATTTAAAAAAAAACGATAATGTGATAAAAATGTTGCTTTCGGTCGATATTTTTGTTGAAGACGTGGCGGTCAAAAGGTTAAGTCATAATTTGGTCAAGCTATAAGCCTTGCAGACTCCTCTTCTCAGTTCTTCAATATGGTACATGTACTAGCACACGAGTTGCAAATTCAATGTTATCGAAACTTAACTGCGTGTCGTACGTGAGTACCAAATTCTGAAGCCGTGTAAAATTAGGGTAACGTTAACGAATTCTCAATGTTGTGTTTATTGATCTAAGTGGAAGAAACCACTAGGAAGTTTGAAGAATAATAAATTACTCTATTTGTTTGCTGATCCTCAGAATAGGTTACCACTTTGTTCGTATTTCTGTTCATTTTTATTTTTGTAAAAAAATTGAAAATATTTATTGTAAAACGATGATAGAGCCACGTTTTATTGTTATGTCGACTACCTATTATAATTTCTCACCGATTAAAATGATAAAGATCAAGCTCAGACCAAGACCAATAAAAGGAGAGATCAAGGTATGACAATAAGAACCTATATTAGAAGTAAGTACCTGTGATCAGTACCGGGGTGGATCCGTTTTATATTATCGACAACCTGTCGTACCTAGTTGCGTCGAGCTCATCGCGTCCCAACAAGATAACACATTTCCCCCGTCAAAACATTATCAATAAGGTCACAATAGTTCAAATTTCGTTGAATATGTATCAGCTCTTTCGGTAAACAATGTCAACAAATAAAATTCATCGTAACAGAGCAACGAAAACAAATCACGCCGGTTGCACGATGACATCATCAAGGTCAGCCAGTGCCGGGGCCCGCCATTATATTAATATCCGAGGCAATCCGAGGTTCCTCGTGCAGTCGTGCTTCTCCTACTAACATATCGCAACATAAATAAGGAGTGAGGAGGACGGACATAGTGAGATAGTTCTTACGCAAGCTGTGCAGGAATTCTTTCTTGCCGTTTGCAGTAATTAAGCGTTTGGGCACCAACAGGAATGTTGGTACGATGTTACGAACGATACTTGTAAGCTGAAGAAAAACTAAATTAGTTTTAAAGAATAAATAAAAATGAAGAGTAGGTACGAAGTACTCCACCCCAATTAGGCAGTTCAACTCGGTAAAATTGGATTTGTAACTCCTTATTTTCCATCATTTTTCAGGTACCTAATAATCTAATTTTGTTTTCAACAGGTTAGTGAACAACATAATGTCTGAAATAGATTTAAAACACAAGCAAAGTAGGTTAATTTAGGTTATATGTTACACCCCGACAAAGCTACTGAATTTAAAGAAAAATGTGCTAGAATTGAATAAACTTTAAATAAAGAAGTCTCCGTACGTTATGAAGTTTACATTTTCCAATATCATTGCGTTTTCCATATTAAGTACATAATATATTTTGTTATATATATTAATATTATAAACTAATGCATTGGGTAATCTGAATGTCAATAGGGGACTTGTTTTACAACTTTAATTAACTCATTAACAGCGTCCATCTAGAAGTGTCTATTCTTGGTACCTAGACAATGGACACTAATCGTTTTGTTATGACTCACGAGTAGGACATTGATAATAAAATGAAGTAGAAACAGGTCTCCTTCATCTTCATTATTTCTATCCAGTCACGTAATAAAGATACACGACACTATGTTTTATAGTGACGAGACACGTTGAACGAATGATTAAAATATTTCATTCGTTCGTTTAATAACGCGATTTGATCTTTTAATGTGACACTATTAATGACATTTAAATTCTCGGGTGTAAAGTAATCCTTTGTTTCATGTGACCTTGCGGTCTGTGGCCGACTATACATTTTGAGTAGGTACCTACAACTCAACAGAACGATCAAGTAATAATTATTTTAATACGGTCAGGCATTGACCGTTAATTAATTAAAACTAAATTTCAAGCTAATCTAGTGTTCGATCGATTAAATAACTGATAATAGGTACCTAGTTTGAAAATAAAATGACTACTTTTTGTTTTAATCTTTTAAAGTCATGTTTCCAAAAAGGAAGTTATTAATTGTTGCGTCAGACATTACTAATATAAGTTACGTATATTTCCTGAGAGTTCTAAATCTTGCAATGACATCACAGGCAGTAGATAGATGCGAATGTGATGTCACGTTGCTTCAGACCGGATATTTATCTCAATTGGTTACATACAAGCGTGTATCGGCTAAGGAATCTGTAATTTATACCTACACAGTTCTGCGATAATGACAGTTAAATTTAAGTAGATAGGGCGCACTCAGCTTGCGTTTAATACATTCAGAGGTAATGATGGCATTAGTGATAAAAATGCCATTTGCGTTCGAGTGTCCCATTCTATGTCATTTATAAAATAGATTGAATATTAGTTTTGACTGATAAGATCAGGGTCCGGCCATTAAAGTTTAAAATATGTGACAGTAAGCATTTTAAACTTGGAATTGAACGCTTCACGTGGCCGGTTCGTGTCACACACATCATAGTTGGTGCCGCAGTGCTAATAAAACTAGTCTGGCGCAGAACGATCGATACTAGGATTTAGACTTTCAGGGCTTGCGAGGCCGAACCTAGACTAGCAGGCGACTAATCACATTTATTGTTTTATACTAGGAAATTGAGTCAGTAAGCGCGCGGGTTGAATTTTTTATATGCGAAGTAACACGTGCGCTCATATTTTATTCAGTCCATGTGATATTATTCAGACTATCTGAAGCATCAATTCCAAGAGCAATTCAAGGTGATAATATACCTAATGTGATCCGTCATCTTTGTAATCTGTTTTTGCTCGTGACTTTTCTTTTTAAAACAAAGTTGCTCGTGATTTAAGATGAAGTTGCTTTAGAGACCTTCATCTTAAATCCGAATCTACCTAGGTACTACATTATTTATTTATCACGTTTGAAATGTGATTGTATCAATAGAATTTTAGCCAACATAATTTGTCTTAGCGCTACTTTATGTTTACATACCTACAGTATAAAACAAAAGTGCTCCCGCCGTCTGTTCGCTTCTTCGATCACTAAGTACTATTGATCGAAGGTACGCTTAGATCTTTTAAACTGCGCAACGGATTCATATGCGGTTTTCTTTAATAGATTTTAGTGATTCAAGAAGAATATAAATTATACGCATTCCACCCGTACAAAACCAGGGCGGGTCGCTAGATTCGCATATACACCGAACATCTGGATCAAGTTCACTATCAGTGTATTCATACTATTTCAAAGTGTGTTAAAAATTTTGCGCGGCATGTTTGTTCTCTCATAGGATATTTTTAATCTCGGTAAATATATGTAACGTCCGTGGTCGATCGTTACGCGTCATGGTAGGTATCGTAAATATTATCTCTACGGTTTCTTCTATGAAATAGTTAGATCTAACCTTTAAAAATGACTTTAATAACGTAATGCCAATTATAAAACAAAAATAATAATAAAGAAACTCTTAATATTGGCACTTAAAGAAAGAAAATTCAATAAGTGAATTCAATTCTATCTGACACATTGCTATCTTATTACGACTTGAAAGCTATTTGGCCTATCAATCAGCACGAGTTACGAAACAGCCGGGAAGCCGAGCGAGCGATGATCCCGAGTTGACCGACTCGCCACGCACTACTCTATTTCCGTTCGGTCAATCGGTCGTGGCATCGGCCGACAGTATCGATTGACTTCGATTTATCATTCTGTCGAGAGACAAGATAGTGACTAAAATAAATATTAGAGACGAGTTAATTGCAAAAACAAAGTCTTTTTTATTAAAAAATTAGATCTGGTCAAGATATATTTTCTCATAAAATCTTATCTTAAAAAAATCCGACGGTTGATTTGATATAACGGCTAAATGGGATTGGAATGCTTTTCATAAAATCTTGAAATAATGATATACTACTCTTTTTCAGTAACGAAAGTGATGAAATTAAACCCTCGCCTTCTAACAATCAAAACTTCATAATTTTGCCAAGTTCCAAAGAACAAACATAAAACTTTTAATCCACGTTAGTTTTATCTTAGACTTTAAACAATAGAATTAGTAAATATAATCAATATCAATCTTGTATTCACCTTGGGATAATTTTGTATCATATCGTAACCAAGCTGTAGAAATTAGAAATCATAAGAAATATTCATAAAACAGCATTGTGGTTTAAACCTAGTGTTTTTTGTTTAATAGTATTGTAGATGCACGTAATTTGGTAATGTCTGGCCACCACACTATCACCATGTTCGTCCTATTTGTATTAGGTATTAGTAACAGGTATTTTAGTAAAAATAATAAATCACAGTTCACGTAACCATTATAGCTAGAGGTAGAACTAAAAATTAAAGCATGAATTTAGATAGTTTTTATTAATTACAAATAATTTTGTTATATGAATAATTTTTGAATGTATTTCCACGCTTACCGATAGACAAGAACCTTGGTGAGTTCTTTTATTGTATTATATGGATTTTTTCTATTCTTTACACGTTTACTCAATTGTAAAAATGACATTTTGTATCTATGATGTTTATATTTGTAACAAAGGTTACGTTACGTTGTTAACAAAACACGGTATGATGTGATGACATGTTTTTAGATAAGGCTAACATTTATCATGATGGATTTACCTTCCTATGTTTACAAATGAAACAAGACATTGGCAGGAAATATACCGATGTTTATTCCATACCAAACCCACGTACCCCATGAATATGTCGGGTCATCGGGAGTCCGTGGGTGTGCCGCGGGTAATTTGTGTCTCTGCCCACAGCTGAATTATTGGCCAACTCAGACCTCTTGCGAACAGCAAATTATTTCTGATTAAACTGGTTATAGTTATAGCAACCGCTTTATTTGATAAAACATGCTCTGCGAATATTCTACGTAAAGGCTGACTCAGCCACCTTGACCGGGCTAGTTCTGCTTTGAAAATCAATAAAAAGGCGACGCTCTGTCGCGCGAGCAATATGGAATATAATGGGTTTTAAACGAAAGCGATATTTTTGTAATGCTAGTTAAAAAAAAAAAAAGTAACAACCGTATTAAATTAGCCAATTAGCCATCCGTTTTTGAGGTTTAAGCTTGGCATAACTTTTCCTTCGTAAAGAAGATATAGTTAGGTCACAGATGATATAATACTAAAGTAGTTAGGTTTATTATACGATGGCCTCAACAAATCAGGAGCAACTAACGAAATATTAGTATCAGTTTTTCTGACTTAAAATAACAGTTATTTTATTTTATTTATTGAACATAGTTTAATACCTATATCCTTTAGAACAATAATATTTCATAGTAAGAAGTATGTGATAATCCAATTTGTCATGTGTCTGTTTGACATAAACAAAGATGACCTATTATTTATTTAAGTACTTATTAAATATTCACCTAATATTATTCATAGAACGACGAAGTTTGTTTACGAGTAAGGTCCCTTTCTATCGTTAAAGTTTATGGCCCATCCGATTCTCATTAGAATATATTATCGCAAAGCGTTGCTGAAAGTTGATAAACATAATATATGTTTTACGACGAAGCAGTTATTCTAGTTTCTCCAAACCACCATGAACTGGAAAGGATTGATTGAAGTTCAGAGTACTAGTACTTAGTTCCTAAATGAACGAATACCTAGTGAACGAATGTAAATCTGTGTAGATTATTATCTATGTAAAAAAATTAGGAAATGACGTCATTATCCATAAAAATCATAAAATTTAGACAAACCATAGGTATTTTGTTAAAATCAATATCCCATCTAGAATAAATGAGTATGACAATGTTTTGTATTAGGTACCTAGGTATATATATTGAAGCAACCACTAGTCATGTGCCATTACTAATCGACTAAAATTCCAGGGGCGTTCCGAAGCATCGGCGAGAAGACTGCTTCACTCTTCGAACGTAAGAAGAAGGATGCTGAGCAAGCCACCTCAGAGACGGCGCAAGACGCGGCCGACGTGGTAGAAGGCCAGCTCAAGAAGGCCGGTGATCTCATCGATGGAACTCAGAAGACCGCTTCTAATGCAGCTGGCACAGGTTAATAGTGTTATTTTTTTTTTTAGATTTAGGATTCATGCTCAATGGTACAACGGCGGACTTAATGCTATAGGCATTCTTTACCAGTCAACCATGGGTGATGAATAGACAACATGGCAGGTGCATTGTAAAAAGTAAAAAAAAATATCAAAAAGTTATGTAAAAAGAAAGTGCGAAAATATTATAATAATAAATAGTATTTTTGTAAAGTACAAAAATAAGTGAAATGCACTTAAATAATTATGTATGTGTACAGTGGTTTTGCGTCTGGTTGTTATGTGTGAATTTATTGTTTTGCACTCTTCTAACTATCAAAGAAAGTAATATTCATACACTATTGACAGCGCATCATGGTTTAGTAGGTTCAATTCTTCGATATGGTCAACCAACTGATAGAGAGACCGTATTTAGGATGCAGAAGTAGCATTAGGTCTATGTGCTGTCTACAAACCACAGACAGTTGTATGCCTTACCTACTTCAAATCATTAACACTGTTAACATTTCCTGCACTTTAAGTTTTAGAAACTGCACTTTTTGTAAAAAAGAAACTCGCATTTATTTTTTAAACTATCAACTTACTGTCAAGAAAACGATTTCGGGCTCAGTACAAAAATCAATTATGTAACATTAAATGTAAGACTACCTTGGTCCTTGATGTACAAAAGCCTTTTTGGGAATTGCTCCTAGAATACCTATTCTGAAAATTCTAAAACTACTAATACCATAAAAATAATGCCATTGTCAAAATTTTAAATAGCACTGCTGAAACTACATCTTGACTATACATTAGACGAAAGTTTTTTCAACGACGAAATGTAATTAAACTGCATTTAAAATTTTGACATTTGTAATTTTTATGAATATTATAATATTTATTTTATTAATGTAATGTTTTAGCATATTTATTTTGCATGTTATATTATTTGTGTGTCTTATGAAGTTATGACAAAACATAGCGTAACTACTATTTTATATGTATGAGTGACCTTTTTATTCCTATGTTTCACAAATAAACTTTTGATTTTGATTTTTTTTTATTTTTTATAATGTTTATAAACGCACTCACGATACAGGAGAAATTACTAATGTCTTTGATCTTTCTTACTTAATTTTACTATTACTAATACTTAACTAGAACTAAAAAAAAATATTAAACTAAATAAACTTAATTTTACTAAACGGTTGTAGGTATTGTGTGAGAATTAGGAGAAACTTACAGTAGGTAGTGTAGGTTTCGAATCATAATTTTCAAATCTAACAGGCCTACAAATTTACTTGTACCTATTACCTACAATATTTCCATCCAATGACCCTTTTTGTACGTATTAATGCTTTTTTTTGTAACTTTGGCTGATGCCTGATTAACACAATAGCGCTAGGTAGAACACTCTCGCATGTCCCATAAACATTTTAACAGACGATTAAACATTTTAACAAACGATTAAACTAACTAACATGGTATGGTGAAACTAGTTCTTTTTATACTTTTATATTCCTGAAAACAAGGTAGGTACCTATTTAATTATAGCGACTACTTGACGCGCTTTTCTGTTTTTTTCAACAGCGCGGTTATCTATGCAAATAAATAAAATTGAAGTCTAGTGTCTGTTTGTAATGTCAAAATAACAACTATTACTATATGAAAGTATATACGGAATTTAAATAAGGTACTTACTTATAACAAAAAATACTTTAAAAATTTTCTGTCTGACTGTTTCTTCCGACGCGGCAGAGGCTAATTTTCGAAACAGATAGACCGATTTTGACGAGACTATTAACAGAAGTAACATTCTACTTTTATTTAAGAAATAAGTTTAGGGCTCTGCGTAAAAAAAAAATAAAGCCAGAAAATTGTTAATTAATTCCAGCTAGCATTACAAAAATAAAAACTTATTTATTTTATATTTGTTACAAAACAATAGAATGAGTAACATTTTATAGTAGGTATTCAAGTTTGTTCTGATGAAATAAGTAGGTAAGTACCTACCTAATTTAATATGTACAATTGTATCATTTAAAATATTGACTTTAAATGGTCAATAAGTTACAGGTATGTACTATCGTGGACACACCCGCCTGACCACCACTAAGTTCATTTTTGCTTGCACTCAAAAGATGGAAGCGCTCTTTAGCCCGCCCCGTTGACTTCGCAGGCGCCGAGGGAATTTTTTTTTAACTGAGCAGGCGTAAAAGCCCACTATAGTACGTAGTAAGTAGGTACCGGTCAACTGTGGCCTCTTTACTTTCCGTTCCATCTTTACCCATACCCTATGGTACTAGTTTCCATTAAAATATTTTTTATCTGCGGCAGTTGGTTCCATTTTAGACATATTGGTAGAACTTATAATAAATTGTGGTACCTATCTCAAAAAGTTTTTAAAGCTCGCAACACTCGCAACTGGGTTAATTGTCAAAATACTGTATAGGTAGGTAATATAGGTAGGTATTCATTCTTTGTAGTCATTTATGTCCACAGCATCATCGCATAAAGATTGGTATTTCTTACAGAAAATCAAAGTGCGGGTAAGTGGCTTATATTAAATAGTATAAATGATATATTGTTGTTAAGGTGTATTGCAATGATTCAATCCATCAGGCTAGGTAAAGATGCCAAAAACGTGCCAATTTTACCCTGCTCATACTTTTGGTTATTATAGCGATTTTATGTGAGATTTCGTAGAACTCAATAGTTCAACCGAAAGAGACACCTTTTTACAAAATAAATCTATAAAAACTTAAACAACTAGCTAGATATTGGAGTAGATAGCTTAAAAGTAAAATAATGTGGTAATGTTGCATTTGTTGCCACAGTTGACGGTACTTTGACTTCATACAATCTACCTACACCACGTGTAGCGATTGATGAGATGAGTTCTCAAATTTTATTTAACTTAACATTCCCTAAACAGATTAGTAAGATAGGTAATTAAAACCATATTATACCTTGATTACTTAGGTTAGGTAGCTGCAGGTAAAAAAGTATGAAACGCAGTAAAAAGTGGAAAATTAGAACGATTGATGAAATAAAACAAATGACTTCATTAAATACACAGATATTTTTTTATCTGTGGTTAGATATATATAATCACGGATATAATTAATCCTACTGTGTAACGCCACAGTTGCATTAGAAATATTCTAATCAAGTTCAAAGTCTTTTATTATACGAACCTAAGTGCCTACGCAGTATTAAACATTAATTAGTAAAATTGGACTGGTGCACAATAAGATAGCAGTTCCAAAGTGCATTGTCTAATTGAAATAAATGGTTTGACTTTGATATCGCTGTCTAATTATTTATGGTCGCAAGTTTTTTCTAACATACGCAACAAAACCGTGGTCATTTAATTCTATTTATGGCACTAGTTATTTGTTACGGAGTTTGTAATGATAAGAGGAAAGAGGAAATATTAGATAAGGCGGCCTAAACAACATTTGAGCATAATGGCAACGCTTTGACACGTTTTGCAGTCCCATGCCTGACGTCTAATGGCTAGAGCGCCTATATAGGTACTGAAACCAGATACTACCTTCGTCGGTGTCTCTTTTGTTTAGTCTGAAAAGTTTCGATCTGGTGCAAGCTTGAATGCTTATGAGGTACCGATTACGGTGAAGGTTTTTATCTAATTCCATCATAATATCATCACCATAATGTTCAAAGTTAACAGTTACTGCGACGACCACCTGCTGAGGGTCGTGGAAATCACTGAATGTGGATATAGCCATTCTTGGTACCTATATCCTATGCCCAGCTGAATTTGACTGAATGATGATGAGGTGGACCTAACACGTTTGTATCCGAGCTCCCAGCTTAGTGTTCGTGTAACGCTACCAGTAAGTTTGATACAGTACGATTCAAACATTATGGCGAATCTGAACACGAGTCGAGTGGCTGCGCAGTAACAATTTCACGTGTCAGCGGGGATGAGGGGCGGGGCACTGCGCAGCCAACAGCGCACGTCACAGCCGCCATTAAGTTTGAATCGAACTGTACCGGGAGAGAAAAAGATCTTGTTAATAAATCCAGTTATATTTTTACTAGCCAATGACGCGAAGAACTCCGCTGTCGATGCCCTGGACAAGGAACTGTCGAAGGTGTCCCTGGCTGCTGGGGAGGCGCAGGAAGCCGCGAACAGGGCACTAGCTGATGGCAAGAAGGTCGTTGACGTTACTAAAGGTAGGGGTGTGAACTTAGTCAGTTTAGTTTATGGTTAGTCGACTCTTTTTACTGTCTTTTTTTCTACGTATGTATTTTTAAAACTTTGTTGTAGTTAAATTAATTTATGTAGACTACTGTAGTAGAACTATGAAATTTTGCAAGTAGTTAGCGTTGCTTGTAATTATTAGATTAGATTTTTTTTTAGATTTTGCGATTTTTATCTATTTTTGTATTTATTAGTAGCACGGTTCTGTTCTAGAAGCATTTGTATTTTCTCCCAATTTAGTAGTTTGCTAAACCCATTTTTTGCAACCCTCTTTCCCATAGACACATTGGCAACTACAGCTGACAACACGAAAAAGGCGGCAGAATCTGCATACAACACAACTAAGGGTAAGTTCACATTAATGTATTCGTTCACATTAATCAATTCTTCTTCTTCTCTTCTCTTTCTGTCTGCATGAACTAACGTTGCACTATTATAGATACGGTGAATAGTACGTATGAGAGTACAAAAAACGCGGCTAGTTCTGCCGTCGACACCGGAAAAGCGTACGCGGACTCAGCAAAAGGTAAACAAATCTTGTCATCATGCCTTTTTGAAAATGGTGGGTGGTACAGTATAATTTCTTGGCAAACGTATGTTGCTAAAAACTGTTACAATGGTCTTTGCTTTGTTTTATTATACCTACTTCAATATTTTTGAACAAAACAAAAAGGGCACAAAGAGTAATTCATTATTTTAGATCTGAATTTACAATTTTGTTTATTTTAATTTTGTTGCTATTTTATTTAGTTTTTTTACAATTTGCTTTGTAGATACAGTATCAAGCGCTATTCAAAGTACTGTAGATACCACACAGAAAGTTGGCCAATCGGCAATCGATACCGGCAAAACGTATGCCACAACCGCTAGAGGTAGGTTTCACAAACATGCGATCAAATTCATCTTTTATTATTTTTATTTTCCTATAATTTATTTTATTTGTGTATTTTTAGATTCAGTTGCTAATACAGTCAATAGTACCGTAGAAAATACAAAACACGCCGCTCAATCTGCCGTAGACACGACAAAATCTTACGTAGATAGTGCTAAAGGTATTCTTTATTTTTGTTTTTTTTTTGTGTGTGTTTTCGTTTTATTGTGCCCTGTGACTAAACACCGTGTGTTTTGCAAATAATGCTTTAGATACAGCCCAAAGTACGTTTCAAATGGCCTACGATGCATCTATGGGTGCCGCAAGCTCTGCTTATGGCATGGGCTTATCCTATTTAGAGAGTGCTCAAGGTATTTATTAGCTAGTTTCTGTTTTATTTAACTCGATTTTACTTTTTATTTTTGTTACCACGTGTTTTTACTTTTAAGTTTCTTTTTATTTTAATATTTTATTAATAGTTTTATTTTTACAAACAAAAGTCTTATTTTACTTTATTTTTGCGCCGTAGATACAGTAGCAAGCACAGTAGATAGCACAAAGAAAACTGCACAAAGTACATTTGATACTGGGAAAACGTACATCGATTCGGCCAAAGGTAAATACAATA
Source organism: Charanyca ferruginea (assembly GCA_947361185.1). Taxonomy (NCBI): domain Eukaryota; kingdom Metazoa; phylum Arthropoda; class Insecta; order Lepidoptera; family Noctuidae; genus Charanyca; species Charanyca ferruginea. Next base: position 20,588,545 of record OX376070.1, on the reverse strand, counting down.
TTTTGCTGAAACTAAGTCACCTACTCATTATTTAACTGTTTGATAAACTATTGTATTTTATATACCGCTCAGAGCATAAACCGAAGCACTGTTTTACTATCGTGACGGCGATGAAAGTCAAACTATTAATAACATTGTGTGGACAAGTTTAGAAAATACCGCAAGTAAAAACCAGACAGTGAAAACTCGATGATATTGCGGTTGACACAAGCGTACATAACATTAACAAGAGTATCCATTACTAGAATTAATTCATTACCTATTCATTTTCTACTTTATTTTTCATTTTATATTTTAAAATACTTATACGCTAGTTAGAACTGTATTTTAGATACCTCAAAAAAAAACTTGGCGACATCCTCTATGAATAATAGTGTATTTCTCAAATCTTATGTTTTTTTTACTGGTCCATGCTCTGCTAATAATGCAATATTTTTTCTACGCTACATTAAACGGTGTCCACGTGTACGTATTGTTTTTAGTGTAACCAATGTTATCTTAAATGCTTTTTTTATAGATACTGTAGTAAACACAGTTCACACCACTGTAGATACCACGAAAAATGTAGCTGCAGCTGCTGTTGAGAAAGGCACTACAATGATTGGCACTGGCAAAGGTACCTATGTCAATTTTTTTTATCACATCACATCTGGAAGCCACATAGGCCTTAGCCCAGTAGTAGTATGATGCATGCTGACAGTAGCATTAGCTGTAAATATCACAATTGGGTTGTTGACACCATTAACCAATAATTCCAAAACACAACTTATTTTAAGATACACTTTATTTTAGCTCCGAAAACCCGATTAATTTTCAATTAACTGTAAAATGCGATTTTAAGTTGCTTTAAAATCAATTAATAGTTAGTCAATTGAGTTGGTAAATAAGTGACGTCACAGGCCGCTATTGTCATACAAAATCTATGGAGGAATCTCGTTTTGACAGCTCATAAAAAGTATGTCAATTGATTTGTGGTGTCAACTACCCAATTAGATGGTAGGGTAATAGTCATTACTAACTAATAGTTCCGAAACAAATTCGGTAAAAAATATTTCAGCCCTGAAAGCCGGATTATTAACTGTAAAATTCCATGTTTAGTTGGTTTGAAATCGATAAATATTAATCGATTCGTTCGCTTTGAATCGCCTACGTAAGACGCCGCGTAAGTCAATTGAGTTGACAAATAGGTGACGTAACAGTTCGCTATTGCTTTACAAAATCTACGGAGAAAAATACGTTTTGACAGCTAATAAAAAGTACCTATGTCAATTGATAGATATGACTACTACCCTATTACAGTACCTGGCCGTAAATATGGCACATCGAGTTTTAGGAATAGTTCGGCTATGTGGATGCTTCACACTCCTTTCGGTATTTTTTTCTAAAACTCGTCTCCTTTAAACGCCCGTTCACTGTATATCGGGTATATATCAGTCAGCATTAAGTAATTGGTAACGTTATTAATCGACATTTTATTTATTTATTTTAGAAACCGTAGCAAACACTATCAATACAACAGTAGATACAACTAAAAATGTTACAGCAGCTGCTGTGGATAAAGGCTCTACACTTTTTGGCACCGCTAAAGGTAGTTTTGCTTTTATGTTTCTACACAATCCCTAATTCTTAAAATAATCGCCCGTATCTAAACTTTTGTTTGGTTAGATAAAATGGCCAATGTTACTTTTAGTAATAACGAAGCGCCAATCTTTATTATAAAATCAATAACTATTTATAAAATTTTATACAAATTGTCAATATATTTATTCGTCACATTGATAAAAAAATATATTTTTCTTAATCCTGGTATTGTTATATATATATTATGTTATTTACATGCACTATCCTTGTTTCCATTAGATACAGTTGGAAGCACAGTAGACACTACTAAAAGTGTAGCGGCTGCCGCACTTGATAAGGGTACTTCATTCATTGGCACAGCTAAAGGTAGTTTACACAACATCTTTTATACGAATCCTTCGTTTAACCTCGGTTGCCGATTTTAATTGTACTTATTGTTCATCATTAGATACAGTAGCAAGCACTGCACAGACAACAGTAGACTCGACTAAGAACGCTGCAGCATCCGCTGTAGATCAGGGATCCACATTCGTAGGCACGGCCAAAGGTAGTTCACATAAATATTACGTTTACTTTTGTAATAACACACTCGTCCATATATATTTTATTGTTATTGTTTAAAATATATAACGTATCGAGCACAGTAAAATCCACAGTAGACTCTACTAAAAATGCGGCGTCCGCTACAGTTGACAAAAGCACATCACTTATTGATTCAGCCAAAGCACAAAATACGCAGCCTTACGTATTTTGTGGCCAAAGGTAGTAGTAGGTAGGTACTAATACATAATTTACTTAGTACAATCACATACGAAGGGCTGCTATTTATGTATCCGGAATAACAAAGTGAAACAATCATAATTTAAAGCATTTATTATAGTTTTATTACTTTTCAAAATGTTCGCCATGATGATCGATGCACTTTTGCATACGTTGGAACCAATTTTCGTAGCACCTTTTCCATTCGGATTGAGGTATCTCCAAAACGTACATTTTGAACGCATCAACAGCCTATTCACGGCTCGAAAAACGTTGACCATGTAATTTATTCTTCACAGTTGGGGATAAATAGAAGTCGTTGGAAGCCAAGTTGGGGCTGTACGGCGGATGACCGTTAATTCGATCTTTTGATCATCCAAATACCTAGTTGTTTCGGCCGATGTGTGCAGCTAGCATTCTCATGATGAATCAGTCAGTTTTTCTTTCTTATTTCTTCAAAGACTTCTGGCAAACAAATGGTTATGTATCATTCCGTTTTACGATCCTCTCACGTGGCACTGTAGCCACATGTCCATTTATACCAAAAAAACAAGCGACGATTTACTTGAAAGTGCTTTTTGAACGAATGACTTTTGTTGGGTTCGGGTAATCTTGGAACACCCAAACCGTTGATTGGGGTATTGAGTTTCAGGATCATACGCATATATCCAACATTCATCACCTGTGTTGATATTATAGACAGCTTTTGACGCACCCTGATTGTACTTTTGTAACATTTTTTTACACGAATCGTCATGAGCCCGTTTTTGGTCAATTCTTAAGTTGTGCGGTATCCAACGTGAACAAATTTTTTTGTTCAGCTAAATATGGTCGTGTAATATTTTATATATACTCGTCATACTTATGCCCGAGGAGCCTCTATCTCGCGATATGTAACTTGACGATTTTGCATTATTAGTTCCCGCACAGCATCCATATTTTGAGGTACAACAATCGATTTAGGGCGATCTTCTTTAAATTCGTCCGTGAGCACAGACCGCCCACGATTAAACTCACTAAACTAGTGATACACAATAGTTTTCAATGGTACTTCGTCCCCAAAAGTCGAAGTCAGTTGATCGTGTTTTTGAGTTAACCCTCGTCGAAAATCGTAGTAAATCATAGCACAAAAATGTTCACGAGTTAGATCCCTGGTGATAGAGACACGCAATTTTCAAAATGACGCCACAAAGGATAAACCAATGACAGCTGTATAAAACAAGTTGTATTCTTCAGCCAAAGAGTTCCATTTTTAAATGTAACTGGCCAGTTTCGGATACATAAATAGCAGCCCTTGTACACGTTGTTAATAACTTCACATTGTGGCTAATTTTATTTGTTCATATGTAGATACGGTAGCAGGCACAGTTCATACTGCACTAGATACAACCAAAAACGTAACTGCAGCTGCTGTTGAGAAAGGCACTACTGCATTTGGCACAGCTAAAGGTACACATTATTTTTTTAATAAGCACACTTCTAATTTGGGTTTGTGTTGTCGCTAATATTTGTTATTCGTCCATATAGACACAGTAGCAAGCACTGCTAATACTGCAGTAGATACAACTAAGAACGTAGCTGCAGCTGCTGTTGAAAAGGGCACTGCTGCATTTGGCACAGCTAAAGGTTGTATACATTCTTTTCTATATAAGTACGTCTCTTTTGTATTGTCGCTAATATTTGTTATTCGTCCATATAGACACAGTAGCTACCACTGCTAATACAGTAGTAGATACAACTAAAAACGTAACTTCAGCTGCTGTTGAGAAAGGCACTACTGCTTTTGGCACAGCTAAAGGTAGTTGACAATCAGTTCTTTACAAGAATATCTCTGTTTTCTTTGTGTTGTCGCTAATTTTAGTTATTTGTCCATATACAGACACAGTTGCAAGCACAGTTCATACTGCAGTAGATTCAACTAAAAACGTAACTGCAGCTGCTGTTGAGAAAGGCACTGCTTCATTTGGCACAGCTAAAGGCAGTTGACATTCATTTCTATACAAGAACATGTCTATGTGTTTTCTTTGTGTTGTCGCTTATATTTATTATTCGTCCATATTCAGAAACAGTTGCAAGCACAGTTTATACTGCAGTAGATTCAACTAAAATCGTAACTGCAGCTGCTGTTGAGAAAGGCACTACTGCATTTGGCACAGCTAAAGGTAGTCGACATTCGTTTTCACACAAGTACATCTCTATGTTGACTTTGTATTGTCGCTAATATTTGTTAATCGTCCCTAAATAGACACAGTTGCAAGCACAGTTCATACTGCCGTAGATACAACTAAGAACGTAGCTGCAGCTGCTGTTGAGAAAGGCACTGCTGCATTTGGCACAGCTAAAGGTAGTAGACATTCGTTTCCATACAAGTACATCTCTATGTTGACTTTGTATTGTCGCTAATATTTGTTATTCGTCCATATAGACACAGTAGCTACCACTGCTAATACAGTAGTAAATACAACAAAAAACGTAACTTCAGCTGCTGTTAAGAAAGGCACCACTGCATTTGGCACAGCTAAAGGTGGTAGACATTCGTTTCCATACAAGTACATATCCAATTTTTCTTTCTTTTTGTCGCTAATATTTGTTATTCGTCCATATAGACACAGTAGCCAGCACTGCTAATACTGCAGTAGATACAACCAAAAATGTAACTGCAGCTGCTGTTGAGAAAGGCACTGCTGCATTTGGCACAGCTAAAGGTAGTAGACATTCGTTTCCATACAAGTACATCTCTTTGCTGACTTCGTATTGTCGCTAATATTTGTTATTTGTCCATATAGACACAGTAGCTACCACTGCTAATACAGTAGTAGATACAACTAAAAACGTAACTGCAGCTGCTGTTGAGAAAGGCACTACTGCATTTGGCACAGCTAAAGGTAGTAGACATTCGTTTCCATACAAGTACATCTCTATGTTGACTTTGTATTGTCGCTAATATTTGTTATTCGTCCATATAGCCACAGTAGCTACCACTGCTAATACAGTAGTAGATACAACTAAAAACGTAACTGCAGCTGCTGTTGAGAAAGGCACTACTGCATTTGGCACAGCTAAAGGTAGTAGACATTCGTTTCCATACAAGTACATCTCTATGTTGACTTTGTATTGTCGCTAATATTTGTTATTCGTCCATATAGACACAGTAGCCAGCACTGCTAATACTGCAGTAGATACAACCAAAAATGTTACTGCAGCTGCTGTTGAGAAAGGCACTGCTGCATTTGGCACAGCTAAAGGTAGTTGACATTCGTTTCCATACAAGTACATCTCTATGTTGACTTTGTATTGTCGCTAATATTTGTTATTTGTCCATATAGACACAGTAGCTACCACTGCTAATACAGTAGTAGATACAACTAAAAACGTAACTGCAGCTGCTGTTGAGAAAGGCACTACTGCATTTGGCACAGCTAAAGGTAGTAGACATTCGTTTCCATACAAGTACATCTCTATGTTGACTTTGTATTGTCGCTAATATTTGTTATTCGTCCATATAGACACAGTAGCCAGCACTGCTAATACTGCAGTAGATACAACCAAAAATGTAACTGCAGCTGCTGTTGAGAAAGGCACTGCTGCATTTGGCACAGCTAAAGGTAGTAGACATTCATTTCCATACAAGTACATCTCTATGTTGACTTTGTATGGTCGCTAATATTTTTTATTCGTCCATATAGACACAGTAGCTACCACTGCTACTACAGTAATAAATACAACCAAAAACGTAACTTCAGCTGCTGTTGAGAAAGGCACTACTGCATTTGGCACAGCTAAAGGTAGTAGACATTCGTTTCCATACAAGTACATCTCTATGTTGACTTTGTATTGTCGCTAATATTTGTTATTCGTCCATATAGACACAGTAGCTACCACTGCTAATACAGTAGTAAATACAACCAAAAACGTAACTTCAGCTGCTGTTAAGAAAGGCACCACTGCATTTGGCACAGCTATAGGTGGTAGACATTCGTTTCCATACAAGTACATATCCAATTTTTCTTTTTTTTTTTGTCGCTAATATTTGTTATTCGTCCATATAGACACAGTAGCCAGCACTGCTAATACTGCAGTAGATACAACCAAAAATGTAACTGCAGCTGCTGTTGAGAAAGGCACTGCTGCATTTGGCACAGCTAAAGGTAGTAGACATTCGTTTCCATACAAGTACATCTCTTTGCTGACTTCGTATTGTCGCTAATATTTGTTATTTGTCCATATAGACACAGTAGCTACCACTGCTAATACAGTAGTAGATACAACTAAAAACGTAACTGCAGCTGCTGTTGAGAAAGGCACTACTGCATTTGGCACAGCTAAAGGTAGTAGACATTCGTTTCCATACAAGTACATCTCTATGTTGACTTTGTATTGTCGCTAATATTTGTTATTCGTCCATATAGCCACAGTAGCTACCACTGCTAATACAGTAGTAGATACAACTAAAAACGTAACTGCAGCTGCTGTTGAGAAAGGCACTACTGCATTTGGCACAGCTAAAGGTAGTTGACATTCGTTTCCATACAAGTACATCTCTATGTTGACTTTGTATTGTCGCTAATATTTGTTATTTGTCCATATAGACACAGTAGCTACCACTGCTAATACAGTAGTAGATACAACTAAAAACGTAACTGCAGCTGCTGTTGAGAAAGGCACTGCTGCATTTGGCACAGCTAAAGGTAGTAGACATTCGTTTCCATACAAGTACATCTCTATGTTGACTTTGTATTGTCGCTGATATTTGTAATTCGTCCATATAGACACAGTAGCAAGCACTGCTAATACTGCAGTAGATACAACCAAAAATGTAACTGCAGCTGCTGTTGAGAAAGGCACTGCTGCATTTGGCACAGCTAAAGGTAGTAGACATTCATTTCCATACAAGTACATCTCTATGTTGACTTTGTATGGTCGCTAATATTTTTTATTCGTCCATATAGACACAGTAGCTACCACTGCTACTACAGTAATAAATACAACCAAAAACGTAACTTCAGCTGCTGTTGAGAAAGGCACTACTGCATTTGGCACAGCTAAAGGTAGTAGACATTCGTTTCCATACAAGTACATCTCTATGTTGACTTTGTCTTGTCGCTAATATTTGTTATTCGTCCATATAGACACAGTAGCTACCACTGCTAATACAGTAGTAAATACAACCAAAAACGTAACTTCAGCTGCTGTTAAGAAAGGCACTGCTGCATTTGGCACAGCTAAAGATAGTAGAAATTCGTTTCCATACAAGTACATCTCTATGTTGACTTTGTATTGTCGCTGATATTTGTTATTCGTCCATATAGACACAGTAGCAAGCACTGCTAATACTGCAGTAGATACAACCAAAAATGTAACTGCAGCTGCTGTTGAGAAAGGCACTGCTGCATTTGGCACAGCTAAAGGTAGTAGACATTCGTTTCCATACAAGTACATCTCTATGTTGACTTTGTATTGTCGCTAATATTTGTTATTCGTCCATATAGACACAGTAGCTACCACTGCTAATACAGTAGTAAATACAACCAAAAACGTAACTTCAGCTGCTGTTAAGAAAGGCACCACTGCATTTGGCACAGCTAAAGGTAGTAGACATTCGTTTCCATACAAGTACATATCCAATTTTTCTTTTTTTTTTTTGTCGCTAATATTTGTTATTCGTCCATATAGACACAGTAGCCAGCACTGCTAATACTGCAGTAGATACAACCAAAAATGTAACTGCAGCTGCTGTTGAGAAAGGCACTGCTGCATTTGGCACAGCTAAAGGTAGTAGACATTCGTTTCCATACAAGTACATCTCTATGTTGACTTTGTATTGTCGCTGATATTTGTTATTCGTCCATATAGACACAGTAGCTACCACTGCTAATACAGTAGTAAATACAACCAAAAACGTAACTTCAGCTGCTGTTAAGAAAGGCACCACTGCATTTGGCACAGCTAAAGGTAGTAGACATTCGTTTCCATACAAGTACATCTCTTTGCTGACTTCGTATTGTCGCTAATATTTGTTATTTGTCCATATAGACACAGTTGCAACCACTGCTAATACAGTAGTAAGTACAACCAAAAACGTAACTTCAGCTGCTGTTGAGAAAGGCACTACTGCATTTGGCACAGCTAAAGGTAGTTGACTTTCGTTTCCAGACAAATACATCTCAATGTTGACTTTGTATTGCCGCTAACATTTGTTATTTGTACATATAGACACAGTAGTAAGTACTGCTAATACTGCAGTAGATACAACCAAAAATGTAACTGCAGCTGCTGTTGAGAAAGGCACTGCTGCATTTGGCACCGCTAAAGGTAGTAGACATTCGTTTCCATACAAGTACATCTCTGTGTTGACTTAGTATTGTCGCTAATATTTGTTATTCGTCCATATAGTTACAGTAGCAACCACTGCTAATACAGTAGTAGATACAACCAAAAACGTAACTTCAGCTGCTCTTGAGAAAGGCACTATTGCGTTTTTTCACTGCTAAAGGTAGTTTACATTACTTTTTGCTCGATATCTTTATTGTTTTGTCGCTAATATTTGTTATTCGTCCATATAGACACAGTTTCAAGCACAGTACATACTGCAGTAGATTCAACTAAAAACGTAACTGCAGCTACTGTTCAGAAAGGCACTACTGCATTTGGCACAGCTATAGGTAATTGACATTCGTTTCTATACAAGTACATCTCTACGTTGACTTTATATTGTCGCTAACATTTAAATAGGCTACTATTAAATAGGCTTTCGTTTGACCGCAATTCACCTGATCGTAAGTGATAATGCGGCCTATCTATTCGTCCACATAGACACAGTAGCAAGCACTGCTAATACTGCAGTAGATACAACTAAGAACGTAGCTGCAGCTGCTGTTGAGAAAGGCACTGCTGCATTTGGCACAGCTAAAGGTTGTAGATATTCTTTTCTATATAAGTAATCTCTATATTGATTTTGAATCGTCGCTAATATTTGTTATTCGTCCATATAGTCACAGTAGCAACCACTGCTAATACAGTAGTAGATACAACCAAAAACGTAACTGCAGCTGCTGTTGAGAAAGTCACTACTGCATTAGGCACAGCCAAAGGCAGTTGACATTCGTTTCTATACAAGAACATCTTTATGTTTTCTTTGTGTTGTCGCTAATACTTGTTATCCGTCCATATATAGACACAGTTGCAAGCACAGTTCATACTGCAGTAGATTCAACTAAAAACGTAACTGCAGCTGCTGTTGAGAAAGGCACTACTGCATTTGGTACAGCTAAAGGTATTAAAAATTCGTTTCCATACAAGTACATCTCTATGTTGACTTTGTATTGTCGCTAATATTTCTTATTCGTCCATATATAGACACAGTTGCAAGCACAGTTCATACTGCAGTAGATTCAACTAAGAACGTAGCTGCAACTGCTGCTGAGAAAGGCACTGCTGCATTTGGCACAGCTAAAGGTTGTTGACGTTTTTTTTATATAAGTACATCTTCATATTGATTTTGAATTGTCGTTAATATTTGTTATTCGTCCATATATAGACACAGTAACAAGCACAGTTCATACTGCAGTAGACACAACTAAGAACGTAGCTGCAGCTGCTCTTGAGAAAGGCATTACTGCATTTGGCATAGCTAAAGGTAGTTCACATTCGTATCTATACAAGTATATCTCTATGGTTTCAACAGACTTAAAAAAAGATGGAGGTTGTCAATTCGACTGTATGTTTTTTTTTTGTATATCTGTTACATGATTTCTCCGGCAAATGTAAAGTGTTTTTAAAAATTTTGTTTTTATGGATAGTGTGTGCTTCAGAGGGGCTCCCATATAAGTTTTTTCAAAATTGATTCAGCACTTTTTAAACATAAATCAACAAGAAGAAAAAAAATTACACATATATTGTGCTCTATGTTCCTCTAATCTTGTACTATAAATCTCTGTTTTGAATGTGTTGCCATGTTTTAATGGATTTGGATGATAGGGAGGTACTAACAAGCTAAAAATAAAATGCTTTTTTCCAAAAACTTTTAGTTTTTGAAGGCGGTTGTCTTGTTTGTAAAAAGCTTTTACTTTATATGGTCGCTAATATTTGTTATTCGTCCATATAGACACAGTAGCCAGCACTGCTAATACTGCAGTAGATACAACCAAAAATGTAACTGCAGCTGCTGTTGAGAAAGGCACTGCTGCATTTGGCACAGCTAAAGGTAGTAGACATTCGTTTCCATACAAGTACATCTCTATGTTGACTTTGTATTGTCGCTAATATTTGTGATTCGTCCATATATAGACACAGTTGCAAGCACAGTTCATACTGCAGTAGATTCAACTAAAAACGTAACTGCAGCTGCTGTTGAGAAAGGCACTGCTGCATTTGGCACAGCTAAAGGTAGTTGACATTCGTTTCTATACAAGTACATCTCCATGTTTTATTTTTGTTGTCGCAAATATTTGTTATTCATTTATATAGACACAGTTGCAAGCACTGCTAATACTGCTGTTGATACAACTAAGAACGTAGCTGCAGCTGCTGTTGAGAAAGGCACTGCTGCATTTGGCAAAGCTAAAGGTTGTTGACATTACTTCCTGTATAAGTACATCTCTATATGGACTGTGAATTGTCGTTAATATTTGTTATTCGTCCATATAGACACAGTAGCCAGCACTGCTAATACTGCAGTAGATACAACCAAAAATGTAACTGCAGCTGCTGTTGAGAAAGGCACTGCTGCATTTGGCACAGCTAAAGGTAGTAGACATTCGTTTCCATACAAGTACATCTCTAAGTTGACTTAGTATTGTCGCTAATATGTATTTGTTATTCGTCCATATAGACACAGTAGCTACCACTGCTAATACAGTAGTAAATAGAACTAAAAACGTAACTTCAGCTGCTGTTAAGAAAGGCACTACTGCATTTGGCACAGCTAATGGTAGTAGACATTCGTTTCCATACAAGTACATCTCTATGTTGACTTTGTATTGTCGCTAATATTTGTGATTCATCCATATATAGACACAGTTGCAAGCACAGTTCATACTGCAGCAGATTCAACTAAAAACGTAACTGCAGCTGCTGTCGAGAAAGGCACTGCTGCATTTGACATAGCTAAAGGTAGTTGACATTCGTTTCTAAACAAGTACATCTCCATGTTTTATTTTTGTTGACGCTAATATTTGTTATTCGTCTATATAGACACAGTAGCAAGCACTGCTAATACTGCTGTTGATACAACCAAAAACGTAGCTGCAGCTGCTGTTGAGAAAGGCACTGCTGCATTTGGCACAGCTAAAGGTAGTTGACATTGGTTTCTGTAGAAGTACATCTCTATGTTTTCTTTGTGTGGTCGCTAATATTTGTTATTCGTCCATATATAGACACAGTTGCAAGCTCAGTTAATACTGCAGTAGAAACAACTAAGAACGTAGCTGCAGCTGCTGTAGATAAAGGCACTACTGCATTTGGCACTGCTAAAGGTAGTTGAAATTAGTTTTTGCTGAATATTTTATTTGTTTTGTGTTGTCGCTAATATTTGTTATTCGTCCATATATAGACACGGTTGCAAGCACTGCTAATACTGCAGTAGATACAACTAAGAACGTAGCTGCAGCTGCTGTTGAGAAAGGCACTACTGCATTTGGCACAGCTAAAGGTAGTTGACATTGGTTTCTGTAGAAGTACATCTCTATGTTTTCTTTGTGTGGTCGCTAATATTTGTTATTCGTCCATATATAGACACAGTTGCAAGCTCAGTTAATACTGCAGTAGACACAACTAAGAACGTAGCTGCAGCTGCTGTAGATAAAGGCACTACTGCATTTGGCACTGCTAAAGGTAGTTGAAATTAGTTTTTGCTGAATATTTTATTTGTTTTGTGTTGTCGCTAATATTTGTTATTCGTCCATATATAGACACGGTTGCAAGCACTGCTAATACTGCAGTAGATACAACTAAGAACGTAGCTGCAGCTGCTGTTGAGAAAGGCACTACTGCATTTGGCACAGCTAAAGGTAGTAGACATTCGTTTCCATACAAGTACATCTCTATGTTGACTTTGTATTGTCGCTAATATTTGTTATTCTTCCATATAGACACAGTAGCTACCACTGCTAATACTGCAGTAGATACAACTAAGAACGTAGCTGCAGCTGCTCTTGAGAAAGGCACTACTGCATTTGGCACAGCTAAAGGTAGTTGACATTGGTTTCTGTAGAAGTACATCTCTATGTTTTCTTTGTGTGGTCGCTAATATTTGTTATTCGTCCATATATAGACACAGTTGCAAGCTCAGTTAATACTGCAGTAGACACAACTAAGAACGTAGCTGCAGCTGCTGTAGATAAAGGCACTACTGCATTTGGCACTGCTAAAGGTAGTTAAAATTGGTTTTTGCTGAATATTTTATTTGTTTTGTGTTGTCGCTAATATTTGTTATTCGTCCATATATAGACACGGTTGCAAGCACAGTTCATACCGCAATAGATACAACTAAAAACGTAACTGCAGCCGCTGTAGAGAAAGGCTCTATTGCGTTTGGCACAGCTAAAGGTAGTTTACATTATTTTTTGCTGAACATCTTATTCGTTATGTGTTGTAGCTAATGTTCAATGTTCGTTGTCCATGTAGACACGGCAGCAAGCACAGTTCATACTGCAATAGATACAACTAAAAACGTAACTGCAGCCGCTGTAGAGAAAGGCTCTATTGCGTTTGGCACAGCTAAAGGTAGTTTACATTATTTTTTGCTGAACATCTTATTCGTTATGTGTTGTAGCTAATGTTCAATGTTCGTTGTCCATGTAGACACGGCAGCAAGCACAGTTCATACTGCAGTAGATACAACCAAAAACCTAGCTGCAGCCGCTGTAGAGAAAGGCACAACTGCGATTGGCACAGCTAAAGGTAGTCCTACACTAGTTTTATTAAGTTCTCCATAATTATCGCTTATTACATCCTCCCATTTGCTAATCATCGCTATTCAAATATAGATACCGTAGCAAACACTGTCCATACAACAGTTGAAGCTACGAAGCATGTTGCCTTTGCTGCAGTAGAGAGGAGCTCCGCATTGATCGGTACTGCTACAGGTAGCTGACATTTCTGTTGCTAGTAATTTAATTTAATGTTATTTTCGTCGCTATAATTTTGTTGTGCTAATTTTGAATGTTTTATTTAGAAACTGTAGCAAATACTGTAAACTCGACTGTAGACACGACTAAAAATGTAGCCGCTGCTGCTGTTGAAAAGGGCACTTCAATAATAGGCAGTGCAAAAGGTACTTTATTCCTTTTGTTTGTTTTTTTCTTTTCCTCTGTTTTATAATTTTGCTTACTTTTTTATTTTGTATTTGTAGACACAGTAGCAAACACTGTTCATAGCACAGTAGATACGACAAAAAGTGTAGCTTCGTCGGCTGTTGACAAGGGCTCATCACTCATAGGAAGTGCCAAAGGTACTCTTATCTTAACAATAATTGGATCATGAAGTGTTATCAATTTAAAATAAAAGAAATATAATTTGAAACTGAATGTTTTTGTAGATACCGTAGCCAGTACTTTTGATACAACGAAAAACGCAGCAGCTTCAGCGGTAGGAACTGGTGTATCTTATGCTACTAGTGCCAAAGGTAGCTTGTCATACAATATTTTTTATACTAAAATTATTTTTCGTTATTTTCGTTGTGTTACTTATTTTTGTTTTTCATTCGTAGACACGCTTGCAAATACTTTATATGGCACTGTAGACGCAACAAAAAGTGTAGCGTCGTCAGCAGTAGATAAAGGCATATCTTTCGCAGGAAGCGCTAAAGGTCGATATTTATATTTATTTTCTTCTGTGAACTTTCATTTTGCTTTTTTTTACTTAGTAATATTATTTCACTTGTTTTGTAGATACCGTAGCCCAAACTTTTGATACAACGAAAAACGCAGCAGCTTCAGCTGTAGGTACTGGTGTAGCCTACGCTGCTAGTGCTAAAGGTGGTTTAATTGTAAATTTATTGTTTTTTTTTGTGTGTAATTATTTTTATTTATTATATTCTCGTTTTATTTTGTAGACACGCTTGCGAATACAGTTTATAGCACTGTAGACACAACAAAAAATGTAGCATCATCTGCTGTAGATAAAGGCGTAGCGTTCGTAGGGAGCACTAAAGGTAGACTTTTGGCTATATTCTGTTTAAATTTTAGCTTGTGTATTTACCTAAATTTATTGTACTATTTCACTTTCGTTTGTAGATACCGTAGCCCACACTTTTGATACAACGAGAAATTCAGCAGCTTCTGCAGTAGATACTGGCGTATCTTACGCTGCTAGTGCCAAAGGTAGCTTCCCCGTACCTACTGTATTTTATTCTCGTTATTTTTTCCCTCCCTTGTTATTTATGTTATTTTCTTTTTTCTTTTGTAGACACACTATCAAATACTGTTCATAGCACTGTAGATGCAACAAAGAATGTAGCATCATCAGCCGTAGATAAAGGCGTAACTTTTGTAGGAAGCGCTAAAGGTATACTTAAATATTTTTTGTCTCATCCTTTTCACCCTGTTAATTTGTTTATTTATTTTATATTATTTCATATCGTAGATACATTAGCAAGCACAGTAGACACTGCAAAGAATGCAACAGTAGGAGCCGTAGATTCAAGTGTTTCATTTTTAGGAACTGCCAAAGGTATTATGAGCTTCTGAATGAGTTTTATTTTTGCTAATGATTCATCCTTTTACATTGAGAATTTTGCCTGTATTGTAGATACGGTAGCAAGCACAGTACACAGCACTGTAGATACGACAAAAAGTGCTGCGGCTTCAGTTGTTGACAAAGGAGTGTCTATTGTTGGAGGTGCTAAAGGTATAAACGATGTTATAATTATGAATAAAGATGATTTTCTTGCCTCATTGTGTTTAAACTCATTTCAATGCCCTATAATTACTCCATACATTAGTTTTTAGAATTTTCTTAATTGCATGGTTTTGCCTGCATGCTGCATTATGTTTTTAAACCTTATTTTTTAATTAATTTTTCTGTGCTAACTTTCTGTGGCTAACTTTCTGTAGATACAGTATCACACACGCTCTTTAACGTTACGGAAGCTGTAGCAGAAAAGACTGAAGATGCCGTTGCATCTGCTGAAGGTATCGAAACATTATTAACTTTCCTTTATCTTTAGCTTATTACTGCCCACTTACCTTTTTTACTAACGGTGATTCGGTAATAATAGAGGTTTGTGTAAGATAGTAAAAACTGATTTAACTTTAAAAATTGTTTTCAGACTTTTTTTTTCAGATTTTTACCTAATTTATGTTTATTAATCAGTATTACAGTAACATCTAATGATCAATATTTAGGTAGATTTGAACCTTTTATGCACTTGCGTATAAAAAGGTTTGTGAAATGTGTGCAAATACATGTACCTACCTACTTACTAATACTGATTAATATTTATGAAGGAATCGAGAAAAAATATGTATAATACAACATCTAAAGATTATTAATCATTTTAGGTTTTGTTCAAACCAAGACCAAAGGGCCGAAAGATTGTTCCAAAAAGGCTCTCGGCGTTTGTCAAAAGACAGTTCAAGATACGACCGGTACCTAGTGTGTCGCTTTAGTTCCCGCTTTTTGATACTTAACTATATTATAATTGATCATAATATTATTTAGCTAATAATTGTGTTCGAGTTTTTAGAGAGATTATTAACATTTATTAAACCAGTCTACATCGATAGATAAACATTTTCAGCGGACTCTACCCAGTAAACATATAGTCTCGAATCGAGGCGTTCCTTAGACATTGTAGAAGATACATTGCCCCTTGAAGCCCTATTCCTGAGTCTAAAACCATATATTTAAAAAAGTATGATTCACTTGCTAAATCTTCAATAATGTGAAAACTTCGTAAATCGTAAGTTTTACCAAAGTGTTTTTTTTAAATCAACGTTGACCCTTGCTTGATATTTTGAAATATCGAATATAGATTACTCCCAAATAAAACATGAGTAGCGGCAACGGAGACGGTTCATACCAGGTTCTCAGAAGATTCTTTTTCCTTCTGTGAAATTTCATTTTAGACACGAGGTTTTCAGTCGTCGCACAGTTTAGGTACAGTCGCCGACGTTTTGGGCTTTTCTGTTTATTTTAAAAATTACTTGTGGGACATTCCTACCATTATTGTACTGGTTTTATACAACCTTCTTCCAAAACAAATAAATAAAGGGACACCATAAAACGTCTCCGGCGTCAGCCAATGCTGTACGAAGCCATAAAAAATTATGGCCACTTTTTCTTTGTCTTATTGTGATAGATCAATAAAATACCACTTCTCTTTATGTATCTAACTTGCATTACATAAAAGGCAATAGCTCACCTATCCCTTATATTTATGAACTAGGCCACTGACTGCTATAACATTAGTGCACTATTTATAGGTACATAAAGAGAAGTGGGTAAATTGTATTTTTATCGATGTGGACTAGGCTAGTATCTCGAGTTGATACAATAACCATTTGATTAAGGAAAATTTATAGAGAATCTAATTAACACAATATTATTCACCGGTGATGACAAAACGTCCATCGTCATATTTTATTTCGTTGTAAAATGACATCATACTCTTCTTGGAAACACTGATCTGAGATCAAAGTTCTTTCAGTTTTTAATAGACACCATAAAATAGGTTTAAATTAATGTGCCTGTGTACGTGCCTACAACAAAAGGTTCTATCGGAGAGTTTAGGTGTGAAACATGACACAATATTATACAAGGGTCATTGTTCGGCAGACACGATTAACACAACGGTGGACGCGACCAAGAAGGCTGCAGAGGATGCCAAGGCAAAGGCCGCCAAGGTCGCCGAGGATGCCAAGGAAAAGGCCAGGCTCGCTGCCAAGGCTGCTGAAGAGGAGGCCAAGAGAGTTGCTAGTAAGTAATTTACGTAAATAATTGATGGTTCTTAGAAATTAATTAAATATAAATACTTATCTAAAAAATAAATTGTCTTTTGTGTTTTTGATCGTCCTTGAAAACGTAACCTAATTTAGACCCCACTTTATTGTCTATGTCAATTTTCACCAGTTGTTTTTGTTTCTTTAAATCTCGTTTTTAATTTTTTCACGATCTTCCGAGAAGATACTATGCATGGCAGTGCATTAGCTAAGTTCACACTCAAACCCTAATTTCCCAGGCGTTGCTGTAGAAGAGTCAAAGAAGGCAGCAGAAAAAGCCGCAACAGACGCAAGCAATGCCATCAACAGCACCGTGGACAACACTTTGAAGAGGGCGGAGACCGCCGCTGATGAGGGCCTCAAGAACGCAAGCCACGTCGTCAACTCGAAGATCAAGGATACCGACAAATACCTCAACGAGAAGAGTGATCATGTGTGTAACCTACCTCTTACTTACTTATTTAAATGACCGTGATCGGCAATTTGACACAAATTAATGATGGAAGGTTTTTGTGTTTTCGAGGTATTGCCTCTTGACGTAAATGTTTAAAAAGGCATGACAAAAACATAAACGCTGCTCTAAATAAGAAACGGAATAAATACTTGGGTTATAGTTATCATTGTCGTGCAAAAATACATCTAATTCTTTCTATGTTTTAAAGTGTAAGACTGACCTACTTCTATGTTGCCACTGTAGAACGTATAAGAGTATGTAATAAAGTAAACGGGAAGTACTTGAAAGAATGAAATTTAATTTTATAACTGAATGAAATGCTGCGTTCACAATAGAGAAGGAGAAAGAGTAAAAGGCACGATAAAGATTAAGCGCGGCGTAGCTACTCAATTCAGTCCGAAAACTTAATCCAATCTATTGAATCTCAATTTTCTTTTTCTTGACAGACCTGATATTTTTTGTTGTCATAGCTACGCTGAATATCTATGAACAAATTATCTTTCTAATATATAAAATTCTCGTGTCACAGTTTTCGTTCCCGTACTCCTCCGAAACGGCTTGACCGATTCAGATGAAATTTATTGAGCATATTGGGTAGGTCTGAGAATAGGCCAACATCTATTTTTCATCCCCTTTTTTCACCCCTTTTTCATCCCCCGTAGATCGGGACAGGACGTCTGTCGGGTCAGCTAGTATACATATAAAATACATCATAAAATGTGTTTGTACATTGATATTTACAAAGTCACTACACCACTACTAAAAACATATGTTTTGATTATTTCCAGCTGCTGACTGGTCTGACCTCGGCAGTCAACGACGCATCAACAGGCGCTTCTGGTCTGCTCAGCAAGGGTCTGAACGTCTTCCCCAAGTAGACGACCAGCACAAACCTCTATCATTGCTACCTTCATGCGTTAGGTGGAAACATAACAGGCTTCCATTATCGGGTTAAACACTAATATGTTGATTGCAAGGCCTAAAATTTTTTTTTAAATATTTATGTATCTTAATAGTTTTGTATTGACAATGCTATACAAGATATAGGTACTATTACTATTTTTGTAAGGGTGAATATGGCTTGACACCTGTATTATAGAATGCCTATATTTTCATTACAGGCTACCTAAGATATCCTATGTCAGTGAAACCTGTTATTTTTCCACGCTACATATTTTGAATAGTCCATCACATTTTGTTTATAAACATGCACATTGTTCGTAAGTTTTGTTTTAATTAATAGTACAATATTGTATAGTTTCTAGTTAGTAAGTTTTACTAACATAAATGTTATACTTATTAATTGACATTGTGAAGAACAAAATATATTGTGTTGATACTTTTACACTATTCTATTTATGATTATGCATTTTATGCTTTGCAAATTTTATTAATGTATTTTTTAAAATATGAATTTACATTAAACATTTTATATTTAAGTCACAAAATTGCAATCTCATGTGTAGACGTCTATGTTATTTGTTAAGATAAATTTAAGTTATTTTAAGCTCATTTTATATTTTGCATTTGAAATGCATTTTCGCAAACACTTTTCTCGAATTTCTATGCTTGGCGTAATACCGTCCATAAAAATAGCCTTTTACGAATAAAAATTAGAATTGTTTCACCTTGTCCCATAGTACCAGTATCACTACAGGATTGAAAGTCTCGCATTGAGATATAGTGATGTTAACCAAGCCTAAAATACGATATAATTATATATTATATTTATTACAATACTGCTTAGCAGTCTATTTTATGATACGAATATATACGGATGTTAAAAAATATAGTAACTATGTATTATAAAATCAGTCATATTTTTGAAATGGCGCTTGAATATTATTGTCGCTTATTTGAAACTTTTATTTCATGTTTTAATCAAATTATTATTCATTGAAATAATCTTGTTTATACCTGTTAAGATCATAATACTATGTGTTGTTCAATAAATACATGCGACCTAAACATTCCATGTATTATTTTGCTTTCCAAATTAATTTAGCTGGACATGAACTTATAGGTCCGCGAGACGATCAAGTGCACTTGACAAGTCTACGTGATTGAAGCGAATAATATTGATCGTTTACATCGTACACTTGACGCTACCGCAAGCGATCTACGGCTTGATCGCAATTGAGTTGTTTACAATTATCTAATAATTCTAAAATACAACTTTTCTAAAAGTACACTATTTTAGCCCCGAAAACCCGATTAATTTTCAATTAACTGTAAAATTCGACTTGTAAAGTTGCTTTCAATTGAGTTGGTAAATAAGTGACATCACGGGTCACTATTGCCATACAAAGTCTATGGGGGAATTTCGTTTTCAAGATACAAGATATACAAGATATTTATTTTACTAAAACATGAGTATACATAAATGCAAGATGTTACATAAAAAAAAAATAACTTGAGTCGCAGTCATGTTTTCCCTTTAAATGGTTTAAAAAAATAAAATTAAACGTTACGTCACGTAACGTTTTGACAGCTCATAAAAAGTATTTCAATTGACAATCAATTGAAATACTTTTTAAACTCAATTGACAGAATTTTTTATTGACGGCACTTGTGACTTGGTGCACTTGCGCTCATGCTCAAGTCCATGCTTGCGCTTGACATGCTTGACAAGCTTTTTTCATTTGCAGCCACAACATCGAAGATGGCGGACGACGAACAGGACCTATAAACTTGGCGAGAAGTGCCGACATGCGAATGTTCATGATTTTTTTCAACCGACTTCAAAAAAGGAGGAGGTTCTCAATTCGACTGTATTTTTATTTATGTTTGTTACCTCAGAACTTTTAACTGGGTGAACCGATTTTAATGATTCTTCTTTATTTGAAAGCTGATGCTTCCCGTGTTACCATATAATTGTATCGAAATTGATCCAGCGCTTTTTGTAAAAATCAACAAATCCCAAACATTTTACATTGACGACGTTATACTTTCCTCAATCTTTAGAGTACTTTCAATCTCTGGTTTAAATGTGTTGCCGTTTCTTAATAGATTTGGATGAGAAGGGGGCACTAAAAAGCGAAAAATAAATAGCTTTTTAAAAAAAAAAAAACAACCGCCTTCAAAAGCTAAAAAGTGAAAAATAACTTTAGCACAGAACACACATGAATTTAGTTTCGGAAGTCGGTGGCAATATAAAACAACAAACGTAACAAAGCCCTAAAAATATTTTTCACTTTTTAGTTATTGAAAGCAGTTGTTTTTTTTTTTGTAAAAAAGGTTTTTTTCGGAATGGTATCTCGCAGATCAACCTAAGGCGATTGTCGGCTACTTATTAACCCAACTTGCCTGTGGTACCTTTAAAAATATTATTTTTAGGGCCTCCAGCCAGGGCAAAAAACTACACGCTAGGTGGGGTACGAGCCGAGCTAAGGGATAGGCTGAATCAATTGTCGGGGTTCATGATTGAATCGATATATCAATTTATATTATACCATGTGTGTGTGCGTGTATCGAGCCACTGCGGCGCAGTCACCTGCTCGTGTATAGGTATTATTATTTTTATTTTTTTGCACAGACAAAAAAACTGTTCACAACAGAACAGTTTTTTTGTTATTAGATACCGCTATAGTTATGGCAAGGAATGCCATGTCTGCGTTGGAAATAATTTTTATTTTTGCGGTGACTTTCTTGGGGTACACATATCGGTAGGCGACTGTGGCGTCAGCACTTGACGGCATCATCGATGGGCGTCAAGTCCCACATCAAGTAAAACCGTCAATCACATGAGACTTGTCAAGTGCACTTGATCGTCTCGCGGACCTATTAACTAATTATGACGAAATTAAAGAAAGAATCATAGACTATTGTGACAGTTATATTGTTCAATTCTGTGCCCGAAAAATGAGATGAGTTTTTAAATTTCGTGCTCATTTAACCGGATGTGATTCCTTGGTGGGGTTAGACTTACCATACTAAAATTATTATTTCTACCATCGATCATACAGAAACTAAACGTTGTTGACATTTGATTTCATTCGTTCCATTTGACATTTTCTTTTTCAGGTTTCTTAGGAATGACAGATTTGATTATAAAATAAATAAACATGGCGGGGCTGGTTCGAGCTGGGTTTTCTTTTGCAAAAAGCGCTATTGTCTCTACAACTGTACGCTCAATAGCGACCTCAAAACCTTTAAATTTAAAAGAAAGTAAATACCTCGTCTTTGTTCACATTTACGGAACATAACCTCAAAACGTTTTGTTGCTGCCTTTTTACTGGAATTTTATATTAAACTTTAACATATTCTTACTTATTTTAGTGCGCGAACGTACCGAAGGCTCATCGTTGATCATAGAAGCAGTATCTGTTCCGTCGCCTCGCACTGAACTCTTGGTTCGGGCGGAGAATCTTCCGACCCAGAACCCTCTTGTCAGCACTTCAGAAAAACCTCCCTGTTACATGTGTGCTCTAGGGCTGGACGTCAAACATACTGATGTACTGATTGTGAGTCAGTTTGTGAGGTCAGATGGGTGTATGTTACCTCGAAGAATCACTGGGCTATGTCGACGACAGCAAAAGAAAATGGGCAAGTTAGTTGCGATGGCGCAAAAAGCTGGTACGTATAGTAATACTACTTTACCTCATGGCCCTAATTTAACACATATTAAATTGTTAAATAAGATAAAACCTTGGTCAGTGGGTTGTCTTACTAGAAAATCGGTTTAAAATAAAAAAATATAAGTGATATTTTAATTAGATACGGTTAAGATATGGACATTTTAGAATGATGTACAATTTTCTCGTAATCCATGATAATTCCAAAGAGTTTCAAGTAGTACAACAGTCCCTATTACTGACTAAACTAAGTGAATTATGACCACATAACTAAAATTGAAATAAGCAGCATCTTAAAACACCTGTTTGGATTATGATCAACTTCTAGCCAGACTTAAAAATTTTTGGTATAGACCTATCTTCAAAAATTGCACAGGTATACAAAATTGACCTTTTTGAAGGTTGCCTATTTCAAAAGGTAGGTATACAAATACATATTAGGTTATTTTGAAAATATGTCCAATACACCACCATCAGCTAAAGCCATCAAAAAATTTTGACACGGAACATTTTTAAATACAAAATTTTTTTTTTTTTTTTTTTCATTTATTATGTACTCGTAATTAAACGGTTACTCATAACAATTACAATCTAGACCTTGAGGCTAATAAGTAATTTAAATTTAACTTAATTTGCTAAAATCTTACATGGTTAAGAATGTGTCCATTGGCACTTTTCTTATTGTCTCTATTATGATGGAAAGACACTTTGTTCTTGTGTTCTTTAAGAGTAGCACTCACTGCACTACGTAACACTCACTTCACTAAACTAACTCAAAGGGCTTAGTTCTCTTGAGTCTTCTTACTATGTCTGTGGTGTCAAGGAGCTGGATAGCTTCGACATTCACATGTTGGAGAAGCCTTCGTTCATGTGCTTCTGCGAGGTTTTTTATAACTACAGTAACTAGGTCCACTCCTAGATCTCGGTGGATGTCATCGTTTCTAACGTACCAAGGAGCATTTACTATACTCCGAAGTACCTTATTTTGGAATCTTTGAATGATTTCAATGTTAGTTCGTTTTGTACAGCCCCAAAGTTGAATGCCGTATGTCCATACAGGCATGAGTACTTGCTTGTATAAAAGCACTTTGTTGTACTCTGACAAAGTAGAATGTCTGCCAAGTAGCCAGTACATATTTTTGTAGCGTAGGTCTAACGCTTGGCGTTTCTTTTTGACGTGAGCCTTCCAGCGAAGTTTTGCATCTAGCGTCATGCCCAAGTATTTTGCCGTATTTTCATATGGTATAACACGACTGTTAATGTATACCGGTGTATGATTAGGTCTTTGGTTTGTGAAATCTATATGAGTGGATTTTGACTCATTTAATTTGATTCGCCATTTTTTCGTCAAATATAAAATAAATATACCAAATTAAGTTTTCCGTTTCTTTTTCCTATTATTTAAAACTACATTAATCAAATATTGTAAAGCAGCACAAATATAATGTCTATTAGTTAAAGTCACAATTCACAATTACATACATATACATAAGTATAATTTAATTGTATGTATTTGTGGTGAATTGTGACTTGGCTTGAAAATATAATGTTAACCTTTAACTGTGGATGTCATATTTCTATAACACTACCATGGACGTGGGGTCTCTAAGATTCCTGTACTTTATGTTTGAAAATTACGCGATATTTAAGAATAAGGAAAAAAATATGTTTTTATATTATTACGAGCTGACCCGACAGACGTTGTCCTGTCCCGATCTACCTACTTACCTGCCTATTTACCTACACCTACCCTTCACCTACTCTACACCTACCCTACACGTACCCTACACCTACCCTACACCTACCCTACCCCTACCCTACACCTACCCTACACCTACCCTACCCTAACCCTTAACATTTGGATGGGGGATGAAAAAGGGGTGAAAAAAGGGGATGAAAAATAGATGTTGGCCTATTCTCAGACCTACCCAATATGTACACAAAATTTCATCAGAATCGGTCAAGCCGTTTCGGAGGAGTACGGGAACGAAAACTGACACGAGAATTTTATATATTAGAAGTAGGCTTTAGTGAACCAAAAAAATACAAATATGATAACTTCTTTTAGTAAATTTTCCTTAATATTACATATTTATAAACTGTAGGGCGCATTTCAGTCTTTTGCGACATGAGTTCAGTTTTAGTTACAAAATATTTTAGAAAGAGCTTTACAATGAAATAAAATATTTTTCTTCTTAAAATATATTATAAATTGAAAACAAAAATAGTAATGAAAACCATTTACTCCAGAAAATAAAAATTTTGACAAAGACTAAACATGAGGTAATTAGTGGCAATCGCTACACAATGACTTTGCACATTGCAAGCAAACTGGACTATTGCAGCCGACACATGAATGTCTTGTTTTCCTTGCAGGGCAAAGTTTACATGTTTTCTGAGTAGGGGGCGTGATTTTTGCAGCTTCAGGTTCATGAGGTGGTAAATCAGAACCTAAAACGCGCGTAAAGTCATCCTAATTTTTTGGGTACTTTTGTATTGATAACGAGTATTTGATCAGAAGATCTTCTCGTTCTAGGCATCTTGTTTGTTGCTGTTATTATAAGAACATATGCATTGAGCGATTTTAACGTGATAATATTATAGTCCCCATAAAAAGAGTGGTGTTTCGTCATCAAAACTATCATCATTATAAGGTGAAGTTTCTACGATAGGTTCTTCTTCCATTATGTTTATACATATTAAATTTCGTCTTTTTTGTTCAGAAATCGCACAGTCGGCAATATAATTTTCGGTGTCTGATTTATCGGAGGCCAGTAGAAACGGAGTAACCTCATCTTGAACTGAAGGGTTTTCTAAGCAGAATACCTTCCGCCCTAACAGATTTCTAAAAAAAAATATTCGAATTGATAACCTCCTCCTTTTTGAAGTCGGTTAAAAAATCTTAAACTAAATACAAACACTATCTAAAATACAATGTATGGGAATCGCGGACTGGTCTCACAGGCCCCGGCCAAATTTTAAAAGTTAAATACTCACGTATTTTGAAGTCGGCGGCACAACTACTACCGTCAACAATCGTTTCGTCATTTGCGTGAAAGGTACTGAGCCGATCCGTGTCGGGAGGAGCAGAGAAGTCACTTTTTGTGAATTTCTCAGAGACGAAGGGGCCTCTGAGACCCCACGTCCATAGTTAAAGGCACATGCGTTTAAGCTCTGGCATGGTCCGAAAGGATAAGTGCACCACAAAATCTTTATGACTGCATTTCAAATGCAATTTCAGACAACTGTACCCATAGATACCTGTGTCATTGGGCACTAACTTGACTGTGTATGTCTTTGCTTCAAATATAAAATTGTTTATTTCCGTTTGTACTTTATTTCGGCATTTAATTCATAAACTGTGTTAGGTCTGCCTGAGAAAAGAATTAAAAACCATTATGAAATTTAAATGAATATTGTGTTTTTTTTATGTTCCAGGTCTTATGATTAACCTGACTCCAGGCAATTGCAACAAAGACCCTAAAAAGAGAAGAGATTACAAGAAGTTCAACACATATTATGATGAGCGCACTATATTTATGAAGAAGATACCCAAGCCAGTAGACAGATTCAAACGCTAGTTAGTAACTTGTATCTACATTTAACTGTAAATAAAAAATGTAATTAGTTGTAATAATGATTGTTTTACGATAGGCGTTGTCCTGTCCCTCCCTATCTACTTTACCGACCTACCTGCCTACCCTATCTACCTACCTGCATACCCTACCTCTACCTACCACAATTTTCGAGCCGTTTTCGAGTTTTACGAGGCTAACCAACAACGAGTCATTTCTTTCTATTATATAGAAGATAGATTATTAGGTAAATAAAAATACTTGTTGCTGCGCGAGTGAGGCCATGGGTGATAGCCCTGCTTGCTATCCGCTATTGTCCTTTATATTCACCTTGCTTGGTTATACTAGGCGCTCAGAAAGCAAGTGGTAACTTTCCATTGAAGAAGAAAACTTGCTCTGTTTCCCTTATGCTTAGGCCGCATCCGCGTGTATCGTCACAATGGTTCACGCCGACACGATACACGCAGATGTGACCGGCGATTATCGGCTATCTATAACGGGTGTTCAGAAGCAGGAATGAAATGAAAAGCCCGCGCTGTAGTTCTATTAATCTATATTTTTCAAGTCGTAAGTATTTTTACAAACATCTGTCTCCACCAGTTACAAGACTAGCGTACGTTTTTTTGTACTTGTACGTACGCTAGTCGAAAAGTACTGCCGCCAACAGGAAGTCCACACACATCCCCTTTTTATTATTGTTTAAATTCGTAACACTTACAATTGACATACTTATTATAATAATCATAACAATATTAGCTATAGGTTTTATAACGTAGACTTTTACAAATGAATAGATTTACAGTATGTAATATTTCCCAATTAATAAATGAATGCTCAGAGAAAAAGGAAAAGTTATTAATATTTAAAATGACCACAACATTATGGTGTCCCTAATAATTGATAGATGGCGCTATTGGATAGTTTGCATCAGTAGATCTTAATGGCTGCTGTTATACTAGTTGTGTTCAATGTCAGTAGATGGCGTTAGCCGTTTATTCTTGACGATGAGGTGAGTAGAGTGAAGCTTCCTGGGCTACGGCTGCACAGCTGGCGACTAACTGTTACATATCGTCGCGAACATTCGGGCTGCGTGTATTATCGCGCGGGTGGCGGTACGTCAAAGGGTTTTAGCGCGCTGCGTGGTCAGACTACCGTTGCTCATTTCGGCCGCTGTTTTCGATCAGTAGCTCAGCTATTCTGTTACAATCTCCCTCGGTGAACACCTACCTAGGTGAAGTGAGCTGTTATCCGTCCGTCTGCTTTGTCAATCCCTAGCATTGGGACAGATGACAGCTCACTTCACCTAGGTGTTCACTGAGGGAGACTGCAACAGAATAGCTCTACAGTTCAGAGACGTGTGCGGCTGGCTGTGTAAAAATGGAGTGGAGCGATGAAATGGTACTGGAATTCCTCCATAATTATGAAGCTGAACCCATCTTAGGGAGCCAAAAAAAATAAGAATCACAAAAAAAACCAATTGGTAGTCGACACAATATGTAGAAGTAAAGAAAGCCGTCGTCCATAGTTATACGTTTGGATAAGATTTCGGCCATCTTGGATTATTGCACGATAGTTCATGCAAAATATCGAAGCCGCTAATGTGACCACT
Source organism: Charanyca ferruginea (assembly GCA_947361185.1). NCBI lineage: Eukaryota > Metazoa > Arthropoda > Insecta > Lepidoptera > Noctuidae > Charanyca > Charanyca ferruginea. The sequence continues at coordinate 20,561,054 of OX376070.1, read as the reverse complement.
GCTTTTAGAGAACGTCAGCCGACAGTTGGTTTCACTTAGGGGGGTTAAGAGTGTTGCCTCCACTTTTATCTATAAGCTTCTTGCTCGAACATGTTTTGTCTCAGTCGGTCTTGCCGATGCACTCTGCTCTAGTGACCAGTGGAGTGGTTTACTCTTGAATACTCTTAGTATTTATTTTTTGGCTTTAACAAAATCAATTATTTTAATAATAATTTCTTTTTTCAGACCATGTCCATAGTAATAACAAGTAGGTAGGTAGGTTATCTTGCAAATGAATTTGGTTAATACATTTTGATTTTTGGATCAAGAGGGTTAATTAAAGAAACAAATAAATAAGAGAGCATTTTCAGTAATCATTTACTTTCAGTTTTCGTTGTTTTAGTGATGTTTAATGATATTATACAATAAAATTATTCAACACTAAGCTGCTTCCCCAATAAATGCATTTATTTGTTATGTGGTACGGCAATTATTTAATGAAAAAATTGTACTTCTAGTACAGTGTTGTAAAATAATGATCTGTTATAATTAATGAAAACAATATACAGCTTAGTTAACATAAATGCTTACAAAAGTAAAACGTTATAAGAGCTTGAGACTCCTTGTGTAAAACTCACACGCGAAAGCTGTCACGTCTTGTCCTAAGCGGTTACAAGGATTATATCTACTTCAATAACTACACATCATAACTGTTATACTACAAAACAGATAAAAAGTCTTATGTAAAAATTGCAACACAAAAGCATTTTCTATGCAAAATAATTAGATAATAAATTTCATTAACCTAATTTTAATTTCTTAACAATTTGTTTCCTTCTAAAAAATAAATATCGCCTAAAAGTTGTTTTTTTTTTATTAAAATCTCTTATTGTTTAGATAATACAAACACAGTCTAACACAGAGGTTCGTATCCTATACAACCGTGCCAGCGATTTTTGGTACAAACAAGTCATAGTTAACATGATCATCACAGCCTTTCGTATAGATATAGGTAGCCGAGATCTTTGGGCGGATTTTCTGATAGGGCCACCTGAAAAGAATCAGAACAAGACTTTAGTTATACAGTTGTAGCGAAAAAAATAATATTTAGATCGACTTCAATCATAGAACGTAAAATAAATAAATGAATTAATGATTATTCAAATTAATGTATATAATTATTTTAATTACATCAATAATACTGGTCTTCAAATTATTTTTTACTCTTCTAGTTTGTTACTAATAAGTTATATGTGGCTACAATAAATCCTATACAATGCGAGATCAGCATTAACTGGAAATGTATTTTTGCCATAATCCCCACGCTTGGCAGGCGTCTTAGGGATCGCAGTAAACTTGTTAAGTACACGGAATGAATGGGGGGGGGGAAGATGTTTAGAAGAGTTGAAATTTTCATATTAGCACTCTTAGGTACCTAAATGAGTATCTTCAGGCATTTACAATATTTTTAAAACCCCGCAATAGAAAATAATGTAAAAAGTGAATAGTTTAACGAAAAGCTCATTATTTCAGAACGAAACGCCGGCTGACAGTAACGTAAATTTATACTTCTTGGTACGAACCTTATTATCGTTGAATATGACCCACCGGCCCTCGTGCAGCACGTGACACACGTAGTGGCCCACCATTGATGACGTGCCCATGTGCGATATGAACGCACACAATCTGTACTCTGCAATCACAACACTATATTATAAATTATATTTATTTATTATTATTTTATTAGAGGGAGAGGTAGACCGCAAACTATCGCTAAATACGCGCTGAGACGTGGAGTTACAGACACCAGCCCGTTATGCCATACCATACCATTATTAGACCAGTGCCGATAATTTTTGAAAGCAAAAAAAAAAAATAGTAGAATGAAACCCATTGGAAAAGGAAGAAAATATAACAAAAATTAAAGGAAAAATAAATTACGGGCGATCCGAGGTCGGGAAGTGGATGGGGGTGCGTTTTTAAAGGTAAAAAACGGTTTATCTCGATTTCCGGCAAAACTACAAGTCCTATGGAAAAAAGTTGAATGGCAAAGTTGTAGGTAATAAAAATATCTTCAACTTTTGTATTTACACTTTTTTCACATAACCTCAAAATGTATGTGAAAATTAAAATAACAAAGTTTTTGGTTTTTTATTTTTATCTTTCACAAACATTTTTTATTTTTCATCAAATTTTGTGAAAACTTACCTTTCTATGTCCCAAATACACTGTCATTTTTTTGATTTGAAATATTTTTTTTTTTTACCTTATTTTGACATCGAAAAAGCAACCTAATATTCAATCGAAAAATCTCACGTCAAAATATCTGCTTTATTAAAAAAGTAGGTGGGCTTTTTGTTCGTTGAAATCTCTACTTTCTGATAGTGTAAAAAAAATATACATTACTATGGTAATTTTTTTCAGAAAATGCAATAAAACGAAAAAATCTCGACACCGAAATTATTTTTTTAATTACCTATTATGTGAAATTTTGAGCAATTTGTTACAATGTACACTTTAATTACTCAAAAAACGTAAGATTCGATGTTACATTGATAAACAAAAAAATTGCAAATGGAAATATACTACTATTATAATTATAATTAACAACCAAATAAGTTAAAATAATAAGACATAACAATAGACACATAGACACATCAATTTAATAAGACATCTACAATATTTTGAGAAAGTTGTAGAATTTTCTTTAAATTATATGCGTAGATGCCCATTTATTCGACGACACGGTTGGCGCGGTGGCCGAGCGATCGACTGCTGCGCAGCGTGTTGCGGGTTCGATTCCCGCCCAGGGTAAATATTTGTGTGATGAGCACTTGTGTTTGCCTTGTGTCTGGGTGTTGTTTATCTATTTAAGTATGTATTTAAAATGTATTTGTGTATGTATATCAGCTGTCTGATACCCATAGTACAGGGTCTCCCTAGTTTGGGGTCAGATGGCCGTGTGTGAATTGTCCCCACATATTATTATATTATTATTATTATTATTATTGCTATTTTAAGATAATCTTATTATATGAAAATTTTAGCCCATCAAAAGGTATTTCATAGAGAAGTGGGGTAATTATAGTAGTATATTTCGATTTGCAATTTTTTTGTTTATGGCACTGGTCTATATATTATTTTTAAGAATAAACCTAGCTATACCCAGACAAGACGAGCCAGTGAAGCCTAATAAAAAATAAGAAGTAGAAGTAAAGGCAGTTTAATAAAAATAAATATGTCCTCTAGGATTTGTGTGAGAATTGTATAATCAAAAGAATACTTTGATGTAAAATAAGACTTCGGCACTGATTTTGGCAATAATATCGCCAAAAAAAAGAGTACGTGAGCCCCCCACTATCAATATGGGCTTATGACGTTTATCTACAGTCAGATATATCAATGAAAATCACGACCGCCTTTGTACCTTTGCGCATGAGGTCTAAGTACACTCAATATGGTGTCACAACAAATTGACTGCTTCAACTTTACTCTGACTGAATTCACACGGGCCGCATCTTGTAAAATTACTTCTGGTTGTTCATAATAAAATATAATTGTAAGTTTAATCTTTGTAAGCTACTATTATAACCAAAACTACACTACTGTATCAGGTGAGCCTGTGATGATAGCTGCATGTATTTTTTAGGGTTCCGTACCCAACGGGTAAAAACGGGACCCTATTACTAAGACTGCACTGTCCGTCTGTCTGTCGCCAGGTTGTATCTCAAGAACCCTGATAGCTAGACAGTAGTTGAAATTTTCACAGATGATGTATTTCTGTTGCCGCTTTAACAACAAATACTAAAAAGAGAATAAAATATTTTTTAAGGGGGCATAGTGGTCATACAACAAACGTGATTTTTTGCCGTTTTTTGTACTCGATGTGTAATGTTGCATAGATAATGGTACGGAAACATTCGTGCGCACTTGGCCAGTTTTTAAAATAAATAAGTCAAAGCATTTATTTCATTTAAACCATTTACAGGCACTTTTGAATTGTCAAGGAGTCGGTCAGTTAGTCAGAGAGTTGAAGCTAGTTGCTTGTTCCAAAACGTAGGTAAGTCTCTATGGAGAAGAACGAGCAAGAAACTCCACGGACACTCTTTTAAATCAAGTTTTTACAAAATACTGGTTACATTATCCTTGTTGCTTTTATATGTGAAAACAATGCAGGTAATGAACCCTACAAAACATTTAAACAATATGAAGATAAATTCAATGGCAGTTATGAGTTGACCAATTTCTACTGAGAACGCCCGTTCACGAACATGACGCGTGGATCAGCATCATTCAACTCAACCATTTTGAAGGGAGCCGAATGATCCAACACACGTGCCACTATCGACGAGAAATTTGAGTAAAATGATTTTTGGGGGCTCGTCCGGGATGAAAAACGATGAATATAAACAAACTAACTTGTATTAAACATTTCATATACCTTCCTAACGTTCAAACACACACCGTTTTTTCTATCGTCCTCGCCATCTTCTTTTATATGCACTCTCACTCACTCTATCCATCCTTTGTCTCTCACACCTTTACGTTCCATTCTCCATGCTACTATGACAAACTCACTCTCAGGTCCGTCCCTGCAGCCGAGCGTGCGGTCCTGGCCGGGCGCGGGCGCGCTGACGGCGTCCAGCTCGTCCACGCGGCTGAAGATCCAGTCCAGCGCGCGCGCCACGTCGCCTGCGGTGGCGCCCAGCGCGCGCGCCGCTTGCGCCCGCGTGAAGCCCATGCCCATGATCTGTTCTACGCTCGCCTCGTCCACGCCTGCAGCACCGCTGTCTGCGCCTGGTGTGTTAATGTTTTGATGTGAAATATCTAATGGGTTGGACCGGCTGTTGACGTAGCGACGGTTAACGGTCTGTCACAATTTTTATTTACATTTTTGTTTTTTTGATGATCTTGTTTGATGATGAATTGATGAATAATCTTATTGAATAATTATTATTATAGGTTTTTTTTCCTAATCATTTCTATATCTTTGCATATTTTCTACACTAAATAGTTTCAATGTACCTATCAAATCTGCCAGGCGTTCTACGACGTCTCAATTTTTTGAGTAAATAATGGTTCAAGCGAGCCTTAAATTTCTTAAAAATATTCTACTTTTGACGTAATAACGTCTTATAAATCGATGTCGGACATAGAGAATAGCACCATCCCATATCTTCCCGTGGGTGTCGTAAGAGGCGACTAAGGGACGTACCAGAGAATGGGCAGCAGCGTTCTCTGTGCATTTGTAACAACCATACTGCGATCGCCAACCCGCCTGCCAAGCGTGGCGATTATGGCAAAACCCCCCTTTGGGGGAGGCCTATGTCCAGCAGTGGACGTATTTCGGCTGAAATGATGAAATCGATGAACACCAGCTGTACGCACGAAAAAGTGTCACGTTCCGCCCGAGCCTGAGCGTGCAAGCGAGAGCGCGGAACAAGATACAAGATAGGAGAGGCACGATCGGCCCAAGCAATAAGCCCCGCCCACCTCGACGGAAGTCATTATTTGCTTATGTTATATATGTTAGCCATTATGTTTCTTTATGACGTTAACGCGTAAAACTATTGTCCGTAAACCGACTTTACATACAACCAATTTTTTTTAAGTGAAATATAATTGTATACCTGTACTGCCGGGCGGTGTGAACTTGTTCGCGAAGTCCCAGTCGGTCATGTGTTCCATCAACCAGTTAGACGCAGCCTCCATGCCGCAGTTGTTGGTGTAGTATAGAGCCCTCTTGCACGCCTCCAGAGGGAAACCCATGTCTAACTGTGAAATACAGTTGACCTTAGTATTACCAATTTTATAGAATTTATTTAATTATTGGATCGCCAACAGAGCCTACACAATGTCATGCATGATAACATAGACAATACAAGTGTGCGCTTTCAATTAAAGGCGACCACATCATTCACTTATCATCTAGGTAGGTAGAACAACCAAAGTTGGATAAGGAAGATATTATTAAAATTAATGGAAATACAATATAATAAAATCATAGAAATCAAGATTAAAAGCAAAACCATTAGGGTAGAAAATAATAGAAATGATACAAATGAATTATAAAGCAATTAAAATTAAATAAAATAATAATCAGAATAATCATAGTAGTCAATAAAAAAACCACATAACGAACATAACACACACCACACAACAACACAACACAACATCAATGTAACTTACAAGTTGTGAGAGTAGCGCCTCGTCATAGACCGGCGCAGGAGTTTCAGGCGCGGCTTCGGGTAGTTGTGTCTCGTCCGGCTGGAGCCCGCGCCCGCGCAGGCAACTTAGGTCCATCTGTAAAGCACGAATAGTGTATACATTTAGCATCCGCGACCAACTATTTTATGCAGCGAGTTTGATTGATATTATGTAGTGCAAAAAAAGCTTTTTACAAAAAAAGACAACCGCCTTCAAAAAGTGAAAAATAACTTTAGCACAGAACACACATTGACTTTAGTTTCGAAATTCAGTGGCTTTGTTCTGTTTGTTGTTTTGTATTGCCACCGACTTTCGAAATTAAAGTCAATGTGTGTTCTGTGCTAAAGCTATTTTTCACTTTTTGAAGGCGGTTGTCTTTTTTGTAAAAAGCTTTTTATTTTCCGCTTTTTAGTACCTCCTTCTCATCCAAATCTATTAAGAAGAGATTGAAAGTTAACTACTACAAAGATTGATGAAACTAAAACGTCGTCTATGTAAAATTTTTGGGTATTTGTTGATTTTTCAAAAAGTGCTGAATCAATTTCGATTAAATTTATACGGGACCACCCCTGAAGCATACCCTATCCATAAAAAAAAGAATTTTCAAAATCGGTTTACGTTTGTCGGAGAAATCGCGTAACAAATCGCGCACATACTTAATGCAAATTTAAGACTTATACGGTTTTCTCATGGATGCCATTGTCAGAACTGGACCAAAATAAAATAGGACCACACGGGAAGCACTAGCTTTCAAATAAAAAAATCATCAAAATCGGTTCACCCAGTCCCAAGAAATAAGGTAACAAACATAAAAAAAAATACAGACGAATTGATAACCGCCTCCTTTTTTGAAGTCGGTTGAAAATGGAAGTAAATGTAATCTTTCCAAATAAATAACATCGAAGTGTCTGTTTGTAATGTCAAAATAACAGCTTTTTACTAAATGCATATGAAAGTATAAAAGGTACTTATATAAGTACCTTTTATACTTTCATGAATAAAAACAATGTTCAACATTTTTGTCTGTCTGTCTATTTGTTCCGGCTAATCTCTGAAATGGCTGCACCGATTTTGACGGAACTTTCACTGACCGATAGCGGATGATACAATTTTTCGCAAAAAGAAAACCCAGCTGTTAACAGATAATCACGCGGACGAATTCGCGGGCATCAACTAGAATATACATAAAAAGGTGAATTGTATATGCAAGTCATTCAAAGAAAACCCAGCTGATCCATAGTATGTTCACATAGTACAATAAATAATCAGCTGACTTGAAACAAGAGATATTGTTGCTTAAAAGCTTCAGGTTGCCGCTCGTTGTGGCGTTCTATGGGGGAGGCTTTTGTTCAACAGTGGACGTCTTGTCTGATGATGATGATGAACCAATAGTAGGTAATGTACGGTCAGCCTCAGTTTACGTACCTCCCAGGGCATGTCGACGGCGACGTCTAGTTTGGCGGGTGTCCAGTCCTCCTTGATGGTGAACTTCTTTAACTGGATCAAGAGGAAGTCAGGAAACGTGGCAAGGCGAGTTATTCTAGAATTTAAAAAATATTTAAATTAGATTGAGAATGAACTGTTTTAGAAGTGCTAATAGTTGGTATGTTATTACGGACTGGTTTCTGGCACTCCACTTTTTAGCGCGTATTTTGAGTTCAGGTGAAGTAATAGTTACAAAAGAACGCACAATATTTATCACTATTAACCCCCAATAAAAATAGAGGGTTGTTGTGAGTGTATTTGTGTACAAATCTAAATCTTTCGGTGGCATCGTAGCACTCATTGGACTGAATCTCTCTAGAACGCCGGACTTTATCAAAAACTCAATGTGCCATAATATTTCTGGCCTACCACGAGCGCGCTAATGTAAAGTTTTCGAGTCGATTTATAGAATGACCCAAAACAAAAAATATTTTTTTTGTTTAAATACCTATTCTAGTAGTTTTGCGTTTAGGCGCAAATCACCTGGGCCAGCAGAAAAAAAAAGAAATTTTATGTGATGCAGATATGTCAACTGCATACAATTTGATTTTTCCTTTGGCGTTAACGTTAACAGAAAAGGGATTTTGTCTTCTGGCTCTGATGTTAAGTGATGATGCGGTCTAAGGTGAAACAGCTTTTTGGTTTATTTTATATGACAAGCACAATTTTATTAGTATCAGCCATTGGTATGAATAATACCTTCAATTTTTATGTGCGAAACGGTTATATCTAATTTAAAAATCGATCGAATTTACTTTGCGTTTTTTGCTCTGCTCACTCTTGCTAGACCATTTGTGTAGTAATACTGACTTGTGAGCGGTGACCTTCTTGTTGACTGCGCTGCTGAAGAACTGCTCCACAGTCTCCTCCTTCATGAAGCTGTCCAGGCACGCCTGGAACGGGATGTGTGGTCGCACCACTTGCGAGGGGTCCCTGGGAATATGTGCCTTATTTTACTAATTGATTGAGAGTCATAAGGTTTAAATTCTTATCAAGTACAGTTTAATATAAGACAGAAATCGGCAATCCGTTTTGAGCAAACGAGGTGTTTAATGTTACTGCCGTCTATGTATGAGTCTTTGATTCTTTTTCTTTTCGAATCGATGGTTTTTCTTTATGCTAGACTACTTGGGTCCAGTAGGTAGCCACATTTATCGCAGCATCAGTCTTTGATTAGACTAGATGTATAACGAAACTATTTCTTAAAGAAAACTTGGCTTCATACTTCGAAATTCTCTTGTATCGTGGGTGCGTTTACATATGAACAAAACCAAGTGCCTGTGGGTCTCTCGGCCTATGTGAAGTTTAGGCCGGTTACAGTGCTCCACCGACCGTCAGTGCGTATGTTCTCATTCAGTGCTCTCCTGACCAAAAAACTGACTGGAGTTATACACTCACACACGTATATTTGTTTATGTTCGGACATCCGTACGGTCGGTTCACAGATCGGTGCAGCACTGAACGCATTCGTTTGTTTTCATCCAAACCATAGCGCGTCGGTCGACCGACGGTCCCCGTACGCAGTGCGTAGCAATATATGCAAGCGTACGGTTGGTCCAGCACTGTACGATTTATGAATTTTCATATAAATGACAAGCGCGACTGACGTACGAACCGACGGTCGAGGGAGCACTGTAACCGGCCTTACTTTTTTTTTTTACTTTTTATTTTCAGCTAGGTACTCATTAATACCTTTATTGTACTTGACGTATTGTGGATTTCTGAGCTAAACTATCATCAATATCGAGTTTAACATAACTTTAACATGTATGACAATTAAATTGATTATTTCATTTAATAATACCCGTAAAATAAATAAGTCCTGCTATATGCTTCAAACTTCCGTTTGTAATTTCATTGAGGACTTAAATATATGCTGTTAGAAATTCAACAAATTCCTGGATGGTACCTTGCTCTCAAAGACCTCCTAAACTATTAGCCCAACCACTTATGAGCGGTGTGGAAGGGGTGTCAGTTGTCACAAATTGACGTATCACGACGGTCGCGTGTAGCGCACGTGTCTGAGATACTTACAGCCTCTGCCCGGACGCCTCGGCCTGCGCGCGGCGCTGCTCGTAGTCGCTGAGCTGCGGCGCGTTGGTGGCGGCCCGCAGCGCGACCGGGAGCGGCAGATGCTGCTCCCGGTCGCGTGTAGCGCACGTGTCTGACATACTTACAGCCTCTGCCCGGACGCCTCGGCCTGCGCGCGGCGCTGCTCGTAGTCGCTGAGCTGCGGCGCGTTGGTGGCGGCCCGCAGCGCGACCGGGAGCGGCAGATGCTGCTCCCGGTCGCGTGTAGCGCACGTGTCTGAGATACTTACAGCCTCTGCCCGGACGCCTCGGCCTGCGCGCGGCGCTGCTCGTAGTCGCTGAGCTGCGGCGCGTTGGTGGCGGCCCGCAGCGCGACCGGGAGCGGCAGATGCTGCTCGGCGCGCCGCGTGTAGCGCACGCCGCCGGACGCGGAGCAGCGCACGCGCTCCTCCACAGTGAAGCGCAGGCACTCCGCCGGGTTGGACGTGTGCCGGCTGTGACGCTGGAATATATAATACACACTGTTACATACGCGATGTCAGTGTTACGAAAGAATTTCAGCATTTACTTTTCTATGTTATTTTATTCAGTTCAAAGATGGCGACTGTGATATTTTTAATATTTTTTTGTCACTGGTGTAGCTTTCGATGGTGCTAAAGCCTAAAGCGAGGCTAAAATATAATTCCAAGACGGAGGCTGCGAATTTTTTTAAATTTTCGTAGTAGGTGTTGTTTTCATAGTTTTCGTGGGTGCTAAAGCCGATAGTGGGGTCAAAATGTACATCCAAGATGGCAACGACGAAAATTTAAAATTTTTTCGTCATGCGACGGCTTTCTTCGAAATTAATGAAATGACTCATTAATTTCGAGGAAAGCCGCCATCTTGGATTTACATTTTGACCTCACTATTGGCTTTAGCACCCTCGAAAACTACGAAAATGACACCCATGGCAAAAAAATAAAAAATGACAGCGGCCATCTTGGATTTACATTTTGACCGGAAGGAGGGAAAGATATCTAGCCAAATCCTAACCGCTAAACGCGTCAAAAAAGTTCGTTACAATAAAACACATTAATTTTATAGACATTAAGAGTGACAACCCTAACGCTCCAATGGAGCGTAGGTAATTATTTCAACAAATAGGCCTAGTTTCCATACTGTTCATATCTTTATACTGTGACTACGCGCCGCCACCTCGGGTCCTGTTGTATGTGGGGGGCGACAGACGTCCTGGACCCATTTAGGGGGGCCGGAAGAGGGCGTTATCCGCCCTCCGCCGAGGCCCGGTGCGCCTGCTGCGGGCCAGGTAGGAGGTGGAGATCTCCCTTTCCCTTTCCGCAGCCTCCTTCTGCGACATGACCGTTTCGCAGAAGGGAGGCTTCTGTGACTGCCCCAAGGACGGAAAGTCCCCTTATCGCCATGAGAGATTAGGTAGTGCAGCTCGGAAAAGAGTCCAAAGGCTGTTAACAGCCAATGTTCAGGGCCTCAAGTCTGCTATTACAATAGTGTCAGAATGGTCTATCATTGATTTCTTAATTGTTGATTTTGACAAAGTCAAAGTTTACGTTTAGTTTTAGTTTAGTAAGCATTACAAGTTTGGTAATCTACTAATATAATGGCGTCATTATGAAAATCAATGATAGACCATTCTGACACTATTGTAATAGCAGACTTGAGGCCCAGGTCGAAGAGACCCGTGCATTGGCTAAAAAGCCTTGGTGAGAGATCCCGCTCACCAATCTTCCGCCGGACCTGAAGGCTAAAAAGCGGATAAGGTCGGAGCAAGAATCCCCAAAGGAGCAACCCAGGAAGGCTCCTAGGGTGGAAAAGCCTGTAGTGCAGCCCAGCTTCAAACAGGCCGTGGAGCAAACGCGCGTGGGGATTAGAAATGTAATCCCCATGAGCGAGGACCACATGAACTTGCTGCACAGCTCTCTTACTCTGGCGATGCTCAACATCACCGACAAGGGTAAGGGGGCCGCCCCTTACCCCTGTCGGTGATGTTGAGATTCTCGAGCTTTACGCAGATCTGGGTTGAAATGGCTGTTTGAAAGGATCCCCACTATCAAACCCTGGAGCTTCCGTGATTCCGGAAAGCGATTTGCCGAAACCCGCTGCATCATTGCAGACGAATAAAGTGTTAAAAACTGGGAAATAATTCACACCAGGGTGTTGAAACCATCCCGAATTAAAATCCACAAAAGACTTTCAAAGATTCTCTGTCCCAGATTCAGGAAACGTTGAATTACTGGAACGCGCCAAGACCATCCGCCAATGACAAGTTTATCCAATGGCAACCCAGTGGAGCGAGCTGCTGTGTTGCCAGACGAATGTCAAATCCTCAAGCGTTGCAACTTCTCCAAAGTTGGGGAAACACTTGTTGTGAATTGAAACGTCTTTTGTTTGGTATCACTCCAGTTTTCTCACTGGAAGTTATCTAGTTATATTATTTCAGCCGAGTAAGCTTTATTTGCTGTGGTATTTGTTAGCCTTTCAAATTTAAGAATAGGAAGGAATCTTTCATGCTGGAAGCTGGGAGGGAATTTGTAAGTGAGGCGGGTAACCCCAAGATCGTGACAGAATTTGTGACTTTGCAGATTTCGTAGAACATTCGAGAATTTTCCTTTGATCGACAGCGGTCGTTTCAATAATTTTTACCACTCGGTCTTGTTGTAAGGTGGGTTTTCTTTTCTAAGATATTCGTTGGAGTCCCGGATTGGGGAGATTTCACTTCGTTTGCTTAGTGTTGATTTTGTTCCAGGTTACAAAACGTTGTTACAGAGCCTAGGGATTGTCCCAAGGAATTCAAGTGGACCCTAGGCCTGAATTGTACATGTACTAGGAAGTACAGGGTGGCGGGGCATTCATCCAGAAGGAATTTCGACTTCTGGATGAACTGGTGAGTTGGTTGTCTAATTTTCTACCGTCATGCCTGCCCCCCTTTTCCCATGTTATTTTCCTGGTACTGATTAGACTCGTGTCATTTTAGCACGGGAAGAATTTGATTAAGAATTTGATCTCCGAGGAAATTGATCTCTGAAGGAATTAACTCTCTGAAGAGTTAGTTTGGTCTCTGAGGAGAAGAATATTCCCACTGCACTGGTTTGCATCGGCAGCGGCGGTGTTTAGATTGCTGGCTCGTGGCCTGGAGTGGAGCACTCGGACAGGTTCACGTTTGTGAGCATCTTAACGTTGGAACACATGAGGTCGGTTTAGCTACGTTATTACTCTGTAGAAACTTGTGAATCAATGTAACTACTTAATCAGGAACCCAACACACACCAAAGAACCCATTACTGTTAAGCGACCCCTGTCGCTGAGCTAGTTTTCATAAGATTTATTTTGTAACAGCGTGGTACTTTGGTTTTAATACACGTGTGAAACATCATAAATTGTTTTCTTTCCCTTTTCTTTGCCACGTGGTCCTCACGGGTTTTAATTGGAGAGGTCTACGTGACACCTGGACACTCGGAACCTCAGCCTTCCAGCTCCAAAGGGCTTCCTGCATCGCGGGAGCGTGGCAATGGTAGAGCTCGGCCACACTTTGGGCCCACGCTGTGGGCGTCACGTTTATTAAATAAGCCCCACACTTTTTTTTTCTTTTTATGCGGCTATGGTGTGACTGCGACTCACACCATAGCCGCATAAAAAGAAAAAAAAAGTGTCACCAAAAAAAACCACAAAATTTTTATTCAATCGATAAGTGCCATAAAAACGCATTTAAATTTAAAATTTTCAAATTTCTGGCGTAGTTTGACGAAAACGCCTCTTACTGGACGCTATATTGCTCAGCGGAGTTGACGTCAGTTCGTTTTGTATCAAATGCGCTCATATTAAATATGATAATCGTATATCATTTAAAAATAATTAAAAGCCTAATTTGTATAAGGTGTAATAATAAAAAAAATAAGTTGGTTACGAAAATAATAAAAGTACAAAGCCTATATACGCCAATCGGTTGACTGACAGTTGGCAATTTTTTGTTTACACAGCCGTAGGGCGTAATAACATGGCCGCTACTATTTCATGGTGTTTTATAACAGATAAAACATACTGAAAACTTTGAATTGAATTTAAAAATTTATTTTGTTATTTTAAAAATATAATATTTAAATCTTATATTTTCAGACTGCTTTATGCCTGAACTGTCTCAATAACATTTTTATATATTTTTTCTCGTATAGAGTAAAATACCCTATTGTGGAAACAAAGCAGTAGGCGGAAAATGGTGCCGATTCCCTTGTTCACAAACTAAATTAAAATTAGGCATTTGGCATCTCTTACTACCAGGCAGCTAAAGAAAAGGACGGCGACAAACAAGGACTAAGTTAGAGATGTCAAATTAGTTTTTCCCTTGAATTTCGCAGTGTTTTTAATCAATACGTTCAGAACGATACGTTCGTATATATAATAGGGTATTTTACCAAAAAATCTAATTAGTCCGTCAGTTAGATTATCGAAAAATATTGGATACGTATTTTTTGTTTTATCAAACCAATAAAAACTGACGAAAATAAAACACATCAAAGATCCTGAGTGGGGCTTTGTGACGTCACTTCGTCAGTAAAAGTGTACTTACACAGTGACGTCACACGAGTTTTCGACGCACTGTATCGTCTTCATTTTTTGTTTACGTGAAAAAAGAAAAAAACACGTGTCCAATATTTTTTGAAAATCTATCTGACGGACTTGTTAGATTTTTTTGGTAAAATACCCTATTGTATGAACATTTTAGATCAACTTTAATTGACAGCTCTTATCAAATATGTCTCTTTCTTGTTTTATTGGAGAGAAAGAGATATAAATAGCTTAAAATTAATTTAGTACGTACACAACAGAATTGGCACCAATCTCTACATATTTTAAAACTTTTTTTTTTTATTTTTTTATCTATTGATAGGCATACGTTTGACCACTAGTCGTAAATGAGTTCACCAACCTGTAACAAGGACAGTAGATGCAAATAGAACTCGTGCGCATCCTGCTGCCTCTTGCTCATGAACTCGGGATGGTCCTTGCCGACGAGGTTGCGGTACATGTGCGGTGACACGCCCGCCTGGAAGCCTCCCTCCGCGCTCGGGAACGAGTAGCGACCTGACACCAGGCCTACTCCTAGTTTGGCACTGCATGAAGGAATGGTTTTGTCAGTGATGATAGATTTTTAATACCTAATTCTAATAATATTGTAAAAGAAACGCTTTCACAAATTCTAACAACAATAAAAAAAGAAAAGCTTTCATTACTAGTTTGTGTAGTGTTAAAGTTATAAGTTTATGCATGTAACTTTTGAAATGCAACTATGCCACAGTACTCAAAAAAAAAGCTGTAGGCAGAACGTATAAGAAATAAAATTAATATATCTAAATCATGAAGATATAGGTATAAATGGAGCCAACACTTAGAACAAAAGCTTGAAACCAACTGTGGGCTGATGCTCTCTTTCTGAATGCATAAATAAGAACGAGACAGTGATATGTGTTTTCTTTATCTTATGTATGCATTCAGAAAGAGAGCGTCTGCCCACAGTTGGCTTCACTTAGGTATTTAGAGTGTTGCCTCCACTTTTATCTTTAAGCTTCTTGATCCAAATGCAGCAGCTGATCCATACTAATCTTTTTTTTTAACAAAAAAACGTTGCCCCGCACTATGAATTCTCCTGTGTCGTGCATAAACATATAAGCAGCGCAGCAGTCGATCGCTCAACCACTGCTCCAACCGTGTCGTCGATTCTATTCGAAATGCGAAAGTAAGTTTATTTGTAACCGATTTTGATGAAATTTATAGAACAGACTAAGCTAGAACCGCAAGAACAGATACAGGCCACTTTTTATTCAGCGACGTCGTCTGCATCTGCGATTATCGACATTCACGCGGACGAAGTTGCGAGCAAAAGGTAGTAGATATTAAAGTGAAGTTGAATATTAGGAGTTAACTAGCTGACCCTACAGACGTTGTCCTGTCTCTATCTACCAACTTACCTGCCTATTTACCTACCCTACACCTACACCTACCCAACACCTACAAAAAAGTATCCTATGTCCGTCTCCTGGTTCTAAGCTACCTCCCCACCAATTTTCATCCAAATCGGTTCAGCCGTTCTTGAGTTATAAATAGTGTAACACTAACACGACTTTCTGTTACATATATCCATATATATATAGATATGGAGTACTTACGTTTGAACATTGAAGTCATTGACGGGATCTTCTGGGAAGGTGGAGAATATCTCCGGCGCGCCGTCCACGAACCGACGGATGAAGTCAGGCATGCGGAACATTACCTACGGAAGTTATGACTATATTTACTAACAAAATTAGACAAAAATATTACTGTAGTTGTGGAGCTTTAGAATGGAAATAGAGGTCATTGACCCACCTACATTTTTCAGCATTCTTCATAAAAAATGGAAACAATGATAGTTAACGTCCTGAAAAGATATGAGTCTGTCAAGTGAGTCGTGCCCCTGAAATAGGCGACAAATTAATTTGTGGTAGGTATGATATCTCAGATCATACTGTAAAAAAACCTATACTAAAGCACAGAATACTTAATAGTACTACGTACAGAAGGGACACTCCCTTCCCCGCGCTATATCAGATACCGCACCCTCACCCCGCACTTGGAGGGGCTAACCGCCGACTCTTTAGCCAGGGCGCTCAAAATCGTAAGAACTGCAGCGCTGTAGGTACTGCTGTCACAAACACACAATTTTGCGATTTATTTTGTTTTAAGTTTTATTTATTAGTTTTAATCTCGATGATGCATTTATCTTCCAAGTTTTCGTCGTTTTTTAATAATACAATTAAAACTTCCGTAATAATAACATACCAACATTACCAGCTATTAATATTGCTCTCTCTCTTTATTGTCTTTGTTATGTACTTATGTCCCTTTCTTTCACGTTCTATTCATTCTTGGAATTGAAAAGTAGTACCCTACGCACTAACTTTGTCGCGTCGCCCCATTGCGTTGCCGCGTAATGGTACGGGGCGATCGTGAATTCCATATTTTGTAATTAGGTACCTTCATTTACCATTATTGATGAATAAATAAACCTCTTTACATAATAAATATTATAATATTACTTTTATGTCATTACAAATCCGAGTATTCATAACCAAATATCATTTATTTTATTTATTAGAAATAAATAATTGACCGCTCGGACAAGATCACTTCATAATAATGCTCGAAACGTTCGGGTAGTTCCGTCGTCGTTCGGTTCGCCCGACGCAAAGCGCTGCACTTTCCGCGCCATTTTGTTTACATGAGCATCTGCCAGTTACTGCTGCATAGTTGGGGACAATAAATTGGTGTGTGTGTGTGTGTGTGTGTGTGTGTAGGAGGTGTATTTGTGCGCGTGTAGGGAGTGTATGCGCGTGTGTGAGTGTGTGTGTCTGTGTGAGGGAATATGTGTGTGGGGCAGGGGTGTATTAGTGTCCATCCAAAAGATAAAGAAAGATAACAGATTCTACTTTGAGATAATTTTTAATGACCTTAATTCAGTGTACAAACCTGTACAACACTGTTGATGTAGCAAGTGTTGCCGAGGTTGTTGAGCCCAGTGAGCCCTGGTCCGTACAGCGGCCGGAGCTCGCTGCCCGACTCCTGCAGAGTGTTCCATTCACCGCTGCGTTGATTCAGCTCCAACTCTAACTCTATCATTGATTTGTCCGTCTGAAATGTGATGATGGTAAAGTTTAATATTAGCGAAGTTCCTTCATCACCTATGGTCTTTATTTATTATGGCATTTTTTGATACTTTGTGAATAAAACCATGAGTAATTATCTAGATTGATTTAACACATCAAAACCACACCTACGACACTCCATACAAACGAAACGATTTAATTACCTACACTACTACCAAAATAACAGACTGTACAAATACAGGTGTGTGTGTCCGTGTCTACGCGCCGCTTGAACTAAAAGCAGTTTCGAAACCACGCTCGATGCGAGAAGAGGTGAGGATAGTGTTTCGGAGGGAGGCGGGGAGTGTCGCTACTGTACGGTAGTACTAATATTTACATTGTGTCAAAATTAAAAGATTACTCAGGAACTCAGGAAGGCGTGTATTCAGTCAGAACTTTAAGCTATAATTACATAACATTTCCCTATTTATAACTTGGACAAGTCATACAATCTTTCTTAAAACCAAACCTGGGGTAAACATGATTGAGAAATATTTCAATAGATTAAAAGAATATACAAAGTTACAGTACCTTCTGTAGTTGCTGCACATTGATACCAAAATGCTTGAGATGGTCAGCGAGGAACGGGTCCTCGACCATGTCGTCTTCAGCGTACGAGAACACGTCGCCCTTACCGTCCGCAGTGATGGTGCCGAGTTTCACGGCTAACGGGAAACCCGTCTGACGGAAGTGTTCCACCTGAAGACCACAAAACAAAATGTGCTGTTATAAAAAATTATAAATCGCTATGTGTTTAGAAAACTTGGCTATTGCACATTGATATAAACTAACACAGTTTATATCAATGTGCAGTCTTATTTGAAGCCTTATATCCTGTCAGCTCATTTGCCTGAGCACACTCAAGTGGAATTAAGGCTTTAAATGCATGACAAGCCCTTTCCCAACTATGTTGGGGTCGACTTCCAGCATAACGGGATACAGCTGATACCAGTACTTGACATGGAGAGACTGCCGTCTGACCTCCACAACCCATATACTGGGTAACAAGATACTCCTTGTTAAGACCGGTTGTCAGATTTCCTGGCTTGTTGTGAACTATATAATTTCATGGAGCCATCGAAGCTCCCCTCTCTTCTGGGCATGCGTTGCCGTGGCCAATATGGAAAACTCTGAACCGCCTCCGCACCCAGGTTGGCCGCAGCAAAGAGAATCTTCAAAGGTGGGGGTTCTTAGATGATGCCAATCTTCAGTGCCTGTGTGGCGTCTTCCCGCAGACCATGGCCCACCTTCTATCTTGTTCGCCCACACAGGCGCCCCGTAGAGCGCCATTGACCGCACGATACCCATGTACAGTTTTCGGCAGGACGTGTCGGGCCCCCTCAAATTGGGCAGCAACCGTGACAAAGCACCCGCGGCGCCCATTAATTTTGGGGCCAACTGCCGAAAGTGAGGGGCGAAGTTCCATCGACTGTCGAGGACGAGCCCCAGGTACTTCATCGTCGACCCGACAGGCGCCGCATGCCCTGTCACCTGTTCATGTGCGGACCTAATGAACGCGTCACCGGATGGTGTTGCCGTGGCTGAATTCTGGGCCAAGCATGGAATCTGACAAGAACAAACACTACTCACACATTCACACTCGCACATTTACACGCACACATACACACACATGTAACACTTCCGTCTTTGCTATCGACACGCTAAGAAGAAGAACAATATAATGATATAGATGTATATATTATTATTATGGTTGTCGGTTTGTCATTTATGAACTCGTCATTATAAAAATAGCCCTTCCTCAAGAAATACCTACGTCTTTAATTCGTTTTAAATAAATTTGAGCTGTATACGCGTTCAATTTTTTTTTTTTCTAAAATACCGCTTGGCCCGTGTGTGCCTCTAAGCTTGTTAGTAGTTACTTACTACTACTACAGTTAGTCCAGACGTTTTTTATTCTAATTTATTTGCTACTACCTTTGCGCGCGACTTCGTCCGCGTGAAAGTCGGTTATAGTGGACGCAGACGAAGTCACTGATTAAAAAGTAGCCTATGTCCTTCCCTGGGGTTAAAGATATCTTCATGCCAAATTTCATCAAAATCGATTCAGCCCTTTCATCGTGAAAGCGTAACAGACAGAGTTACTTTCGCATTTATAATATTAGTATGGATTATTATACTTACAGCATGATCGTTTCCTCCGGATCCGTCGAAGAACTTGCGTCCGCACAGCACGGAGCCGTCCGTGAGGTTCAGCCACAAGTTATTGGTGAGGTCACACTTGTCGCACTTCCATCCTGAGGGCGGGATCTTCACACCATTGTCTAACTGCTTCAGGTCCACTGCGTGCCTGGAATAGAAGAGTTGGTTTACAGACTCTAAAAGTTGTTATAAAATCTCACATAAATCTAAATTGTTAAAACACTTTTTTAACACCGAATTGTATCTAGCTGATAGAGGGTAGAGACCTGGTGACCTGAAACACAGGCCCTTAAAGTCTAGCTTAGGTACTAGTCTCCCACAGTAAACTAAACTAAAACATTACTGGAATTGTACCAATGTCTGCAATATTTATAAAAAAATGTGTGTTAAAAAAAATTGTATTGATTACGCCACACCTGTTTTCCTGGAAGAGTTAAGCAGAGGTGTAGTACAGCTATATTTTGTCAGTAATGTATATCTAATTCTCATGTTTTCACCAGACTAAAACAACGTGAGATTCCACCGAATTTCGGTCAAGGCGGCATATCTCAATGGAACCAGCCATGTGCGGCTCTCTATCGGACTATCGTCTATAGGTTGACATGATGATGACTTACACAGACACTTCACGTTTTTCTCCATCCCAGGTGCCTTGCAGGGCTGCTAGCTCGGCAATCTTAAACGGGGACTCCGCATCGATCACTGATTGGACGGCGTTGTTCACCTGCATTGAACATACAAGTTCTCTGTCTTAGATCTTCAATCTATTCAGTTTAATAGCCTAGATGTTTTTTTGTTTTTTAAGTCATAG
Source organism: Charanyca ferruginea (assembly GCA_947361185.1). Taxonomy (NCBI): domain Eukaryota; kingdom Metazoa; phylum Arthropoda; class Insecta; order Lepidoptera; family Noctuidae; genus Charanyca; species Charanyca ferruginea. The sequence continues at coordinate 20,540,691 of OX376070.1, read as the reverse complement.
CCTGAAAACATACGGTGATCAATGATTTGCCTTGCAGTGGGACAATTATAGCCCGGTAAAAAAAACATTCTATCTATTTAGATTAAATTGCTTGACCATTATTTTGTTGTTGCAAACTGTAATTTCTTTTTAACCGACTTTAAAAAAAAGGAGGTTCTCAGTTCGACCCATATCTTTGTATGTATGTTTGTCCGCGATTATCTCCCGTTTGGCTGAACCGATTTTGATGCGGTTTTCAGAAAAGTGTTTGTTACATTTTGGAGAAGATTTTAGTATACAACAAATTTACTCAGCGCTTTTTGAAAAAAAACAACAAAAACCGAGAAGATGTTTTCGTTTCTTCCATCTTTCCATCTTTGGAGGACTTTCTATCTCTGTTTTGACTGTGTTGCCGTTCCTTAATAGATTTGGGTGATAAGGAGGCACAAAAAAGTGGAAAATGAGAACCGCCTTCAAAAAAAAAGTAAATTCATGTGTGTTCTGTGCTAAAGTTATTGGAACGAAGTTCCTTATCGCGCGTTGCGAAAGGGGGCTAGACGGAAAATATTAAGACCAAAAGTTGTAACAACACTTTTTGCTATGCTCTCTCTCTCTCTCTCTCTCATAGAAAGCAAGCCAGTTATTTTCGTTAAGTTTATATCACATTATATTAGTTAATAATAAAAAAAAACATTATTATAACGTAAAAAAAAAAATATTACAATTTCTTCACTAATTAATCGAAAGGAACTTCATTCCATCCGGGTGTCCCTTGACACCTCTCAAGTTTTTTATCACTTTTTAGTTTTTTTTTGAAGGTGGTTCACTTTTTTCAAAAATGTTTTTATTTTATATATGTTTTTATTTTTTATGGTTCTTAATAGTCCTTGGTAGTTAGGGAATCGAGATGCGGGCACTTACGATCAGCGCAGATGCGCAATAATTTGCTCAAGCAGTTTTCATTGATTTGATAACAATTTAGATACAATAGAAAAAGAGTTCAAAATTGCGAAAAATTGTGTGAAGAATAACAATTGAATTATAACTTAGTACAGTATCAAACAATTGAAAATTGTTCAAGCATATTGCTCCGTAAATATAAACACTAGCCCTCCTATTAATAAACGCGGAGTAAAGTTATACCACCATTCATCATCGGATTAACCATACATTTTTCGAGGAATATGGTAGGTGTAACTTTATTCCGTGTTTATTAATAGGAGGGTAAAATTGCAAATAACATTCTCTTGTAGGTGCTAAAAACACATAGAACTTACAACTTCAGGCAGAGCGGTGTTAGGCCATGGGTATGTATGGAAGCCAGGAAGTACCACAACGCTGTAGTGGTCTGTGTATGTGAACTTGGCCTTGCCACACGCAGGGTCGAAACCTCCCTCCACGCCGATAGCTAAACGAGTGATCTTCTTTTCAGGACCATCACCTGTTTTTTCGGGCTCTGGGATCTGGGTGACATAAAATGGTTTAATAGGGTATTACACCCATTTTTGAAAAGTGTCTCAATGAAATTCTGTAGTGCTAATATGCCACAAAAAAAAACACAACATTTTTATTCAATCGATAAGTGCCATAAAAATGCATCTAAATTTTCAATTTTCGCGCGTAGTTTGACGAAAACGCCTCTTACTGGACGCCATATTGCTCAGCGTAAATGACGTCAGTTCGTTTTGTATCAAATGAGCTCATATTAAATATGATAATTGTATATCATTTAAAAATAATTAAAAGCATATTTTGTAATAGGCGTAATAATGAAAAAATTACGTTGGTTACGAAAATAATAAAAGTACACAGCCTATATTACGCCAATCGGTTGACTGACAGTTGACAATTTTTTGTTTACACAGCCGTATGGCGTAATAACATGGCCGCTACTATTTCACGGTGTTTTATAACAGATTAAAAATACTGAAAACTTTGAATTGAATTAATAAAATTGTTTTGTTATTTTATGAACTAAAACTTACATTTTCCGACTGCTTAATGCCTAAACTGTCTCAATAACATATTTATAGATTTTTTCTCGTATAGAGTAAAATACCCTATTATTTATGGTTTCTCTCTAGGGCTTTTTCGTTAATACTCGACTTAGTTCTCACTATAACGGAGCAAATTTTGAAATGAACGCGAGCACAAGAATAAGTCTAAAAAAATTGTAACCACTGCGAGTTTGTTGAATTTTACGGATTCCATTTTTTTTTAATTTACGTAATAAAATATAGCCTATTATAGCACTCTGAGGTGACGTACCTTCCGATAAGTGAAAAAAAAATTGATATCAAATAAGTAGTCCCCTCTACATACTAACAAATTTTACCTCTTTATAATTAGTATAGATACAACATGTAATTCTGTAATCTGAAAATAGAATATTGTTCTCATCATTATCTACAGTTTTTCATCATGAGAAAAAAGCTTGTTAATCCATACATTTATGGTCACATAGCACAAAGTCTAAGGATCAGCTGATGATTATTTCATGATTTCAGGATTAGTCTTATTGTAAAAGTTGTTAATTAAGGGGCTATTAACCGACTTTTACAGATTTTAAACTAACAATCACGTCAAAATGTGCAGTGTAAATGATTTGAAAAAAATATATGATAAACTAGAACATTCTCTTAATCATTTAGTAAGTGAATATTTTTTATTATATTCATATTATATAGTTTAATTAATACGTGACGTTGTGTCTGACGCGTACAAAACATTGACGATCACACAAAATCTACCAGGTATAATTAAACGAAACTTACACCATCTTACAGACAATTTTATTATCTATCTTTTAGTATACGTCTTTTTTTTAATTTTGAAAGAATACTACTTTTATTGAATTTTTTCGACTAAACTTTGAGAGTTTTGGACGCAAAACTGATGCAGAACGGACGCAATCTGCGTCCAAAACTTTCAAAATTTAGTCGAAAAAGTTAAATAAAAGTAGTATTCTTTCACAATTAAAAAAAAGGCGTATACTAAAAGATAGATAATAAAATTGCCTGTAAGATAGTGTAAGTTTCGGATAATTATACCTGGTAGATTTTGTGTGATTGTCAATGTTTTGTCCGCGTCAGACACAACTTCACGAGTTAATTAAACTATTTAATATGAACTTAATCAAAAATATTCACTTTCTATATGATTAAGAGAATGTTCTAGTTTAACATATATTTTTTTCAAATCATTTACACTGCACATTTTGACGTGATTGTCAGTTTAAAATCTGTAAAAGTCGTATATCGTCGCCTTAAGATGAGTTCAAATACCTCTTTTCAGGTTTTCAGTGACATTTTGTAGTTCATAGTGTCATCATATCATGCACATTCAGTTATGGTTCATTTTCTAACACTTACAGGTATTTTGTCCCTCTTGATGTGCAGGAAGACATTGTTTCCTGTCTTCTGGAAATACTGCTCGACATAGTTGCGCCCGAAGCCGAGGTAACTGACTAATGATACGTAGAGACCTGTGTCTGACTCCTGAAATTAAACAAAACGATTTTCTATTACTCTTGCTTATAAACTGGCTCTTATTACACCACGTATTACGCACATGTGCTTTTTTCCATGATATTACGGCACTAGTGCGGTAATAAAACATAAGAACATTTACGATTCTGTGAGTATCTGTATTAGTTCCTGTTAGAATATGTTTAGTAATATCAAAATAATACTAGTTTACTTCACTAGCTACTATTATACTAAACGCCAACACTAGTGATTAATAAAAAAGATTGTCTATTCTCAACCAGCAAGTCATTCGTTTTATTAGGTTATGGGCCCAGTGCAAAAAAAATTAAAATAATTTTACGGTTAATTCATATCGTGTATCAGGAAATAAGTTATAATGTCGTCAGGCAGTTATTTAGTAAATGTGCCGAAGTTAAAGGGACGCGAGAACTATGACGACTGGGCGTTCGCAGCAAGAAATTTTCTCATCTTGGAAGGCATTGACATCGACGCCATTCCTGTCGATTTAAGTGATGCAGAAGATAGAAAAGCGAAAGCAAAGCTCATCATGACGATCGATCCCAAGTTATATGTGCACATTAAAAATGAAACTAAAGTTAAGGACTTGTGGCAAAAACTCCAGAAGTTATTCGATGACAGCGGATTCACAAGAAAAATCGGTCTACTTCGAACACTGATATCCATTCGACTTGATAATTGTGAATCCATGACAAGTTACGTAAGTCAGATAGTGGAAACTGCACAAAGACTAAAAGGTACAGGTTTTGAAATTAACGAGGAATGGATCGGTTCATTGCTGTTGGCGGGGCTGCCAGAAAAGTTTGCCCCAATGATTATGGCAATAGAACATTCCGGCATTGCCATAAATTCTGATGTCATAAAAACGAAATTGCTTGATATGAGTTCCGAGGTCGGTGATCGTGATTCGGAAGTTGCATTATGGTCAAAGCAAAAAAGTAAGGTTGGTCAAAATTTTAATACAAAAGGCGCGAAACAAACGTCAACGTCAAATGTAAAAAAGGTTATAAAATGCTATAAGTGCAAGAAAATTGGCCACTATAAGAACCAATGTCCCGACATGAAAGAAAAGCAAGTAAATGCATTTAGTGCTGCATTTTTTAATAGTGAATTTAATAAGGAAGACTGGTATATCGACTCAGGGGCTAGTGCTCATATGACATCAAGCAAAGAAAACTTATTGCAAGTGAGAAAAGTACGTGATATGAAAGAAATTATTGTTGCTAATAATATGACTGTGCCAGTTGTGTGTGCCGGAGATACACAGATTACTACGCTTGTGAATAATTCTCAGTTTGACATTAAAGTAAACAACATTTTATACATACCTAACCTAACCACAAACTTGTTATCAGTAAGCCAGTTAATAGCAAGAGGAAACAAAGTTACTTTCAAAAGTGATGTGTGTTATATAAATAATCAACGGAATGAGCTTATTGGAATAGCTAATCTACAAAATGGTGTGTATAAGTTGAATACAATGAAGTCAGAGAAAGTGTTGGCGGTAGCAGTTCAAACTACAAATGCTAAACAGTGGCATAGAAGATTAGGACACATTAACAGTAATGATTTGCAGAAGATGAAAAATGGTGCTGTAGAGGGAATATCATTTGATATGAAGGCTGATATACAAAAATCCAACTGTCAAGTATGTTGTGAAGGGAAACAGAGTCGTTTACCGTTTCAACTACGAAACCATAGAAGTACAGAAGTGCTAGATTTAGTTCACTCAGATCTGTGTGGGCCTATGGAGGTTCGATCGCTTGGACAGGCAAGATATTTTCTATTGTTTGTTGATGATGCTAGCAAAATGGCATTTGTATATTTTATAAAGGAGAAGAATCAGACTCTACATTATTTCAAGGAATTTCAAAGAATGGTTGAGAATCAAAAAGGAACAAAAATAAAAACATTGAGAACCGACAATGGAGGGGAGTTTTGTTCAGATATGATGGAAAATTATCTGAAAGATAATGGAATTATCCATCAGAAGACAAACCCATACACTCCGGAGCAGAATGCTCTCAGCGAGCGTTTCAACAGGACCATAGTTGAACGAGCAAGATGTTTATTGTTCGAGGCCAAACTGGATAAAAGTTTTTGGGCAGAAGCAGTTAACACGGCAGTTTACTTGAAAAATAGATCGCCGGCTTCAGGTTTGGACCAAAAGACACCGATTGAAGTATGGACAGGACAAAAACCTGATCTCAGTCATGTCAGAATATTTGGGAGCCCAGTAATGATGCATGTTCCTAAAAATAAAAGATTGAAATGGGACAAGAAAGCAGTTCAATTCATATTAGTAGGATACCCAGACAACGTAAAAGGTTACAGATTATATAACCCAGAAACCAGAAGAATATGTACCAGCAGAGATGTCATTGTAATGGAGCAAGATACTACTCAGATAGTAATAAATGAAGGACAGATAGAAAAACAGCAATCAGTACAAAAGGAAAGTTCTACGGAAGAAAGTGAAATAACATTGATAAATCAGGACGACCCTACTTATGTATATGATTCTGAAAAAAGCACAACTTCAACTGAAGGAGAGTCTTATCAGACATTATCTGAAGAAGAAGATCTATCTGAAAATGAAGAGCCTCCATTGGTGGTAAAGCGTATCAGAAAACCTCCTGAAAGGTATGGTTTTACAAATCTTTGTGTTTCAGATGAACCAGAGTCTTGGGCTGAAGACATAACGTATGATGAAGCTACCAACGGTCCAGAGAAAGACAAATGGCAGCAGGCTATGTCCGATGAACTTCAAGCGTTTGAAGACAACCAAGCATGGGAGATTGTAACCCAAGAGGAGGCAGATAGAGTGGTACAATGTAAATGGGTGTTCAAGAAAAAGCCAGAAAGCAATAATAGTATCAGGTATAGAGCTAGACTTGTGGCGAAAGGTTACACTCAGCAGCATGGAGTAGATTTTAATGAAACTTACTCACCAGTTCTCAGGTACTCTACACTTAGACTTCTGTTTGCATTAAGTGTAAAATTTAATTTTGAAATCACTCATCTAGATGTAGTTACAGCATTTTTAAATGGGTTTTTAACAGAAAATGTGTACATGCAGGCACCTCCTAGTTTAAATTGTCCAAATAATTGTGTTCTTAAACTTAAAAAGGCAGTTTATGGTTTGAAGCAGTCAGCTAGGGCGTGGAATGCCAGAATAAATGATTGTTTGATAGATATGGATTATGTAAAGTCAGTTTCAGAACCATGTTTATATAGTAAAAAATGTAAAAATGAGCAGACTATCATTGCAATATTTGTTGATGATTTTTTCATTTTTTCTAATAGTAAGACTATGACTAATGATTTGAAGAAACACCTTATGTCAAAATTTAAAATTAAAGACTTAGGTCAATTAAAAAGGTGTTTAGGCATGCGAGTGAAATATGATAATAATTGTATCTCCATTGATCAGGAACAATTTGTAAAACAAATTCTTAAAAAGTTTTATATGAATGATTGTAATACTAAAGATACTCCAATGGAATGTAATTTAAAATTAGATAAGGCAGTATGTGTTGACAAACAGTTTCCCTATCAACAGCTTATAGGAAATCTTATGTATCTGTCAGTATTAACACGTCCAGACATATCATATAGTGTGAGCTATCTTAGCCAATTTAATAATAGTTTTAATTCAGTTCATTGGCATCATGCAAAAAGAATTTTAAAATATTTGCAAAAAACTAAGTCTTATGGTTTGAAGTTTACTAAAGACACTTGTAATTTAGAAGGTTTCGTAGATGCTGATTGGGCTTCAAATACTATAGATAGAAAATCCTACACAGGGTTTTGTTTTAAATTGTCAGGCTGTGTAATATCTCATGAATGCAGGAAGCAACAAACAGTAGCATTGTCAAGTACTGAAGCCGAATACATGGCCATTGCTGAGGCATGTAAAGAGGCATTGTATTTAAAAAGTCTTTTATCAGATATTGTTGATTGTAACTATACTGTAGTAATTTACAATGATAACCAGGGAGCTCAAAAGTTGACGGAAAACCCTTTATTCCACAAACGAACAAAGCACATAGATGTGCGCTACCATTTTATACGAGAAGCAGTTTCTAATAAGCTTGTAAAAATTGTTTATCTGTCAACCTCTGAGATGCCTGCCGATATATTCACGAAAAGTCTAAGTGGTGCCAAACATAACTATTTTGTAAAATTATTAGGAATACAAAATGTTTAAAAATGTCAAGGTCAATGTCAGGTTACTGTTCTTGATTTTTTGTTATTAATTGATATTAGATTATTTTGATAAGTGGTGCTGTTAGAATATGTTTAGTAATATCAAAATAATACTAGTTTACTTCACTAGCTACTATTATACTAAACGCCAACACTAGTGATTAATAAAAAAGATTGTCTATTCTCAACCAGCAAGTCATTCGTTTTATTAGTTCCTTGGTAGAGATAGAAATATTTTTAGGTTTAAAAAAAAGAGACATACTTGAACCAAATTAAGAACCTCCTCCTTTTTTTTAAGAGCAAATATATTGATTATTGTTTCAAAATTCAGGTTTTTCTTTAAGAATAGAAGCAGAAAAGTTAATCTCCAAAAAACTGTACACAGTTTATTCAACTTGAATTACTAATGAACACAATCAATTTTGATCATGACAAAGGACTACATGAATGCAGGTACCCAAGTAGTAAAAATATTTTCTGAAAGTTTTCTTTTATGCTAACAACACAACATTTAAAAAGTGCCCCCATAATTTACATACAATTGATAACAGTTATCACTTTCTTGCAAAAAAATATAGGGGCAGGCAATGTCCCATTCTGTTCACAACACTGGCAGAATTAGAACTGTATTTAGTTGCCATTTATTACATATAAAATAATAAAAAACAATGTTTAAATCAGTAGATTTGTACCTGGGCAGTTTCTTAATACTGTGTGGTTTTACATTAAGCTTGTTAAATCTGAGGAGAATAGTGAAGGAACATAATGCATCCTATCCCTCTGTACTGCTATCAGAGAATATACTCCTTACATGTATTGGAATCGCCTTCATAATTCGAGCGGTCTACAAACTAAGTCCAATCAATGTGGAAACAGGAGATATGGAAGAAAGATCAGCAGCTATAATGAAGCATGAAGACATCGGCTGCAATTTTACATCAATTCTCATGAGTTACGGTCCACTGATTGTGTCCTTAGTGAACAGCTTCCTAAGCTTGATCATTGACAACTATATGCATTACAAAATGATAGCAGATGTAAAGAAAGATGAAGATGAAAGTGCAGTACGAGAACTGGGAGACAATTTTACAGTAGAATCCAGAAGCACAATTACAAGTCTACTTTCATTCTGGAAAAAGAATTTCAGTTTTATTACTGTGGCTATACAGTGGATTTTGCCTGTTCTTATAACGCTTTCCATGTATTCAATGAATGTGAAGGAAAGAAATATAGTTATGAGCGATGTTCGAAGTGTCAGTGATTCTTGTATGGCACTGCTGGATGTCAGTAAGGATAATTGTTCCATAATCATTAACATGAACAACACACTGCAGTTACGTACACACATACCAAATTATTTTGAATTATATGAGAACAATCCCAATAATACAGGAGAACAATTTGACTCTATAGTTAACAATGTATACAAAATCATTGCCAATTTGCGAAATGACACTCATTATGCAGATATAAATGTGACAACTGCACCATTGTTCAGGACACCAAAAACTGAGAAAGATAATTGCATGAAAATATGTTATTTAGATAACAAAAACCTGCTCTTTTTTATGTTTGTTATCACTGTTGTGTGTTATTTTGTACCAATCACTATTTCAACAATAATTTTGACGAAAATACATGTGATGGAACTAAAAAAACAGAATATAAAGACTTATGTGAGTAGAGAACTGTTATACAACATTTTGTTTTGGAGCCCTGTGATGCTTGATACATTTCTGTCTCTCACTTTATGTTCGTACACTATGAACGGGATGAGGACTTCTATTTTTAACATCATAGCCAATGTGTATCAAGCTGTGAAGAACTTTATGAATACAAAATATTTTAAGGATAATACTGTGAGTCCTATTTGAATAGAATTTGGACTAATGCAACTTGACTAAAGAAATGTGAGTTTTACATTACATAGATTAATATTTCTGAATAAAGACTAGAACTGAAACCAATTCTTTTTTGTAGACATTTTTACTGTCCATTTGTTTTGTCACAGAAATATCACTAAAAATAACAAAGATTTTTTACAAACGTGGATTCCGAGTCTAGCAAACACTATAGTCTGCTTAGAAAGTCTGTAAATATAGCCCAAAGTAAATAATACATAAAAAGTGGCCCATCCTATTAAGGCTTTAGGTTTTAATAAATTGCTATGAGGAGCTAAACGTCTTATTAAATATAAGGGATTTCTCATAGTGTAGTGATGTTTAACACTAGAGTCTGCTTAGAAAGTCTGTAAATATAGCTCAAAGTAAATAATACATAAAAAGCGGCCCGTCCTATTATGGCTTTAGGTTTTAATAAATTGTTATGAGGAGCTAAACGTTTTACTATATAAGGGATTTCTCATAGTTTAATGATGTTTATATCTGTTTTAAGAGTCTTTTAAATCTCTGTGGCCGAACACCTACACAAGCAAAAAATCGAATTCTTACTGCAGATATTTATCAATGGAGAAGCCCCTAAGAATATAATTGAATGGAAGAATATACCGATTTAATTGTTTCAAAGTAAAACCGAGTACATTTATTTCTAAATAACACAGATTTGAATAAATAGAAAAATAAATTGCAGGTTATATTAAAAAGTGCAACTCACCGGATTGTCAAAAGAATACACACACTCATCCTTGTAGATCAATTGCTGAGAGTTTGGTATTTTAATTTTAGTTATATGAGGTGTTAAAAGGTCTAACGACGCCATGTCGCACTTTTAAATTGGTAAAAGAAATATCTAAAATGTATTTTTCCCGATCAAGATCAGCGTCACACCAAAAATATACTCGATTTATAGTGAATAGTGATGTAGTGATGGATGTAGTTTAGTTAGTATTCGACCTTGATATTGAGTGTCAAACTGTCAACAATCGACTTCATTCAAATGCATGTCCATCTAATCGACTTCGAAAACTTCTATCAAAATGTTATCCGAAATTGGAATAAAATTAGAAAGTAGAACACGAATTATCTCTTGCGCACTATTTTGAACTATTTGATGCAATAATGAATACTTGCTACTAATATACAATAATATAAATACCGTAAAAAATGTCGTCCAATATTTTCATTGGGTTTGTGACTCTTTAAAAATCCATGTCTTGAGCTAAAAAGCACAGCATCCAAACCCTAAATTAAAAAAAATATATAGCGTGCGTGACATTGACATTGACAGTACGCAATTCAACAAAACATCCTATCAGAATTCTAATCTTTTCACAAAGTTTTAAACTTTATTTCTTGAACAGATAAGGTCATATTGCTGTGCGCGTAATTCACAATGCTGTCTTATGTCTTATCATAATCATAATCATAACATTCAAAATTGCCTAAGGACAAAGTTCACTCACTAAAGTTCTCATTTTTATATAAATTACAAATAAAATGTCTCTAAAATTATATTGCGATCTTATGTCACAGCCCTCAAGAGCTCTTTACATATTATTGAAGTCAATAAAATATGATTTTGAGACGAAACTCGTCAATTTACGTGCAGGTAAGTTTGGTTGTTTGTCTCACCAAACCATCCATCGTTTGTGTGGTCTTCCTCTACCCTCATAGCATTAACAAATGACAACTAATTCTCATAAAATTTCTCTGTTACTTACACATTCTTGCTACATACGAATACTGTAATCAAATAATTCAAAAGTCTACTGTCCAAGGCCTTTTCTATGAAAAAAGTTTATATCACGGTCATAACCATACAGTATGTAACTGTGTCTTAACTTGGTACATGCTTACCTATTTTAGGCAGTCCAGCGACTATTGATCCATTCATTTGATTACCAACCCACCATCATCATCATCATCATTCGATGTACCTACCTACAGAATGATGATAATAATAGCAACATATTCTTGCTATTATTATGATCATTTTTTTATATGAGACTCTTGTTTTTATATGAGTCTGCTTACTTACTCCTGTTATAAGATATATACATATTTGTTTAGTCAATCAGCTTTATTTTTCAGCTGAACATTATTCTGAGGAGTTCACTGCATTAAATCGATTTCAGAAGGTTCCTGTGATAGATCACAATGGATTCATTTTAACTGAAAGGTATTAAAGTAAAAATCCAGAAGATTTTACATTTTTAAGTTTATTACAAAGTATAGTCAACAGTTCTTGTAAATGTCTTTGGCAACAGTGTGAGGTTTGGTAATCCAAGTGTTAGTAGGAAGAAAGAAAATTGTGTTTATTGGCACAAAAATAAATAAAACAAAAATTATATGGAATAACTATACTCCGTTCACAATAAGATTAGACATTTACACAAACCTTTTTTACAGTCCCTTCAACCGATTTTGACTTCTATACCATAGGCTTAAGGATGACATTAGAGGCAAAAAACTGGTTACAATAACAACTGTTTTTGCAGCTGCCATTTGTCATACCACCAACACAATATAAGTCAAAATCAGTTGAACGGACTGTAAAAAAGGTTTGTGTATATGTCTAATCTTATTGTGAACGGAGTATAGCTTGTGTCAAAAGAGCCTCAGCTCAGCATAAAGTCAGATGGCAACACTTGTTATTACCACCTAACTCCTGATTTTCAGCTGTAAATCACAGATTTCCATATTATGCTTTAACATGCCATACTAAATGGATATAGCACTACTGAGTGCCAGTTAAAAAAAAGTTTAGAAGGATTAGGAGCCAAATTTATATTTGTATAAAATATCATGCACAATAAATAAAAAATTGTGTTGTTTTTATAGTGTAGCCATCCTCAAGTACCTATCCAGAGAGAATATAATACCAGAGAGTTTGTACCCTAAAGAGTCAAAAGCACAAGCTAGACTTGAAGAGTTTTTAGAATGGCAACATGCTGGATTGAGGTTGCACACTGCTATGTACTTCAGGGTAAAAGTAAGTAATACATAGGTTTTAAAAACCTAAATGTTACTTCATATGCTTTGGCTAAGCAATATTCTTATTACTTGTTTCTTTTTTAACTTTGCCCCACTCTAAGAACTTCCCCTGTATCGTGGGGGTGTTCTTCTTCTTCTTGGTGTGTTAATGGCAAACACAGAAGTGTATCATGTGTGTGTATATGTGCGTGTAAATGTACGAGTGTGTATGTGTGAATTGTATTTGCTCTTGTCAGATTCCTTGATTTGCCCCGAATTCAGCCACGGCAACGCCATCCGGTGACGCAGTCATTACGGGCATGCGGCGCAAGATAAAAGGTGGACCATGGTCTGCGCGTTGACTAACATATCAGATACACACACAACCAGACCCGGAACAACTACCTGTAGACTAAAAAATAAAATTGTACCCTGCGGAAAACGGACCGACGACACGCAGTCCAGCAGCCAATCGCTCAGTCAAAAAACCGCAGCGCAAACCGTCAAAACCGTGTCATCGTGTGTCACTGTCACATAACTGTCAAATATTCCTGTCACTGTCAAATTACAATTGCAGGTTATAGGCGGTAACATTGCAAAGTCAAGATCGCTGCTAAGGAACGTTTATTTATCTGAGCCAAAAAAAAATTGTTAAGCTAAGAATTTCTTATCGCCCATAGGCCGAGAATAGGTCAAAACCATCGAGAGATAAAATTAAAAAATAAAATGTACACAGGCCAGCACATCAAGCTACAGCAATCTGTCAAATTTCTTTGATAGAGTTTCAACTTTATTACAAAGCTAGAAAGTTAATATTCAATTGGGATATTTTTGACAGTTTGGTATGGCTTGATGTGCTGGCGTCTGGTCCATAAGAGAGCGATAATTCACCCTCACAATAAGTAAATAGTCTTGATTACATTTCGGTCATGTTCACGAAATAGAAAAAATAAGTGAAAGTGCCCACGCTGCTACCCCGTGTGTCACAATTATAATTATATAAAAATATGTAAATTTCCTGATAAATAAGCTTTTCGTCAAAGTTGAATATTTGTTGTTCATACAAAATTAAGACTCATTACAACAGACGAAGATTGTTATTATTTTACATATTTTTCCGCATAATTTTGATAGCTGCGTGTGCACTTCCACTTGTTTTTAGGGTTCCGTAGCCAAATGGCAAAAAACGGAACCCTTATGGATTCGTCATGTCTGTCTGTCCGTTCGCATGTCACAGCCACTTTTTTCCGGAACTATAAAAACTATACTGTTGAAACTTGGTAAGTAGAAGTATTCTGTGAACCGCATTAAGATTTTAAATAGAAAAACAAAACAATAAATTTTAGGGGTTCCCCATACTTAGAACTGAAACTCAACATTTTTTTTTCATCAAACCCATACGTGTGGTGTATCTATAGATAGGTCTTCAAAAATGATATTGAGGTTTCTAATATCTTTTTTTTTCTAAACTGAATAGTTTGCGCGAGAGACACTTCCAAAGTGGTAAAATGTGTCCCCCCCCCCTGTAACTTCTAAAATAAGAGAATGCTAAAACTAGAAAAATTTATATGATGTACATTACCATGTAAACTTCCACCGAAAATTGGTTTGAACGAGATCTAGTAAGTAGGTAGTTTTTTTTAATACGTCATAAATCGTAAACCGGAATTTACGTTACTTGCGGCTACGGAACCCTTTATGGGCGAGTCCGACTCGCATATGGCCGCTTTTTTTCTATTTCGTGGTCATGTTGGCCAACCTTAGCGGAGAATAACTATCGACGAGATATACGACAGAGTACTCTCTGTTTCATCACTCGCATAGTTCGATGGCCGATGGGACGGCAATCTGTCACGACCCGGGACAATTCCTATCCCTGTATGCTTAACCTTGTACGTAAATAGGTGTTATTTTCTTCCATTACAGTTTCTAAATCCCGTGTTGTTCGGTACGAAACCAGATGCTAGCAGTCTAGCAGGATATGAGAGCCGCATGGAGGCTGCACTCACAGAGTTCAACACTAAATGGCTGGGTAGAGGCACAGATTTTATTAATGGAAACACTCCCACTATTGCTGATTTGTTGGCGGCCTGCGAGTTGGAACAGCCCAGTAAGTAGACGACGGAACGAAAAAGGTGTACAGTCCGTGCCACGAAAGATGAGACTTGACACGGACTTGATTTGACTTGCGTAGTACTCGATTTAAAGGCAAGAGACCTTTAAATCGAGTACTGCGCAAGTCAAATCAAGTCAGTGTCAAGTTTCATCTTTCGTGGCACGCACTATACATGCCATGCGTTTAGTTAGGGTGAAAGGGTGTTCGTGTGTTTATTTTCAGCGTACGGATCTACCGGCCATGGTTTAGCTACACTTGTCGCGGTCGACCGTGGATGGGTGACCATCAATTTTATACCGAGACCGATCGATGCCTCGGAGAGCATTTAAAGCCATTGGTCCTGTCTGTCCTTTGTCGATCTGTTTCAGTCGTTATGGGTATTCAGAAGCCAGAAAGTCTGGCAACCAGTCAGTCAAGGGGTATCGTGTTCCCTAGTAACTGGGTTGGGTTGGGTTGGGTTGGGTTGTGGTGAGTCGCTTCATGTAAAACACGGGTATTCAGTTGCATCCGGTTAGACTGGAAGCCGACCCCAACATAGTTGGGAAGGGGCTAGGCAGATGATGATATGACAATTCTACGCGATGCATTCATGGCAAACTATTCACAAGAATTTCGATGTTGTAAATGCCAATTCATAACAAAATTGTCTTAAAGTATGAAAATAATTCTGCACTACGCGATTGGGACTACGACCAGGGGGCCAAGTCTGCTATTTTTATAATTTCGTCATTCCAACACGATCCCATTGTCATTTGCTAAGAGTTCGTAATCTGCTAAATTCATAATGGTCGATCATTGACTGAACAATGACGTTCCAATGGTAGGTCACTGATCAAAGGAACTGTAAAAATTTTAGCAGATTACCGCCTAAGTCATTCAGTTGTCATTTTGTACGAGATTACCATTCTATATCATTTCTTTCAATGGCGTCTCAGTGTTTGACCATTGGAAAGTCATAATGACGCCATTATACTAATAGATTACCAAACTTGTCAAAATCAACAATTATGAAATCAATTATGAAGACTTGAGGCCCAGTTATCGCCATGACTGCAATCTTGGACGCAGAAGCTCCGACCATGAACAGAGTTTGGCTGCAACTGGCTGATTGTCCGAAACTTTATTACTGGAGCTTCTGTAGCTGAAAGTTCCCAATTTATCTTATACCCTGTCTAACAATGTATTATTTCCTTCTAGGAATGAGTGGTTATGATCCAAGCGCGAATTTTAAAAACATTGAGGTATGGATGAAGAAAGTTCGGGAACACTTCAACCCGTACTACGATGAAGGACACGTCATAGTAAATAAAGTAATAAAGAAAAACTCGAAAGTTACTTCCAAGGTGTAAACAAATAATTATCGCTGTTTCATGTCACCTAACATAATAATCATATTATTTACTTTTATATTTTTAAACAGAATAATTTTGTGTAGTAGCTAAGTAGGTACAACAAGGTCCTTCTTTTTCATGTTAAATATATTTAAGTACAACTAATTTTATATTTAAAGTTTTACAGCACAAAGTGCATTTATAATCATTTAAGGTGTCAGGTTATATTATCTATCGTAAAATCTACTTTTGAGATTATGTGCAATAGAATTAAATCATTGTATAAAAATATTGTTTTCACTTTATTTCTTGTTCACCTGTATCCTGAATTTTAGGTAGCTAATTATTATAATACTCTGTGACTAGACTAACTGCCACACTCAGAGACTTGACATAATAGTAATGGATCATTAACTTCAATTGATCCGAATAACTTGACACATGCATGTCAACAACATTCAAATTTTCTCAATTTGTCATTTTGACTGACATTACTTGTCGATGGTTAATGATTGATTAGATTGAGTGACGTCCCTGAGTACCGCAGTAAATCTGTCCCCTTACGTGTTCATTACGCACTTTGTCTCTGAGAGTGACTCCACCCGCCCAACGTAACATGCGCATTTCAGAAGTATGAAGTTTTTGCGCTCTTCTACTTCTCTTGTATGTGGTATGGCAATAACTCCCGTTTTGGGCGGAGCAATATTAATTGTGAGAGTACCCTATGTATTACAAATTGTATCACTGGTGCTCCCACTCACTACTGTAATATTACAAATTGTATTACCATACCACATACAAGCGAAGAAGAAGAGCACAAAAACTTCATACTTCTGAAATGCGCATGTTACGTTGGGCGGGTGGAGTCACTCTCAGAGACAAAGTGCGTAATGAACACGTATGGGGACAGTTTCAAAGTAACACCTATTACTGATAACATAGAGTCCAAGCTAAGGTGGTAAGTAGGTACAGACATGTTATGCGCAAACCCGATGACCATATCGTGATATAGTGCCTTTCCATGGTTAGAAAAAAGAGAGGGAGAGGTACAGTCACGAGCAAAAACATGTAAACAGTTGGTCTCATTCTAAACTGATTTTCTCCTGAACTATTGATTGAAACCCCATAGGGTATTTTTGATAGGTTATATCTATAGGTTGAAATAGTTATTTCACAAGAAAATTGCTCTTGACCTTTGCAATCTGTATAGGTACCTACATATTTATGCTCGTGACTGTGGATCGCAAACTACCTGGATGACAAATGTCCGGAAGGACACGCAAAAGCTTGGCGTTACAGATGACAATGCTTATAATGAAAGAGAATGGCGCCGAAACATTAAGAAAA
This sequence comes from Charanyca ferruginea, assembly GCA_947361185.1. Lineage (NCBI taxonomy): Eukaryota > Metazoa > Arthropoda > Insecta > Lepidoptera > Noctuidae > Charanyca > Charanyca ferruginea. The sequence continues at coordinate 20,523,332 of OX376070.1, read as the reverse complement.
CCGACCCCGCGTAACGGGAAGAGGCGAGGGCAAAGAAGAGGTTTCGCACTGTAATGCTTGGTTCTCCTCACTGATGCAGTGCACTCAAATCTGAACTGTTATACTTATTACAGACGAATGGTCGGTGCGGTAGGTAGGTAACACAGCATGACAGCAGTGTAGCTTAAGCCGAGAAATAAACGATACTACCTAAGCACGTGCTTTGGCTAAGCATTGTTGCCGTTACTGTCACAACTGTCAAACTACAAGCGCAAGCTACCTATAAGTATATATATATGTTACAGCTAAACCCGAAGTGCGGCTACACCTAGATTTAACCGGCTAGAATAGAACTAGGTGTAGCCGTTAGCCGTTGATTAGTAACCAAGTCCTAGCACTCAGTAGGAACAACTTGCGCATTGTAGCTAGAGCCACTACAGCATCTATCCCGGTTTTGGATATTTACTTGGCTGAATGAATTGTTAAAAGCAAGAACCCGCCGCCTACTTCTATAATGCAGGATATACTTACTTATTTTATCAGGTACCTACCCAAAATGTGGGCGTTTCTCATACCTTTGTCTACTCCTTCCAGAATACTCATTACCGTTTAAAACGTGGTCCAAAGGGAATATAGACAGCCACGTCGCCACGTCTTACTTCGTGGTACATAGTTAGGTACGTATTGTTATCGAAACAAGATTAAATAATAAGAAAAAAAAAACAAATGACGCTCGCAGGATAGTAATTGATATTTTTTATTCATACCTATTCGATATTTTCTACTCATAACTTCGTACCTATCCAATAAATAAAACCAAGGAAGTTGCTGTTTTCTATGACCTTCTGAAAATAATAAAAAAGTATGTAGAAAAACTTGGGTTCACACTAGTCTAAAAAGTATGAAACAAGACAATATTCTTATCTGAAATTGTTAAGAACAAACTATTCGATAATAATCGTGTAATAAATAAAAAAACTGACAAGTAATATATTTGATACATACCTAAGTAGGTATTATTTATTTATTTATTAACACTTCAAGCACAACGTACAGAGGCGGACTTAATGCCATAGGCATTTTCTACCAGTCAACCTTTGGGTAATGCAGAGACAAGCAGTGGTACCTACCTAGGTGTATCTGAAAATAATTAAATTAATACTAAGCTAAACTACAAGGATATCAAAAAAATACTATCAAACTACTTATTACTGTAAATACTTAGATATTTACACGGACATACAAAAATAAAAAGACAAACAATAGAGAAAACATTACCGTTGTGATGAAACTGCCAACTTCTTCTTCTTCTTCATAGTGATGTTCAGAGGATAGCAGTGGTAATTTACAGTTACCCTTAAAGCTTTGCATTGTTTTGTTAGGGTAGGTGGCATTAATTTAAATATAATCGGGGTTTCTTTGGACTTATTTCCGACCAAATAAAATACACTCTTTCTTCTTCTTCTTCTTCTTTGTCGGTGTCACTCTTGACAGAGTGGTCGTGGTCGTTGCCGTTCCTCCCTTACAGCTGCTTCCTCGTGCATTCATGCAAGGTGCCATAAACTGCAGCCTTGACCTGATCAGTCCATCTCATAGGCGATCTACCTCGTGGCCTGGTACCTTCGACTTTCCCCGAACCACAAGGCGTTCGATGGATAGGTACATCTCCCCGACAACTTACGTGGCGAAAAAAGTGAGGATGCGCGATTGTTCAACAGCGGATAGACGTTGCTTAATTCCGAGTTCTCGCAATATGGACTCATTGGAACGAAACTCCGTCCACAATACGCCCAGCAATCTTCTCCAACACCACATCTCTAGGGCGTCTATCTTTCTGCGCTCACTTTCCCGTAGGGTCCACGTTTCAGCGGCGTAAACGAATATGGGGAACACAAGTGCTCGAACCGGGCCAAATTTTTGTGTTTTTATATAAGTATGTTGCGGTTCCGCCATACTCTTTTTAGCTTGTCCATTGCAGACCTAGCAATCGCCATACGTCTCTTGACTTCGACGCAACCACCGTGATGAGGGATTCTGGATAAATAAGTGATTGGACCACATCACATTTCGCTATTTGCGTTATCTCTAGCGAATTATTATTAAAATACACTAGGTATATTCATGAACTATAATGATATGTAGTGGGTATAATCTTCTTACACGTGTACATTTGTTATATATACTCAGAACGGGATGTAACTGTATAGTAAAATAAATCAACCATAACAACCATTGTTGGCAGCATTCAAAACCTTATGTGCACCATGTTTGGGTACATAACGTAACAATGGAAAAAAAATATCGAGCAGATAGGGCGGTTGAGGGTGGAGTTCTGCAGCGCTCTCTTATTGGACGAGAGGATTTAGGGGCGGTGGTTGTCATCCCCTGCCGAGTGCCTCCGATGGTATAAAAGAGCCTCCAGGGCTCTAGGGGTGTCAGTCTTCGTCTAACCGCGACGCGCTCACTTTAATACTCTGAATTGCTCCGGAAGTCCGGACCCGCGAAACCCGACTAATTTATCTTTGTCTATAAACGAGTGACCGACGAAGTGCGACGGGCCGACCGACCGACTGACCGATCGACTGGCCGATGAGCAAGCAGATCTATCTCCAAGTTCAAAAGTAAGTTTATAAGCCTTTATTTATCTTGTATTTCAGTTATTACACTGCTGATTCTGGAATAATTACCTAACAAAGGGGAATTACCCAAATTACTGCCCAGTTAGTCTACTGGTCACTAGCGCGACTGCTGAGGTCCTCCGAGTTCAACTCCCAGATCAGGTAAAGTGTTATTAGGATTTTAAATGAGCGTTTGTGCATGAAGTATAAATAAATAAATAAATAAATGAATTTCTCAATAGCTGCCTAGAATTTGGATGCCGTTGGTCCTGCGCCTGATTTCTCTACGGTCTGGTAGAATTGTCGTCCTTTATAGGACTATGAGAGTGAGGAAAGAACGAGTGCATCTGGATTTGTGCACACATTTGTGAATTATTTATTCTTGCGTACTGGCTAGTCTCCTTTGAGATTGACCACCGTGACAAAAATTCGGATACGTAATCGAGAGCCCTTTTTGGCTCTTTTAAAAAGTTTTTAACAAAAAAGACAACCGACTTCAAAAAGTAAAAAAAATAAAAAAATGTTCGTAAAATGAAAACTACTGGGCCAAACTATGTTAAATTTTTATGGGACCAAATGGCAACTGTTCCGCATCAAACTAAAGAATCTAAAGCTCAGCGTAATCGGTGTACTTACATACATAATAAAAAATACCAATCGTACTGAGAACCTCCTCCTTTTTGAAGTCGTTTAAAAACCGTACAATTAAAATGCAGTGGCAATTAAGAGAAACGGGCTCAAATCAACGTCGACATAATAATCAAATTTTACGTTAAACAACTAAACATTTGTTTTTTTGGCGCAGTGGTTATGCGAACCCGTCCTGCGCTACGGGTTCGATTCCCGCCAGATATGTTTTTATCTGGCCTTCAGTTAGTGATAAAACGCAAATAAAAAAAAAAATTGAACAAGCTCTATTTTGTTTTCTTTATTGTTTAAGACGAGAAGAACTTATTTATACCAACATTCTAAAAATTACTTAGTCTTACTACTGGTTTATCAGTGCAAATTTTAAATTAGATATTTAATACAAAAAGGACGCGGTCCGCAACGCAACGACATAATAAAATTATACGTTGAAAACTATCTACGCATTTGGTGTGTCGGCAAGACGGCAGCAAGTCCTGCGATTTTTAATTCCGGTACCTACGATACTACATATACTTATTCAGTTTGTGACAAAGCGCAGATAAAAAAATAAATTGAAAAAACTTTTTTTTACTCTTTATTGTTTAAGAGCGCGTATTCGATTCGTGACGAAAACTTCATATTTTTGCGTTTTGCCCAAAGCAATATCGTAATTATGTGAGCAGATTATTTAAAGACAATTTACAGTTTTAGAAAGATAAAGTCTTGATTTAGACAGCTACAGAGTAAAAGTATAATTTTTAATTATGGTTTTTTAAAGCAAAGACAATTCTTTCATATCGTTTTACGAAAATAGACGTCAGAGTTAACTTTCAGGACGAATACAACCATTACAATATGCCAAAATATTTTGTTTTATGCGTTTTTCCAACAGTATATACAGTCATAAAGACAGCTACAGAGCCAAACTTACGAAAATATTACTATTATGTATAAAAAAAATATATTGAAAAAGTAGAAAATCGGTTCACTTTGACAATTTTTTTTCACCAGTATTTGAATAAAAACATAACTGATATATTTATTTTATGAAAATATATGTTATGCTTAATATACAGAATATTTTTTAAATCCGTTATACGAGCTCATTTATTTTAGACAATTATTTTAAAAAACACTGTAAAACATCGCGCGCTGTCATTTGCCGATCAATTTCGTTGATTCGTGCTTATTTCGTGCATATTTTTTTTTCTGAAGCACACAAACAGACTATTGTATTGTACTAGAGTGTGTCAATGCTGCTACGCCGTTCTAGCAATCGTTTAGATTTTGAGTTGCGCTAAATCGAATACGCGCCCTTAAGACCGATTTTGTTTGAACAAATTTCTAAAAAGATCTTAAACTTTAACTGTTGGCTTTTCCGTGCCAACGTTAGATTCGATATTTAATACAACGTAATAAAATGAACACGATGGACAGACTCCAGAAAATCTGTCACCAAGATCCCAGTGCCAGAATGTGCTCACCATGCAGCCAATAGAGACTGGTGGAAAAGGATCGCAAAAGCTGCGACCGCAATTGTGGGCGACGCGATGCCCCATGACCACGACCACTTTGTCAAGAGTGAACAACTAAAGGCCGGGTTGCTTCAACTAAACTTTACTAACGGGTAATAGTCAAAAATGGCGCTAACTATCATCAAACCAAAAAAAAATGGGTTGTTCCACAAAATGGTGGCCTTAACGTTTGTCAAAAAGTTACTATTACCATAACCGACCAGTCAACGTAATTTTGTGTTGTCAAACAGCTACGTCAAACATCAAAATATTATGGAATCTCTTTTTGAATAACTTTGACTGAGGGATTTTTATGTCATGAAACAACCCGTTACGTTTAACGAACGTTAAACATCTCACGACATAGTAACTTTTAACCGTCCGTATGTAACGTTAACCGACTGTTTGAAACAACCCGCCCTAAGTAGAAGAAGAATAAAATTGATCGATGAGCAAATAAACATTGGTTCCCATTAACACTACGTGTGGCGCAGTAGTAAAGCCAACGAGTCCTACGGTAAGGGGTTCGATTCCCGCACGAAACAATTTTTTATCAGGTTACCAATTAGTGACAAAGCACAGATTTAAAATCTGAACAAGAATCATTTTTTTTTCTCTATTGTTTCAGATAATAGAATAATATTTAAAACAATATCTAAAAAAAATACTATTGACTTATCCGGCTCAATTATATAAATACCGTATCATTAAATTCAGTTAAAACAAAGTATTACCTAGTTAAAAGTGTTAGTTAACAGTTTAGAAATCTTTTAAAAGGACCTCGTCCGGCCTTCTTACGGTAGGCATACTAACTCCCATTTCTGGTGCCCAGAATTGCTGTGTTCCGGTTTGAAGGGTTTTGTTACCGATGTAAGGCTTGTTTCACACGTACCACAACCACACCACATCGCAGCGTCAATAGGTGGTCAAGCAGTGTGTTAATAGTTAGTAGGTTACGTGTTAATAGAGACGTTTCTGCGTTGTCGTACCGATAAATTGGTCAGTGAGAATTAAACTATTAATTTTTATATAAAATATTGCCCGACTACATGTTTTTGTTGTGGTTGTGGTGTGGTTGTACGTCTGAATAGACTTTAACTCGTGTGACATTAATTACTTAACCTATTAAGGTACACAATTATTGTCTTATTACAAAACTAGTTCTAACTTTAGTTCGAGCCTGTTATTGCATTTTAAACTTGATTCATTCACGTCAAATAATTTATTTCAATTAGACAATTAAGAGGTACATTAGAACGTCATTTACAAGATAAAAAAAAAAATCTAGTTGCTCCTTGGGTTAAGCCCTAATTATACACTCGACTAAATTCAGTTCAACCAAAATAAGAAGAACCATACTTATCTACTCTTAAAAAAAATACAATAATTTGTATAGATGCATTAATTCAATATTTTTTAATGAATGTGAAAACGATAGTTACGTAACGTAAAAAGCCATTATAATTACTACAAAATGTAGATACAAAGTACCGACTACAAATTATCCAATATAGAGCTAAATTAATTAAATGACAATGCCAGATCCTGCCCCACCCATGTACAGAAAAGTAAATTAATGAAAATAATTGTAATGATTATAGAACCTTTATATAATAAATTGTTTTTCTTAAGTAACTTGCGGATTACGAAATACCTACCCACAAAATACAAACTCATTGTACCTAAAATACAATTTAACCTATAATCAATGTCATTTGTGTTTTTAGATTTAAACGGAAACCGCAAGTTCTACAGTCACTAAGACTAATGTTTAGTTATCAGCAATAAATTAACAGTAAGATGCTACATATTGCACATGACTTTTATTGAGTGGGGCAAAGTTCTATAGAGTTTCTGGCATTGTCATTTCTGACATTGATTATAGGTTAAATTGTATTTTAGGTAGGCCGCAATTTTAACTAACCAAACCAATAAGTTAAACCGACCTAGCTTAATTACGACCAACTCTATGGATGCAGAGAGTATTAAAAAAGTCCAGAAAATAAAAAGTCTTATATCATTAAAAGATACTTAATGACCATAGACAATATTAACAGCCAAATACTCAAACTCGACTCAATTTTAAGATGCCGTTAAGGCCCTTAGTCTCGTTCAGTACTGTGAAACTGTAACTTTCGAAAACCTATAGGTACCTCAAAAACGGCTTACCTAAAAGATTTGAAAAAAATATGTTGAATATCGATATATATGTATATTATGTCCAAATTATGACGTCATCATATGACTAATACTTTTGCCTTAAAAAAATACTGAATAACACGATACTTTTTGGTTAAAACTCCTTCCAGCTCCTAAATGGCTGTGATATTTGGAAATATTCTTACCCTGGAATATTGACGATTAAAGAGACTACAGATTCAACATAACATAAATGTAAATCTGTCAACATTTTGCTAAGAAAATCACAAATATTCAGATTCCGTACGTTAGAGGCTCAGCGCGAGCGCATCGGCAGTCGGCAGTCGTGCGACATCACTGAGACGGGGAGGATGTATCGCTCGCTGCTCCGCGCGTTTAAATGTCAAAATGCAAATGAGCTTTTTGTGTAAGTGTGCTTAAATTCAAAGAGTAGCTAGCTGACTAGGAACAATTAGTAAATACCTAAATTATTTTTATACTTAGTTCTTCATCATCAGCCAGAAGACGTCCACTGTTAAACAAAGGCCTCCCCCATAAGGGGGGGGGGGAGTTGCCATAATCCCCACGCTTGGCAAGCGTCTTGGGAATCGCACTAAAGTTGTTAAGTCCTACACGGAAGCCGCTGCTGCCCGACTTCCGGTTTTTTCCTTAGTCGCCTTCGACGGCACCCTCGGGATGATTGAGGCGGTTACCGCCAGAGTGGCCTATCTTTTCCAGACACAATTTATAATGCATTGTGTCTGGAAAAGATAGGCCACTCTGGCGCTAACCGCCTTAAAGATAAAGATAACACTTAAGTTTTTTTTAAATTAAATTGTTAATACTTAAGTACCTACTTAATTTAGTTCGATTCCCGCACGGAACAAATATTTGTGTGGCCTACAGATTATTGTGCCGCGGTCTAGCTGTTTGTTTATGTTTGCACCCACGACACCAGAGAAATTACTAGTGTAATGTATTTTATGGAAAAAAAAAAATCAATACGACGGGATTTTTGCTCTTTGGCCAGAGAATGAGGTTCATGGCAAGCAGGCTTCCTAAGGTGTTCATGCATGATATGGGAAACTGCCTGTGATCAGTAATGATCATCACAACAAGATCATACGATCTTGTAAATTTTACGAAAGCGCTGATGCCGAAAATGAGTTAGAAATAAAATCCAAGATGGCGACTATAATAGTTTACGAATTATAATAATAATAATTCTTTATTATCAGGCAACTAAGGCTCATAAAATTACACAAATTAAATAAACAAAACATAAACTAATACATATTCATTAACCTATAATTATCTATTTGGTACGTTGGGTCGGCGACGTGTTGCGCTGAGTCATGGTGTCGGGTAATCTTCCGCGAAAACGCCGATACACGACACCCGACGGCCAAAATTTTTCCTTCAAGAAGGTCTCCAGATGATGAGTCGGAACGGAACCCGCACCACAAAAGATTTAAAGTTATTTTTGTGCCGCGACTCCAACCACTCGGCTCTTAAGGTGAATTTGGTCTTCATCCTTATGTACTCCACAACGTCCTCTACCTTCGTGGAGTGATGCAGACGTGACACGTACAGCTGCGTCGATGAAATAGCGGGACGCAACAACATCTTCGGTTCGGTTAACGCGGTACCGCACTGATTGCGACGAGTAGGCTTCTTCTTCTTCTTCTTCTCCACACGAATGAAGCCTTCTGCATCGGCCTTTCCTTGGCTTGGTTCCACTGGTACCAAGCTTCGGACGAGATCAGAGGGAACCTTGGCATTCCTCGCTAGCTTTGATAGCGGCTGTAGTTTTGCCGGAGTAGCAATAACAGCAGCCGGGTAAGCACGTGCTGGAGTTGTCGTGCTAACATTCGTCGGCGCCCCAAGGACAGGGGGCGCGGGAAGAGCGGGGCGCGCTTGTGCATCGCTCGCAGTGACGGCGGCCGGCGACGAGTCGAATTTTGCTGACTCGAAACTCAGCTGCAATGCGTTGAACGCGCCGTGACGTGTGTTGACGTTGGTAGTTGGCGCGACTGACCTACATACCGTATTGCGTAAATCTGCCACCTCGGTACGTAGATCACTGATGGTAGTTTGCGATACCTCCAACTTCAACTGCACCTCAGCCAGGACATCAAAACCCTGACATCGGGTCTCAGGGTTTTGATGTCCCGCAGCAGCCTGGTGACGACGTGGTCGAATGTGACTGGGAACAGCTTGCGCAAATCCTTCGCCACGAAAGTCGGCACGTCGTCCGGGTCGGTCTCCTTCAACACTTCGATGACGTCTTGGAGACTCCTCTCTCCTTTCTCATCTCTCCTACGGGTCGGCATTCGGTCAGCCATATGCAGCGACTCAAACAGCAGCGTCTTTGCCCTGCGTATCTCCTCTTCGTTGAAGTTGCATGTGCAGATCTGGGTGACACTGACTTCGTCCATGACATCCAGCTGTTACTGCAGGAATGCCAGGACCTCGTTCGCTACTAGTTCGTCTAAACGCATAGTGACAGCGGCGCTTGCCGCGCTCAGCGCAAATTAAATAATTTCCGCGTGGCTACAGTGTGCGCGTCACCGCCGTCGACTGCTGAGCCTGCAGAGCGCGCATTGTGTGCGCCCCGCAGCCCTGCCCCCGCCCCCGCGGCTCCTCCTCGAATCGCCGCTCGCACTGCTCGGCCTACTGAACTGCGGCCTGTGTCTGTAGCGACAGCAAAATGTCATCCCGCCAGGGTCACCGTAACTACTCTGGATGATCCGTCTGTGAAGTCCGTGCCTGAAGTGGCATCGAAACAGGCTGATGGTGATGGTTTTGTAACGGTGCAAAGGAGGAAGCGCCGTCTGAGAACCTCCAAGAACCGCTGCGGCACGGCTCCCGTGGAGCCCAATACCATACGTGCCGCGATGCCGAACACGCCGGTGTACATCTCCCGCCTCCACTACACCACTACGGCGGAGGACATCGTCGAGTACGTGCGCCGAAAGACCAACTACACGCCGAGAGTGCAGCTGTTGGACTCGCATCGCAACGTCAACTTCAGGGCGTTTGTGGTGCGGCTACCAACGTGTTATCTGCAGCTCGTCATGGTGGAGGACTTTTGGCCGAAGGGTGTGGTGTTCCGTCGCTTCCGCGGACAAGTGCCACACGATCGCTCAGTGAAGTGAAGTAACTAACATAGGCATAAGATACTATACCTACTAACAAGTAATGTAATTTAGTTATGTATGTTAGTCTATAAGGTATATATTGTATGGGTCTTGTTACCTGAATTAAATGATTATTATTATTTTTATTTTTTTTTTTGTTGTCGTTGTTTTCAGGGGCGTTGATGCCGAAAATGAGATCGAATTTAAAATCCAAGATGGCGGCTATAATAGTTTACGAGATATACGTCATGGGTGTCAATTGCGTGGTTTTCGGGGACGCTGATGCCGAAAATGTGGTCAAATTTAAAAACCAAGATGGCTACTATACATTTTATGAAATGGACGCATGGGTGTCGTTTCCGAGGTTTTCGGGGGCGCTGATACCGAAATCGAAGTCGAATTCAATATCCAAGATGGCGGCAACAGTTTACGAAATTTACGTCATGGGTGTCAATTCTACGTGATCAATTATTATGTGTTTGACATAAATGAGCATGGAGTTTCTTGCCCATTCTTCTCCACACGAAACTACCATTTGGAATGGGCAACTAGATTCAAATTTTACAATATGACGTTCAAAAGTGCCTATAATGGTCTAAATGAAATAAATGATTTGACTTTGACTTTGACATGGCGGTTGAGAGAATTGTCATGCTCACTCAAATGCCTCGCTGATGGTGGCACGTGTGTTGGATCATTCAGCTCCCTCTAAAATGGTTGAGCTGAATGGTGCTGATTTCCGCGTCATGTTCGTGAACGGGCGCTATCAGTAGAGATTGGTCAACTATTAACTGCCATGGTTTTATCTTGATTATTTTTTATATTTTGTGTTTCTAGATTACCTTCATTGTTTTCACATATAGAAGCAAGAAGAAAAATGTAAGCAGTAGTTTGTAAAAACTTGATTTTAAAAGAGTGTCCGTGGAGTTTTTTGCTCGTTCTTCTCCATAGAGACCTACCCTACGTATTGGAATGAGCAACTGGCTTCAAGTTTCTGACTAATTGACCGACACCTTGACAATTCAAAAGTGCCTGTAAATGGTTTAATTGATATTCATGGTGTTCGGGGGCGCTGATGCCGAAAATGAAGTCGAATTCTAAATCCAAGATAGCAGGTATAATAGTTTTCTCATGCCTGATGGATTTTGAATTCGATTTCGTTTTCAGCATCAGCGACCCTGAAAACAATGGAATGGACACCCATGACGTATATTTCATAAACTATTATATCTGCCATCTTGGATTTTAAATTCGATATCATTTTTGGCATCAGCGCCCCCCGAAAACTATGGAAATGACACCCATAACGTATATTTCGTAAACTATTACAGTCGCCATCTTCAATTTTGAATTAAAACCATGGATACTACAACCATGACACATCACACACACTTCATGCACAAATGTACAAAGGCAGACTTAATGCCTTAGGCATTCTCTACCAGTCAACCAAGGCAGAGTGTTGCCTCCACTTTTATCTATAAACTTCTTTGATGTTCTGTCACAACTCCCTGACGGACAGACGGACAGACGGACAGCGGAGTCTTAATATTAAGTCATGTAAATTAGTTATACCTACCCATAGACATATATCTTATACATATATATCGATGTACCTACCAAAATGAGTTTACAATAAACTAACACTTTCCCTCTGCACAATTTTAATAATTTTTAATATCATAGGAAATGCAACAACAGGAAAATTGTCCCAAAGCGCACCAAATAGCTGTTAAGACTTGATATAAAAAGCATCTTAAAACGAAAAAATAAAAAAAATATAAAAAATGTAACATTCTGACTGTTACTAAAACAATGCAAAACATCTGTAACATACAGGTGATTCTAGAGAGAGTTACAAATTAAAGTGCAAAGTGCAGTTTACAAATTAAACCCGAGTCACTTTTTTCACTTTTAACGTTTTCACTTTTGTATTTAAATCTTTACTGTCGTCGGAATAAAGTTGAAAAACAAAAACTAGCTCCAAGGTGTAACCTCGAACTAAATTTAGAATTCATTTTGTAATAAGACAGCAAATTTTTATCACACCGAATCATCTGCTTGAGGTACGTGGTCCACATCACATAATTTGGGGACTCTTTCGAGTGAATCCCACAAAGAACTTTGTGGATGAGATGATCCAGTTTCGTCAATTTAAATAAACTGCTCTGAGAAAAAAAATCATAAATCCAAAATAAAAAGAAAACATCTGCCAATCAAGTTCCTGAAACGAAGACGGAGGTATTCTTCGAGGTACCTTTTGTACTAACTCACCACACCGGTATTAACCGCGATATCGACATGACCGAAGAACAGAAAATGCTCGAATTCCTGAGGGCCAACGGAGTTGCAACACTTGACCAGTTGAAAAATATATTCCACTGTGTTCAAGAGAAGAATGAACCAGATGACGAAGAGGTGGTATTTGTTACCGAAACACCAGCCAGCGAAACAACAAAAATAATTAACAAGGAGCTGCTAGACATTTTAACCGCAGCGAGTGATGATTACAAGAAAAAAATGTTCGAGAAATTACAAAAACCTGAAGAAGCTGCGACTGTTCCCCCCCAATTGTTTCAGCACAATGATACGGTTAAAGATGGTAGCCATAATAGCCATAGTAAGATGAATACTAGCAGCACACAAACTATAACCACACTACCCATGAGGTGCGTATAGATTCTGCCCATACCTAGAGTTGTGATATAATTATTAGGATGCTTACGTAATAAAAAGTGGATTAGTTAGTATGCGCAGACTACCATATAATTATTTAGATTTCAAAATAATATGAACTCAATAATTATAAACCAATTCTTTTAAATAGGCTTTTAATATATATAAAGAATACTGAATGAATAAAACTCATGACGATTTAAAAATAGAACAAATAAATAAATGCATCTATTTCCTGAAAGTACGTGTCAAGTACCTACTTTTCACGATTCTTTGATTTCATCTGCGGGTAGAATATGGTACAGGTATTTTATTTGAATTGGATAAAATAAAATCTATTCTTTTTCAGAAACCGACAAAAGCACAAACAATCAAATCAATCATATCAAAAACGACAAAGGTCCGAACGAACTAACGCTCGCCAGAATAACAAGTACAATAACGACGCTAATATGACGCACAATAATCAATACCACCACACAGAAAATAGACCTCTACCATACCAATACACAGAAAATAGACCTCTACCATACCAATACACAGAAAATAGACCTCTATATATTATAGACAAGAATACTGGCTACAATTCTACTAGCGACAATACTACTGGCTACAATACTACTGCCTACAATAAAGTGAATGGCCTTATAAATCCTATTGGGAGTACAGAGTACATGACGATTCCCGTCACGCAAATATTACCGACGCCGCCAGTTTTTAACCCGATACCACAGCAACTAGACTGGTCACTGCCTACGATGACCAACTCAAGTCACAATGGCCATAATTTCACAAATTTTCCGTTGGCCCCAATGCCACCACAGTACCATCAAGTATCAGTGCAAGAAAGACAACCATCAGACGTCTATTTAACCGAAAACTGGTCAATATTTGAAACGAATTGAAGCACAGTCTTGTACCATGTGTAATAGAACTGTAAATCACAATTTGACTTGCTCTGTGGTGCAAAGATGTAAAGACCTAGGGATCGAGGTGCACAGACAAAGAAACAGCTCAGATGTTTGTTTCTTTTTGAAGATTAATGGCTTAACCACTGTTAGTATTGTACAGTAATTAAACATTTCTTCAGTGAATCTAAAAATTAGTTGAAAAAAGGAGAAGAGGTTGTATTGGTTTAAGAACTTAATTATATATAAGCGAAGAAAGGACGAAGAAAGATAATTTTATTGCGATCTGATCACATACATTAAAAAATAAAACGAATGAAGATGATACCTAAATTATAAATCAATATATTCGTGAAGTTTCTGAAGGCGGGTAATGGCGATGCACACAGTTTAAAAGCTGCCACCAGTAGTTGGTAGTAAAAAAACCATTGCTTAGATACAGAGCAGATAATAACAGATCTACATATGAGCTAGGTATTTACAGTGGTAACCTTCTCTTCATACTATAAATCGGGGGTAGAAGAAAACAATGGAGAAGTATGGGCTTACAATCTTTTACCAGAAATTGGTTATAAAACAATAATGCATCAAGTATGTAAGAATAAACATTATAATATAAGCATACGTATTAAAAAAACCAGAATTATTAAAAAAAATTGGAAAACACTATATTGCTAAGGAAGATGTTCTCATCCGATACCTATGATGCTGGCTGCCTAAATACAGAACAGAATATACAACAGCTTTCTACTAATAAGGTACGTGTATACGTACCGCATAAAAAACATCTACAGGATTCCGTTATCCAAACTTAACAGACCAAAAAAGAAGTCGTTGCATTTGCTGTTCCTGAAACGAAGACCGAGGTACCTGTTGTACTAACCCACCACACCAATATTAATCGCGTGTTCGACATGACCGAAGCACAGAAAATGCTCGAATTCTTGTGGGCTAACGGAGTTACAACGTTTGACGAGTTATAAAATATATGATGATAATCGTTAAGTTGTTGAAAGCGGGTTAAGGCGACGCATAAAGATTAAAAACTACCACCGGAAGGTGATAATAAAGACAACAATTCTTCAAATTATAATAATAATAGCATGCGAAATAATTAAAAAACTTATGATTTAAAAAGCCAAAAGATTCCTGAAACAAAGGCTAAAATTCGCCACTGCCACAGAAGATATCCATGATGCACGCTGGCTGACTTAAAATAAGAAGAAAGAAGTCGCTAACGTTGAAGAAATAATACATCACGAAGGAAAATAAAAATATTAATATTTTACCAAAACCGATTGATGTCAAAAAATTTCGAAAGAAAACCTACATGTCTTTGCTCAGGATGTTGAACACCATTACACAATATGCTACTGGAGATGTGGCCTGAAATCTATGCAATGAATGCTTACCGTCTAGATGCAGAGCAGATAATGACTGATATATATATGAGCTATGTATTTACAGTGGTTCTCTTCATACTACTAATCGGGGTAGAAAAAAGCAATGGAGAAGTATTGGCGTTCAATCTTTTACCAGAAATTGGTTATAAAAACATTAATGCATCAATTTTGTAAGACTAAACGTTATAATACAAGCAAACGTAATAAAAAAAAAGATTAAATAAATTTTTTTTGAAAACACTATATTGCCACAGAAGATGTTCTCATCCGATACCTATGATGCTGGCTGCCTCAATACAGAACAGGAAATACAACAGCTCTCTAATGAGGTACTTGTATACGTACCGCATAGAAACGTCTATAGGATTCCGTCATACAAACCTAACAGATCAAAAAAGAAGTCGTTGCATTTGCTGATCCTGAAACGAAAACCCAGTTACCTCTTGTACTAACCCACTACACTAATATTAATCACGTGATCGACATGTCCGAAGAACAGAAAATGCTCGAATTCTTGTGGGCAAACGGAGTTCCTACTTGAGGTACGAGGTCCACATCACATAATTTGGGCACTCTTCCGAGTGAATCCCACAAAGTACTTTGTAGATGAGATGATCCAGTTTCGTCAAGTTAAATAAACTGCTCCGAGAAAAAAAAAACATAAATCCAAAATAAAAAGAAAACATCTGCCAATCAAGTTCCTGAAACGAAGAACTCACCACACCGGTATTAACCGCGTTATCGACATGACCGAAGAACAGAAAATGCTCGAATTCCTGTGGGCCAACGGAGTTACAACACTTGACCAGTTAAAAAATATATTCCACTGTGTTCAAGAGAAGAATGAACCAGATGACAAAAAGGTGGTATTTGTTCCTAAAATACCAGCCAGAAAAACTATAAAAATAATTATTAGCAAAGAGCTGCTAGACATTTTAACTGCAGCGAGCGATAATTATAAGAAAAAAATGTTCGAGAAATTACAATAACCTGAAGAACTGCGACTGCTCCCCAAGTGGTTCAGCACAAAGATACGGTTGGAGATGCTGGCCATAATAGTCATAGTAAGATGAATACTAGCAGCACACAAACTATAAGCACACTACCTATGAGGTGCGTATAGATTCTGCTCATACCCGCCCAACTAGCAAAAGGAGATCAACCACTTTTTTTGGAGCTTTGGTACCGGTGTTAACTTCTTCGTACACCAACAAAACTTATGTCAATATAAGCCCTCAGTCAGTGCAGAATTAACTTGCATTTGATAACTAGTGGGATTGTCTAGACAACTTGATTCAAATATGGCTCATTAAACGGCTCTTTTCTGTCATTAATATCAAGGCAAAATGCATCTGGTTGCTTATTGAGAACAACTTATCATCATTTTAAGTCAACTATGTTTTAGGGCAACCTGCAGAACTAATTTTTTGTCAACAGAGATGAAATTAATAAAAAATAAATTAATTACCTAATCAACCTTTCGACCGCCACAGTCATATAGATGATAAACTAAAATGCAGCACGCTACGGTCGCGACTTATATGACAGACATAAATAATTCCATTTTGAAAAAAATATATAAGCAATTGAAATAGAACGTAACAATAATAATTATTACTTTATTACTCATTCTCCATATAATATATCTTCCCTTACAAGTACGTCGTCTAAACGATTGTTTAGATTTTGGTGCCGTGCCACCTCAAAAATCAAACTACCGTCACCGCGTGTAATAATAACCTTTTATCAAACTGATGGTGTCGAACTCAGATTATAAAACAATAGGCTCTTTATTCTTTAGTCATTGAAGCAGATAGACGGAACGGAACAAACTTGGGAAGCATGGTTTTTTGACAGGTGTGCGTGACAGCACTGTCAAAACACGTTGCCTCTGTGTGCGTTTACGGTTGCCAGAATTATGACAAAATTACCCATAATTCAAAAATAATTCATAATTTCATTAAATATACTATATAATTTAGTGTCGCAGAAAAGTGCAGACAAGATGTTATACATACATTGTCGAGTCAGATTGTATGAATTGAATGCAGGTACCTACTTTAGGAATTTATTAATCTCACATAACAAAACAGAAGATGTTGACTTCCGATTTTAGAGTAAGTATTTTTTGTAAATTTGTTGTTTAAGAAAGCGGTTGTCTTTTTTATGTTTAAAATGTTGTTACCACAGATTATCACGCAAAAGGCAGATAGACCGTGCGGAACACAACTTGTATTTGCTTTTTGCTTATTTGCCACAAAAGCAAATACAAATTCAATAACGAATACCTACAATCTCGTGATTGTATTCGCTTTTGAATTTTTATTTGTATTAGTATTTGTTTTTTTAACAATGCTTCGCTTCGTGCTGCTGACTCGTGTTAATGCAGCGAATTGTAGGTATTCGTTTTTGAATTTGTATTTGCTTTTGTGGCTTCACTCGCAGTGTTCCGCACGGTCTATCTGCCTTTTGTTTGATAATCTGTGGCTATAACGATACTAACAAACGGATCAAAATCTAGAACTATTTATTAATAACGATATTATTTCGTTATACTAAATAACGAAATAATCGCTATTTATTACGATACCGAGAACGTTACCAGTTTCGTCTTCTGAATCTCAGATAATATGTCCATGCTCAGCTCATATTCCCACATATTTTCAATTTTCTATTGTTCTGAGGTCCTTAAGTTTTTAATCTGTAACGGTTCTCTTGTAACGTTATTATAAGCAGAGATATTATATACCATTCCTGAAAAAAACGTAACTTTAAATATTGTTCTATGAAAATGATATTCTATAACGTTATTTTAAGTTTACGGTTTTAGTACGTTACAAATATTGGAACGTTACGTGAAAACATTAAGTGTAACGGAACGAAATTCATTTCGTTTTCAAGTTCCTGATACCAAGCAAAATGCGCGATAAATATAACACTAATCGTAATAAATGTTTTTGTAAATCGCTATTCCTGTATTCCTATGCTTATTTCCTAATTTAGGGGGTAAACATTTCAATATAAACCAGCAACACCGAACGATTTTTGTTAAGGTTTTGTGTTCTAAGTAGACGTGTGCGGCGCGCCGATCCGCCGCCACCGCCGACATTTTAGCGACGCCGCCGCCGATCAACCTATCGCCGTGGAATCAGCGCGGGTTCTTTTCTGAATTTCGGGTTTTCGAACATAGACATGTCAAGAACACCTATCACCTGGTTACATAAAAAGTAAAGAAGCGCTCGACCAACTGTTACACTATTCATATTCCATATTTCCATAACTTTAATTACAAAATAAATCTTTTTTGAAAAAAAGACAACCGCCTTCAAAATCTAAAAAGTGATAAATAACTTCAGCACAGAACACACATGACTTTAGTTTCGGAAGTCGGTGGCAATACAAAACATCTAACAGAACTAAGCTACCGACTTCCGACACTAGAGTCATGCGTGTTCTGTACTAAAGTTATTTATCACTTTTTAGATTTTGAAGTCGGTTCTCTTTTTTAAAAAAAGTTCCTACTTTTGAGTGCCTCATTATCACCTAAATCCATTAAGGAACGGCAACACAGTTAAAACAGAGATTGAAAGTCCTCCAAAGATGGAAAGATGGAAGATACGAAAACGTCTTCTCGGTTTTTGTTGTTTTTTTCAAAAACCGCCGAATAAATTTCTGTTTGACTAAAACCTTTTCCAGAATGTAACAAACACTTTTCTGAAAACGGCATCAAAATCGTTTCAGCCAAACGGGAGATAATCGCGGACAAACATACATACATACATACAAACATACGGGTCGAACTGATAACCTCCTTTTTTTTGAAGTCGGTTAACAAAATCGATCGATGTGAAGTTACACCTTCCTTTAGAATACCTACCTAACTTACCTACCGAAAAGTGACAAAAGATCGCGATCGGGGAACCCCTCACAAACTACGCCGAACTGAATGCAAAAAGCAGTATTTGATCATGCCGCCTTTTTTCGGCAATTTTGTGTCTGGGACACGGTTTGCATAATCTTGTAACAGTAGATAGCGCCAAAAAATCTCCACAAAAACAAAACCTCGTGGTAAAATGCAAGAAAGTAGTCAAGTCAATAGATTGCCTGAAATTAAAGAAGACGCTGACAAGGAACAACTGCTAATTTTGACACAAATTGATGATATTCATGACCATCTTGAAGATGACGAAAACTTTCCACTTGATCCGCTTAATGTCCGCAACTCCACGTCTAAGCGCGTATTTTGCGTACTTTTATTTTATCGGTGCCATCTGTTAAATAAAAAAGCAAGCGGCAGTTTTATAATAATAAAAGCTGCAACGCTACTACTTGCTGGCACAGTACCTTGGCTTTGGCGATGCTGAAAATTACAAGCAGCAAGTGCAACCGACAACCCAGTCAACGCCCTGCTTGCAAATTATAACATGTCAGAACTTAAATTTGATGATCGGGAATGAAAGCTCATTGAAGATCTGACTAGGTTTTTGGAAAAAATTCTCCGCGCCGATTTCACGCCACTGCCGCCGATTTTAGACCGGCGCGGCGCTCGCCGCCGAAGATTTTAGCATCGGCGCACACGTCTAATCTAAGATGTCACTGACAATAATTACGTAAAATAATTTCCAAATTAACAAATTATCAATATTTACCTGTGAAAAGATACTCCACCTTCTTTCTTTTGTTTTTGGGAACAGTTCCTACAATGTTTAAAAACACAAGCCGGCATTATTCTCAAAAATATTGGAAGACGTGAGATGTACTAACGATGCGGCGGCGCTTCGTGCTGTACTAACTCAAGTCTGTATTCGTTTTTTGAAATTGTATTCGCTTTGGTGTCTTTACTCTCAGTGGTCCGCGCTGTCTATCTGCCTATTGTTTTATAATCTGAGGTGTCGAACATAAAACGTGAAATAATCGCAGAAAAACAAAAAGCCGGTACTTGTAACAAGCATTCGCAAGTGATACTGACACTGACAATCACAGTTTCCCCTTATACCCAGCGTCTTCACTTCAGCGTATTCACAAGAGAAAATTGCTAGTTGGGCGGTGACATACATAGAGTTGTGATATAATTATTAGGATACCTACTTACTTAATAAAAAGTGGATTAGTTAATGAGCGCAGACTACCATTTAATGATTTAGATTTCATCTGCGGGTTGAATATGGGACAGGCCTATTATTTGAATTAGATAAAATAAAACCAAGTTCTTTTTCAGATACCGACATAAGCACACACAATCATATCAAAAAGGTCAAAGGTCCGAACGGCCCCTACAAAAGACTCAAGCCCGCCAAGATAACAATAACGACGCTATGACGCTTTACGATCACTACAACCAATACTAATACACAGAAAACAGACCCCAATATAAGATAATAATAATGGCTACAATAATGCCAATGGCCTTATTAACCCTATTGGGAGTACAGATTACATGACGATTCCCGTCAAGCAAATATTACCGACACTGACAGTTTTTAACCCAATACCACGGCAACCAGACTGGTCACTGCCAACGATGACCAACTCAACTCACAGTGGCCATAATTTCACCAATTTTCCGTTATCCCCAATGCCACCACAGTACCCTCAAGTATCGGTGCAAGAAAGACTACCAGCTGACGTCTATTTTAACCGGAAGCTGATCAATATTTGAAACGAATTGAAGCGCAGTTTTGAACCATGTGTAATAAAACTATAAATCACAATTTGACTTGCTCTGTGGTGCAAAGACGTAAAGACCTAGAGATCGACATGCACAGACAAAGATGGAAACTGCTCAGATTTTTGTTTTTTTTTTGAAGATTAGTAGCATAAAAACTATTGTACAGTTAAACATTTTTTCAGTGAATCCAAAAAATTAGATGAAAAAAGGAAAAGAGGTTGTATTGGTTTAAGAACTCAATTATATATAAGCGAAGAAAGGTCGAAGAAAGATAATTTCATTGCGATACGATCACGCACATCAAAAAATTAAACGAATGAAGATGATACCCAAATTTATCAATCAATATAATCGTAAAGTTGCCGTGTGGTGCCGGCCGCGAATAGCACCACCCCATCTCTACCCGTGGGTGTCGTAGAAGGCGACAGAGGGATGTTGCCCAGAGAATGGGCCATAACACCTACTGCGATCGCCAACATGCATCGGCCAAGCATGGCGATTACGGTTTAACCCCCCCTTGGGGGAAACCTATGCCCACCAGTGACGTCTTAAGGTTGACATGATGATAATCGTGAAGTTGTTGCAAGCAGGCTAAGGCGATGCATAAAGTTTAAAAACTACCACAGGAAGTTGATAATAAAGAAAACAATTCTTCAAATTATAATAATAATAGCAAGCGAAATAATTATAAAACTTATCGATTTAAAAAGCCAAAAGATTCCTGAAACAAAGACTAAAATTTGTCACTGCCACAGAAGATATCCATGATGCACGCTGGCTGACTTAAAATAAGAAGAAAGAAGTCGCTAACGTTAAAGAAATAATACACCACGAAGGAAAATAAAAATATTAATATTTTACTAAAACCGATTGAAGTCAAAAAATTCCGAAAAAAAAAGAACATGTCTTTGCTCAGGATGTTGAAAACCATTACAAAACATGCCACTGGAGATGTGGCCTGAAATCTATGCAATGAATGCTTACCACTAAGATGCAGAGCAGATAATGACTGATCTACATATGAGCATATGAGTATTTACAGTAGTAACCCTATCTTCATACTACTAATCGGGGGTAGAAGAAAGCAATGGAGAAGTTTTGGCTTTCAATCTTTTACCAGAAATTGGTTATAAAAACAATAATGCATCAAGTATGTAAAACTAAAGCTTATAATACAAGCATAAGTAATAAAAAAAAAATCAATAAAAAAAAATTGGATAACACTATATTGTCACAGATGTTCTCAATAATAAACAGCTACAAATACAACAGCGCTCTACAGATGAGGTACCTGTATACGTACCGCATAGAAAACATCTACAGGATTCCGTCGTTCAAACATAACATATCAAAAAAGAAGTAGTTGCGTTTGATGTTCCTGAAACAAAGACCGAGGTACTTTTCGAGGTGCCGCTTGTACTAACCCATCACACTAATATTAATCGCGTGATCGACATGACCGAAGAACAGAAAATGCTCGAATTCCTGTGGGTCAACGGAGTCACAACGCTAGATAAGTTTAAAAATATATTCTACCGTGTTCAAGAGAAAAAATAACCAGATGACGAAAAGGTCATATTTGTTATCGAAATACCAGCCAGCGAAACTAACAAAAATAATGAGCAAAAAGCTGCTAGACATTTTAACCGCCTCGAGTGATGATTACAAGAAAAGAATGTTCGAGAAATTACAAAAACCTGAAGAAGCTGCGACTGCTCCCCCCAATTGGTTCAGCACAATGTTACGGTTGGAGATGCTGGCCATAATAGCCATAGTAAAATGAATACTAGCAGCACACAAACTATAACCACACTAAACATGAGGTGCGTACCTATAGCTTCTGCTTGCATACATAGAGTTGTGATATAATTATTAGGATACTTACGTAATAAAAAGTGAATTAGTTGCGCATAAGCGCAAACTACCATTTAATTATTTAGATTTCATAATAATATGAACTCAATAAGTATAAATCTATTCTTTTATTTATATGGCTTTTAATTTATATAAAGAATACTGAATGAATCAAACTCATGACGATATAAAAATAACACAAATAAATAAATGCATCTATTTCCTGAAAGTACGTGTCAAGTACCTATTTATATCACGATTCTGTGATTTCATCCGCGGGTCGAATATGGGACAGGTATTTTATTTGAATTGTAAAAATAAAATCTATGCTTTTTCAGATACCAACATAAGCACACTTAATCTTATAAAAAAACGACAAAGGTCCGAACAACCTCTACAAAAGACTAAAGCCCGCCAGGATAACAATAACAATAACGATGCTAATATGACGCACTATGATCAATATCACCAATACCAATACACAGAAAATAGACCTCAATATATTATAGACAATAATACTGGCTACAATGCTACTGGCTACAATGCTACTGGCTACAATACTACTGCTTAAAATAATGCCAATGGCCTTATAAACCCTACTGGGAGTACAGATTACATCACGATTCCCGTCGCGCAAATGTTACCGACGCCGCCAGTTTTTAACAGCAGCCAGACTGGTCACTGCCAACGATGACCAACTCAACTCACAGTGGCCATAATTTCACTAATTTTCCGTTGGCCCCAATGCCACCACAAAACTCTCAAGTATCAGTGCAAAAAAGACAACCATCAGACGTCTATTAAACCGGAAGCTGGTCAATATTTGGAACGAATTGAAGCACAGTTTTGAACCATGTGTAATAAAACAATAAATCACAATTTGACTAGCTCTGTGGTACAAAAATGTAAAGACCCAGGGATCGAGGTGCACAGACAAAGAAACAGCTCAGTTGTTTCTTTTTGAAGATTAATGGCATAACAACTATTGTACAGTTAAACATTTCTTCAGTGAATCTAAAAAATAGCTGAAAAAAGGAGAAGAGGTTGTATTGGTGTAAGAACTTAATTATGTATAAGCGAAGAAAAGACGACGAAAGTTAATTCTTTTGCGATATGATCATATATATTAAAAAATAAAACGAATGAATATGATACCCAAATTTATAAATCAATATATTCGTGAAGTTTTTGAAGGCAGGTTATGGCGATGCACACAGTTTAAAAGCTGCCACCTGTAGTTAATACTAAAAAAACCGTTGCTTAGATACAGAGCAGATGATAACAGATCAACATATGATAACCTTCTCTTCATACTACTAATCGGGGGTAGAAGAAAACAATGGAGAAGTATTGGCTTACAATCTTTTACCAGAAATTGGTTATAAAACAATAATGCATCAAGTATGTAAGACTAAATATTATAATGCAAGCATACGTCATAATAAAATGAGAGTAAATAAAAAAATGGAAAACACTATATTGCCAGAGAAGATGTTCTCATCCGATACTTATGATGCTGGCTGCGTCAATAAAGAACAGAAAATACAACAGGTCTTTACTGATTAGGTACGTGTATATGTACCGCATAGAAAACATCTACAAGATTCCGTCATTCAAATCTAACAGATCAAAAAAGCATTTGTTGTTACTGAAACAAAGATGGAGAAACATTTCGAAATACCTATTATACTAAGCTATCACACTAATATTAATTGCGTGATCGACATGATCGAAGAACAGAAAATGCTCGAATTCCTGTGGACCAACAGAGTTACAACGCTTGACGAGTTAAATAATATATTCTACCGTGTTCAAGAGAAGAATGAACCAGATGACGAAGAGATTAAATAAATGCATCTATTTCCTGGAAGTACGTGTCAATTACCTACTTTTCACGATTCTTTGATTTCATCTGCTGGTCGAATATGGGACAGGTACGTATTTTATTTGAATTGGATAAAATAAAATCTTTTATTTTTCAGATACCGACATAAGCACAAACAATCAAATCAATCATATCAAAAACGACAAAGGTCCGAACGAACTAACGCTCGCCAGAATAACAAGTACAATAACGACGCTAATATGACGCACAATAATCAATACCACCACACAGAAAATAGACCTCTACCATACCAATACACAGAAAATAGACCTCTATATATTATAGACAAGAATACTGGCTACAATTCTACTAGCGACAATACTACTGGCTACAATACTACTGCCTACAATAAAGTGAATGGCCTTATAAACCCTATTGGGAGTACAGAGTACATGACGATTCCCGTCACGCAAATATTACCGACGCCGCCAGTTTTTAACCCAATACCACAGCAACTAGACTGGTCACTGTCTACGATGACCAACTCAAGTCACAGTGGCCATAATTTCACAAATTTTCTGTTGGCCCCAATGCCACCACAGTACCCTCAAGTATTAGTGCAAGAAACCGGAAACTGGTTAATATTTGAAACTAATTGAAGCACAGTTTTGAACCATGTGTAATAGAACTGTAAATCACAATTTACTGGCTTACAATATTTTACCAGAAATTGGTTATAAAACAATAATGCATCAAGTATGTAAGACTAAACATTATACTCGTAATATAAGCATAAGTAAAAAACAAAATTGATGAATTAAAAAAAATTGAAAACACTATATTGCCACAGAAGATATTCTCATCCGATACCTATGATGCTGGCTGCCTAAATTCCGAACAGAAAGTACAACAGCTTTCTACTAATGAGGTAGGTGTATACATACCGCATAGAAACCTCTATAGGATTCCGTCATACAAACCTAACAGATCAAAAAAGAAGTCGTTGCATTTGCTGTTCCTGAAACGAAGACCCAGGTACCTCTTGTACTAACCCACCACACTAATATTAATCGCGTGATCGACATGACCGAAGAACAGAAAATGCTCGAATTCTTGTGGGCCAACGGAGTTACAACGTTTGATGAGTTAAAAAATATATTCTACCGTGTTCAAGAGAAGAATGAACCAGATGACAAAAAGGTGATATTTGTTGCCGAAATACCAGCCAAAAAAACTATAAAAATAATTAGCAAAGAGCTGCTAGACATTTGAACTGCAGCGAACGATGATTATAAGAAAAAAATGTTCAAGAAATTACAATAACCTAAAGAACTGCGACTGCTCCCCAAGTGGTTTAGCACAAAATACGGTTGGAGATGCTGGCCATAATAGCCATAGTAAAATGAATACTAGCAGCACACAAACTATAAACACACTACCTATGAGGTGCGTATATATTCTGCCCATACCCGCCCAACTAGCAAAAGGAGATCAACCACTTTCTTTGGAGCTTTGGTACCGGTGTTAACTTCTTTGTACAGCAACAAAACTTATGTCAATATGGTTTATATTGACATAAGTTTTGTTGCTGCACAAAGAAGTTCCTCTCTCCTCAGTCAGTGCAGAATTAACTTGCATTTGATAATTAGTGGGATTGTCTAGACAACTTGATTCAAATATTGATAATAAACGGCTCTTTTCTGTCATTAATATCTAGGCAAAATGCATTTTGTTGCTTATTGAGAACAACTTAACATCATTTTAAGTCAACTATGTTTTAGGGACACCTGCAGAACCAATTTTTTGTCAACAGAGATGAAATCCTTTTTTAACTACCTAATCAACCTTTTAACCGCCACAGTCATATATAGATGACAAACCAAAATGCAGCACGCTACGGTCGCGACTATATGACACACATAAATAATTCCATTTTGAAAAAATAATATAAGCAATTGAAATAGAACGTAATAATAATAATTATTACTTTATTACTCATCTATACTAATATTATAAAGCTAAAGAGTTTGTTTGTTTGTTTGTTTGGTTGAACGCGCTAATCTCAGGATCTACTGGTTCGAATTGAAAAATCTTTTTGTGTTGGATAGTCCATTTATCGAGGAAGGCTATAGGCCCATGCGAAGCCGGGCCGGGTTGCTAGTTCTCCATATAATATATCTTCCCTTACAAGTACGTCACGATTGTTTACATTTTGGTGCCGTGCCCACCTCAAAAATCAAACTACCGTCACCGCGTGCAATAATAACCTTTATCAAACTGATGGTGTCGAACTCAGGTTATAAAACAATAGGCAGATCGTAGAACGAGATGGCAGAACGGAACAAAGGGAAGCACGGTTTATGACAGGTGTGCGTGACAGCACTGTAAAAACACATTGCCTCTGTGTGCGTTTACGGTTGCCAGGATAATGACAAAATTACCCATAATTCATAATTTCATTAAGTATATTAAATAATTTGGTGTCACAGAAAAGTGCAGACAAGATGTTATAGTTACATACATTGTCGAGTCAGATTGTATTAATTGAATGCAGGAACAGTCGAACAACCTAATTGATTTACACGCCACACATACGAGTTATTGTCACTGTGTGTGTAAATGATCTAGTCGGTTGGTCGGTTACGAAGGTAAACTGTTTGTGTGCGTATGATATACCCACGTATACCAATTTTAATTGAATGAAGTCCAATATTTTAACCATATTATTAAGGATAGAGCCGGTTGGTGGACGCACCTAGCATTGATAAACCTCGTGTCGTAAGATCAAACCCAGGCAGGTGTTATGGTTTTAGGTTTTTATTTTTCCTTTGTCCTATAAAACATTAACATTTTGTGTTAAATAAAATTACATAAACAAAAAAATAAAAAGGTAATTAAATAAAACCAATAAAATAAATCAAAATATTTTATTAAATAAACTAGGCGTTGGAATCATCGATCACTAATAAAAGATGGAATGCGGAATCCTATTGTTCCTTATCGCTATTGTGTCATCATTAGTGAATGAACCAGCTCGTTTCGACTATTATGTTTCTTACAAGAGTTTGCTTAGGGTTCAATTTGGCATAGGTTATAATATTAGCAAATAAAAAACTACGTGTAGCCAATACAATTATTTACATAACGCAAACTATTGTAAAAATATTATTATATCGCTATTGATACCTAACTTTTTTATGATTCGAACACTATTGGCAACTTCTTTAAGAGTTTATAAGACAAGACAAAGTTTTTTTTTATTGAATATGAATGGACGTAATTGTTTTTTCAATGTATACAAATTTAAACAAAGTGGAATTGAAAGTGAAGTTAATCAACATGTTAGATAGTAAGAAATTAATTTAACTTCTAACTGAAAAACAATAACATCACTTACACTTCATAATATATACTGCAAATAACTGTCAACTACGGACTATACATAATAACTTAGGTGTAAGAGAATTACGGCGACATAAAGTAGCTTTTAAACCTTAGTATATTAATAGTAATTCGGCTTCGCTTACAGTATTTTAACGCCATCCATAAACGACTTTAAACATTTCTCATCACTAAAATAATCACATTATACTCCCAATTAAAATGAATATAATAATATGCCCTAGCGAATAGAACTTGTTTTTGCCGGTGAGCGTTGAACAGAAAAATCTTCCGTGGTGGCTTACTGCAACTTAAACCAGCTTCATGCAGATGATATCGCACTGTTTGTAAGCACACATGTCATTATGTGCTGATGCAGTTATGCGGGTGGATAAAAACGGATTAGTCCCGTAAACGTCCTTGCCACGATGTCGTGGTAACGAGCCGAAGAATTCGCCTTCGGTTTTGGCCCACGTCGATGATGGTCTATTTCTCCAGAATGCGCACTCCGATGGACACATAACTGCACGGTTCTCCTTAATGAATAAAAACACAATAATATTTAAAATAATGCAGATAAACAATGGTGGATTGGTGAATGATTAATCATAGATAAATTAACTCCTTTATTTATTTATTAGATAAATAATAAACGTGTTTCATGACTATTTTATATACATAATTTAAAAGTTTTTCTTTATTTCGACTAAAAGTTTTATGTTAGACAAAAACAGACTGGCATAAGTAAATTTTATCAGAATCAAATTCTGATATATTTAAATATTATTTTACATTAATTTAGTCATAGGTCAACATTGAAAGGTGAGATAGGTTAAGAATTTGAGTTGGAATATTAATAACGTAATGAAAACATTGTCACGAGTAGCTTGTTACTCACCGATATTAATAATCACCTTGCAATTTCACAAATGAAAACGTTTTGGTCATGTAAAACCATGAATTGCGTCTTGTTGCATGGTTGGAAGATGTTAAGCACAATTGGATCACAAACAAAGAACGCACAGAAATATGAGTGTTTATCTATATACTTAGGATTTCAATTTATATTCGTAGACTGACAACTAAGAATGCTCATTTTTTATAAACTAAGGCGAAAGTAAAAAAAAATAAACAAAAATTGTGGGTAGTTAGGTATATCCTAAACGGTCAAAATAAATTGGCTGAGAGTTCCGTGCGCATTTCTCAAACGTTATTTTACTCATATGTGAACGGAATTGAATTGTTAGCAATTCAACTAGGTAATGAAAGTTTTACGAAAATTATGATTACAAAACAAAAAGAATGTATTGCAACCGAGATTTGATCTTAAGACTTTTTAATAACTAACCAGATACGTTAGCCATTGCGCCAAATCTGTTACAATGATTAGGGTGCGAAATATAACTAACACTAACTAATATAGGTATAACTTATTCAATTACACAGATTAATGATGACGATACATACATTGATATTATAGTTACTGCTTAGTGACGCGACATACGCACACTAATAAAAAGCAGAACTCGTTCGTTTTATTTAACGTTTGTGTATGTAACTCTTCATACCGCGTGTGCGTGCAGTATGTAAACTATGTAATTAGGTTGTTCGACTGTACCTAGTTTAGGAATTTATTAATCTCAGACAACAAAACCGAAGATGTTGATTTAAAAATGGTGGAACAATATCGGAACATGATAAAGGGGATTGCCTAATCTCCATACTGTCCTAGGCCCAAGATTGGACATCAAATATTACTATAAAAATGGAGTGTTCCAAAATCTTAATAGTATTAGACATTTAAAAAATATATTCAAATTGACGCCACTATTTTAGAATCGTAACGTTATAAGAAACAAGATTATCTGTTGACACCTAAAACAATATTATTTTAGGTAAATAATTGTATGATGTAGGCACTAATAGAATTATTTTATGGTTTGAATATTTACTTGCTGTGCCCACTGCTATAACACGCTTATTTCTTCAGGTATGATTTTGAATCTCGGTCAGATTAAAACCACAACTCACACA
Source organism: Charanyca ferruginea (assembly GCA_947361185.1). NCBI lineage: Eukaryota > Metazoa > Arthropoda > Insecta > Lepidoptera > Noctuidae > Charanyca > Charanyca ferruginea. The sequence goes on along the minus strand of OX376070.1, from coordinate 20,493,563 downwards.
ATGTTCTTCAGTCATTGTATGTAATGTTATTGATCAGTATCTAAAATCGAAAGCAGTCGTGATCCTTGATTTTAGATTCAAAGTTATCCTCGAACGTGATTACAAAATTATTAAAACAAAGCCAATGTCGTGCGTAAAAGAAAAACTAAACAAAACACATCCACATTATTCTACATTGAGTATAAACAGCGCATAGACAACAAACGAAGAGTCCAGTGTTGCCACCTTTGTTTTTGAAAAGGGGCAGTCGGTCAAGCTAGAAAGAGCTAGATTTCGCAAATTTTGGCATCAAAAGAGGTGCTAGAAAGAGCTAAAAACATAAATACAAATGCAGAGATAACTTTTTTTATATGAAACGTATAATACTTATAATCTAATTATTATTAAGTTACTAAATTGTTAAAAATCCGAGTCTTCATCGGAATCTTCCAAAATCATTTCTGCCGAAGCAGAAGAAGTTGATGGCTGATTGACATCTGTGTTCTTGGCCAATTTGAAGGAATACTTCCAATTACTCCCACACTTTTGTATTATTTCAGTTGGCAAATAAGGCGAATATTTGCACAACTACCTACGCCATGTGATGTTTTTCCACTGTAACATTGCGTGAGGTTTATTATTAATGTGCTTGACTATAATTGTTATTCAAGAGAAATCTAAAAAAAAAGTGAACTTTTGCAGTATTTTATCAAGATGAGTGCCAAGGAAGTTAAATGCAAGATTTGTTTCATAATCATAAAAACCTCAAAGAATTGAAAAAGCCTAAATTGATTAAATGTTACTAAGTATAGTCTTTACTTTATTAGAGGGTAGGATGTATAAGTTTTGCTGCGATAGATGAAATGTCAAACTGTACCTAACTAGGACTGAGTGGTCATTTTGTGGTGGTCATTTAATTCGATGTTAAATAATCGATTGTTGAAATTAGTGTAATCGATCTTGATACCTTTATTTGATTATTATTAAAAGTTATGAGTAATATTGCGTGATCCGGATGACAGTTATCGCAAAACTCATCCTGTAATCAAAAGACTATAATATAGCTGTCTGTATGTTTATGACATTTTTTTATGTGTTTGTTCTATTGAAACTAAACTAACGTGTAGTTTTGCACGGAAAAGTAGTTAAGACTCTAAAAAAGTCTTGATACTTTGAAGTATCGATACTTTTGTTTCGATACTTTTACGAGTATGATACTTTTTTTTCAATACTACTCATGAGTGCAGTATCGATACTTTCTGTTCGATACCTTGTCCCTACAAAAACAAATTGAACTGATTGAACTGATTGCCTTAACGATATTATAATACTGCGAAAAAACTGATACATAAATAAGATTGTACTATGAATAAATTGCAACTACGTCCTAAATTAGTCGGTTTATACTTAGAAACAAACTTAGGGAATAGGGTATTACACCCATTTTTGAAAAATGTCTCAATGAAATTCTGTAGTGCTAATATGCCACCAAAAAAAAAACACAAAATTTTTATTTAATCGATAAGTGCCATAAAAATGCATCTAAATTTTAATTCAATTCAGTGTTGTCACAATAACGAAAAAATAATAACGAATATCGAAATGTCGGTTATCTTTTTAAATAACCGATAATTTATTTATTTTTGTTATTCTTTTTTACTTTTTTTATTTTCATCATTAGTTTTATATACATTATTCAATTCAATTCTTTTAATGTTTTCTTTTAGTGGGATTATGATTATAATACTAGTAAAGTCTCGTATGTCGGGTATGCCGTTGAGGTTGTTGTGTTTGTTTATAAATCGATTCAAATCGATTGATTAATGATATACTCGAAATATGGTTTTGATGTTGGTAATATTATGCCTGCGTCAGTATTAAAAAACTTCCTGTTTTTCCAATAGAGTTACTTTTTTTAGCGAATTGTTGTAAATTGTAGTGGCGCTCATTTGGAAGAAAGTAAATACATATTTTTTTATGTCAAAATTAATGCATGAATTATTTTTTCTCTTGTCAAATGTTCACTGGAGGGTCTGAAATGGGCAATGTCTGTGGACACTGAGAGTGAAGTCAGCAAAGCAAATACAATTTCAAAAAACGAATACAATCTTGAGTTAGTACAGCACGAAGTGCCGCATCGTTAGTAGGTACCTACATCACACGTCATTCCAATATCTTTGAGAATAATGCCGGCTTGTTTTTAAACATAGTAGGAACTGTTCCCAAAAACAAAAGAAAGAAGGTGGAGTATCTTTTCATAGGTAAATATTGATAATTTGTTAATTTGGAAATTATTTTACGTAATTATTGTCAGTGACATCGTAGAACACAAAACCTTAACAAAAATCCTTCGGTGTTGCTGGTTTATATTGAAATATTTACCCCCTAAATTAGGAAATAAGTATAGGATACAGGAATAGCGATTTACAAAAACATTCATTACGATTAGATTAGTGTTCTATTTATCGCGCAGTTTGCTTGGTCCTGATACCAAGCAAACTGCGCAATTTAAATAGAACACTTGAAAACGAAATGAATTTCTTTTCGTTACACTTAATGTTTTGACGTAACGTTCCAATATTTGTAACGTACTAAAACTGTAAACTAAAAATAACGTTATAGAATATCATTTTCATAGAACAATATTTAAAGTTACGTTATTTTTCAGTAATGGTATATCTCCGGTTATAATAACGTTACAAGAGAACCGTTACATATTAAAGACTTAAGGCCCTTAGAACAATGCAAAATTGAAAATGTGGGAATATGAGCTGAGCATGGACATATTATCTGAGATTCAGAAGACGAAACTGGAAACGTTATCGATATCGTAAAAAATAGCGTTTATTTTGTTATTTATTATAACGAAATAATATCGTTATTAATAAATAGTTCTAGATTTTGGTCCGTTTGTTAGTATCGTTATAGTCTCAGATTATCAAACAAAAGGCAGATAGACCGTGCGGAACACTGCGAGTGAAGCCAAAAAAGCAAATACAAATTAAAAAACGAATACCTACAATTCGCTGTATTAACACGAGTCAGTACAGCATGAAGCGAAGCATTGTTAAAAAAAAACCTATACTAATACAAATAAAAATTCAAAAGCGAATACAATCACGAGATTGTAGGTATTCGTTATTGAATTTGTATTTGCTTTTGTGGCAAATAAGCAAAAAGCAAATACAAGTTGTGTTCCGCACGGTCTATCTGCCTTTTGCTTGATAATCTGTGGTAACAACATTTTAAACACAAAAAAGACAACCGCTTTCTTAAACAACAAATTTACAAAAAATACTCTAAAATCGGAAGTCGCCGGCAAAAACCAAACAAATTAAGTCATTCCTTAATTTCACGTATGCATGAATTTATCATGTTCCGATATTGTTCCACCATTTTTAAATCAACATCTTCTGTTTTGATAGCTGAGATTAATAAATTCCTAAAGTAGGTACCTGCATTCAATTAATACAATCTGACTCGACAATGTACGTAGGTATAACATATTATCTGCACTTTTCTGCGACACTAAATTATTTATTATACTTAATGAAATATTATGGGTAACTTTGTCATTATCCTGGCAACCGTAAACGCACACAGAGGCAACGTGTTTTTACAGTCCTGTCACGCACACCTGTCAAAAAACCGTGCTTCCCATGTTTGTTCCGTTCCGTCTATCTGCCTATTGTTTTATAATCTGAGCCATAGATTATCAAACAAAAGGCAAATAGACCATGCGGAACACTGCGAGTGAAGCCACAGAACCAAATACAAATTCAATAACAATTGTTTTATAATCTGAGGTATCGAACATAAAACGTGAAATAATCGCAGAAAAAAAAAGCCGGTACGGTATGTAAAGACCTAGGGATCGACGTGCACAGACAAAGAAACTGCTCAGATTTTTGTTTATTTTTTGAAGATTAATGGCATAACAACTATTGTACAGTTAAACATTTCTTCAGTGAATCTAAAAATTAGTTGAAAAAAGGAAAAGAGGTTGTATTGGTTTAAGAACTCTATTATGTATAAGCGAAGAAAGGTCGAAGAAAGATAATTTAATTGCGATACGATCACGCACATCAAAAAATTAAACGAATGAAGATGATACCCAAATTTATAAATCAATATAATCGTAAAGTTGCCGTGTGGTGCCGGCCGCGAATAGCACCACCCCATCTCTACCTGTGGGTGTCGTAGAAGGCGACAGACGGTTGTTGCCCAGAGGATGGGCCATAACACCTACCTACTGCGATCGCCAACATGCATCGGCCAAGCATGGCGATTACGGTTTAACCCCCCCTCCGGGGAAAACTATGCCCACCAGTGGCGTCTAAAGGTTGACATGATGATAATCGTAAAGTTGTTGAAAGCGGGTTAAGGCGATGCATAAAGTTTAAAAACTACCACCGGAAGTTGATAATAAAGAAAACAATTCTTCAAAATATAATAATTCAAATTCAAATTCTTTATTTCAGATAAAATAAATTCAATAAATTATCCATATTTGGGTTACACAATTAATAAATAAATAATAACTTATAATAATAAATAACATTCAATAATAATATAATAGCATGCGTAATAATTATAAAACTTATGATTTAAAAAGCCAAAAGATACCTGAAACATAACAAAAATTCGTCACTACCACAGAAGATATCCATGATGCACGCTGGCTGACTTGTTGCTAACGTTGAAGAAATAATACATCACGAAGGAAAATAAAAATTAAAAAAATTCAGAAAGAAAAACAACATGTCTTTGCTCAGGATGTTGAACACCATTACAAAACATGCCACTGGAGATGTGGCCTGAAATCTATGCAATGAATGCTTACCACTTAGATGCAGAGCAGATAATGACTGATCTACATATGAGCTATGTATTTACAGTAGTAACTCTATCTTCATACTACTAATCGGGGATAGAAGAAAGCAATGGAGAAGTATTGGCTTTCAATCTTTTACCAGAAATTGGTTATGAAAACAATAATGCATCAAGTATGTAAGACTAAATCTATATCTATACATATAATAAAACAGTAACAAAACTGTGTCTGTACATCGAAAACAATAAAAAAAAAAATTGAGGGGGTTTAGGAACAGTAATAGAGCACGAATCCAATAAAAAAAATCTGTCTGTTTGTCTGTTTGTCTGTTTGTTTGTACACGCTAATCTTCGGAACTACTGGGCGGATTTAAATGATTTTTCTTTCGTTGTATAGGTATTAAGTCTGGGCAACATATAGGCTATAATTTATCTTGGAAACTTGAACACCTGATGCAGAACCGCAACAGACCAGCTAAACTATAACAGATACAAAAATGGTACCGTAGCAAAAATTGTTCCACGTGATGAGCATTTTCTGCTGAGAGAATAAATTTGAAGATCTGGAACACCTGATGTGGAACTCCAAGAGCCCAGCTACACCATGACACATATACGAATGACGTCTTAGCAAAAGTTGTTCGGTCTAATGGGCATTTCCTGTTGACTTATAAAAATCGAAGATCAGAAACATCTGATGTGAAAATCAAAGCTATCACTAATTTGACTGTATCTTATAAAATAACCTAAGCTGGGAGTACCTCCACGCGGTGAAGGCGGTAACAGTTTAGGACTGATTTTTGATGACGATGGTATATTATTGAAAATTTGACTCTACTGGCCAAAATTCCCATATATTTTTTTATTTTATCGAATAAATATGCCTTCGGGCTTATGTTATTTGGGGAGCCACAAGATTGAGGATCATAAGATCCCAAGAATCTACCGAAGAGCGTCAGGAGAGACTTGATGCTGTTCGAGAACATCAGGCTGCAACTCGCTCCGTGAAAACCTCTTCAGATCGCGAAACACGCCTGCGTTCTCAGCGTATTTACGCATATACATCCAGGTCTCTAGAGACCAGTGAAGAATATGATGCGCGACTGACCGCTGATCGTGAACGTCATACATTGTCTCGCGAGTCGGAGACGTTCACGGATAGAGAATTGCGTTTGAGTTCTCAGCGTATCTACGCATCTGCTGCGGAACGTGATGCGCGACTGTCCGCTGATCGTGAGCGACATGCATTGTCTCGCGAATCGGAAACGTTTACCGATACAGAATCACGCTTGAGTTCTCAGCGTATTGCACGACTAACTGCTGATCGAGATTATCATACACTAGCGACCCGACCCAGCTTCGCATTGGCCTATAGCCTTCCTCGGTAAATGGACTATCCAACACAAAAATATTTTTTTAATTCGAACCAGTAGATCCTGAGATTAGCGCGTTCAACATAACAAACAAACAAACTTCAGCTTTATAATATTATAGTATAGATTGTCCTGAACACGACACACATCAAAATTTTCATATTCAGTTAGAAAGTGAGAGAAAAATAATTGCTGGAGTACGGAATGAAGAGACAGAAGAAGAGCGCAACGAACGTTTGAATTCTGATCGACTTCTACATTCTCTGAACAGAATGTCGATATCATCTGAAGAATCGGATGTGTCTCAAGATATAGCCGTAGGTCATGGCGACCTTCCTTGGGTTGATAAGGAATGGAGTTCATTTACGTATACTCCTATGATTGACTACGCCACATATTACGCCATCGGAGGTATGATTCAAAATTGTACTTTTTAAACGTCTCGAATCATCTCGCGCATCCCGTTGGTTTCCCGTCCCCGGGCTCTTAGAATTCGACATCAGACGTTTCAGATCTTCGATTTTGCCGACATCGTTGTCGCTGGCATAAGCAACAGGATCCGCGTACGAAGTCGCGGGCAGAAGCTAGTGTTATAATACAAGCATACGTATTAAAAAAAAATGATTAAATAAAAAATTTTGGGTATCACTATATTGCCACAGAAGATGTTCTCAATAACAAACAGCTACAAATACAACAGCGCTCTACTGATGAGGTACGTGTATACATACCGCATAGAAAGCATCTACAGGATTCCGTCGTTCCAACAAAACATCAAAAAAGAAGTAGTTGCGTTTGATGTTCCTGAAACAAAGACCGAGGTACTTTTCGAGGTACCGCTTGTACTAACCCACCACACTAATATTAATCGCGTGATCGACATGACCGAAGAACAGAAAATGCTCAAATTCCTGTGGGTCAACGGAGTTACAACGCTAGATAAGTTTAAAAATATATTCTACCGTGTTCAAGAGAAAAATTAACCAGATGACGAAAAGGTGATATTTGTTATCGAAATACCAGCCAGCGAAACTACAAAAATAATGAGCAAAAAGCTGCTAGACATTTTAACCGCATCGAGTGATGATTATAAGAAAAAAATGTTCGAGAAATTACAAAAACCTGAAGAAGCTGCGACTGCTCCCCCCCAATTGGTTCAGCACAATGACATGGTTGGAGATGCTGGCCATAATAGCCATAGTAAGATGAATACTAGCAGCACACAAACTATAACCACACTAAACATGAGGTGCGTACCTATAGCTTCTGCCCATACCAGGGGACATACATAGAGTTGTGATATAATTATTAGGATACTTACGTAATAAAAAGTAAATTAGTGGCGCATAGGCGCAAACTACCATTTAATTATTTAGATTTCATAATAATATGAACTCAATAAGTATAAATCTAATCTGTTATATAGGCTTTTAATTTAAATAAAGAATACTGAATGAATCAAACTCATGACGATATAAATAACACAAATAAATAAATGCATCTATTTCCTGAAAGTACGTGTCAAGTAACCTATTTATATCACGATTCTTTGATTTCATCTGCAGGTCGAATATGGGGCAGGTATTTTATTTGAATTGTTTAAAATAAAATCTATGCTTTTTCAGATACCGACATAAGCACACTCAATCTTATCAAAAACGACAATGGTCCGAACAACCTCTACAAAAGATTAAAGCCCGCCAGGATAACAATAACAATAACGACGCTAATATGACGCACTCAATATCACACACGCATTCAATAACATCAATACCAATACACAGAAAATAGACCTCAATATATTACAGACTATACTACTGGCTACAGTACTACTGGCTACAATACCCTACAATAATGCCAATGGCCTTATAAACCCATTTGGGAGTACAGATTACATGACGATTCCCGTCACGCAAATGTTACCGACGCCGCCAGTTTTTAACCCAATACCACAGCAACCAACCAGACTGGTCACTGCCAACGATGACAAACTCAACTCACAGTGGCTATAATTTCATAATTTTCCGTTAGCCCCAATGCCACCACAGTACCCTCAAGTAGCAGTGCAAAAAAGACAACCATCAGACGTCTATTTAACCGTAAGCTGGTCAATATTTGAAACGAATCGAAGCACAGTTTTGAACCATGTGTAATAGAACTATAAATCGCATTTTGACTGGGTCTGTGGTGTAAAGATGTAAAGACCTAGGGATCGTAGGGAGGTGCACAGACAAAGAAACAGCTCAGATGTTTGTTTCTTTTTGAAGATTAATGGCATAACAACTATTGTATAGTTAAACATTTCTTCAGTGAATCTAAAAATTTGTTGAAAATAAGCAGAAGAGGTTATATTGGTTTAAAAACTTAAGTATGTATAAGCGAAGAAAGGACGACGAAAGATAATTTTATTGCGATATGATCACATACATAAAAAAATAAAACGAATGAAGATGATACCCAATTTTATAAATCAGTATATTCGTGTAGTTTTTGAAGGCGGGTTATGGCGATGCAAACAGTTTAAAAGCTGCCACCAGTAGTTGATACTAAAAAAACCATTGCTTAGATACAGAGCAGATAATAACAGACCTACATATGAGCTAGGTATTTACAGTGGTAACCTTCTCTTCATACTACTAATCGGCGGTAGAAGGAAACAATGGAGAAGTATTGACTTCCAACCTTTTACCAGAAATTGGTTATAAAACAATAATGCATCAAGTATGTAAGACTAAACATTATAATGCAAGCATACGTAATAATAAAATTACATAAAAAAAGAAAATGGAAAACAATATATTGCCACAGCAGTTGTTCTCATCCGATACTTATGATGCTGGCTGCGTAAATAAGGAACAGAAAATACAACAGCTCTTTACTGATGAGGTACGTGTATACGTACCGCATAGAAAACATGTACAAGTTTCCGTCATGCAAATCTTACAGATCAAAAAAGAAGTCGTTGCATTTGCTGTGACTGATACGAAGATGGAGGAACATTTTGTAATACCTATTATACTAAGCCATCACACTAATATTAATTGCGTGATCGACATGATCGAAGAACAGAAAATCCTCGAATTCCTGTGGACCAACAGAGTTACAACGCTTGACGAGTTAAATAATATATTCTACCATGTTCAAGAGAAGAATGAACCAGATGACGAAGAGGTGGTATTTGTTACCGAAATACCAGCAGGCGAAGGTACAAAAATAATTAGCAAGGAGCTGCTAGACATTTAAACGCAGCGAGCGATGATTATAAGAAAAAAATGTTCGAGATATTACAAAAACCTGAAGAAGCTGCGATGGCTCCCCCCAACTGGTTCAGCACAATGATACGGTAAGTGATGGTAGCTATAATAGCCATAATAAGATGAATACTAGCAGCACACAAACTATAACCACACTACCCATGAGGTGCGTATAGATTCTGCCCATACCCGGGGACATACATAGAGTTGTGATATAATTATTAGGATACTTACGTAGTAAAAAGTGGATTAGTTAGTATGTGCAGACTACCATTCTTTCATAATAATTATGAACTATATAAATATAAATAATTTCTTGTAAATAGGCTTTTAATTTAAATAATGAATACTGAATCAATCAAACTCATGACGATATAAAAATAGCACAAATAAAAAAATGTATCAATTTCCTGAAATTACGTGTCAAGTTCCTACTTATATCACGATTCTTTGATTTCAGCCGCGGGTCGAATATTGGACGGGCCCTTTATTTGAATTGGATAAAATAAAATCTATTTCTTTTTCAGAGACCGACATAAGCATACTCAGTCTTATCAAAAAAGTCTAAGATCCGAACAACCTCTACAAAAGACTTAAGCCCGCCAGGATAACAATAACAATAACGACGCTAATATGACCGCACTATAATCAATACCACCAATACTAATACACAGAAAACAGACCTCAGTATAATACAGACGATAATACTGGCTGCAATACAACTCGCTACCATACTACTTCCTACAATAATGCCAATGGCCATATAAACCCTATTGGGAGTACAGATTATATGACGATTCCCGTTTCGCAAATATTGAATGAATGCTTACTGCTTATATACAGAGCATATAATAACAGATCTACACATGAGCTACGTATTTAGAAAGGAACCCATACTTCCGTGTTCAAGAGAAGAATGAGCCAGATGACGAAAAGGTGGTATTTGTTACCGAAATACCAGCCAGCGAAACTACAAAAATAATTAGCAAGGAGCTGTTAGACATTCTAACCGCAACGAGCGATGATTATAAGAAAAAAATGTTCGAGAAATAACAAAAACTTGAAGAAGCTACAACTGCTCCCCAATTGGTTCAGTACAAAGATACGGTTGGAGATGCTGGCCATAATAGCCATAGTAAGATGAATATTAGCAGTACACAAACTATAACCACACTACCCATGAGGTACGTATAGATTTTGCCCATACCCGGGAACATACACAGAGTTGTGATATTTATTAGGATACTTACATATAGAAAGTGGATTAGTTAATGTGTGCAGCAACTACCATTTAATGATTTAGATTTCATAATAATTATGAATTCAATAACTATTAATCAATTCTTTTAAAAGTTCTTTTTTTAAGGAAGTATACTGAATGAATTAAACTCATGAGGATACAGAGAAAGGACAAATAAATAAATGTACATATTTCCTGAAATTACGTGTCAAGTATGCCTACTTATATCACAATTCTTTGATTTCATCTGCGGGTTGAATATGGGACAGGCCTATTATTTGAATTGGATAAAATAAAATCTAGTTCTTTTTCAGATACCGACATAAGCACACACAATCATATTAAAAAAGGTCAAAGGTCCGATTGGCCTCTTCAAAAGACTCAAGCCCGCCAAGATAACAATAATGACTACGATCTATACAACCAATACCAATACACAGAAAACAACCAATATCAATACACAGAAAACAGACCCCAATATAAGATAATAATACTGGCTACAGTACAACTGCCTACGATAATGCTAATGGCCTTGTAATCCCTATTGGGAGTACAGATTACATAACGATTCCCGTTACACAAACATTATCGACGCCGCCGGTTTTAATCCCAATACCACAGCAACCAGACTGGTCACTCCCAACGATGACCAACTCAAGTCACAGTGGCCATAATTTCACTAATTTTCCGTTGGCCCCAATGCCACCACAGTACCCTCAAGTTTCAATGCAAGAAGGACAACCAGCAGAAGTTTATTTAACCGGAAACGGGTCAGTATTTGAAAGTAATTGAAGCGCAGTTTTGAACCATGTGTAATAGAACTTTAAATCACAATTTTACTTGCTCTGAGGTACATGTAAAGACTTCGGGATCGAGGTGCACAGACAAAGAAATTGCTCAGATTTTTGTTTATTTTTGAAGATTGATGGCATAGCAACTATTGCACAGTTAAAAATACCTTTAGTGAATCTAAAAATTAGTTGATTAAAGTAGAAGAGGTTGTATTGGTTTAAGAACTTAAATATGTATAAGCGAAGGAAGGACGAAGAAAAATATTTTTATGCGATATGATCACGCACATTAAAAAATAAAACGAATGAAGAATATATTCGTGAAGTTGTTGAACGTGGGTTATGGCGATGCATACAGTTTAAAAGCTGCCACTGGTAGTCGATAATAAAAAAAACAATTCTTTAACATATAATAATATGTAATAGCAAGCGAAATAATTATAAAACTTATGATAAAAAAATCAAAACATTCCTAAAACAAATGCTAAAATTCGTCATTGCCACAGAAGATGCCTATGATGCATGCTGGCTGACCAGATATCGTTCTACCCATAGTACCAAGGATAGAGTAGCATTTTTAAAATAAGAAGAAAGAAGTCGCTAACGTAAAAATACGAAACTATCTTTTGCAAGGGGCAACTAGAGTCAACTTTTTTTTTATATGACATTCAAAAGTGCCTTTTAATGGTCTAATTGAAATAAATGATTTGACTTTGACTTTGACGAATATTTTACGAAAACCGATTAACGTCAAAATATTCCGAAATAAAAACAACGTGTCCTTGTTCAAGATGGTGACTACCATTACGCCACATTTGGTCACCCGAAGGTTTTGAGATGAATGCTGACTGCTTAGATTCAGAGCACATAATAACAGCTCTACATACGAGCTACGTATTAACAGTGGTACCTTTCTATTCATACTACTCATCGGGGATACAGAAACATTTCTAAAATATGGTAGAAGAAGTCGATAGTGGTAGAAGTATCGGCTTAAAATCTTCTACCAGAAATTGGTTTAAAAAAAAATGCATCAAGTATAGACTAAACATTATAATACAAGCATAACCACATAAAAAAAAATGTTGGAGAACACGAGATATATAGCCACAGAAGATGTTTTCGTCAGATACCTTTGATGAATGCTGGCTGCCTAAACACAGAGCACACAATAAAACAGCTCTCTACTGATGAGGTACGTATACAAGTAAATAAATGACGACATTTTTTTTTGTGCTGCTGTGGTATCACTGCGACCAGAGGTAATCTATTGTGATCGCCGCTTGTGTTGGTTAGAGATCGCCACCAAACCCTGCAGCTGTGATGAACTGCAGGATCTGCTTTGGGGCGATCTCCATTAATTCATCCAGGCTTAACAGGTATTTGCCCAGATGATTGTTGCGCTTGTGCATTAGTGCTCCGCATTCCCCTAGAAGGTGTTTCATAAGCCTCATTACAGCGTCTGCAGGTTTGCGTATCACTTAACCCCAGGTGGAACATGTGCTTGTTTAAGCAGCAATGTCCTGTAGTGGCTCTAGCTACAATACGCAGGTTGTTCCTACTGAGTGCTAGGACTTGGTTACTAAGCCTTCTGTCATAGGCTTTGATAAGTGCTTTCGAGTGTAACATGCCTGGAGACTCCTTCTACAACTTTATGGAAGTTTCGAGGCACGCTTTAGTCAGGGTGCACTGAGCTAGGCTTTGCGGTATGCCACAGAAGGGCTCTGGACCCTGCTGCGTGATATGCGCCCCCGCCCTTGCAAGCTCATCGGCACGTTCGTTGCAAGTGATGCCTGCATACCCAGGCACCAATCTTAATGCTACTCAATTCTTATTGCCTAGAGAGTTCAATTTGGCCATGCATTCCTCTAGTAGTTTCGATGAGACTATATTCGAGTCCAGCGCTAGTAGAGCGGCTAGGCTATCTGAATTAATGTACATGGTTAGGTTGACGTATTGTTTTTGCAGATTTATTTCCGTACATTCTAGGATGGCGTACACCTCTGCTTGGAAAATGGAGGCGTACTGCCCCAGGTTTACACTTTTGCTAAACCTCGGCCGCACTCCATTTATCCCACAACCTACTTTAGATCCTATTTTGGAACCGTCCGTGTACCAGATCATGCAGCCTGCCTCCTGAGATGGATGGCTTTTGGTCCAGTAGACCCGTGAAGGAATTTCCACGGAATATCTCTTCTCAAAAACATGCCGCACTAGCATAGCATCAGTTGTCATGCCGAGAACTGGCATTTCCAATATTGAGTCCTGTAAGGTCCTCATTTTTTGAGATTTGTCGAGAGCCGACAACTGCCCCGGATCTTGGCCCTGTACATGCTTGCTTTCGCCTTTTTGTGTATAAATAAATGCAGAGGCGGTAGGCCAAGCAGGGCATTCAGTGCCATTTCGGGACATGTTGACATTGCTCCTGCAGCCATTAGACTGACAGTTCTCTGAAGACTGTCTAGTTTCTTTATAGTGGTGGTCTGGTGTGCTTTATCGTACCACACTACTGATGCGTACGTTATGATCGGCCGCACAATAGCTGTGTACGTCCACAGAGTGTTTTTGGGGCTGATACCCCAGTTGCTACCCATCATTCGTCCACTAATACCAATTGCCATCTTGGCTTTCTTTAACATATTGTCTATGTGAGGGTTCCACGTCAGCTTTTGGTCGATTGTTACGCCCAAATATTTAACCTCCGTGGAAAAAGCGATCGTCTTCCCTTTTCAGCTTTGGCATTGCCAGTTTGTCCAAACGCCGTTTTTTCTTGAAGGGTACAATAGATGTTTTGTCAGGATTTACAAAGAGGCCACTTCTGTTACACCAATCACTGACAATGCTAAGGCCTTTTTGCATTCTACTTGAGATAGTAGATTGGCAGAAGCCTCTCACAATGATTACCAAGTCATCCGCATAGCCTTGCGCATCAATGCGAGATTCTGCCAATTTGTGCAAAAGTTCGTCCACTGCAAGGGTCCACAGAAGTGGCGACAGGACACCACCCTTAGGACATCCCTTTGCTGTGGGTACCTGGATTGAAGTCTGATGAAGGGACATTTTTACTCCTCTGCTGATAAGCATGGATTCTACCCACCTCACTGTGGCCGGGTCGACATTTTTGCCTATCAGCCCATTGACTAGCAGCGGAGTCGGTGAGTTGTCAAAAGCCCCTTCAATGTCTAGGAATGCACAAAGCGCTATTTCCTTGTCTTCTGTAGCTTTCTCCACTTTGTCTATCAGGCTCGTGAGGGCAGTCTCCGTGGATTTGCCCTTACGGTACGCATGTTAACTGTCATGGATTGGTTTACTTACCAGAGCTACATCTCTAATATACCTATCAAGCACCTTCGTCTTGAGGAAGAATGAAGAGAGGCTTATTGGTCTGAAGGACTTTGAAAATGACGACATAAAAATGAACAAATACTCGTGAATACCCACTTCGCGTAAAAAAGTACATTAGGTATTCACCTAATGTACTTTTGTTTTTTAAATCTTCTTGAAAGTACATATCATGTAGGTATTTGGGTACTAATACCTAAATTAGTTCCGTGGTTTTTGAGAAAATTACAAACCATACGTATCAAAAATACTAAATTTAACATATGTAGGTATTTGCGTGTTGGAAGTAGAATTTTAATTTCTGTAGTTGCATGAAATAAAATTATAATATGTTTTCAGGTACACACTTGTACACAAACACAGCTGTCAATACAGTTTTATAAAAAAAAACCAAAGGTGTTTCAAAATGATTTCGGGAACGGAATTATCCAATCATATCAAAAAGAAAAAAAAACACATCTGCCAATCTAGTCACCAGTGGAAACTTTAACACTAGTCGAACTTATAATAAGGCCCGGTCTGTTTAAAATAGCCGCCTAGAAAACATCAGCAGGATTCCGTCATACAAACCTAACAGATCAAAAAAGAAGTCGTTGCATTTGCTGATCCTGAAACTAAGACCAAGGTACTTTTCGAAGTACGTCTTGTACTAACCCACCACATTAATATAAATTGCGTGATCGACATAACCGAAAAACAGAAAATGCTCGAATTCCTGTGGGCCAACGAAGTTACAACGCTTGACGAGTTTAAAAATATATTCTACCGTGTTCAAGAGAAGAATGAACCAGATGACGAAAAGATGGTATTGGTTACCGAAATACCAGCCAGCGAAACTACAAAAATAATTAACAAGGAGCTGCTAGGCATTTTAACCGCAGCGAGTGATGATTATAAGAAAAACATGTTCGAGAAATTACAAAAACCTGAAGAAGCTGCTACTGCTCCCCCCCCAATTGGTTCAGCACAGTGATACGGTTAGAGATGGTAACCATAATAGCCATAGTAAGATGAATATTAGCAGCACACAAACTATAACCACACTACCCATGAGGTGCGTATAGATTCTGCTCATACCTGGGGACATAAGTACATAGAGTTGTGATATAATTATTAGGATACTTACGAAATAAAAAGTGGATTAGTTAGTATGCGCAGACTGCCATTAATTATTTAGATTTCATAATTATTATAAATTCAATATTAATAATATTTTTTTTTAAATAGGCTTTTAATTTCAATAAAGAATACTGAATGAATCACAGTCATGACGATAAAAAAATAGATAGATATTTCCTGAAAGTACGTGTTAATGATTCTTTGATTTCATCTGCGGGTCGAATATGGAACAGGTCTTTTATTCGAATTGGATAAAATAAAATCTATTCTTTTTCAGATACCGACATAAGCACACTCAATCTTATCAAAAACGACAAAGGTCCGAACAACCTCTACAAAAGACTAAAGCCCGCCAGGATAACAATAAAAATAATGATCAATACCACCAATACCAATACATAGAAAATAGACCTCAATATATTATATACAATAATGCTGGCTACAAAACTACTGGCTACAATTCTACTGGCGACAATACTACTGCCTACAATAATGCTACTGGCCTTATTAACCCTATTGGGAGTACAGATTACATGACGTTTGCCGTCACGCAAATGTTACCGACCCCCTCTGTTTTTAACCCAATACCACAGCAACTAGACTGGTCACTGCCAACGATGACCAACTCAAGTCACAGTGGCCATAATTTCACTAATTTTCCGTTGGCCCCAATGCCACCACAGTACCCTCAAGTATCAGTGCAAGAAAGACAACCAGTAGACGTCTATTTAACCGGAAGCTGGTCAATATTTGAAACAAGTTGAAGCGCAGTTTTAAACCATGTGTAATAGAACTATAAATCACAATTTGACTTAATGCTCTGTAGTGCAAAGATGTAAAGACCTAGGGATCGAGGTGCACAGACAAAGAAACTGCTCAGATTTTTGTTTTTTTTTCTTGAAGATTAATGGCATAACAACTATTGTACAGTTAAACATTTCTTCAGTGAATCTAAAAATTTGTTGAAAAAAGGAGGTTGTATTGGTTTAAGAACTTAATTATGTATAAGCGAAGAAAGGACGAAGAAAGATAATTTCATTGCGATACGATCACGTACATTAAAAAATTAAACGAATAAAGATGATACCTAAATTTATAAATCAATATAATTGCAAAGTTACCGTGTGGTGCCGGCCGCGAATAGCACCACCCCATCTCTACCCGTGGGTGTCGTAGAAACGCGACAGAGGGATGTTGACTAGAGGATGGGCCATAACACCTACTGCGATCGCCAACATGCATCGGCCACGCATGGCGATTACGGCTTAACCCCCCCTTGGGGGAAACCTATGCCCACCAGTGGCGTCTTAAGGTTGGCATGATGATAAACGTGAAGTTGTTGCAAGCGGGCAAGGCGATGCATAAAGTTTAAAAACTACCACAGGAAGTTGATAATAAAGAAAACAATTCTTCAACTTACAATAATAATAGCAAGCGAAACAATTATAAAACTTATGATTTAAAAAAGCCAAAAGATTCCTGAAACAAAGATGTTCATGATGCACGCTGGCTGACTTGATATCATAAAAATAAAGAACCATTCTTAAAATAAGAAGAAAGAAGTCGCTAACGTTGAAGAAATAATAAATCACGAAGGAAAATAAAAATATTAATATTTTACCAAAACCGATGTCAAAACATTCTGAAAGAAAACCATATGTCTTTGCTCAAGATATTGGACACTATTACACCATATGCCACTGGAGATGTGGCCTGAAATTCATGCAATGAATGCTTACCGCTTAGATGCAGAGCAGATAATAACAGATCTACATTATGAGCTACGTATTTACAGTGGTTACCTTCTCTTCTTACTACTGATCGGGGGTAGAAGAAAACAATGGAGAAATATTGGCTTACAATATTTTACCAGAAATTGGTTATAAAACAATAATGTATCAAGCATGTAAAACTAAACATTATAATACAAGCGTACGACATAAAAAAATGGATTAAAAATAATAATAATTGGAAAACACTATATTGCCACAGAAGATGTTCTCATCTGATACCTATGATGCTGGCTGCCTAAATACAGAACATAAAATACAACAGCGTTCTAGTAATGAGGTATGTGTATACGTACAGGATAGAAAACCTCTACAGGATTCCGTCATTCAAACCTAACAGATTAAAAAAGAAGTTGTTGCATTTGCTGTTTATGAAACGAAGATGGAGGTACATTTCGAGGTACCTCTTGTACTAAGACACCACACTAATATTAATCTCATGATCGACATGACCGAAGAACAGAAAATGCTCGAATTCCTGTGGGTCAACGGAGTTACAACGTTTGACGAGTTAAAAATAAGTATATTCTACCGAGTTCAACAGAAGAATAAACCAGATGACGAAGAGGTGGTATTTGTTACCAAAATACCAGCCAGCGAAACTACAAAAATCATTGTTAGACCTTTTAACCGCAGCGAGTGATGATTATGAGAAACAAATGTTCGAGAATTTACAAAACCTGAAGAAGCTGCGATTGCTCCCCCCCCAATTGGTTCAGCACAATGATACGGTTGGAAATGTTTGCCATAATAGCCATAGTAAGATGAATACTAGCAGCACACAAACTATAACCACACTACCCATGAGGTGCGTATAGATTCTGCCCATACTCGGGGACATACATAGAGTTGTGATATTATTATTAGGATACTTACGAAATAAAAAGTGGATTAGTTAGTATGCGCAGACTACCATTAAATTATTTAGATTTCATAATAATTAATTAATTTAAATAATGAATACTGACTGAATCAAACTCATGACGATATAAAAATAGCACAAGAAAATAAATGCATCTATTTCCTGCAAGTACGTGTCTAGTACCTACATAGATCACGATTTATTGATTTCATCTGCGGGTCAAATATGAGACAGGCCTTTTATTTGAATTGGATAAAATAAAACCTATTTCGTTTTCAGATATCGATATAAGCACACTCAATCTTATCAAAAAAAGTCACAGGTCCGAACAACCTCTACAAAAGACTAAAGCCCGCCAGGATAACAATAACAATAACGACGATAATATGACGTACTATGATCAATACTACCAATACCAATACACAGAAAACAGACCTCAATATAATACAGACAATAATACTGCCTACAATAATGCCAATGGCCTTATAAACCCTATTGGAAGTACAGATTACAGGACGATCCCGTTTCGCAAATATTGAATGAATGCTTACCGCTTAGATACAGAGCAGATAATAACAGATCAACATATGAACTACGTATTTACAGTGGTACCCTTCTCTTCATATTACTAATCTGGGGTAGAAGAAAACAATGGAGAAGTATTGGCTTACAATCTTTAACCAGAAATTGGTTATAAAAACTATAATACATCAAGTATGTAAGACTAGAACATTACAATACAAGCATAAGTAATAATAAAATTAGATTAAATAAAATAAAATGGAAAACACTATACTGACACAGAAGATGTTCCCATCCGATACCTATGATGCTGGCTGCCTAATTACAGAACAGAAAATACAACAGCTCTCTAATGATGAGGTAGGTATACAAGTAAATTAATTACGACATAGATATAGAGCAAATACTCGTAAATACCTAATGTGCTTTTGTTTTGAAAGTCTGTATCAAGTAGGTATTTATTTCTAATCTTTTTTACAAAAATGACTTCAAAAACTACAAAGTAAAAAATTACTTTAATTTCGCAAGTCGCCGGCTGTCTTGCTGTTTGTTGTTTTGTATTGCCACCGACTTCCGAAATTAAAGATTTATTTTGCTATTCAGTGTCTATTTCTTAACATAACATTTTTAAGAAACATCATCATTAACCTACCCATTATCGTCATTCTTTAATTTTCCACACTTAAAATCCATAAAAAAAATCATCTAAATCGGATTACTTCCTCGGATTCTCTTTTTTTTTTGAAAGCGATTTGAAAAACACATTCTTTAAAATAGGCATTTGAAGTTAGAATCTTAATTTTTGATTTTTGTACTTGCATAATATAAAATTATAATATGTTTTCAGGTACACACTGGTACGCAAACACAGCTGTCAATACAGATTTAAAAAAATACCAAAGACGTTCAAAAAACTCGGGAATGTAATATTCACCCAATTCTTATACCCAATTCTTTAAGTACAACCGAAACGATAAAAACAACGTATATGCCCGAAATTACTACGAAGGTGAGTTATTAATTATTACACCGTGCATCATAACTTACTTATTTATTTACTTGGTTACTTATTTATTTGTATATTTATGAATTAATCAATTGTTATTTTCCTCAGACCTGTAGATTTATGGTTAGCCATTTTCTAATAGTAGCATATACCTATTCATTCGTCTGTGTCAGTAGATAAAATACCAGTTGCATTACGTTTGTTGTAGATAACAAAAGGTAGTAAAATTATATCACAAGTTTTAAATAAAATATAATAAAAATAGTAATTATAACACATATTTAAAACCTATTATTTGAAAAAAAACCAGGAATGATATATAATTTACTAGGTTTTACCCGTTTCTTCAGCCATGTGAATTTTTACGGATTCATATTTTTTATTCACGGTAAAATAAAGCAAGGGATACTTAGCTTAGCTTCCTTTTAGCGAAAGATTTTTCAAAATCGGACGAGTAGGCCCGTAGTTTCGAGTAGGTCCGTAGATTAACGCATTTAAACCAACAAACTCTTCAGCTTTATAATATTAGTGTAGACGAAGTCATGGGAAAGAACTGATTGAGATGACTTAGCTATATTTTTTTCTAACAGCCACATCGTGGGTGATACCAAAGAAGATCTTGCCGCTCGATGCTTGTGATGAATGCTGGCAACCCAGAACATGATATTTACCTGCATACCAGTGAGGTGAGTATACAATGCTACCCTTTTTACCCATTACATTGAGGATAAAATTTTTAGGAAACCTTTCTGAAGATACCATTCATAATGTATCCAATACAAATGACTGATTGTTTTCAAAAAGCTCACTAATACAACCTACAAATAATATCGACCATCGTATACAGGGTTATAAATTTGTAAAACATTAATAACCTCGCACGACTATATTCAGTTCATTATTTCTAGACCCAAGTTTTATTTTTCGTCGGTTATTACAAAAAAGGCTGTTTCATACAATTTGGTCGTGTAGGTGCATTTTTCTATAGAACAGCAGATTTGTTTACCTACCCTGGGGCGTATTATTGAACACTATGGTGCTCAATAATTTAGAAATCGTGTTTAGTGACTTTGGTCGTTGACCGTACTAGGTATTAGTTAGGTCCCCACCTTCTTTCGGCTCCGTATTTTGAAGTCGGACACGAAATAACACTAAATATGTTTTCAGGTATACACCCATGATTCCAACCAACACTTACATCCGTATCACTGCTACCAGCAACAACAGTACCCGACAACAACTACAAATCAACAATCAACAACATCAATCAACTTGGCTGAATTTGCATCAACCACTCAAGAATCTCCACAAGCTGCTCACGCTAGAACGTCTCTGCAAATGGCGACATCGGTCTCGGAGGTAAAGAATAGAATAGTTTGCTTGTGAACAATCCTAACGCTCCGTTTACATGACGAAAGAAACTTGACAACTCGAATAAAGATTGTATTAGGAATTTTAAAAGACGAAGCGGTTTTTGATAATTAGGTGTGTTATTTTAAGTTCCGAAACTGACGCTTAAAGGGAAATTAAGCCAACCTCTGTTAAATTATCTTGATAGAATGTACAAATAATGTATTTATTGAAATGTTTTCTTTACTAACTATTGAGACGACAAAGTTCCCTAAAGTTATTGGTGATTAACATATTTGTAAAATAAGTAATGGTATTAACAGGTTTGAAAAGTACAGTTTTTGAGTTAAACAGCGCATGGACGGCGTAAACGCTCTTAAATTTCGTCTATTTGAACTGAGAAACTTCTATCGTACAAACGTAGTGTCTGACAGTAAAAACTTGACTTCTGTTATCTCACTTTGTTATGTACCACATTTATAATAATAGAATTAAACGGTAAAATCACACAGTACGTAAGGCTGTGGCGCGCGCGAGCAGAGAGACCAGTCAGAACAAACCGCCATTTTTCGCACGCACACATTGACATTACGTTTATAGGCATTCTCAAGCAGTTTCAAGCAGACTCAGTCTCAACTGTCACGTGTTGTCAAAATGAATAAATGATGTAATTGGCATTTCATGACGAACAGGAAAATTGGTTGGAAAAAAGTTTTCCAACCAGTGTCAATAAAATTTCAAATTGTCACAAATAAAACCTACAGAGTCAATACAGTAGCAGCCCTAGTGAATCTGGCAAGTTTAGGTAGTTATATTTGTAGATGGCGGGAGCGGTCCTTCTGTTACCTTTATATTTTGTGGTAAAAATCTTTGATCCCGGTTTTGGTGACTACTAACTTTGTAAGTTCTCCTCGCGGCTCCGTCCACACGGTAGTTAAGTATACCAAAAAACATAGATAGTCTATGGCACTCGAAAATAGTATAGCTATCTTTCAGTGAATGAATTTTTGAAATCGGATGAGGAGTTTCGGATATTATCTCCTACTTTTAAATTTACAAGCTTAACCTCTCAATATTAATATGTTTAATGTCCCGTGTGGTGCCGGCAAAGAATAGCACCACCCCGTCTCTTCCCGTGGGTGTCGTAAAAGGCGACTAAGGGACTGACAAGAAAATTCTCTTGTGGAAGAATTATCTTGTGTATACAACCTTAGTTTTTGGATACAATAAACTTTAAAGGGGATCATTGTACTTATAAAAATTAACAACTTTTATAAAGGGACCAACTTTGAATTCGCGAATTATAATCAACCGTCTCAGCTGATATATTTTGGCAAATTTAGGTTTCGTCCTGTAGTCGTTCATAATGATGAGTACAATGACCACTTTCAGGTTTATGGTTAACAAAAACTAAGCTTGTATAAGGGGTGTAAAACAACCCCTCACAAAGATAGGACTCTCATAGCATTGTTCCCGTCTTTGTGAACCACAACGCAGGATGCTCTTACTCAATTGGTAATTTATGTTTCCGTGGTTATATCACCAATAGGGTGACTTCGTGTGTATAAGTTGTAACATATTCGGTTCAGTTCGCATCAGTAACCTGCCCGAACTCATGATTCTTACATTGCTGCTCTTGCGCACGTGCACGTCACATTTTTTGATCTAGTGACATTTTCATTGTTTATGTATTAAGTATGTTATTGTTTGAGTCGCAATGCTGGAAGGATTACATTTTTAAAACCTTTAACTTTTGCGTGTTAATCTGAATAAATTGGGATGAAGGAAAGTTTTAAAAATGTCACAGCATTTGTTGCCTTATGTTAGTGCTGGTTGCTTATTCCCTCTCCACTCATCGCGGAAGAGCAGTTTCACATTTGATTATTTATTTTATAGCAGTTTTTGCCTTGGATTTGTTAATTCAAATTGTCAATTAATATTAAAATCTATTTCCGATGTAAACGTCGACTTCGGCTCGTCGTATGCGTCCCAAAGGTTAACTCCGAGTTATGTCAAACACAATTAAATAATACACACTACGAACTACACTTACGAAACACAACAACTTACACCCTAAACTTGTAATCGAGAGACTCACCATCAAAAGACAGAATGGAAGGAGAGGCCCAATCGACCTCCATCGCCTTTGGCAGAAACCAATCACTAGGCAAAACAGTTTTCCAAATATTATTTCAGTTTTACCCCGCTCAACTTAAATATAAGTACATAAACTACACTGCGCCTGTAAATCAAAAAGTTAAAGCGAGAAAAGGATAACCCTTCACAGTAGATAAGCCTCATGAGTTAAAACAGTCACATATAAATACAATAGCCTCTATGATATTTGTCAGTCCAAAACAATACATTTTTTAATATATTTCTTAGGCTGGTAGGAATATCACTAATTATTGAACAACATACATTGATGCTTTCTGCCTAGCCTTTTCCCAACTATGGTGGGGTCGGCTCCCAGTCTAATTGGATGCAGCTGAATACCAGTGTTTTACATGGAGTGACTGCCCATCTGACCTCTACAACCCAGTTATTGGATAACACGATACTCCTTGGTAAGACTGGTTGTTAGACTTTCTATCTTTTGACTACCCCTAACGACTGCCAAAGATCTACGAATGACAGCCGGGACCAACGGCTTTTACGTGGTTTCCAAGACACGGACGAAACAAATAAAAAATTAATACAAAATAAAAGAAACAAACAGAAATATCTCCAAAAATATAACACAATATTTACTAAATATTACACCAAAATGTGTGAACTATTGAATTTTCCCATTAAACGAATTAATAAAATACCTAAATAGATCATCTTTGATTTGCTATAATTGGTGAATGGAACCCATATTAATTAACTAATTAAATTATGATTATTTAAAGCAAGAAAGCTATTATTCAGGAATTATTATTTAAAATATAATAATAATAATATCATGTCTATGACTTTACCCCTCCACGGTAGATGGACTGGGGTATAAGCCACTACCTATAATACATCGAATGTCGCGGTATTTTTAAAGCTTACTTTCATCTTAATTTATTCAGATAAAATCTCAAAAGAGAAAGGTTTTAAAAATGAAATCCTTGCAGCATTGCGACCCAAACCATTATGTACTTAATACAGAAATAATGAGAAAAACACTATTTTAAAGATTGTGTTGTTCACGTGTGGAACAGCAGAAATGTTTAAATCGTTAGTTTGGGCAGGCTACCGATTCGGTCTGTGTCGATTATTTTATTACTTCTACACATAAAGTAACCAGTTGGTGATACAACTACGGAAAGATCAACTATCATTTGAATAAGAGAACTTTACAGAAAGGTCTCTTATTTCGATAGAGAAAAATGTAAGAAAGATAAATTATCAATTGAGATAGAGATCTTGCATTAACAAGCGCTTGTAAATCACTTACAAACGGCGTTTTTCTTACACCTCGAAATATGCGTACGGTGTCTATTTAAGAACCCGTCGGAATATACTCAATAGTGAGTAAAAACAATAATGCTTCTGATAATAATTACAAATTCTTCAGAAAGGTGTAGTAAATGCTTTTACTTTTTATGTTTATCTTTGGAAATTTTGAGTTAAATAGGTGCCTTTATCTTATATTAGGTCGATAAATGATAGGTAAATAGGGTAGGTAGATAAAATAGGTCGGTAGATAAATGCTGTTAACAGTTATTTTTCATTTCAAAATGAAAAGCAAGCGGGCTTTCACCCAAAAACTTTTATTGTATAGACGTACTTAGTGTCTGACAGTGAAAACTTGTCTTCTCTGTTATGTAGGTACCTTTATAATAATAGAATTACTCGTAGACGGTAAAGTATCTGATCTCGGTTTCGGTGACC
Source organism: Charanyca ferruginea (assembly GCA_947361185.1). Taxonomy (NCBI): domain Eukaryota; kingdom Metazoa; phylum Arthropoda; class Insecta; order Lepidoptera; family Noctuidae; genus Charanyca; species Charanyca ferruginea. The sequence continues at coordinate 20,468,238 of OX376070.1, read as the reverse complement.
ACTAACTGTGTAACTCCGGCGCACGACTTCGTCCGAGTGGAAGTCAAGTATACTATAAAACATAGTCTATGGTACTCAGAAATAGTGTAGCTATTAAGTATGTTACTGTTTGAGTCGCAATGCTGGAAGGATTACATTTTAAAAACTTTTAACTTTTGCGTGTTAATCTGAATAAATTAGGATGAAGGAAAGTTTTAAAAATGCCACAGCATTTGTTGCCTTATGTTAGTGCTGGTTGCTTATTCCCCTCTCCACTCATCGCGGAAGAGCAGTTTCTTAGACATTTGATTATTTATTTTATAGCAGTTTTTGCCTTGGATTTGACAATTCAAATTGTCAATTAACATTCAAATCTATTTCCGATGTAAACGTCGACTTTGGCTCGTCGTATGCGTCCCAAAGGTTGACTCCGAGTTATGTCAAACACAATTAAATAATACACACTACGAACTACACTTACAAAACACAACAACTTACAAAAATTTGCGAGCGAGTGACTCACCATCAAAAGACAGAATGGAAGGAGCGGCCCAATCGACCTCCATCGCCTTTGGCAGAAACCAATCACTAGGCTCAAAACAGTTTTCCAAATATTATTTCAGTTTTACCCCGCTCAACTTAAATATAAGTACATAAACTACACTGCGCCTGAAAATCAAAAAGTTAAAGCGAGAAAAGGATAACCCTTCACAGTAGATAAGCCTCATGAGTTAAAACAATCACAAATAAAAATACAATAGCCCCTATGATAATTGACAGTCCAAATCAATACATTTTTTAATATATTTCTTAGGCTGGTAGGAATATCATTAATTATTGAACAACATACATTGATGCTTTCTGCCTAGCCTTTTCCCAACTATGTAGGTGTCGGCTCCCAGTCTAATTGGATGCAGCTGAATACCAGTGTTTTACATGGAGTGACTGCCCATCTGACCTCTACAACCCAGTTATTGGATAACTCGATACTCCTTGGTAAGACTGGTTGTAAGACTTTCTATCTTTTGACTACCCCTAACGACTGCCAAAGATCTACGAATGACAGCCGGGACCAACGGCTTTTACGTGGCTTCCAAGACACGGACGAAACAAATAAAAACATTAATACAAAATAAAACAAACAAACAGAAATATCTCCAATAATATAGTACAATATTTACTAAATATTACATCAAAATGTGTGAACTATTACATTTTCCCATAAAACGAATTAATAAAATGTCTAAATAGATCATCTTTGATTTGCTATAATTGGTGAATGGAACCTATATTAATTAACTAATTAAATTATGATTATTTAAAGCAAGAAAGCTATTATTCAGGAATTATTATTTAAAATATAATAATAATAATATCATGTCTATGACTTTACCCCTCCACGGTAGATGGACTGGGTTTAAGCCACTACCTATAATACATCGAATGTCGCGGTATTTTTAAAGCTTACTTTCATCTTAATTTATTCAGATAAAATCTCAAAAGAGAAAGGTTTTAAAAATGGAGTCCTTGCAGCATTGCGACCCAAACAATTACATACTCAATACAGAAATAATGAGAAAAACACTATTTTAAAGATTGTGTTGTTCACGTGTGGAACAGCAGAAATGTTTATATCGTTAGTTTGGGCAGGCTATCGATTCGGTCTGTGTCGATTATTTTATTACTTCTACACATAAAGTGACCCGTTGGTGATACAACTACGGAAAGAAGAACTATCATTTGAATAAGAGAACTTTACAGAAAGGTCTCTTATTTCGATAGAGAAAAATGTAAGAAAGATAAATTATCAATTGAGATAGAGATCTTGCATTAACAAGCGCTTGTAAATCACTTACAAACGGCGTTTTTCTTACACCTCGAAATATGCGTACGGTGTCTATTTAAGAACCCATCGGAATATACTCAATAGTGAGTAAAAACAATAATGCTTCTGATAATAATTACAAATTCTTCAGAAAGGTGTAGTAAATGCTTTTATTTTGTATGTTTATCTTTCGAAATTTTGAGTTAAAGCCTTTATCTTATATTAGGTCGAAAAATGATAGGTAAATAGGGTAGGTAGATAAAATAGGTCGGTAGATAAATGCTGTTAACAGTTATTTTTCATTTCAAAATGAAAAGCAAGCGGGCTTTCACCCAAAAACTTTTATTGTATAGACGTACTTAGTGTCTGACAGTGAAAACTTGGCTTCTCTGTTATGTTGGTACCTTTATAATAATAGAATTACTCGTAGACGGTAAAGTATTTGATCTCGGTTTCGGTGACCACCAACTGTGTAACTCCTGCGCACGACTTCGTCCGAGTGGAAGTCAAGTATACTATAAAACATAGTCTATGGCACTCAGAAATAGTGTAGCTTTCTATTAGTGAAATAATTATTGAAATCTGATGAGGAGTTTCGGATATTATCTCCTACTTTTAAACTTACAAACATAACCTCTCAACATTAATATGTTTAATGTCCCGTGTGGTGCCGGCAAAGAATAGCACCACCCCGTCTCTTCCCGTGGGTGTCGTAAAAGGCGACTAAGGGACTGACAAGAAAATTCTCTTGTGGAAGAATTATCTTGTGTATACAACCTTAGTTTTTGAATACAATAAACTTTAAAAAGGATCATTGTACTTATGAAAATGAACAACTCTTATAAAGGGACCAACTTTGAATTCCTGAATTATAATCAACCGCTTCATAGATTTATGTTCGCGTATGTCGACAAAATGTATGTCTCAGCTGATATATTTTGGCAAATTTAGGTTTCGTCCTGTAGTCGTTCATAATGATGAGTGCAATGACCACTTTTCAGGTTTATGGTAAACATAAACTAAGCTTGTATAAGGGGTGTAAAACAACCCCTCACAAAGATAGGACTCTCATAGCATTGTTCCCGTCTTTGTGAACCACAACGCAGGATGCTCTTACTCAATTGGTAATTTATGTTTCCGTGGTTATATCACCAATAGATCACTTCGTGTGTATAAGTTGTAACTTACTCGGTTCAGTTCGCATCAGTAACCTGCCCGAACTCATGATTCTTACATTGCTGCTCTTGCGCACGTGCACGTCACATTTTTTGAACTAGTGACATTTTCATTGTTTATGTATTAAGTATGTTATTGTTTGGGTCGCAATGCTGGTAGGATTACATTTTTAAAACCTTTAACTTTTGCGTGTTTATCTGAATAAATCGGGGTGAAAGAAAGTTTTAAAAATACCACTGCATTTGTTGCCATTTGTTAATGCTGGTTGCTTATCCTCTGTCTACTGATCGCGGAAGAGCAATTTCATAGACACTTGATTTTTTTAAATATACTGTTGTTTTATAAAGAGCTTTTGCCTTGAATTGGCTTAAATAATCAATTAAAATTATAATCCTTTTCCGACGTATACTTAACCGTAACTCGTATGTCTCCCAAAGGTTCGGATCCTCATAGTCACGAGATATGTCAAAGACTATTAAATAATAATAACATGGTCATAAACTGACATAGAACAAGTAGAAAGAACAACACTTACAAAACACAGCAACCTATACGTTGAACCTGCAATGAATACTAACTAATGAATGATCTAATTAATTAACAACAAACATTAATGCTTAATTTAAATATGTATGAACTTTTGAATTATCCCAAGTAACGAATTAATAAAATACCTACATCACACAGACATAATAATTAGCTAATTAAATTATTATTAATATTTAAAGCAAGAAAACTATTACTCAAAAATTGTTATATAACAGAAAAAATCAAGTCTTCGACTTTGCTCTTCCGCGGTAGATGGACGGGGGTAAAAGCCACTAGCTATATAACATAATGACACCAAATGTCGCGGTATCTTTAAAGCTTACTTTGATCCTCATTTATTCAGATGAACTCTCAAAAGTAAAAAGTTTTAAAAATGAAATCCTTGCAGCATTGCGACCCAAACCATTATGTACTTAATACAGAAATAATGAGAAAAACACTATTTTAAAGATTGTGTTGTTCACGTGTGGAACAGCAGAAATGTTTAAATCGTTAGTTTGGGCAGGCTACCGATTCGGTCTGTGTCGATTATTTTATTACTTCTACACATAAAGCGACCCGTTGGTGATACAACTACGGAAAGAAGAACTATCATTTGAATAAGAGAACTTTACTGAAAGGTCTCTTAAAATAGAAAATGATGTAAGACAGATAAATTATATTATCAATTGAGTTATAGATCTTGCAGTAAACAAGAGCTAGTAAATCACTTACAAACAGCGTTTTTCTTACACCTCGGAATACTTGTACGGTGACAATTTAAGAACCCCTCGTAATGAGTATATAGTAGTGAGTATAAAATAATAATGCTTCTGATAAAAATTACCAATTCTTCAGAGAGGTGTATTTTGAGTTCGACATTTTTAGTTTTAGGGAAAACACCGCGGTACGGTGAAATAGGTGCCTTTACCTTATTTTAAATATCGTCATTGCACCTTCGTTTAACTAAAAATAGTTGACGATAATCGTAGAAGTAAAATCGCTTACGTGTAAAATTTCGTGCTACTACTGACGTACTAATAACTGTTCACAGTGCTTTCATACCCAATGAAAAGTCGTTAGGTACACTTTTGTCTTTTGTTTTTTCATTTTTGTCAAGAAAGATCAGTCGGCTTCTTTAAATTTAGCCTGTATCCAACAGAATTTTATTAGTAACTAGCGACCCGCCTTGGCTTCGCACGAGTACAATGTAGATCAAACTATACATATCGTACGTACGTAGTATCTGACAGTGAAAACTTGGCTTCTCTGTTATGTAGGTACCATTATAATAATATAATTACTCGTAGACGGTTAAGTATTTGATCTCGGTTTCGGTGATCACTAACTGTGTAACTCCTGCGCACGACTTCGTCCGAGTGGAAGTCAAGTATACAATAAAACATAGTCTATGGCACTGTACAATGTAGATCAAACTATACATATAAACCTTTGTCTTGAATCACTATCTACGGATAAAAAAGCATTAAAATCCGTTCAGAGTTTTAAAGATTTAAGGGTACAGACTACGAGAGCAACTTTGTTGTTTTATACTATGTAAAGATAATAAGCCCCTTAAAAACCTACCTTACGTCCAAGCTAAACGTTAAGCTACGTGGGGGGCGGACACGCGGACTGTACTACTGTACAATACTCTTCCGCGGCTAACAAGGCAAGGTAACATTTTACATAGAGAAGTAGTAAAATATATAAATAATATAATACACTAACGCCAACGAATAACACAATAATCAAAACATTTTGTAGTCGTATTTTATTTAAATCGATTTCAGTAGTTACCGCGAATTTTCTTTTACGTCATCTTTTTTCAGTTAAAAGGCGCCATTCCGATTCTTGTTGACTGAATGACTGGTTTGCATGTCAAACTCGTAAACCCATGTCTCGCCATGCGTTTTATGAATGTGGGGTCGGAATTGATGCTTTCTAACACGTCTTCAGCAACGTTTACGCGATTGAGATTTTGCAGACTATTTAAATCTTTCGGTACTAGTCGAGCGGCAACGCATTTTATCCCAAAACAATCGTTTAAATCGGTACGAATTGATTCTTGCGATACAGACATTTCAGCAGCTATCTCTCCCAGATTATAAAGACGAATTTTCACCATTTCCTTTATTATAGCGATGTTAGTTCAGTGAAAGACGTTGATGGCCGACCAGAACGAGGTAAATCTTACACCAGTATTGGCAACTCGATACCTTTACGCGTTTCCGCGTTCTAGAGTCATCCTATAAGGGTTCCGTTTTTTCCCTTTTGAGGTACGGAACCCTAAAAAAAACAAGAATGCTTCTGATAATAATTACCAATTCTTCAGAAAGGTGTAGTAAATGCTTTTATTTTTTATGTTTATCTTTCGAAATGTTGAGTTAAATAGGTGCCTTTATCTTATATTAGGTCGATAAATGATAGGCAAATAGGGTAGGTAGATAAAATAGGTCGGTAGATGAATGCTGTTAACAGTTATTTTTCATTTCAAAATGAAAAGCAAGCGGGCTTTCACCCAAAAACTTTTATTGTATAGACGTACTTAGTGTCTGACAGTGAAAACTTGGCTTCTCTGTTATGTTGGTACCTTTATAATAATAGAATTACTCGTAGACGGTAAAGTATTTGATCTCGGTTTCGGTGACCACCAACTGTGTAACTCCTGCGCACGACTTCGTCCGAGTGGAAGTCAAGTATACTATAAAACATAGTCTATGGCACTCAGAAATAGTGTAGCTTTCTATTAGCGAAAGAATTATTGAAATCTGATGAGGAGTTTCGGATATTATCTCCTACTTTTAAACTTACAAAGGAGATTGTTCTGCACCCATACATCTTTTGCCCCAGATCCAACAGCGAAGGAAATTTATTTTGCGTGTTTTAAATTACAAGTATATGCCCATGAAAAGTTTTACGACGAACAACTTGTAGCAAAGCATTTATTTAAAAAGAAAATAAAGATTTTGAGATTATATTTAGTAAGAATTAATGCCTTCAATACTTAGAAATATGCTAGTAAATGCCTGTCACTAATGTTATTTCTATTGCATTTCTATGTCATGTGACTAGTTAAGCTAAGAGATTCAGTAAAACGTTTGACTAGGTACTTATGTACTTACCTGTCTTGTATAAGTAGTGTAAATGAACGAATGATCTGATTAGTCGAATTATCTGCAACTACTAATTTACAAATTCGACTTGAATATTAGTAGGTTACTAATTTTCATAATCTAAACAACTTACTTCGTGCTATTAACTAATATTTCTATTAAACCTAAATAGAGAATATCAAATTATTTTATCATTACACACAAAGTGACAAAGTCGTACATCCAATTCGAATGTCCAATTAGTTACTTATTTTCTCAATCACTCGAATCATTCGAATGACTCCTTCAGTCGAATGACTCAAATGAATTCATTCGCAGACGAGCATCGCTGTTGTCAAAGATGGCCATTTTTTATTCGTGATGTCGTAAATCGTTGAAGCTCTTTTAATTGTTCAATTGTGAACGCAGGATGTCCGTTTCGTACAGATATTCGCAATAAGTATAATAAAACATACTTATAATTATCATGTACGTCAGATCTTTGTTGGCCCTGGGGCCATTTACGACGATGTCCTTTAACCTCTCAACATTAATATGTATTATGCCCCGTGTGGTGCCGGCAAAGAATAGCACCACCCCGTCTCTTCCCGTGGGTGTCGTAAAAGGCGACTAAGGGACTGACAAGAAAATTCTCTTGTGGAAGAATTATCTTGTGTATACAACCTTAGTTTTTGAATACAATAAACTTTAAAGGGGATCATTGTACTTATGAAAATGAACAACTTTTATAAAGGGACCAACTTTGAATTCCTGAATTATAATCAACCGCTCCATAGATTTATGTTCGCGTATGTCGACAAAATGTATGTCTCAGCTGATATATTTTGGCAAATTTAGGTTTCGTCCTGTAGTCGTTCATAATGATGAGTACAATGACCACTTTTCAGGTTTATGGTAAACAAAAACTAAGCTTGTATAAGGGGTGTAAAACAACCCCTCACAAAGATAGGACTCTCATAGCATTGTTCCCGTCTTTGTGAACCACAACCCAGGATGCTCTTACTCAATTGGTAATTTATGTTTCCGTGGTTATATCACCAATAGGGTGACTTCGTGTGTATAAGTTGTAACATACGCGGTTCAGCTCGCATCAGTAACCTGCCCGAACTCATGATTCTTACATTTCTGCTCTTGCGCACGTGCACGTCACAATTTTTGAATTAGTGACATTTTCATTCTTTTTGTATTAAGTATGTTATTGTTTGGGTCGCAATGCTGGTAGGATTACATTTTGAAAACCTTTAACTTTTGCGTGTTTATCTGAATAAATCGGGGTGAAAGAAAGTTTTAAAAATACCACAGCATTTGTTGCCATTTGTTAATGCTGGTTGCTTATCCTCTGTCTACTGATCGCGGAAGAGCAATTTCATAGACACTTGATTTTTTTTAATATACTGTTGTTTTATAAAGAGCTTTTGCCTTCAATTGGCTCAAATTATCAATTAAAATTATAATCCTTTTCCGACGTATACTTAACCGTAACTCGTATGTCTCCCAAAGGTTCGGATCCTCATAGTCACGAGATATGTCAAAGACTATTAAATAATAATAACATGGTCATAAACTGACATAGAACAAGTAGAAAGAACAACACTTACAAAACACAGCAACCTATACGTTGAACCTGCAATGAATACTAACTAATGAATGATCTAATTAATTAACAACAAACATTAATGCTTAATTTAAATATGTATGAACTTTTGAATTATCCCAAGTAACGAATTAATAAAATACCTACATCACACAGACATAATAATTAGCTAATTAAATTATTATTAATATTTAAAGCAAGAAAACTATTACTCAAAAATTGTTATATAACAGAAAAAATCAAGTCTTCGACTTTGCTCTTCCGCGGTAGATGGACGGGGGTAAAAGCCACTAGCTATATAACATAATGACACCAAATGTCGCGGTATCTTTAAAGCTTACTTTGATCCTCATTTATTCAGATGAACTCTCAAAAGTAAAAAGTTTTAAAAATGAAATCCTTGCAGCATTGCGACCCAAACCATTATGTACTTAATACAGAAATAATGAGAAAAACACTATTTTAAAGATTGTGTTGTTCACGTGTGGAACAGCAGAAATGTTTAAATCGTTAGTTTGGGCAGGCTACCGATTCGGTCTGTGTCGATTATTTTATTACTTCTACACATAAAGCGACCCGTTGGTGATACAACTACGGAAAGAAGAACTATCATTTGAATAAGAGAACTTTACTGAAAGGTCTCTTAAAATAGAAAATGATGTAAGACAGATAAATTATATTATCAATTGAGTTATAGATCTTGCAGTAAACAAGAGCTAGTAAATCACTTACAAACAGCGTTTTTCTTACACCTCGGAATACTTGTACGGTGACAATTTAAGAACCCCTCGTAATGAGTATATAGTAGTGAGTATAAAATAATAATGCTTCTGATAAAAATTACCAATTCTTCAGAGAGGTGTATTTTGAGTTCGACATTTTTAGTTTTAGGGAAAACACCGCGGTACGGTGAAATAGGTGCCTTTACCTTATTTTAAATATCGTCATTGCACCTTCGTTTAACTAAAAATAGTTGACGATAATCGTAGAAGTAAAATCGCTTACGTGTAAAATTTCGTGCTACTACTGACGTACTAATAACTGTTCACAGTGCTTTCATACCCAATGAAAAGTCGTTAGGTACACTTTTGTCTTTTGTTTTTACATTTTTGTCAAGAAAAATCAGTCGGCTTCTTTAAATTTAGCCTGTATCCAACAGAATTTTATTAGTAACTAGCGACCCGCCTTGGCTTCGCACGAGTACAATGTAGATCAAACTATACATATCGTACGTACGTAGTATCTGACAGTGAAAACTTGGCTTCTCTGTTATGTAGGTACCATTATAATAATATAATTACTCGTAGACGGTAAAGTATTTGATCTCGGTTTCGGTGACCACTAACTGTGTAACTCCTGCGCACGACTTCGTCCGAGTGGAAGTCAAGTATACAATAAAACATAGTCTATGGCACTGTACAATGTAGATCAAACTATACATATAAACCTTTGTCTTGAATCACTATCTACGGATAAAAAAGCATTAAAATCCGTTCAGAGTTTTAAAGATTTAAGGGTACAGACTACGAGAGCAACTTTGTTGTTTTATACTATGTAAAGATAATAAGCCCCTTAAAAACCTACCTTACGTCCAAGCTAAACGTTAAGCTACGTGGGGGGCGGACACGCGGACTGTACTACTGTACAATACTCTTCCGCGGCTAACAAGGCAAGGTAACATTTTACATAGAGAAGTAGTCAAATATATAAATAATATAATACACTAACGCCAACGAATAACCCAATAATCAAAACATTTTGTAGACGTATTTTATTTAAATCGATTTCAGTAGTTACCGCGAATTTTCTTTTACGTCATCTTTTTTCAGTTAAAAGGCGCCATTCCGATTCTTGTTGACTGAATGACTGGTTTGCATGTCAAACTCGTAAACCCATGTCTCGCCATGCGTTTTATGAATGTGGGGTCGGAATTGATGCTTTCTAACACGTCTTCAGCAACGTTTACGCGATTGAGATTTTGCAGACTATTTAAATCTTTCGGTACTAGTCGAGCGGCAATGCATTTTATCCCAAAACAATCGTTTAAATCGGTACAAATTGATTCTTGCGATACAGACATTTCAGCAGCTATCTCTCCCAGATTATAAAGACGAATTTTCACCATTTCCTTTATTATAGCGATGTTAGTTCAGTGAAAGACGTTGATGGCCGACCAGAACGAGGTAAATCTTACACCAGTATTGGCAACTCGATACCTTTACGCGTTTCCGCGTTCTAGAGTCATCCTATAAGGGTTTCGTTTTTTCCCTTTTGAGGTACGGAACCCTAAAAAAATGGTTCTGAGCTTTAAGGTTGAAGTAGTTTTTTTCATGATTAAATAAACAATAAATAAATATCGATCATCAACTTCGCCCAGTGCATTCATGCATATCTTAAGGAAATGTAATCTTTAAGAAAATCTAACAAAATCTTTGCCTGACGCCATTAATCATGCATTTATTTAAGGTCATGTAATCCTGAGTCAACTTAACCTAGCGCCATTATTCATGAAAAGGATAACCCTTCACAGTAGATAAGCCTCATGAGTTAAAACAATCACATATAAATACAATAGCCTCTATGATATTTGTCAGTCCAAAACAATACATTTTTTAATATTTTCTTAGGCTGGTAGGAATATCATTAATTATTGAACAACATACATTGATGCTTTCTGCCTAGCCTTTTCCCAACTATGTAGGTGTCGGCTCCCAGTCTAATTGGATGCAGCTGAATACCAGTGTTTTACATGGAGTGACTGCCCATCTGACCTCTACAACCCAGTTATTGGATAACACGATACTCCTTGGTAAGACTGGTTGTTAGACTTTCTATCTTTTGACTACCCCTAACGACTGCCAAAGATCTACGAATGACAGCCGGGACCAACGGCTTTTGCGTGGCTTCCAAGACACGGACGAAACAAATAAAAACATTAATACAAAATAAAACAAACAAACAGAAATATCTCCAATAATATAGTACAATATTTACTAAATATTACATCAAAATGTGTGAACTATTACATTTTCACATAAAACGAATTAATAAAATATCTAAGTAGATCATCTTTGATTTGCTATAATTGGTGAATGGAACCTATATTAATTAACTAATTAAATTATGATTATTTAAAGCAAGAAAGCTATTATTCAGGAATTATTATTTAAAATATAATAATAATAATATCATGTCTATGACTTTACCCCTCCACGGTAGATGGACTGGGTAAGCCACTACCTATAATACATCGAATGTCGCGGTATTTTTAAAGCTTACTTTCATCTTAATTTATTCAGATAAAATCTCAAAAGAGAAAGGTTTTAAAAATGGAGTCCTTGCAGCATTGCGACCCAAACAATTACATACTCAATACAGAAATAATGAGAAAAACACTATTTTAAAGATTGTGTTGTACACGTGTGGAACAGCAGAAATGTTTATATCGTTAGTTTGGGCAGGCTACCGATTCGGTCTGTGTCGATTATTTTATTACTTCTACACATAAAGTGACCCGTTGGTGATACAACTACGGAAAGAAGAACTATCATTTGAATAAGAGAACTTTACAGAAAGGTCTCTTATTTCGATAGAGAAAAATGTAAGAAAGATAAATTATCAATTGAGATAGAGATCTTGCATTAACAAGCGCTTGTAAATCACTTACAAACGGCGTTTTTCTTACACCTCGAAATATGCGTACGGTGTCTATTTAAGAACCCATCGGAATATACTCAATAGTGAGTAAAAACAATAATGCTTCTGATAATAATTACAAATTCTTCAGAAAGGTGTAGTAAATGCTTTTATTTTGTATGTTTATCTTTCGAAATTTTGAGTTAAATAGGTGCCTTTATCTTATATTAGGTCGATAAATGATAGGTAAATAGGGTAGGTAGATAAAATAGGTCGGTAGATAAATGCTGTTAACAGTTATTTTTCATTTCAAAATGAAAAGCAAGCGGGCTTTCACCCAAAAACTTTTATTGTATAGACGTACTTAGTGTCTGACAGTGAAAACTTGGTTTCTCTGTTATGTAGGTACCTTTATAATAATAGAATTACTCGTAGACGGTAAAGTATTTGATCTCGGTTTCGGTGACCACCAACTGTGTAACTCCTGCGCACGACTTCGTCCGAGTGGAAGTCAAGTATACTATAAAACATAGTCTATGGCACTCAGAAATAGTGTAGCTTTCTATTAGTGAAATAATTATTGAAATCTGATGAGGAGTTTCGGATATTATCTCCTACTTTTAAACTTACAAACTTAACCTCTCAACATTAATATGTTTAATGTCCCGTGTGGTGCCGGCAAAGAATAGCACCACCCCGTCTCTTCCCGTGGGTGTCGTAAAAGGCGACTAAGGGACTGACAAGAAAATTCTCTTGTGGAAGAATTATCTTGTGTATACAACCTTAGTTTTTGAATACAATAAACTTTAAAAGGGATCATTGTACTTATGAAAATGAACAACTGTTATAAAGGGACCAACTTTGAATTCCTGAATTATAATCAACCGCTTCATAGATTTATGTTCGCGTATGTCGACAAAATGTATGTCTCAGCTGATATATTTTGGCAAATTTAGGTTTCGTCCTGTAGTCGTTCATAATGATGAGTGCAATGACCACTTTTCAGGTTTATGGTAAACAAAAACTAAGCTTGTATAAGGGGTGTAAAACAACCCCTCACAAAGATAGGACTCTCATAGCATTGTTCCTGTCTTTGTTAACCACAACGCAGGATGCTCTTACTCAATTGGTAATTTATGTTTCCGTGGTTATATCACCAATAGGGTGACTTCGTGTGTATAAGTTGTAACATACTCGGTTCAGTTCGCATCAGTAACCTGCTCGAACTCATGATTCTTACATTGCTGCTCTTGCGCACGTGCACGTCACATTTTTTGAACTAGTGACATTTTCATTGTTTATGTATTAAGTATGTTATTGTTTGGGTCGCAATGCTGGTAGGATTATATTTTTAAAACCTTTAACTTTTGCGTGTTTATCTGAATAAATCGGGGTGAAAGAAAGTTTTAAAAATACCACAGCATTTTTTGTCATTTGTTAATGCTGGTTGCTTATCCTCTGTCTACTGATCGTGGAAGAGCAATTTCATAGACACTTGATTATTTTTAATATACTGTTGTTTTATAAAGAGCTTTTGCCTTGAATTGGCTCAAATTATCAATTAAAATTATAATCCTTTTCCGACGTATACTTAACCGTAACTCGTATGTCTCCCAAAGGTTCGGTCCCTCATAGTCCCGAGATATGTCAAAGACTATTAAATAGTAATAACATGGTCATAAACTGACATAGAACAAGTAGAAAGAACAACACTTATAAAACACAGCAACCTACACGTTGAACCTGCAATGAATACTAACTAATGAATGATCTAATTAATTAACAACAAACATTAATGCTTAATTTGAATATGTATGAACTTTTGAATTATCCCATGTAACGAATTAATAAAATACCTACATCACACAGACATAATAATTAGCTAATTAAATTATTATTAATATTTAAAGCAAGAAAACTATTACTCAAAAATTGTTTTAAAACAGAAAAAATCAAGTCTTCGACTTTGCTCTTCCGCGGTAGATGGACGGGGGTAAAAGCCACTAGCTATATAACATAATGACACCAAATGTCGCGGTATCTTTAAAGCTTACTTTGATCCTCATTTATTCAGATGAACTCTCAAAAGTAAAAAGTTTTAAAAATGAAATCCTTGCAGCATTGCGACCCAAACCATTATGTACTTAATACAGAAATAATGAGAAAAACACTATTTTAAAGATTGTGTTGTTCACGTGTGGAACAGCAGAAATGTTTAAATCGTTAGTTTGGGCAGGCTACCGATTCGGTCTGTGTCGATTATTTTATTACTTCTACACATAAAGCGACCCGTTGGTGATACAACTACGGAAAGAAGAACTATCATTTGAATAAGAGAACTTTACTGAAAGGTCTCTTAAAATAGAAAATGATGTAAGACAGATAAATTATATTATCAATTGAGTTATAGATCTTGCAGTAAACAAGAGCTAGTAAATCACTTACAAACAGCGTTTTTCTTACACCTCGGAATACTTGTACGGTGACAATTTAAGAACCCCTCGTAATGAGTATATAGTAGTGAGTATAAAATAATAATGCTTCTGATAAAAATTACCAATTCTTCAGAGAGGTGTATTTTGAGTTCGACATTTTTAGTTTTAGGGAAAACACCGCGGTACGGTGAAATAGGTGCCTTTACCTTATTTTAAATATCGTCATTGCACCTTCGTTTAACTAAAAATAGTTGACGATAATCGTAGAAGTAAAATCGCTTACGTGTAAAATTTCGTGCTACTACTGACGTACTAATAACTGTTCACAGTGCTTTCATACCCAATGAAAAGTCGTTAGGTACACTTTTGTCTTTTGTTTTTACATTTTTGTCAAGAAAAATCAGTCGGCTTCTTTAAATTTAGCCTGTATCCAACAGAATTTTATTAGTAACTAGCGACCCGCCTTGGCTTCGCACGAGTACAATGTAGATCAAACTATACATATCGTACGTACGTAGTATCTGACAGTGAAAACTTGGCTTCTCTGTTATGTAGGTACCATTATAATAATATAATTACTCGTAGACGGTTAAGTATTTGATCTCGGTTTCGGTGATCACTAACTGTGTAACTCCTGCGCACGACTTCGTCCGAGTGGAAGTCAAGTATACAATAAAACATAGTCTATGGCACTGTACAATGTAGATCAAACTATACATATAAACCATTGTCTTGAATCACTATCTACGGATAAAAAAGCATTAAAATCCGTTCAGAGTTTTAAAGATTTAAGGGTACAGACTACGAGAGCAACTTTGTTGTTTTATACTATGTAAAGATAATAAGCCCCTTAAAAACCTACCTTACGTCCAAGCTAAACGTTAAGCTACGTGGGGGGCGGACACGCGGACTGTACTACTGTACAATACTCTTCCGCGGCTAACAAGGCAAGGTAACATTTTACATAGAGAAGTAGTAAAATATATAAATAATATAATACACTAACGCCAACGAATAACACAATAATCAAAACATTTTGTAGACGTATTTTATTTAAATCGATTTCAGTAGTTACCGCGAATTTTCTTTTACGTCATCTTTTTTCAGTTAAAAGGCGCCATTCCGATTCTTGTTGACTGAATGACTGGTTTGCATGTCAAACTCGTAAACCCATGTCTCGCCATGCGTTTTATGAATGTGGGGTCGGAATTGATGCTTTCTAACACGTCTTCAGCAACGTTTACGCGATTGAGATTTTGCAGACTATTTAAATCTTTCGGTACTAGTCGAGCGGCAACGCATTTTATCCCAAAACAATCGTTTAAATCGGTACAAATTGATTCTTGCGATACAGACATTTCAGCAGCTATCTCTCCCAGATTTTAAAGACGAATTTTCACCATTTCCTTTATTATAGCGATGTTAGTTCAGTGAAAGACGTTGATGGCCGACCAGAACGAGGTAAATCTTACACCAGTATTGGCAACTCGATACCTTTACGCGTTTCCGCGTTCTAGAGTCATCCTATAAGGGTTCCGTTTTTTCCCTTTTGAGGTACGGAACCCTAAAAAAATGGTTCTGAGCTTTAAGGTTGAAGTAGTTTTTTTCATGATTAAATAAACAATAAATAAATATCGATCATCAACTTCGCCCAGTGCATTCATGCATATCTTAAGGAAATGTAATCTTTAAGAAAATCTAACAAAATCTTTGCCTGACGCCATTAATCATGCATTTATTTAAGGTCATGTAATCCTGAGTCAACTTAACCTAGCGCCATTATTCATGAAAAGGATAACCCTTCACAGTAGATAAGCCTCATGAGTTAAAACAATCACGTATAAATACAATAGCCTCTATGATATTTGTCAGTCCAAAACAATACATTTTTTAATATTTTCTTAGGCTGGTAGGAATATCAGTAATTATTGAACAACATACATTGATGCTTTCTGCCTAGCCTTTTCCCAACTATGTAGGTGTCGGCTCCCAGTCTAATTGGATGCAGCTGAATACCAGTGTTTTTCTACTAACTATTGAATTTTCCCATAAAACGAATTAATTAAATACCTAAATAGATCGTCTTTGATTTGCTATAATTGGTGAATGGAACCCATATTAATTAACTAATTAAATAATGATTATTTAAAGCAAGAAAGCTATTATTCAGGAATTATTATTTAAAATATGAAAATCATGTCTATGACTTTACCCCTCCACGGTAGATGGACTGGGGTATAAGCCACTACCTATAATAGATCGAATGTCGCGGTATTTTTAAAGCTTACTTTTATCTTAATTTATTCAGATAAAATCTCAAAAGAGAAAGGTTTTAAAAATGGAGTCCTTGCAGCATTGTGACCCAAACAATTACATACTCAATACAGAAATAATGAGAAAAACACTATTTTAAAGATTGTGTTGTTCACGTGTGGAACAGCAGAAATGTTTAAATCGTTAGTTTGGGCAGGCTACCGATTCGGTCTGTGTCGATTATTTTATTACTTCTACACATAAAGTGACCCGTTGGTGATACAACTACGGAAAGATCAACTATCATTTGAATAAGAGAACTTTACAGGAAGGTCTCTTATTTCGATAGAGAAAAATGTAAGAAAGATAAATTATCAATTGAGATAGAGATCTTGCATTAACAAGCGCTTGTAAATCACTTACAAACGGCGTTTTTCTTACACCTCGAAATATGCGTACGGTGTCTATTTAAGAACCCGTCGGAATATACTCAATAGTGAGTAAAAACAATAATGTTTCTGATAATAATTACAAATTCTTCAGAAAGGTGTAGTAAATGCTTTTATTTTTTATGTTTATCTTTGGAAATTTTGAGTTAAATAGGTGCCTTTATCTTATATTAGGTCGATAAATGATAGGTAAATAGGGTAGGTAGATAAAATAGGTCGGTAGATAAATGCTGTTAACAGTTATTTTTCATTTCAAAATGAAAAGCAAGCGGGCTTTCACCCAAGAACTTTTATTGTATAGACGAACTTAGTGTCTGACAGTGAAAACTTGTCTTCTCTGTTATGTAGGTACCTTTATAATAATAGAATTACTCGTAGACGGTAAAGTATTTGATCTCTGTTTGGGTGACCACTAACTGTGTAACTCCGGCGCACGACTTCGTCCGAGTGGAAGTCAAGTATACTATAAAACATAGTCTATGGTACTCAGAAATAGTGTAGCTATTAAGTATGTTACTGTTTGAGTCGCAATGCTGGAAGGATTACATTTTAAAAACCTTTAACTTTTGCGTGTTAATCTGAATAAATTAGGATGAAGGAAAGTTTTAAAAATGCCACAGCATTTGTTGCCTTATGTTAGTGCTGGTTGCTTATTCCCCTATCCACTCATCGCGGAAGAGCAGTTTCTTAGACATTTGATTATTTATTTTATAGCAGTTTTTGCCTTGGATTTGACAATTCAAATTGTCAATTAACATTCAAATCTATTTCCGATGTAAACGTCGACTTTGGCTCGTCGTATGCGTCCCAAAGGTTGACTCCGAGTATGTCAAACACAATTAAATAATACACACTACGAACTACACTTACAAAACACAACAACTTACAAAAATTTGCGAGCGAGTGACTCACCATCAAAAGACAGAATGGAAGGAGCGGCCAATCGACCTCCATCGCCTTTGGCAGAAACCAATCACTAGGCTCAAAACAGTTTTCCAAATATTATTTCAGTTTTACCCCGCTCAACTTAAATATAAGTACATAAACTACACTGCGCCTGAAAATCAAAAAGTTAAAGCGAGAAAAGGATAACCCTTCACAGTAGATAAGCCTCATGAGTTAAAACAATCACGTATAAATACAATAGCCTCTATGATATTTGTCAGTCCAAAACAATACATTTTTTAATATTTTCTTAGGCTGGTAGGAATATCACTAATTATTGATCATTGATGCTTTCTGCCTAGCCTTTTCCCAACTATGTAGGTGTCGGCTCCCAGTCTAATTGGATGCAGCTGAATACCAGTGTTTTACATGGAGTGACTGCCCATCTGACCTCTACAACCCAGTTATTGGATAACACGATACTCCTTGGTAAGACTGGTTGTAAGACTTTCTATCTTTTGACTACCCCTAACGACTGCCAAAGATCTACGAATGACAGCTGGGACCAAAGGCTTTTACGTGGTTTCCAAGACACGGACGAAACAAATAAAAAATTAATACAAAATAAAAGAAACAAACAGAAATATCTCCAAAAATATAATACAATATTTACTAAATATTACACCAAAATGTGTGAACTATTGAATTTTCCCATTAAACGAATTAATAAAATACCTAAATAGATCATCTTTGATTTGCTATAATTGGTGAATGGAACCCATATAAATTAACTAATTAAATTATGATTATTTAAAGCAAGAAAGCTATTATTCAGGAATTATTATTTAAAATATAATAATAATAATATCATGTCTATGACTTTACCCCTCCACGGTAGATGGACTGGGGTATAAGCCACTACCTATAATACATCGAATGTCGCGGTATTTTTAAAGCTTACTTTCATCTTAATTTATTCAGATAAAATCTCAAAAGAGAAAGGTTTTAAAAATGGAGTCCTTGCAGCATTGCGACCCAAACAATTACATACTCAATACAGAAATAATGAGAAAAACACTATTTTAAAGATTGTGTTGTACACGTGTGGAACAGCAGAAATGTTTAAATCGTTAGTTTGGGCAGGCTACCGATTCGGTCTGTGTCGATTATTTTATTACTTCTACACATAAAGTAACCAGTTGGTGATACAACTACGGAAAGATCAACTATCATTTGAATAAGAGAACTTTACAGAAAGGTCTCTTATTTCGATAGAGAAAAATGTAAGAAAGATAAATTATCAATTGAGATAGAGATCTTGCATTAACAAGCGCTTGTAAATCACTTACAAACGGCGTTTTTCTTACACCTCGAAATATGCGTACGGTGTCTATTTAAGAACCCGTCGGAATATACTCAATAGTGAGTAAAAACAATAATGCTTCTGATAATAATTACAAATTCTTCAGAAAGGTGTAGTAAATGCTTTTATTTTTTATGTTTATCTTTGGAAATTTTGAGTTAAATAGGTGCCTTTATCTTATATTAGGTCGATAAATGATAGGTAAATAGGGTAGGTAGATAAAATAGGTCGGTAGATAAATGCTGTTAACAGTTATTTTTCATTTCAAAATGAAAAGCAAGCGGGCTTTCACCCAAAAACTTTTATTGTATAGACGTACTTAGTGTCTGACAGTGAAAACTTGTCTCCTCTGTTATGTAGGTACCTTTATAATAATAGAATTACTCGTAGACGGTAAAGTATTTGATCTCGGTTTCGGTGACCACTAACTGTGTAACTCCGGCGCACGAATTCGTCCGAGTGGAAGTCAAGTATACTATAAAACATAGTCTATGGTACTCAGAAATAGTGTAGCTATTAAGTATGTTACTGTTTGAGTCGCAATGCTGGAAGGATTACATTTTAAAAACCTTTAACTTTTGCGTGTTAATCTGAATAAATTAGGATGAAGGAAAGTTTTAAAAATGCCACAGCATTTGTTGCCTTATGTTAGTGCTGGTTGCTTATTCCCCTCTCCACTCATCGCGGAAGAGCAGTTTCTTAGACATTTGATTATTTATTTTATAGCAGTTTTTGTCTTGGATTTGACAATTCAAATTGTCAATTAACATTCAAATCTATTTCCGATGTAAACGTCGACTTTGGCTCGTCGTATGCGTCCCAAAGGTTGACTCCGAGTTATGTCAAACACAATTAAATAATACACACTACGAACTACACTTACAAAACACAACAACTTACAAAAATTTGCGAGCGAGTGACTCACCATCAAAAGACAGAATGGAAGGAGCGGCCCAATCGACCTCCATCGCCTTTGGCAGAAACCAATCACTAGGCTCAAAACAGTTTTCCAAATATTATTTCAGTTTTACCCCGCTCAACTTAAATATAAGTACATAAACTACACTGCGCCTGAAAATCAAAAAGTTAAAGCGAGAAAAGGATAACCCTTCACAGTAGATAAGCCTTATGAGTTAAAACAATCACAAATAAAAATACAATAGCCTCTATGATATTTGTCAGTCCAAAACAATACATTTTTTAATATTTTCTTAGGCTGGTAGGAATATCACTAATTATTGAACAACATACATTGATGCTTTCTGCCTAGCCTTTTCCCAACTATGTAGGTGTCGGCTCCCAGTCTAATTGGATGCAGCTGAATACCAGTGTTTTACATGGAGTGACTGCCCATCTGACCTCTACAACCCAGTTATTGGATAACACGATACTCCTTGGTAAGACTGGTTGTTAGACTTTCTATCTTTTGACTACCCCTAACGACTGCCAAAGATCTACGAATGACAGCCGGGACCAACGGCTTTTACGTGGCTTCCAAGACACGGACGAAACAAATAAAAAATTAATACAAAATAAAAGAAACAAACAGAAATATCTCCAATAATATAGTACAATATTTACTAAATATTACATCAAAATGTGTGAACTATTACATTTTCCCATAAAACGAATTAATAAAATATCTAAATAGATCATCTTTGATTTGCTATAATTGGTGAATGGAACCTATATTAATTAACTAATTAAATTATGATTATTTAAAGCAAGAAAGCTATTATTCAGGAATTATTATTTAAAATATAATAATAATAATATCATGTCTATGACTTTACCCCTCCACGGTAGATGGACTGGGGTATAAGCCACTACCTATAATACATCGAATGTCGCGGTATTTTTAAAGCTTACTTTCATCTTAATTTATTCAGATAAAATCTCAAAAGAGAAAGGTTTTAAAAATGGAGTCCTTGCAGCATTGCGACCCAAACAATTACATACTCAATACAGAAATAATGAGAAAAACACTATTTTAAAGATTGTGTTGTTCACGTGTGGACCAGCAGAAATGTTTATATCGTTAGTTTGGGCAGGCTACCGATTCGGTCTGTGTCGATTATTTTATTACTTCTACACATAAAGTGACCCGTTGGTGATACAACTACGGAAAGAAGAACTATCATTTGAATAAGAGAACTTTACAGAAAGGTCTCTTATTTCGATAGAGAAAAATGTAAGAAAGATAAATTATCAATTGAGATAGAGATCTTGCATTAACAAGCGCTTGTAAATCACTTACAAACGGCGTTTTTCTTACACCTTGAAATATGCGTACGGTGTCTATTTAAGAACCCATCGGAATATACTCAATAGTGAGTAAAAACAATAATGCTTCTGATAATAATTACAAATTCTTCAGAAAGGTGTAGTAAATGCTTTTATTTTGTATGTTTATCTTTCGAAATTTTGAGTTAAATAGGTGCCTTTATCTTATATTAGGTCGATAAATGATAGGTAAATAGGGTAGGTAGATAAAATAGGTCGGTAGATAAATGCTGTTAACAGTTATTTTTCATTTCAAAATGAAAAGCAAGCGGGCTTTCTCCCAAAAACTTTTATTGTATAGACGTACTTAGTGTCTGACAGTGAAAACTTGGTTTCTCTGTTATGTAGGTAACTTTATAATAATAGAATTACTCGTAGACGGTAAAGTATTTGATCTCGGTTTCGGTGACCACCAACTGTGTAACTCCTGCGCACGACTTCGTCCGAGTGGAAGTCAAGTATACTATAAAACATAGTCTATGGCACTCAGAAATAGTGTAGCTTTCTATTAGCGAAAGAATTATTTAAATCTGATGAGGAGTTTCGGATATTATCTCCTACTTTTAAACTTACAAACTTAACCCCTCAACATTAATATGTTTAATGTCCCGTGTGGTGCCGGCAAAGAATAGCACCACCCCGTCTCTTCCCGTGGGTGTCGTAAAAGGCGACTAAGGGACTGACAAGAAAATTCTCTTGTGGAAGAATTATCTTGTGTATACAACCTTAGTTTTTGAATACAATAAACTTTAAAAGGGATCATTGTACTTATGAAAATGAACAACTGTTATAAAGGGACCAACTTTGAATTCCTGAATTATAATCAACCGCTTCATAGATTTATGTTCGCGTATGTCGACAAAATGTATGTCTCAGGTGATATATTTTGGCAAATTTAGGTTTCGTCCTGTAGTCGTTCATAATGATGAGTGCAATGACCACTTTTCAGGTTTATGGTAAACAAAAACTAAGCTTGTATAAGTGGTGTAAAACAACCCCTCACAAAGATAGGACTCTCATAGCATTGTTCCCGTCTTTGTGAACCACAACGCAGGATGCTCTTACTCAATTGGTAATTTATGTTTCCGTGGTTATATCACCAATAGGGTGACTTCGTGTGTATAAGTTGTAACATACTCGGTTCAGTTCGCATCAGTAACCTGCCCGAACTCATGATTCTTACATTGCTGCTCTTGCGCACGTGCACGTCACATTTTTTGAACTAGTGACATTTTCATTGTTTATGTATTAAGTATGTTATTGTTTGGGTCGCAATGCTGGTAGGATTACATTTTTATAACCTTTAACTTTTGCGTGTTTATCTGAATAAATCGGGGTGAAAGAAAGTTTTAAAAATACCACAGCATTTGTTGCCATTTGTTAATGCTGGTTGCTTATCTTCTGTCTACTGATCGCGGAAGAGCAATTTCATAGACACTTGATTTTTTTTAATATACTTTTGTTTTTTAAAGAGCTTTTGCCTTGAATTGGCTCAAATTATCAATTAAAATTATAATCCTTTTCCGACGTATACTTAACCGTAACTCGTATGTCTCCCAAAGGTTCGGATCCTCATAGTCCCGAGATGTGTCAAAGATGATTAAATAATAATAAAATGGTCATAAACTGACATAGAACAAGTAGAAAGAACAACACTTACAAAACACAGCTACCTATACGTTGAACCTGCAATGAATACTAACTAATGAATGATCTAATTAATTAACAACAAACATTAATGCTTAATTTAAATATGTATGAACTTTTGAATTATCCCATGTAACGAATTAATAAAATACCTACATCACACAGATATAATAATTAGCTAATTAAATTATTATTAATATTTGAAGCAAGAAAACTATTACTCAAAAATTGTCATATAAAAGAAAAAATCAAGTCTTCGACTTTGCTCTTCCGCGGTAGATGGACGGGGGTAAAAGCCACTAGCTATATAACATAATGACACCAAATGTCGCGGTATCTTTAAAGCTTACTTTGATCCTCATTTATTCAGATGAACTCTCAAAAGTAAAAAGTTTTAAAAATGAAATCCTTGCAGCATTGCGACCCAAACCATTATATACTTAATACAGAAATAATGAGGAAAACACTATTTTAAAGATTGTGTTGTTCACGTGTGGAACAGCAGAAATGTTTAAATCGTTAGTTTGGGCAGGCTACCGATTCGGTCTGTGTCGATTATTTTATTACTTCTACACATAAAGTGACCCGTTGGTGATACAACTACGGAAAGAAAAACTATCATTTGAATAAGAGAACTTTACGGAAAGGTCTCTTAAAATAGAAAATGATAGAAAGAAGTGATAGAAATAAGAAAGATAAATTATATTATCCATTGAGTTATAGATCTTGCAGTAAACAAGAGCTTGTAAATCACTTACAAACGCCGTTTTTCTTACACCTCAGAATACTCGTACGGTGACAATTTAAGAACCCCTCGTAATGAGTATATACTAGTGAGTATAAAATAATAATGCTTCTGATAAAAATTACCAATTCTTCAAAGAGGTGTATTTTGAGTTCGACATTTTTAGTTTTAGGGAAAACACCGCGGTACGGTGAAAATAGGTGCCTTTACCTTATTTTAAATACCGTCATTGCACCTACGTTTAACTAAAAATAGTTGACGATAATCGTAGAAGTAAAATCGCTTACGTGTAAAATTTCGTGCTACTACTGACGTACTAATAACTGTTCACAGTGCTTTCATACTTAATGAAAAGTCGTTAGGTACACTTTTGTCTTTCGTTTTTTCATTTTTGTCAAGAAAGATCAGTCGGCTTCTTTAAATTTAGCCTGTATCCAACAGAATTTTATTAGTAACTAGCGACCCGCCTTGGCTTCGCACGAGTACAATGTAGATCAAACTATACATATCGTACGTACGTAGTATCTGACAGTGAAAACTTGGCTTCTCTGTTATGTAGGTACCATTATAATAATATAATTACTCGTAGACGGTAAAGTACTTGATCTCGGTTTCGGTGACCACTAATTGTGTAACTCCTGCGCACGACTTCGTCCGAGTGGAAGTCAAGTATACAATAAAACATAGTCTATGGCACTGTACAATGTAGATCAAACTATACATATAAACCTTTGTCTTGAATCACTATCTACGGATATAAAAGCATTAAAATCCGTTCAGAGTTTTAAAGATTTAAGGGTACAGACTACGAGAGCAACTTTGTTGTTTTATACTATGTAAAGATAATAAGCCCCTTAAAAACCTACCTTACGTCCAAGCTAAACGTTAAGCTACGTGGGGGGCGGACACGCGGACTGTACTACTGTACAATACTCTTCCGCGGCTAACAAGGCAAGGTAACATTTTACATAGAGAAGTAGTAAAATATATAAATAATACTAGCTGACCCGACAGACGTCGTCCTGTCCCTATCTACCTACTTACCTACCCTACACCTACCCTACACCTACCCTACACCTACCCTACACCTACCCTACACCTACCCTACACCTACCCTACACCTACCCTACACCTACCCTACACCTACCCTACACCTACCCTACACCTACCCTACACCTACCCTACACCTACCCTACACCTACCCTACACCTACCCTACACCTACCCTACACCTACCCTACACCTACCCTACACCTACCCTACACCTACCCTACACCTACCCTACACCTACCCTACACCTACCCTACACCTACCCTACACCTACCCTACACCTACCCTACACCTACCCTACACCTACCCTACACCTACCCTACACCTACCCTACACCTACCCTACACCTACCCTACACCTACCCTACACCTACCCTACACCTACCCTACACCTACCCTACACCTACCCTACACCTACCCTACACCTACCCTACACCTACCCTACACCTACCCTACACCTACCCTACACCTACCCTACACCTACCCTACACCTACCCTACACCTACCCTACACCTACCCTACACCTACCCTACACCTACCCTACACCTACCCTACACCTACCCTACACCTACCCTACACCTACCCTACACCTACCCTACACCTACCCTACACCTACCCTACACCTACCCTACACCTACCCTACACCTACCCTACACCTACCCTACACCTACCCTACACCTACCCTACACCTACCCTACACCTACCCTACACCTACCCTACACCTACCCTACACCTACCCTACACCTACCCTACACCTACCCTACACCTACCCTACACCTACCCTACACCTACCCTACACCTACCCTACACCTACCCTACACCTACCCTACACCTACCCTACACCTACCCTACACCTACCCTACACCTACCCTACACCTACCCTACACCTACCCTACACCTACCCTACACCTACCCTACACCTACCCTACACCTACCCTACACCTACCCTACACCTACCCTACACCTACCCTACACCTACCCTACACCTACCCTACACCTACCCTACACCTACCCTACACCTACCCTACACCTACCCTACACCTACCCTACACCTACCCTACACCTACCCTACACCTACCCTACACCTACCCTACACCTACCCTACACCTACCCTACACCTACCCTACACCTACCCTACACCTACCCTACACCTACCCTACACCTACCCTACACCTACCCTACACCTACCCTACACCTACCCTACACCTACCCTACACCTACCCTACACCTACCCTACACCTACCCTACACCTACCCTACACCTACCCTACACCTACCCTACACCTACCCTACACCTACCCTACACCTACCCTACACCTACCCTACACCTACCCTACACCTACCCTACACCTACCCTACACCTACCCTACACCTACCCTACACCTACCCTACACCTACCCTACACCTACCCTACACCTACCCTACACCTACCCTACACCTACCCTACACCTACCCTACACCTACCCTACACCTACCCTACACCTACCCTACACCTACCCTACACCTACCCTACACCTACCCTACACCTACCCTACACCTACCCTACACCTACCCTACACCTACCCTACACCTACCCTACACCTACCCTACACCTACCCTACACCTACCCTACACCTACCCTACACCTACCCTACACCTACCCTACACCTACCCTACACCTACCCTACACCTACCCTACACCTACCCTACACCTACCCTACACCTACCCTACACCTACCCTACACCTACCCTACACCTACCCTACACCTACCCTACACCTACCCTACACCTACCCTACACCTACCCTACACCTACCCTACACCTACCCTACACCTACCCTACACCTACCCTACACCTACCCTACACCTACCCTACACCTACCCTACACCTACCCTACACCTACCCTACACCTACCCTACACCTACCCTACACCTACCCTACACCTACCCTACACCTACCCTACACCTACCCTACACCTACCCTACACCTACCCTACACCTACCCTACACCTACCCTACACCTACCCTACACCTACCCTACACCTACCCTACACCTACCCTACACCTACCCTACACCTACCCTACACCTACCCTACACCTACCCTACACCTACCCTACACCTACCCTACACCTACCCTACACCTACCCTACACCTACCCTACACCTACCCTACACCTACCCTACACCTACCCTACACCTACCCTACACCTACCCTACACCTACCCTACACCTACCCTACACCTACCCTACACCTACCCTACACCTACCCTACACCTACCCTACACCTACCCTACACCTACCCTACACCTACCCTACACCTACCCTACACCTACCCTACACCTACCCTACACCTACCCTACACCTACCCTACACCTACCCTACACCTACCCTACACCTACCCTACACCTACCCTACACCTACCCTACACCTACCCTACACCTACCCTACACCTACCCTACACCTACCCTACACCTACCCTACACCTACCCTACACCTACCCTACACCTACCCTACACCTACCCTACACCTACCCTACACCTACCCTACACCTACCCTATCTTTCGAGTTGGATCAAACTGCACACGGTGTACAAATTTCATTAAAATCGGTTCAATAGTTTAGGAGTCCATCGCGGACAAACATCGTGACAGGAGATTTATATATATTAAGATAATACACTAACGCCAACGAATAACCCAATAATCAAAACATTTTGTAGACGTATTTTATTTAAATCGATTTCAGTAGTTACCGCGAATTTTCTTTTACGTCATCTTTTTTCAGTTAAAAGGCGCCATTCCGATTCTTGTTGACTGAATGACTGGTTTGCATGTCAAACTCGTAAACCCATGTCTCGCCATGCGTTTTATGAATGTGGGGTCGGAATTGATGCTTTCTAACACGTCTTCAGCAACGTTTACGCGATTGAGATTTTGCAGACTATTTAAATCTTTCGGTACTAGTCGAGCGGCAACGCATTTTATCCCAAAACAATCGTTTAAATCGGTACAAATTGATTCTTGCGATACAGACATTTCAGCAGCTATCTCTCCCAGATTATAAAGACGAATTTTCACCATTTCCTTTATTATAGCGATGTTAGTTCAGTGAAAGACGTTGATGGCCGACCAGAACGAGGTAAATCTTACACCAGTATTGGCAACTCGATACCTTTACGCGTTTCCGCGTTCTAGAGTCATCCTATAAGGGTTCCGTTTTTTCCCTTTTGAGGTACGGAACCCTAAAAAAATGGTTCTGAGCTTTAAGGTTGAAGTAGCTTTTTTCATGATTAAATAAACAATAAATAAATATCGATCATCAACTTCGCCCAGTGCATTCATGCATATCTTAAGGAAATGTAATCTTTAAGAAAATCTAACAAAATCTTTGCCTGACGCCATTAATCATGCATTTATTTAAGGTCATGTAATCCTGAGTCAACTTAACCTAGCGCCATTATTCTTGAAAAGGATAACCCTTCACAGTAGATAAGCCTCATGAGTTAAAACAATCACATATAAATACAATACCCTCTATGATATTTGTCAGTCCAAAACAATACATTTTTTAATATATTTCTTAGGCTGGTAGGAATATCATTAATTATTGAACAACATACATTGATGCTTTCTGCCTAGCCTTTTCCCAACTATGTAGGTGTCGGCTCCCAGTCTAATTGGATGCAGCTGAATACCAGTGTTTTACATGGAGTGACTGCCCATCTGACCTTTACAACCCAGTTATTGGATAACACGATACTCCTTGGTAAGACTGGTTGTAAGACTTTCTATCTTTTGACTACCCCTAACGACTGCCAAAGATCTACGAATAACAGCCGGGACCAACGGCTTTTACGTGGTTTCCAAGACACGGACGAAACAAATAAAAACATTAATACAAAATAAAACAAACAAACAGAAATATCTCCAAAAATATGATACAATATTTACTGAATATTACACCAAAATGTGTGAACTATCGAATTTTCCCATAAAACGAATTAATTAAATACCTAAATAGATCGTCTTTGATTTGCTATAATTGGTGAATGGAACCCATATTAATTAACTAATTAAATAATGATTATTTAAAGCAAGAAAGCTATTATTCAGGAATTATTATTTAAAATATGAAAATCATGTCTATGACTTTACCCCTCCACGGTAGATGGACTGGGATATAAGCCACTACCTATAATACATCGAATGTCGCGGTATTTTTAAAGCTTACTTTTGTCTTAATTTATTCAGATAAAATCTCAAAAGAGAAAGGTTTTAAAAATGGAGTCCTTGAAGCATTGCGACCCAAACAATTACATACTCAATACAGAAATAATGAGAAAAACACTATTTTAAAGATTGTGTTGTTCACGTGTTTAAATCGTTAGTTTGGGCAGGCTACCGATTCGGTCTGTGTCGATTATTTTATTACTTCTACACATAAAGTGACCCGTTGGTGATACAACTACGGAAATATCAACTATCATTTGAATAAGAGAACTTTACAGGAAGGTCTCTTATTTCGATTGTGAAAAATGTAAGAAAGATAAATTATCAATTGAGATAGAGATCTTGCATTAACAAGCGCTTGTAAATCACTTACAAACGGCGTTTTTCTTACACCTCGAAATATGCGTACAGTGTCTATTTAAGAACTCGTCGGAATATACTCAATAGTGAGTAAAAACAAGAATGCTTCTGATAATAATTACCAATTCTTCAGAAAGGTGTAGTAAATGCTTTTATTTTTTATGTTTATCTTTCGAAATGTTGAGTTAAATAGGTGCCTTTATCTTATATTAGGTCGATAAATGATAGGCAAATAGGGTAGGTAGATAAAATAGGTCGGTAGATGAATGCTGTTAACAATTATTTTTCAATTCAAAATGAAAAGCAAGCGGGCTTTCACCCAAAAACTTTTATTGTATAGACGTACTTAGTGTCTGACAGTGAAAACTTGGCTTCTCTGTTATGTTGGTACCTTTATAATAATAGAATTACTCATAGACGGTAAAGTATTTGATCTCGGTTTCGGTGACCACCAACTGTGTAACTCCTGCGCACGACTTCGTCCGAGTGGAAGTCAAGTATACTATAAAACATAGTCTATGGCACTCAGAAATAGTGTAGCTTTCTATTATCGAAGGAATTATTGAAATCTGATGAGGAGTTTCGGATATTATCTCCTACTTTTAAACTTACAAATTTAACCTCTCAACATTAATATGTATTATGCCCCGTGTGGTGCCGGCAAAGAATAGCACCACCCCGTCTCTTCCCGTGGGTGTCGTAAAAGGCGACTAAGGGACTGACAAGAAAATTCTCTTGTGGAAGAATTATCTTGTGTATACAACCTTAGTTTTTGAATACAATAAACTTTAAAGGGGATCATTGTACTTATGAAAATGAACAACTTTTATAAAGGGACCAACTTTGAATTCCTGAATTATAATCAACCGCTCCATAGATTTATGTTCGCGTATGTCGACAAAATGTATGTCTCAGCTGATATATTTTGGCAAATTTAGGTTTCGTCCTGTAGTCGTTCATAATGATGAGTACAATGACCACTTTTCAGGTTTATGGTAAACAAAAACTAAGCTTGTATAAGGGGTGTAAAACAACCCCTCACAAAGATAGGACTCTCATAGCATTGTTCCCGTCTTTGTGAACCACAACGCAGGATGCTCTTACTCAATTGGTAATTTATGTTTCCGTGGTTATATCACCAATAGGGTGACTTCGTGTGTATAAGTTGTAACATACGCGGTTCAGCTCGCATCAGTAACCTGCCCGAACTCATGATTCTTACATTTCTGCTCTTGCGCACGTGCACGTCACAATTTTTGAACTAGTGACATTTTCATTCTTTTTATATTAAGTATGTTATTGTTTGGGTCGCAATGCTGGTAGGATTACATTTTGAAAACCTTTAACTTTTGCGTGTTTATCTGAATAAATCGGGGTGAAAGAAAGTTTTAAAAATACCACAGCATTTGTTGCCATTTGTTAATGCTGGTTGCTTATCCTCTGTCTACTGATCGCGGAAGAGCAATTTCATAGACACTTGATTTTTTTTAATATACTGTTGTTTTATATGCCTTCAATTGGCTCAAATTATCAATTAAAATTATAATCTTTTTCCGACGTATACTTAACCGTAACTCATATGTCTCCCAAAGGTTCGGATCCTCATAGTCCCGAGATGTGTCAAAGACGATTAAATAATAATAAAATGGTCATAAACTGACATAGAACAAGTAGAAAGAACAACACTTACAAAACACAGCAACCTATACGTTGAACCTGCAATGAATACTAACTAATGAATGACGACACGGTTGGCGCAGTGGCTGAGCGATCGACTGCTGCGCAGCGTGTTGCGGGTTCGATTCCCGCCCCGGGTAAACAAGTCTTCGACTTTGCTCTTCCGTGGTACATGGATGTGGGGGGGAGGGGGGGTAAAAGCCACTAGCTATATAACATAATGACACCAAATGTCGCGGTATCTTTAAAGCTTACTTTGATCCTCATTTATTCAGATGAACTCTCAAAAGTAAAAAGTTTTAAAAATGAAATCCTTGCAGCATTGCGACCCAAACCATTATATACTTAATACAGAAATAATGAGAAAAACACTATTTTAAAGATTGTGTTGTTCACGTGTGGAACAGCAGAAATGTTTAAATCGTTAGTTTGGGCAGGCTACCGATTCGGTCTGTGTCGAGTATTTTATTACTTCTACACATAAAGTGACCCGTTGGTGATACAACTACGGAAAGAAGAACTATCATTTGAATAAGAGAACTTTACGGAAAGGTCTCTTAAAATAGAAAATGATAGAAAGAAGTGATAGAAATAAGAAAGATAAATTATATTATCAATTGAGTTATAGATCTTGCAGTAAACAAGAGCTAGTAAATCACTTACAAACAGCGTTTTTTTTACACCTCGGAATACTTGTACGGTGACAATTTAAGAACCCCTCGTAATGAGTATATAGTAGTGAGTATAAAATAATAATGCTTCTGATAAAAATTACCAATTCTTCAGAGAGGTGTATTTTGAGTTCGACATTTTTAGTTTTAGGGAAAACACCGCGGTACGGTGAAATAGGTGCCTTTACCTTATTTTAAATATCGTCATTGCACCTTCGTTTAACTAAAAATAGTTGACGATAATCGTAGAAGTAAAATCGCTTACGTGTAAAATTTCGTGCTACTACTGACGTACTAATAACTGTTCACAGTGCTTTCATACCCAATGAAAAGTCGTTAGGTACACTTTTGTCTTTTGTTTTTTCATTTTTGTCAAGAAAGATCAGTCGGCTTCTTTAAATTTGGCCTGTATCCAACAGAATTTTATTAGTAACTAGCGACCCGCCTTGGCTTCGCACGAGTACAATGTAGATCAAACTATACATATCGTACGTACGTAGTATCTGACAGTGAAAACTTGGCTTCTCTGTTATGTAGGTACCATTATAATAATATAATTACTCGTAGACGGTTAAGTATTTGATCTCGGTTTCGGTGATCACTAACTGTGTAACTCCTGCGCACGACTTCGTCCGAGTGGAAGTCAAGTATACAATAAAACATAGTCTATGGCACTGTACAATGTAGATCAAACTATACATATAAACCTTTGTCTTGAATCACTATCTACGGATAAAAAAGCATTAAAATCCGTTCAGAGTTTTAAAGATTTAAGGGTACAGACTACGAGAGCAACTTTGTTATTTTGTACTGTGTAAAGATAATAAGCCCCTTAAAAACCTACCTTACGTCCAAGCTAAACGTTAAGCTACGTGGGGGGCGGACACGCGGACTGTACTACTGTACAATACTCTTCCGCGGCTAACAAGGCAAGGTAACATTTTACATAGAGAAGTAGTAAAATATATAAATAATATAATACACTAACGCCAACGAATAACCCAATAATCAAAACATTTTGTAGACGTATTTTATTTAAATCGATTTCAGTAGTTACCGCGAATTTTCTTTTACGTCATCTTTTTTCAGTTAAAAGGCGCCATTCCGATTCTTGTTGACTGAATGACTGGTTTGCATGTCAAACTCGTAAACCCATGTCTCGCCATGCGTTTTATGAATGTGGGGTCGGAATTGATGCTTTCTAACACGTCTTCAGCAACGTTTACGCGATTGAGATTTTGCAGACTATTTAAATCTTTCGGTACTAGTCGAGCGGCAACGCATTTTATCCCAAAACAATCGTTTAAATCGGTACAAATTGATTCTTGCGTTAAAGACATTTCAGCAGCTATCTCTCCCAGATTATAAAGACGAATTTTCACCATTTCCTTTATTATAGCGATGTTAGTTCAGTGAAAGACGTTGATGGCCGACCAGAACGAGGTAAATCTTACACCAGTATTGGCAACTCGATACCTTTACGCGTTTCCGCGTTCTAGAGTCATCCTATAAGGATTCCGTTTTTTCCCTTTTGAGGTACGGAACCCTAAAAAAATGGTTCTGAGCTTTAAGGTTGAAGTAGTTTTTTTCATGATTAAATAAACAATAAATAAATATCGATCATCAACTTCGCCCAGTGCATTCATGCATATCTTAAGGAAATGTAATCTTTAAGAAAATCTAACAAAATCTTTGCCTGACGCCATTAATCATGCATTTATTTAAGGTCATGTAATCCTGAGTCAACTTAACCTAGCGCCATTATTCATGAAAAGGATAACCCTTCACAGTAGATAAGCCTCATGAGTTAAAACAATCACGTATAAATACAATAGCCTCTATGATATTTGTCAGTCAACAATACATTTTTTAATATTTTCTTAGGCTGGTAGGAATATCACTAATTATTGAACAACATACATTGATGCTTTCTGCCTAGCCTTTTCCCAACTATGTAGGTGTCGGCTCCCAGTCTAATTGGATGCAGCTGAATACCAGTGTTTTTCTACTAACTATTGAATTTTCCCATAAAACGAATTAATTAAATACCTAAATAGATCGTCTTTGATTTGCTATAATTGGTGAATGGAACCCATATTAATTAACTAATTAAATAATGATTATTTAAAGCAAGAAAGCTATTATTCAGGAATTATTATTTAAAATATGAAAATCATGTCTATGACTTTACCCCTCCACGGTAGATGGACTGGGGTATAAGCCCACTACCTATAATAAATCGAATGTCGCGGTATTTTTAAAGCTTACTTTTATCTTAATTTATTCAGATAAAATCTCAAAAGAGAAAGGTTTTAAAAATGGAGTCCTTGAAGCATTGCGACCCAAACAATTACATACTCAATACAGAAATAATGAGAAAAACACTATTTTAAAGATTGTGTTGTTCACGTGTTTAAATCGTTAGTTTGGGCAGGCTACCGATTCGGTCTGTGTCGATTATTTTATTACTTCTACACATAAAGTGACCCGTTGGTGATACAACTACGGAAAGATCAACTATCATTTGAATAAGAGAACTTTACAGGAAGGTCTCTTATTTCGATTGGGAAAAATGTTACAAAGATAAATTATCAATTGAGATAGAGATCTTGCATTAACAAGCGCTTGTAAATCACTTACAAACGGCGTTTTTCTT
Organism: Charanyca ferruginea; assembly: GCA_947361185.1. Taxonomy (NCBI): domain Eukaryota; kingdom Metazoa; phylum Arthropoda; class Insecta; order Lepidoptera; family Noctuidae; genus Charanyca; species Charanyca ferruginea. Next base: position 20,433,706 of record OX376070.1, on the reverse strand, counting down.
ACACCTCGAAATATGCGTACGGTGTCTATTTAAGAACTCGTCGGAATATATTCAATAGTGGGTAAAAACAAGAATGCTTCTGATAATAATTACCAATTCTTCAGAAAGGTGTAGTAAATGCTTTTATTTTTTATGTTTATCTTTCGAAATGTTGAGTTAAATAGGTGCCTTTATCTTATATTAGGTCGATAAATGATAGGCAAATAGGGTAGGTAGATAAAATAGGTCGGTAGATGAATGCTGTTAACAGTTATTTTTCATTTCAAAATGAAAAGCAAGCGGGCTTTCACCCAAAAACTTTTATTGTATAGACGTACTTAGTGTCTGACAGTGAAAACTTGGCTTCTCTGTTATGTTGGTACCTTTATAATAATAGAATTACTCGTAGACGGTAAAGTATTTGATCTCGGTTTCGGTGACCACCAACTGTGTAACTCCTGCGCACGACTTCGTCCGAGTGGAAGTCAAGTATACTATAAAACATAGTCTATGGCACTCAGAAATAGTGTAGCTTTCTATTAGCGAAAGAATTATTGAAATCTGATGAGGAGTTTCGGATATTATCTCCTACTTTTAAACTTACAAAGGAGATTGTTCTGCACCCATACATCTTTTGCCCCAGATCCAACAGCGAAGGAAATTTATTTTGCGTGTTCTAAATTACAAGTATATGCCCATGAAAACAAAGTTTTACGACGAACAACTTGTAGAAAGCATTTATTTAAAAAGAAAATAAAGATTTTGAGATTATATTTAGTAAGAATTAATGCCTTCAATACTTAGAAATATGCTAGTAAATGCCTGTCACTAATGTTATTTCTATTGCATTTCTATGTCATGTGACTAGTTAAGCTAAGAGATTCAGTAAAACGTTTGACTAGGTACTTATGTACTTACCTGTCTTGTATAAGTAGTGTAAATGAACGAATGATCTGATTAGTCGAATTATCTGCAACTACTAATTTACAAATTCGACTTGAATATTAGTAGGTTACTAATTTTCATAATCTAAACAACTTACTTCGTGCTATTAACTAATATTTCTATTAAACCTAAATAGAGAATATCAAATTATTTTATCATTACACACAAAGTGACAAAGTCAACTCTAATATGTATTATGTCTCAACATTAATATGTATTATGCCCCGTGTGGTGCCGGCAAAGAATAGCACCACCCCGTCTCTTCCCGTGGGTGTCGTAAAAGGCGACTAAGGGACTGACAAGAAAATTCTCTTGTGGAAGAATTATCTTGTGTATACAACCTTAGTTTTTGAATACAATAAACTTTAAAGGGGATCATTGTACTTATGAAAATGAACAACTTTTATAAAGGGACCAACTTTGAATTCCTGAATTATAATCAACCGCTCCATAGATTTATGTTCGCGTATGTCGACAAAATGTATGTCTCAGCTGATATATTTTGGCAAATTTAGGTTTCGTCCTGTAGTCGTTCATAATGATGAGTACAATTACCACTTTTCAGGTTTATGGTAAACAAAAACTAAGCTTGTATAAGGGGTGTAAAACAACCCCTCACAAAGATAGGACTCTCATAGCATTGTTCCCGTCTTTGTGAACCACAACGCAGGATGCTCTTACTCAATTGGTAATTTATGTTTCCGTGGTTATATCACCAATAGGGTGACTTCGTGTGTATAAGTTGTAACATACGCGGTTCAGCTCGCATCAGTAACCTGCCCGAACTAATGATTCTTACATTTCTGCTCTTGCGCACGTGCACGTCACAATTTTTGAATTAGTGACATTTTCATTCTTTTTGTATTAAGTATGTTATTGTTTGGGTCGCAATGCTGGTAGGATTACATTTTGAAAACCTTTAACTTTTGCGTGTTTATCTGAATAAATCGGGGTGAAAGAAAGTTTTAAAAATACCACAGCATTTGTTGCCATTTGTTAATGCTGGTTGCTTATCCTCTGTCTACTGATCGCGGAAGAGCAATTTCATAGACACTTGATTTTTTTTAATATACTGTTGTTTTATAAAGAGCTTTTGCCTTCAATTGGCTCAAATTATCAATTAAAATTATAATCCTTTTCCGACGTATACTTAACCGTAACTCGTATGTCTCCCAAAGGTTCGGACCCTCATAGTCCCGAGATATGTCAAAGACTATTAAATAGTAATAACATGGTCATAAACTGACATAGAACAAGTAGAAAGAACAACACTTATAAAACACAGCAACCTACACGTTGAACCTGCAATGAATACTAACTAATGAATGATCTAATTAATTAACAACACACATTAATGCTTAATTTGAATAGGTATGAACTTTTGAATTATCCCATGTAACGAATTAATAAAATACCTACCTCACACAGACATAATAATTAGCTAATTAAATTATTATTAATATTTAAAGCTAGAAAACTATTACTCAAAAATTGTTATATAACAGAAAAAATCAAGTCTTCGACTATGCTCTTCCGCGGTAGATGGACGGGGGTAAAAGCCACTAGCTATATAACATAATGACACCAAATGTCGCGGTATCTTTAAAGCTTACTTTGATCCTCATTTATTCAGATGAACTCTCAAAAGTAAAAAGTTTTAAAAATGAAATCCTTGCAGCATTGCGACCCAAACTATTATGTACTTAATACAGAAATAATGAGAAAAACACTATTTTAAAGATTGTGTTGCTCACGTGTGGAACAGCAGAAATGTTTAAATCGTTAGTTTGGGCAGGCTACCGATTCGGTCTGTGTCGAGTATTTTATTACTTCTACACATAAAGCGACCCGTTGGTGATACAACTACGGAAAGAAGAACTATCATTTGAATAAGAGAACTTTACTGAAAGGTCTCTTAAAATAGAAAATGATGTAAGACAGATAAATTATATTATCAATTGAGTTATAGATCTTGCAGTAAACAAGAGCTTGTAAATCACTTACAAACAGCGTTTTTCTTACACCTCGGAATACTTGTACGGTGACAATTTAAGAACCCCTCGTAATGAGTATATAGTAGTGAGTATAAAATAATAATGCTTCTGATAAAAATTACCAATTCTTCAGAGAGGTGTATTTTGAGTTCGACATTTTTAGTTTTAGGGAAAACACCGCGGTACGGTGAAAATAGGTGCCTTTACCTTATTTTAAATATCGTCATTGCACCTTCGTTTAACTAAAAATAGTTGACGATAATCGTAGAAGTAAAATCGCTTACGTGTAAAATTTCGTGCTACTACTGACGTACTAATAACTGTTAACAGTGCTTTCATACCCAATGAAAAGTCGTTAGGTACACTTTTGTCTTTTCATTTTTGTCAAGAAAGATCAGTCGGCTTCTTTAAATTTAGCCTGTATCCAACAGAATTTTATTAGTAACTAGCGACCCGCCTTGGCTTCGCACGAGTACAATGTAGATCAAACTATACATATCGTACGTACGTAGTACCTGACAGTGAAAACTTGGCTTCTCTGTTATGTAGGTACCATTTGTTAATAATATAATTACTCGTAGACGGTTAAGTATTTGATCTCGGTTTCGGTGATCACTAACTGTGTAACTCCTGCGCACGACTTCGTCCGAGTGGAAGTCAAGTATACAATAAAACATAGTCTATGGTACTGTACAATGTAGATCAAACTATACATATAAACCTTTGTCTTGAATCACTATCTACGGATAAAAAAGCATTAAAATCCGTTCAGAGTTTTAAAGATTTAAGGGTACAGACTACGAGAGCAACTTTGTTGTTTTATACTATGTAAAGATAATAAGCCCCTTAAAAACCTACCTTACGTCCAAGCTAAACGTTAAGCTACGTGGGGGGCGGACACGCGGACTGTACTACTGTACAATACTCTTCCGCGGCTAACAAGGCAAGGTAACATTTTACATAGAGAAGTAGTAAAATATATAAATAATATAATACACTAACGCCAACGAATAACACAATAATCAAAACATTTTGTAGACGTATTTTATTTAAATCGATTTCAGTAGTTACCGCGAATTTTCTTTTACGTCATCTTTTTTCAGTTAAAAGGCGCCATTCCGATTCTTGTTGACTGAATGACTGGTTTGCATGTCAAACTCGTAAACCCATGTCTCGCCATGCGTTTTATGAATGTGGGGTCGGAATTGATGCTTTCTAACACGTCTTCAGCAACGTTTACGCGATTGAGATTTTGCAGACTATTGAAATCTTTCGGTACTAGTCGAGCGGCAACGCATTTTATCCCAAAACAATCGTTTAAATCGGTACGAATTGATTCTTGCGTTAAAGACATTTCAGCAGCTATCTCTCCCAGATTATAAAGACGAATTTTCACCATTTCCTTTATTATAGCGATGTTAGTTCAGTGAAAGACGTTAATGGCCGACCAGAACGAGGTAACTCTTACACCAGTATTGGCAACTCGATACCTCTACGCGTTTCCGCGTTCTAGAGTCATCCTATAAGGGTTCCGTTTTTTCCCTTTTGAGGTACGGAACCCTAAAAAAATGGTTCTGAGCTTTAAGGTTGAAGTAGTTTTTTTCATGATTAAATAAACAATAAATAAATATCGATCATCAACTTCGCCCAGTTCATTCATGCATATCATTACTCAGGGAAATGTAATCTATAAGAAAATCTAACAAAATCTTTGCCTGACGCCATTAATCATGCATTTATTTAAGGTCATGTAATCCTGAGTCAACTTAACCTAGCGCCATTATTCATGAAAAGGATAACCCTTCACAGTAGATAAGCCTCATGAGTTAAAACAATCACATATAAATACAATAGCCTCTATGATATTTGTCAGTCCAAAACAATACATTTTTTAATATTTTCTTAGGCTGGTAGGAATATCACTAATTATTGAACAACATACATTGATGCTTTCTGCCTAGCCTTTTCCCAACTATGTAGGTGTCGGCTCCCAGTCTAATTGGATGCAGCTGAATACCAGTGTTTTTCTACTAACTATTGAATTTTCCCATAAAACGAATTAATTAAATACCTAAATAGATCGTCTTTGATTTGCTATAATTGGTGAATGGAACCCATATTAATTAACTAATTAAATAATGATTATTTAAAGCAAGAAAGCTATTATTCAGGAATTATTATTTAAAATATGAAAATCATGTCTATGACTTTACCCCTCCACGGTAGATGGACTGGGGTATAAGCCACTACCTATAATAGATCGAATGTCGCGGTATTTTTAAAGCTTACTTTTATCTTAATTTATTCAGATAAAATCTCAAAAGAGAAAGGTTTTAAAAATGGAGTCCTTGAAGCATTGCGACCCAAACAATTACATACTCAATACAGAAATAATGAGAAAAACACTATTTTAAAGATTGTGTTGTTCACGTGTTTAAATCGTTAGTTTGGGCAGGCTACCGATTCGGTCTGTGTCGATTATTTTATTACTTCTACACATAAAGTGACCCGTTGGTGATACAACTACGGAAATATCAACTATCATTTGAATAAGAGAACTTTACAGGAAGGTCTCTTATTTCGATTGTGAAAAATGTAAGAAAGATAAATTATCAATTGAGATAGAGATCTTGCATTAACAAGCGCTTGTAAATCACTTACAAACGGCGTTTTTCTTACACCTCGAAATATGCGTACAGTGTCTATTTAAGAACTCGTCGGAATATACTCAATAGTGAGTAAAAACAAGAATGCTTCTGATAATAATTACCAATTCTTCAGAAAGGTGTAGTAAATGCTTTTATTTTTTATGTTTATCTTTCGAAATGTTGAGTTAAATAGGTGCCTTTATCTTATATTAGGTCGATAAATGATAGGCAAATAGGGTAGGTAGATAAAATAGGTCGGTAGATGAATGCTGTTAACAGTTATTTTTCATTTCAAAATGAAAAGCAAGCGGGCTTTCACCCAAAAACTTTTATTGTATAGACGTACTTAGTGTCTGACAGTGAAAACTTGGCTTCTCTGTTATGTTGGTACCTTTATAATAATAGAATTACTCGTAGACGGTAAAGTATTTGATCTCGGTTTCGGTGACCACCAACTGTGTAACTCCTGCGCACGACTTCGTCCGAGTGGAAGTCAAGTATACTATAAAACATAGTCTATGGCACTCAGAAATAGTGTAGCTTTCTATTAGCGAAAGAATTATTGAAATCTGATGAGGAGTTTCGGATATTATCTCCTACTTTTAAACTTACAAATTTAACCTCTCAACATTAATATGTTTTATGCCCCGTGTGGTGCCGGCAAAGAATAGCACCACCCCGTCTCTTCCCGTGGGTGTCGTAAAAGGCGACTAAGGGACTGACAAGAAAATTCTCTTGTGGAAGAATTATCTTGTGTATACAACCTTAGTTTTTGAATACAATAAACTTTAAAAGGGATCATTGTACTTATGAAAATGAACAACTGTTATAAAGGGACCAACTTTGAATTCCTGAATTATAATCAACCGCTTCATAGATTTATGTTCGCGTATGTCGACAAAATGTATGTCTCAGCTGATATATTTTGGCAAATTTAGGTTTCGTCCTGTAGTCGTTCATAATGATGAGTGCAATGACCACTTTTCAGGTTTATGGTAAACAAAAACTAAGCTTGTATAAGGGGTGTAAAACAACCCCTCACAAAGATAGGACTCTCATAGCATTGTTCCCGTCTTTGTGAACCACAACGCAGGATGCTCTTACTCAATTGGTAATTTATGTTTCCGTGGTTATATCACCAATAGGGTGACTTCGTGTGTATAAGTTGTAACATACGCGGTTCAGCTCGCATCAGTAACCTGCCCGAACTCATGATTCTTACATTTCTGCTCTTGCGCACGTGCACGTCACAATTTTTGAACTAGTGACATTTTCATTCTTTTTATATTAAGTATGTTATTGTTTGGGTCGCAATGCTGGTAGGATTACATTTTGAAAACCTTTAACTTTTGCGTGTTTATCTGAATAAATCGGGGTGAAAGAAAGTTTTAAAAATACCACAGCATTTGTTGCCATTTGTTAATGCTGGTTGCTTATCCTCTGTCTACTGATCGTGGAAGAGCAATTTCATAGACACTTGATTATTTTTAATATACTGTTGTTTTATAAAGAGCTTTTGCCTTGAATTGGCTCAAATTATCAATTAAAATTATAATCCTTTTCCGACGTATACTTAACCGTAACTCGTATGTCTCCCAAAGGTTCGGTCCCTCATAGTCCCGAGATATGTCAAAGACTATTAAATAGTAATAACATGGTCATAAACTGACATAGAACAAGTAGAAAGAACAACACTTATAAAACACAGCAACCTACACGTTGAACCTGCAATGAATACTAACTAATGAATGATCTAATTAATTAACAACAAACATTAATGCTTAATTTGAATATGTATGAACTTTTGAATTATCCCATGTAACGAATTAATAAAATACCTACATCACACAGACATAATAATTAGCTAATTAAATTATTATTAATATTTAAAGCAAGAAAACTATTACTCAAAAATTGTTTTAAAACAGAAAAAATCAAGTCTTCGACTTTGCTCTTCCGCGGTAGATGGACGGGGGTAAAAGCCATTAGCTATATAACATAATGACACCAAATGTCGCGGTATCTTTAAAGCTTACTTTGATCCTCATTTATTCAGATGAACTCTCAAAAGTAAAAAGTTTTAAAAATGAAATCCTTGCAGCATTGCGACCCAAACCATTATGTACTTAATACAGAAATAATGAGAAAAACACTATTTTAAAGATTGTGTTGTTCACGTGTGGAACAGCAGAAATGTTTAAATCGTTAGTTTGGGCAGGCTACCGATTCGGTCTGTGTCGATTATTTTATTACTTCTACACATAAAGTGACCCGTTGGTGATACAACTACGGAAAGAAGAACTATCATTTGAATAAGAGAACTTTACGGAAAGGTCTCTTAAAATAGAAAATGATAGAAAGAAGTGATAGAAATAAGAAAGATAAATTATATTATCAATTGAGTTATAGATCTTGCAGTAAACAAGAGCTTGTAAATCACTTACAAACGCCGTTTTTCTTACACCTCGGAATACTCGGACGGTGACAATTTAAGAACCCCTCGTATTGATTATAATTGTAGTGAGTATAAAACAATAATGCTTCTGATAAAAATTACCAATTCTTCAGAGAGATGTATTTTGAGTTCGACATTTTTAGTTTTATTAAAAATACCGGGGTACGGTGAAAATAGGTGCCTTTACCTTATTTTAAGTATCGTCATTGCACCTTCGTTTAACTAAAAATAGTTGACGATAATCGTAGAAGTACAATCGCTTACGTGTAAAATTTCGTGCTACTACTGACGTACTAATAACTGTTAACAGTGCTTTCATACCCAATGAAAAGTCGTTAGGTACACTTTTGTCTTTCGTTTTTTCATTTTTGTCAAGAAAGATCAGTCGGCTTCTTTAAATTTAGCCTGTATCCAACAGAATTTTATTAGTAACTAGCGACCCGCCTTGGCTTCGCACGAGTACAATGTAGATCAAACTATACATATCGTACGTACGTAGTATCTGACAGTGAAAACTTGGCTTCTCTGTTATGTAGGTACCATTATAATAATATAATTACTCGTAGACGGTAAAGTATTTGATCTCGGTTTCGGTGACCACTAACTGTGTAACTCCTGCGCACGACTTCGTCCGAGTGGAAGTCAAGTATACAATAAAACATAGTCTATGGCACTGTACAATGTAGATCAAACTATACATATAAACCTTTGTCTTGAATCACTATCTACGGATAAAAAAGCATTAAAATCCGTTCAGAGTTTTAAAGATTTAAGGGTACAGACTACGAGAGCAACTTTGTTGTTTTATACTATGTAAAGATAATAAGCCCCTTAAAAACCTACCTTACGTCCAAGCTAAACGTTAAGCTACGTGGGGGGCGGACACGCGGACTGTACTACTGTACAATACTCTTCCGCGGCTAACAAGGCAAGGTAACATTTTACATAGAGAAGTAGTAAAATATATAAATAATATAATACACTAACGCCAACGAATAACACAATAATCAAAACATTTTGTAGACGTATTTTATTTAAATCGATTTCAGTAGTTACCGCGAATTTTCTTTTACGTCATCTTTTTTCAGTTAAAAGGCGCCATTCCGATTCTTGTTGACTGAATGACTGGTTTGCATGTCATACTCGTAAACCCATGTCTCGCCATGCGTTTTATGAATGTGGGGTCGGAATTGATTCTTTCTAACACGTCTTCAGCAACGTTTACGCGATTGAGATTTTGCAGACTATTGAAATCTTTCGGTACTAGTCGAGCGGCAACGCATTTTATCCCAAAACAATCGTTTAAAACGGTACGAATTGATTCTTGTGATACAGACATTTCAGCAGCTATCTCTCCCAGATTAAAACGACGATTTTTACCATTTCCTTTATTATAGCGATGTTAGTTCAGTGAAAGACGTTGATGGCCGACCAGAACGAGGTAAATCTTACACCAGTATTGGCAACTCGATACCTCTACGCGTTTCCGCGTTCTAGAGTCATCCTATAAGGGTTCCGTTTTTTCCCTTTTGAGGTACGGAACCCTAAAAAAATGGTTCTGAGCTTTAAGGTTGAAGTAGTTTTTTTCATGATTTAATAAAAAATAAAAAAATATCGATCATCAACTTCGCCCAGTTCATTCATGCATATCATTACTCAGGGAAATGTAATCTATAAGAAAATCTAACAAAATCTTTGCCTGACGCCATTAATCATGCATTTATTTAAGGTCATGTAATCCTAAGTCAACTTAACCTAGCGCCATTATTCATGAATTTAGTAATTCAGGGAAAAATAATCGTTAGTCAACTTTTCCACTTAGTGCAGGTTAGGTAGTAATAATAATTTAGGGAAATCGAACCTTAAGTCGTAGGTAGCTAAGTAGATGTAATTAAACCTGGATGCAATTCATGCGATACAGGATGACATGTGATGCTGTGAATTAGGCACTAAGAATACCTATTTAAAACATCGCAGTGGTATTTCTCGATGTGCAGTAGTGTGCTTATTTTATCTTAATTCGATGTTTAAATATAGAGTCTCAGACCAACAAAAAAGTAAAGACGGAGCCTACGTAAACAATCGCGACGAAAAAAGTGAGGACTAAAGTCGGCTATGTGTGCGTAACTTGGTGTACGATATCGTAGATTTGCGCTTGTGTGTTAGAGGATAATGTTGCAAGCGCTGTGCTGCGTCTCCCAAATACAAGAGACAAACATTGGTAAAAAAAAAAATTTTAGGTAGTATTGCGTCTTATTTGTCTTGGTTGTATGAAATGAAAGGTAATTTAGTTTAATGAGGCATTTGTTTTCATATTATGAACAATTATTAAGGTAACGAAGCGTTTCGTTATATTAATAATTGCTTACTTATTTTAGAACTAACTTAATGTTAAATGTTAACTGTAATCTGATTCAAAACACAGTTTAAACGGGTCCCAACAAAAATCATAACTTGCCTTATTTTGGGAAAAGACAATGTTCATAACTTGCAACACTGACACAATATTGTCTCGAATTCATGTTCCAAGAAATTATTTATTTATTTATACTTCATGCACAAAGGTACAAAGGCGGACTTAATGCCTTAGGCAGTCTCTACCAGTCAACCAAGGGCCATGAAGAGATAATATGGCGGGTGCATAACAAAAAGTAATAATTAAAAAGTTAAAAAGATGTAAACTCATATACATAATTATATATCTGGATACCATATACCTATATAAACATATACATACATACATACATACCTACATATATATAATATGTAAAAGAAAAGGGGGTTTTGAGATGACTCTTACTTGTTCTGAAAATAAATTCTCAATTCCCGTTTTTGCGATTTTGTTTAAACTATGCAGAAAATTCGTTACCTTCTTGTGAAAAGTAATCCCTCATGACTTATTCTGGAAACATGAATTGTTTTTGCAGCGGTTTATGACACAGGACGGCATAATTTAGCAATTTTCATTTTACCAAAACTACGTCATGCGCTCTCAGTCACTCGCTGTAGATTACCGAGCGGCCGTCTTCATATCATCGAATCGTCTTCAAATTACGTGCCACACTTTTACGAGCGCAATGTTCCGTCTATACTTTTTTATTGGTCGTTATTATTCTAAGAACATGTGTTAGTATTGGCAAACTTAAATAACTAGTGAACGAGCTCGTCCAGGGATGTCATAGCTCTTATAGTACTATAAGAGCCATGACATATGCATGGAACCTCTTCATTCACTCATCGCTTTACTTTAATTCACTGAGGGAAAAATTTTGAGGATAACACCGATGCTCCAATCTCAACATGACACCAGCCGTCAAAAACATTAAGCTCTTTGTACCCTTTTATGGTGTAGGGGTCAGGGTCATAATTTTTGCGAGTAGCTGTTTCATATTAGTAATAAGTATTTAGGTAAACAGTATACTTACCTACAAGGTAATGTATTAGGTTAGAATTGTATATAATTATGTCTTTAATTCTTGACAACAAGTAGTTTGTAAATATTTAATACAGTAGTAGTAGTAAGTCAAACATAGTGGGATATCATAAATGGGATAATCTGCGACAAACTTTTTAGTTAGATATTTCGCTAACAATTATCGCAACTGCAATAAAACACTATTCGTTTTTATTTACGGAAAGTAAAGATGTTACAATGAAGACATGAATGATAGACAAAGAGATACAAGTACCTCATTACAACCTTACCTAAGGGTCTTCTTTAAACGGTGAGCCTTTATTGCTCGCGCTGAAAAAGGCTTTGCCCTGCAGTGGGGCAAAAATAGGCTGGTATTATTTGTTATTAAATAAAGACTCATTAACAATATCGATGACGTGGTTCGATAAACGATTTTACCTCTTAATGTTAATTTTGGATTTCTCAATGCTGACCCATTTCAACAGTACACCAGGTAGCTTGGTATATACAGTATAGTACTTTTTCCATAAATAATATTATACATTTTACAATTAATCTAGTCATTGGCTTTCGCTCCATGGTGGGTGCGAATTGTGTAAATATGTAAATTTTAATGCGCATAGTAATTAGTACTTAATTTATGAAACTGTTGCTAAAGGATAGTTTCTTACAGCTCATACAATGACCACAGTTAGCGTACATTTTGTATACTTAAAACAGCATATTTATAAGAGTAAAGTTATGATTAACATTTAAATAAAATTGAAAATATAAAACTTATAGTCAGTGGCATCACGAGCTATAGCGTTTAATTAATGTTAACCGGGCCTTTTTTTTAATTGGTTACGTTTTGGGGAGGGTTGGAGTCGAGGTGTAGGGGAGGAGGACTTGGGGAGGCCTTTACCCAGCGGTGGGATAGCGAGCAGGCTACGGAAAGAAAAAACTTTTAGTCTAAATTTACATAAAGTAGATTACACATTACAAAGTATACATTCGTAGGTACTATTAAAAATAATCACACTACAGTTCAGGATATTATCTCCTACTTTTAAACTTAAAAACTTAACGTCTCAACATTTATATGTTTTATGCCCCGTGTGGTGCCGGCAAAGAATAGCACCACCCCGTCTCTTCCCGTGGGTGTCGTAAAAGGCGACTAAGGGACTGACAAGAAAATTCTCTTGTGGAAGAATTATCTTGTGTATACAACCTTAATTTTCAATTTCTTCGTCAAAAGACTTTGTTAAGTGTGAATGCTGAGGCATTTTTGATATTTTCGCTGCGCGTCGCCGCCTCACCGGTCTGCGCTGTACGTATAATACACGTTGCAATTGAAATACCGGGACATTTTGTAGACCAACAGGGACGACCGGGACAGAAGTTCCAAACCGGTGACATATCCCGGTGTACCGGGACGGATGGCAACCCTACCTTAGGCTCTAAGGCATTAAGCCCTTTGTACACCCTTTTGTTTAGTTTTTCTAGCCACATAGGGGTTCACGACAGGAAATAAATTTAGTCAGGGTCTTTGTCACCGGATACGGTGAAGAGGACTATTATAATAACACTTTTTTGTTGTATATAGTTAACATTAATTAATGGTTAATACTCAGGGTTACAAGATAGATCTTGTGAGTAGTTGTATCATATTAAAATTATGTATTTAGGTATAAGTGTATACTTACCAACAAGGTAATGTATTAAGTTAGAATTGTATATATGTATTTAATTCTTGACAACAAGTAGTTTGTAAATATTTATTAAAAGTAGCAGTAGTGGTAATAGAATAGGTAAATAGGTAAGTAGCGAGTCATATATACCTATACAGTATATGTATATATATGCATAAATCATCAGTACAGTAGTTCGAGTGAAAAGTTTTTGGAGAATATCGCGTAAGACATGTAGACTCACAAGTCATTCCATACAAGCAAACTTTTGTTTCACTGCGCATGTTTTAGAAGATGTATAGATAGTAAAACAAAACCCAAAAAAAACAAACCAAACACCACCACAAAAAAAAAACCACTAAAAAAATACCACAAAATAACAAACCACTCTTCACTTCACTTACGCCTTACCTTTTCACTTTTATTTCTTTTCCTTTTGTGACTAAATACAAACCACTTTTATTCTGAAACTAGCATAGCGCCATAATTCATAATTTTAATTATTTAGGGAAAAGTAATCGAAAGTCAACTTTTCCACTTGATACAAGCAGAAATCTAAATGGTCCATTTCCCACGGCAGAACGATTGGCTCTCAGTAGTACCTACTATCGATTCATAGAGTTAAACTTAAAAAATAAAAATGTTTTTTATTATTCAAATTATTTAAAAAAATAAGCATCAACTCCTCTTATAACGGTCCTAAACCCGTAAAAGTGTGAAGGCAATATTGGAATAACTTTTAGGTAAGTATTGTGTTTCGTTAAGGGCGCGTATTCGATTTAGCGCAACTAAAAATCTAAACGATTGCTAGAACGGCGTAGCCTAGCAGCATTGACACATAAAATACGCAGGAAATAAGCACGAATCATTGAAATTGATCGGCAAACGACAGCGCGCGATGTTTTACAGTGCTTTCTAAAATAATTGTCTAAAATAAATGAGTTTGTATAACGGACTGAAAAATATTCTACATTTTAAGCATAACCTTTGTTTTCATAAAATAAATAATATATCAGATATGTTTTTGTTCAAATACTGGTGAAAAAAAAATTGTCAAAGTGAACCGATTTTGTAATTTTTCAACATTGTTTTTTAATACAAAATAGTAATATTTTCGTAATTTTGGCTCTGTAGTAGACTTTAAGACTGTACTTATATCCTGTTGGAAAAACACATAAAACATAATATTTTGGCATACTGTAATGGTTGTATTCGTCCTGAAAGTTAACTCTGACGTCTATTTTCGTAAAACGCTATGATAAGATTGTCTTCGCTTTAAAAAACCGTAGTTAAAAATTGGACTTTTACCCTGTAGTTCCCTAAATAAAGACTTAATCTTTCTAAAATTGTAATTGTTTTTAAATAATCTACTCACATCATTACGATATTGCTCTGAGCAAAACATGAAGTTTTAGTCACGAATCGAATACACGCTCTTAACACAGGACCTCACGCAGTCAACCGTTCGCGCTATACCACTATTGGTTCGGGATCGCTAGTTTTCCACAATTCTTAATCAGCCTTTTTTAACAATTTATTTAAATTTCTAATTAATCGATTGTACTACCAAGACAAAATCGTTTCGCTTCGGGAAAATAACCACTAAAATTTCAGCGTGTATAGTTAACATTAATTAATAGGTAACGCTCAGGGCCACCGGATAATTCTTGCAATTCTTTAATCTCGTATTAGATATTTAGGTATAGGTGTATACTTACCTAAAAGGTAATGCATTAAGCTAGAATTGTATAAATGTGTTTCATTCTTGACAACAAGTAGTTTGTAAATATGAAATAAAAGTAGTAATGGTAATAAAATATCTAAATTGTAAATAGGTAAGTAGCGAGTTAAACTCAAAGGTTACATACTACTAAGTGGTAAATAGGAAAGTAACAACTGAAACCGAGAAGTATGTATATTATAACTGCACTATTTCTATAAATAATAATACAAATTATGCAATTAATCTAGTCAGATTCATTTTGGCCTACGTTGTAAATATGTAAAAGCGCATAGTAATTGGTACTTACTTAGTTTATGAAACTGTTGCCTAACAGGGGTTATTAAAACACTAGTGTGGTTAAACTACCGTTATTACATCCCCTACAAAAATGAAAATTTTTAATAGTAAAAACAGTTTATAAAGTAAAACTTTTTCTGAATAATTCATAATTATCAATAAAATTAAAACTCAAAATCTTACTGTCTGTGGCAACACGAGCTATAGCGTTCAATTCATCATTAGTAACCTTTTGCGGGAGGGTTGGTTTGTGGGGGAGCGGGGGGGGGGCGGCTTGAGTGAAGTCTTTGCCCAGCGGTGGGATGGCGCAGGTTACGGTTTTATTTCAATTTAACGAGGGAGATTTTAACACAATAGGCCGATAATACAACAACTCTTGTAACACTGAATTAGTGGCTTTTTATTATTTTACTTAAATTCATCGAGGGAAAATTTTACAGACTAGCTCTGATGATGTCAACATGGCACCTCTCTCTAAATGCCAAGGAGGCCTTAGTACTCGTTTTTGGTGTACATATTTAAATTAATTTATGGGTAAAATCGCTGGTCATACTCAGGGTCACAAGATAATTCTTGGGAGTAGGTAGTTGTATCATATTAAAATTAGTTATTTAGGTATGTAAATATATACTTACCTACTAGGTAATGTACTAAGATAGAATTGTATATATGTATTTAGTTCTTGACATCAAGTAGTTTGTAAATATTAAATAAAGTAGCAGTGTAGGTCATAAAATAGGTAAATAGTGAACTCATAGGTAAGTAGTTATTAGGTAAGTAAGAAGTTAAACTAAGAGGTATGTATCTATATGCATAAATCATCAAAGTGTTGCTGTGTTCGTTAAATCAAAACTCCTTGAGAATATTGCATAAAACAAATAGCGGTATTATAATTATTACCAGATAGTTAATAGAAAAGCAAAAATATAAAAGAAATGCTACCCTGTGGAACTCCAACACAGACGTTTTCTTGGGCTCTACTTCATTGATTGTTTTTAATAATTTATTTTCTAACTTTAAGATATCTTTTAAACAGGAATTTTATTAACGCTAACTTTTAATCTTTTGGTATAATTCCTGTTTTAAATAGGTACATAAACTCCGTGACTGTAGGTTACTTGTAACTGAATGGCTTAAGAATAAAAATTACGAAGAAATTGAGGCCACCTTAGCATCAGTTTCATAATTTGTCTAGTAATTAACAGGACAGCAGTAACTAAATCGTTAGTGGAGGAAGCTGTTCCTGGCTTCCCCCGATCCCAAGACATTGTCGCAGGGCTAACCTAAGCCTAAACCTAAACCTAACTGTAACCTAAACTTATACCTCCTAATACTCAGGCTTAAACGAATTGACCTATTCACAATATACAGTCACACTATCATACACAGTCATTCAACACACCCCTTACACTAATACATACACTCACTCGCAGACACACTCGAAACACACTCACATAGATCACACCAGTGCGCTCCTTTTTGTATTTTTCTTTTTCTTCTTTTATTTTTATTGTCAATTGCATACTCTGTTTATTGATAAGTGGAAGAGCGGAGTCACCTAACACAAGCATCCTCTTGCTTAAAAGGTGATCTCCAAATCACGCATGTTAAAACTTTATGTAATTGAAATAAACATTTTTATTTTTATTTTATTTTTTTTATATAAGTTTGCCAGCTGATGTATCAAGGGAACCGCAAGATTCCTGGAGATATTCAAAAACTTTGTAGGTATACCATCCCAACTAGGCGCACTCTTCGGACAATACATAATAATAATCTATTCTCTCTATTTAAAGCAATTTATTAAAATAATGTTTACACTGAAAATTAGGTAACTTCTACTTTTGATTACAACTATACTTAGTAGCCTAGCCTTGTTGTCTAAAAAAACCACACACACAATTTGTACAGAATTTGTGTATGGAACTGCTGATTTATTTTTTATATTTTAGTTTTAAAAGTTAGCCTGTATATATGCTTTGTCAATTCCGGTAAGTTATATTATGTCCTGAGATATAGTTGTGCCGTGTTAAAATTAAGACTAGTATAGTAATAGTAGATTAACTGCTTATGTTATGTAACGTTGTACAATGATCAACAACGTCATTTATTATTTATTTAATTAATTTAAAATATGTAACTTATAAACCCTAATTATTATCCATCCAATAGATAAGCAATCGAAAACACGCCTCACTTAAAATATTAAAAGGACTTTCTCGTCAGCGCGCTTCATACAAGGACAGTCTAGTCATACTTTTGTCATTAAGTAATTAAAGTCGATGTAATGTTGTAGACAAGATAAAGACGCGATTATCTTGTGGTTAGTTTCTCGGCTTCAAAAATACAATATTTTAAATACAAAAATACAAATCTCCTATTAGAATCCGAATTAATTACGTCCTGTTTTAAAACGTAGAGGACCTACATAATGAAATACAAGTCGGACAAAGTAACCTTATTAAAACTCTTTACAATTACCACTACCATAATAACGACACTAGTAGTAATAGCAGTAAGAAAATATTCTTGAACGGAGTCGGGAGAGGGCTTTGTCCAGCGGTATGACAAAGAAGTAGTAGTAGACATCTTTGTGAACTAGCTCGTCCGGGGAAGTATTACCACCAGAACTGATAGCTACAACCTGGGAGTATTTAAGTCAAGAGTGAATAGGTTACTTCTAGGCAAGCGTGTTCTATCTTAGACCGCATCATCGCTTCCCATCGGGTGAGATGGTGGTCAAACGTATGCCTATCATTGGTAAAAAAAAACTGAGCTATTTCTACGGCAGCGTTGCTCTGTTTCGGTTTGAAGGGTTTGACCGTATGGGTTATTGCCTTGTCTTCTTAAATACAAGAAAACAAAAAGTGCAGTAACCGGATAAAAAAAAAACATTTGCAATGCGCCGTAGAGAATTTGTGTATGGGACAGCAAATGTATTTTTCATACTTGGTTAGTCCTAACAATCAAAATTTGTTCGTATTCATAAGTATTTTCGACTCCAAAAAACGCGCAGTGAATAAAAAGTTAGCCTCTATATAAAAATAAAACAAAATATAAAAATTATATTATTCAATATGTTTAACTAATTCTGGTACTCAACATTAAAAATAATGGAATCGTCATTATTAGAAAAATGAAACAAATCGCATACACACTCCCAGAACCAATCACGTCAAGAAAATATTTAATAAATTGCCAGATTATAAACTGACAAAAAAAAACGTATTAACTCAATGTGAATGTAGCCGGGTTCGTCCGACTGGTTTCGATGGCATACGGCCACCTTTTTCAAGGAGGTCCACAGGGTGACACGCCACACGTCGCGGTCCTGCGGATACTGACATTTTTTTTTTCTCATTTTATAATGTGTAACAATAGGTACTCACGTTGCCAGATTGGAAAATGTAGCCGTGTGGCCGTATTCATTAGTCTTCAAACTAGTCTAGATATTGGTCCTTCCAGTGTATAAGGCGATTCTCACACGACGCCCGCTTACCGCCGCGGAGGGCGGAGGTGCCGGTGTACAGGCGGTGTAAGGCATCTACGGTTTCTATACATGCGAATGCGACGTGAGAACCACTTCACCGCCCGCCGCGTCGGTGCGCGGCGTCGAGTGACAATCGCCTTATACACTGGAAGGACCAATATCTAGACTAGTTTTATATGAAGTGCGCTGTCGAGGAAGTGCTCTTAAATGTATTTGTACGTAGACTAGGGAGACACGGGTGTACACTGTACATAAACGTACACCTTCTCCAAATATAGCCAATGCATGGATGATGTAGTATTGTAATGTTATTTCTGCTTAGTTATTTGGGCGAACGTAGCCCAAAGGGAATTAAATATTATTATTAAATACCCATTTGGCCGAATTATAAATATAGGTAATCTAGTTACTAAATTAGTACCAGCGTCAAAGACGTCTGCAAGAATTTAGGAGTTAAACTCACTCTCATATAGGTAAATAAGTCGTGGTTAGGTATAAAAAAAAAAACAGAAAAAAAAACATTAAAAAAAGAAAAGAAAAAAGAAACAAAAACTAGGAAATAGGGATGTAGTTGCGGGGTCAACTCTAATAATGTATTTATTTGCAAAACACATTGCATTTCAAAATAACAATCCTTATCAATTTTCCAAATTAAAATGAAGATGTGATTTATACAGAACAGACAATTTTACAGAATTATTATTTATTAATTTAGTTTATTTTACAGAAGGCTTACAGAATAACACACCATTGAAATAATGAATATGATATTAACAAAATGCAAATTACAAGCCTCCACACATAGAATATATAGAGGTTTTTTTATGAACGATAAACAACTAGTTCTTCTATTGCGATTCTGTTATTTTTCTGTTAATTAAACTAAATTAAATTCAAAACGTTCATCGGTTTCTAAGGAAATTTTAACTATCTCTGATGACTGCAGTGTGTAGTGGTCACTTTTTTTTTTGTTCACTGTACATTCGAAACAAACAGTTAATATTATTTTTGTTACCAATACTAATAATTATAATGTTCGTGATTTGATTTATTGGTTAATTAGCGTTTGGTTTTATCTGCGAAGCGCAATAATTTGTATGCGTCTTTTAAAAACGAACGCAATTTCTTTGTTTTCCAATGTGGTACTGTTTTATATTGTACGGTGCAACCGTACATTGCGAAATTATTGTACATACCGCGTCAGCATATCCGCCAACATTAATTATTAATTTTCACTTACTTACCGTTTAGTTCACTACCGGTCATCGAACGCACCGCGTGTTCTCACGTATCAATATCATATCAGTATCATCTATCATTTATTCTTAAAAACTATCTCTATTTGAACTTTGGTGTTAACTTAGTATAATAAACTGTTAAACCTTCATAGACTCGTATCATTTAATATCATAGCATTCTATCAGTAAAAGCTGCACGGTACAATACCGTACATATATTATTACTAGCTTTTGCCCGCGGCTCCATTCTCGTGAATGTCGGTTATCGCGGAAGCAGACGAAGTTGCGGATTAAAAAGTAGCCTATGTCCTTTCCCAGGGTTTAGGTTATTTTCATTCCAAATTTCATGAAATCTTTTCTGCCGTTTCATCGCGAAAGCGTAACAGACAGAGTTACTTTCGCATTTAAAATATAGTATGTTTTAAGTGATAATAATAATACCTATAGTATGGATATGGAGTATGGATATGATATGGATATAGAAGTATGGAAGTATGAATATGTATTACTGGCGACCCGACCCGGCTTCGCATGGGCCTAAAGCCTTCCTCGATAAATGGACTATCCAACACAAAAATAATTTTTCAATTCGAACCAGTAGATCCTGAGATTATCGCGTTCAGCCAAACAAACAAACAAACTCTTCAGCTTTATAATATTAGTATAGATTGTATGTTTGTTGAATCTGTGTTTTAGTAAGTTTTCACTGAAAACTATAATTCTTTCTGTGAATAGTACATTATTAGAAGCCCTATAGTTACTAGTATTTTATAGGAATAATGAGCTTTTATGAAAAGTGCAAAGGTTGCCAAGACTCTTAACTACCACCAGCTGTAATATATTAGAAGTATACCTAGTGTATTGTAAATAAGTATTTGATTTTCAATTTAATTATTGCTTCGTCATTTAGGGACTAGTATTTTAATAAGCAAAATATTTCATGACGAAAGGGGTCTGTACTTAATTATTAGTTAAATTATAAAAATCTCTATGTATTTTATTATAATAATATTTCAACAAAAAAATAAGTTTCTACAACTTATAATTTAATCTAACTGCATTTTTTTTTAATTATAAAACAAAAAGTGCGGCAACTCGACATAATAAAAAAAATGGAATGTGTCGTAAAGAATTTGTTTGTGAATTTCTGGGTTAGTCCTTTGTTAAAAGTTGTTCGTATTTCTATGTGTTTTCGGCTCCCGAAAGGCGCGCAATGAATTAATCCCGTAAGTCATACGTCATAAGATATTAAAACTAGTTGTACCTAATTACCAGCCGTGTGGTGCCGGCCGTGAATAGCATTACCCCATTTCTACCCGTGGGTGTCGTAGAAGGCGACAGAGGGATATTGACCAGAGGATGGGCAGCAGCGTTCTTCTGAGTACCATAACACCTACTGCATCGGCTAGGCATGGCGATTACGGCTGTATCGGTTCAGCGGTAAACGTCCTTGCGGCCGGCCTTGCGCCTACTACTAGGCATAGGTCTCTACCTGCCCAGAAGTGGGCACTATGCCCAACAGTGTGTGTCTAAAGGTTGACATGATGATGATACAATAATATTATTATTGTTATATACCAGTAATCAGTATAGATACTAGTACACCAGTTCAACTAAATTAAAATTGTAAATATATCATAGGTAGGTAAAATAAATAGTTATTCGTTAATAACTTTACTAAGAGTAGTGGTTAATTGCATAACCTAACATAATTATATTAAGAGGACTTTTCCGTCAGCGTGCACCATACAAAAATAGTCTAATATTGACCAAAATATTTGGTCAATATTTAATATAAAGCCTATGTCTAGTGTATGTCTGACTAACTGACCGACTCCTTGACAATTCAAAAGTGCCTGTAAATGGTTTAATTGAAATAAATGCTTTGACTTTGACTTTGACTTTGTAATGTTGTAGACACGGTAAGGACGCCATTATCGTCAGTTTCCAGGAAAATATCGTAAAAATAAAATATTTTTTAAATCTCTTACGAGAATCCGTGTTAGTTACGTCCTGTTTGAAAACTTAGAACTTAGAATACATGAGATACAAGTCGTACAAAATAAACTTATTAAAACTTTTTCTTATTTCTACTATCTTAAATAAACTAGACAAACATATAGCGACACTAGTAGTAACAATAGAAGAGCTCTTTATAAACTAGCTCGTCCGTGGAAGTACTATCAACAGAACTATTTTTACCATAAGGCAGTGTTGTTGTGTTTCGGTTTGAAGGGTATGGGTGCCAGTGTATAACAGGCACTCCAGGGTATTGCCGTATGGGTTATTGCCTTGTCTTCTTAATTAAAAGAAAACAAAAAATGCAGTAACCGGATAGAAAAAAGCATTTGGAATGAGCCGTAGACAGTTTGTGTATGGAACAACAGAATTATTTTTAGTATTTCTGGGTTTTCATTAAAATTTTGTTCGTATTCATTAGTATTTTCATTTACAAAAAAGGAAACAATCGCAGTCGACATTAAAAAAAAAAAGAAATCACGGATACCACACTTCCAGAACCAATCAAGTCATGAAAATATTTAAAAAAGAAAGAGCGGTATTGTACAAAAAAATGCCAGACTAAAAACTGAAAAAAAAGCGGATTAACTCACTGTGAATGTAGCCGGGTTTGTCCGACTAGTTTCGATGGCATACGGCCACCTTTTTCAAGGAGGACACTTTTTATTCTCAGTTTATAATGTATAACAATACTCACTTTTTGTTTAATGATAAAATTACCAAAATATTAATGCAAAAACCGAAAATGTAGCCTTGTGGCCGTTTAAATTATACACTGGAAGAACAAAATATCTAGACTAGTTTTATTATGAAGCGCGCTGTCGGCCATGTACCCTTAAACGTATTTGTAGGTAGACTAGGGAGACATAGGTGTACACTGTACATAAACGTACACCTTCTCTAAATTTTATGGCTAATGCAGGGATGATGTAGTGTTGTATTGTAACTATGTTATTTCTGCTTAGTTCTTTTTGCGCCCGTAGTCCAAAGGGAATTAAATATTAAATACCCATTTGACTATATTATAATTGTAGTCTAGTAACTAAATTAGTACCAGTGCCAAATACTTCTGCAAGAATTTAGGAGTTAAACTCACTCTCATATAAATAAATCATAGTTGGTATAAAAAGAAAACACAAAAAAAAGAAGAAAAAAGAAACAAAAAAAGAAAATAGGGATTTAGTCGCAGGGTCAACTTTAATAATGTATTTATTTGCAAAACACATTGCATTACAAAATATTCATAATTATATTTCCGTAAATTGTCCAAATTCTGTAAGTGCTTAACTTACAGAATAATTATAAATAATGAAAATTGTTCTTTTGCGTTTCCTAACCTGCTTTTTCTATTAATTAAACTAAATTACATTCGAAAACGTCCATCGGTTTTTAAGGAAATTTTAACTATCTCTGAAGACTGCAGTGTGTACCCATACATAATACCCTAGAAGCAACAAGAATCATGTAACCAGAGTTTGTAAAAAACTTGATTTAAAAGAGTGTCCGTGGAGTTTCTTGCTCGTTCTCCTCCATAGAGACTTACCTACGTTTTGGAACGAGCAACTAGCTTCAACTCTCTGACTAACTGACCGACTCCTTGACAATTCAAAAGTGCCTGTAATTGGTTTAATTGAAATAAATGCTTTGACTTTGACCCCTACACACTGTAGTCGTTAGAGATTTTGTTGACTGTACAAACAATAAAAAAGAGAAACATCTATTTTATATTATTGTAATTACAAATACTTATAATTACAATGTACATGATTTGATTAACCTATTGGTTAATTAGCGTTTGGTTTAATTCGGCAAGCGCAATAATTTGTATTGCGTCTCAATTACTGTTTAATGTATTTTTATGTTTAGTAGAACCTGTGTTCTAATTCATTCATTGAGAATTATTTTCGACAGTGGAATGGAATGGTACATTATCAGAAGCCCGATAGTAACTAATATTTTATAGGTAGATATTATGAGCTTTTATGAAAAGTGCAAAGGTTGCCAAGAGTCTTAACCACCAGTAGCTGTAATATATTAGAAGTAAAGGTACCTAGTGTATTGTAAATAGGTATTTGATTTTTAAATAAAATATTACTTTGTCATCTCAGGATTAGACTTTTAATAACCAAAATATTTCATAAAGAATAGGCACAGTACATTATTATTAGTTAAATTATAATGTTTTTTGATGCCCTGTGAGCCCTCCATTGTACCTACATATTATATGTTTATAGTACATTGTTTTTTAATTAATTTAATAATTGGCAGTGCAATTATAATGTTCTCTACAACTTTTAATTAAATCTAACTTTTAAGTAATAAATCAAAAAGTGCGGTAACTCGACCTAAAAAAAACATTTGGAATGCATGTGTTTTAAAGAATTTGTCTATGGACAACAAACTATTTTTTTTATTTTTTCCTTTAATAAAAGTTGTTCATATTTCAAACTATTTTCGACTCCCGAAAGGCGCGCAATGAATTAATCCCTCGTCATAAGATACCAAATTATTTGCCGTGTGATGCCGGCCGCGAATAGCACCACCCCATTTTTACCCGTGGGTGTCGTAGAAGGCGACAGAGGGATATTGACCAGAGGATGGGCAGCAGCGTCCTTCTGAGTACCATAACACCTACTGCGAGCGTCGTGTTGTTGTGTTCCAACCACAACCACAACCACAACCACAAACACAACAAAAACAACAACAACAACAACAAACACAACAACAATAACACAACAAACAACACAATAACAAACAACAACAACAATACACAACAACAACACAACAAACAACAACACAAAAAATAACAACACAACAAACAACAACACATCAAACAACAACAATATGTTGTTGTTGTTGTTGTTGTTGTTTATTATTTATTATTATTTACTTGTTATTATTTACATTTAATAACTGGCTTGGACAAAGAAACACACGCACGCCGCACGGCTTACAACTTTAAAAAGTGTCGTTACATTTTTTCCGTCTCTTTCGCAACGCGCGATAAGGAACTACGTTCCAAAACTAAGATATACCAAACATACGACAACTATAATTAAACGTTTATCCAAAACATGTTATACTCTATTTTATTAGAAAACACGAAACAAAGGATATCCAGATGAATTTCAACTGAGAATATTCAATATTTTCTCAACGGAGATCAGTTGAGTCTCAAAAATAAAAGTCGCGGTTAGGTAGATACATACCACACACTTAGTACCAATGACGTCAAGAAAATATGTGTTACATTTGTTGTTGTTTATCTATATATGGGTGTATTTAAAGGTATTTGTGTATGTATATCAACTGTCTGACACCCATAGTACAGGGTCTCCCTAGTTTGGGGTCAAATGGCCGTGTGTGAAATTTGAATGTCCACACATATTATTAAATACTCATTTGGCCGAATTATAAATACAGTCTAGGTAGTTACTAAATTAGGCGTCAAAGACGTCTGTAAGAATTTAGGAGTTAAACTCACTCTCATATAGGTCAATAAGTCGTGGTTAGGTAAGTATAAAAATAACACAGATAAAATATCATAAAATTACTGTTTTGATCATAATATGATATAGTTAAGCTAGCCCGACTTGTTTATTTCATCTTTTCACTGAAAAAGTTTAGGGATTTGATCACATCACTGACTTTCTTCATGTAAATTACCCAACAGAGTTATTATTGTATCATCTGCGCTAATTGTACCATTTTTATGCGACATCTAATGTCTACACATATATCAATTAACGATAGGTGAGTATTGTTACACATTATAGTCAAACGGACGAACCCGGCAATACACGAGTTAATCCATTTTTCTCAATCTATAATAAACACTAAACAGTTCGATATTAAAAAAAAATATTTTCTTGAATCTATGCTCTAATAAGTTTATGACATTTTCGTCATAAACTTTACATACTATATACTACATTTATAATATATATATAATTTAATATAATTTATATAATTTATAATATATTATACTACATTTGCTTATTCGTAAGTGGTACAGTCAGCAAAGGAGATGGGTATGCAGGGTCGTCAGATATAGTTAAAATTTACTTAGAAACCGATGGATGTTTTGGAATAAAATAAAATAAAATTAATAGAGAATAAACATTTCAATGACTTAATAAAATTTCATTCGAAAACATCCATCGGTTTTTGAGTAAACTTCAACCATTTCCGGTGACCTGCATACCTATCTCTTTTGCTGACTGTACATACATCATTAGAAGCCCTTTAGAGTAAAATATTTTATACGAATTATAAGCTTCCATTTAGTGTAGATAAGTATCTAATGAATTACGGAAAACCGGCCGAAGTCTTCAATACAAGTAGCTGTAATATATTAGGTAAACCTAGTGTTTCGTAAATAGGTATAAAATTACATATTAACTTTTTCATCTTAGAGTAGGGTTTCCTTAACCAAAATGTAGAATTAATAATAGGTACAATACAGTATTTTTAGTTACATTATAATAATTTCTCTATTTAGTTTATTTAATAAACATTTGAACAAAAAATTTGTTGCCTACTGGTGCTTTCAGTCACCTTACATCTCGCCGTATATACTCGAATATTAATAATAAAAATTAACACATTCTAAATGGCTGTTGATGGTCTTCAATAACAAAAACTAGTTTCAAGATACTATCACAACATCATTTCAATATCTCCAACAAATTGAAGTTTACTTAAAGTGGGTACCTATGTGTTCCTGACGTCACATCGGGCTACCGTATCTTCGTACGCCCCACCGCGAATGTCGTGGTCGGACCGCGGTAGCCACTCGCTCGCCGACACCTTTAGCGTGCGCACACGGTTGTCTTCATGTTTTTTGTTACAATCAGTACCTACAATACAGTTTTACTAGAAGTCTACGCAGTTTTATTTACTAGTCAAGACCACCAGCGACACACCTGGAGCTTGGCATTCAACATAATGGTCCTTCGAGTTATTAAGTTATAAGAAGATCGCCGTCTTTGTGCTACGCACGCACCTCCTGTGGACTTTGGACTCGCCGTACATACCGCGTACGCACACGTGGCGTACGCTCGGAGAGGACACCTGCAGATTACTTGAGGACACCTAAAGGACAGTCTGGCAAAAGGGACATTATTCTGAGTGAGTCCGTTCCATTATCCTTAATTTCCTGTCTTTTTATTGTCTTCTTTCCAAGAATTTAAAATAGTGCTTTAAGGATCAGGCATATTGATCTCTTCATAATATAGCTTAAAAGTATTCAATAATTTCAAACGTAATCGTTTACGTAATAAATTCATCGTCACATTGCACAAATAGCTTCACTAATTACCTTAATAGGTAGATACATTTCTTTTGTTCGCTTCGAAGATTCTCTTATCGCATATTTTTTTTGTTCGCTAATCGCACTGTGCCAGATGTTTTAATAAATGCGTAAACAACTTTTTTCTTATTGAACCGGTCTTCATATCAGCTGATTTACCGTTAGCTTAGCCGGCTATTAACGCATTATTTAATAACTCTGCTCACTTTTCATTCATTTCTTTGCCTTTGTTTGCACTACAGACCCTTTGCTTTGCCTTACCGACCTACCTACCTACTCATTATGTCTGATGCAAAACTAAAGGAACTTTTAAGAAAGCGTGGCAGCTTCAAAGCTAAGCTTACACATTTCAACAACTTTTTAAAATTAGTACCTAGCACCGATTTAGATAATTACCAAGCAGCGGAATTACAAAGCCGTCTTACTTTAATGGAAGCACTTTATAAGGAATTCGACATATTGCAGACTGAGTTGGAGCTGTTGTCGGATGACGTGGACGGCATGTACGATGAGAGGGAGCAGTTCGAGATGCAGTACCACACGCTGGTGGCCCGCGCGAGGGCAACCCTCGCGCCGCCGCCTCCGCGCGCCTCCTCGCCTGCGCTCGTGTCTGCCACCTCCATCGACGATCTCCCGCGTCACGGCTCTGGCTGCAGGCATGACTTTGTTCGGCTGCCTAAGATAGACTTGCCTCACTTCAACGGGGACTATCAGCACTGGCTGGAATTCCGAGATACGTATCTTTCCCTTATTCATCACAATAACAGCATACAAGAAATTAACAAATTTCACTATCTACGTGCGGCCTTAACCGACAGCGCGTCTATAGTTATAAAAAGCATAGATTTCAAAGCCGATAACTACGGTACAGCTTGGCAGTTATTGTCCGAACGGTACGACAATGACAGATTACTTGTAAACAATCACGTGCAGGCATTATTTAATCTTGAACACATTCAACATGAATCTTGTAGTTCATTACGGAACATGATTGACGTCACAAATAAAAACCTTCGTGCCCTGTCAACTTTAGGAAAGCCTACAGAACATGGGGATCTAGGAGAAACCCTCATAATACACATGATGTCAGAAAAACTTGACAGGATAACACGTAGGGAGTGGGAAGAACATAAAAATAATTTAAATGCTTTTCCAAATTTAACAGATTACATCAAGTTTTTATCAAACAGAGCAGATTTAATAGAATCCTTAAATTTTAACAATAACACTACAACTTCTAAAAATACAAACGAACAAAACAAATCTAAAAACTATCTTACAACAACCAAAACAAAACAGAATAACAATACTGACAATATAAAATGTCCTATGTGTTCTCAGAATCACTTCTTATTCAGTTGTCAGCCTTTCAGAAATCTGGACATTGAAACACGCATTAAAAAAGCTTCAGAGAGCAATGTTTGTTTGAACTGCCTTCGACCAGGTCATACAGTAAAGCGTTGCAATCTATCACATTGTAAATATTGCAAAGTCAAACATAATACCCTCTTACATAGGGAATCAGCAACAGAAAAACAGACAGGGGACAACATTGCGTTGTCAACTAACATTGTATTACCCTGTTCAGAAATAACTCAGGTAAATATTTTACTATCCACAGCTTTGGCAAAGGTGGCAGACATCAATGGAGAACTTCATACTGCCAGACTCCTGCTGGACAACGGCAGCACCTCCAACTTCATCACCGAAAAGCTCTGTGGAAAGCTTGGCTTGGTAAAACACAGCACTAGCTCCACTGTCTCAGGTATTAACGGTCAAGTTTCTAGTACCTCAGAATGCTGCAGTCTTCAATTGCAGTCTTGTAAAGGTGGCTATCAGGCGAAAGTAAACTGTTTTGTTTTACCAAAAATTACCCAATCGCTGCCTGGCTCTTATGTAGATAAAAAAATTATCACCATCCCGCCAGGTATCCAATTGGCAGATCCTACATTTAATATTCCTACTGCTATTGACATTCTTGTAGGCGCAGAGGTATTTTGGGACGTCTTAGGTTCCGATACTATTAATTTAGGCAAAAATAAACCTAGATTACAATCATCCAAACTAGGTTGGCTTATTTCGGGCTGCGTCAGTCAGTCTCGTCTTTGTACACAACCTTCTGTTTGTCACTTACTTTCACGTGAGGAGTCAGATCAGCTGTCTCGCTTCTGGGAACTTGATACTGTGTCGTCTGCTAACTGTTTCTCTTCTGAAGAACAGGCCTGTGAAAAACTCTTTCAAGAGACCACACGTCGGGACACGCATGGTCAATTCGTTGTCACCATACCATTGAAGGACTCGCCTGAGTGCTTAGGTGACTCTTACACGATGGCGAAGCGTCGTTTCCTCTCTCTAGAGCGAAGATTTGAGCGGGACTCCACATTTAAAAAAAGGTATTTACAATTCATGCAAGAATACATTGACCATCACATGACAGAATATTCAAAAACAAATCATTCAGAATTTCATTATTATTTGCCTCATCACGGTGTTGTGCGCGAGTCTAGTTCTACAACAAAACTTCGCGTAGTTTACGACGCTTCAGCCACCAGCACCTCGGGCAAGTCCTTCAATGACATTCAGATGGTAGGTCCGACCGTACAGGAGGATCTGCTGTCCATACTTTTGAGATACAGACAACACAAGTTTGTTGTAACGGGTGACATAGAAAAAATGTATAGAGCTATATTAGTTGAACCATCTCAGCGCCCCTTACAGCAAATTGTTTTCAGATTCAATTCTTCAGACCCTTTACAGACGTACGCACTGAACACAGTGACTTACGGTACAGCTTCAGCCCCGTATCTAGCCACAAAATGCCTAGTGTCTCTTGCAGATCAATGTTCAGACCTAGAGGTTAGTCAGTCCATCAGACGCGATTTTTATGTAGACGACTATTTAAGTGGTGGCGATTCCATTGAGTCAGTCATTAATTTATGTCAAGGGGTAGTCAATATTCTCGAGCCCGCCAAGTTTCACCTTAGAAAATGGCAATCGAATAGTCCGAAAATATTAGAATCAATCACTAATAGACAGTCAGAAAAACAAGACAAAAAATTAAACTTAAATGACACTCTTAGCAAAACACTTGGGCTATACTGGGACTGTAAAACAGACAAACTATTTTTTTCAATTAATTTAAAACAAACTTCAAAAATTACAAAGCGTAATATTTTATCTTTAGTAAGTCAGGTGTTTGATCCTCTTGGCCTCGTTGGGCCATGCATAGTTCAGGCCAAACTTATGTTGCAGCAGCTGTGGATACTTAAATGTAACTGGGATGATGAAGTACCAACAGAAATAAAAACACAATTCCTTGAGTTTATACAATTACTTCCAGCTCTTAACTCTGTTTACATTCCACGTTGGATATCTTGTAACAATGCTTCTTTAGTACAGCTACATACTTTCACAGACGCTTCTGAACGCGCCTACGGTGCGTGTATTTACGTAAGATCAGTAGCGGTCGATGGAACAGTTTGCGTTCGCCTTTTAGCTTCGAAGAACAAGGTTGCCCCTATAAAACCCACAACCATACCAAGGCTGGAGTTGTGTGGTGCATTATTGGGAACAAGACTTTTTCTGAAGGTTCGTAAATCACTCACTCTAGAGTTTAATCACTGTTTCTTTTGGTGCGACTCGACGATCGTACTAGGCTGGCTGTCTACATTGCCAAGTCGAGTTGATCAATTCGTCCGCAACAGAGTGAGTGAAATCCAAGAAGCTACGACCGGTCAGACCTGGAGCTATGTGCCTTCTAAGAGCAACCCCGCTGATCTCACTTCTCGGGGGGTGAAGGCTGATTGCATCAGCTCGTCCACTCTTTGGTGGTCGGGTCCTGATTTTCTTAATCAGAGGGAAATACAATTTCCTACTTCACCTAATACACAAATTCACTCTTCACCTGAAACCTCTTTACACACAGCTACAGACACACATAAACAAAATAATAACAATTTTATTTTAAATTTAATTCATAAAAAATCATCATTCACATCACTAATCAGAATCATAGCTTATATACAAAGATTTATCTACAATAGCAAACATCAGAATAACAAAAAGACATCTTACTTAACATTTTCAGAATTGCAATCTTCGCAGAACTTTATATTACAGATTTCTCAACAGGAAATGTTTCCTGAGGAATATACTTGCCTTAAAACTAATCAGATCTTACATAAAAAAAATCGATTAATAAGTCTTTCTCCGTTCATCGATTCAGACAATTTAATACGTGTAGGTGGACGTCTTAACAATTCAAATTACAGCTACGGTGTTAAGCACCCAATTCTATTATGCAGCAAACATCACTTAACTAAAATAATCTTCGAAAAAGAGCACAAAGCACTCTTTCATGCAGGGCCTCAATTACTCTTAGCACACATCAGACTCACCTACTGGCCTTTAGCAGGCCGAAATCTAGCTAAGCACATAGTGCGTAACTGCGTTCGCTGCACTCGCTTCAAAGCTCAGCCTGTTCAGGTTATCATGGGTAACCTACCAAGCGACAGGACTCATCTCGAGTACCCTTTTTTAAATACAGGGCTTGATTATGCTGGGCCAGTGCTGATAGCCGACCGTAGGGGTAGAGGATGTAAGCTACTTAAATCTTACATTTGTGTTTTTGTGTGCTTTGCAGTCAGAGCCGTTCATCTGGAGCTGGTTTCCGACCTCACTAAGGAAGCTTTTCTTGCGGCCTTCAGCCGATTCATTAGTCGTCGAGGCAACCCTCAACGCGTGTACTCCGACAACGGCACAACATTTGTGGGAGCTTCTAATGAGCTTTCACGTTTCTTAAAGGTTTCATCCAGCAATATAGAGTCAGATCTTGCAAACAAAGGCATAGATTTTAAATTTATACCTGCCTACAGCCCACATTTTGGTGGACTTTGGGAGAGCGCAGTAAAGTCAGTAAAACATTTATTACGTAGAGTCATGAGCCTAACTCATTTAACCTATGAAGAGCTCTCAACGTGTCTTATTCAGATAGAGGCTATTTTAAATTCCAGACCCTTAACGCCTCTCTCCACTGATCCATCTGATCTTTCTTATCTTTCTCCTTCCCATTTCCTCATCGGACGAACACTCACGTCATTCCCTCGTCCTCAGATCACCGACGTCAACATCCAGCGGCTTCAGCGATTCGATCGCATTGAAAAACTGCGGCAACATTTTTGGCAGCGCTTCTCTAATGAGTATGTGTCTCTCCTGCAGCAGAAAACCAAATGGCAGACAGCTGGACAAACCCTGAGAACAGGCACCATGGTCTTAGTGAGAGACGCTAATCTCCCTCCTCTTCTGTGGCTGCTGGGCAGAGTGATCGCAGTGAAAACTGGGTCTGACGGACATTCTCGAGTCGCCGATATCCAGACGAAGAAGGGCATCATAACACGTGCATACAATAACATATGCCCTCTTCCTGTCTCTTCAACATCATCTTGAAGCCTTAACATACTTCAACCCGGGGAATATGTTCCTGACGTCACATCGGGCTACCGTATCTTCGTACGCCCCACCGCGAATGTCGTGGTCGGACCGCGGTAGCCACTCGCTCGCCGACACCTTTAGCGTGCGCACACGGTTGTCTTCATGTTTTTTGTTACAATCAGTACCTACAATACAGTTTTACTAGAAGTCTACGCAGTTTTATTTACTAGTCAAGACCACCAGCGACACACCTGGAGCTTGGCATTCAACACTATGTGTGCTACGGTATAGTTCGTCGACGGTCGCGCACTAAGTCCGCCTTTGTACCTTTGTGCATGAAGTGTAAATAAATAAATAAATGTAGTCATGTTACTAAACTGGTAGATCCGGCGGCGTCAAAGATCTCTGGAAAAAAATATAAGTTAAACTCACTCTCACATCACATAAATAAATAAGTAGTGGTTAGTTATAATAGGAAAACAGAAAATAAATAAAAAATAGGAAAGAGGAAAAATAGAAAAAAAAAAAAAAAAAGGGGAAGTACTACCATCATACCTATTTCTGCTGCAGCCTTGCTGTGTTCCACTGTGAACGGTTATGGGTGCTGGTGTAATTCCTATTTAAAATTATCTGGGGGCACGGTAGTGCCACCGCCAAGATTAGCCAAGCGAAGCGCAAAGGCACTTCCTACCTTTTCTCGAAGCGCTTCGTCGTTTATTTGAACAATCATAACTTTTGTTTGGATTACGCCAGATAAACAAAATTCTCGGGATATGATGTAAATAGTTGACCTATTAAATATACAAAGTTTCAATTGCATTGCTCTTATACTTTAGATATATTCAAAAAAACCCCGATTTCGTCACTGACTCTCTCACTGATGATCATCGAAATTCTGAGGTTCTTCTTGAAGTCCTAGAAAGCTGAAATTTGGTATGTAAGCTAGCATTTACAACATAGCATTTATAACAAACAACAAAAAATTCTTAAACTAGAAAAATATAACAAAATATAAAAATGTTGTCTTAGACAACTTACAAAAAAAAAAAATTGGAATCCCTCCAAAAACATTTTCATGTAAAATGTTGCCAAGACGAGAGCAACTGGCTCGCACTGTCAAAAAGTTATCAGATCTCTACATAGTCTCTACTTTACTAGCCCTGACTTCACAAACTCTACACCTTAGTCAAAATATATCTCCAGGTGCATAAATTGAATTACCATCAATGTAAAAATACGGTGAAAATGTGGCTGATGGATCAATCATACGATGAAACAGAAGAATTGCTTCTCACCCAATCCTAAGCAACTTCAGACACATTATATACGCCTCATGTCCTCACATCACACACACATTCACGCACATACTCACTCACACACACACTCACTCACACATACACACGCACACATACATACACACACACACACACACACACACACACACACACACACACACACACTCACGCGCGCACACACATTTCTCTTCTATTATACTTATCCTAATGTAAATTGTTTGTTAATTGTAATTAGTTAATAAGTCTATTATTAGGTATATTTTTAGTTTTTGGAATCACTGACTCCCAAGTCACAGGCTATAAACCTAGTTTGGGAGCCAGAAGATATATTTGTTCTCACATTAAGTACCAAATAAAAATTATTATTATTATTATTATTATAATATGTATTAGGCTTGGCCGTAACCCTATAGTAGTATGTAATTAATATAGGAATTATGAGCTTTATAACTATAAGAATAAGAGAAAAGTTGCTAAGATACCAATTGCTGTGATATGTATATTAGAAGTATACCTAGAGTATTGAACATAGGTATTTGCATAACTTAACATATGTAATAAGATAAAAAGGAAAAACTAAAAAACAATTAAAAATAGTGATGTAGTTACGGGGTCAACTCTAGTAATGAAACTATTTGCAAAACATTACAAAATTACAATGATTAAAAAATTTACCAAATTAAAGTCTTGTATAATTATGTTGGTCCGTATGGTGTCGGACGTAAAGAATAGCACCATCCCATATCTTCCCGTGGGTGTCGTAAGAGGCGACTAAGGGACTTATCAGAGAATGGGCAGCAGCGTTCTCTGTGCCTTTGTAACAACCACACTGCGATCGCCAACCCGCCTGCCAAGCGTGGCGATTATGGCAAAACCCCCCCTTTGGGGGAGGCCTATGTGGACGTCTTTCGGCTGAAATGAAAGTCTTGTAGGTACTAACATAATTATTGAAAATAATTTCATTTCTACTAGTGCGTCTCAAACAATAAACTGTTTATTTTCATATCAGCCAGTGCGTGTTAGCATACCAGTGTTGCTGTGTTTCGGCTTGAAGAGTATGGCTGTATGGGTTATTGCCTTGTCTTCTTAAATACAAGAAAACAAAGAGTGCAGTAACCCGATTAAAAAAAAAATTGGAATGTGCCGTAGAGAATTTGTGTATGGAACAGCTGATTAATTTTTCATAATCATTTTTTTTGCAGAATCTGTGTTTTAATGCATTGAAAACTATTTTATTTCTATGAATGGTACGTTATTCGAAGCCCTTTGAGTAATTAATATTTTATAGAAATTATGAGCTTTATTTTATGAATAACGGAAAAGTTGACAAGAGTCTTTATAAGTACCAGTAGCTGTATTATACTAAAAGTATACCTCTAGTACACTCTGTCCACTGGTTTAATCGTTTTTAGACAGCTGAAACTAGTGAACAATATTTGTTTTTTTGTAAAAACTGATACGCATACCTGTATTATAATGTCTGTAAGAGGTTATAAATAAGATAATCCAACTAGATTAGGCAGTTTATATATTTATTTTATAACACATTTTAAAGTTAACTTAAGGTAATCGGGAATAATTACATTATAAGGCAGCTGTCAAAAAACCAATAACCCAATGGACAGGGTATAGTGTATTGTAAATCGTAAAATAGGTATTTGATTACTACGTCATCTCTATCTTTATAACCAAAATCTTTTAATAACCAAAATACAGAATGGATCCTGGCACAGTAAATTATTTTTAATAAATGTTAAATTCTTTCTGTTCAATGCATTTTATTAAAATAATATTTGAACTTAAAATTAGGTTACAATAGAACCTCCAACTTTTAATTATATCTAACCGCCTTGTTTATTTAATACAATAAAAAATATGCAGTTATTCGATAACAAAGAGAAATTGGAATGTATCGTAAAAATTGTGTTGTCTATGGAACAACAGATTTATTTTTCACAATTTTAGGTGTTCTTTTTCAAAAGTATTTTCGACTTCCGAAAGATGCGCATTGAATTAAAAGTGAGCCTGATTATATGTTACACGAATTCGCGTAAGTCATACGTACTAAGATATTAAAACCAGATGTAACAAATTAAATTTGTAAATAGCGTAGGTAGAATAAAAAATGTTATTCGATGATAGGCTTACAAATACTAGTATTTAATAGTAGCTTAATTGCATCACTTAACCATATTAAGATAACTTTCCCCACAACGCAAAAATGTAGCCGTATAGATTATCTTTTTAATGTTTTCTTTTAGTGGGATTTTGATTATAATACCAGTGAAGTCTCGTGGGTATGCCGTTGAGGTTATTGTGTTTGTTTATAAATCGATTCAAATCGATTGATTAATGACATACTCGTAATATGGTTTTGATGCTGGCAATATTATGCCTACGTCAGTATCAAAAAACTTCTTGTGTTTCCAATGAAATTACATTTTTTAACGAATTGTTGTAAATTGTAGTGGCGCTCATTTGAAAGAAAGTAAATACATATTTATTTATGGCAAAATTAATGCATGAAGTATTTTTTCTCTAGTCTAATGTTCACTGGAGGGCCTGAAATGGGCAAACTCTTTTAAGTATTGTAGGTGGTTATGAAATACTGTTTATTATCATACCAGCCAGTATTAGGCATTCTCTACCAGTCAGCCATCATTAGCAGGCATCGACTTAAAATATGACGACATTTATTTATTTATTGACATACAACACGCACGACATGAAACATATTTATATAGATATCTACATAGTATTGATGAAACCGTGTGGTGCCGGCCGCGAATAGCATCACCCCATTTCTACCCGTGGGTGTCGTAGAAGGCGACAGAGGGATATTGACCAGAGGATGGGCAGCAGCGTCCTTCTGAGTACCATAATACTTACTGCGATCGCCAACATGCATCGGCCAAACATGGCGATTACGGGATTTCATTAAATTCCTAATTGTACCATACCCCTGCGACGTAATATTTATACTTTTATCTCTTGTAGAAACTGAAATAATATTTTATAGGAATTATAAGCTCACATTAAATTTAGAGTAGATAGGTACCTTACGAATAGCGGAAAATCAGCCTTAAGTCTTCACTACAAGTAGCTGTAATATAATTAGAAGTAAACCTAGTGTATCGTTAATAGGTGTTCAATTATAAATTAATAATAACTTTGTCATCTTAAGAGTACATGATGTTTAGTAACAATATAACAATTTCTCTATTTAGTTAATTTTATATAAATAATTATTTTTTGAACTGAAAATTAGGTACCTACTACTTTCAATTAGATCTCGCTGCCCTGTTTTCTTAAAATATACAAGAAAAAAAGTGCAGTGACCCGGAATATTAATAATAAAAATTAACACATTCAAAACGGCTGGTATGGTCTAACAACCTAATTTCACTATCCCTAACAAATTGAATTACATTGAAGGTTCAACCATTTTAGCCTATAGTGGGTACCTACAACTTCATCGAAAGCGTTACCCTTTTGATAATATGGAAAAAATATTTTTAAATTACTCCAATCCGTAAATTGCTGAGATTAATGAATAATTAATCTTAGTTGCTGAGTTTAATGAAAAATTAATCTCAGTAATTGAAGTGTTTGAGTTGCTAAAAATTCATCTCTTAATCTTATTTTAAGAGTGTAAAATTATTACCTTTGTTTGTATAAACATATTTACTGTCGCTACCGGTGCGATGTAGTGTTTTATGTTATTTCTTTTACTGGGCGTAGCCCAAAGAGAATTAGATATAAAATATCTGGCCGAATTATAAATGTAGTCTAGTTACTAAATTAGTACCAGCGTCAAAGACGTTTGCAAGAATTTTAGAGTTAAACTCACTCTCATATAGGTTGTACTTATAGTTTAGTTAGTTGTAATAAGAAAAAAAGAAAAACATGGAAAAAAGGGATGTAGTCTCAGGGTCAACTCTAGTAATGTATTCTATTCTCTAGTAATGTAATGTATTATATCTAGGTACTTTTAGGTGCGTATTGATAAGCTGTTTTTTTTGTAAATAAACTCAATTTCATTCGAAAACGTCCATCGATTTCTAAGAAAATCTTAGCAATCTCTGACGATCCTGGTAGGGTTATTTATTTCGTTTGATGACTGTACACTCATAAATAAATTCAAATATTTATTGCTTAACACAGTACATAAATATACATTTCTAGGTGTTCATTGAATGCGCAGTCCACTGTGTTGCACCAATTTAGGCATGCAAAATTATAATTAAATTCACTGAGATGAGATTAATATTATACAATTTCATTAATTTAATATAATACCATATAACCTGTCAAATTAATAACTATACAATGTCATAAATAAAAATCAAGAAGTAAGTAATGTCAAAAATTCAAATGATCAAGTATGTAATGTCAGAGTATATAACATCATAATGATTAATTAGTCTACCTTATTCAACACATAATTAAAATAAAAAACAAAAACGAACAAATATGTTACAAATACATACGTTATAATTTTAACGTTCGCGGTTTTATTTAAAAGGTAATTGGCGGCTTCTATCCGCAAAGCGCAATAATGTATTCGTCCTGAAAGTTAACTCTGACGTCTATTTTCGTAAAACGATATGAAAGAATTGTCTTCGCTTCAAAAAACCATAATTAAAAATTATACTTTTACTCTGTAGCTGTCTTAATCAAGGCTTAATATTTTCGAAAACTGTAATTGTCTTTAAATAATCTGCTCACATCATTACGATATTGCTCTGGGCAAAACGCGAAAACAAGAAGTTTTCGTCACGAATCGAATACACGCTCTTAATGCATCATCAAAAAATATACGCATTGTCCTTTGTTTTCCAAAGTGAAAAAAGCAACATTATAAATTCTTACTGTGTTTTTGAATATAAATACTAATAATAATATAATATAGTAAAATGTATTATAAAAATTACAAAGTAGTAGCAGAGCTCTTTGTGAAGGAGCTCGTCCGGGAAAGTATTCCCGCAATACTTAACTAGGTATTTCTGCCGAAAACCAGCTTTGCTATTTCATTTTGAAGGGTGCCGCTATAATTGGGAAGATATTTTTATTTTATTTTATTTGGGAAAATAAACGGTTGCACATTACAATATTATGGTAAAGAACATAACTAAAATGGGAGTATAAATGTATAACCAATAACATTTTCCACATAATATAAACACACTGGTCATAGACTTTCGTCTTGAGACTGGTGGTGTCATCATGCCTATTACAAATACATTAGAAATTTTAACTTTTTCTCTGGGATGCCAAGGCCTCTAGTGTTGTAGATGTGTATAGGCAGCGGTGAGCGCTTAACATCAGGTGGGCCATTGGTTTGTTTGCCATTCAATAACATTCGGTTTATATTTGGTTGGTTTATAATTTTGGTGGGTATTTATATTTTGAAATACATTGCATTCATTGTTATTTGTACTTTTATGTTTTGTAGAATGCTCTAATGAGCTTAAAACGAAAAATAAGTATTTGTCTATCTGTTAATGGTACAGACGACAGCACATTAAGCCATACCAAACTGTCAAATTTTACCAATTGAATATGAACTTTATTCTTTTGTAATAATGTCGAAAATCTATCAAAACAATTTGACAGATTGTTGTAGCTTGATGTGTTGGCCTCTGTACATTGAATACATTAACACAACACACACACACACACATGTTATTTGTACTTTTATCTTGTGTCGAATATTTCAAATGAGTTAAAACGAAAAAAACATATCTATTTGTCTATCTGTGAATGGTACATTATTAGGAGCCCTATTATAGTATAATATTTTATACGAATTATAGGTAAGATTCCATTTAAAGTAGATAGTCATATAACGATTAACGGAAAATTTGCTAAAATTTGTCAATACTAGTACTGTAGCTGTAATATATTAGAAGTATATAATACTTAGTGTATCGTAAATAGGTGATCAATTATAAATGTGTATTTTAAGAGTAGTGTAATAATAAACAAAAAATACAGAAAATTATAATAAAAAAATAGATACAGAGGCCAGCACATCAAGCTTCCCCAATTTGTCACATTTCTTTGATGGTTTTTCAACTTTATTACGATAGGTTATGGATCATGTTCAATTGGAAAAAAAATAAAGTTTGGGATAGTTTGACGTGCTGACGTCTGTACAATACATTATTTTTACTTTTGTTTAAATAATTTGTCTCTTGAATTTATTTACCAGATTAATGTTTGAACTAAAAATTAGGTACCTACTACTTTCAATTACATCTCATTGTCTTGTTTTCTTAAATACAGGAAAACAAAAATGCAGTGTTCCGAATATCAACACATTAGAAATGACTGCTAATGGTCTTCAATATTAAAAAACTAGTTCTAAGATTTTATCACATCCTCATTTCAATATCTCCAGTAAATTGAAAGTTTAACCATTATAGCCTATAGTAGGTACCTACAGGCTACGGCCTAGTCTATGGACGGCGTTACCATTCTAATAATATAGATAAAAATATATTTATACATTTCTCCAATCCGTAAATTACTGAGATTAATGAACAATAATAATGTATTACTGAGATTAATGAATAATTTATCTATTACTGATATTAATGAATAATTAATCTATTACTGAGATTAATTAATCTATTATTAATTAATCTTAGTAATTTAAGTGTTTGAGTTGCTAATGCATTACCTCTTAATCGTATTTTAATAATGTTTATTACCTTTGTTTGTACATATTATAGCTGTTACCAATTTAAGTTTCTTTGGATTTGAGTGTAAAAATAGTAGAATTTCACTTTTGGGGAAACAAACGCTGTGTTATGTCATATACCGTTTAAAATACAGGGAAGAAACCCACGTTGTATTATATACCATAGCATAATTACTTTAATTTATTGTATAATTAGGGTTTAAGGTGGAATGAACTTTTATTTTTAATTGACATAGGTTTAAATCAACTTAGCTGATTGTAAACGACCTCGAGCGGGGAAGCACTACCATCTCGGCACCTTCCCATCTCGCCACCCGAATTAATTTATTAAGCCCATGAAACATTCCCATTTTCATTCATGGGTGCCGAGATGGGAGGTGCCGAGATGGGACTAAACCTGCAAAGCAGCGTTGCTATGCTCCGGTTTACAGGGCATTACGTGACAATTTAACTTTGTAACGCGGATGACAACGTATCTGTAAAGCTAAAAAATGTATGCTGTCAAGTAACAAATTAACATTAGGTGGGCCAAACGGCCGGTATTCCATCCAATGACATTAACAAATAAAAATGTATACCATATCATAATTACTGTAACACATTACATTGGATCAAATCATCTAGGTATGTACCTCTTCTCGTAAGGTCAGCGACAAAAGTCGTTTAACACTGTTACTTTTTCATATATATTTTTTTATATGGCGCCTTTGGCCCCTATTGGATCATTCAAATATACTCAAAATAATACGAGGCACTGCTTTTTAGCATTTCAGGTAACAGCAAAGGGTTTTTTTATCTTGGTTTTACATATATTTTGTCATGATGGCCCAGTGATTAAGGCTCTCTTCACTCGTGGGTTCGAAACCGGGCAAGTACCAATGTGATTTATTCAATTCATATGTACTTTCTGAGTTTATCTTGGACATCACTGACATCGGTAAAGGAAAACTTCGTGAGAAACCTAGGCTTATTAATATAAGTTTGAAATCGCCAAGCCGCTTTGATTGAGCATAGTGATCAATGCTCGTGAATTCGGTATGAAAAGATTACCCTGTGTGCTGTGTGCTTGAAAAGTGTCCCTGCAGTGGGATCATAATAGATCTGTATCTATATTATTTTTAGATCCATTTCGTATTTCATTTAATGTTTTGTAAAATAATTAAAAGTCTTAAGTGTTTATTGACTTTAGTTGATGACCGTACTAGACAACAATATAGCTGGTGGTGGTGCTGGAGTTCTGTGTAAATATTAGGCAATATTAAGATTTATAATATATGTAAAAAAACTAATGGATCAATTAATAGATAGATAATTTAGCCCACGGATAAGATTGTAAAAATTAGATGGGTTTTTATTGTTTTTCGTTAGACACTAATAAATATGCTAAGCTAGAGGGCTAATGCGCATGCATTAATAGTTGTAATATTCTTGACCAGACATTATTGAATAGTTGTAATATTCTTAAACAGATTTGAATAATTGTAATATTCCAGTAAAGTGTAAATAATGTAATTTAAATTTTTAAATGGTATTTAATATCGTAATAAGTTAAATTAGAAGTACCTACTTATGTAAATATTAAGTTACAATGTATTCGTTTCAAATTATATAATAAAACATGTATTCATAATAATTATTAGGAAACAAAAAAAAAACTGTAAAATCCAAAAAAAGTTTTAAAAGATTTCAAAAAATAAACAAAACAAAAAAATTGGTGTCGTGTCAATGTTGTTGTTTTATTTTGAATATCCATATATAGATTAAACCTAACCCTTACTAGTAAGTACAGATGCCAGCTATCAAGCCATACCAAACTATCAAATTTTTCCAATTGAATATGAACCTTATCTTTTTGGAATAAACTTAAAAATCAATTAAGAAATTTGACAGATTATTGTAGCCTGATGTGCCGGCCTCTGTACCAGAAAATCTTGCGAATGTGATTGTTAAGGTACACACAATGCCTGGCAATTCCTAGGCACAAAGTATCCCGCAATATGGCTGCTGGTGATGCCGATTCCGGCGGGAGATGCGCTGCCGAAGCGGTAGTTCCCGCCCAGCAATTAATTAAACAGACAGAACGGTAACACTATCGAGGTTTCCGGCGACTGGGACTTTAATTAAATCGGGCTACAGTCCCAGTTGCCGGATCCATTTAATTTTAATAATTTTCTTCCGGCGACTGGGACCATGCATAAATGAATAACAAAAATCTATTGTTCAAGCCAAAAACAGTACAGTCAAACGAAAAAATATGTAATATAAAAAATAAAATATTAAAAAAACACCCTTTGGTTAGGTAGGTATACCTTCAATTATTATTTTAAATATTTTTCGTTTAACGGTACTGTTTTTGGCTTGAACAACAGATTTTTGTGATTCATTTATGCATGGTCCCAGTCGCCGGAAGAAA
The DNA here is from genome assembly GCA_947361185.1 of Charanyca ferruginea. NCBI lineage: Eukaryota > Metazoa > Arthropoda > Insecta > Lepidoptera > Noctuidae > Charanyca > Charanyca ferruginea. The sequence continues at coordinate 20,390,678 of OX376070.1, read as the reverse complement.
AATATTAAAATTAAATGGATCCGGCAACTGGGACTGTAGTCCGAGTTAATTGCAGTGCCAGTTGCCGGAAGCCTCACACTATCAAGCTACTTGCGTCCTGAACAACTATCAGAACCAAAATGATGCTCCGCGGTTTTCTAGTTCATATGCCGGCAGCACGACATAGCAGTTTGATTAAACTTTTGAGTGCTTCGTCAAAAAAGTAAAAACCAACCTTCGGCGCCAAGCTACGAATTCATCCTTTAATTTCTATTCCCGAAATTGGTATTATTTTGTTGTCATCTTATATTTATACAGGGCAATATTGAAAAAATACCCAAAACCACTTAATCCTGACTTCGTATCATCACCCTGAACAACTTTTGTTGTACGACTTTTCAAAATTCGAAACATTTTTTTTCCATACAAAAAATATGAACACACTTAAAATTTTCTGACACGGCCGAGGAAAGGCCTGCTATCAGCTGTGCCTGTACATTAGCCTACCTACTATCTACATCATATTCGCTATCATATGGGTGCGCGCGAGCGTAGTATACGTACATTTTACAGACTTCTTACGTCAGGAAACATAATTACCAAAGGAAATAAAAATAACCCGTGCACCCGTGGGGTGTTCGGGCTAGAATAGCACACCCCGACTCATCCCGAGGGTGTCGTCGAAGGCAACTAATGGAAATTGCGGAAGTCGGGCAGCAGCGGCTTCCGTGTACTTAACAACCTCACTGCGATCCCCAAGACGCCTGCCGAGCGTGAGGATTATGGCAACGCCCCCCCTTCATGGGGGACGCCTTTGTTCAACAGTGGACGTCTTCAGGCTGATGATGATGTAGTCGTGCTAGTCTTTTGGTTTGTCGTCTATACATGACTGTGTTGGTTTGAACAAAATACTTAGTTTTCTTTTGTACAGCCATCGCTTTGGCGAAGCGACTAGTAGCGCGAATGCGATTAAAGCTAATACAAATTTGCGACTTTAATCCATATGTAATTTTAATCGCTCTGCGCTAAAACTGTCGTGCTAATTATTATACGGACCCCGTTCGATTCGTGGTCCGAATGTACTCACGTAATGTAGCAAGATCTTTAAATGAATTGGGATATTTTAAAAAATGACTAATATTTTTGATTAATTGCGTACCACAACACAACTACCCTCGGACCCATATATTAGATTACCCAAGACAGTGGCGATATACACGATACATATTATGGTATCAATGCAACGCGTGGTCAGAACTTCATGTGACACTCAATCAAGTGAAAAGAGGTGTGCCAAGCAACTACGACAGGTATTGTTTTGACTCGTACACACAGCTACACATCAAGCTACGCATTCCAGGATAAGTTGACCTCACACTGTATGGAAATTCTATACAATTTGAGATCAGCTTATACTGGAATTGTATAACTTAATGTGTAGCCGAGTGTACCTATATTATCAGCAACTAAATCATCATCTACCTCTTTATCAACTAGGGACAGTGTATACATACTGTCTCATTAGTCCCGTGGTCAAAAGCGCGACTGCAGAACGTTGGATCGATACCCCGGTGTGGCAAAATTATTAGGTATGGGTCTTCCGTTGGGAATTTCGCAGTAGCAGCCAACTCAGTACTAGTAGGGGACACTCTCGTGCCTCGGAAAGCACGTAAACCCGTTGGTTCTATGCCTGACATCTCCCCAGTGTCGAACTATAAGAGTGAGAGAGACGGAGTGCCCCTAATTTGAGGACTAAAATATCATCTGCGTACTTGGCAATTTGGTAAATTACTGTGGCGTACCTTATACTGCATGCAGCTGAAGCAGTGTAAGCAACAGCTCCCACCCTCAATACACTGCTTGCAATCCGCACTGCACACTTAAAGTGGGTACACACGTACGATAAACTTGCTCGATCTCGAGCAAGTACGAACGTGTGTACCAGGCATTTTGGTTGGCTTCGAGCATTTGTCTTGAGACTTGCATGGTACACACGTTCGTATTTGCTCGAGATCGAGCAAGTTTATCGAGATTGTACGTACGTGTGTACCCAGTAATAGGGGCGTCTCCACAGGCGAGAGAATCGCGACGATTCCGTGCTTCTATCGTCGGGTAATCTCGGTCTCTCAATAGATGGCGAACGATGACATTTCGCTCGCTCTCAGCCACTCGTCGCATCACCGCAATAACATCGCCGCAACAACATCGCCGTGTGTAGACACGTTCCAGGAGAGTGTATAGAAATACGTGGCACGACGATAATATCGCCGCGATTCTCTCGCTCGTGGGGACGGCCCCTAATTCAGAAGGCTCAAGCTAGATACGACGCGCACCTTTGAACAGACAGCATCATCAACTGCTAACCCCCAACGCATTGAAATTTCTTCGGAAAGGGGGTTAGCAGTTGATGACGCTGTCTGTACCTTTGCGCATAAGTCTAAGGGCGAGTTGCTTCAACTAACCATTACTGACCGGTAATAGTCAAAAATGGCGCTAACTATCGTCAAATTAAAAAAATGGGTTGTTTCACAAAATCATACGTCAAAAAGTTACTATTACCATAACCGACCAGTCATCGTAATTTTGTGCTGTCAAACAGCTACTTCAAACATCAAAATATTATGGAATCTCTTTTTCAATAATTTTAACTGACGGATTTTGATGTCATGAAACAACCCGTTACATTTAACGTACGTTAAACATCGCACGTCATAGTAACTTTTTAACCGTCCGTATGTAACGTTAACCGACTGTTTGGATTAACCCATCCTAAATAAATAAACTTCTACTCAGACAACTAATACGATAAGCTAAAATATAATAATAATACACCGGGCGGCGGCTGCGGTGCGGTGAGAGCGGAGACGACGGCGAGCGGTGCGGCGGCTGCAAGAATCAATTTATGTCTGTTCTAACAACGTAATGTAGGTACTAACCAGGAGGTATCTAGGTACCTGTAATATACTTATATCTATTAAGTTAAACGACGCGCAAACACGCGAGCCGAGCCATTCTCGGCGCGTGACGCGGCTCGGTAAAGTTTGTACAATCCATCGCTTGTCGGTTTTTGTGTGCGTTTCGACCGCCCGGCCATGGTGATATTTTGAAAAAAAAGGTATTCCAAGATTATGTAAAATTTGGTATAAGTTGATTCCCAAAAGCATTTTGTCAAAGTTATGGTTAAAAGGTTACAAGGGTTTAAACATGGCCCCGCCATTCAAACGCGGAGAACCGCGCGGCCACGGAGATCTTTGAAACTAAGCGTAGCAGAGACCTGAAATCAGGTAAATAACAGATTGAATTTGTAAAAAAATTGTAAAAATACAGAAAAAAACCCTAGGTTTATATTTTAGGAGCTGCAAGACTAAAACCCCATGGCCGCGCCATTGAAACGCCAAACGGTGAATAACACGTTATCGCCGATATTACACTGAAAATGCATCGCAGATGTCTGAAGTTTATTGTGAATCTAGATTTGAATTTGTCGAAATTTGGAAAAATACTTCACTATATCCTAAGTTTTTATTTTAGGAGCTGTAACCCATATGGCCGCGCCATTGAAACTGTGAAAAACATGTTATCGCCGATATGTCACTGAAAAAGCACCGCATGAGGTCTGAAGTTTTTTGTAAAATCTAGATTTGAATTTGTTTGTGAAAATAGATAATCAAAACTTATTTCTACGTGATACTGCACTACTGCTCTTGAAATATAAACCTAGATATTTTTTGTATATTTTTTCAATTTTCGACAAATTCAAATCTAGATTTTACAATGAACTTCAGACGTCTGCGATACATTTTCAGCGTGATATCGGCGATAACGTGTTAACCACCGTTTCAATGGCGCGGCCATGTGGTTTTAGTCTTGCAGCTCGTCGTATAAACCTGGATTTTGTTTCTGTATTTTTGCTTGTGGCTTGTGTTAATACCCGCCGTCTAAACAGATGGTCCAGAGCGCGCGAAGGAGGTAGTCGCTCATTTTGTGTTTTAAGGTTTGTATTATACGTTGAGGTTTCTTTCACGATGGAAGTTGTAATTTAATAATAAAAGTTTCTACGAGATGAAGAGGAACCGGCCATATGGTTTATATGGTTGAAGTTCCACGGTCTCGAACCAAGCGCTTTGATTCCACATTTATTGTGCGAACTGCCAGACTGTGAAATTCGCTGCCCGCCTCTCTGTTCCCTGATAAGTATAATCTGGGTATCTTCAACGCACGTCGAGTGAACCGGTTCATCCTAGGAAAGCGTGTTCCGACTTAGGCCGCATCATCACTTAAGATCAGGTGAATTGCGGTCAAACGCAAGCCTAGTAATTAATAATAAAAAAAAAGAAATAATGGAACCCAATAGATTCAGCCATTCAGGCAACATAAATCGCAACAATGTGCACGATTCGTCTTTCTCTTAATTTATTTAAATAAACACCACTGAGCAAAATAACAGCTGGGGTGCGATTCTATAAGACCTCATTCTAAACTTCGAATCTGAATCCGCTGTGAGTTTCTTGATTGGCATTCTAAAAACTCGGTTGATAATTCGAATTTACACTAGCGCCACCCTTGCGAGCGTGTCAGCGAGTTGAACTAAATTGACAGGGAGATTTTGGCAAATAAAGTATGAGATGACGTAAGAAGTGGCATTCTGTAAGGTAATTTCCCCGTCGCTCCGACGCTCACTTCGCACTCGGACCCGATTTAAAGTGTCAAATTTATCAAGGTCATTTTGAACCTTATGCGAAGTGAGAGTGAATAGCGAAGTGAGATGCGAGTTGTCGTTTGAATTTTACAGAATCGACCTACTGCTGCTGCTGCAGCAAGGCGTTATCGTTTATTCATTTTTAGTAGAACGGACAAGCGACGGCGCGGTTCAACAGCTCGCGTAGATGTGCCGCCGCGTCATGTAAACGAGTAGGCTTGCGTTCGGATTTAGCCGAGCCGCATCTACACGGATGGCGCGGCTGGCGTGGGATCGCGCGTGGGATGGCGTGGAATGGCTTGGATAAGTGCGATTGCATGCACTCGACTAATATTACCAAGTTCACTTTTTAGGAGCTCACTTTTTAGGGCCCATTAATTATGTCAATTATAATCCGTGGTGCTTGGCAACTGAGCTTCTCCCAGTTGTAAACGTCCCTTTGTGCCTATTGGCCTAGTTCTGTTCTATCTCCTGCTTGATTTGGAGGGAAGTGGAAAATATGTTTTTCTTACTCCTCCGCTGTTCTTTTCTGATTATTTTCGTTGCGGGATCCAAGACAGTTGAATCGTTTCTCTGGGACTCGTCGAGCTTCATTGCTTTGGCGCTTTTCTGGTGATCGCCACTGTTGATTCTGGCTTACAGGAGTTAAAGTGGCACAGATGATTTAATACATACGGCAGTGGTTCGGGAATAGTGTGGCGGGATTGTTAAACAGTTTAGTCAAGTTTTGCTTGTACAGTCAACAGCAAAAGTAGATAATCAAAATGAGAAATACAATACTAATTTACTAACACTAATTCATATAATTTATTACTAGTTTATTTGTTAAAAGTATGTGATTGTCACACACATACTTTTCAATCACTTCGACGCCACACAGTTCTGACGCGAACTCCGTTCATTAGTATTGAATATCTGATTTTGATCATCTACTTTTGCTGTTGACTGTACAGAGGCCAGTACATCAAGCTACAATAATCTGTCAAATTTATTTGATAGATATTCAACTTTATAGCAATAGAAATAAGATTCATATTCAATTTGGATTTTTACAGGTTGGCAGGCTTGATATGCTGGCGTCTGTACCGACCGTTGGGCGTCTGAAATCAACACTTCACAATGCAAACATTGATGCCCGTTTTTATACTAACATTAGTAGACACCTAAATGTATAAGCAGTTATCTACCTAGTGCTTAAAACTGTTTAACTTCAAACTAATTGTTGCAATTTGTGTATTACCTAGTGAATTCGTTGGAGCGCCTTAGGTCATAATTTAATAAATATAAACATATGGTCAAAATTATTAATAATAATTATTATTATTATTTATTTATTTTGCAAATTGTGGTACAGTCTGCTACAGTTACAACAAATAGTTTTAACAAATAACAAATTCAAGAATGGCTCTGGCGTCCTAGCTAGGTTACACAGTAACCTCTATTAAGGTACGCCACCCAGATTCCCATGACATTTATGTTAAATCGGAGTATTAATTATTATAGTGGTAATTGTGTAATTAAATGTTTTAATATTATTCGTTGTTAACTCTATACACGTGTTCGTTGTAACTGTAAGTGTAGTAATTGGAATAGTAATAAATAGATAAGATCACAAACAATTGGATCAAAACTTCGCTCCAATACAGGTATATAGTAGATGTGTCTCATAAGGCTGTTCAACTTAAATGGGACTGGGCAGGACATGTCTGCTGCAGGCCGGACAAACTGTGTGTTCAGGTAACAGAGAACTGGTGCCATGAGCCATGAGACAGTCAGACGAGTAAGGTCGCGGCAATCCACGAAAGAGATGGCGGAATGAGGAAGGAGGGAGCCCTTGCCCAGGAGTGGGACCGAATTGGTTAATAAAAGAAACATCGATTCACCGTAATGCTTAGGCAACTTATGCCCGGTTGCTGAGGTCTTCGGATAAACTTTCGATAGCTATTCATTCGACATAGTTATCTATTTGAGTGATTTTCTTCCTTAACTGAGTGCTCGGAAACGCAATATCAAACCAATAGCACTATCTATACAGGGAAATTGAAAAAATACCCAAAACCTCTTAATTTGGACACCCATATGGTAGCCAATATGATGTAGATAGTAGGTGGCTAATGTACAGGCACAGCTGATTGCAGGCCTTTCGTCGGTCGTGTCAGAAAAAAATATTATGCAAAATTTCAAGTGTGTTTATATTTTTTGTATGGAAAAAAAATGTTTAGAATTTTGAAAAGTCGCAGAACAAATGTTGTTCAGGGTGATGATACGAAGTGAGGATTAAGTGGTTTGGGTATTTTTTCAATTACCCTGTATAATCCAGTTAAATCACTTCAGCAACTTAGGGAATTTCTAGCAATAATATTGACAGACACCAAACTAGAAAAAAAAAACCATTAGATTCCAAAATAAAGATTTCGAAGCTTTCGACTCCTTAAGCCTTAAATCCACTTGATGCTCCAGTGGATTTAAGGCTTAAGGAGTCGCAGTTGTAGTGAGAAACTAATTGTGCATGTGGTGTTGTGTAGACTGTAAGTAATGTAAGTACCTACCTACATTTTGCGTTTATCGTGTACTTTTTAATGAAATGTAATGTGTATACAATTGTAGGCTAACCTACATAAATCCGATGTCACATTCTCACGTCTTATTCATACCTACTATATATTTTGTCTCTGAGGATATATTTGGACAAAATCTGACGAAAATTGTTATTTATGGAGAAATTATAAGTTGTTTTAAACCTTGTATTTGATGTTATACCTTGGTGTGCTTCGTAGTTTTTAGTGTTTTATTTTTGTATCATTTTGTGTTTACTTATAGTATCGGTTTAGGTTATCTATGAAAGTGTTATAGTTGTGTATGTAAATAAATAAATAATAAATAATTTAATTAATTTTATAATTTTTTTTTTTTTTTTTTTTTTATTTTTTTTTTTTTTTTTTTTTTTTTTTTTTTTTTTTGGGGACATTTTCACACACGGCCCCAAACTAGGGAGACCCTGTACTATGGGTGTCAGACAGCTGATATACATACACAAATACATTTTTTTTTTTTTTTGTAAATACATACATATATAGATAAACAACACCCAGACACAAGGCAAACACAAATGCTCTTCACACAAATGTTTACCCTGGGCGGGAATCGAACCCGCAACACGCTGCGCAGCAGTCGATCGCTCAGCCACTGCGCCAACCGTGTCGTCGAAATCGAAATAAATGTTTTCTTCATTATTTAATTGTGCCTCGGAAAGCCAGTAAAACTGTTGGTCTCGACTGTAATTCGTAGATCTGTGACAGTCGGTATGGGTAGTGAGGAGCCAACCAGTCATACCAAGGGGTATCGTGTTACCAAGTAAGTGGGTTGTGGAGTTTAGATAGGCAGTCGCTCCATGTAAAACACTGATATTCAGCTGCATCCTGTTAGACTGGAAGTCGACCTTAACATAGTTGGGTAAAAGCTGGGCAGATGATGAGTGCGGACACTATTAAGAGCTCAACTGTCCAATTAGCAGACACAATAGTTAAACTATGACAACATGACTCCAAGAGCCACGTCAACAATCAAGCAGTTAACCAAAAATTCCAAGCCGCAACTTCTCATATAAAAGCTCGACTGCGTGCAAAATTGTTAACCTAAAATGTTGAAACCTTGACTGCTACGTAAAAAAAGCAAAAACGTGCCCTCGACGTCAAGCTACTAATCACGACTCTATGGAATTATGCATAGAAGTCTGTTATGTAGTCGTGACCGTGGCGTGCTGGGCACAATTTGGTTTGTCATCTATACATGACTGTGTATTATGTCGAATGTCCATATTCAACCTGCAGGTACCTGTAACTATTGGGAACGATACTCTCGAAGTTGTCGAACACTATGTTTACCTTTTTTTTTTTTTTTTTTTAACGTGGGGAAATCCTCATGGACTATCCCCCGTCCGGGGAAGACGGGGGAGTGTTCCGGACTCTTACCGGCTAAAACCACCACGGTGTTCCTCGACAGACCCATGGGTGGGGGTACGGGATTCGCTCGCGCATGTACCGCGCCCCCACCGGGCTATGACCCGCCAATGATGTAGGCGGGTCCCGTCAACCTCGGCGGTCTAAACGCCGCCGAATCCTCTAATGTGGCGCGCGCGGAACACGGCGCGCCGCCTACACGGGCCTGCTTCTGGTCGGGTGGTGGACTGCCCCTAAGTCGACCACCCGCAGGCCGGCAACTCATGGAGGCCGGAGGTCATTAAGCGCCCTCCGGCGCCCGGTGCGTCTTCTCCTAGAGGGAAGCGAGGCAGTTGCTTCCCTCACCCTCTCTGCCGCCTCTTTTGCGTGCATGACATGCTCGCAAAAAGAGGCAACAGCCTCCCACGCACTCTCGCTCTGGACCATCGAAAGGACGATGTTCGGGAGCGAGAGGTCACCTACTGCTGCGGAGAGTTCACGGCGCTGCTCTGCCCAAGCTGGGCACTCTGCCAGCGTGTGCTGCGCCGTGTCCTCCAGGCAATCTCTGCAGTGGTGACAATCGGGCGATTGTTCGCGGCCTATGCGACACAGATACTTCCCGAAACAGCCATGTCCGGTCAGTATCTGCGTCAGCCGGAACGTAAGGGCGCCGTGTCGGCGACCTAACCAATCCTCCATGACGGGTCTTACCGCCGAAATTACGGCGTGCCCTGCGCTAGGGTTGACGAGTCGTCCCTCCCATTCCGCCGTTAGGATCGCACGGAGCTCGGCGCGGCGCCGCGTGTACTCTCGCGGCACCGGACGTATGCCCCGCTCCCGCGCCTCCCCACTCCAGTTGTAGAGTGAAGCGAGGGCTCTCGCTTCAAGATCCCACGGCGGAGATCCGGCTAGGAGGCTCGCTGCCTCAAAGGAGATCGTGCGGTATCGCCGACGTCTGAGCACTGCGATATTGCGGGCCGCCAGGTTCTCCGCCCATACTGGCGCCCCGTAGAGCGCCATAGACCGCACAATCCCCATATAGAGCCTCCGGCAGGAGGCGTTGGGTCCACCTAGGTTGGGCAGCAAGCGAGCAAGTGCACCCGCCGCACCCATGAGCTTGGGTAGGTAAACACTATGTTTACCTTTTTTTTTTTTTTTTTTTGGTACGGGGTGGAAAATCCTCATGGATGTCCTCTGCCCTGGGGCGGGCGGAGGGGTCTGTCAGACTCTTACTGACTAAAAACCACCCCGGTGTTCCATCTCACACCTACGTCGGGGGTCGCGGGAACTGGAGATACTTCCGCAACCCCCGGCTGGTGCCGGCCCGCTGCAGCGGGCCACTTCTCGGGTCAGGGGGGGGAGTGAGGTGTTAGACTCCCCCCCGGACGTCTTAGAGGGGCGCGCGTGGAACACTACGCGCCGCCACCTCGGGTCCTGGTGTATGTGGGGGGCGACAGACGTCCCCGAGTCTGCCGCCCCTGGACCCATTTAGGGGGGCCGGAAGAGGGCGTTGTCCGCCCTCCGCCGACGCCCGGTGCGCCTGCTGCGGGCAGGGTGGGAGGTTGAGATCTCCCTCTCCCTTTCCGCAGCCTCCTTCTGCAACACGACACTTTCGCAGAAGGAAACCACCGCGTCCCAGGACTCTGCGCTGTCGACCATCGACTCGACCACGGCCGACAGCGACAGGTCACTGCCTACTTCTGAGACGAGGGCACGACGCGGCCCCTCCCAAGCGGCACATTCCGCCAGCGTATGCCGCGCCGTGTCCTCCCGGCAGTCGACGCAGTGGTGACACCGGGCGTCCGGCTCCCTGTTTATGCGACACAGGTACTTCCCGAAGCAACCATGCCCCGAGAGCACCTGCGTCACCCGAAACGACAGAGAGCCGTGCCTTCTCCCGAGCCAGCGCTCGAGCACTGGCCGGACCGCCTCGATGATGGCGAGGCCGGCGGTAGGGCGTGAAAGCCTGTCCCGCCATTCCGCCACCAGGACCTCGCGAAGCTGAGACCGACGCAGCTCCATGTGTCGCTGCATCGGTCGCTCGCCCCGCGCCCGCGCTTCCTCGCGCCACCGGTACAGTGACGCGAGCACCTTCGCCACACTATGTTTACCTTGGACCAACTGTCCAACTATGTAGGTCCAACTTCGATAAAGAGGTCGCCCGAAGAATCCAACTAGGGTGAGCAGCGTTCGAGAATCTACGAGATATATTTTCGTCCAAAATTCTACATGCCTAAATACGAGGGTTTATAACCAGTGTGTGTTGCCAGTGATGACATATGACACAAAAACGTGGTCCTTAACTTGGTCCTTGGCCCGTTGAGAAGCTCAGAGTCACGCAATGAGCCATGGAGAGAGCTATGCTCGAAGTTTCTTTGCGCGATAGAATCTGGAACGAGGAAATTCGCCGAAGAACTAAGGTCACCGACATAGCTTCCAGAATATGCAAGTTGAAGTGGCAATGAGCAGGCCACATCGCTCGAAGAACCGATAACCGATGAGAAAGAAAGGTACTCGAGTGGCGACCTCGAAGCGGAAGACGCAGCGTTGGTAGGTCTTCCACCAGATGGACTGACGATATGGTCAAGGTCGCGGGCAACCGATGGATGCAAGCGGCAGGTTGCCGCTCGTTGAGGCGTTTTATGGGGGAGGCCTTTATTCAACAGTGGACGTCTTTCGGCTGATGATGATGATGACATGGCTGTGGCTGTCAAAAGGTTAATTAATGAACTAAAATGATAGAAACAAGTTGAAACATTACAACCTAACGATAATTGTTTCGGATCTGGCTGTACCGTTTAGTCCCATCCCGGTACCCATGTATGAAAATGGGAATGTTTCGTGGGCACGATATATTAATTCATGGGTGCCGAGATGGGAAGGAAACCGACTATTTGCGTCAATAAGATATATGTTTGTAAACTTACCAACGATACATAAGAAGTTACTGGGTGTAGGACAAGGTTTCTTTTTAATAACTCATATACTAAATCTACCAGAAATTACGATTAGTCGAGCTGCGTGTACTAACAGTACCCAATTGGGTTAGGTTAAGGGCAGGAGCCACAGGCAGGAGCCGATAAAAGAGAGAAAAAAATAATAGAAACTGCCAGAGGAGACAGGGTAAGTTTGGAGGAAATACATTAAGAATTTAGTATACCAAAAATTATGAGTTCAGGTAGGAGGGTGTCACAAATTCTTCAGCTATCAATCTCTATTTATTATTATCGAGTGAGCGGACTTAAATCTGAGAGACATTGTTGAAATGTTACCATAGATTCAGAATATGAGTCTAGGCACCAATAACTCAATTACCTATACAGATTTTCTCAAAACATTATAAGCAGAATCTTTATCATAATAACAAAGAAGAAGTTTTAAAACGCTTTAAAAACTCAGATTGTGTATTTCATTAATTTACATTTTATCTTTACATACAAAATAAAAACACTAATAAAATGTAAGTAAAAAGTAAAATAAAAAACCGGCCAAGTGCGAGAGTTGAACTCGCGTGGAGAGGGTTCCGTACAATGCCAATGTCAATTTTCAATTGATTGAATTCTTGTAAGTTTCCTGTAATCTACAAGCAATGAACTATATTTTGAATTTTTTTCAAAATTTTAAGCTCAGTAGTTTCGGAGGTCAGGGGGGAATTGTCAATTTTCGTCTTCTTTCATGAATAAAATCAAAACTATTTATTTTACAATAATAACAAAAATATTTTTGAGATCCTCATAACGAGCCCTTTCATGTGATATGTGACATAGGAAGGATTGTGAAACTTTTTTCAAAAAATTTCTAATTTATGCCCCGAAAATGACCCTATTTAAAAAAAAAAATATTTCCTTTGCACATCTGTGTTTTGGGTCATAGGATTTCACCATCCTACCAAATTTCACCTGATTTGGTCCAGTACATTCGAAGCAAATTGGCTGTGACAGACGGACGGACAGACAGACGCCCGAGTGATCCTATAAGGGTTCCGTTTCTTTTTTTGTACCGAACCCGATAACCGATGACAACTAAAGAAAAACAAAGAAATAGCTTAAAAGTTTTCGATTAAAAGAAATTACAAACTTATATTATACCTCTTACAAATGAAGAAAACAAGGAAACTTGACGTCTTTATAATATTTGTATAGAGTATAAAAGTCCATTTTTCCTCACAGCATTCATACTGATGCCAGTAATGTCCAAATAAACTTACAAAGAAACTTAGTAGAGAGAGACCAACAAGTAGGAACACAAGTTTACTAAGCCAGTTTGATAAACACATAACAACTTTCAAATACTAAACAACCTAATTGTAAACAAAACTGTACTCCCCTTTTCATTAACAAAATGCCAAAACAATCGGTGCACCTCAACATTATGCAGACGTCTGCATTGAACAGGCATCATAAAACACGAAACATCATTCATTTTCCCCGCTTAATCGATACGGTCGCTCACCGTCAGGTAGATTCAAATTAACTTAGCAAAATAAGAGCGCAGTCGAGGTCCCGGGCGCCCGGGATGCGTCGAGCTCAGGCGTTGCCGTGGTTACAGAGGGGGGCGGGCGGGTGCATCGCGAGATCAAAGTAGACAGGTACTGACAGAAGGTCGACTTCTCAATAATAATAGAGGTTCTCTGTTCGCATCTTTGGGAAGGATCAGCCAAATACTTACCAGCTTGAGGCGTAAGGAGCTATTGATAGACGTGCCAAGAGGCTCATTGACAACAATTCCCTAAAGGCTCCAGAGCCTAGAACATCGATTCGTTAAACGTTGCCCCATACTAGGGAAGTCTCCTGCATCGTGGGTGCGTCTACAAACATGTAAACTCACATACACTAACAGCTCGACCCGGGAGTTGTCCCGGTCCCCGGAGTTGTTGTTTGCTCCCACAAGGAGCAAATATTTGTATGACTGATAGTTGTATAAATTAGTCATACAAATATTTGAATTGAACCCGTGACACCCAGGGCAGCAGTCAATTGCTCAGCCACTGCACCAACCGTGTCGTCAAACCGCACCGTTGCCAGTCTTTCGGTCTTTTATTGGGTACTTTTCGGAAGTATGGTTCATATGACACACGGCGATCTCGAACGAACGCTTGCATTCTTTAGATGCTTGATTATATAAGTGTGTTTAGTGTGTGTGCGTATTACACTCGACCTTCTGTTCCCATGCATTTAGTGGTCTAGGTCCCGGGCAGCCGGGATGCGTTGAGTTCAGCTATCGCCATGGATACGGCAGGGTGGCGGGTGCATCACGGCCCAGCGAACGATATTATCTGAGTCACCTGTTTTCCTACTGTAAACACAGTGCACACAGTGCTAAGCCAGTACTTGGTAGTGTGTTTCTTGTTATTATGAGATATTAGCGTACGGTTGGCAAATTAGTGTTGGTATTTAAAAGACTGTTGAGATTTTGATTTATCGTCATAGTAAAGTAACTCTGAGACGATTCTTTGTCTTAAGTTAATTTTCTTAGAAACCTAACTGGTAAGAAAAGTAACTTAAAACTAAGAATCTTCTCTTTTGTGTGTCATAAATCATAAATCATTTATTTATTAGCAAACATGGGTATAAATATACATTGATGTTTTTTAGTTATAAAGTTCTCCATGTTTAACCATCACAGTATGCAAATATTATAGTACTAATAAACAAAAAATAAAATATGACAGCCTTGTCAGTCACAGGTATGAGATAATTATAATAATATTTCTAAGTCACATTAAAATATTAAAAAAATATATAAAAACGTCAATAGCAAGTAAAATTACAAACCGATATAAATTAAATTACAAGAAAATACAAATAAAATTTGAAACAATTCAAAAATAATAATATAAAAACTAAAATAAATCTAATTCACAATAATTAATTGATAATTCATAAAACTAGTACTGGTTTATCCCTAATATAATAAATCGGATATAGCAGGCCTCTAGCATCTTTCATTTAAATAGTCGTTAATTATAATAGTAGCATTTCGCAACTAAAAATTTGTGTAGTTTTTTTTTAAATTGATCCATATTTAAAGTTTCAATTATGTGTTCAGGTAGTTTATTATAGATTTTGGGTGCCATATTGGTATGGCACCCAAAATCTCAAAGATTAGCTTAATAAATGACTGACTTTTTAACAGTAGTTTTAAAACCTACACTACATTGACTACAGTTTCACTCCCCGAAAATGCTAATGTAGAGGATACACCAATTCTAACACGCAGTAAATATAGTACTTCGTTATATCTACCGTAACTAGAGCACTCAATCGAAATTACATAGTGTTTACTCAAATGCATTCCTGTTGATCGGATTGATTTGCGTTCGGCGCTTTGTAGTCAAACGTTGGGCCTAACGAAGGTACAGTCAGCAAAAGAGATAGGTATACTGCAGTGCTAATCTGTTACAATCTCCCTCGGTGAACACCTAGGTGAAGTGAGCTGTCATACGTCCTAATGCTAGGGATTGACGAAGCAGACGGACGGATGACAGCTCACTTCACCTAGGTGTTCACCGAGGGAGATTGTAACAGAATAGCTCTACAGGTCATCGGAAATGGTTGAATTTTACTTAGAAACCGATGGATGTTTTAGAATGAAAGGAATTGTTTCAAAATGTATGGAGCCTGGGCCCAGTCTTTGTACATCATACTTAATAATAGGGCAACACATTTTAAATAGTTCTCAACTGTCCAATTACTTTATAATAGCTTTGTGAGCAGGTATAATAAAAGAATTTGCACTCGAAATTGCAACACACAACAAAAAAACAGTCATGGCGGTAAGCTGACATTTTGATTGATTAATGACGTTTGATATTTATAATTCTGGTACCTGGGTGGAATTGGGTATTCCACCCAGCTTTTTTCTTTCCGAGGCGTAACCGTGCCGATAACCGACCGACTTAAGGTTCTTGGAATCTTATTAACAGTTGTTACGTTAACTTCTACCCTCAATTTTGGCCCTTTCATAGAGGCAAAGGCTCAAATGGCTGCCAAAAAGTTGAGGATCCTAGCAAAGATGAGACGGTACTTCACGCCGGAACAGCTGCTTAAACTTTATCAAGCGCAAGTTCGATCGTGTATGGAGTACTGCTCTCATCTTTGGGATGGATCTGCCAGATACCAACTTGATGCCCTAGAGTCAATTGAGAAACGAGCCAAGAGGATCATCGGTAATGATAGGCTCGTCGAGTCAAAACTCCAAAGTCTCGAGCATTGACGTCGAGTTGCTGGCCTCTCGGTTTTCTATCGGTTGCATTTTGGGGAGTGTGCGACGGAATTGCATTAGTTAATTCCCCCGAGCCCGTTCCATCATCGTACCACAAGGCGTACGGCAATGCGCCATCGGTACATGGTGGACATCCCACAGATACGCACAAAACGTTTTGGGAACACATTCATTGCGCGTACTGTTAAGGAGTGGAATTCCCTGCCCGAGTCTGTGTTTCCTGATAGCTACAACCTGGGAGTCTTTAAGTCAAGAGTGAATAGGTTACTTCTAGGCAAGCGTGCTACATCTTAGACCGCATCGTCGCTTCCCAAGGTTTTTTTTTTTTTACTAATGATATATACCACTATATCATTAGTAAAAAAAAAAAAAAAGTTAAACAGTAGCTAAATCTGAGTTGATGAATTTACCACCACAACCCACATTTAAATGGATTATCTGTATTTTTCCAGGATTCTCCGGATTTTTCTCTTTTTTTTTGAAGTGGTGTACATAGACTGGGTCCATTATGAAACATGTTCTTTAATTGGATCATTGAAATGTTAATACTCTATTAAATTTATTTTCAAAAACATTCATCGGTTTCTAAGTAAACTTTAACTATATCCGACGAGCCTGCATACCTATTTCTTTTGCTGACTGTACATGCGCTGTCTACTTTTTGTGCAACAGTTTGGCCTCAGAGCGTTGTAGTCAGCTGTCATCGACGGTAACATGCTTTACGTACAGGCCGGTTACTGAAACAAAGGCTAGTTATAGGGCTTCTCTTTCTGACATAAAAAAAGCACCTACAACGTGACATAAAGGGAAAATTTTCCTGGAAAAAAGTAAAACGATTTTTCAAAGGAACATTGTAGTCTACCAGAGCTCAGCAACTTACGTTGTTATGTTATGTGTTATGTGTAAGTCAAGTTTTTTTTTTTTTTAATCTTGGCAGCTTCTTTGGTATAAATAACCTGAAAATTAAGTAGGTACACGTTAATAGTATTATGAAAGTTCGTTGGAAGGAGAGGCCTTTGCCCTGCAGGGAAAATCCAGACTGAAAATCCATACTGTATTCACTATATTATATATTTTATATATATATAATTATATTATCCATACTTATTATACTTATGACTTATAATATAATTTAAATATTTTTTTTTTATTTTTTATTTAGCCTGTGCTGTCCCACTGCTGGGCAAAGGCCTCCCCCAAGTCCTTCCAGGATCTTTTATCCAGCGCCACCTCGAACCAGCCCTCGTGGTATGTATCTAGGTCATCTCGCCATCTCTTTCTGGGCGGTCCTCGGCGACGCCGTCCATCTTCAGGCACCCATTGCGTGGAGACTCTCGCCCAGCGGTTAGTCTGCATGCGGCTGACGTGACCCGCCCAATCCCACTTATGCCTGGCAGCCTTTTTGCCTACGTCTAATATACCCGTTTTAGAACGCAGCGTGGTGTTCTTGATTCTATCCTGTCGTTTTACACCCAGAATGCTGCGCTCCATTGCTCTTTGGCAAACTCCGAGGCGGAACTTTTGTGACTCGGTAAGCGACCAGGTCTGAGCACCGTAGGTTAGGACGGGCAAGATACACATATCGATAAGTTTTCGCTTCAGGGAGATCGATAGATCACCCTTCATTAGCGTCTTCATGGACCAGTAGCTTTTCCAGGCGTTTTCGATTCTACGGTCGATTTCCCTCTCCTGCCGGTTTTCGAAAGAAACTAACTGGCCCAAGTAAATATATTCATCGACATATTGTATTTCCTGCCCGTCTACCTCGACCCTACGCTTAGTGCTATTGGTCATTAGCTGTGTTTTAGACCGATTCATCGCAAGTCCCACCCTGAAGCTAGCCGTGCTCAGTTCTTGGAGCATGGTCTGGAGTTCCAGAGCTGTGGGGGCAAAAAGAAGTATGTCGTCGGCAAACCGGAGGTTTGTTAACCTCTTCGTGCCGACTTCAATGCCCTTGGTCTTCCATGAGGCTGCCAGTGACTTAAATACCTCTTCGAGAGTGCTTGTGAACAATTTAGGAGAGAGCGGGTCACCCTGCTTGACACCCTTTTTAACTCTACATGAAGGTCCAGCACTATTTAATTTTATGTTTACGGAGCTATTGTTGTATATGATCTGTAATAGGTCTATGTATTGTTTTTCAAGTTCTTGGTTTTCTAAGGATTTGAATATTTCTGAGTGTTTAATGCTATCAAAGGCTTTCGTATAATCTACAAAGGCTAGATGTAATGGTTTATTGAACTCTGTGGTTTTTTCTATGATCTGGTTTAATGTTTGAAGGTGGTCGGTTGTTGAAAAACTGGGGCGAAATCCGGCTTGTTCTGGTGGCTGGTGTTTATCCAGTTTCCCGTCTATGCGATTGTGTATGATTTTAATAAAGGTTTTATAAATGTGTGATGTTAGACTTATTGGGCGGTAATTGCCAATATCGCTTTTATCGCCTTTAAATAATAAATAACAAAAAAATATTTAAATTAATATATTTGTATTCATTATTCATTATTAATTTTATTATTTTTTATTAATATATACTTTATCCATACTTCCATACTAATATTATAAATGTGAAAGTAACTCTGTCTGTTACGTTTTCACGACGAAATGGCTGAACCGATATTGATAAAATTTGGCATGAATATAGCTTGAACCCTGGGGAAGGACATAGGCTTAGGCATAGGAGCGATAACCGTTCCATTCACGCGGACGAAGTTGCGGCAAAAGCTAGTAATAAATAATAATAATAAATAGTAGTAGTGGGTAGTAGACGATAAAATGTTATTGGTGACTTAGTAAAATATTGTAAATTAATTTAATCTGAAGTACTACAACTATCCAATGATTTTAATCAAAACTATTTTTCCTTTTTAACGGAAGTCGTTACTAGCACTATATAGAAACTGTCAAAATATCTTTAATTTCGACAGTTTCTGTATAGTCAAACTAATGTAATGTCAAACTGTCAATTATACTTTTGATAAAAGTTGTCTGACTGTTGTAAAATCAGCCCTTACTTAAAAGTTAGCACACATTGATCCGAGACTCAATATATCACTAAGGCGCTGCGCAAACGTGGACACTTTTGTGCCTTGTGTCAGATACAAGCTACCAATGAATATTTCATTTCTATATAACCAGTATGTAATCAGCCACTCCCTGCGCAGACGTAAACATTTATTTTGTCCAATTGCTTCCACTTGTCACATACACGTTTCCGATCAAAAAGTGTTCGGTGCCGTAACTGGAAACTAAAAGCCGTCAATTGAAGACACAAACAACATTAACAACTTTCCTCTCAATTATACTGAGCAACCCCCACCGGATACAGCAACTACGGTTTCCAGTGACCAGGAGTAGCAACCGACGACTGTGTCTGAGCGCTGCTACAGGACACAGCAACTACGGTTTCCTGTGATGGTGTGCCGGGTCGGTAGCAAAAAATGTCTACGTTTGCGCAGCCCCTAAAGGCGAGTTTAAAAAACTTATATACTCGCGTATTATATTAAAATAATAATAAATAAAATAAATAAATAATAAAATATGCAAATATAATACGTATGCTTAAGTATAAGTTAGAAATTTAAGTTTGAGTAGCATAAGTTTCGTGAAATTCGCCCTTACTGTACCAAACAAGTCTTAGTACAAACTTGGTAAAGTTCATCAAGCTAAAATTAAGTACCAACTTAGGTTTGACAAAGTAATCAAGGTAAAATTAAGTTATAACTTAGTCTGTCTGTACAGCTCAATCCGGGACGCAACAGGCTAGCTATGCTCGTGTCGCTCTGTGATCCGGGATCCAGCGAGAGGGACTCAACACCCCCTCAGACACTCACCTCCCCGTGAAACACTCCTATTGTAAACTTTCTGTGCAAGATCAAATAATACGCATATTTTTCCTTTTGAAGAGCTCGTTGTGAGATTGTTTTTTTGTTAAAGGAAATTCAAGTGAACATTAATCCTCTTCAATCGTAAAATGGACGACTGTTGGGGATTAATTCTGATTGTATGTGCTTTCCTGTAAAATATTAAATAATGAGGCGTGAAGAACGTTTAATGATATGCTATATACTACATTTCGGATATCTATGACTAATTATATATTACTAGTTTTATAGTACGTACTAATCTATATGTAACTTTGTATATGTAAATAAAAAAGGAAAACCTATAACTATTAAACTAAAAAAAAAACTAAGACAATGAGGCATTCAAAAATTCCCCAACATCGTCGTCAAGTTCTGGGAATGTGCCCAAGAGACTGGCGGCATTGCCACGTTGCATGGCAATGCTTAACCTCTGTCCGAGGTAAAAACCAGCCCTTGGATCACGGGAAGTGTCAACCAACCTTTTGGAAATTTCTTTAAAAAGTAGATGAGCAGTATAAAAGTTAGATGCACAATGAGCGCTGGAAAAGGTCTCCATGCAATGGGTTCCTGAAGATGGTCGATGTAGCCGAGGCTTAGACCAGCGAGGATTGATTCGAGGCAGTGCAGCGGTGCATGGAAATAATAATACCTTACCTTCCCTTCTTTGCTCCGCAGTTGGACAATTATAGACTGGTATTATTATAATTCATTTTCGAAGTATGGTACTTACAGTGTATTACAACAGATAGTTCAAAAAGAAATTCAAGAATGGCTCTAGCATCCTAGCTTTGTGACACAGTAACCTGTATCCTGTAACCTGTATCTGTAAAATGTATCATGTATACCCAGGTTCCCATGACAAGATAACAAAAACAAAAACAGACTGCCTAGGACAGTGATAGTTTGTGTAGGATCAATTAAAATAAGATCAGAAGATTAATCATAAAAGTTTAATAAATTTATGAGTCAGAGTTTTATATTTTAATTGTTTATTTTTTTTTTTTTTTAAATAAAAAGAATTGTTTTCATCTGTACAAAATCTGTTATTTTGCGAATCTGGTATTTACCGATTCAGGTATTATGCTTCGGAGCCTTTGATGCAATTAAGTTCGCCATTTAATTTAAGGCGTAGAAAACCTGGAAAAGCTTGGGAAAGCTTTTACCAAGCCGTGGGACATCACGGGCTATATAAAAGAAAGATCACCTGGTACTGTATGACGAAATTCTAAAATTGTAACAACAGCTGTAAAAAAGGACACCTTATTATTAACTACATTATCAACTACAACACAATGTTACCTAATCAGATTAAAGGCAGTATACATAGTTAAATAAAAAAATATACATATAAAGTGTGTATACGTGGAAAGTTAAGAGAAGAACCTTAAAAGAAAATTTTATATTAAAGTCATTTAACTACCATGTTTTGTCTCTGCATCCTAAGGTAGACTGGTAGAAAATGCCCAAGGCATTAAGTCCGCCTTTGTACAATGTTTTTTTTTACATTATGTGCATAACGTTTAATAAATAAATTTAAAGTTGGTTTAGGTTACTTAATAAATAAAGTACCTACCTTCCAATTTTTGTTCCATTCATGGTCAGCTAACCAATCTGTTATTGTCATTTCCAAATGGCTTTCAAAGCAAACAAACTGCATAGCCTTTTCCCAACGATGTTGGGGCTTCCAGTCTAGGCGGATGCAGCTGAATACCAGTGTATTACATGGAGCGACTGCCAATCTGACCTCCACAACCCAGTTACTGCGTAATACGATTCCCCTTGGTACTTAAAACTGGTTGTCTGACTTTCTGACTTCTGACTGCCAACGACTGTCAAATATCTACGAGTGACAGCCGGGATCAACAGCTTTACGTTCTTTCCCAGACTTAGAGGGTGTTTGGTATAAAATGAATGATCACCCGTCCACGGAAAAACCGCGGTAACCATGACCGATCGATCCTCGAGATCGAGCCTCGTCTGCCAATGTGACGTTGTGGTTACGTGAAGTATAAAATAAAACCAACGTAACCAGTCAACATAAAAAACATATTCTTATTAGAAAAGGGGGTAGGTAAGTTTACGGTCACTAACATTTACCAACATCCCTTGGAAGTCGCATAGTATAGTGCGTGCCACGAAAGATGAGACTTGACACAGACTTGATTTGACTTGCGCAGTACTCGATTTAAAGAAATTTACCTTTACATCGAGTACTGCGCAAGTCAAATCAAGTCTGTGTCAAGTCTCATCTTTCGTGGCACGCACTATAGGTACTCTCATGGTTTTCGCCTTGGGCACGAAGAACACAGCGGTGTGCCTCGCTGAAGACGCCAGCTCTGGTGCCGGTCGGCGGATGGTATTGCCCACGGAACAGATAAATTTATATGTTCCGTGGTATTGCCAGACCCGTAGCGAGCTGGACGCGGTCACGCGGGATAAATAGGTACACGGCGCGGCGGCGCGGAGCCCGGTAAAGTCCGGAAATGCGGAAGTGTGGAGGTGCGACACCCAACGTTAGGATGCCTGTGATGTCCGTGATTAAAACTCCGGGTGGTGCTTAGCCGAACTTTAGATTCTGGAATGTTTACGTCCAGCGAGTCACAAGACAGCGAAGCACCAGTCGGGGGTTGCGAAGTATCTCCAGTTCCCGCGACCCCCGATGTAGTAGTAGTAGTAGTAGTATGACGGGCCGGTGTCCGCAACTCCACGACCAAGCGCGTATTTTGCGTACAGGTGGGAAGAAGATCATTCGATCCACCCGAGCTCCCCAAGAAAGGCCAGCAGCGCCTTGACATCGCTGGCGATCTCCCGCAGGTTACCTGGGTTTCCGAAGTACTTTGCCCTGTATGAAGCGACCTCAGGGCAGTTCAGAAGCACATGGGCTGCTGTCTCGTCCGCCCCCATGCAGGCTCTGCACAAAGGGCTGTCTGTGACTCCTATGACAAACAGATGTTTATTGAAAGACCCATGACCAGTTATGGCGGCTGTGACCGCACGTAGCTGTTGTTTGGACAGCCGGAGGGCTTGCCTCGTGAAGCGGCCCTCAATTACAGGAAGAGCCTCCTTGGCTTGCCTGCACTCGCCATGTTCGGTCCACAGTCTTTGGTGTAGATCCTTGGTACGTTTTCTTACCATGGTGCGTAGGTGACCGAAGGGGAGAGGCACTATGGGTTCCGGACCCACCGCGCTCATGCTCGATCCCCTTCTGGCAAGCTCGTCCGCAGCATCGTTACCGCGCGAACCGCTGTGTCCTTTGATCCATTGAATGGTTGTATCATTAAGAATACCCACCTCGTTCAGTCTCTGATGGCATTCGTGTATCAACCCGGAGTTGACCGTGTAGCTGTCCAGAGCTTGTAGTACAGCCATGCTATCCGACAGTATGCGAATTGGTTGTCCTACTACCTGTCTGTTTAGTATAGCTGAGGCCGCCAAGCAGATGCCCATGCACTCGGCCTGGAACACCGTGTTGTAAGCACCCAGCGGCATTGCTATATGTATGTTGAGGTCTTCCGAGAAAACGCCGGCCCCCGTGCCGGTACCTGTTTTAGATCCATCTGTGAAGATCCGCAGCTCAGTCGGGCGAAGGCCCTCACACCGCCAATCCTCATGCAGTTGGATTTTGTATTTTTTGTCAAAAATGAATTGTTTGGGAATTCTGTCGTTAATAGCTTTAGTTATAGGAGACTCCTTACTAAGTTCCTCTAGTAACGCAGAGTGTCTGGTGCTAGTCTTGCTCCAGAGATTTAGTGTTTTCAAGCGTAATGCAGCCGTTGTCGCCTCTTGTTGGATAAATAGGTGAAGCGGCGGGAGCCCTAACATCGCCTCCAGTGCTGCCGTCGGAGTGGTCCTCATGCAGCCCGTGGTCGCCATGCAGGCTAGTCTTTGCATACGCTGGAGTTTGTTGGCGGCTGTGATTAGCTTGGTCCTCGGCCACCACACCACCGACCCATAAGCAATCATGGGGCGGATTACCGCGCTATACAGCCATAGTATTATTTTAGGGGATAGGCCCCACTTCTTACCTATCATTTTCCTACATTGCCAAAAGGTGATGCAGGCCCTGTTTAATTTGTTGTCTAGATGGTTGCTCCAGTTTAACTTACTGTCTAAGATGACCCCGAGGTATTTTACTTCGTTGGCCAGCTGGAGCTCGGTATTGAATAGTTTGGGTAGGCGGTAGGGTCCTAGTGCACGTTTGTGGGTGAACATGACTAGTTCGGTTTTGTTGGGATTGACGGATAAATCAAATTCCCCGCACCATCGCTCCACGATGCGTAGCGCCCGCTGTGTGAGGTTGCAGATCGTCCCGGTCACCTTCCCTGACACAAGGATGGCGAGGTCGTCTGCATAGCCTATAGTGTAGTAACGTTCGGCATTGAGTTTCTTGATTAGAATGTTGATTACCAGGTTCCACAGGAGGGGGGATAACACCCCTCCTTGGGGGCAGCCTCTGGCAATCATGGCTACTTGCTGCTCTTCCTCAAGCCGAACTACCCGTTTACTTAGCATATTAGTAATCCAGTCAATTAGTACCTGTTCTACGCCGTGTTTGGATAGGGCGGCGCTAATGCTGGAGAAGCTAGTTTTGTCGAAGGCCCCTTCGATGTCTATAAATGTACCCAAGCAAGAACCCTTTTGGTGGATGTCCTCCTCAATCCTACTCACCACCATATGAAGGGCGGATTCTGTTGACTTACCTGAGCTGTAAGCGTGTTGATTACCGTGTAAGGGTAAGTTTCTTAAAGGCCCGTCCCTCAGCTCCCTTTCGCATAGTCTTTCCAAGGTCTTCAGCAAGAACGAGGTCAGACTGATCGGTCTGTGGGATTTGGCGTTTGTGTAGTCACTCTTACCTGGTTTAGGGATGAATATGACCTTCACTTCCCTCCATCCTATAGGTACATATCTGAAGGCCAGACACGCTCTCATTAAGGGCAGCAGTCTATCGGTGATTAATGCTCCACCCCACTGAAGTAGGGCGGGAAAAACTCCGTCTGGGCCGGCTGCCTTGAAGGGATGGAAGGACTGAATGGCCCATTGGAGCTTCTCCAAGGTGATCATCCTGTGTGCGTAGAACCAGTCATTACCTGATGGTGTGTAGGTTGCATCAGACCAGTCTACCGTCTGTGTGAAGACACATCCGGGAAAGTGGGTTTCTATTAGAACCCGTCTCGCTTCGTCTGGTGATGTTGTGAGTGTGTTGTCGGGTTTGCGGAGAGTGGCTACCCCAGGTGTGTTCTGCTGTGCCAGTATCTTCCTTACCCTGTTCGCTTGTTGGCAAGATTCAATGTTTCCACAGAATTTGCGCCACCCCGTGGTTCTCCTGAATCTGATGCATTTCTTGTAGCTGGATTTGGCCGCGTGGTACGCGTCCCAGTCATCGTCAGCACAAGTGTTCATAGCTCTGTTCAAGGCTTTTCTTACCTTACTGCGCTTACGCTCCAGCTCGGCACCCCACCAGGGTTGTTTCCCTGGCGTCCTGGGCGCGGTGGTCATTGGGCATGCAGCTTGGTAGCATTCTATCATTGTTTCAGTCATTATATATTATATTATGTCTTACCTGTGCATCAATCAATGTCGTGCACTCTAAAGGCAGCGAGTTAGCTATAGGTGTTAGCTTGTTTGCAAGGTTGCGTGTGTAGGCCGCTCTATCCGTGTTACGCGGATTACGTCGCGGTGGCGTCGGTGATATACAGACCTGAATGTCAAAGCGGATCCACCTATGATCGGAGCAGGAGGCCTCCTTAGAGACCTGCCATCCGGTGATGATTTCCGCTGCACCATCCGATGCTAATGTTAGGTCTATGATTGTGCGGCTCCGTCTAGTGACAAAGGTCGGTTCAGAGCCTGTGTTAAGTAGGGATAGGTTGGTTGTGAATAAATAGTCCACTAAGGCCTTACCCCTCTCGTTTGATGTGTCCATACCCCATAACGGGTGGTGGGCGTTGGCGTCGGTCCCAATCACCATCTCCAGTCCGTTCCTCTCGCAGTCATTCACGAGGCGGGTGAGGTCGTGAGGGGGCGGGTTCTCCGCCTCAGGCATGTAAGCCGAGGCAAAGACTACCGGTGTGTTCTCGGCGCCGCGCTGTATCAGCAGCCTAGCTGCAGAGAGGTCTCTGCAACAGAAATCATTTAGTGGCTGTGCTTTGAGGTTACCTGTCACGTAGATGCACGCTCTTGGGTGATCATGATCTGTAGTAACTAGGAGCTTACCGCCAAGATTGGAGAGTCCTTGTATGTGGCCGGCCCTAATCCACGGCTCTTGGATCAGGGCAATGGCCGTGTGTTGTACCTCCAGCCACTTGCGCAGCTGAGCCGTCGCGGTCTGACTGTGGTGGAGGTTGGCTTGGAGGATTTTACACGTTGACGAAAGGGACGCCATCGCTGGTCGAACCCTCCTCGTCTCCCCCAAGTTTTAACCCGGCGAACAGGTCCTCGTCGAGGCAGTCGCCCCCGACGGAGCCGCCACCCTCCGGGTCCGAAGCCGAGGACAGGAAGTCGTCCGGCTCCTCACCCGATGGAGAGGCGGCGGCCACGTCGGCGGCGACAGGAGCGGCCGGTTCTGCTGTAGCAGGTGCAGCCGCGGTTGCTACCGGGTCAAGTATTGTGGGGATGATCTCCCCAGTTTTCGGCGGCCTCTTCAGCTCTTCCCGGATGGTCTCAGTGGTGGGGTCCCATCCCCGAGGGACTTCGGTGAACCTACCGTTCCAACCCTGAAATCTTACGTACACCGCCCCCAATCCAATTGAGAGGCGGCGTCCGGCCTTCATCAGGGCCGGGATTTGGTCCTCAGGGATGCTAACCACCAGAAACCAAGCCGCGGCCTGTTTGTCTGCGAAGTGTAGGGCCCATTTCTTGACGTCGACCCAGGGGTTCTGATAGGAGAGGGCCCGTCCAATGTTGGTCGGCTCTCCGAAGACTCCCTGCTCGTCTGGGATGACGACCCCGCAGCGTGCTCTCTTCTGCAATTCCGACTGGCTCTTGACGACTAGTATGGTGTTAGTAGGGAGAGCCAGGCCGGAAACAGTGCGTTTAAGCCAGGTGAGTGTGTGGTCGTTGCCACACCAGAGTTTTAGGACTCCTTCAGCGAACAGCGGCTTTGCGTTGAAAGTCGGCCCTGGTGAGTCTTGTTTGGGGGAACAGGCCTCGCTTATGATCTGCCTCTGGATGGCAGCGAGCACCTGGTCCGACGTCTCCTTGCTGATGATCCCCGTACGGTCGCAAGTGATCGCGACGTTCAGGGGAGTGCTAGCAGCTTGGGCGTAGCTTTTGTTGGCGGCCCGTTTGGATTGATCAAGCCGCGGCCGCTTATGCTCTCCACGAGGCGAAATCGTCTCGTTGAGAGCTCGCTTGGCTACGGCCTGATCCTTCCAGCCGGGTCGCTGTGTTTCTTCCGTTGCCGGAACTGAGCTGGCTTCACTGACAGGAGGTTGGCTCGGAGTTGGTTGGCTAGCGCCGGCCTGAGCCTGTTTGCCAGCTGTGAAGCTAACTTGTTTAGAAGAGGAGGCCTTGCCTGCTTTCAAAGCTAAAAATCGAGCCAGGCGCCGCTCCCTCTTTGTTTTTCCCGCCCCCCTTTTACCCTGCTCCGAATGAGCTGTTGGACCTGAAGGGTCTGTGCGAGGGCGTCGGGTCTGTTGAGTGTTTTTACCCTTGCCCTTGCGTTTTTGCACCTGCCAGCCGCTTGCGAAGACGTCGGCGGTGCAAGTCGTCCCTGGTTGGTCAGGGACATCGATCGGGGCTTGAAGAGCCCCAGTGGTGGGAGGGTGTGTAGGTGTAACCCCGGTGCCGGATTTACCCGATGCCGGGGCTTGTGTGCATTGGCTAGGGCTGCCACCAGTTTTACCCGGCGACGCAGCCTTTGCCTGTTTTGAAAGGCCGGTACTGGTCCCAATCAGCGCCGTTGCCTTTTGTTTAAGGGACTTAGTTTTGGTCTTAGCCGCGGTTTTCGCCACGGCCGGACCAACACCCGCGCTAGCGCCAGTAGCTTTCACTACCGGAACGCCAGGGGCGACAGAGATGCTGGAAGCACCCTGTTGAGGAGCTTTGTCGGCTTTCACCGACTCCACTCCTGAAGGTGGTTTTATACATGGCCGGAAATTGTCCATTGTACGTATGAAAAAGAATTCATCTCTCTGGCTCCCACCCTCCATGGAGCCCGCAACTGGGAACGTCGCACTTGAAAGAAGTTTGACGTTAGGATTCCCAGAGAGATATAGGTGCGCAAGGCTGGCTTACAGTGCGACATCGGGTGCTCGATCGGGTTGGCGTCATGGGGCGAATTGGCCAACCCCAGACGAGCTGATCAACCCTCACTTACACCGTCAGCATGACCTTTACCTACCGCTGCAGCCGTCCGAGGACGACCACAGCGGACCTCACGCACCTCGCCTGTGGCCCTCTGACGGGACACAATGGCCATTTCCCTACCCCTGGCTAGAGGGTAAGGCCACCGTTTTGCCTGAAATCCAGACCAAAGGGGGCGTGTTGCCTCACGGACGCATAACCACCAGCGCCGATCGGCTCAACCCCCCAGGACTCCTTCATCCCTGCATACGGCGCTCAACTGCGCAGGTCCTAGCGCAGGTGACTAATCCCCTACTCGCCAACACTCTTGGGGCGAGCTCACGGCCGCCCAGTCACAGGGGGCCGCGATTATTGGGTTATATATACGGAGAAAATACTATAAACCATACATAGATATATACTATATATATTATATACCAAACGCGCTCGGTGTTTTTGGTTTGAGTCTAATTCCTAGTGAACTAGACCCAGTAACAGGGCTGGCAACCTCGAGAAGGCTAGTCCGCCGAACTTGCCTTGGGGATCTTTGCAACGAACTTGTCACTCTCCCCCAAGACCAACGCCCCCCTACCGCCTCTGAAGGAGGCAATAGGGTGGGCCTGCATCTATGCTAAACATGTTAAGCATGCCGTACTAGAACCGCTAAAGCATAGACCCAGACCCGCCCCCAGACGCGACCCCCGATGTAGGTATTTGAAACTTGGTAAGTAGGTGTATTCTGTAAACCGCATTAAGATTTTCACACAAAAATAGAAAATAAAACAATAAATTTTGGAGGTTTCCCATACTTAGAAATGAAAATCATTTTTTT
The DNA here is from genome assembly GCA_947361185.1 of Charanyca ferruginea. Classification (NCBI taxonomy): domain Eukaryota; kingdom Metazoa; phylum Arthropoda; class Insecta; order Lepidoptera; family Noctuidae; genus Charanyca; species Charanyca ferruginea. Next base: position 20,361,860 of record OX376070.1, on the reverse strand, counting down.
TTTTTCATCAGACCCATACGTTTGGTATATCTATGAATAGGTCTTCAAAAATGATATTGAGTTTTCATTTTTTTCTAAACTGAATAGACACTTTCAAAGTGGTAAAACGTGTCTCCCCGTAACTACTAAAATAAGAGAATGATAAAACTAAAAAAAGTATATGATGTACATAACCATGTAAACTTCCATCGATAATTGGTTTGAACGAGATCTAGTAAGTACTTTTTTTTTAATACGTCATAAATTTGTAAACTGCAATTTACTATTAAAACATCAATCAAAGTTACAACGCAAGAACTTTTATATTATGTTACTTGCTGCTGCAGATCCCTTCATAGGCGAGTCCGACTCGCACTTTGCCGCTTTTTTACATCTTCATTCATTCATTCTCCATCCATTTCTTGCATTCATTCGACTAATATCCCAGCAGACCACCTAATAAGGAGCTCCATCTGCATCCTAACAAGTATGTGAGAGTAGATCCGAAGTTGACTAAATACTCGCGAAAGTTAGACTAAGCTAGTGGCTACTTACTACTATGAACCATGTATATAAATATTGAAGTTACTACAAAGTATATAATATATAAAAGACTAGCAACCCGACCCGGCTTTGCATGAGCCTATAGCCTTCCTCGATAAATGGACTATCCAACACAAAAATATTTTTTCAATTCGAACCAGTAGATCCTGAGATTACCGCGTTCAACTAAACAAACAAACAAACAAACTCTTCAGCTTTATAATATTAGTATAGATTGTTTTGGATGTAGGCTTATTTTAGAAGAATCCAACCGCTCCGGCAAAGGCTTATTAATGAGTTGCGATCTGCTCAAATATTTATTTATTTATTTATTTATTTATTTTATAGTTAATTAACACGGTAATATACCAATTACATCAATTAACATAGAAACACTCGATAAAATATCAATGTAATTAAACTATACAAAGCAGTCAATATTGTGTTTTAAACAATTATACAATTATTCGTTACTTACTAACATGGAACAGTGGACACCCTCGCATACTGTTTCTCACAGAATATCAGACATACGCGTTTAATTTTACTCCATTCGTCCGCAAACAGATCACATTCAGGGTTGGCCGTCAGGAGGGCATTGAGCATCCTTAAGGTACGACACACAGGCGATTCAGCTCTGGCGACCGTTCTGCACGGCAGTTGCGCAAACAAATTGTGTCGGCGACTTTGGCGGTGGCCGATGTATTTGTCGGGTACAAATAATCGACAAAAAAGGTCGTGGAGCTCAGGGCAGTCAATACGACCGTTAAGCGTCTTACAGGCTACCGTGAGCTGATCAAGGCCTCTTCTTACCTCCAACGAGTTGAAACCTAAAGCCCCTAGGATATAGTTTGTAGGGTACATGAAAGGGTAGAAGTAGAAAATTCTTTTGTAAAGATACCTTAAAAAAGTTTTCTGCACTTTCTCAAGCATAAGTGCTTGAGCTGCCGTATAGGGGTGCCAGACACAACTGCTGGTCTCCAGCTTACTGCGAACTAAAGTGGTGTACAGTAACTTAAAAACATGAGGGTTGTGAAAGTCACGAGCATTCCGCAAAACAAATCCTAAGCGCCTGAAAGATTCTTTCGCAAGGGTGGAAATGTGATCTCTGAAAGTCAGACAGCGGTCGAAGGTCACTCCCAGGTCCTTTATTTTGGTGACTCGAGTTATTTTTTCTCCACCTAAGGTGTAGTCAAAATGAATTGGTCGCAATCCTCGACCGAATGTCATGACGTAGCACTTATTTGTGTTAAAGAACAGCTTATTTAGAATGCTCCACTCGTAGATAGCGTCAATATCCCTTTGCAAGAGTTTGCAATCCTCCTCCGTTCTGATGTGAGCAACTAGTTTTAGAGGTTTTTACTAAATATAAATAAATTAAATTAAAAAGTTTTTACTAGTTTTGGCTTTTGTTAATGGAGTAACTATACCACCCCTGCAATGGCTTATTTAATGAGTTACAAACCGCTTAGTAAAATAAATAATGACCAAGTCACAGACGTTGCCTTTGGAAGCAAAATAAATAAAAGATGTACTGCAAACAGCACAATTTTCAGTGGCAAACCTCTTACAGTCATAATGTAAAATAAAAATACACGAACTAAAAGCTCACTTTGTTAAAGAGAAAGGGAATTAATTTGATAACCACTTAACGTATAAACTGCCCGAGAGAATATTATATTTTCATTGTGCCTTTGCGTCTCAGTTTTTATATGCCAGTGTGTCCTGTCCGGTCGAACGTAAGGCTCTTGTTGGCTAGGATTTTACTTCCGTGTTTTAATGTAGTGAGATAAATTAGATTATTTACAAAATAAATCCATACTAATATTATAAATGAGAAAGTAACTCTGTCTATTACTCTTTCACGATGAAACGGCTGAACCGATTTTGATGAAATGCTTGAACCCTGGGGATGGACATAGGCTTTTTAATCCACAATTTCGTCTGTATCCGCTATAACCGACATACACGCGGACGAAGTCGCGTTCAAAAGCTAGTATTATAAATACGTAAGTGAGTTTCTTTGTTTGTTACGCTTTCACGGCTAAATTACTGAACCGATTTTGATGAAATTTGGTATAATATATGCTTGGACACCAAGAAAGGATATACATAGATAGATAGATAGATAAAACATTTATTTAGTGCACACAAAAGACACATTACAACACAAAAAATACAAATCAAATGAGGATAACAACAACGTGAGGTGTGTGTCTCAAGGTTGCACCAAATGGGAGTCCAGCTCAGCATGTGTCAGGCAAGTATACCTGACGCTGATATTCTGCTGAATCCCTGCAGTGACATACGGACGTCGAGCAGAAGAGATAGTTATATTGGCATTGACAGGTGTTGTGACAAAATTTTATGCGCGGACTGAAGTTCATATATATGGATATAGGCTACTTTTGAATCTGCGTCTTCATCTGCATCGCGATAAACGACATTCACGCGGGCAAAACCTTGTAATATAAATATAAATTACTACCTCTTACCCGTGACTTCGTCCGAGTGAAAGTCGCTTACCGCGAATGCAGACAAAGTCACTTAATGAAAAAATAATTTTAACAAAAAAGACAACCGCCTTCAAAAACTAAAAAATAACTTTCAATTCGCAAGTCGGTGGCTTTGGTTTTACTTGTTGTTTTGTATTGCCACCGACTTGCGAATTGAAAGTTATTTTTTACTTTTTGAAGGCGGATGCTTTTTTTCTTAAAAATTTTTTTTTTCGCTTTTTGTGCCTACTTCTCATCATAGAAATGAATTAAGAAACGGCGACACTAATAAAAATCTGTCATCCCTTAATTTTCAACCCTTAGGGGTGGAATATTTTCTTGAAATTTATATGGGACTAAATTTGAGGTATACGCTATCAATTTAAAAAAGAATTATGGTAATCGTACTACACTGAAAAAAGTTATGCGTGGTCAAACAAAAATAAGCACATAAAAAATAAAAAAAATGTTCATAAAATGAAAACTACAGAGCCAAACCATGTTAAATTTTTATGGGACCAAATGGCTACTATTCCGCATCTAACTAAAGAAGAATCACGTAAATCGGATCATGAATCTCAGAGTAATCGATGTACATACATAAAAAAAAAACCACCTAATTGAGAACATCCTCCTTTTTGAAGTCGGTTAAAAAGTAGACTATGTAGTATGTAGAATCTGGGTATCTTCAAGGCACGAGTAAACCGGTCCAACTTAGGTAAGCGTGTTCCACCTTAGGCCGCGTCATCCAATGACGTATTAATAATAGACGCGTCATACACGGACATTAGTGCACTTTAAAACGGCGCAAACTTTTATATCTACAAACCAGTAGGCACATAGAATTATACAGTGCGAAGAAAAGGCCAGAACCATACAGCGTATACCTGTTAGAAAAAGATAAATATACATATTTTGTTACGTCAGTTATGTGTGAATTACGAGCGATTCCGACGTATACCGTATACCCCGGCAATTGCCTTGCTTTAATATTGCCATTATTGAGCGCGGGTAACGCATCTAAGTGTATAATATGTCATTCGCGTCATCACTTAAGATCAGTTGAGTTGCGGCCAATCGCATCATATAAAAAAAAATATATTTTCCCGGGACCAAGTTATTTTCATATCAAATTTCATCAAATTCAGTTCAACCGTTTCGTTGTGAAAACGTAACAGATAGAGTTACTTTTGCATTTATAATATTAAGTATGGATTTACAGGCATCAATAATCTTTAACAAAAGTAGCGAAGCCCTGACTCCTACGCGTGACCTGTGTTACAGGACTCGTATAATTAATACATTGCTAATGGAGTGTTCGACGGTTCGTCTGTTTTCAACGAGGGGAACGCCACAGAGCGCGGCACACCGTGTTAATACGTCATGGGGGGTAGTTTTAAAACTGCAGTGGTGTGGGTAGTTTAATAAAAGCGTTTTACATTTACAAAGGTGGACGTCATTGACATGTTTCATCAAAGGCTTCGAGTTTATTAAAATGTTCCCTCTTTGTTGTGGAAAAGTTATTTGTGATAAAGTTATTATACCTAGTAGTTGTTGGTAATCTTTAGTCTTTAGAAATGAAAACTTGAGTTTGATAAACGAATCAAAGAGATAAACTTCTTTTGTTTTCGTGTTTATGAAGGGATTAAAAGAGATAGACACGTTTCTAGATAAAGATGTCTATTAATAAAAAGGTAAAAAACAGTATTTATTTATTTATTATTTGGATGTGCTAAATAGCTTATGTATACATTTGATTTTAGGGATAACACATAGTAAGTCACAGATTAAAAATTAAGACCACAAAGAAAAATAAAAATATTTCTGAAACTAAAATTGTTCTATAATAAAAGGGGTTGAATCTAGAACACGGAAACACGACCTGATGGCAGCCGTCTTTGTGGCAATTTTCGTACCCGTTGCAAACAGTCGACGCCTTTTAGGCAACTTTTCCTAGTGTAGGTTTGTGTAGGTTAGGTTACAATTTTTTTTTTCCTTTCATGGGAGTGATACCAGGGGGTCAGGAGGTCTCCTCCTACCTTCTCCTACCATCCCGCACTCCCAATTCATGTGTCCACATACTAGATTTTAACCAATAATAGTAATACAGTTATATAATAGTTAAGTTAACTAAGAAAAGATATCAAAGAGAGTATGTAAAGTGCACACTTTACATAACTGCACACACTGCTGCTAACACTTTAAAATAAAACTATTTTGTACGCACGTATAAAATAGTTTTATTTTAGAAAGAGAGAAAGAAAATAAGAACAGTATATTTGTAAGAATAATTTGTAAACCGTGTGGTGCCGGCCGCGACTTTCACTAGTAAACTTACTTTACTGTATCGTAGAAGGCGACACAGGGATATTAACCAGAGGATGGGCAGCAGCGTCCTTTTGAGTACCATAACACCTACTGCGATCGCCAACATGCATCGACCCAGCATGGGAGATCTATGCCCAACAGTGGGCGTCTAAAGGTTGACATGATGATGATGATTTGTAAGACTATACTACTTTTTTTACAGCCTGTATTTTCCCACTACAGGGAAAACTTCTCCACTCTACTTCCATTTCTTTCTATCAAGAGCTATTTGGGACCAGTCTTTGTCAAAGACTATACTAGTACTTACAATATCGACTTAATTCCCCCATCTCCATTTCATCACCGGTCGAGCAGGGATACGGCGTAGCGTCACCGCTATACGGTTGAAGTTCCACGGTCTCAAACCAATCGCTTTGCATCAACATTTACTGTGCCAACTGCCAGACTGTGTAATTCACTGCCCGCCTCTCTGTTCCCCGATACATATAATCTGGGTATCTTCAAGGCACGAGTGTACCTGTTTATCCCAGGCAAGCGTGCTCAACCTTAGGCCGCATCATCACTGTGCACGACAGCAGTGTAATTTAGCGCCGCCTGCTAATGTTAGTTAGTTAGGTACTTATATTATGAAAGCCGACGGAGCCACGTGCCTGGCAACAAGTATAAACTTGTTCACGCCGCTCCGTCGCTTCGCGCGTTGCCATTGGTAAAAGCGCGGACCCTGGCAATGCGCGACACAGTCGACCAAAAATTCTCTACTTAATGTGTATTCCCTAAAATATGTATGTTGTGTGTATTTACTAGAAATAAAACCATCTTGTGTACTTCCGAATTTCATTAATACAGTCCACTCGTTACACATACTGGTCCTTCGAGAGCCGAATCTTCAAGATCCAGCAGGATGGTTTTAACACGCAGCCGTAGTGGAGACTCTAGGAGAGAACTGACCCAGCAAGAACCGTCAGTGACCGCCGGACCGGGTGCCAGCAACCCGGCACCAGAATCCGACACGAGCTCGGTCGCTGTGATAGACAAAGGAAGCGGATCTACGGCGACGGTCAGTGGGTCGTCTGCGACTACCAACACCGACGCCACGCAGACACATGGTACGCTCAAGCCCGGCGATACCAGGTCACGCCGTTCTACAGCTTCGAGAAAGAAGCTCCTCGCAGAGCTGGAGGCCAGAGAGCGGCTGGCTGAAGTGAAGGTCAGGCAAGCGAAGGCAGAGCTAGAGCTGCAAGAAATACAGCTCCAGCGCATCAGAGCCGAAGCTGACTCGAGTGAAGAAGACGACATGGTGGACGACCTCGCCTCCGTAAGGATTGGAACGTGGCTAGCGCGACCGGCGCCGCCACCCGGAGGTGAGGCTCGACCGCCGCCACACGACGTTAGCGGCGGGAGGAACAGCAGGGACGCAGCGAAGGACACCGGCGCCGCGACAGGCGCTCAACCGCTGCGAGACGACGACGGTTACGAGGAAAGTGTGTGTGCGAAATCAAACAAGGGCAATATCGCGAGTGAAGTGTTACACGGTAATGTGAGTGATAAAGTGATAGACGTAGGGACACTCGCCGCGGCCCTAGCACAAGCCGCGCGCAGCACGAGAGAGCCCCCCAGGTACGTCCAGCAGCTACCAATCTTCGACGGAAAACCCGGTGAGTGGATAGCCTATAAGGCCGCGTATTGTGACTCACACACGTATTTTTCCTGTGTAGAAAATGTCGCTAGGATCAGGATGAGCCTCAGAGGCGCCGCAAAGGAAGCTGTAGGTTGTTTATTATTTAGTCAATCCGACCCTCAGGTTATTCTCGACGCACTAGAAAGACGTTTCGGTAGGCCCGAGGCCTTGATTATAGCCGAGTTAGATCACATAAAATTATTACCTAAATTAAATGATAACCCTAGGGACATATGTATTTTCGCTAGCCGTATAGCAAATACGGTGGGTACGGTAGAAGCACTAAAAAGAATCCAGTATTTACATAGCCCCGAAATGTCGCGTTGTATCGTAGAAAAGTTAACGCCAATACTAAGAAACAAATGGTATGATTACGCGGCTAATAGAAAGGTTGAAGATATTCCCGAGTTAAAGCGCTTATCTATGTTTATGAATGAAGAGGCAGATAAGTGTGGCGCGTATGCGCAGCCAGAACGTAGTAATGACGACTCCAACGGATTACGACAACGGCGCAGAGTAGAGCGCACGTTCAACGTGAATAAGGAAACATCTAACGAGCAATGCCCGGCGTGCAAGCAACACGGCCACAAATTACCAGACTGCAGTGAATATAAACAGCTAGACATAGATACACGATGGGATATAGCAAAAACCTCCAACATATGCTTTAGATGCCTACGAAACAAACATAGAAGGTTTATGTGTAAAGCGCCTATTTGTGACATAAAAGAATGCAACATGAAACATCACAAACTGTTGCATAAAGAGCGTAAAGTTGAGGCGACACACAACGTGGCCCAGACGCCGGCGGCGGCGACGCCGCCCGTTATCACACACGAAACCGTTACGTCGGCGCGGGAAACTGTATCAACAATTGCGCCTCAGAATCGCCGCGCGTATTTAAAAATAGTACCTGTCACATTGAGCGGACCACATACATGTGTAGATACATATGCCTTGTTAGACGATGGAAGTACAGTCACCTTGTTAGACGCGTCAGTAGCAGATATCCTAGGTGCAGATGGGCCAACCAGTCCTATGTGGATACAAGGCATAGGCACGGAGGTTAAGCATGAGCAAAGCCGAATCGTGAGCCTCCACATACAAGGCAAGCACCATAACGTCTCACAGAAGATAGAGGCGGCGCGTACCGTGACTAGGCTTAAAATTATGCCGCAAACTGTACAAACTAAGGACATAAGTAATTGTGAACATTTGAACGACATTCATAGCACTCTTGTTTATGAACACGCGCGACCAATGATCTTAATAGGCCAAGATAACTGGCATTTATTAGTAGCCACAGAAACACGAACAGGTGCGCGTGATCAACCGGTAGCATCGTACACAAAACTTGGATGGGTATTGCATGGATGTCAGTACTCAGTAAATAAAGTTATAGCTACATTTTGCGGCCACATTAAAATTAAAGAAAATCTGGAACCAATAGAAGAAACCATGAAAAACTTTTTCAAATTAGAATCACTAGGTATAGAACCTAGGATACCTAGAGATGACCCGCAACAGCGAGCCTTGGACATCCTAGAACAAAAGAGTCGACGATTACCCGATGGCAGCTTCGAGACCGGACTATTATGGAAACAAGAGGTACCTAAAATACCAAACAACTACCTAGGTGCCCTAAAACGGCTAGAAAATTTAGAACGACGCCTAGATAAAGAAGAAAACCTCAAGACCCAGTACTTGCAACGCCTTGACAATCTATTCAACTCAGGCTATGCAGAAAAGGCACCCGATACCTGCACGACCAATAAAACCTGGTACCTACCTCACTTCCCAGTAGTCAACCCAGCCAAGCCACATAAGCCGCCACGACTCGTACACGATGCAGCAGCAAAGACAGCGGGTCTGTGCCTAAACGACCTACTTCTATCAGGACCTGACCTATTACAATCATTACCCGGTATTTTAATGCGTTTCCGTCAAAATAAAATAGCTGTGTCAGCGGATATTAAAGAAATGTTTATGAGAATAAAAATAAGGGAAGAAGATCGCGATGCGTTGAGATTTTTATGGCGCGGCGATCAACGAGAAGGACCGCCTGGTGAATATCGCATGACGTCTGTTATATTTGGCGCGACGTCATCCCCATGTACAGCGCTATACATAAAGGATCGCAACGCTAGGGACTTTGCCGATAGATACCCAGCCGCGACGTCAGCAATAATAAACAATCATTACATGGATGATTATCTTCAGAGCTTTTCCAACGAAGAGGAAGCCAAGAGAATAACAACGCAAGTAGATTACATTCATAAAAAAGCCAACTTTGTTTTATGTGGTTGGATATCAAACAATAAAAATGTGTTAAACAATAACCTCGCGCCTTCACAAAACATAAAAGTATTAGGCGGCGACGACACCGAGAAAGCCCTCGGACTACGATGGGATACTAGGAAAGATTGCTTTATATTTCAAATTAACAAAAACAAAACACCTATTGTATTATTAAACAACACACGCCCACCCACCAAACGAGAGGCGCTTAGCATAATTATGTCTATATTCGACCCACTAGGAATTATATCACCTATCACTATTCCAGCTAAAAGGATACTTCAAAACACATGGAAGTACAAAACGGAGTGGGACAAGCCACTACCCGAGGAGCTACAACCAAACTGGAAAGAATGGATGAAGTCACTAAGTACTATAGAAACGCTACTGATCCCACGTTGCTACGATTACGGTGATGTCACAGCCAGAGAAGTACATACGTTCGTAGACGCGAGCGAGGAGGCGTACGCCGCAGCGGTATACTGGCGAACTGAAAGGTCAGACGGCAGCGTACAAGTGACCCTGGCGGCAGCCAAGAGCAGGGTAGCCCCACTTAAACCGGTATCAATACCTAGGCTAGAGCTGCAAGCTGCACTATTAGGGGCGCGCCTAGCCCGGACGGTCGTTCAAGAACATGACTACGAAGTGAGCGACCTAACATACTGGAGCGACTCTACCACCGCTCTGGCCTGGATTCGAGCCGAACCACGTACATTCAAGACTTTCGTGGCGCATCGTGTCGCTGAAATTGAGGAACTCACAAAGAAAAACGAATGGAGGTGGCTATCCTCAAAAGATAATGTGGCAGACGACGCGACACGCAGCACGCCGGAACATTTTAACTCGAAACACAGATGGTTTAACGGTCCCGAGTTCCTTAGAAAAGGCAGAGATGAATGGCCACAGGACAAAAGGGTCATTGCCCCCACGAACACGGGCGAAGAACGCGTCAAATGTCATGTAATCACCGACACAAAAGTAAACGATCATCTCCCAATTATTACACGTTTTTCTAAATGGACACGGCTGATAAGGACAACTGCAAGAGTACTTCAGTTCATTGACCTGTGTAGACAAAGTAAACACACTGTCGAATATAAGTGTACTAAGAAAAAGGCATCAAAAGATCCATCGTGGAAAATAATACACAAAAGCAAACCCGTTAAAAAAGTTACGCAAAAAATTACAAGGAATAAAACAGTAAACTACATACCTATACCTGCTACGTATACTCTACGCGCCGAAGAACAATGGGTCAAGGGCGCACAAGCCGAAAGCTTCTCAAAAGAAATTGCCGCCATAAAGGATAACAAAGCGGCGCCCGGCGACAGCCCATTATCGGTATTAAGTACATACCTAGACAGCGGGGGCGTTTTACGTTTGCGCGGGAGAATCACAGCGGTACAAGACGTAAATGAAGAAATTAAAAACCCAATTGTACTCGAGGGTAAGCACAGATATACGAGGCTATATATAGCATATGTGCATGAAAGTTTACATCATGGTGGAACTGAGATAACGGTAAACGAGTTAAGACAGCGTCTTTGGATAACGAGACTACGTCCGTCGGTAAAGAATGTTATAAAGGGCTGTTTACATTGCAAAATAAAAAAGGCAAAGCCAGCCAACCCCTCTACGGGAAACCTACCGTACCCCCGTTTAGCTCATCATGTAAGACCTTTTACTTTCACTGGTTTAGATTATTTTGGCCCCATATCTGTTTCTGTAGGTAGACATAAAGAAAAAAGGTATGGAGCCTTATTTACATGCTTAACTTGTAGAGCTATACATATAGAAATAGCAAATTCACTTAGTGCAGATTCAGCTATCGCCGCTCTCAGGCGATTTATAGGTAGGAGAGGTTGTCCAAAGGAAATATGGAGCGACAACGCTACTTGCTTCAAAGCGGCTGATAGGGAACTAGGAGAAAGCGCCTTAAGTGCTTTAGGTAGTGAGTCCAATGCGCGGTCCATAAGCTGGAGATACATACCTCCCGCGTCACCGTTTATGGGCGGAGCATGGGAGAGGATGGTGAGGGCAGTCAAGGAAGCATTGTACGTCACCCTGAAAGAAGTTCACCCATCAGACGAGACCCTCGCTACGCTACTCGTGGAAGTCGAAAATACGGTGAACTCCAGGCCACTCACACATGTCAACGTGTCACCAGACGAGCCCGAAGCTCTCACGCCTAATCACATACTGATCGGGCCCAACCCACATGTACCCTCACCGGGTAATTTCACCGCAGCAGACGTCACAGCACGGCACCAATGGCGGCGCGCCCAGGCACTCGCAGACGTCTTCTGGCGAAGATGGGTACGTGAATACCTACCGCTCCTACAAAACCGGCGGGAGCCCTACGGCAGAGGCACCCCACCCAAGGTCGGAGACGTCGTTGTAATCTGCGACCCTAACCTCCCACGCAACACTTGGCCCAAGGGAAGGGTGACGAAGGTGTTGCCAGGTGCAGACGGAGAGGTACGAGTGGTAGACGTGATGACCAAAGGACATGTACTCCGAAGACCAACGAAACGAATTGTCGTGCTCCCCACGGAGTCGCCTGATGGCGACGGCGGGAGAAATGTGCACGACAGCAGTGTAATTTAGCGCCGCCTGCTAATGTTAGTTAGTTAGGTACTTATATTATGAAAGCCGACGGAGCCACGTGCCTGGCAACAAGTATAAACTTGTTCACGCCGCTCCGTCGCTTCGCGCGTTGCCATTGGTCAACGCCAAAAAGAAAATATGGCCGATTCGCGCCCCCCGCGGGGTGTATATAAAAGCGCGGACCCTGGCAATGCGCGACACAGTCGACCAAAAATTCTCTACTTAATGTGTATTCCCTAAAATATGTATGTTGTGTGTATTTACTAGAAATAAAACCATCTTGTGTACTTCCGAATTTCATTAATACAGTCCACTCGTTACAATCACTGAAGATCAGGCCCCTTAATCACAATCATTCGATTCGATTCCGTACCGAATCGAAAGTCAAAAGATATCGAAGATGTCTTTCAAACGCAATTCACAAATCGAAACCAAATAATTTTGACAGTTCAAATTCGAAACGTAGACTGAAGTCGGAAATGACATTGTCGAATACGGTTCCTTACCCACACAGAAACGTATCGAATGGTTGTGAATAAGGGGCCTGGTGAGTGAAGACGATCGACGTCAGGGGTACCCCGAGGTTCGGTTTGTTAGGTTAGGTTCCTTTAAACCCTGCAGACAGAAATAGGAGCACCGCGCAGCGGGGCTTCGTCAACCTGTCGTCGACCGTCTTCTTCCGCTCAATGGTTTCGTAAAAAATAACCAAGTCCGGGTGCCTCAAGTCCCTAGATCGCCGGTTACACTTAAGTTTAGGTAACCTACTGCTACCGGTTACACCTTTACCTTTAACCGGTTATAGCCGGTTAAATCTAGGTGTAGCAGCACTTTGTGTTTTAGCCGTATACATACAAGGTGTAACGTTAAACACGCAAATCCTCAGACACCCCAAATGATTTTAATTCAATTAACCTAATTCTGAGAGAAAAAAAAATCATAAAAAAAATGTAAAGGTTTTATGTGCTGTTATGGTTTTATCAAGACTCGTATTTGCATTGAAATAAGAACTATTATTATCACGCGTATGAGAAAATTTAAATTGGACGACAACCATTTGTGTTTGTTTACCTATTTTGGCAGGTTTGCGCACGTGATGGCTTGACTTAATAATAAATAGACACGGCAACATGTTTTATGAAGATTTTTTGAAAAATGTGACCTATATTAAAAAGTGGTTCAATTGATTCTGCTCGTTATTCTAATCAAACTATTTTTGGGTTTTGAGTAATTGACGTTACACCTTGTATAAATAAAAGAGGAAACACAAGGGCCGTTTTTCCATAAAAACTTAGTCCCCTGTTTCCTCCCTGGATAATGCCAGTAGATCAATTTTTTTTTTTTAAATATCCATGGCTACTTTTGGCATGTCCCTATGTTTTCCTTTTTCTCATAAATTTATTATTAAAAGAGATATGAATATTCAAAAACCTAAAAAATTGGCATGATTTTCCGCTGTGTTCAAACATTCAGAAAACAAATTTGACTTGATTATATAAAAAATAGAAAACATGGGAACACAGCAAAAGCCTTTCTTTATTTTTTAATGAAAAAAGCAGTGAAATCGGTTAAGTTTTGGAGAAGAAATCAAGGGACTACGAATCATAGATTTTGTGTACTTTTAGTAGGTATTTTCGGTCAAAGCTGCAGTTGTCTCTATCGCGCTCTGCGGTTCGTGTTCGGGCATCGCGCGACAGCAATAGATTTTACAAATACCTAATTTTCAATTCTCTAGCCCGTGGTATTTCCTCAGAATGTGTTTAATAGGTTATTTGGTACCATCAAAGTGCATTTTTTTTAAAACGTTGCACTGTGAATGTCTCGTTTGCTAACATATTATAAACTCACATACACAAACAGCCAAATATTTAGTCCGTGCAGGAAACGAACCCGCGACACGCAGCGCAGTAGTTAATCGCTCAGTCACTGTGTTAACCGTGTCGTCGATGAAATAAAAATACCCAAGTAAAGGAACGTCGGAGCAGACGACTTGGGGTGACGGCAGGTACTGCGCTATTGATATGGACGTTATGAGATGAACAAGATACTTCAAAGGACTTTAAGTAGTAAGTTAGATTTGTCTAGTCATATTTGTTAATTAAACTTGATGAGATTTTGTATATAGGTAATGGCTATCGTATCGCTATGGTATCATTTGTATATAGGTAGTGCCGTGTGGTGACGGCCGCGAATAGCACCACCCCATATCTACCCGTGGGTGTCGTAGATGGCGACAGAGGGATATTGACTAGAGGATGGGCAGCTGCGTCCTTCTGAGTACCATAACACCTACTGCGATCGCCAACATGTATTGGCCAAGCATGGCGATTACGGCTAAGCCCCCCCTTGGGGGAGACCTATGCCCAGCAGTGGGCGTGTAAAGATTGACATGATGATGATGATGATGAATGTCTATCAACAGTAATAGTATTATCGATATTCGCAAGTCTCTGAACAAATTACTTAAATCCAAAATAAAAAAAGTGACTACCCACAAACCTAGGTATTAGTGCCCTTATCTTATCTGTAGACCTTTTTATGTGTTTTGAAGTCGTTGTAGGATGTTTATATTGCAGTCAAAATGGCAAGTGGAAATACCAGTCTCACCACTGCCTCGATAAAATAAGGTTTTATACCAAGCCTCCAAAAATCAAATAAAGAACAAATAATAAAGTGTCAAAATCGGACCAGCTGTTTTAGAGATAAGTCGGAACAAACAGGCAAACAGACAGACCAAAATAATAAAAAAATAATTTTGGACTTGGTACCACATTCATGTACAAACAGACACTTCAATTTTATTTGTACAGACGTTATTAGTTTATGAGTCGACGCAAATAACCGCAGCTAATTGGGGTGCTACGCGCTACGTCGCGCTACGGCGTAGCGATGTAAGTTGGTTACAGAGAATTAGGGTTCGTAACGGCGAGCCGATTCTTACGGTTCATTGCGGTGTTAACTTTATCGATTTTTTTTTTTTTTTTTTTTTGGTCGATGATGTTTTCCGATGAAAGTGTCGTGGCGATTTTAGAAGCGGGGTTTTATTGATATCATTATTTGAGCTTATCTATATATTCTTATAATTATAAAGAGGTATTTGTTTTTTTTAAGAGATAGATAATAATTCTAAAAGTACTGATACGATTGCAATTTTTTTTTCACTAACAGATAGCTTCTTTATCGCCAAGTGCCATATTTTATGATATACTTGACGTATCTTAAAGACTTTTTTAGAAGTTATTTAAACTGCAAACAACAGACTTTGATTCGTAGATAACAGTGTCTTTGAAATAGGATCGCCGAAAAAATCGTTTTTCGTCAACTTACTCGACCTTGTATATTTATATTCACATTCACAGTAGAGGATTTGTTTTATCTACTAGAATAGATATTGAAAGGATTTAATATTCAATTAAAAAACAAACGAGGTATTTACTGTATTAAAATATTATATCATATTTATCTTGATCACGTGGAAATATAAATACTATAATTATGTAAAGTTAGTTAGGTAGGTATATTTTTTTTCTTTTGTAAGAAGTGATCTTTTCAAGGCGCGTAAGGGTGTTACCAGACCAATCGATCGATCGTCGAACGACGGCATCGATCGATGGTAGAATTTATTAGTCGACGTCGATCGAGCTGTTTGTTTATTATTACTGATGGATTATAGCTGGGGTTGATCAATGTCGACCGGTGCCATCGACGGGCAATCGATCGATTGGTTAGTGGAACGGTATCCGTCGATCAGCCACACCAATCGATCACCATCGACCGATGTTGATTGATGGTATCGATCGACGATCGATCGATTGGTGTAGTAACACACTAACTGACACATGAGGACTTTTTGGGGGAGACCTATGCCCAGTAGTTGGCGTCTAAAGGTTGACATGATGATGATGATAAAACTAACGTAATTTTTTCATTATTACACCTATTACAAAATATGCTTTTAATTATTTTTAAATTATATACAATTACTAGCTGACCCGACAGACGTTGTCCTGTCCCGATCGACCTAATGGGGGATGAAAAACGGGTGAAAAAAGGGGATGAAAAATAGATGTTGGCCTATTCTCAGACCTACCCAATATGCACAAAAAATTTCATCCGAATCGGTCAAGCCGTTTCGGAGGAGTACGGGAACGAAAACTGTGACACGAGAATTTTATATATTAGAGAATATTTATTAATAGCGCATTTGATACAAAACGAACTGACGTCATTTACGCTGAGCAATATGGCGTCCAGTAAGAGGCGTTTTCGTCAAACTACGAGCGAAATTTGAAAATTTAAAATTTAGATGCATTTTTATGGCACTTATCGATTGAATAAAAATGTTGTGTTTTTTTTGGTGGCACCATTAGCACTACAGAATTTCATTCAGACACTTTTCAAAAATGGGTGTAATACCCTATTGCTGAGTATTATAATATGTTTTTATCTATACTTAACTATCACGCGGACGTAGACACGGGCAAAGCTGAAATAAAAAAATATTGTTGTTTTATTTAGAAATTCCTATCGGAACCAAAACAATGTCTTTGTTTGTTTTTGCCGCTGCCTGTACCTAACGAAGTTTGAAACTGGATCGAGATCATACGCGGGCACGCTAACTAGTTTAAATACCGGGCAAGTGCAGCTGTAATACGCTTACAGAGGGTTCTGTATCATGCCATAAGTAGTACCATATGTAAAATAATCCATACTTCTATAATTATAGGTACTTATCCATACTCCATACTAATATTATAAATTTAATGCGAAAGTAACTCTGTCTGTTACGTTTTCACGACGAAATGGCTGAACCGATTTTTTTAAAGTGGTAAGTAGGGCAACGTTACCTCATATATTTCCGATTATTGGGAATATTTCTCTACGGTTAAGAATGTATGTTTCGAGAGGTGGAAAAAATACTTCAATGAAATATCCAAAGAAAAGGGCATTTGGTATAAAATAATTCAAAACGAACCCCCTGGCGTGCCTTGGTTTGATGATAAATGTTTATCTAGAAATTATGTTAGGTTAGCGCTAAGACTTAAGCTTTGTTCTGTTTGATGTTTTGTGTTGCCACTGACTACCGAAACTAAAGTCATGTGTGTTCTGTGCTAAAGTTATATAACACTTTTTAGATTTTGAAGGCGGTTGTATTTTTTTTGTAAAAAAAGATTTTTATTTTTGATTTTTAGTACCTCCATATCATTCAAATCCATTAAGAAACGGCATAACAGTCTAAACAGAGATTGAAAGTACAAGGTTGGAGACACTTAAAACATCATCCATGTATATTTTTTTTGCTTTCTGCCGGTTTTTGCAAAAAGTACGAAATCAATTTCGATAAAATTCAAAAACAACATACAGACGAACTGAGAACCTCCTTCTTTTCGAAGTCGGTTGAAAAATAGTTGTGGACTCAGACTCAGAGCAAATTGAAAGCCAAGATTTATAAATGTCTTCCCTATTTAGATTAACCTTTCACTATCTACCATACAATGAAAAGTGCTTTTAATAATGGACCTTATAAAATGAATTTACCTCGTTTGGTTTACTTTTTTTAAGTACAACTTGATTTTCGATGCATGCGGAGTAAACCTACAAGTGTTTGTTAAACTATTTTGTTATATTAATTACATATTATGTTTTGAATAATATAAGAGGCATTGGAGGCTCTTGTGGTTAAGTGAAACCCGTACAGATCGACTGGTCCTGGTTAAGCTACGCTTACCGCCGCCTGTCCGTGGATGGGTAACCATCCATTTCAGACCAAAACCCCACCGTGCTACGAAAGTGCGTAAAGCCGTTGGCCCCGGCTGTCACTAATAGATTTTTGGCAGCCGTTATGGGAAGCCAAGAAGAAGGAGTTTGTGTTTGTATGTTTCTAAACGTTCCCACGATTCAGGAAGATATCACAGCGTGGGTCATCGTTAAAAAAAAAAACTCAGTCTCAATCTATCAAAAAAAGCTTTGCCTTCAAAATTTAAAAAGTGATAAATAACTTTAGCACAGGACACACATGACTTTAGATTTGGAAGTCGGTGGCTTTGTTCTGTTTGTTGTCTTTTTGGGATTTAGTTGATTTATCAGAAAGTGCTGAATCAATTTCGATAAAAATTTTATGGGACCACCTGTGAAGCATACCCAATCCATAAGTAAAAGAATTTTCTAAATCGATTCAGATTTGCCGGAGAAATCGCGTAACAAATATACAAAAAAAAAAAAACAACGAACAGTCGAATTGAGAACCATCTTCATCTCCAGCAGCAAACAGCTCAACCACTGTCCCAACCGTGTTGTCGAGGTCGTCTTGCATAATATAAAGTTTTTATAAGACACAGTGTGGCGTAAACACTCTAAAACTGTATGCTACGGTTTTAGTAGTGTGCTATGATTTGGCTACGTGTATGCTACGAAAGCGTAGCACACGTAGCATGTCGTAGCTACGGCGTAGCAATGCTTTTGTATCAATCTTTTGTAAATAAGGTTGCTCCACAATAAGTTGCGGGCAGAAGCTATTGTATATATAAATGCACCCACAGGATACAGGGGAAATTCATAGTATAGAACTACTTTTTTTTTTAAAGAAAGAATTAGAAAGTAACAGTAGATTCTAGATTTTATTGCTACGGCGTAGCAACGCCACACTACGTATTCTAGTTGTTCTACGTGTAGCACACGCGTATACAAATAGTAGGTGGCACACTAAATATACCGTGATACATAGTTTAAGTTCGTTTACTTAATAAGATTCTCATAAAAAAAATTAAGTACAAGCTCTTAGAAATTAATGTACCGATTTAAATTTTTTTGATGCCTTATTGTATTCATTGTTTAGTTAAGTAGTTGTTGGTTTTTCTTTTTTATTATTCGTGTAAATATTGTATACTATTCACAAAATTAGGATGAGAGGCACGTACGTGTTAAATCGATTTTAATTAAACTAGTACACGCAAGATACTCTATACTCTAAGGAGTTAATTGAGAATGTTTCCGAAAAACCGTTTTAAAGTTAGTGTAGAGCGATTTTAGGTTTTCTATTGAAATTAAGTTTAATTCTTCTTCTATTTCTTCTTCGCTAAGGACAAGATTTTTTTTTTTAAATTAGTTTCATTATTTTCATGACTTATTTACTTGAAAAATTTGTAAAAGATATTGTAAAATGATTCTCCGAATGACTACATCAGAGCGCAAATTCCCGTAACTAAAAACATCGAAATCTATTAATTATCTTAGTCACTCAATGTTAAAATCTTGCAAGATTGAAACTGAGATTAGAAGATGAATGTTTATAAGACTTGGCTCTCTGATCTTCACTAAATTAACACAAGACTACACTGTAAAAACCCCAAACGTTGTAATCGAAAAAGGGAAAATATTTTATTTTAAACCCCTGAAAAGAAAGTAATTAATAAAAGTACGACACATATAATTATAAATCCAAGAAATTCTGCTGCCAGCTAGCCATTTCAGATCCCAATTCCAATTAAAATGTTTATTTGTTTTTATTGCAACAAAATTTGTCTGCTTTTCTGTATGTTTCATGTCTTACAAAATATTATACCCAGTAAGGGTATAATTACCTCCGTACAGCTCCGTTTTAATTACTCAAAGAATCCAAATATGTTATGTAACTATACCCTGTTCACAATAAGATTAGACATAAACACAAACCTTTTTTACAGTCCCTTCAACCGATTTTGACTTCTATTCCGTAGGCTTAAGGATGACATTAGAGGCAAAAAAGTGGTTACAATAACAACTGTTTACTGCAGTTGCCATTTGTCATGCTACCAACGCAATATGAGTCAAAATCGGTTGAACGGACTGTAAAAAAGGTTTTTGTAAATGTCTAATCTTATTGTGAACATAATAATAATATGTGGGGACATTTTCACACACGGCCATCTGACCCCAAACTAGGGAGACCCTGTACTATGGGTGTCAGACAGCTGATATACATACACAAATATATTTTTTTTTTTGTAAATACGTACATATATAGAAAAACAACACCCAGACACAAGGCAAACACAAGTGCTCATCACACAAATGTTTACCCTGGGCGGGAATCGAACCCGCAACACTCTGCGCAGCAGTCGAACGCTCGGCCACTGCGCCAACCGTGTCGTCCTATCAGGACGATGAACAGGGTATACGTATAGTTAATAATAATACCAGTTTTTTCCCACTGCAGGGCAAAGGCTCTTCTCATACACAGAAGTAACTACGCTTGTTCAAGGTAGACTGGCGGTTTCCACCGGTTTCATATATTACTAGCTTTTGCCCGCGACTTAGTCCGCGTGAATGTCGGTTATCGCG
This sequence comes from Charanyca ferruginea, assembly GCA_947361185.1. Lineage (NCBI taxonomy): Eukaryota > Metazoa > Arthropoda > Insecta > Lepidoptera > Noctuidae > Charanyca > Charanyca ferruginea. Next base: position 20,341,616 of record OX376070.1, on the reverse strand, counting down.
GTTGCAGGCGAAGTCGCGGAATAAAAGTAGTCCTATGTCCTTCCCGAGGGTTCAAGCTATCTTCATACCAAATTTTATTAATATCGGTTCAGCCGTTTTATCATGAAAGCGTAACAGACAGAGTTCATCATCATCATCATTTCAGCCGAAAGACGTCCACTGCTGGACATAGGCCTCCCCCAAGTGGCACCACATTGAACGGTCCCGTGCGACTCGCATCCAGCGGATCCCCGCAACCTTTACCAGGTCATCGGTCCACCTAGTGGGAGGCCTTCCAACGCAACGTCTTCCGGTTCGCGGTCGCCACTCTAGAACTTTTCGACCCCATCGGCCACCTGACAGAGTTACTTTCACATTTATAATATTCATCATTTCAGCCTAAAGACGTCCACTGCTGGACATAGGCCTCCCCAAGGGGGCGTTTTGCCATGATCGCCACGCTTGGCAGGCGGATTGGCGATCGCAGTATGGTTGTTACAAAGGCACAGAGAATGCTGCTGCCCATTCTCTGGTACGTCCCTTAGTCGCCTCTTATGACACCCACGAGAGGATATGGGATGGTGCTATTCTTTACGTCCGACACCACACGGACTAATAATAAATTAGTAATAGTATTATATTTATGTAGCACAACATATTCACTTTTTAAGACAATATTTTAGTTATTGTCTATTTATAGGTATATATTTTCGTTGAAATAAATTCCATGGGAAAATACACTGAACAAACAATATTCGTTAAAAAAAATTAAATTAAAAATTTTTAATTTAATTTTTATTTGAAAGTTTTTAAATGTAATTTAGTCTGGTTTTGAGAAGTTGTAGATACGTCTAAAGTTGTATTTCGTCACATGGATCTTTTTTGATATTAAAGATCACCCTGAGAATGCGTTTGGTATATATAATTCAATTTTGGAAAAAGTGTGGATTGGATTCTTTTTGCGTAACTACGTCCAATTGGCACAACCGTACTCTGGCACAATCGTACCCAGTCTACCCTATGTTTAAACAGCAGGGAACCGGTGCTTTGGCCCTTAGAGTTTATAAAATTAATTTTCAAGTTTTTAGTTTTCATTTCGTTAGTTAATTAATATTCCTCATTTCCTTTCAATACAGTATGCATTATTCTACTAGTCAAGCCCTTTCATTTGATATCCATATTGAGGAGTAGTGAAAAAAAAAATGTAATTCGCCATTTTGTGGTGCCGGTCATCTTGGCTTTGAAATTTATCATAGTGTAAAGTATTCTACTAGTGAAGCCCTTTCATTTGATACCCATATTGATGGAGTTGTGAAAAAATATGTGATTAGCTATTTTGTAGCGGCGGCTATCTTGGACCGATTTTCATCAAACATAGCTAAGAACACTCCCGACTAATTCACCTTTCAAATAAAAAAAACAAAAACAAAATCGGTTCATCCGTTCGGGAGCTACGATGCCACAGACAGACACACACACACACACACACACACACACACCCCGTCGTTTTTACGTCGGGGGTTAAAAAGAATTCTACTGTTTGATAAGTTTGTTAAACAAAAAAATGTGAATAAAAATTCATTGAATTGTGTTTCTGTGAAATGTTTCATTGTAGTAAATAGTCTTTGAAACAATAATAGTCGAAATAAAATTACAGGAACCAAATATTATATGAAATATTTTCTGGGAAACGAAATTCTATGAAATTTGTCTGCGAAGCAAGGGGACACCGTTATACATGTTATGTGAAAATAAAGTTATGCAAAATTAATGTATATAATACTGATTATTATGAATAAAAAGGAATCTAAACAAAAAAGATATAACTTTGAATAATAGTGTAAAAGATGGTTATGTTGAGAAAATATAGGAAAACAAATAAAAGTATAATAGATGTTTATTGCTACTGACATTATGAAGTTGAATGCTTCGGAATTATAACATTTGAGACAGAGTAGTTAGGAATTGTGATTGTTAGGATGAAAAATGTTAGGAAGAACATTTTCGGATTTCCAATTATCGGAGTTGAAAATTTAGGTGAACTTTGGCGCACCCACATTTTCCACACAGAGTGCACCTCTTCTTCGGTGTCTCTGCGCATTAATGAGTTGCAGCAAAGCAAGCGCATTTTCGTCGTCTGAAGAGGAAGACATGCTATCACGATAAAATCACCCTGTATAATGACTAGTTGCGGCGTGTCTTCGCCTCTTTGATAAAATTTAAATCGCGTCCGTGCCTTATCTGTTCCACGCCTGCTCTGTGCCTGCGCTGCGTCTTCACCGTACGCCGTTTGTGTGTAATTCGGACCTAAGGTCGATTGTCGGTTAGTAACGTCAGTAAGGTATATTTCATATTTAGAACGGTTTAAGTTGCAGTTGCAGATCTTTCAAAACAGTGTCAATATCACCTCCCAGAGTCCCGTCATCTAGATACCATACGTTAAATTTTTAATTTAATTGTTGTATAATTGGATGAATAGCCAAACTGAAAATAACTGGCCCGAGAGAATGTTGTTGTTTAGAATGAATAAAGGCATATTATTATTATTCTGTCCGTGACGTAATCCATCTGGAAGACAAGTTTTACCATAACACATAGCACTACGCAATAAAGTAGCTTTACATCAATGTTTTTTTTTTTTAATCTGATCATTACTTTCATTTACATAAATAACTTCCTTGTTTGTTTGCCCTGTAAATTAGGTTGTCTTGGCTTAATATATATTCTAATTCTTATTTATTACCTCTACAAACAAAAAAAAAACAAAACCTTATCCTCTTTAAATATTGGTACAGAGACGACACCGTATTCTTAAATCAATCAACTATGATGAAATAGAAAATAATGACCAACTTTTGACCAACGTTCAGATGGAGCGGAAACCGCGCAAGTTACGTATTAGACGAATAAAACGAAAACGAAACGAAACTTAAATGCTGTCTGACTCAGAAAGTTTTTACCCCATAAAAGAGCTTGCAGACAGTAAAATAATTAATGACTCAGGTTTCTGCGTACGCCCGTGAAGGTTCCTAGACCAAACAGACACAACACCGCGAGCGAAATCGCTGGCAACGACTTAGAATAGATAAATGAAAATTGTTGTGAAAATTAATGATCTAACAATTATTGTTACAGTATTGTATTGGTATTGTTAAAGTACTACAATTATTAAAGTACTAGTTTCTTATATTACCATTCATAAAGCAATCTGCATGAAGCTTTTTTATTAAATATTTTTTAAATATTCATATTTTAAATGAATACACACTATTCTGCGCACAATTAATTCCCTGTGTTCACTCAAGCTTAACAGACAGCGCGAGTTTCAAAATATGTAATTAAAACATGCAATATTTTTCACGAAACAATTTGTATGAATATCGGAAAACGAAACGTGACCGACCCACACATTTACATATGAACGTAGTGCTCACACACACATCTAAAATTGTTGCACGCATACAAAATTCCTTTGAGCCATCCAATCCGAAAATAAAGTTTATTTCATATTTCGAACAGCAAACAAAGCTGGTTACACTGCATGTTTGCTATTTGGACCATGCATCCGATACGTATTTGAACAGCGTTGTAATGAAAACCGGACCATGTTAGTTTTGCTTTGAGGTTAATGTCAATAAATAACTTTTATTTATGCCTGTATCTCTCTCAAAGGGAGATAAATTGCCTTTTAAATCGACGGCAGGGTAATATTTGCCACCTAAAGGAAATATATAAACAAAGTTGGTTAAAGATAAATTATTCCGTTATGTAGTAGGAAACCTAGCATTAACACTTCATGAGGTAAAGCGTGGCATACATAGGTCGACTGTCGGCCACAAGGCTTTCAACTGTGACCCGTGACTGAATATACTGAATATATGGTCCGTGATTGTCAATATGAAGATCCTTCATATTGACAATCAGAAAACACAGGATAAAGCATCCTGGCGCCGAGTAACGAGGAGAGCCGACCCCATAAGATGGAAAGAGGCAAAGGAAAAGACGAAGATGGAGTAGGAAAACTTTATTTTAAGATATCTTTTGCCCATAGACTACCTAAAGTCTACGTGTTAGTATAAGTACAAGCTTAAACCTAAGTTAGGAAATCTTCCAAGCACAAATATAGTGTGAGTTCAGATGGCACGTGCCCGCGGAAGCGACGAAACACAACATCCTGCAGCCAAAAGTAACACAATACGTATCAAGCGTAACGTTACAATAATATTCCAATAAAACGTAGTGATAAACCCTTATAATTGGCAACAATTCCATACTAAACTGACCCTCGACAAGTACCTACGTCAGCGCACGTAATAACTTGGGGTGAGGGATTAATAATCCCTCGCTAGGGGCTCTTTGCACAGTACGTTCAAGTTCAATCAACAGCTTTTCATATTGTAAAATGTATTCCGACCTTGAAGGGATTTACAGAATGCGTAGTTGTTTTGTTTTTGTTTTTTAGTAGGTACTTGACATCATATTATACTTTTTGCCTTTTCAGAAGAGAGGGAAAATAATGTTTTTTTTGGGTGATTAGGGAAAGGTATTAAATTATTTTTAGGTAATAATTCTCAACATTTATTTTTCTTTTGTTTTTATACGTAGAAACAAAGAAAAATACAAAATAAGGAATTCTAAGACAACATTATTAATTGATGCTTGAAGACCCTCCGATAAATATCTTCCGGGAAAAAAGCAACATAACATCTCGTACATAGCAACAGCTTCTAGGAAAAGTTGTTTCCGATATAAAATTGATACGAAAATGAGAAAAAAAGTATTATGGACGGAATAAATTTCTGTGTCGTCATTCACCTACAAGGCTTCAGTCAAATTACCAAGTAAAACCTCAAAGAAGGGATCGGCAACTTATACGTATAATATTAAAATGGTACCAATATAAACCTGTTGGTGGCTTAATTGGCCACGCATTTATCCTGTCTGTCGGCATCAGATTATACCAATTAGAGTTTCTACGTAAGTATTTATGAAAGACTAGACGTATGTTCACATACGCAAAAATCATTTCATACCTGGCAAATAAACTGCATTACTGGAAGTCCTATGATTGATGGACTTTGTGCTTTGATACGTAGATACAAGGCTGATATTATTTTGATAGTTACGAGGTTGAATATGTCCTTATTATGATAGTGTTAACTATTAGGGGCTTTTGTTTACAACAGCCGGATGGGGCTACACTGGTTTTCAACTGATGTCTCTCCCGTGCTAATTAACCATCGATATTATTTGGAATCGGTTTCATTCGCTGTCCGTCAGTCAAAGCATGCCATATCCATTACTTCCAGAAGATTGATGGTATTTTGTTCCGGGTATTCGTTTGTTTTTAGGTATTTTTTTGTGTCGTGTTTGTTTTGTGGCGGAGTACTGTTATGTACCTAGATAATTTTACCTAGTGAATTTCACCACACTTTTATAGCCAGTTATTTGGTCCGTGGAATAAAATTGACGTTTTTGTATGGAAGAACTGTTGAAAAATTAACATTTTGTCACACATCAACATCATCATCAGCCGAAAGATGTCTACTGTTGAACCTAGGCCTCGCCCATAGAACGCCACAATGAGCGACAACCTGCCTCTTGCATTCACCGGCTACCCGCGACCTTGACGATGTCATCGTACCATCTGGTGGGAGGTCTACCAATGCTGCGTCTTCCGGTTCGTGGTCGCCACTCGAGAACCTTTCTTCCCTATGGTTATCTGTTCTTCGAGCGATGTGACCTGTGCCAAGTTAATATTGTGAAAGCTATGTCGGTGACCTTAATTCTTCGACGAATTTCCTCGTTCCGGATTTTATCGCTCAAAGAAACTCCGAGCATCTAGCTCTCTCTAAATGGCTCGCAGCGTGACTCTGAGCTTCTCTAGGTATTTGTCACATCATGACTTAATTATACTATGTATTCGCTTAGTTGACTAACGAAATATACACGAAGTAGAAGTGAAATATTTTCTTGTGTGAATATTCTATAGCTTGATATGACGCTTAGGGCGGGTTGTTTCAAACAGTCGGTTAAAGTTACATACGAACGGTTAAAAGTTACTATGACGTGAGATGTTTAACGTACGTTAAATGTAACGGGTTGTTTCATGACATAAAAATCCGTCAGTCAAAGTTATCTAAAAAGAAATTCCATAATATTTTGATATTGGACGTAGCTGTTTGAAGACACAAAATTACGTTGACTGATCGGTTATGGTAATAGTAACTTATTGAGGTACGATTTTGTGAAATCACCCATTTTTTTGATTTGACGATAGTTAACGCCATTTTTGACTATTACCGGTCAGTAATGTATAGTTGAAGCAACCCGCCCTTAATGGTGTAATTGAAATGAATGTTTTGACCTTGAATTTGTTTTGATACCTAGAAGGGGTTGGTAGAGGGTCGTATAGCTATCATTACGTTTACTAAGACCCCTTTATGGGTCAAGCTGATTTCTGTTAACCGGGTTCTAATTTGCACTCCGGAATGTAATGAAACCTTCCTGATAATAATCTAATCACACTTGGCAAACCACCACTCGAAACATCTACACCAACTAACATAACACAATAACAACGTAATACAATAAGACATTGAATAAAAGTTTTTTTTATTTCAGATATTTTATGATCCATAAAATTGACAACACACACACAAGATGGAAATAAAAAATATATCAACCTCAACCTTAAAATTAAAATCAGAATAAAAATGGCAAAATGCAAAATACGTGCTAAGACGTGGAGTTGTGTACACCAGCCGTTATCCCATGACATACCAAAGAAAAGAATCATAATCATAATTCAAATCAAAATGAAAACCAAGCCAGTCAAAGTAAAATAAAGCTTACTCTTTTCGTTGACGGATTAGCACGCAAAACTACAACCGAAATTATCTCTACGGCAACATCAAACAACCCAACCCTTGTGTAATTAAAACGTGATACGCAACCAATATCAAAGCAAATCATTCACCGTAGCTCTGTATATCATCAAATCCATCGGATGACGGTCGGCTTAGTGAAAACAGCATCCTAGTGTCAATATGTCCGGTCTGTCAATAATTGTGGACATCAAAGAGCCGGTTGGAAGCCGGCTGCGAGCCAGTGTACCCGCCCGGGCTGCGGAGGTAGCTGCATCGATTGCACTGAAGTACAGTAAGGGCCATAAATATGTAAACACTACGCAACATTCAAATGCAAGTTTCAATATCGATTTAATAGTTGAAATGTAAATACTTTCCCAATGTAAGCGTTCAAAGATGCTGCACTCGTATATGTTCAACGCCTCTTACATACATGATATCTTATATTATCTAGAAACTTTTAAATGGCAAATGATAGCGCCTATTGTAAATTGTTTTATTGTAAATCTTAGCCTATAAGCTTTCTTTATAACAAATAAAAAATATATTGTTTTATTATGTACAACCGTAATAATTAATTTATTCTTGAGTCTTATCACAAATCAGAAACATTTATTTGTTAACGAATTATAATTATTATAAATAGATCTTATAAATAGTAAGTACATAGTGCGCTATGTTTTGCCAAATGACATGCAAATATGATATTATAAAAAGAAAAGTTAAACGGTTGAAAATTTAAAAATTTAAAGGTTTAAATATGAATTATTTTTCACAAGTACGGTTAATTAAATTTTTCATTCAGAAAGTCGTCTAAAGTGTGATAACATTTCTTTATGTAGCAGCTGCAATGGGAGTAAGGCAGTTTTAAACTTTTGTACTGGCATGCAAATAATTACATCTGGTAATTTGATATAGACACAGATATAGATAGACCTAGATAACGCAAGAGCAACTACTTCGCGTGCCTATTTTCGTGCCTAACTTAACGATAAAAAATCGTAAGTAAAAAAATAAAGTAAACGTTTCCTTCCATCGGTAAGTCATTTTGTGATTAATATTATGCGTAATTAATTAAAAAAAAAACAATTATTTTTATTACGCTTTGTTTTCATACAGATCGTGATACTTGCGTTATCTAGGTCTATCTATATCTGTGGTTATAGACTTGGGGAGCAATACTCAAGAAACTTTTCTTTAATAATGCGGTTTTATATTTCAAATTGCATAGTGTGTTCATGTATTACGTACGGATACATGCACATACATGCACATACATACACATTACGTACATACATTTGTACGTATGGATATTATCTTTACTGCATCTGCACCTTCTTGACTACACTATTAGATACAGGTAATACATCTGTGATGATAGTCATTTTTATTTATTTTCCGAAAATAATTAAACAATTATAATTGATAATTCATTGGGTGGAAATTCTAGGGCAATGGGGTCCGTTCATCTTGTTTTTCGAGATATAGCCAAGTTGCTGGTCAACTCTTTTCGTGACCCGAAGGCTGGTCTATTCTTAAGCCAAATACAGTCAGTATTCTTAAAAGAAAATAGTTGTTCAATGTAATTAAATGCATGTTATTGTTTCTGTTCACTGTACCTCTACCTGCACGCACACAGTTACAAATTTCACAGAATCCCCGGGCTGCCGAGCTGTCGGCTATTCAACAACGACGATATAGCAATTAGTGTTGCATTTCTATAGGAACTAATTCCTATTTGCATGTGTCGGAGGGTTTGAGAGTGTTACGTTACAATTCATTATTTCGTGAGCTTTTAGGTGGAATGATAGAATATAAATTGAATGTTCAGTTCATTTTAATTAAGGACCCGCTTTTTCCCGCGTCTTTGTCGGCGATATCGTTATATCGGTTATCGCGGACGTAGACGAACCAGTGAATTAAAAAACGAAAACCTGACCACGACAAAAGACGTTCACAATAAAGCTATAAATAAGACTTTATGTTGGTACATTTATGTGTTATTATTTTGTAAATCATTAAGTAATTTTATACGAATAATACAGGTATTATTCGTATAAAATTACTTTGCCGTCGTAGAAGGCGACAGAGGGATATTGATCAGAGGATGGGCAGCAGCGTCCTTCTGAGTACCATAACATCTACTGCGATCGCTAACATGCATCGTTCAAGCATGGCGATTACGGCTGAACCCCCCGTGGGGGAGACCTATGCCCAGCAGTGGGCGTCTAAAGGTTGACATGATGGATGATGATTACCTGCCTATAATCCCACTTCAGGGCAAAAGCCTCTTCTCATACAAAGATGGCACGAGCATTGATCACCACGGATTGGCGATCTATATTGTTACTAGAATTAATAATAATATGTGGGGGCATAATAATAATAATAAATGTTACTAGAATTATCCTACTAATATTATAAATATGAAAGTTTGTAAAGATGTTTGGATGTTTGTTACTCAATCACGCGTCAACCTTTAAACAGATTTGCATGAAAATTGGCACATAGGTAGACTATTTCCTGGATTAACACATAGGATACTTTTAATCCCGGTAATGTGTTCCCTTGGGATAATCGTTCTTTTTACGCGGGCGAAGCCGCGGGCAGAAGCTTGTATTGTTATAAGTCCTGGTTTCCTCACGATGTTTTTCTTCACCGATGTCACTGATGTCCAAGATAAAATTAGAAAGTACATATTTGCAGTTGAAAGACTTTTACAGATTTTAAACTGACAATCACGTCAAAATATGTAGTGTAAATGATTTGAAAAAAATATATGTTAAACTAGAACATTCTCTTAATCATTTAGTATGTGAATATATTCATATTAAATAGTTTAATTAACTCGTGGAGTTGTGTCTGACGCGGACAAAACATTGACAATCACACAAAATCTACCAGGTATAATTAAACGAAATTTACACTATCTTACAAGTTACAGACAATTTTATTATCTATCTTTTAGTATACGCCTTTTTTAAGTTAAAGAATACTACTTTTATTTAATTTTTTCGACTAAACTTTGAGAGTTTTGGACGCAGCGCATACGATTCTCTAGTCGCTTAAGGTCGCCGGCGTATATCGTCGCCTTAATAACTGGTCCAGTTACACTTCATTAATTAATATTATTGAGTAGGTCAGTAGATCAACCAGTCTTACCAATGGGTATCGTGTTACCCAGTAACTGGGTTGTGGACGTCCGATAGGCAGTTGTTCCAGGTCAAACACTGGTATCCAGCTGCATCCGGTTAGACTGGAAGCCAACCCCAATGTAGTTGGGAAAATGCTAGGCAGATGATGATGAGTAGGTCAAAATGATGTGTAACCACGACTTAAAAAAAACAATATTCTTTTATTATTGTACCGGTCTACATTTATTAGATAAGCTTGCGTTAAACCTCCTTTTGTGTTCAAGTGATGTTCGTGATTACAGTAGTTCTTTCAACTGCTGCCTATTCTTAGCAAGCAGTATCGATTTTATTGACTAAGTTCACCGGCTTAGTCCTCGTTTTCTGAGGAGTTTATATACTCGATAGTGGTTCGATATTCGATGAAAAAAGAAATTCGCTCAAATTGATAACATTTTCGAATCTCTTTCTTTTGTCTAGGCTCCCAGGAACCAGGAATGCAGTATTATTGAAGAGTTCTGTTTTAAGCCCTGCTTTGTAATATTACTAGCTTTAGCCTGCGACTTCAGCCGCGTGGATGCCGGCTATCGCGAATGCAGACGAAGTCGCAGATTCAAAAGTAACCTATGTTTTTCTTAGGGTTCAAACTACCTTCTACGTCTTTACCTTTCTTCAAAATTGATACAGTAGTAGGTGTAGCTCTCGATAACAAGACTGCCACCAGTTTGTATGCATTTAAGCGGAAATTACGAATTTATTTTCAGCACAAATAAGCAAAGTCATCTCATTAACCTCTTCTCTTTTATTAATATAATATATATTTATGGGTATGTATATATTTATATAGGTGTATGATATTCCAGAATATAATTATGCATGTGTAGTTTATGTCTTTTAACTTTTTAATTACTACTTTTTATATTGCACCTGCCATGTTATCTCTTCACAACCCTTGGTTGACTGGTAGAGAATGCCTAAGGCATTAAGTCCGTGTTTGTACTTTTGTGCATGAAGTATAAATAAATAAATAAAAATATATGAAAGTGTAACTAACAAACAAACTTACATTCGTATTTTTAATATTAGTATGAATTTCACTGAACACATATGAAACATAATTTACACAAAGCTTTTGCTAGCACTTTTGCAGTAATTATTTCGTGGAAATAGAATTTAATATACAGAGAGAGAGCATTTCATAATATGAAATATTCAGAAGCTCTTCAATAGAGATATTACATTCGAAATTCGAATTTTAATCCTCTGAAACACAAAGGTGCAGTTCCGGGAAATCTGTTCGACGCAACAGCCAATGGAATGTGTGCAGCTCAGTTAATGGACCTCCCTTTTCCCGGTACTCGCCCGGGCGAGCTCGGCAGCTCTTACCTCTGTATAGTTTACAAAAAAGTTAGGTCATCCAACAAAGAATTAAATACCTGTGCACTAGGAAATATTTATTTTTATTATTTTCATAAATTTAGGTTGGGTAAGGAGTTTTAAAGCATAATATTCACTCGGATGAGCTAGTATCGACCGATGAGCTAGTATTGATCGATGAGATAGTCATAGACGTGACTATAACCGCCTACTGATGCGTTGGTTTCGGAACCATTTGGTTAAGATTGGGTTCGGTTGGTAATATACTAAAATTAAAGGCCCGTTGTAGGGACGTGATCATGTAGATTTCCCATGGTAAAAAAGATAAAGGGTAAAACGGAGTGAACAGAGATACAGGGGTGAATCGGGAAAAGGATTTTATGGTTGAAATAATATAGCTTGTTGCCAATAAGGACACCGGTTATTTTATTTATTAAAGTGTCATTTTTGTCAACAAATTATCTTATTTCAACGTTAAAATCCCCTTTAAAGTTTCGTCCCGATTCACCCCTTCATTCCTCTTCACCCCGTTTTTAGAAACTACTATTTACTACTAGTAAACATTTTTGTCGACCTTACAGAAATACGTCAACGTAAATTAACATTGATCAGTAAATTCGGTATTTCAATTTTGTGATATTGTGATGGAACAAAGGAATCGATGCACCGCCATATTTGTTGGTTTCCCTTTGACGGGCTCCGAGTGCCGCGGAGATAGATGTTGTTAATTAAATATTGCGACCGTCCTTTGACGTGTTATTGGACATATGTTTTGTTCGTTTTGTGCAGGTATTATTGAGGCGGCTGTCTGCGTAATTGGTAATGGGAAAGGGTGGCGCGTCTGCAGTTTTTTATTAGGTATTTCTATCTAGTCTTTTTGTATGTTTTTGCAGATTTGTCGTTCATTTTTCGTAACATGAAAATGTATATAGGGTGACTGGTAATTAGTGTACGATACTTTAACACGTGATTGTGTTCATGATAACAAACAACTTTCCCGAAGAAAAAATGTTTTTTGTACTGGTTCACTTTTATCACAATAACACAACAGCCGTATGAAATTCACGCGCGCGCTTGCCTGTGACCTGTAAGCAGTACAAAAAAAAAAAATTTCTTCGGGAAAGTTGTTTGTTATCATGAACACAATCACGTGTTTAAGTATCGTACACTAATTACCAGTCACCCTATATAGTTCGGTTTTAGACGTTATAATACTAGTACACTAGTTTTTATAAAATATTGACAAATATTAGTTCACAATAAAAACATTGCTTTATTTTATAGAGTTCCGTATCTCAAAAGGAAAAAAACTGATACTTTAAAAGATTGCTTTTTGTACGTTTTTCTCCACGGGATTTTTCTTAAGTAGATCTTGAGAAAAATCCCCCAAATTCAACGGAAAAAAAAAGATTTTTGGTACAATGTTGGGTCTTGATAAGACCGTACATAAATAAAGAACTAGGTAATTGTTTGCGACTTCGGCCGCGTAAATTTCCTTGGGGTCCCTAATTTTATGATAGGTAATAAAATACAGCCTTTAGCATTTGGACATAACGTAGCTTCCTATTGGTGAAACATTTTTAGGGTTCCGTACCTCAAAAGGAAAAAACGGAACCCTCATAGGATCACTTTGTTGTCCATCTGTCTTTCTGGCTGTCTGTCTGTCTGTCAAGACCCAACGTCTCGGGAACGCGTGGAGGTATCGAGTTGAAATTAAAACCACTACGGTCCCTTGATGCTGTAAAAAAATCAACCCTCTATGTTAACGTGAAAAAAAGATACGGCCGTTTATGTCGCAAATAACGCATTTATAATATTAAGTAGATTCAAGTGTGGATAGTAGGTATGGATTAGTATAGAAGTATGGATACGTACCTATAAATATGTACGGAACCCTCGGTGGGCGAGTCTGACTCGCACTTGTCCAGTTTTTTTTTATCAAATGAGTAGTTCTGGAAATTAACTTCTACATCATCATCATCATGTCAACCTTTAGACGCGCACTGCTGGGTATAGGTCTCTGTGTGTGGTGGCCGATGCATGTTGACGATCGCAGTACGTGTTTTGGTATTCAGAAGGACATTCCTGCCCAACCTCTCGTCAATATCACTCTGTCGCCTTCTACGACACCCACGGGTAGAAATGGGGTGGTGCTATCCGCGGCCGGCACCACACGGGTGACCTTCTACGTAATTATTAGCACTAAGACAATTTGTTTTTGGAATTTACGACGAAATTTTTAAAACCAAGGTGAACTAAATTAGGTCAGCCGTTTACTGACCTAAGTTTATACTTATTCGTTGCACAATTTACGTGAAATATTGACGTCGAGACGATTTTATTTAATAAAAGCTCGGTTAGTTTCCGTTTCATATTTGCGATGCGAGAGTTAAGGGGAAATTGTATAAGCGACATAACGGTTTGTGGGAAGCAGGTAACTAATTTCTATTTGAGGACCGACATTGCAGGTGGCCTCAACTTTAACGAAGAATTGCATCCCTGACCTGAGTTTTTAGAGGTCCTTTGTTTATTTAGTAATACTTTATGCACAAAGGTACAAAGGCAGACTTAATATCATCAACAACGGATGGCGAAGAGATAATATGTCGGGTCCTTGTTAAAAAATTGTTTTTGTGTAAAGTCGGTTTACGGACGATAGTTTTACGTGATAACGTCATAAAGAAACATAATGTCTAACATATATAACATAAGCAAATAATAAAGATTGTTTTCAATTATTTGTCATGACTACAGAGCATAGGCAGTATTTAGGTTACGCTAAGTCTATAAATATACACTTGAAGGGTGGATGTACTGTCGCCGTATAACTGCAGCCAATCAATAAAACCTATTGCTACACCAAGCCACATATATTATTCATCGATTACCTACTTCGAACAAACGGACTGTAAATATAGCTCTAGACATATCTATTAACTCATTGAACCAACGGCAAGTTGCATTAACACAATTTCTTTATTACTTTTTATTTTTAAAGTAGATATTATTTAAAATCTAAATTGTAGAATACTTTTTAAAGTCTAGGGTTGTTGCCGTTGATAGATTATATCGTCTTATCATCTGCCTAGTATAAGGACGCATCGACTTTAAGCATCCTTATTTCAGCAGGTATTTTCTACTTGCAGATTAAAACACAAATCACTTCGTAGCAATGTTATTTATTAATCACTTCAATATTATTTTACAACAATGAACACACAATATAACAATCGATCATTCGAGTCAATGTTCCAGCCGACACTGGCCTCTTGTCACCATTTCTACCGGAGGTGCATGATTGACAACCAGAAGTCAGTATTTCAATATTCATTTCAGATACACTTATATTCAACAGTAACTTAACGTATATGTCGGATCAGTCAGGATTTAGTCCGTTAGATTCAGTCATCATGTGGGCAGCAATTCATTTAAAATAAACTCAGACACTATAATTAACATAGACATAGGTTCACTTAGATATAGACATAGGCACTTCACTTCAACAACGAATCGTAAGTACAGTTTCGGGACGTATTAGCTCCGTTGCGATCAGACACTGGATTCTGAATGTCTTCCTCGCTGTGGGCTTAAAACATCACGACTCTGTAGAAGCGCGCCAAAAGTAGTTGTTGATCACGTGTTCTCGATAATGGAGGCTTGCGATTCGTTTCACGTTCATACTATTGACCGGATACGACATATATTTAACAGGAAGTCAATAATATGTCTGTTAAATATGTATATTTATATTATAATCTAACATTAAACATGTACAGGGGAACTCAAAACAACATCTATTAGTATGATTCGTATCTGTAAGAGTACGCTAACACTAGTCTTTTCCCATCAATCGCTCAACCACTGCGCCAACTGTGTCGACAAAATGCCAGTGTTTTATATCCCTCCAGTTTTTTTATTTATTTAGGGACAACAAACAGCAGTGTAGTAATAAGGTTAGGTTAGGTTAGAACCTAATAATAAATGCCATCCATACACCTATTGCTAAACAGAACTAACAGTTACTGGGTAACGCGATGCCCCTTGGTAAATTTTTCTATAATTCCTAATTTCTTATAGTGTGTGTGTGTGTGTGTGTGTGTATTCATTCGTGTAATTTACATAAATTAATTTGTTCCGACGTGTATGATTTCGTGACATATGTAACATTGCATAACAATGCAATAAAGAAATTGAAATGACGTCAAAAGTGTCTTTTATTGGTCTAATTAAATTAAAATATTAGTCTTATTTAGGTAAGAGTTGTGTATTGCCACGGGTTACCAAAGTGAACGACTCATCCGATTTCCGAATGACATGGAATTTGCATGGAATTTTCAACTGGACGTGTGTCGGTCGTATGCATCCGATAATTGTGTTACGTCACCGCTACCCCGCTGGCAAATTGGCGAGGGCGTGTGACGAAATGCATTTACGGGGATTTTTAACAAAGTCAATTTTAGACCCAGCACTTGTTAGAGTGCCGATTTTTTAGGGTTGTCTTTTCTGTTGCTGATGGATGTTGCTAATGTAGTTTTGGTGTTTTTTTTTAATATGTCGCTTGAGGCACGTGAAAGTAACCTAAAAGAAAAAGAATATTTAAAAAAAAACCGACTAAGTGAAAAATTGTTAATATAATAAATTAGGTAACTCAAAAGATAGAAATAAGTGAAAATTTAAATATTTTTTTGGTTTTGAATCGTCGTGGTTGACAGTGTTCACAAAGGCAGTCGGAGGCATCAAAAATGTACAATATGTATTTTGTTATCAAAACTGTTGAAAGTGTTCTAAACTTTAACTTGATGCCTCCGGCTGCCTTTGTAAACACTGTCAACCACGATGATTCAAAACCAAAAAAATATTTAAATTTTCACTTATTTCTATCTTTTGAGTTAAGTATGTACCTAATTTATTATATTAACAATTTTTCACGCAGTCGGGCTTTTGTTTTTTAAATATTTTTTTATTTTAATCTTTTTAGTTTTCGCAGTGAATCAATTAGAATTTAGAAAACTTTACATCGAGTCCCTTTACGTTGAGCCGAGAACCTTGCCTCGCTTCTGTTATCCCTATGTCGAGTCTACGATTTCTGTCTCGTTTTTACTCCCTTAACGTCGAGTTTCTGTACCCCGCTTTTCCGTGGCGTAGCTATCGGAGGGCTAGGCGGTGCAGTGCACCAGGTCCCTAAGCTTAGCGGGCCCCTCGCCCCCAAACCTTGAACTAACCTAAACCTAGAACTGACTGAACTTTTTATTATTTATTTATATTTTTTGTCTTCCATGTTGTTATGTATTGTCCTACTAGTGTTGTTGGTGGGTGGTGCACAGATATTAGTGTAGCACCAAAATGTTTAATTATAACTTAGGCGCATTTTTGCTTCCAATGCTTCCTTTAATTCTTCCGCTGATGCAAGTTTTAGTTCAATAACCGACACCCTTGGTGACTTTGTGCGTCGAAGCTTCAGTCAACAGAAAGACCATTCGTTTAATGTCTGCCATAACAATGCTCAATGTGTGCCAAGTTACTACAGTGATCTGTAAGATACGTTTTCTAATGCCAACGTTCACGCCGTTCTGATATGTAAGAGTTAGTACAAATATCAATCTTCCTTCTACCATCTACCCCACTTCCCGGTTTCGTTTTTATCCGTAACGATAGACAGAATAATAATAATATGTGGGGACATTTTTACACACGGCCATCTGACCCCAAACTAGGGAGACCCTGTACTATGGGTGTCAGACAGCTGATATACTTACGCAAATACTTTTTTCTTTTTTTTTTTGTAAATACATACGTACAAGTGCTCATCACACAAATGTTTACCCTGGGCGGGAAACGAACCCGCAACACGCTGCGCAGCAGTCGATCGCTCAGCTACTGCGCCAACCGTGTCGTCAAAGAAGGAGGTTGTGTTGCTATTTAATTATCGGATAGATTTTCCTTTAAAAAACATTGCCTCTCCTTCTTCACTTTACAGTGCCTCCCCTGAGTACCTATTTCTAACACAAGAGAGGGACAGGTCGTTAGGACTAAGTCGAGCCACGTGTCATACCCTGAGATATTAAAACGAGTAGGTTGCAGAGGGAGAATATAAATGACTAACAGACTCGATGATATGTAAGAGTTTACGGGAACGACAGGTTAGATGCGCAAGGTCTGTATTGAAATCGCCCATGATGACGCAATGTATACACTGACCCTACTGATTCTCAAGGTTGCAAAAGTAGTCAATGGCGGGCGGACATTAATAGACAACGTCAAGTAGGGTTTTAACATCTTTGATATGGATAATATCACCCAAAGATAATATATATCATCATATCAGAGAATATGAAAAACCAACCTTACATATCATCGAGTCATTTAGTCGCTTATATTCTTCCTATGCAACCTACATGTTTTCGAGTGTGTGTTTTCTACATGTAGTCGAACCACGTGTCATACCCTGGTATGACACGTGGCTCGACTTAGTCCCAACACCCTGTCCCTCTCATGAGTCCACTCATGATCAGTATTCTGCACCTGGCTTTTCCCACCATGACCTCATTTTCCGCTCATATGTCCTAAATGGCGTCAGGGGTTTACATGGCGAAGAGCCGCAATGATCGGGAGTTAAAAAAGGATCATAGTGAAGATAATACTTCTGAGCCTCTCGGAATCTCTTTAAAGCTGCAAGAAATCGCTAAACCGCCATATTCTTGAAAACATTTCATGCTTTTCTCCTACTGATATTATCATAGTAAGTAAATTATAGGGTAGAGAAATGTTAAAAACAAATAATAAAACAATATTTTCATGATACTGACTTTTAATTTATATCCTGACTGTACTTATTATATAAACTCGACGTAACGGAATTAGATAGCGTAAAATAGCAATATTTTGCAAGAGCAATCGACTCTCAGATTCGACGTAAAGGAACTCAACTTAAAGGGAACCAACCTTAATTTATTTGTTGTTTTTTAGCATTTCTCGCTCGATAGGTTTTGAGGAAAAATTGTTTTTTTTAAAACACTAACATGTCGTCAAGTCGCAAGTGTAATTTTTATAATTTTGATGTACCCAGTGTCACTCACACAATTAAGACGAATGAAACGACACCTCTCAAGTCAAAATCCATTAAGCCGTTTGGGCGTGCCAAAGAAATATACTTACATACATACATACACCCGAAAAACATAACCCTCCTTCTGGCGCAGTCGGGTAAAAATATTAAACACTGAATTAAATAATTTCGAAAAAGAATAGTTCTAAATAAAACACCATAAGAAATATTGGTTTTCTAACTTGTGAGAAGAGCGGCAACTTGTGGCGTCATAATTTAATATTATTAATGCTCAATAAAAACAATAATACCAAATTACCAAATCCTACCATGATCATTTTTTGTGCTATTGCCATTCCCACCCTGTATAGTTCAATGTACAGTCACCAAAAGAGGTAAGCAACCAGGATCGTCGGATATAGTTAAACTTTACTTAGAAACTGTTGAAAGCTATAGAATATAGTTATAATAATTTAATAGACAATGAACAGTTCAGTAACGCGCGCGCGCGCGTTCAAAAACCGCGTGCCCTGTACGCCACGGTCACTTATACATGACAGGCATGACAGCCGAATTACTACTCTATGGTATTGCGTTTAGAAACGTATTTCCATAGAGTAGTAATTCGTAGCTTGGGGCCGAGAGCACGTTTTTGTTTTTTTGACGTGGGGGTCAATAGGATAATTATATTCTATTTTATTCGAACACATCTGTCGGTTTCTAAGTAAACTTAAATTATATCTGACGACCTGGTAACTTCTCTTTTGGTGACTGTACATCTATACGTACTTAGTTATAAACAAAAGTATAAAAAAACGACTGCACACAAAGTAATGGCTTCGAGAAGTCGTATTAAGGCGACGATATACGCCGTTGATCTTGAGCGACCAGATAATCGTATGCGCTGCGTCCTAAACTCTCTAAGTTTAGTCGAAAAAATTAAATAAAAGATAGTATTCTTTAACTCAAAAAAAAGGCGTATACTAAAAGATAGATAATGAAATTGTCTGTAAGATGGTGTAAGTTTCGTTTAATTATACCTGGTAGATTTTGTGTGATTGTCAATGTTTTGTCCGCGTCTGACACAACTTCACGAGTTAATTAAACTATTTAATATGAATATAATCAAAAATATTCACATACTAAATGATTAAAAGAATGTTCTAGTTTAACATATTTTTTTCAAATCATTTACACTACACATTTTGACGTGATTGTCAGTTTAAAATCTGTAAAAGTCGTTAATAGCCCCTTAAGAGAACTAACCCTAATTACCCATACAGCCATGTCGGTACACACTGATGGTTTACTAATGTTTGCCATAATTTAAAATGCCATAATTTTATATGCCATAATTTTATTTGCCATAATTTCATTAGAAATAATGCTTCAGTTGCTATAATCGTTAAATTACATAAAATCATTTTCACTAATTTCATTGGTCATAATCGTTCAAGTGTCATAATAATGTTAATCCATAAATTGATTTGCTATAATTTTTATTTTCAATAATTTCGTTTTCCATAACATTTATTCACCATTGCCCATACTAGTACAACAATACTAGTTCAGTACGAGTACAACCGCCTGCAATGTTGATGTTATGATCATGATAACAGATACAGATTTTTTAATCACAAGGAAACCTAAAAATAAACCTTCTCTATCCATTTGCATAAAATTTTAAGACCTAATATAACTTAACGTACATTTATTTCTCCTAATTATATTTTTGCAATAACATTATTTACGTATAACGTATATAAATAATAATTAAGCATAACATTCTAAAGCATACATTTATTTAAGCATAATTATATTAAACCATATTTTTACCATGCTTGCAGAAACCACACAAACATGTAAACAAGCATACATCATGCATGCAGCAAGCAAGCATGCAGAATGCAAACAAGCATGCAGCATGCAAGCAAGCATGCAGCATGCAAGCAAGCATGCAGTATGCAAACAAGCACGCAGCATGCAGCATGCAACATGCAGCAGGCATGGTTTCTGTCACGGCTCCGGCGCTGCGGGCTTAGATTACACTCTAGGGGTAGGGCAGATAAGACTACGTGGAGTCGGTTTTGCAGCGATTCGTTTCTGTCACTAACTTTTGTAGCACAACTTATTGTTTTTTTTAAGACAATACTTTAGCGTGACACAATAGATTTGCACATTATGCCTAGTAACATTATGCGAATTTAATTTATGCCAAAACAAATTTCTAAATATTATTTGCTACGCAAATGAGGACATCAGGCGCTCAGCGGCCGCTGCCGCGGCACGCTCGCTACGCTCACTCGCCTTCGCGCGTTGTGTGGTCACAACCTAACCTAATCTACCCGTTGCGATTTTTACTAACTTTTTATTGTCTAAAGATTGCAGATTACTGTAAAAAATCATTTGGTTAGTGGGTGGCCTTAATGACATTATTTTTTGTACAAAACAATAAACGTTTCTAAATTATATTAAATGTTGCTTATGTCAAGTAACGATTATAACATATGTTATTATGGCAACTAATTTTATGGCATATGAAAGTTATGACTAATAAGTTGATATGACAAACGTTATTAGTATAAATGATAATAGTGCAAGTAAATATTATGACGGGGGACGATTATGGAAAACAATAATAGTACAAATGATTTTATGGAAAACAAGACAATACCCACACTAATTATGTCAGTGCGGCAGGCAAGTTGCAAAAAAAACCGAAATGATTTG
Organism: Charanyca ferruginea; assembly: GCA_947361185.1. Lineage (NCBI taxonomy): Eukaryota > Metazoa > Arthropoda > Insecta > Lepidoptera > Noctuidae > Charanyca > Charanyca ferruginea. Next base: position 20,320,485 of record OX376070.1, on the reverse strand, counting down.
AACAGATTTATTGACTGATTTATTACAATTAATTATCGATATAAAAATGGTGACAATTGTTCGATGTGGGAATCAAAAGTGAGGTAAATTATTGAATTCGATGCCGCCGTCCGGTCGGCGTCGCGCGTCACGTCGAGCAGATTCAGCGTTTTCACGGTCGTTGCCCGGCTGATGCAATGTAATATGTAGAACGGAGTTATTTCCAATAGTTTGCGAATTCCATGGATGGTTGGTACTTAACATCTCCCTCCCAAAGATCAGCGACTATTAGAAGATTGGTTCGAGAATAGCGCTGATAATCTTGGTTGAGCTGCAGCGGTATGATTGTTGATCTCGGCGTAGACTTCGCCGCGTTCCGTCTCGACATCTGTTTGTTCCAATGTTGCTTTCAGTGAACGCCGTCTTATACATTTGTATAGTGCGAACGCGATGCCCAGTGCACTTGCACTTAATAGTACAAGGTATAGCGGTGTGATGGTGTAGTACACGCTATAAATATCGGATTTATTCAGAGTCAGTGGCGTTTCCATAGATATCTCTTTCGTAGCGACATGGAGGCTGCGAAGATCTGCCGAGTTGAGTGTTAGTATTTTGGCCTCGGTATCGTGGCTGGCAATGTTGCTGAATGGAATGTTCATAATCTTCAGTGCTTGTCCTCTTAGCCGGTCGTCTTTGTTTGCTAGGATCAGATCCGGAGTTTGCACCTCACAGCCCTTTGGAATAGTAATGAGATAACTTCCTTGTATTGTGTTGTATTGAGTCCCGGTGCAGGATAGCCGAACCTTCGTAGATGTAGGAAAACTTGCTACGTAGTGTCGATCGTCGAGTGCTTCCATCGCTTCATTTCTTAATTTGGCTATGGTGTACTGGCAGGACTTGTCGATTTGCTGCGTAGTTATCAGATGGTAAATGCAGTCGCCTTGACTCCTGTAGTGTTGATTTATCATGTCCTCGCAGATATAGTATTGGCTGGACTTCGGGCATTCTGCCTCTATGTACATAAAATCTTTGTCGTGAATTGCTAAGAAGGGATAGGAAGGTATTAGAACTCTGTTATCTTTATTGGGAACTACGGATAATTTATAAAGGTCATAGGTATATGGAAGTACAATCGGGAGCTTAAATACCAATACCAAATTTTGGCTATTAAAATAGTAACCTAATTTAACTATATCAAAGTATTCCCTAAAACTAATATTCAGTACATGTTCTCTGCCATAGAGAGCATTTAACTGTTCTAACATCCTACTAAACATATCTAATTTAAACATACGAAAATGTGCGCTCTTAGCGCGTATAAAAGCTAATAAGTTTTCTAACCTAAACAATTCATCAGATAATGATTCTATGTTATCTGCTAACATCATTATATATTGAGCCAGATGGGCATACTTAACTATGTCTTTTTCCTGTCGTAAGTCGCTGATCATGATCTCATCTACGGCTGTCTTAATTTTGTTCTGATTATGTATCAATGTTTCAAGGATATTCGAATTTTGAGACATCCAATGCTTATTTAGACTAACGCGATTGTTTAATTCCGTAACCATTTTATTCTCATTTTCCTGCAAAGTTTTAATTGCGCTATCATAGCGAATAGCGTCCGTGTAATCTAGGTTTCCGGAGATGCTTTTTATAACTGAACCTAACCCATCAATTAGACCTCTCTTAGCTCGATTAGGCTGAAACAATTCTAACTGGTCGGTTAGTTGCGCGACTTTATTGTAGAGATATTCGATATGCGGTTTATATAAAGATAGCGTTTTATTGTGGAACCGAGGTGAAATATCATCTAACTGTTTTCTTATTAAATCTATGTTACTATGAATAGTATCTAAGTTAACCGGTTGAATGAATGAGTGGTAGTGGGAAATAACTTTTGTTTTTCCTAGCATGAAAGGTAAGATGCCTGGTCCATTGTCCAGACTATTCAGCGTTATTTCCTCCGCTTGTGCCAGGCTCAGGATCAGAAGGGCAATCCTGTAACAAGCGGTTGCTATTAGGAACCCGTTTCAGGCGGGACTTAGCGACGGGTCCGCGTTTCTTTTTAGTGTAGATATGGATCGGTAGGTCAGCTAGTACTGTATCGCGCGTAAACCTAGGGGCTAATTTTTGACGACTAGCGGTCGGGTTCCGTACAAAGATTTGTTGATCTGGCAAATATTCCTGTTCGGGCTCCCGATCTTTATTTATATTTTCGGTAATCCGTGTTCGGTCGTGCAGGGAGGACTCATTAATCATCTCAAACACTTTTTGCATTTTACTACGATGTTCCTGACTGTATAACTGTAATATGTTCTCTGTGAAATTTATATCTGATGGATCGCGGGGATCTAAATGGCCGGTGATTAAATCTAAGGGCCTACACTTGGTGAAGCTATGAATGGAACTATTGTAACCTAGAATTGCATATGGCATCAGATTTATAACAGATTCTCCACGGTGCGAAAGTTTTAAAATACGTAAATGTTCCAAAAGTGTAGAGTGTAACCTTTCGACCATGCCGTTTTCGTTTGGTGTGCATGCTAAAATTTTGTGATGTTGAATTTTATGCATTTTAATAAACTCCAAAAATAGTTGATTGGTAAATTCTGGACCTCTGTCAGTGACAACGGTTATAGGAAGTCCGTGGTGCGTGCTAAATATTAAAAGAGCTTGTATGACGCTGACTGCTGTTGAATCTCTTAGGTGATAGGCTTGAGCATATTTCGAAAATGCATCAATGATTGTAAGATATTTCTGCGTTTCGACGCTTAATAAATCAAGATGTACTATTTCAAATGGTCTAGTTGGAGGTGGCACAATATGAAACCTTTGTTTTATGGGATTTCTGTCATACTTGGCCTGACCACACACGTTACACTCATTTATGTACTTCGTTATATGCTCCTTCATTTTAGGCCAGTAATATTTGCTGGATAAAGACAGGTAACACTCATTAATGCCACGATGGTTGGTTTTACCCTCGTGGTAATTGCGAATTATATCCTGTTGTTTTAAGTAGTCTTTAATATTGTCTAACTCTACTTTAGTTAAAATTAAATCCATTGATGAACTTTTGAATTTACTCTGAATAATGGGAATAATTTGGTACATGGCCAATGGGGGATTAATGAGAATACCAGTCTTTACCTTGGGGTTAACATACTCTTTTACAGCGTTTACCACATCTTCTTCGAGATTACTTTTAGAAATCTGAATGTGTGTCCTAACGTGTGACTCAAACGGTTTTGAAACGGAAGGGCGACTTTTCACATCGTCTACCAATGTAAAGACGATCTGCTTGTGGTACTTGTTAAGTGGGAAATCGGTTATAGGGACTTCTAATATCGGATTTTCAGCGTCAGTATGAATTGTATCGGTCCTTGAGTTATTTAATAGTGAGGATGGTTTTTCAGTAGGGTTGGCGGTAAGGGAACTAGTCTCCTCGTTATGTAGTTCAATACGGGATAATGCGTCAGCGTTAGTGTTGCATTTTCCTTGCTTGTAAACCACTGAAAAATCATATTCACTTAATTTCAGGCGCCATCGAGTAAGGCGCGAGCTGGGTTCTTTGATGTTCATTACCCATTGGAGAGGCCTATGGTCCGTAACAATTTTAAATTTCCTACCAAAAAGGTACGGCCTAAAGTATTTGGTAGCCCAGACGATCGCAAGAAGTTCCTTCTCGATGGTGCTGTAATTGATTTCGCTACTGTTCAGTGTCCTAGAGGCATAAGCAATCGGTTTATCTGTGCCTATAGTACCCTGAGATAAAACAGCTCCTATGGCTAAATTTGATGCATCAGTTGTTAAGATAAATTCTTTTGTAAAATCCGGATATTTTAGAATAGGATCATTAACTAAGAGTGTCTTACACTTCTCGAAGCAATTAATATAATCTTGGTTTAGCGTGATTTTTGAACCTTTTTTCAAACACTGCGTCATAGGTTTTGTTATTTTTGCAAAGTCGGGTATGAATTTTCTATAGTATCCGAGAAGACCTAAAAATCGTTTAATCTCGGTAGGGGTTTTCGGGAGTGGATAATTCTTTATTGCGGATATTTTGTCAGGGTTCGGCTTAATACCATCTTTACTAATAACATGGCCCAGGTAGGCTGTTTCCAGCTTGAGGAATTCGGACTTGTCCATTTGAATTTTAAAGTTGGACTCACGTAACCTATTAAAGACTTTTTCTAAATTCACCATATGTTCTTGTAATGACGTAGAAAATACGATGACGTCATCTAAGTACACTAGGCATATTGTGTTCTGTAGGTCTTTGAGAACATTGTCCATTACCCGCTGAAAAGTGGATGGACTATTTTTCAGACCCATGGGCATTCTTAAAAATTCAAAATGGCCATGCTCTACGGTGAATGCTGTCTTTGGAATGTCCGCAGGGTTCATTTGTACCTGATAGAAACCACTTGCTAAGTCTAGGGTTGTAAAATAATGGCAGTTGCCTAATTTGTCCAAAATATCTGCAATATTTGGTATGGGGTACTTATCATCCAAAGTTTTATCATTTAACTTCCGAAAATCCACTACTAATCGCCATTTAGTCTTGCCTGAAGCGTCCGCCTTTTTAGGGACGACCCATATAGGTGAGCTCCACGCAGACTCTGATGGTCGAATAATACCTTGATCCAGCATTTTATTAATCTGATCTTGTACCTCCTGTCTATGTACAAAAGGATACCGGTAACTTTTAGTGTATATAGGGATCTCGTCACTAGTTTTAATTGAGTGTTTTATTTTATTAGTAAAAGTTAAGTTTTCTCCCTCTAAATAGAATACGTCTGCGTAACGCGCACATAATAGCTCTAGATTAGCTCGCTCCTCTTTATTTAGGTGATCGGTACGCAAACGCGATAGCACTTCCTTTACGCGTCGGGGCGCTTGTTCGGTGCGCGTGCACTCAGTATTATAAAGCTGCGCACACACCGGGCGATCCATGGAGAAAATAACATCGCTACGATTCGGATTACGAACTTCTAATATACCTCTCTGGTTTTTTACAGTAGTTAAACATTCGCTAATGTGGCAGTTAGAAATGATTTGTTCCGGAATGATAGCCTCTCCGTCTTGAACATTAATTGGTAACTTAACTAATTTCGAAGAACCGGCGGGTATAATATCTTCGTATAAATTAGCATTTCGCGAATCGTAAACTTGTATAGGATTCAACGCATGTTTTGTAACTAACGACTTTGTCTTAAAATCAATGGAAGCTTCCCACTTATCTAATAAGTCTGACCCTATTAATCCGTCGAAATAGTCGTGGAAGTTATAAACAAATAGTGTAATGCAATCCTTATCGTTTAATTCTGAGAAACAAGGTAAAGTTATTGAATAGTTGCTACGTGTCACAGCGTGTACATTACAAACTTCAAAGGGGTCATAATTTAATTGTATGTTATTAAAATAAGTTTCAACTGCATGGGGACTAATGAAAGATTGGTTAGCACCAGTGTCTATGAGAAGCTTTAGTGGAGGGTCTCGAATTTGTAAGTAAGGAAGTTGGCGTTGTGTTTGAAGGTTAACCTCTATTTTGGTTTGTCTGACTTCTGAGCATTCTGAAAATCCTCTTTTACAGTAACTAACTTAGATGATTCATCATTTACCGTATCGTTAGATATTTCAGGCTGCTGCTGACAAGTTTGATCGTAACCGGCGTAATTATATCCATCATAATATTCGTTAGGTTCGTAATACGAGTAGAAATCGGTAACGTAATCTCCGTAATCGTAAAAATTTGAACAATCATTGAAATTCATTTCCTTACTCCTGAAATAATTGCTAGCCGGGGGATTACCAGACTTAGCCCAGTCATGACCCTTAAATGCGCTACTAGGTGGTAAAAGTCTCGGCACAAAATGACTGACACCACTCATAGGTCTAGGCTGTTGAAAATTGTTTTGAGGCGTGGGCGCGTTATTCCGTGGCACAAAATTAGGTGCGTTATTCTGATCATAATTAGGAACAGGGGCGCGGAACATTTGTTGTGTGCGTGATGGACCAGCTTGATACTGATTCATAAAATTAGGTCGCCATTGCATGGGTACCTGTGGCATCATAGGGTGACCATATGGACCCCTAGAAGGTCCGGGCATATTAAAAACGAAAGGTTTAGGTTGTGGCATGTTAAAATTTTGTCCGGGTTTAGGTGGCGTGATTTGTAGGGTCGATTTCTTGTCTGAAATTTGGTTACTACGCTGCTGCAAGTATACTACGTTTTGCTCCTCGTGAACGAACTCTAATGCTTTTTCGATACTTTCAGGCCGCATACACCTAATCCGTGAACCTAGTGGGTCCTTAAGACCACGTACGAATGCCTGTAAAGTCAACTTCTTATAGAGGTCCCTTTTTGCCTCGACAGTAGTTAGCACATTCTCGTGTAGAGATACATAGGTCATTAATGTGCTGAACAGGTTCTGACATTTTTCATAAAACTCCTGAGGGCTGTCGGACCCTTGTGACAATAAGGCCAAGTCATTATATAATGCCGTCTCATCTCGTTGGTCTGAGAAGTTATTTACAAGAGATTTGCGTATACCAGACCAATTTGATGGGATGCCATTTGAATTAATCAATCGCGCCGCTTGGCCAGTTACTTTATTTAGTATACCGTTAATAAGAGCAATCTCTGAAAGTCTATTAGGCGGACTCTGCTTGGTAACAAATTCATCCACCAACTGGTCACATAACTGTATGAACCTGGTTAACACATTAACATTACCGTCAAACTCGGGCACCAATCGAAGGGCCTTAAAAATGCTATCTAAGTCTGCCATCTTACACTCTAATCTATCTAAACTATCACTAGCACTTAAATTGATATCTCTATTTGAATCTTGAGCACAAAATCTACTACTACTCTGCCTACCCTCTAGCCTAACGCTCCGCGATTCTCTTGGATGGAAAATCTTGGAAAAATTATAAGTACGGGAAACTTAAAGGTTAGGGTGAGCAATCCACTAAAAAGATTTTAATGTACTCACATGAACTGCATTTCAGCCTTCTTGCTGTATCGATGTCTGGATACCCTTGCTGCTGATCACGACGTGTAGATTCGGATTCTCGAACGGGCTTGATAACCTCCAGGAGAGCTTTTAGAAACTCTGTGATCCTCGAGAATCCTACCGACTGCGCCAATTATGTCAGTGCGGCAGGCAAGTTGCAAAAAAAACCGAAATGATTTGAACAGATTTATTGACTGATTTATTACAATTAATTATCGATATAAAAATGGTGACAATTGTTCGATGTGGGAATCAAAAGTGAGGTAAATTATTGAATTCGATGCCGCCGTCCGGTCGGCGTCGCGCGTCACGTCGAGCAGATTCAGCGTTTTCACGGTCGTTGCCCGGCTGATGCAATGTAATATGTAGAACGGAGTTATTTCCAATAGTTTGCGAATTCCATGGATGGTTGGTACTTAACACACTGATGCCTCTTTGTTTTGTATAAAGTTGTTCAATAAACAATTTCCGGCCAGGCAGGGTGACAAGACAGAGGAAAAACACGAAAGCTCCGCCACCCCCACGTCTGTACCAGGAAGCAAAGTTGTATTGCTACTGAGGAAACCAATTGGGGTATATTTTAGTATCGAACAAAATCCTGTTCAACTCACGGTCAGCGTAAACTGAGCAGTTTTGTTTATAAGTTGGTAATGAAGTAAGATAATATTAATCAGCGCATTGTAATCTTGTGTGAGTCTTTGAAATGTCAATATGGTGTTTGCATAAGTTATTGTTGCACTATAAGTTTGTTTTAAGCAATTAATGTTAATAATAATCTTTATACAAATAAATAAAAATGAAGTGTATGTTTGAAAGTACCAAGTTGTTAGTAAGTAAAAATATTTTTAATGAAAGTACCTACTTTCATTAAAAATATTTTTATTTAAATTAAAATTGTTGTCTGTTTGTTCCGAAAAATCTCTGAAACGGCGGACCCGATTTTAACGGGACTTTCACTGGCAGAGCTGATGTTAAAAGCAGTAAATTGGACTACTTTTATTTTAGAAAAAAAAATAGGGGTTACGTGCAAAAATAATTAAACCCCCGCTGATAACCGACAATCATGTGGATGAAGTCGCGGGTATCAGCTAGTATGTACAGTCAGCAAAAGAGATAGGTACTGTTAGGTTTTACTTATTCATTACTTAATTGTTCGATTTTATTGGCAACACTAATAAGTTTCAGGTATTAATAATATTTTAAAATAAGTTAGGGCAAAACAGTTTCGTTTTACTGGCAACATTAAACACTTTGAAATGTGAAAACGGCAATGGCAACGGCACTTTGGTTCCGGCGTTCATGAGATTAGGTCATTCCGAGTGACTGTGAGTCGAAATATAAGTTTGAAATAATTGTTGGCGGACTACGAGAAACTAAGGTAATTTATTAGTTGATGTATTTAAACATTAATGTGAAATTGTATGGAGAATACGATATGTGATTGGGTATTATGGATTATTGAACTTGATGTACAATTTAAATATAAATCAACGATGAAAATATAATAGTGTTTTACTCTTGTATTCTCAACACTGAAGTGTTGCAAATGGCCACTGGCAAAGTATTTTATGGACTGGGGTCTGGGATCTATTCTGCTATTGATTTTAGTTGGGTATATTATTGGGCTAATAGTTTGCAATGAGGTAGTTTACAACATTTCAGAAGTGGGATATGACTCACATACCTATGTAATTTACATTAACAATGTATGCCAATGTAAAGCAGCGAGGATTATGATTTAATTGTAGTACCTATACCATACCTACCTACATCACATATTGTGTTCCTTTTGTGTATGTTGTCGCGCTTTAAGCATATCTGAATCATTTATTTATGACCTCTAAAAATATATAGTGATACAGACACCTTTGATTAGATCAAAGTCATGTGAAGGTCGACTTTCTCTTTTCTTCGATTGATCTCGTTCATACGCTTTGATTGGATAGGTCGAGGTCATGTGGCGGTTTACTCCTACATCACACATTGTGTTCTTTTCATGTACTTTATTATGTATTTAGCATTATGTTAATTATCTATTTATAACCTATAAAATATATAGTAATACAGACACCTCTGATAAGGATAAGGTCATGTGGAGGTAGTCTTCCTCTTTTCTTCGGATGATCACGTTGATATGCTTCGATTGAATAAGCCGAGGTCATGCAGTGATCGATTTTCCTTTCCTTAACATGTTCTAGTAGATAATAGGGTATTACACCAATTTTTGAAAAGTGTTTCAATGAAATTCTGTAGTGCTAATATGCCACCAAAAAAAAACACAAAATTTTTATTCAATCGATAAGTGCCATAAAAATGCATCTAAATTTTAAATTTTAAAATTTCGCGCGTAGTTTGACAAAAACGCCTCTTACTGGACGCCATATTGCTCAGCGTAAATGACGTCAGTTCGTTTTGTATCAAATGAGCTCATAATAAATATGATAATTGTATATCATTTAAAAATAATTAAAAACATATTTTGTAATAGGTGTAATAATGAAAAAATTACGTTGGTTACGAAAATAATAAAAGTACAAAGCCTATATTACGCCAATCGGTTGACTGACAGTTGTCAATTTTTTGTTTACACAGCCGTATGGCGTAATAACATGGCCGCTACTATTTCACGGTGTTTTATAACAGATTAAAAATACTGAAAACTTTGAATTGAATTTAAAAATTTGTTTTGTTATTTTGTGAACTGAAACTTACATTTTCCGACTTCTTTATGCCTAAACTGTCTCAATAACATATTTATAGATTTTTTCTCGTATAGAGTAAAATACCCTATTTTAGTCGTTTCATGAAGAATATTTTGCTGTTTTGACTTATTATTTTGACAAACTACAATTTTGAAGTTATAAGAAATTTCAACTATTTCAGTGTTTGTTTGAAAATGAGTCAAGCCTTTTGTTACGAGTTTCAGATAATGCCTCGCGATAGTGAAACGTCCTCACGGCGTAGACTGGCTACCCCAGGTCGAGGTGATACTCAATCAAGGGTTCAACCGGGGTCCAGCCGTAGTCAAAGCCGACGCCATAGAAGTCGTAGCATCATACGCAACACCCACCGTGAGCAGAGCCACAGAAAGCGTGAGCGAGAGCCGACTCGAAGCGGTCACGACCGTGGGCCAAGTAGCAACCACAGTGGGCGGTTGGAGAGCCGCAGCCGCAGTAAACGAAGCAGAGACCGGGATCTATGCGAACGTGAGCAGGAGCTAGAAAGACAACGAGAGCGCCTACGCGACCTTGAAGAAGGGGTCATCCGGGAGCGCAGTCGTCTTCATCGTCGTGGAGATCGAGTTCCGGAGAGCAGAGTCACCCCACGGGACACAAGGTCACGTAGCCCTACTTTTAATTGTAAAGATGTCATTAATTTTATTAGCTCTTTGAAATCCCAACCAGTAACAGCAGGCTCCATATTACCTTCCACTAACAACAATATAAATTCGAAAAATATTTTACCGGACTTTGATGCGTCAGTTAAAACTCAGAGGACTGATATTTGGATAAGGAAGGTAAATGAGTGCGCCACTGTTTATGGATGGGACGAACGGACCACCATTCACTTTGCCATGCAGAAACTCCAGGGACTGGCCAAAGTTTGGTATGAAAGTCAAAATTCTATTTTATTTAACTGGTTGGAATGGCAGGAAAAACTTCTAAGTGCTTTCCCTTGTGAACAGAACTATGGCCAATCCTTGGAGGACATGCTTCGTAGAAAATCTCGATACAACGAATCACTAGATGTTTACTATTACGAAAAACTAGCCCTACTGAACCAATGCGACATCACTGGCAAGCATGCTGTTGACTGTTTAATTCATGGGTTAAGCGATAAAACGCTGAGGTCTAGTGCTAATGTGTTACGCTGCACTCAGCCCGATCAATTGCTTCAATTTCTAATGAGTAACCAAGATACTTCACTAACGGTCGGTCAACCGTATAACAGGAATAGGGCGAAATCTGATCAGAATGGTAATAGATCAGATAATTCATCTACAGAATTACCAAACCGATCAAATACAGGTTCAATATTTTGTTTTAATTGTAGGGAGAAGGGCCATCCTTATTTAAAATGTCCTAAACCTTTAATTCATTGTACAAAGTGTAATCGCTATGGTCATAAATCTGATAGCTGTACATTTAATACTGATGTCCATACAGACCAGAGACAAGGCTGATCCTATTTCGCTCTAATTCAAACATACATGAAGGATTGTACAATCAAAGGTGTTCCCATATTTCGTTTCTTTGATTTTGGAAGCCACATCTTGCTAATCACACTATCCACAATACAAACTAAGATTGAATCCGGACAAAATATCTTTACCGTTAAAATGTTTTGGCAATGATGATGTGTGTTCAATATGTAGAGTTGAGATCAATTTGTGTATTGACGGTGTGGAAGCAAAAGTTATAAAGTTATTCAGGATGTATTATTCGATGTACAACTGTTAGTTGGTCAGTCTGTTACCGAACAAGAACACGTACTATTCTATAAAGTTGATTACGAATTTAAGTTTTATGACACTAGAGTAATTGCCTATTTAAATTAAATTTGTCGTTTAGGTGAGACTAACTAACGCACTTGTTTCAATGCAGTCTGACACAGAAGGAAGACATTGTCAAAGAATATTTCAGAATACGCTAGCTCAATAAAAATAGACAACATCTTTATAATGAAGGGGACTTAATAGAAATTACTAAATCAAGCTTCAGTAATGATGGCAAGAGTGAAAAGCTTTTGGCATCGTATATAGGTCCATATAGGGTTGTAGGGTTTTAATGGTTACGTAATATTCGTTATACAGTCGCGACTATTCCAGGTTTAACCGTTAGTATATTTAAGCGTAGAAAAACTATTACGGCAGAGCGCATGACGCCTTTGGTTCCTGTGAATTCTTTAGATATTGATGATGATGATAATAGTGATGACGACAAGGAATCCATTAATGATGAGATTGTGAATGATGAAAAACAAACTGACCAAAATTTGTAATTATGAATATTATTTATTATTTTGTTATAAATTATACAATGTACCTATTGCATTAATTGATTGAATGATAATTTAATCAATCAAAGGAATTTATCGATGTTAATTGTTAATCTAGTTTATCGTTATGGAATATTTAATTTATTTACTTTTCAGCTTTGGATCCCTGACATGAATTGAGGATGTAATTGATTCTATTTAATTGGTTGTAAGAATTGAGGGTTTACACCAATTGGATAGCCATGCAATAAATATGATTAAGCTTTGTAGGAATTGAGGGTTTACAATAGCTTATTTATATGACTAAAATGGAGATGTGATGATTGATTTGATTCTATTTAATTGGTTGTAAGAATTGAGGGTTTACACCAATTGGATAGCCATGCAATAAATATGATTAAGCTTTGTAAGAATTGAGGGTTTACAATAGCTTATTTATATAACTAAAATGGAGATGTGATGATTGATTTGATTCTATTTAATTGGTTGTAAGAATTGAGGGTTTACACCAATTGGATAGCCATGCAATAAATATGATTAAGCTTTGTAAGAATTGAGGGTTTACAATAGCTTATTTATATAACTAAAATGGAGATGTGATGATTGATTTGATTCTATTTAATTGGTTGTAAGAATTGAGGGTTTACACCAATTGGATAGCCATGCAATAAATATGATTAAGCTTTGTAAGAATTGAGGGTTTACAATAGCTTATTTATATAACTAAAATGGAGATGTGATGATTGATTTGATTCTATTTAATTGGTTGTAAGAATTGAGGGTTTACACCACTTGGATAGCCCTGCAATAAATATGATTAAGCTTTGTAAGAATTGAGGTTTACAATAGCTTATTTATATAATGAATGAATCTATGCCATTAGTTGTGAGAATTGAGGGTTCACCGCTACTAGTATAGAAAAACATTAAAGTATTACTATGCTTTTGTGAGAATGGAGGGTTCACAATGGCATATTAATATAACTGATATGCAATTTTGATGATATTACTGTAAGAACTGAAATTATGTAATATTTATAAAATGATTGTAAAAAAAAATGAATGATGTACAACTTGAACTAGTAATTGAGGTTTGTGTGTAGTGCAGGTACCTACTAGGTTAAAATGACTGTTATTGTGAACCAATCTCATGAAAGCCAAATCAAGAAGGCCAAGTGTTAGGTTTCTGTTTTACTAATGTGCATGGGGACATGCACATGGTCAGGATGGTCGAGTGTTAGGTTTTAATTATTCATTACTTAATTGTTCGATTTTATTGGCAACACTAATAAGTTTCAGGTATTAATAATATTTTAAAATAAGTTAGGGCAAAACAGTTTCGTTTTACTGGCAACATTAAACACTTTGAAATGTGAAAACGGCAATGGCAACGGCACTTTGGTTCCGGCGTTCATGAGATTAGGTCATTCCGAGTGACTGTGAGTCGAAATATAAGTTTGAAATAATTGTTGGCGGACTACGAGAAACTAAGGTAATTTATTAGTTGATGTATTTAAACATTAATGTGAAATTGTATGGAGAATACGATATGTGATTGGGTATTATGGATTATTGAACTTGATGTACAATTTAAATATAAATCAACGATGAAAATATAATAGTGTTTTACTCTTGTATTCTCAACCCTGAAGTGTTGCAAATGGCCACTGGCAAAGTATTTTATGGACTGGGGTCTGGGATCTATTCTGCTATTGATTTTAGTTGGGTATATTATTGGGCTAATAGTTTGCAATGAGGTAGTTTACAACAGTACGCAGGAAATCGTTGAAGTTTACTTAGAAACTGATGAATGTTTTTGAATGAAATTTAATTAAATCATTGAAATGTTTATTCTCTATTTATTTCATTTTATTCAAAAACATCCATCAGTTTCTAAGTAAACTTCATCGATTTCCGGTAACCTGCATACCTATCTCTTTTGCTGACTGTACATGTAAAAGGAAAACCTGACTGCCTCACTGACGTACCAACGCGGCAACGCACAGCCAAAGCTACTAGATACAAACGTGAAATTTTGAACACTTTTTTTGTTTATGATGTAGGCGAGCACTAAGAAGGGATTAGGAAATTCCACCTCTAAGGGTGAAAAGGGAGGGAGTTGTATGAAAAATCTTACTATAACACGCTTATATTAGCTTTTATTATAGTTATTAAAATTTAAACCAATACCTATATTTATTTTCAAACCACTTAACCGAATTAAATATAATATAAGTACATACAAAGATTCAAAATAAATAAAAACATATAATATGTACAATGGCGGGCTCACAGGGCATCACAAAACTCGTCCGCATCGCTCTCAATGGGACAAGTGCCGAAAAGGCTTGCAGCATTACCACGTTATTAAAATTCGTTAACCATCATCCACTGGTGGATTCAAAATTTCTTGAACGCTGCAGCCCATCCTCTGGTCAATATCCCTCTATCGCCTTCTACGACACCCACGGGTAGAAACGAGGAGGTGCTCATTGCGGCCGGCACCAAACGGCATTGAGTGGTAGTTAAAAAAAGCGGCCAAGTGTGAGTTGGACTCGCCCATGAAACGTTCCGTAGCAGCAAGTAACATAATAATATACAAGATTTCTTGGAACGAAGTTCCTTATCGCGCGTTGTGAAAGGGGGCTAGACGGAAAAAATTCTTACGAAAAGTTGTCACGACATGCTATAATAAGCTAAATTGAATCGTTGGAACTGTCAAATAGAGTTCATTATTAGTTGAATGGCGGCTTTTCTATGAAAATATTGGAGCGAATTAAAACCTTATTTTTGCTATTTTTATTACTTCACAAACGCAGACAATTCGAACAGAAAAATTGAATCGTTGGAACTGTCAAATAGAGTTCATTATTAGTTGAATGGCGGCTTTTCTATGAAAATATTGGTGCGAATTAAAACCTTATTTTTACACATTAACCGTGAAATTCGGTTGCACATAGCTCCTATTGTCCGGTCGGGCACCAGCCTATACGTTTCTCAGAATAATTTTATCATACCTAGTTTGGTAAAATTTCAATTTTTAACCGTTTACGTTTACAAAATAAAGTCCGAATTCGCTTTTCGTAGAATATGTTTATGTATTTAAAGGCGGCGCGGCGAACTCTTTGAACTAGGTACCTACGGCGATATGTTTAGTACTTAAGTTTATTCGCTCAAATAGTGGCGGTACCTACCTCAATGACATCGGAATTATCATTGCGTGATAATTCCGATGATAACGACCTACGAGATAAATCCACCTTTCACTGTGAGACTGTGTGGATTGTGAAAACGAGTGTAAATTTTAAGTCGATAATTAAGCCATAGAATACGTAGGTTAGGTAGGTAGGTAGTTACTGTACCTACTTCTATGTTTTGTTTAGTAGGTACCTATTGAAAGTTTGGGTTTGGTAATCATGAGCTTTCTATCGGTCGCGGTCGTCAGTAGGTAACCACTGCACCTTATCGCTCTAGGTCACAGAGTACTTTTCTCTAGGTTTTACTAGCGACAATAATATTTCTTTTTATTTGATTAAAATGTTGTGGTTTAAATTAAGCCAGTGGGAGCTTAGGTGGGTACCTAGGTAGGTAGTGGTACTTACTTTTATCATTGGCGAATTATTTGTAGTTGTAAGTAGGTAAGTGAGTAGGTACTCTTTTGCTAGAAAAAGAAAGGCAGGCAGGCGTAGGTACCTATAGGTGCTATAGGTAACCTATTTAAATAAATTAGAGCTATTCACAAACACAGTTTTAATCAACTTTGGCTTAATTAAAAAACTTACCTTGTAGGTATAAAATTTACACTTCCCTGTATCGAAGCAACTGCTCAATATGGAGTCCATTTCGCTCGATACATAAACGGGCACGTTAAATAAATTGTCTTTTAATTACATTATGTTTGTTAATAATAAAAAAATATTATTATAACTTAAAAAAAATAAAATTTTATTACAATTCCTTCACTAATTAATCGAAAGGAACTTCGTTCCATCCGGGTGTCCCTTGACACCTCTCAAGTTTTTTATTTTTATATTTGAGTTGATTGAATGAAAGGTAAATTGCGGTTTACGTATTTAAAAAAACTACTAACTAGATCTCGTTCAAACCAATTTTCGGTGGAAGTTTACATGGTAATGTACATCATATAATTTTTTTTTTTTAGTTTTATCATTCTATTATTTTAGAAGTTACAGAGGGGGGGGGGACACATTTTACCACTTTGGAAGTGTCTCTCGAGCAAACTCTTCAGTTTAGAAAAAAATGATATTAGAAACCTCAATACCATTTTTGAAGACCTATCTATAGATACACCACAGATATGAGTTTGATAAAGAAAAAAAATTGAGTTTCAGTTCTAAGTATGGGGAACCCCCAAAATTTATTGTTTTTTTTTCTATTTTTATGTGAAAATCACACAAATTTCACAGAATACATCTACTTACCAAGTTTCAACAGTATAGTTCTTATAGTTTCGGAAAAAAGGGGCTGTGACATACGGACAGACAGACAGACAGACATGACGAAGTCATAAGGGTTCCGTTTTTTGCCATTTGGCTACGGAACCCTAAAAAGAGATCATCAAAATGAACATCTTTTACGGTGGAATCAATACTTTTTTTTCGTGGGAAAATTTTTCTGGTTACCCTCCGTCTGGGGAGAACGGAGGGCTATGTCGGACTCTTATGGCCAAACACTCAGACGCTATTCTATTTTAAGATGCCGTTAAGTCTCGTGCTGTCTCTGTCACTTTATGTCAAAGTAACTGTAACAGTATGAGACTTAATTTGGCCATTACTGACTTAATCCCCAATCCACCTATGGATTTTGGTGAACCAGCTTTCGAAACATTTAATAAAATTATCTTACGGGAGTCACTCGCTATTTAAAAATGTTTAAAAAAAGAAGTACTCACACACAAGGAGGGTTGTAATAAAATTGCCGTCAATTCAAAATAGATTCAAGAAAAAAGAAATCGTATTTATTCTGTGGCTAATAATTTTCGAAACAGCCTAGGTAGTTGAAGTTTATTTAGAATCCGAAATATGTTTTTGAATCAAATTAAAATTTCATTCGAAAAAATCCATCGGATTCTAAGTAGACTTCAGTTATATCCAACGACCTTTAGTTTGGTGACTGGACAGTGTACACTCGTGAGTTTGGTAATCTAATCAGTAGCGGGTACTGTGACAAATAATACAGAACCACCGCAACCATTTCAAAGGGAGCGCCGGGAGATGGACCCTAGATTCGAATGTCCCAATTAACTAAGCCTATGTTAATTATTGCAATTCCTGGAATTACTATAGAGGACATAGTACAAAAGGCCTTTGTAGATAGATCCTTTGGCACAAGATTGTATCGAATATCAAAGCGTAACTAAGTGGTATATTGATTATTGTGGCTTCTGGCTGCATTGGTCAACTGGTCAGCTTGCTTTTGTCTTGTTTACTGAACGGAATAATAGGGTATTTTACTCTATACGAGAAAAAAACTATAAATATGTTATTGGGACAGTTTAGGCATAAAGCAGTCGGAAAATGTAAGTTTTAGTTCATAAAATAACAAAGCAAATTTTTAAATTCAATTTAAAGTTTTCAGTATTATTAATCTGTTATAAAACACCGTGAAATAGTAGCGGCCATGTTATTACGCCGTACGGCTGTGTAAACAAAAAATTGTCAAGTCAGTCAACCGATTGGCGTAAGCTTTGTACTTTTATTATTTTCGTAACAAACGTAATTTTTTCATTATTGCACCTATTACAAAATATGCTTTTAATTATTTTTAAATGATATACAATTATCATATTTAATATGAGCTCATTTGATACAAAACGAATATTGCGTCCAGTAAGAGGCGCTTTCGTCATACTACGCGCGAAATTTGAAAATTTAAAATTTAAATGCATTATTATGGCACTTATCGATTGAATAAAAATGTTGTGTTTTTTTTTGGTGGCATATTAGCAGTACAGAATTTCATTGAGACACTTTTCAAAAATGAGTGTAATACCCTATTATGCTGATATCCAAAACGTGTCATGTCTAAGTGGTAGTACTGATCGAAAGATAATCTTCAGTCATTTTATTAAGAACCTTTATTGCATAAACAACTGACACTTTTTTTATAAACGTTGCCTATCAATTTCTACTGCGTGGTGCGTTTACAAACATATGAAATCACATACACGAACAGCCAGACCCGGTACTAATACCTGTAGGCCATACGAATATTTGTTTCGTGTGGGGATCGTACCTGCGAAACGCAACGCGTAAGCCAATCGCTCAGCCACTGCGTCAACGGTATGATCTTCATATTATACAAGAGTAATACATAAAATTTGCAATCTTCGATATTATACTTTAGGTACAGCAAATTCGATATCTAGTTATACGGGATGTTTTTTAGACCTTGGCTGTCATTAGACTAGCTAATTCGCCTTAACCCCTAAATCACAATATGGTGGGGGTGTGTGTGTGTGTATCTTCCAAGTAGAAAGATATGATATACAATATATATATATATATATATATATCTTTTTTTTAATTTATTTGTTTAGGTTAGCCAACAGTTGCACGATATATTCTCAGATTAAGAAACAAAAGGCAGATAGACCGTGCGGAACACTGAGAGTGAAGCCACAAAAGCAAATACAAATTCGAAAACGAACACCTACAATTCGCTACGCGCTGTACTGACACGAGTCAGTACAGCACGAAACGAAGCATTGTTAAAAAAACGAATACAAATAAAAATTCAAAAGCGAATACAATCACGAGATTGTAGGTATTCGTTATTGAATTTGTATTTGCTTTTGTGGCTTCACTCGCAGTGTTCCGTACAGTCTATCTGCTTTTTGTATGATAATCTGAGGATATATTAAGAATAACTTCTTAATAGCGCATTTATAAGTGCAACAATTACTTACAGGCTAACACAACATATTAGCGCATTTATAAGTGCAACAATTACTTACAGGGTAACACAACATGCGCCATGTATGGTTTTACATAATACATATTACATTATAATAATATATTAATATTTAACAATATGTACATTTACAGTTATAAAAACTATTATAATTGTTGCGTAACAATAATATTAACTTAAATTTCAAGTTGAATAACTAAAATAAACAAATTAATAATTTTAAAACGGTTATCCCATAAGCTTAGGTTCTCCACTCATTAAGTTATTGAAGAATTTCATGTTCCTCATCTTGTACTTATATTTGCCCCTGTTCTTCAGTCTACCCATATGCTGGAGTGTCTTGATCAGGGGCAGGAACCGGTACAAGCCGGTCAATTGCTCGCCCAAGCAAAACAGGAACGCTGACTCGACGTATGCTGAGAACAATGTTAATTACTTCAAATTGATTTGTTTTAATTAAGTATGTCATGACTCCTTTCGCGGTTTATGGTATACAAAACATAAGGTTGTATATGTATTTGAAGTTTGTAATAGAAGCGAAGCATATTAATAGAAAGATAATCTTTATATTATACGGCTCAGATTATGAAACAATAGGCAGATAGACCGTACGGAACACAGAGAGTAAAGCCACAAAAGCAAATACAAATTAAAAAACGAATACCTACAATTTTCTTCGCGCTGTACTGACTCGAGTCAGTAAAGCACGAAGCGAAGCATTGTTAAAAAAAAAACAAATACTACTAATGCAAATAAAAATTCAAAAGTGAATACAATCACGACATTGTGGGTGTTAGTTATTGAATTAGTATTTGCTTTTGTGGCTTCACTCGCAGTGTTCGCACGGTCTATCTGCCTTTTATTTGATAATCTGAGATATACGGCATGTTGGATTATTACTTTCCCTAAGACGTCCCTCTTTGTCGGCACGCCTTTGTGCGGAAATATCCGACTACCTAGAATTTTATTAATTCATTTTTCTACGTAGGTACCTTGTTTTCTTTATCAAATAATACAGTCTTCGGGTTACTATATTTTTGTTCTTAGTTTTTTTATATGTCCGACGGGAGCATTTTCAGTTTCAATGTGTTAAAAAGAACTTAAAATTAAATTATTGTATTCCGTTTTAATTTTACAAAATCAGTATTGATTACCACGCCTGATGTAGACGGATTGGCAGTTTAATGGCCAAATACTCAAACGCTACTTAATTTTAAGATGGCGAGACGTAAGTGAAAAAGACAGCATAGGACTTTACGGCATCTTAAAATTAAGTAGCGTCGGAGTATTCGGCCATTAGACTTATATTAATTATAGTCCAAGTTTCCTCACAATGCTTTCTTTCTCCGATGTCAGTGATGTTTATGGTAAACCCAGAAAGTACAATTATGAAAGTACAAGTCTGAGTCTTTAAGTCAAGAGTGAATAGGTTACTTCTAGGCAAGCGTGCTCCATCTTAGACCGCATCATCGCTTCCCATCAGGTAGGATAGTAGTCAAACGTATGCCTATCAATTAATAAAAAAAATAAAATAAATAAAGGTCACATTGGAATTTGCCCGTGCAATGTAATATTTTGTAATACTGTTGTGTATTAACTTCATACGTATCACTAAATGAATGGGGGTGATTTTACAACGTAATATACACACAATACCTATATACGCATGGTTTCCATTAAAGTGCACTCTTCCATTTGCTGAACCGGCGGCCATCAGCCATGCTAATCGGAAACTAAAAGCCACCCCCTGACCACTGTTAATCCGTCCCACGCCTGGTTGATGGGTTCATCGAAAATTGATTTTGGTAAACCATTTAGCTTTGCCTAGCAGAGCTTTTCAATTAGTAGGTTTAATGTAAAATCTGTTGCGAAAAGTATTTAATAAAAACATTTTTCCGAATTAAGTCAAATTTTACTCTGAGGGTCGAGCGGTTGACCTCGAGCCACAATGTGAACTGCAACTCCTATGTGGTAAGAGTACCAACTGAACATCTGTCGACCTTCACGAAGGAGGAATTTTGGCCGGAAGGTGTTGTGTTCCGGAGCTTCCGAGGCCGGTTACCTGCTGACACCGCGCGACACACGACGCCAACTTTACGTGTTAAATAGGATATATTAATTATAGTTGATAAGTTTTTAATATGTATTAATTTGTTATTGTATCCTAAGATTATTTTGTGTTTTTTATCTATGGGCCACAGTTGCCTGATAGTAAAGTTATTATTATTATTATTTCAAACTTTAACGTCACGTCACATCAAAGTTTATTTTTCTTTTCTTTAAATAAATGTTGCCCTGCGCTGATTTTTATTGTATTTCTATTGTATCGGGTGTGTATGGGTCCATTTATCAACAAATAAACTCACATAAACAAACAACCAATCTCAGTGTTGTAACTCAGTCACCCGTCTCGATAAAGTTAAATCTTTTCAAAGAAGACTTTGCACTTGTCACTCTCCTTCCCCTTGTTTTTATTTTGTTTTGAGTAGCTTTGTCTACCATAGAGACTGAATTTCATAAAGCAATCTAATAAAAATATGAAATTGATATTGCATACCTCGTATCAAAGCTGAGGGAATTTTAAAAATAATAAAAGTCTAGACAATAGAGCTTCTTAGAAATATCTCCATGCTTCAGGTAACAAGGTAAGTCTCTCAGCAATTTAATATTTTATCAGCTTATTAAGATGGTATTTATATCTTGGAAATTTTGCTACTCTTACAACCTACGCAGCTTAGGTAAAAAATGGAGTATGAAGGAATGGAGTGCTAAGTAATAACTGTATTTTACCGTACTTATGGGCCTGTCGACAAAATCCCTTTTCTGTTAGTGTTAAGAGCGTTTACGTCTAGCGCGCGACATCAAGGTTAGGTAATTTGAAATGATCGCGCGCAGCGATTTTGTAGTAGTTTTTAAATATTTATAGAAAAAAAATAACTATAAATTCGTTTAAATTTTAAAGTGTATGTTTTACAGAAGATGTTCTTCTATTATATTGAGCTAATATTATTTTAAATTAAGTAAGTTATATCGGTGAAAAAAGCATTTTAATTTCTTAATATTTCACATTGTTTGAATTTTAATTTATTACCTATAGTAAGATACCTAAATCATAAAATCTTTTTAACTAACTATTTTCCTAAGGATCTTTGCAATTGGTAAATGTTTTTGCTAATTAGGTCTGTTAGCGATTTTATATATTTTAGGCTTCAAAACTGACGCTTAAAGGGAAATTTAGAAAACCTCTGTTAAGTTATCTTGATAGAATGTACAAATAATCTATTAATCGAAATGTTTTTTTTTACTAACTATTGAGACAGCAAAATTCCCTAAAGTTTTTGGTAAATAACATATTTGTAAAATAAGTGGTTGATGGTATTAACAGGTTTGAAAAGTACAGTTTTTGAGTTAAACAGCGCATGGACGGCGTAAACGCTCTTAACGCCAACGGAAAAATCAAACTGTACGCAGTTGACATAATTTGCATCACGTGACATCTGGTAAGCAAACGTCAACTCTATACAATTTGATTTTTCCGTTGGCGCTAACGCTAACAGAAAGGTTATAGTTAGGCTAGGCTAGTTTGTTTTCAAATTTTTCAAACCTGTTCCTCGGTCCTCTTCTTTATAATAGACTAAACGTGAAAGCAAACATCTATTCCATGAATTACACAAATTGTAACCTAATTCTCAAGGATGCTCTTCAAAGTATGTCCTATGAAGATACAGAGAATTTACTAATTGTGATGAAGTAAATATTACTAACATTTAGTTTATATTATATTTAACTTAGAAATATTAGTTTCTACATTAATTAAGCTACTCAGCTATTGTCTATTGTACATTTATCTTTTTGTTTGGTTGTCTGATTATTTATTACTTTTACTTTTACTTTTCTTCTTTTTCTTTTTTTTTTATTATTTTTTTTATAAAATTACTTTAGCTCTTCTCGCCTGAAATACAGGATTACCTAGTTCAGGCACGGAGGTCTTGGTATTATAATTTACATTTAAGCATATTGTACTTGTTACGCCTTGTAGTTTTTTGAATAAATATTGTTATTATTATTATTTTGTCTTGGAAATCATTGACATCGGTGAAGGAAAACATCGTGAGGAAACCTGGACTTATAGTTAATATAAGTCTGAAATCGCCAATTAATCTTGAAGAAGCGTGGTGATCAATGCTCGTGCCTTCTCTATATCAGAAGAGGCTTTTACCCTGCAGTTAGAAAATTATAGGCAGGTATTATATTATTTACCTAATACAGGTTGACTTTTAATTCACGGCGCATTTTTTTGTTGTGTTGTAAGGAGAAGAAGAATATGAAAGAAAGTTTCGCGGAACATTAAAAAAAACATTAAAAACCAAAAAAATATACAAAGATGATGCATTAGTTTCTTCAATTTTTGGAGGATGGGCGCAATTAGTGTAGGTAGGGTAGGTAGGGTAGGTAGGGTAGGTAGGGTAGGTAGGGTAGGTAGGGTAGGTAGGGTAGGTAGGGTAGGTAGGGTAGGTAGGGTAGGTAGGGTAGGTAGGGTAGGTAGGGTAGGTAGGGTAGGTAGGGTAGGTAGGGTAGGTAGGGTAGGTAGGGTAGGTAGGGTAGGTAGGGTAGGTAGGGTAGGTAGGGTAGGTAGGGTAGGTAGGGTAGGTAGGGTAGGTAGGGTAGGCAGGGTAGGTAGGGTATGTAGGGTATGTAGGGTAGGTAGGATAGGTTAGGTTAGGCAGGTAAGTAGGTAGATAGGGACAGGGAAAATAATTTGATATGTAAATATAAAAGCAATTCCATACAAACATGCACTAGAACACGATCAAAATGTATGACACAGCTGACGAGTTTTTGAGTTACTAAGGTAACTCAAAAACTTTACGAGATTTAAAAATCCGTGTATCATATCGTGATTATCTTCATCATCATCATCATCATGTCAACTTTTAGACACCCACTGCTGGGCATATGCCTCCCCGAAAGATCACCTGTGTCGGTCTCGCGTCGCGTTCATTCCACTGCTGGGCATATGCCTCCCCGAAAGATCACCTGTGTCGGTCTCGCGTCGCGTTCATTCAGCGGCTTTCCGCGGCTCGAACTACATCGTCGGTCTACCTTGTGGAGGGAATTTACCAATAAGAAACGTAATATTCTTACTATTTTCGAATTAGCACTCCATTTTTACTCCTCTGACTTTTTACTCGTTTTTCGCTGATAATTACAAAAAACTTGAACCTTTATAGGTACTTCAGGTAAGTAGATTCTCAGACACGATAGTCTGAACAAAAAAAAAACAAATCCTTTGAAGGGTCTTTTATGAAGCTTCTTTTCATAGGAATTATAACGTAGGTGGTATTATTGCCAGCCGCCTTCGAAAACAGTATAAAAATAACTTTAGTTTCGGCTTTGGTTCTGTTTATTGTTTTGTATTGCCACTGAATTCCAAGATTGAAATCATTTTCAACTTAGTAGTTTTTGATGAAAAAAGAGATACCACCTTTTTTTTTAGGTAGGTCTAACTTCGAGAAAGAGGTCAATCGTCGAATCCGACTCGGCTGGGCAGCGTTCGGGAAGGTGCGTGGTATCTTCTCGTCTAACTTACCGCAGTGTCTCAAGACGAAAGTCTTTTTTTTTTTTTGGACAAGCCCGCCACACTATTCCCTAACCACTGTAACTCCTGTAAGCCAGAATCAACAGTGGCGACCACCAGAAAAGCGCCAGAGCAATGAAACTCGACGAGTCCCAGAGAAACGATTCAACTGTCTTGGATCCCGCAACGAAATGAATCAGAAAAGAACAGCGGAGGAGTAAGAAAAACATATTTTCCACTTCCCTCCAAATCAAGCAGGAGACAGAACAGAACTAGGCCAATAGGCACAAAGGGACGTTTACAACTGGGAGAAACCCAGTTATAAGCACCACGGATTATAATTGACATAATTAATGGGCCCTAAAAAGTGAGCTGTTACATTAAATTTGATTCCAATAATAGATATGGCAAAATCGCTTGAACGCACGGAAATTAGTTCTAGTTTACACAAGGTCCGCATAATAAACTGCTCCGGATGTAGCCTGAACACTATCCAACATAATATTGCGTTCTTTCTGCCAAAGAATACATTCCCATAAGATATGATGTGCAGATTGTTCGTATTCACAGTCAGATGTAGAACATTGACACAAAGGCGAAGCAACAAGCTTGAAAGAAAATAATTTACTTTTAAAGTTGCCATGACCTGTTAGAAATTGGGCAACACAGTGGTCCACCTGCAGCCATGTCCTGGCCAGCCGCTCACGAACGGATGAAAAGAACTGATGAAGGTGACGGCCCTTGCTAGAATCATCCCACCTACACTGCCACTCGAATAAAAGTTCCTCCCAGACGTCAGTCTGTGATTTAAATAATCTAGATATCTTAGCGCGGTCACGTCGAGTTAAAAAGTTTGCGTCCATGGTCTCTCGCGCGGAATAGTACATTGCAGCACGTCGTTGCACCTCAAGATCGACTGGAAGCACGCCTGCTAGAACCGGAAAGGCTTCAGTACTAACGGTCCTATATGCTTTACATAAAAATATTAAAGCCAAACGTTGACTTTGAAGCAATTTACGTCGTACCGCCCCTATAGTGGCCCTATCAGCCCAAACAGGTGCTCCGTAGCACATACATCCCAAATAGGTAGCCCCATAAATAGTTTTTAAAGTTAAAAATGATAGTCCCCAAGTGGCTTTAGATATACTCGTCAAGGCATAAAAGTTCTTTTTAGGTTTTTCACCAACTGTTTTTATGTGGTCAATAAATGAAAAGTTTTTCTTTAAGACCAGTCTTGGGTCTGGACCAAGGTAGCACACTGATTGTTTCCTTTTAACGGGAACGTTATTAAATTTAATACTAGGCCATGATTTAAGATTACCTTAAGACGAAAGTCTATGACCAGTGTGTGTTGCCCGTGATTACATCCGGGACCGAAACGTGGTCGCTCACAATGGGCCTCATCAGAAGGCTTAAGGTCACCCAAAGGGCAATGGAGAGGGCTATGCTCGGAATTTCCTTGCGTGATAAAATCAGAAATGAGGATATCCGCAAGAGAACCAAGGTTACCGACGTAGCCCGAAGAATTGCCAAACTTAAGTGGCAGTGGGCAGGGCACATTGCTCGCAGAACAGAATGATGGCCGATGGGGCCGAAAAGTTCTAGAGTGGCGACCGCGAACCGGAAGACGTTGCGTTGGAAGGCCTCCCTCTAGGTAGACCGATGACCTGGTAAAGGTTGCGGGGATCCGCTGGATGCGAGTCGCACGGGACCGGTCAATGTGGCGGGTGTGGTGGTGTGTGTGTGGTGTGGTCTAGCAGTGGACGTCTTTCGGCTGAAATGATGATGATGATGACTTCTTATCATTCAATCCACTAAAAAACGGTAGATAACACTAAATAACCTAAGTAAAAAATGTATTTTATCTTCCACATGATCGCATCGCATGATAACTTTATAACAATTTATATACTGTTCTATGATGGGCAGTTCCTGAATTTCATGGGGTATTATCGAAGTCGATGATTAGTTGACTACGGATAGGTAAACTACCCTAGTTTACCTCAGTAGTCGGGTTCTAGGACTTTTTATTTTTAGGGCAGGACAACGTCTGCCGGGCCCACTAGTTAATCCATACTTTCCTTACTTAATATTATAAATGCGAAAGTAACTCTGTCTGTTCCGCTTTCACGATAAAACGGCTGAACAGATTTTGTTGAAATTTGGCATGAAGACACATTTAACCCCGGGGAAGGACATATGCTACTTTTTTTTGCAACTTCGTCTACATCCACTATAACCGATATTCACGCGGACGAAGTCGCGGGCAAAAGCTAGTATATATATAAAATTGCCCGCCGTGAACTGCCGTTGTCGTGCCCTTACAATAAAATAGTCCAACAACTCGACTGTAGCGCCGCCTACCGGGTCCAATTGTGAATCTAAACCATTCTCGAATCCACTGGAACACACACAAAAAATATCATCACATCGGTCCAGCCGTTTAGGAGAAGTTCAGTCACATACACACGCTCAAAAGAGTTATGTTTATAAAGACAGATATTAAATAAATTTTCATAGATAAATACCGTCCCAATTATCCAAAATAAACCCTGTCCTAATAATTATAAACCCCCAAAAATAAAATCAGCCTAATGGGGTAAGCCGTTCTCAAGTAATGATCTTTCATACAATGCGGCAACTGATTTTATTTGTATAGGTTTAGATAACTTACATTACAAACTGTAATCTGTAATGTTTCCCACGTTTCTAAGTATTTGCCTTGAATATTATACTGACTTGTCAACAGCTGCACTAGTTCTCATGTAAAGCGGTTCTTAATATAGACTGCATAATAAGTACAAAATGTCGTAGCAATGGTGGCTAAGTGCTACGATTACTGCTACGACTTTGGCTACGAAATGATTAACATTGAGATTTTATCATTCAATGGGACATATGCACCTATATATGTTTATTATAATGGTTACTCCATCTTACACAAATGCAGCGATTCCCTATCATAGTAGTCTTTGATGTGTTATCCTATTTTGATTTATTTTATATTTATAAATAGACTTAAAGATTAATTTCTTCATAAATAGTTTTGAAGATTATTAGTTTATTTTTAACTTGAAACCTTAATAAAGACAGAATGTTCTAAAAAAATCTTAACATAATATTTTAATCATTTTAAATTCACCTGGCCTAATCCATACTTCCACACTAATATAATATTTAATATATAATTATATAATCCATAATCTATACTAATATTATAAAGCTGAAGAGTTTTTTTGCTTGTTTGTTTCTTTGTTTGGTTGAACGCGCTAATCTCAGGATCTACTGGTTCGAATTGAAAAATTATATTTGTGTTGGATAGTCCGCATTTATCGAGGAAGGCTATAGGCCCATGCGAAGCCGGGTCGGGTAGCTAGTCTTCTTATATATAAAAATGAATCGCTAAATGTGTTGGTAAGCGCATAACTTGCGAACCGCTTGGCCAAATTGGATAATTCTTTTTTTATAATATTCCTTGAAGTACGAAGATGGTTCTTACGGAGAGAAAAAAAAAAAAAAAACTTTTGTAAACCCTACACCTACCCTACACCTACACGGTGTAGGGTAGGTGTAGGGTAGGCGTAGGGTAGGCGTAGGGTAGGCGTAGGGTAGGCGTAGGGCAGGCGTAGGGTAGGCGTAGGGTAGGCGTAGGGTAGGTGTAGGGTAGGTGTAGGGTAGGTAAATAGGCAGGTAAGTAGGTAGATAAGGACAGGACAACGTCTGTCGGGTCAGCTAGTAATATTATAAATGTGAAAGTGACTTTGTCTGTTACGCTTTCACGATGAAACGGCTGAACCGATGTTGATGAAATTTGGTATGGAGGTAGCTTGAGCCCCGGGGAAGGACATAGGATACTTTTTAATCCGCGATTTCGTCTGCATTCACGATAACCGACATTAATATAAGTCTGAAAAAAAAAATCCACTTTGAGCAATCACGGTGATCAATGCTCATGCACATATAACAATCAAATTAGAAACACAACAAATTAGATTTTTAAAACTATTAGTGAGTAAGAAGACAAAAAACAAATGTAAACATAATTATAACACGTTATTTAAAATCTGTAAAATAGGGTATTTTACTCTATACGAGAAACAAACTATAACTATGTTATTGAGACAGTTTAGGCATAAAGCAGTCGGAAAATGTAAGTTTTAGTTCATAAAATACTAAAACAATTTTTTTAATTCAATTCAAAGTTTTCAGTATTTTTAATCTGTTATAAAACACCGTGAAATAGTAGCAGCCATGTTATTACGCCATACGGCTGTGTAAACAAAAAATTGTTAACTGTCAGTCAACCGATTGGCGTAATATAGGCTTTGTACTTTTATTATTTTCGTAACCAACGTAATTTTTTCATTATTACAAAATATGCTTTTGATTATTTTTAAATGATATACAATTAGCATATTTAATATGAGTTAATTTGATACAAAACGAACTGACGTCATTTACGCTGAGCAATATGGCTTCAGTAAGAGGCGTTATCGTCAGGTTGCGCGCGAAATTTGAAAATTTAAAATTTAGATGCATTTTTGTGGCACTTATCGATTAAATAAAAATGTTGTGTTTTTTTTGGTGGCATATTAGCACTACAGAATTTCATTGAGACACTTTTCAAAAATAGGTGTAATACCCTATTCTTCCAATCAGCATGAAACATAAATACCTTCTTCTGGTTAACAGTCATGGCAGCTGGGAGCGTCACTCGCTGGTAACCCATAACCACGCAAATAGGATGATATCAGCAGGTAAATTTGATATACCTAGAATAAAGAACTATTTTGGCGACCGAACGCTCGATAAAAGAGTACCATACCTACTCAACTGTTTACCTGCTGATATAAGAAGTCAGCAAGTAAAAGGTAAATTGCTTTAGCGGTTCTTTCTGAAAAGTTTGTAGACTATGATTATGAATGTAATTTACAAATGGATGAGAAAGGACGAATGGGCAGTTTATAAGTAGTTTTATTTTATTTTTTTCTTTAGTGTCCGCAATAATAATAAAATGTATTTTTGTGACTGTATGGTTCGGTTCCCACAGACAAACCGTAAAAACGGTTTTGTGGGGCATAGTTCTAAGTTAAGATTTTTGTAAACTTTGTTTATAATAAATAAAGTAAATAATAATAAATACACTCAAATTCTTATTGAAAATCAAACCATAACTAGTAGGTCGATTCTGTAAAATTCAAACAACAACTCGCATCTCACATCGCTATTCACTCTCACTTCGCGTAAGGTTCAAAATGACCTTGATATATTTGACACTTTGAATCGGGTTCGAGTGCGAAGTGAGCGTCGAAGTGACGGGGAAATTGACCTTACAGAATGCCAATTCTTACGTCATCTCATACTTTATCTGTCAAAATCTCCCTGTCAATTTAGTTCAACTCACTGACACGCTCGCAAGGGTGGCGCTAGCTGATTATCCACCTACCCTAACTACCCTACATACCCTACCTACCTGATCTACCCTACCTACCCTACCTACGCTAATTGCGCCAATCCTCCAAAAATTTAAGAAACTAATACGTCATCTATGTATAATTTTTTAGTGAAGAAATATAATCGTTATACATATATTTTATTTTTGAATTTTTTGAATGTTCCGCGCAACTTTCTTATTTTTTATTTCATATTCTCCTTCTCCTTACAATTAACAAACACACCAAAAAAGAATTAGCGAAATTGGTACATTCGTTCACGCATGATACCGTGACCAAAGGAAATAGGGATTCATCTATAATATATACTTTAATATTATAAAGCTGAAGAGTTTGTTTGTTTGTTTGGTTGAACGCGCTAATCTCAGGATCTACTGGCTCGTCTATCGTCATTCGTTAGTCCATTTATCGAGGAAAGCTATAGGTCCATGCGAAGCCGGGTCGGGTCGCTAGTTTTTATATATATAGATTACTATATAGCTTTCGTTTTTAATTTGTGTGTAGACCAAGGGGTTTTCCCGGATCTAATGAAGTTCAGCAAAGTTATACCATTTTTTAAATCCGGCGACTGCAAAGACTCTAATAATTACAGACCCGTTTCGGTTTTGCCGGTTTTTAGCAAAGTGTTTGAAAAAGTAATGCTTTATCAAATGCTCAGTCATTTTAACTGTCACAAAATTTTACATGATCAACAGTATGGTTTCACCAAAGGACGTTGCACTACTGACGCCGGTGTCACCTTAATCAAGCATATATTTAAGGCTTGGGAGGATTCGCAGGATATATGCTATTGGTATCTTTTGCGACCTCTCCAAAGCATTTGATTGCGTGAATCACGAAACACTACTCTTAAAGCTTGAGCATTACGGACTGGGTAAACTAGCGCTTAGCTTAGTAAAATCATATTTGACTGATAGACTGCAACAAGTTCAAGTAAACGGTGTAAATTCATCGGGTTTAAAAGTAAAAATGGGGGTACCGCAGGGCTCAATATTGGGTCCGTTCCTCTTTTTAGTTTATATGAACGATTTACCTTATTTACTGAAAAATCAACCACAAATGGTGTTATTTGCTAATGATACTTCCTTGATTTTTAGAGTTAATAGACGGGCACAGCACCATGATGACGTAAATGACGCTATGCTTAAGGTTCATAATTGGTTTACTGTAAATAATTTAGTATTATATGAGAAGAAAACTAAATGCATAAGATTCGCTTTACCGAATGTTAAAAGTAGTGAATGTAACGTTGTATTGAATAAGGATATACTTGAATTCGTCGAAAAGACTGTTTTCCTAGGGATTACGCTTGACTCAAAGCTGCAATGGGGTCCTCACTTAACATCTCTTGCAGGGCGGTTGAGTTCGGCCACTTTCGCTGTCAGAAAAATCCGGCATTTGACAGACGTGGATACCGCTAGGCTAGTATATTTTAGTTATTTTCATAGCATCATGTCCTACGGTATCTTGCTTTGGGGGCGGGCTGCAGATATTGATTCTATTTTTATTCTGCAAAAGCGGGCTGTCAGAGCCATCTATAATCTCAACAGATGCGAGTCTCTAAGAGAATTGTTTTAACAGATTAACATCTTGACGGTACCTTGTCAATACATATATGAAAACATTATGCATGTTCGAAAAAACCTTCATCTTTTTAATAAAATAAGTGACAGACATAGTGTTTATACTAGAAATAGGAACAAATTAGATCAGCCAAGTTTCAGATTGTCAAAAGTTCATACTTCTTTTATGGGGTACTGTGTAAAA
The DNA here is from genome assembly GCA_947361185.1 of Charanyca ferruginea. Lineage (NCBI taxonomy): Eukaryota > Metazoa > Arthropoda > Insecta > Lepidoptera > Noctuidae > Charanyca > Charanyca ferruginea. The sequence continues at coordinate 20,288,753 of OX376070.1, read as the reverse complement.
TTTTATAATAAAATACCTCTTGATATTCTACAACTAAATGAAAGACAATTTAAAACATTTATTAAACGCACACTGTGTAGACAAGCATATTATAAATTAGAAGACTACATCAATGATAAATATGCTTGGCTAAATGCTGGTCCTGCTCCACAGGCAGTTTAGGGAATTTCCTAATTAGAGGAATGTTGTTTCCTACCCCTTTTTTTTATTGACATGAGTAACGAGTATCGTTATTATTATACACAAATATATTTTAATTACTTTTTCGACATTTTAGAAACATTGGAAACCTTAGTTTTGTGTAATTTAGCAGCATTATTTCAATTTTGTAAATGTGAGTACCATGGAGCCATATTTTTAGTAAATTATTATGTGTTTGACATAAATGAGCATGGCGGTTGAGAGATTTGTCATGCTCACTCAAATGTCTCGCTGGTGGTGGCGCGTGTGTTGGATCATTCAGCTCCCTCTAAAATGGTTGAGCTGAATGGTGCTGATTCACGCGTCATGTTCGTGAACGGGCGCTGTCAGTAGAGATTGGTCAACTCTTAACTGCCATGGTTTTTATCTTGATTATTTTTTATATTTTGTATTTCTAGATTACCTTCATTGTTTTCACATATAGAAGCAACAAGAATAATGTAAGCAGTATTTTGTAAAAACCTGATTTTAAAAGAGTGTCCGTGGAGTTTCTTGCTCGTTCTTCTCCATAGAGACCTACCTACGTTTTGGAACGAGCAACTAGCTTCAACTTTCTGACTAACTGACCGACTCCTTGACAATTCAAAAGTGCCTGTAAATGGTTTAATTGAAATAAATGCTTTGACTTTGACTTTGACTTTGATTACCGATGGACATATCCAAAAGGTTAGTTGACACTTCCCGTAATCCAAGAGAGAGAGAGAGTTTGCGCGAGAGACACTTCCAAAGTGGTAAAATGTGTGTGTGTGTGTCCCTGTAAGTTCTAAAATAAGAGAATGATAAAACTAAAAAAAAAATACCATGTAAATTTCCACCGAAAATTGGTTTTCTTGAACGAGATCTAGTAAGTATGTAGTTTTTTTTTAGTATGACATAAATCGTAAACTACAATTTACTTTATATTATGTTACTTGCTGCTACGGAACCCTTCATGGGCGAGTCCGACTCACACTTGGCCGCTTTTTTTGGGTATACATTTATTTAGATTTCGAAGTGATCCAATAAGTGACGAAATTTTATTCTTAATATAATCAATTTGTTTGTTCCATGTTAGACAATTTTCGATTCTGAGGCCAAGGTATTTTTCGTAGGTTTTTTGCTCTAATGGAATGTTATCAATAGTTAACGGATTATGAATTATTTTATTTTTAGCTTTAAAGATAATGTAACATGTTTTTGCAGTGTTAACGGTTAGCAAATTATGTTGGAACCATTGGAACAAAGTTTTTAAATCTTCTTGGGCTCGCGAAATAGCTTCATAAACATTTGTTCCGAAATAAAACAATGTGTCATTTGCGTGCAGAGTTAAATGGCCATGTAGTCCTAGCTCTGTTATTTTATTAATATAATATGTATATTAGAAATTATAATGGTCCCAATATGGATCCTTGTGGGACTCCATATTTTATGATGTCTTATTACCTTAGGTTTTAAGTTTAATAGTTTTAGGTTTTTAGTTTAATATTTATAGGTTTTCCTTTTTTATTATTCGTGTAAATATTGCACATATAATTCACTGTACCTATGTAATTAAAATACCGATATAAAAATGTACTATTTAGAGTTATCAAAATAATGCATAAAATTAATATCATTTATTCTACAAATTAATAATTCTGTACGATTTCTTTAGAGTTTTATTTCTATTTCTGTAAGCAATATTTTTAACTTTCTTTGCAAGGGAAATCTTACGATTTCTCTTCCAACACAGCGGTTGCACAAGTGAAAGTTTAGAATATATTTTTCAGGCTTCTCCGTCAACTTCGTAGAGTTTGAAAATGGGTTTTATATTCGTCTGACTTATTTAGAATCGGGTGTCGTTAGCGGGTTTCACAATTATAACTTTAGACAGACTAACGTTTAACAGACGTAACTTCTGATTCTCCCGTCGATTGCAACCGTTTATTTTGGTTTGTACAGATTATAATAAAGGAGTGTTGTGCAAAAATGGTTCCCTTTTCATTCTGTCCTTTTTGAAAGTGCTTTTTTATTTTATTATCATTTATTCGTTTTGTTCACATTTAATTACTGATTGAGATTTTAGTTGTTAAATTAAGAATTATTATTTAGTGTGTATATAAATAAAATGTAATAATATTTTTTTTAACCATTTTTAACTTGTGTAGGTATACATACTCAAGTATCTTTGTATATACGCAGGGGTGCGATTCTGTAAGACCTCATTCTAAACTTCGAATCTGAATCCGCTGTGAGTTTCTTGATTGGCATTCTAAAAACTCGGTTGATAATTCGAATTTACACTAGCGTCAGAGCGTATCAGCGAGTTGAACTAAATTGACAGGTAGATTTTGACATATAAAGTATGAGATGACGTAAGAAGTGGCATTCTGTAAGGTAATTTCCCCGTCACTTCGACGCTCAGTTCGCACTCGAACCCGATTCAAAGTGACAAATATATCAAGGTCATTTTGAACCTTATGCGAAGTGAGAGTGAATAGCGATGTGAGAAAATACGTCCCTGTAGGTCGATTCTGTAAAATTCAAACAGGGACGTATTTTCCGAGGCACGATGAGGTCTTGGTATGAACTGAATGATCACCCATCCACGAAGCGACCGCGGCCAACGTAGCTTGACGATGACCGATACGATTTGGCCACGAGCACCTCAAGCAAAGTATTTATTTGATAATTTCTAAAAAAGAATATTTATATCCCCTTATCTTTGTTCCGTAGAAAGGAAAGCTATTGAATGACTTGTACACTTATCATAAAGACTATCACAAACTCCATCTACACACTAAGTGTATGGTACCTACATCCTACACTACTTCAAGACGTTATTTAGCCCGTTATCTCTGTTCAACGAAAGATTGCTTGCTACAATACACAAAACGTAGACTAACTATATAAGTAGTCTAGTCATATTAGAGGAAACCCAATAACACTTTTCTCGACCTAGGAATCGAAACTACGCTCAGTAGTCGCGCTTGCAACCACGATGCCAGCGAGGTAGTCAGGCAGTCGTTTTAATAAGTGTAGTTTGGAACCCCCTCACCCACCGACCGGGTGAGTGAGGGTAGGCCGGAGTCGTGACCACAGCACAGTGGTTACATATTGCATTAACATTGATGTGGTTAGTTCCCCGTCAAATAACCTTAATTCAAAATGATATAAAACTCTAAAACATAATACGGAAAATACGAGTTTTATAAAATAAAATCGAGTTGAGTTACTTATAGAATAAAGCTCGCGTTGACCGTAAAGTCCTCATCTTAAGAACACTCAGGTAAAATAGTCAAAGCAGTTATTTTAATTAAATCATTTACAGGCACTGTTCAAGTGTCAAAGAGTCAGTTAATCAGAAAGTTGAAGCTAGTGCTCATTCCAAAACGTAAGTAGCTCTCTATTGAGAAGAACGAACAAGAAACTCCACGGACACTCTTTTCAATTAAGTTTTTACAAAATCCAGGTTACATTATTCTTGTTGCTTCCCTTAATTTCACTTTTCCAAACAACAGAGCAACAAATAATAACATCTAATATTTGAAGTATCGTAATTATCAGATTCCAACGTTTAGAGGACTTACGCTGAGTGGCTTACAAGAAATAAGAAAAACAACGCTAATTGGACGCCGATTATGTTAGAAATAAAAATACTCGTCTCGTGGCATCGATCGTACCCTGTAGCTGGGTTGCTGGGGGCAGCGACTTATCAGGGCGTAAGATGTACAAATATATGTTATCGTTAATAATTGTTATATTTTATTGAAGTGGCTTTGATACATATAACGGATGTAAAAGGCACGAAACAAAAGTTATCTTTAAAAATAAATAAAATTAAAATGTTTGTTTGTAGTGTCAAAATGGCACCACCCCATTTCTACCCGTGGGTGTCGTAAAAAGCGAAAGAGGGATATTGACCAGAGGATGGGCAGCAGCGTCCTTCTGAGTACTATAACATCTATTGCGACCGCCAACATGCATCGACCAAGCATGGCGATTAAGGCTGAACCCCCCTTGGGGCGACCATGCCCAGCAGTGGGCGTCTTAAGGTTGATGAAGAAGAAGGAGAATGTCAAAATAACAACTTTTTACTAAATGCATTCTAGCCGGAATGCATTTAGTAAATCTCTGATACGACTAGACTATTTTGACAGAACTTTGACTGGCAGATAGCTGATGTCATATGGAGTAACTGAGGCTACTTTTATTCTAGAAAAAATCAAAGTAAAAACATCAAAGCCCCGCTGATAACCGACAAACAGGCGGACGAATTCGCAAGCATCAAGCTAGTTAATAAAACGCGCATAGCACCTGACTTCCAGCGCTGCAAACATTGTTTCTGGTAAACGGAAGTCGGTTGCAAACTTGATTAAAAATAATATTTAAAGCTTTGCATTCGAAAGTATGTCTGCACTCGCACATTGGCCATTTTAGATTTAAAAAGGGTAATAAAGCAGGCGCTAATACATTTTTAACCGACTTCAAAAGAAAGGAGGTTCTCAGTTCGACCCGTATGTTTGTATGTATGTTTGTCCGCGATTATCTCCCGTTTGACTGAACCGATTTTGATGCGGTTTTCAGAAAAGTGTTTCTTATTTTTTGCAAAAGGTTTTAGTATATAACAATTAGAAATTTATTGAGCGCTTTTTGAAAAAGAACAAAGCCACCGACTTTCGAAACTAAAGTCATGTGTGTTCTGTGCTAAAGTTATATAGGTACCACTTTTTAGTTTTCTCTTTTTAGTAAAAAGTTTTTTATTTAGTTTTTTTTTGAAAGCTGTTCTCTTTTTACAAAAAAGATTTTTAAGGAAGTTCGGTATAGAATAAAGAGCGATAACGTTACGTTGTTCAATTTATTTCCTAAACCTGTTCTGATTTCTCATACTTGATCTTTGACTAACATCCAAAAGTCCAACCTCAAGGTTTGTCAAAGTGCTATGGAGTGCAGCATACTTGGTGTTAAATTAACAGATCGCGTTTGAAACACCATACTGCGCTCCAAAAAGCAGATCGTTGACGTGGCCCAAAGGGTGCATATCTTAAATGGGACTGGACTGGACATCTCTACTGCATGTCAAACGACCTATGGGCTAATTATAACGACTCACGTCTATAGCACCCTTTTACCGGAGTTCTACTTACGAAAAACTTTTATAACCGGAAGGAAAATGCTACTGAGTTCAAAGTTTGAGGTTTTAAACTTTGAACCAGTTTTGAGGACACTTCTTTATTTTACATTTAGAATGTTTACATTCTGCTTAAAAATAACGTCGAATCTAAAATTAAGTCTAAAATTAAGCCCTTTCTTTTGATATATATCGAGGGGATTGATAAAATTTATGTAATCCGCCATCTTGGAGCGGCGGCCATATTGGAATTATAACAATATTGAGTATTGGACATTGTATTGTCATCAGAACTAAAGGTGCATGCAAAATTTCAGCTCAATCGGATAGCAACAAATGGTCGAAAAATGGTTTGCAAATTTTGAAAGGACAACTTATTTACATACATACTTCTTTTTTTTTTTTTTTATCTATTGATAGGCATACGTTTGACCACTATCTCACCTGATGGGAAGCGATGATGCGGTCTAAGATGGAGCACGCTTGCCTAGAAGTAACCTATTCACTCTTGCCTTAAAGACTCCCAGGTTGTAGCTATCAGGAAACACAGACTCAGGCAGGGAATTCCACTCCTTAGCAGTACGCACAATGAATGAATGCACAATGAACTTACTTACATACGAACAGTGCAAGCTAAATAAAAGCTTGTAATTAGAAAGTAAACCTGCACGCGCCTTGTCGTCTGGCCGCCGCGAGGCGGTAAGTTGTTTGATTGGAGGGCCACCGTACAGATGGGGGAAACATTAAATTAGAATCTAAGTATTTACTCTCTTCGTTGGGTTTTTTGGCAACAATGTTTAATGTCGCCTAAGGTGGTCTTTAGTTGAAGGACCTTAAAATGTACCCTCAACCGTTTCGTGCAACGTCTTTGAATATAATGAATCCTTAGTGGTAATGACTCATTAACTAAATATAAGAAAGCTTTCTGCAACCGGGTGTTAGACTAGTATTTCAAAGACTTATCACGCTGTTAATATTTTTTTTCAAGCTGAAAGAAATACGTTTTTGTGTTAAAATTAATAATAATAATTATATGTGGGGACATTTCACACACGGCCATCTGACCCCAAACTAGGTAGACCCTGTACTATGGGTGTCAGACAGCTGGTAAACATACACAAATACATTTTAAATACATACTTAAATAGATAAACAACACCCAGAAACAATTTAAGGCAAACATAAGTGCTCATCACACAAATATTTACCCTGGGCGGGAATCGAACCCGCAACACGCTACGCAGCAGTCGATTGCTCAGCTACTGCGCCAACCGTGTCGTTTTATTATATTAAATTTCTATTATATTAGTATTTATTAATAAAAAATCAATTGTCGACACGGTTGGCGTAGTGGCTCAGTTATTGGCTGCTATACTGCGTGTCGCGGGTTCAGTTCCCGCTCGGATATAATATTTGTATGACCTTCAGATAGTTGTTCCGGGTCTGGCTGTTTGTTTATATGAATTGATATGTTTGTAAACGCTGCCACGATACAGGAGAATTTTGTAGTGAGGGCATGTCATATCACGAAACTCACTATAGCCAAATACTCAAAGGACCAGACCAATCGATCGATATTCGATCGACGGCATTGATCGATGGGAGAATGGGTTAGTCGACGTTGATCGATAGTTTCTACCAGACCAATCGATCGATTGTCGATCGACGATCGATCGATGGTAGGATGGATTAGTCGACGTCAATCGAGCTGCTTGATTATTATTAGTGACGGATTATAGCCGGAGTTAATAGATTAATGTCGACCGATGCCATCGACTGGCAATCGATTGATTAGTTAGTCGAACGGTATCCGTCGATCAGCCAAAGCTACCACACCAATCGATCAACGTCGATCGATGTCGACCAATGGCATCGATCGATGATCGATCGATTGGTGTAGTAACACCCAAACGCTACTCAAAATAAAAATGCCTCTCGTGCTATCTTTATCACTTTATGTCAAAGTAACTGTGTTAGTACGAGATTTAACGCCATCTTAACATTGAGGCGTTTGAGTATTTGACCATAAGTTATTTATTTTTAAGATCTCAACGTACCAAGCTTTACACAACAAATAAAGATAAATAAGTAATTTACGAAATTTTTGGTCGTATCTATATTATTTACTTACTTCACCTTAACACGTTTCGTTGACAAACATTCAACAGAATGCGCACTAGGGCGCGTATTCGATTTAGCGCAACTCAATATCTAAACGATTGCTAGAACGGCGTAGCACCATTGACACACACTAGTACAATACAATGGTCTGTGGTCTGTCCTCTGTACATTGTGCTTGAAGTGTTAATAAATAAATAAATAAATAAATAAAATACTCACGAAATAAGCACGAATCATTGAAATTGATCGGCAAACGACAGCGCGCGATGTTTTACAGTGCTTTTTTAAATAATTGTCTAAAATAAATGAGTTCGTATAACGGACTGAAAAATATTCAGTATATTAAACACAACCATTATTTTCATAAAATAAATATATCAGTTATGTTTTTAATCAAATACTGGTGACAAAAAATTGTCATACTGAACCGATTTTGTACTTTTTCAACATTGTTTTTTAATACATAATATTAATATTTTCGTAATTTTGGCTCTGTAGTAATATCCTTATGGAAAAGCGCTTAAAACATAACATTTTGGCATACTGTAATGGTCCTGAAAGTTAACTCTGACGTCTATTTTCGTAAAACGCTATGAAAGGATTGTCTTCGCTTTAAAAAACCATCGTTAAAAATTATACTTTTACACTGTAGCTGTCTAAATCAAGACTTAATCTTTCTAAAACTGATAATTGTCTTTAAATAATCTGCTCACAACATTACGATATTGCTCTGGGAAAAACGCGAAAACATGAAGTTTTCGTCACGAATTGAATATGCGCTCTTAACTTATTGACTTACTACCGTCGATGTAGGAAACTGGCATTATTCAATGTTCTGAGTTAATGATTGGTCATACGTAGACGTTAGGGTTTGCCGACAATATGTGAGGCCATTAGTTAGCTATTTGAGCTGCGTGCACCAGTGGGCTGTAATTATGGCATGCAATTGCTCAAGCTCAAACCACGCTTGCTCAAAGCGGATTGGCGATTTCAAACTCATATTAATTAATTATAAGTCCAGGTTTCCACACCAATGTCAGGGATATCCAACGTACAAACTAACAAATAAATTTTACCTCATTCATACATAGAGCCACTTAAGTACCAGGAGATCAGGTTGACCGCGGCTTCGTCCGCGTGAATTTGCTCAATCTCCATTTTTTTTTGATAATGCAATATAGCCTATAGCATCCAGGGTTAACGTAGCTTCCTATTGGTGAAAGAATTTTTGAAATCGGATGAGTAGTTTCGGAGATTACCCCCTCCATACAAACTTACAAACATAAGAAACTTACAACCACACAAACATACAAACTTACAAACAGACAAATCTACAAACATACAAACTTACAAACAAACTTACGCGGTCAAAATGTATGAAACAGATTCGATTTAAACTCAAATCTGTTTCACTCGTGCTCGTGTCTTTTTTTTTTCTTTGCCCTGAAGGGGACAATTACAATTACCTGAACTTTCAGCAGTGTAGCTCTTGCCTTCCCAATACATTTTGCATTGAGCGACGTCCATGTAGCAGTGGTTCTGGAACATGAGTGAAGGCTCCTTGGCGGCCATGCCAGGTACTCCACACACTGGTGTATAGATGTCTGGACATTTCTGGTAAACATAGAAATATTGAGGCTTAAACCAACAATTACTTGATCATTCAACGTTATGAAGGAAGTCCACGTGAGACTGAATTAATTTGCAAGAGTTCTAAATAATGTAGTTTTAGGGTTATGTATTTAAGCTGACTGACAGGATACGTAAGTTAATTTTGAGTTAGATATTATTGTAAATAGGTAGATATGTTGTAATTACAATGTTTTTTTCAATAACAATAAATTGAACTCTGTTATGAACCTTTTATTCTGCTTGGCTTTTTATTCATGTGCCTGTGCCTCAGAAAATACGTTATCTCGATGGTTATGGGTCTGATCTATTTCCGGTCGTGTCGGATTGCCGTGCAATCGGATTATAAGAGTAAGCAAAGATGGAGTGCACCTGTGTTTGCGCACACACTTGTGCACTAATAAATTTTAATAGCATAGGTATATCAAATCTTCGCGAGCACGGGTACGTCTGCTGTGGATACATCTGCTGGCATCCTCCGAGGCCGGCCATTCGGTGGTGTGGTCGCAATAATACCGTGCAGTAATCTGCGTATTGCTGCTATACGAAACACTGCAGAGGGTCGCCCAATGCTTGTGATTTGCGTATACATGCCAATAGGCATAGTGGAAAATGTGCCTGAATTCACGGATTGTTTCAGTTCAATCAGTGCGATCATTGATGAGAGTGATATCGAGTCTGTGTTCATACTTGGCGATCAATGTGACTAGAAAAAGTTATTGTATTTGAGGACCAAAATCAGTCCCTAGAATTTACGCACTGGTTAAAAATGTATCCTGTACCTGTAATTTTTCACATGTAAAAGCAATTTAGTTAAATAATAATTCGGCGTTCGCAAAATTTCAAGTATCAGTTTAAATTTCAAGTATAGCCTTTATATCCTCGGTTCACGGCACTGAGAAATTAACCAGGAATATTCTAGCTCCTACACTGGTTGATTTTGATGTGCCGTGCTTTGCCGAGGCCATAGACGCCTGGAAACTTGCTTGCCCGAATACTGATTCACCCGACAACACGTGTGCTCAGAGACGGTGGGATGAGCCGCTCTGCAGGTTAGTACAGAATAATTTACTTACCACTGCTGTAACTACTGCTGAGCGGAGCGCGTCTACTGGCTGTGGGTAAATGGGAGTCGGGTCTTTGGCTTCTTGCACTTCCGTCGTCAAACCTAGGTACTATGTTTGACGACACTTCTTTTCGCCTCGCTGCTTCTCTTCGCTTAGGAGCTTCGTGCTGTTCTCCTCATCGCTGTCGCTGTGGGGAAGCTGTCAACAGCCTCGGACATCATGGCCTGTCGTGCAGCCGGAGTGCGAGTCGCATAGCGCGGCACGCGAATATTAATGACATTATTCGTCGTGCTCTTGTCGCCGTCGGCGTTCCGGCTGTCTTAGAACCCAACGGCTTGGCACGCGACGATGGCAAGAGACCGGACGGAATGTCTCTATTCCCCTGGAATTTGGGTAGGCCTTTAGTGTGGGACGCTACGTGCGTCGATACTCTTGCGCCATCCCATCTTCCTAGGTCAGCGTGCTGTCCCCACCGAGTGTCTCCACGTTGTCGTCGTGGTGGGGCTTGCGTGTCTCGATGATCTTTGGGGCTGTACCGGCAGCTCCAAAGGGAGAGACCAGACTAAGAGAGATACAAGGAAGGGTCGCTCCTGATCGTTCGACGTCAGTCAATCGACACATAGGATGCGACCTGGGCGACGAGTCTGGTCAGTCATACTGGGCAGACATCGGCTTCGGCTGACAGTCGCGAGGAAGACAACCTCTATAAAAAATTACCAGGAGTGAGCTTTGCAGATCCCAAAGGGCCCTGCAAGCTCATAGGGGCGACGGATTTGGTCTGATTCAGACCACCGATCGGTCCGACGCCGCTGCGGTGCAGGCGCACCAATTCGGCGGTTGTTCTCTCCTTTTTATAGGAGTGAATTTTCGGCGGGTTCGCTGAGTCGGGTTGGCCGGACAGCGAACGGAGGCATGTCTAATGCCGCCGTCGGGGGCTTGGCTTAACTGCCTGGCCCAGAGGAAGGCTACCTCTTAGATAAAAAACCACCTAATCCTAAGTTTTGAAGCGTGGCGAGAGGATGAATGGCTGGAGGGTGTCCAGTTCCTAGCGCTTCACCTGTAAAGTACCTGCCGCCCTTTGCAGTATTAGGCTTACCCATGATATGAGGCTCTGTCTGGGTGGACATTTATTTCCTCACTACTCGTGGGAACAAAAATGAAAAACAAAAATGAAACAAAAAACGGCGAAAACCAAACAAACGATGACTTACGGCATGAATCACGGACACCGATTTGTGAGACGGAAAAGAGTGCTGTGGACGTGGCGACGGACACTTCTGTCCTTTCCACCTCCAAGGTGCACACGGAGGAGCGGGCAGCTGCAGTAGGCAGCTGCTTGGCTCAAGAAGGCGAGGAGGCGAGGCGCATCTCCAAGTTCTGGAGGAGGAAGCGCCCAGCCGTACGTAGAGACACGGACGGTTCATCCAGCGAGGACAACCTGCCAGCTCCTAAAGTTCCGACGGCTAGGCGAGGACGTGGTCGATCGTCTTCAGCTCAGACAGCTGCGGCGGGCGCAACACGGGACGCCAAAGGGCGCTTTACCAAGCGTCCCGTCACTGCCACGCCTAGACCTAGTGGCGAGAGCAATGGTGGAGGCTCCGATGGATCCCACATGTCCTTCGATTCACTTGTGTCGGGGCAAGCCACTGACGCTGCCAAACCCAGTGACCAGGCTACCAAGAGGGACCACACGGCGGCTAAAAAGGCTGCTGTGAGAGAGGCAAGGATGGCAGAGGAGAGATCATCTGCTCCATCTGCCTCGGAAAGGGAGGCAAACGAAATGTCTGCGATGGAGCTAAAGTCGAGGCTTCACGACGCCGTTGCAGCTATCAAATCTGTCGCAAAGGCGTCCAAGGGCCTCAAAGGCACTTACCAGGAAGCCCTAAAGAAGGCTTCGGTCTCAATTCTGGAGGCTACGGAGGCGCTCTTATCGCGATCAGCCTCGGAAGAGACGGCCCGTCTTCAGGCAGCAAACATGCGCCTGACAGCACAGATGACGGAACTCCGAAAGGAGCATGAGGAGATGCGTGCTGAACTGGCTGCCCTTCGCCAGGCGCGCTGTGATGGCGGGACCACAGCCAGTACTGTGCCACAACAGGCGCGGCCGATCCAGCCTGAAGAGTCGGAAATGCTTCGCCTTTTCCGATCGGAGATTGCGAGCCTATCTTCTCGCTTTTCGGCGCTGGAAGGCATAATTCTACGACCTCCCCTGGGCGCAGGAAGAGACTTTACACAAATGCCGGCGCCAACTTACGCAGGAAAAGCTGCAGCACCGCGTTCCTCCAGGCCTGCTCAAGCTTTGGATCAAAACCCCACGGCGGCAAAAAAGAAGAACTCCCAGGATTCGACCTCAGACCAGGCCTCTTATTTAGTCCAAGCCACTACCATATCTCAGGACTCTTCTTCGGCCCCTGGGAAACCTGAACCCTCGAAACCTGTCTCAGGCGGAAATAATAATAATAAAAAAAGGAAAAACAAGAGGAAGACAAAGGCGGCGCTCACCATAACGGCTGCAGAGTCGCTGGAGCCTTGTGGGCAATCTCAGCCCGGCCAAAAAAGGGAGGCCTGGCAGATGGCTGGGGCCAAAAAGGCCGATAAGAAGAAAAAGAAGGCGCAAAAAGCTGAGAGGAGGAAGAGGGCAGCCACACTTCGCCCTCCCGGTTCTACGGCAGTAGTCATCACGCTGCAACCCGGGGCGGTGGATAAGGGCTTGACCTATGGCGAGGTTTTGGCCAAAGCCAAGGCTAAAATAAACTTGGCAGAGCTAGGGATCGAGAGCATCCAATGCAAACAGACAGCAGCGGGTGCTCGTCTGCTAGAGATCCCGGGTAACACCAGCGGGCCGAAAGCGGACGCCCTTGCTGAAAAGTTGAGGGAATCCTTTGCTGAGGGAGAGATCCGGGTGTCCAGGCCCACGCTATGTGCTGATTTGCGCATTGCGGGCCTGGACGACTCTGTGACGGTCAAGGAGGTCGTGGCTGCCGTCGCGAGTGGCGGGGGTTGTTCTCCCGAACAGGTGAAGCCAGGTACTATCCGCTCGGGCTTCCGAGGGACCAGGATGATTGTAGTCAGCTGTCCGGTCACGGCAGCAAAGAAATTGACTAACGGCCACCGGCTGCTGGTGGGTTGGGTGTCAGCGCAGGTGAAGCTTCTGCTGCCTAGGCCTCCAAGGTGCTTCCGTTGCTTAGCCAACGGTCATGCTGCAGCGCAGTGCACCTCGGAGGTTAACTGCGATGCTGTCTGCCATCGCTGCGGTCAGCCTGGTCATATTGCCGGCTCGTGCGATGCCACGCCGCACTGTGTTCTGTGTGCAGCGGTAGGCAAGCCGGCGGGACATCAAGCGGGAAGCAAACCATGCGCCGTCTCCCAAAAGAAGGGCAAAAAAATGAAAGGGAAGAGTGGGCCCGCTGCCCAGGGAGTCTCGGCTCCCTCGCAGCCAACCCAAACTTCGGCGTCTAGTGAGACGCAGCCAGAGGGGGAGCACAGTATGGACTGTCATTGATGGCCCCATATTTGCGCTTCCTTCAGGCGAATATTAACCACTGTGCCCGCGCTCAAGATCTTTTGCTACAGAGCATGGCCCAGTGGTTGATCAACGTAGCAGTGGTCTCTGAGCCGTGGTTTGTACCACCCAGAGACGACTGGGTGAGTGACACCGGTGCCTCAGTGGCCCTAATTTCACAGGCCGCAGTTGGCTCCCCGTCTTTTGAAGATGTCGCCAGGGGACAGGGATATGTCGCAGCGCTGTTCGGGGAAGTAGTCGTTGTTGGGGTTTACTTTTCTCCGAATAGGCCTCTCGCCGAATTTGAGGGCTTTTTAGTAAATCTGGGCACCGTCATCAGTCGCAGACACCCTCGCCCCGTAGTCGTACTCGGGGACTTCAATGCCAAATCCAGGGCTTGGGGTTCCCCGAGGACTGACGCCCGGGGCAGAGTGCTCGAAGAGTGGGCCGTGGAAAATGGTCTTCTTATCCAGAACCAGGGTTCCGTTCAAACATGCGTGCGGCAGCGGGGTGGCTCCATAGTGGACCTCACGTTCGCAAGCCCCACTATTGCGCGCCGAGTTCAGGGCTGGCGCGTGATGGAGGAGGTGGAGACGTTGTCGGATCATCGCTACATTCGATTCGACTTCTCCACCCAGACCTCCACTAGCCCAGCCCCAGCGGCCCCCGGTGTAGTAGGTCCGCGCTGGGCTCTAAAACAGTTGGACCGGGAGCTATTCCTAGAAGCCGCAATCGTCCAGGCCTGGGTGACAGCACCGGACAGGCCTGCCGATGTTGACGAAGAGGCAGCATGGTTCCTGAAGGCAATGTCGCAAGTTTGCGACACGGCGATGCCTAGGGCTCGGTCCAGTCTGGCCAGGCGGCAGGTATACTGGTGGTCGCCAGATATCGGGAGGCTGCGTGCTGCGTGTGTGGCTGTTCGGCGCCAGTATGCCAGACTGCGCAGGAGGCGTCGCCGCGATCAGAGTGTGGCGGACGAGGAGGCAGACCTGTACCAGAGGTACAGGGAAGCGAAGAAGGCACTCCAGCAGGCCATAGCGCAGGCGAAAGCCAGGTCTCGCGAAGAGCAACTCGAGACTCTGGATCGCGATCCGTGGGGGCGACCCTATCGGGCCGTGCGAGGCAAGCTTCGCCCCTTCGCTCCCCCACTATCCCAGAGTCTCCGTCCTGACCTGCTGGAGAACGTGGTTAATTCTCTCTTCCCGTCAAGGCAAGAGCAATCGCCACCGTTGATGGATCCTCCCACCGTGGCGCCTAGCGCGGATGAGGATAATGACGTGCCCGAGTTGACCTCGGTACAGTTGAGAGTGGCGGTGATGAGACTCCAAGCCAAAAACACCGCCCCAGGGCCCGATGGCATTCCAGGCCGCGCCTGGGTCCTGGCTTCACAGGCTCTCGGGCGTCGACTGGGAGGGCTCTTTAGTGCCTGTTTGGAGCGGGGCCAGTTTCCACGGAGTTGGAAGACGGGCAAGCTCGTCCTGCTGAAAAAGGAGGGGCGCCCCGTAGACTCACCATCCGCATATCGTCCCATTGTGTTGTTGAACGAGGTGGGCAAGCTCTTTGAAAGAGTAGTTGCAGACCGCCTCGTCCAACATTTATCGGGGGTAGGTCCAGACCTGTCGGATAACCAATTCGGTTTCCGACATGGGCGTTCCACGGTCGACGCGATCATGCGCGTAAGGGCCTTGGCAGAAGAAGCTGTGTCCCAGGGTGAGGCAGTGGTGGCGGTGTCTCTAGACATCGCGAATGCTTTCAACACCTTGCCCTGGAGTACAATTAGGGAGGCACTTCGGTATCACGGGGTGCCGAACTATCTTCGCCGTACTGTCGGGGCATACTTGGCGGACAGGTGCGTCGTCTACCCGGGTCGAGTAGGATGGGGTCGGCGAGAGGTGTCGTGTGGTGTTCCGCAGGGGTCAGTACTGGGGCCGCCCCTGTGGAACATCGGATACGACTGGGTGTTGCGCGGTACGCTCCCCCATGGCGTTAACATCATCTGCTACGCCGACGACACGCTGGTGATGGCGCGGGGGAGTACGTACCAAGACGCAGCACAACTGGCGACAGCAGGAGTGGCGCGGGTTGTTGAGAGGATCCGGCGGCTGGGTCTCGAGGTCGCCTTAAACAAATCCGAGGCCCTTTGTTTCCATAGGGCCCGCCGCGCGCCACCTCCGGGATCCAATTTAGTCGTGGGAGGCGTTACCATCGCTGTCGGGTCGACGATGAAGTACCTGGGGCTCGTCCTCGACAGTCGATGGAACTTCGCCCCTCACTTTCGGCAGTTGGCCCCAAAATTAATGGGCGCCGCGGGTGCTTTGTCACGTTTGCTGCCCAATTTGAGGGGGCCCGACACGTCCTGCCGAAAACTGTACATGGGTATCGTGCGGTCAATGGCGCTCTACGGGGCGCCTGTGTGGGCGAACAACCTGACGGCCCGCAACATTGCAATCTTGCGAAGGCCGCAGAGGGCGATGGCCGTCAGGATTGTTCGTGGGTACCGCACGATCTCATTCGAAGCGGCTACCCTGTTGGCTGGATCCCTGCCTTGGGACCTGGAGGCGAGAGCACTCGCATCACTTCATCGGTGGCGCGGGGAGGCACATGAGCGCGGCGAGAGACCCCTGCCCTGGGTTATCGAGGCACAGCGGTCCGAGCTCCACCGGGCCCTGAGGGCGGAATGGGAGACGCGACTCGCGCAACCCACTGCGGGGCACGCCGTTATAGCGGCGATAAGACCTGTCATGGAGGCGTGGATCGAGAGGCGGCATGGCGTCCTCAACTTCCGGCTGACGCAGGTACTTTCTGGCCACGGCTGTTTTGGGAAGTACCTGTGTCGTATAGGTCGGGAGCAGATACCGGTGTGTCACCACTGTGCAGCTTGCCCGGAGGATACGGCGCAGCACACGTTGGAGGAGTGCCCAGCCTGGGCAGGGCTGCGCCGCGACCTCGTTGCGGCATTAGGCGGGAGCGATCTCTCGCTCCCGGCCGTCGTTCAATCGATGGTCGAGAGCGAGAGGGCATGGGACGGGGTTGCCTCCTTTTGCGAGGATGTCATGTCTGCAAAGGAGGTAGCCGAGCGGGAGAGAGAAGCCGTATCCTCTCTCCCCTCCCGCAGGAGACGCACCGGGCGCCCGAGAAGGGCGCAAAACGATCTGCGACCTCCATGAGAGGTGGCCTGCGGGCGGTGGACTAGGGGCGTCCGTCGTCCGACCAGATAGGCCCGAGTTGGCGGCGCAGTGTTCCACGCGCGCCACTCGAGAGTGGGTGCGGCCGCTATGGAAATGGTCGCACGGGAGGTGGGACCTGCTGAAAAACAGCAGGTCATGGCCTGTCGGGGGAGCGGTGAATGCTAATGCGAATCCCGCACCCCCGGCCATGGGCAGAGGTGGAGCACCGCGGTGGTTTTGGCCGGTAGGAGTCCGGCATGCCCCTCCTGCCCCTCCGTCGCCCCCACGATGGAGGAAGTCCATGAGGATTTCCACCGCGCAAAAAAAAAAAAAAAAAAAAAAGGTCAGCGTGCTGTGCTGGTGCTGCGGCAGCGGCTGCAGAAGACCTCAAACGGCGAAAGTATAGTAACCTTAGTGTGAACATTATTTTCGAGCCATTTGGGGTTGAAACCCTCGGGTCGTGGGGTCCGAGTGCTCATCTTCTTTTTAAGGAAATGTCCAAAAGGTTGGTGGACACTTCCCGTGATCCAAGAGCTGGTTTTTACCTTGGTCAGAGATTAAGCATTGCCATCCAACGTGGCAATGCCGCCAGTCTCTTGAGTACATTTCCAGATGACGGCGTTGTGGACGAATTCTATGATGCCTTATTGTGTTAGTTTTTTTTTAGTTTAATATTATAGGTTTTCTTTTTTATTATTCTTGTAAATATTATTGATATGTTTTAAATTAAAAACTCTTGAATTCTCCTTAATAATAATAATAAATATATTTATTTGGAACTTAAAAATATACATAACAATGGTAATATGCAACGATGATAGCTGCAGTAGTTAGAAACTGTGGCACAACTATCAAGATTGCTTTTACATGTAAAAAACGGTTAAAAAAAGAAAAACAATTGAGCTATGTTAATTTTTCACATGTAAAAGCAATTTAGTTAAATATTTAACTAATATCCTTTATGTTCGTTTTTCTATACCGAGCAAGTACCTACACGATAATTTTATAACACCTTATATCAAATCAAATCTTTTTATTGCACTCATGTGTGTACATTTAGTTGTTATAAGTAGGTAAGTTCCAACAAGAAAGGTATATACAAACGTGGTTACTTATAACAATTCTACCGAACCGAATTTCGGTCGCGCGGTGTCCAACTTCAATGGAGACTAACAAACAACAAATACTCGGTTAATCTTCACTTGGTACACACTGTACTTTCTATAATTCCACATAACACTGGCACAGTATAAGTATTAGTACTACCGTACAGTAGCGACACGCTCCGCCTCCCTCTGAAACCGTTCCTCACCTCTCCCCGCGTCGAACGACTAGCTCTGGAAATTGCGTTTTTGTTCGCGCGGCGCTTAGACACGCACACACTCGCAAGTATCTGTATAGTCTATTATTTTAGTATTAGTGTAGGCAATTATATCGTTTCATTTCTATGAAGTGTCGCGGGTGTGATACTGGCTTCGGCAATCTCCGCTTACAGAGTAGAAATATTTTTTTACTCTGTAAGCGGTAAAATTATTGATTCGTCAGGTCATCAATATTCCTATTGGTCAGGAGTCGGACATTGATCAAAATCCAATTATAAACATGTTTTTGAACTGTCAGCGGCACACTTAATTATGCGCACCCTAATGCAGTTACTGCCTGCAGCGTTTAATTCTACCATGCTATAGCCACGAGTTATGTTATCTAGCTGGCTTTTGCGTGCGACGCCATCCGTCTGGATGTCAAGGTAGGTATACTATACTATAAAACATGGCCAATATAAATACACTCATCCTTAAGGGGCTATTTAACGACTTTTACAGATTTTAAACTGACCATCACGTCAAAAATGTGTAGTGTAAATGATTTGAAAAATGTATATATATGTTAAACTAGAACATTCTCTTAATCATTTAGTAACTGAATATTTTTTATTATATTCATATTAAATAGTTTAATTAACTCGTGAAGTTGTGTCTGACGCGGACAAAACTTTGACAATCACACAAAATCTACCAGGTATAACTAAACGAAACTTACACCATCTTACAGACAAATCTATTATCTATCTTTTAGTATACGCCTTTTTTTAAGTTAAAGAATACTACTTTTATTTAATTTTTTTTTACTAAATTTTGAGAGTTTTGGACGCAGACTGCGTCCGTTCTGCGTCAGTTCTGCTCACTCACTTCAGCGCTCACTCCTGATTCTGCGGTGAAAACTATTGGTATTAGGTATTTTGTAACCCGATGAAAACTAGGCTGTGAGAACATAGGTGAACAGAATAGAATATTATAAAATAGAATAGAATAATTTATTTGTTTGTTAATCACCTGTTACCTAATATATATAAAAAAGATCTTAAACATTTAAATAGTGCGGATTTTTTAATTTTTTTATTATTATTTTTTAATTATAGTAGGTATGCATTTATCATTAGCTGAGGTAGCGAATTATTTTTACGTAAGTATTTGAGTGAATACGAAATACTTTTTACTACAGGAAAGTGAAATCGGAAATGAGTTTCGAATTGCAATTCAAGAAAATAATAATAACCAAAATAATAACAATTCGCGGATAATTTCTTACAGGATTGCACTGCAGTATAGCTAGATATTGCCTCCAACAAACAAACAATTTTAACTGTTTAAATGTTGAAATTATTTTAAACATTAATAGTTTGAAGTCTTCGAATAATTCAACGAGATTATTGTTCGATATTTTTAAAAAGGTTATCTTTATCGTCTAAAAGGATTTCGAATGACTCTAATTTGATAAGTGAAGATTATTTTGAATACATTAAAGATTAAAATATTGTAAGGGCCTTGTTCCAATAAGTTTTTATTTTGTTTTTAGTATCTGACTGCACCCGCAAGTTATCCGCTTCGTTGTAGCCGGAACTTTAAAACGTTATGTCTGGACACTAATGTAATAAATTAATTAGCAAACCTAACTTAATAGAACTTCATCAAAGTTGTGTCTCCAGGGACATGACTCGCTGTCTTTGGTTCACGATATAATTAAACAACTGTCTAATGGAATCGATTTTGTAAATATGGTTGCAGGATGTCCGCTCTGGCGTTAATAGGAAACCGGCATGCTCTTGGCTATCTATTATGGGCATAACAGATGTGTCTCTAGTATTAATAACATTTTCCCGATCGAATTTCAGGCGGCCAATTACAATGGAGACTATAGCCAAGTATGAGTACTTACCTCTTATCGTCTGTCCGACGCGACCGCTTTTAGTGCCACCCGAACAACCTTGGGCACATAATCAACTTTTGAGCAGCTATTAAAAAAAAATATCATTCTGTGTCCGACCTGCGACATTTTGTGTCCCACCTGGAGCATTCTGCGCCCCATCTGGGACATTTTATGCCCCATCTGGGACATTCTGTGTCATACCTGAAACATTATGTGATCCACCTGGGACTATGCCCCATCTGGGAATCGGACTAATGGCAACGGGGAAGTCGGTAGTAGTCTATGGTATTGTGTACTTATATCTAATATATCTTACTTACAGATGGACATTTATGAAAACAGGATGCCAATGTCGGGGTGTGATAGTAATCATCGCTGACATTCTTCGGTACCTTGACCCAAGGCTGATACACCACTACAGGACCAAAGATATTCAGCAACCTCTTTCGTGTAGACTCATTGAATTTCGATTCTCGCATTGGTAAATCAAGGACATGAGTAGCGGCAAAAAAATGTCTAATACTTTCGTTAATGTTTCGAGGATCTAACATGGATCCATCTACTATTACAAGATTTTTAGTTTTGACGACATTATTTTTATTATTTTCTTCGGGCGTCACAGGAGCTTCTTCCTCGTCAGGTATTTCGTTTTCATCTTCTTCTAATTCCACATTTGGATCGTTTGAACAGATAAAGTAATCGGTGACGGTGAATTGTAAGTCTTCATTTTCACAGTTATATCTGCTGAGCCGGCATTCGTTCTCGAATATTCTGATTTTAAATCCTTCACCGTCTGGTCTGATACCGCATACTGGATCGCCGCTGTTATTTCTGCAGTCGGGACAGTAATTCACGAACTTTACATGTTCAGTTTCAACAGTTTTACCGGCACAATGTTTCATACTTATTATTCCGTAAGCTGCAACAAAATTACAGAGGTAATACGGTCGGAAAATCATAAAATATTCGCTGCGAGGCCCATTAGGCGAGGACTTGAGTCACGGTGGCGGCGCCAGCGGCTTTTAATATTTGACGAGATGCATACGTATTGATCGATTGTTACGTAAATGTGGCTTCATTTTAAGGGCTGTTTTGCTGTAATACCTGTTACAGTTGAACACTGTAGCATGACTGCTTTGTAGTAAAATTTATAGCAGTCATGAGAGGCCCACTTAGGCTACCTGGCTACCTAGGCCTTATTTGAGGATTACCAACGAGATTTACACTAAAATTATCATTGTATTTTTATCTTTATCTTTACATAGTATAAAACAATGTCTCTCCCGCTGCCTGTACGTTTAGATCTTTTAAACTACGCAGTGGATTTTAATACGGTTTCCATTAAGAGATAGAGTGATTCAAGAGAAAGGTTTATACGTATAATTTGATCGACATTCTACCCGTGCGAAGTCGGTTCGGGTCGCTAGTGAAAAATTAAAAGACTACCCCTGTATGTAAACGCCTGTCAACCAAAACCATTAAAATCAGTTCAGGAGTTTATTCGGGAGGAGGGTGCATACTTAAGCAGGCAAACTGTTCGACACGCTCCCGCTTTGTAAATCTGGCAAAAGTACGGAAATCCCTTAAGACCCTTGTTTATCCCGACAGCAAAGTTACCCTCGGCTCTCTTGCCAAGTGAGTCAACTTGGTGGATACATAAAGGCAACAGGTTGTGACCCGATTGTCTACCATTGTTATGGTAACGTAAACACTTTTGTTGTCAAGCTCAAGGTCATTGGGCGCAATTTGACCCGGTTTCTAAAAAACTGCCTACAAAAACCAAACTAGATTTCAATTGTTAAGTTGAATAATAATTGTTGAGTTGCTTTTTAACGCCCGACGGAAAAGAGGGGTGTTATAAGTTTGACGTGTCTGTGTGTCTGTGTGTCTGACTGTGGCACCGTAACTCTTAAACGGGTGGACCGATTTGAAAGCGGTTTTTTTTTTTGATCTGTAATGATTTATAGGTAAAGAAAAACAATGTTGATACGAGACGACACACCGACGAGATACGATACGAGACGACGTATGAATTAAACTGTTCGATACTCATCGAACACATCATCATCAGCAGTTTTGACTCAAGTCGATCGCGCACTGACTCGCGTAGCTCACGCTTTCCGCTGGTGCGGGCGCGCGACCTACTTGAGTCAAAACTGCTGATGATGATGTGTTCGATGAGTATCGAACATAAACTATTAATTATATAATTACGGCATTATGTTAGTACATTCTACGCGGTCTGCCTGCATATAGCCAACATGATTTATACTGAGCCAGACATCTCCAACAAACGAATATATCAGCCGCGGCGGCCTTTTTAGATGATTCAACTGTACAGACGCCAGCAGGTCAACCTACCCGAAACAGTCACATTTTCCCAATCATCTTGAACCTTATTCTTTAACCCTAAAGTTGAAAATCGATTAAAGAAATGTGGCAGATTGTAGTAGCTTGATGTGCTGGCGTCTGTACCTTAAACTACTACTACTACCTACTACACTAGACTTGTTAACAGTTATAATTAACGGCGTTACAATTGAAAGAAGCAGTTAATCGTTATAAAACCGAGAAGAGAATTGAGAATAACTTAAGACAATTGTTAAGCTCGTAGCCAAGTAAAAGACGTAAGAATAAAACAGTCATGAAGTTTAAGCTACGCTTGCCGCGGTCGGTAAGTGGATGGGTGACCATCTATTTCATACCGAGACCCCTCCGTGCCTCGGAAAGCACGTGAAGCCAGTCTCGATTGTCATTCGTAGATCGTTGATAGTCGTTATGGGTAGTTAGAAGCTAGAAAGTCTGACAACCAGTCTTACCAAGGGGTATCGTGTTACCCAGTAACTGGGTTGTGGAAGTCCGATAGGCAGTCACTCCATGTAAAACACTGGTTAGACTGGAAGCCTACCCCAATATAGTTGGGAAAAGGTTAGGCAGATGATGAGATATCCGACGATTCCACCCTATTTTATTTATATCTGTGCAGCGAGGGTACCAATACTTTCCATACTATAGTGCACAATGACCTTTGTGTGTGATGTGCGACTAAAAGTTGCTGGTGGTGGATTGCGGTCTTTTTTTTATATGGGACAAGCCCGCCACACTATTCCCTAACCACTGTAACTCCTGTAAGCCAGAATCAACAGTGGTGACCACCAGAAAAGCGCCAGAGCAATGAAGCTCGACGAGTCCCAGAGAAACGATTCATCTGTCTTGGATCCCGCAACGAAATTAATCAGAAAAGAACAGCGGAGGAGTAAGAAAAACATATTTTCCACTTCCCTCCAAATCAAGCAGGAGACAGAACAGAACTAGGCCAATAGGCACAAAGGGACGTTTACAACTGGGAGAAACCCAGTTGCTAAGCACCACGGATTATAATTGACATAATTAATGGGTCCTAAAAAGTGAGCTGTTACATTCAATTTGATTCCAATAATAGGTATGGCAAAATCGCTTGAACGCACGGAAATTAGTTCTAGTTTCCACAAGGTCCGCATAATAAACTGCTCCGGATGTAGCCTGTACACTATCCAACATAATATTGCGTACTTTCTGCCAAAGAGTACACTCCCATAAGATATGATGTGCAGATTGTGCGTATTCACAGTCAGATGTAGAACATGGACACAAAGGCGAAGCAACAAGCTTGACGCGACAAGCTTGATTGCGGTCTAGTGCTCACACAAATGCATTAGACCGCAAGTTCACCTAAGTCAATTTATAAGATTCCGTACTCTAAAGGGTAAAAAAACAGGGCTCCGTCTGCTGTACCTCTCACCACACTGTGTCTTGTGAACCATAATAAATAGACTTGAAATATTTCCACAGAGTGACCGCTTTACCATCTATTAATAAAAATAAAATAAAGATAAAAGGGGGTTCCCGGAACGAGATTTTTTGGCGGTTTTGTTCGATCTGTTATAATGTACAGAGGCCAGCGCATCAGGCTACAACAACCTGTCAAATTTCTACCATAGATTTTCAACTTTATTACAAAAAGATAAGGTTCATATTCAATTAGGAATTTTTTACGGTTTGGTATGGCTTGATGTGCTGGCGTCCGTAACATGTGACGAAACCTTTACGTATGTGCGCCATTTTCTTTTAACTAAAGATATAGGTATATTTTTCAAAACTTGACATAATTCCTTCATTATCGTAAAAGTATCATAAAGTTTTCAAATCCTTTCTAGACGAACGCAAAATGAAAAGCTATTATTTTTTTCAATTTAAAATCACTATTGAGTCTGGTAAATTCTACTATGTTTTGTTGATTTTGTTTTGTTCATCCCCTATAGTCTGCATTCAAACGCCATCCTCAAATTGTAATTTCGACGGACGATTGCATTGAAGTGATGCTCAAAAACTTAGTGGAATCTGGTTCGAGAGTCCAATTCGATCATTCGGAATAAATATCACAGACAGACATTGATTCGATTTGGCTTTCACCCTAAAATTGAAAACAACCCAGTAAGTGAGTACTTACTCATATGTTGCGAAAAAAATCCTTTACAATATCGCTTTGATTAAGGTAACTAAAATGTATGCAGACTACTTACTAGTTACTACACAACACAAATGCAGACTTGTTTAGATAAACTTTGATTCAAAAGCTTGCAGACTAAATAATTCGTCAAAGACTTCAACTTCTAAAGCACTTTGATACATACAAGCAGATGAAACTAAACTAACACAGGGGTGCTTCAAGCTTCATTTTCTAATGGATACTTATCAAACTGTGTGCTCAAAACTACTGTCTACGTCTCTGTAAATAAAATTGCTCTTGCTGGTCGTCTTTTAATTTGTGTAATAACATATTTATTTATACTGCTTTATATTGCTATCCTTGCCCGTGTTTATGTTGCACACAAATAAGTATCATAATACGAAATACTGTTTTTATTTATTGAAAACTTAAGCGTTAAAATCAGTAGTAAAATTCACGTAAAGCGTAAAGCACTTAACTAAACTTAAAGGGAGTGAATTATCTTACCATTTTCAATGTCAACTTCTCTCTAAATATAGACAGCTTAATATATTTTCCACCCTCCAAAACACGTCGCCGACAAATATTTTCGACGAAGAGGGAAGACAAACGCCGTCTAGGTTAGAGAGGGTTAATAATATCAAAGCGGATTACAAACGATTCAAAGGGATGAAATGCCAGACACCGTCTGCGTTCCGATCTCAATAAACATCACAAATTAAATGGAATTTGAGTGTCTATTAGAACAATAAATTTGACACGCATTCTAGGTGGATGAGTTCGTCGAGTAAAATGAATGATTGAAAGATGAGAAAATGAAAGATGAATGAATGAAAGATTAATTGATTGATGATGAGGGTTAAATTAATGATTGATGGAGTGAAATGGATGATTCTTAATATTTAAATTATTTAAATCTATTTTTTTAAATAACACCATGCAAACAGACACCTTTTCGAATTTCGAAATCATCATAATCATAGTGGATGGCTTCCATACCATCATATCCAAACGGGTTGCCTCTTTGCTGAGAAGTGAAGGAGAGGGAAAACGGCATCGTATGGGTCATTGAGGAGAAGTATGACTCCACCATCATGAGGAGTTTATTAGAAAAGTGATTGGGTAGTGATTAAAATAAAATACCTATTGTAATTAACTAACATAAAGGATTAGAAGATTGTTACTAACACTATAAACTCTGTCTGAATAAAAATAATTATATTGTTATTATAATTTCTGTTGGTGGTACAATTCGTATGAGCCCAATGCGTCAATGTACCACTACACAGATATTAATTTTGCATGGGGCTTATCGGGGGGAATATGGAATATTGTACCTGTCTGGGTGCCTGGGCAACGGGGAGATGGGTGGGCTTACATCTCCCCTTACCGTCAGTCTGCAGTTCCGTGAGGGTGTCTGATGCAAACAAAGGTAGTGATAAAATAATATTAGCTAATTGGTATGGGCCGTATCGAATGTTAACAATTACGGAACGTTAAAATGACTCAATTAATAGCTACATTTTCTATACTTAGGTATATTTTATAGAGATAAAGTTGGTTTGTTTGTTTGTAAAAGATACTGGTTTCGATTACAAAAATCTTTCACTGATAAACTCGAAAACAAATCATTTATTTCAAATAAACCATTTACAAGCACTTTTGAATTGTCAAGGAGTCATTCAGTCGGAACGTTGAGGCTTGTCGCTCGTTCCAAACAGTAGGTGTAGTAGGTGGAGAAGAATGAGCAGGACACTCCATGAACACTCTTTTAAAATCAACACAATATTAATCATGTTGAATTTACGGGACACAATTGTGAGAAAAATGTATCAAGTTGTGCACGTTAAAAGAGTTCTAGAACTATAAACATTTCAAAATCAAACAGGCATCAGTTAATGTTTTATATTAACTTATCGCTTGCCGTAAAACAACGTGAGGAAACCTGGACTTATAACTAATAATCCAATACTTCCATACTTTATCCATACTTCCATAATACCTAATATTATAAATGTGAAAGTAACTCTGTCTGTTATGCTTTCACGATGAAACGGCTGAACCAATTTTGATGAAAAGATGATGAAAGATGAGCAAGCGTGGTGATCGACACTCTTGCCTTATTTTAATGAGAAAAGGCCGTTTGCTATTTAATGGGACAATTATAGGATGGTATTGTTATTAAATGTTAGTAATAATAAGTTACGCAGGTATCCTTCTGACGTAGGAACTTTGTGAAAAACTGTGGAATAACCACGGGAATAACCTATTTTCGTTGCATGGACATGCGATGCGAAGCAATGGGGGGCATGAAACGAGAATCATTTTTTCAATTATGCATTCATGTCTAACATGGAGGTGAACAATAAGATGGCCTAGGTATCTATTTATGTATTGTATGGGTTGGCAATATACCTAAATACGTACAGTTCGACCAATTCGGTTTACAGTTAACATCTTACCATTCAAATAAAAAAACTTTTTACAAAAAAGAGAACCGCCTTCGAAAATTAAAAAGTGATAAATAACTTTAGCACAGAACACACATGACTTTAGTTTCGGAAGTCGGTGGCAATACAAAACAACAAACAGAACAAAGCCACTGACTTCCGAAACTAAAGTTATGTGTGTTCTGTGCTAATAGTAGATTATGCACTAAGGGGATAAAGTAGTGTCTTATGTAGCGGGCGCCGTATTGAATCCCGAGCAAAACGAAGGATTCTAGCGTTAACTCCTGAGCGGAGCAAGGGAGTTTAAAGTTAACTCCCGAGCAAAGCGAGGGAGTTAAGACAAGAATCCTGAGTGCAGCGTGAGATTCAAGGTCGCCCACGACGAAGGCACATTTATCCCCGAGGATTACTCTACTTTTCACACCATCTACGAGACAATAAAAACAATAGTACTAAAATTAAGAGTAGATTGTTGGTAATACCATGGTTTCGGACTTGATGTACTCGAGTCAAATCACTATCGTCACTCGACATTTTTGTAAGAATTTGCTGATATGTAATTTATTGTAAAACAAAGCAAAGCAATTTTCAGTATTCGCGCCTTAGATTATGAAACAAAAGGCAGATAGACAGCGTGGAACACTGAGAGTGAAGCCAAAAAAGCAAATACAAATTCAAAAGCGAATACCTACAATCTCGTGATTGTATTCGCTTTTGAATTTGTGTTTGTACTTTCATTTGTTTTTGTTTTTTTTGTGCGGCGACGATGATGCTATACTGACTCTTGTCAGTACCTACCTACAGCACGAAGCGTGTTGTAGGTATTCGCTTTTGAATTTGTATTTGCTTTTTTGGCTTCACTCTAAGTGTTCTGCGCGGTCTATCTGCTTTGTGTTTCATAATCTGAGGCAGATCTTAATGGTGAATGTTCGTATGCGATTTCTAATTTATGTTCCAAATTCAAATCACATTAAGGACCAGCGGGTCATAATGAAATTCAGTACAATATTATTGCCCTGCTAGATCTCAGGTCTTAAATGCCGTACTTTAGGTTAGGTTTGCATCACATATAATTTGACATTGTCGAGCGGTCTAGCGGTGGTGTGAAAAGTTATTTATCACTTTTTAGTTTTGGAAGGCGGTTTTTTTTTTGTAAAAAGTTTTTATTTTCCACTTTTTAGTGTCTCCTTATCACCTAAAGTCATTAAGAAACGGCATCACAGTTAAAACAGATAGTCCTCTAAAGATGGAAGAAACAAAAACGTCTATTATGTATGGTTTTCTGGCTTTTGTTGTTTTTTAAAAAAACTCTGATTAAATTTATATTTATGGTATCTTAAAACCTTCTCCAGAATGTATCAAACACTTTTCTGAAATCCACATCAAAATCGGTTCAGCCAAACAGGAGATACTCGCGGACAAACATACATACAAACATACGGGTCGAACTGAAACCACCTATATTTTTTAAAGTCGGTTAAAAAAATTGTTATGTTATGCTTATAATTGTTAGATTGTAAATTAAAAAGTCCTAGACCCTTGAAACTTTGTTTGCTGGGCCCGACAGGGTTTTATTCCTTTAATACAATTTTACTTACCACCTAAAGTAGAATATAACATATTGTAGAATACAATAAATCAATAAATAATTGAGTATCGAGTATTAAGTTATTTTAAACAATGTCCCGAGAGTCCCTTATTTGGTTTGTATCTTATTATCCCATAAGATTCAAAAGTAATTACGCATACAAACATGAATATTGAAAGAAAAAAATAGAAAGATGAGAATATTTTTTAATTAAATATAGGTATGAACCAAATACCTTGCTCGACTGTATAATGCCGACCCCAAATTAATAGGGAAAGGTCAGGAAGGTATGACTCGTTAACCAGAGTTCAAGTTCAGTAGGTCACCAAATAAGGTTTCCAGTAATACCGCAATGTATTCCGTTTTGTGACTTTCCTATCAGTACAATGATAGCATACGAAAGGTGAACTAATTAGGTACTTTATAAGTTTGATGCATGTGAAAACTAATGTGATTACCTATATAAAGGACAATACCAGAAACTCTATAGAACTTTGCCCCACTCAATAAAAGTCATGTG
Source organism: Charanyca ferruginea (assembly GCA_947361185.1). Lineage (NCBI taxonomy): Eukaryota > Metazoa > Arthropoda > Insecta > Lepidoptera > Noctuidae > Charanyca > Charanyca ferruginea. The sequence goes on along the minus strand of OX376070.1, from coordinate 20,259,723 downwards.
CAATATGTTGCATCTTACTGTTTATTTATGGCTGATAACTAAACATTAGTCTTAGTGACTTTAGAACTTGCAGTTTCCGTTGAAATCTAACAACAATAATGACATTGATTATAGGTTAAATTGTATTTTAGGTAAAATGAGTTTGTATTTTGTGGGTAGATATTTCGTAATCCGCAAGTTCTAAAGAAAAACAATTTAGTATAAAAAGGTTCTATATTCATTACAATTATTTTCATTAATTTACTTTTTCTGTACATGTGTTACTTTTTCTGTACATGGGTGGGGCAGGATCTGGCATTGTTATTTCGAATCTCGATTTTTTATTGCACTCTGTAATGTATGTACGAAGCAAAAACATGTAAACAGTTGGTCTCATTCTAAACTGATTTTCTCCTAAACTATTGATTGAAATGTTATGGGGTAATGAATAGGGTATTTTTGATCCCAAACTACTATATAATATAAGTTAAAATAGTTATTTCACAAGAAAATTGCTTTTGAATTTTGCAAATATATTTATGCTCGTGCGTGACATACAGGTGAAAAATAATTAAATATATACAATTATGGACCCTGTCCGCCACAGCAAAATTTAAAATAAGTAGGAAAGAGGAAGACCGTATAAATAATTTCAATGTAATGTTTAGTAAATATTGTACCTACTTTATGACTTATGTTTTATGCTTGAATGATCACAAAGTTAATTGTTTCTGGACTAATTGAAAAACTTTTATTTATCTGTTTATGAAATATGCATGTTTTTTATTCGAAGATGCGTACTGTAAGTTGGAATAATGAATACTACGTTCCATAACTGAATAAATCGGGGCTTAGAATTTGAAGGTTTCTCTTATGTCGCTAATAAGATTGCGTCTGGATCGCAATGCTACATTGTTCTGGTGCATCAGGGTTCGCGAGTAATATTATTATGAAAATATAAGCCCTATTGTGTTTGGCTTAAATCGGGACTTCGATGGAGGTTGGAATAATTGAACACCCCTGCCAACAATAGTTGCTTGCAAAGACAATGTGAGCACGCTAGAGGGGCCTACATAATAGGTAACGAGTATTTTATGCGGATATTAAATGTAGCTTTTTATCTGCACATGTGAGTGTGTGTGTGTCATGTTTAAACATATTTTTTGAAAATGTCTGAGAAACGACAAAGTATAGTTACTTTTATTGGTAAATTTTATTAGGGTTGTGTCTTCTCTATTTGAGAAGAGGCTTTGAGAATGATCGTGCAGTGGGTTATTTAAAAGGCAGGTATTGTTAGCATTACCTATTATTTGTAAACGCGGGACCATGAGAACTCTGTATATAAAATTGCAGAAACTTCGCAGGAAATTAGAAAACTTCGTGAAAAGGTTTTCATTAACAAGTCCTGACATTGAAATTGATCGCAAGGGGAGTCAAAACAACGCCTAATTTATAAAATACTTTTAGTTAAAACTCTTATTATCTAAAAAAAATACGAGTGTGCTTTAGACCACACGACTGAAGTAAAACTTCTTAAGCTCCATCTATATGTATGTATGTATCCATTTGCAACTGGCTATGAGAGAAAGAGAGAAAGAAAATGTATGCTCGCGCCTCTCTCTTGCCCCTACAGTAATATACGAAACGTAACTCTCTCTCTTTCTATCTTCACTAACTTATATCTCCCTCTCAACTTCCGTTTTCCTCGCCCGATCACACTTTTCCTAACGCCCTCGTCACACATTCACCAGCTTACTCCCCAAGTCAAGCGTGCGTAAAGAAGTTTTATTTTAATAATTGCGCCGAGTTGATTTAAAGTTTAAATCAACGGTGGGACTGATACTCCAATACTTGATAATTCGAACCTCTGGGAGGCATACGAAGGGATGACGGCAGAGCAGAGACCCATTTCACACTTACTCTTAAATAAATTGTGATGAAACACCACCCGACGATTATCCTTATAAGCAGCTCTATTAAAGTAGGTATTCCCAAAGACAACCCCCGGTTTTATGGAATATTCGTTTATCTGAATTGGCTAAAAAAGAGGCCAAATAAATTTTCGGTTTATCTGAATTGGCCTATTTTTGGCCCCGACGCCATTCTTTTTTAGTTATTTTAATTATGTACTATTTACTTAATTTTTTTACGTAACACATTATACTTCCATGCAATAATCTGTGGGGTCTTGATTCGGGGGCAATAAATCGATACTGCAGCTAGGTTTCATTTTAAAAAAACACGAATAAAAATAAATACCGCACAAAGCTCGGCCGCCCAGGTACTTATTTTTTATTGGCAAGGTATTATAAGTTGTAACCAACCGATTGATTTATGTTTTAAGGTGATTAAGTTAATGCAATAATTAAGGCAACGGATAAAGATAATTATAAGTTCTTCTGAGTAAAGGTAAATAAGTATAGTCTTCACTTTCTGTAACAATTAAATACCTACCTACCTATCTCGTTTTCTGATCTCCCAAATGAGTCCTGTCGCAAACATTTAAAACTTATTTTAAAGTACCTAATATGTCAATATGTGTATGACTGTTTTGTTGTTGCTAAAGATTAGAAATAAGTTTTGTTATCAAACATTTAGAAGCTAAAAAATTATTCTTTTAACTTAAATTAGTTTTACCACTGTTTTAAAAGTCGCGTTTGGTTAATCAAGTTTATCTACGCTTATTAAATGTGGAAAATGAGTATTGATCAAGTTGTGGCCATGGGTTGTGTCGTAATTAAGTTTTCGTACCGGACGCGTAGGGCTAAATGCAACAGCATCCGACGGCACACAGCCTCGCGCCGTGCCACCGTGCACCGATAATCGAGTTAGGACATTTTCACGATAAAATATTTTTTTTACGTGACTATACATGACTATTGGATGTTTTTGCAGAAAATGGAGTCCGGAGTATAATTTATATGATAGACACCTAAAAGTATACACATATAAATAGTTATTTGTCTTGTTTCTTTCTTCTGGTGTATATGTGATAATAGGGTATTACACCCATTTTTGAAAAGTGTCTCAATAAAATTGTGCAGTGCTAATATGCCACCAAAAAAAACACAAAATTTTTATTCAATCGATAAGAGCCATAAAAGTGCATCAACATTTTAAATTTTCAAATTTCGCGCGTTGTTTGACGAAAACGCCTCTTACTGGACGCTATATTGCTCAGCAGAAATAACGTCAGTTCGTTTTGTATCAAATGCGCTCAGATTAAATATGAAAATTGAATTTATAATTTAAAAATAATTGAAAGCATAGGTATTTTGTAATAGGTGTAATAATTAAAAAATTACCTACGTTTGTTACGAAAATAATAAAAGTACAAAGCGATACGCCAATCGGTTGACTGACAGTTGACAATTTTTTGTTTACACAGCCGTACGGCGTAATAACATGGCCGCTACTATTTCATGGTGTTTTATAACAGATAAAAAACCTGAAAACTTTGAATTGAATTTGAAACATTATTTTGTTATTTTATGAACTAAACTAAAACTTACATTTTCCGACTGCTTTAAGCCTAAACTGTCTCAATAATATATTTATAGATTTTTTCTCGTATAGAGTAAAATACCCCATTCTAAATGGTTAAAGAAATATAGGTACCTAGGTAGTTTTTAATGTAGGAAGTTGTTTTCTTTTTTGGTTGCATTGAACAATTAACTATATTTGATTGGAAACTGAATATAATATATAATATTTACAAACTTATTAGGTAGATAACCTTTAGAGCGGTGGCACACGATGCGTTGCGGCGGCGGTGCGGCGCCGGACCGGTGTCGCTGCGTCATCTTAGGTCGCCTTCAAATCAGTCGCGCGCCAGCAGCGCGACTAATATTTTACTCTACACGAGAAAAAGTCTATGAATATGTTATTGAGACAGTTTAGGCATAAAGCAGTCGGAAAATGTAAGTTTTAGTTCATAAAATAACAAAACAAAATTTTAAATTCAATTCGAAGTTTTCAGTATTTTTAATCTGTTACAAAACACCATGAAATAGTAGCGGCCATGTTATTACGCCGTACGGCTGTGTAAACAAAAAATTGTCAACTGTCGGTCAACCGATTGGCGTAATATAAGCTTTGTAATTTTATTATTTTCGTAACCAACGTAATTTTTTCATTATTACCCCTATTACAAAATATGCTTTTAATTATTTTTAAATGATATACAATTATCATATTTAATATGAGCTCATTTGATACAAAACCAACTGACGTCATTTACGCTGAGCAATATGGCGTAAGAGGCGTTTTCGTCAAACTACGAGCGAAATTTGAAAATTTAAAATTTACATGCATTTTTATGGCACTTATCGATTGAATAAAAATGTTGCATTTTTTTTGGTGGCATATTAGCACTACAGAATCTCATTGAGACACTTTTCAAAAATGAGTGTAATACCCTATTTAAAGGCGCCCTTACATAGAAATATCTGTGGCATGTCACACGATACGCTGTGGCGCCGCACCGGATTTGCAACCACCGAGATGAGGCGGGAAAGGGTGAATGCGTTGCGACGTCGGAGTGGCACCACTCAGTTGTTTATTAAATGCGTCACACACAAGGAAGGGCACACGCTCACTTTTTTCGTTTTTTTCTTAGTTTTTTGTTTATTGTGATTGAGGTTTTAAAAACCGGACAAGTGCGATTCGGACTCGGCCACCGAGGGTTCCGTACAAGTTTGTAGGTACATATCCATACTTCAATACTAATCCATACCAACTATCCCTAAATTTAATATTATAAATGTGAAACTAACTCTGTCTGTGATCTGTGATTTTGATGAAATTTAGTATGAAAATAGCTTGAACCCTGGGAAAGCACATAGGGCACTTTTTAATTCGGGACTTCGTCTGTATTCGCGATAACCGACATTCACACGGACCAAATCGCGGACAAAAGCTCGATATAAATAAATAATATATTTTTTATGATTTAATTGCAAATGTATAGTTTTCAGACTTTTTCCTGTATTTATAGCATAAGACGATATTACTTGCCAAATTTCATAGTTCTAGGTCAACAGAAAGTACCCTATAAATGTTGATTCCCTTGAGAGTGTCGAAATGTATAAAATGTAAACGGCCGTATCTTTTTTCTCGTTAAATTAGAAATACATGGTTTTAATTTCAACTCGATACCTTTACGCGTTCCCGAGATAAAGGGTCTTGATAGACAGACAAACAGACATAGACAGACAGACGGACAACAAAGTCGACACGGTTGGCGCAGTGGTTGAGCGATCGACTGCAGCGCTGCGTGTCGCGGGTTCGATTCCCGCACGGAACAAATATTTGTATGGCCTATAGATAATTGTTCCAGGTCTGGCTGTTTATGTATGTGAGTTTATATGTTTGTAAACGCACCCACGACACAGGAGTAATTCCTAGTGTGGGGCAACGTTTTTTAAAAAAAAGAAAAGAAGACAGAAAGAAAGTGACCCTATAAGGGTTCCGTTTTTTCTTTTGAGGTACGGAACCCTAAAATTTAGTACCAACATAGAAGATATTGATATGGACTACCTCATATAACAGACTGTCCAACGCCGCTGGGGCGCCGGCAGTGCCGCTGCGACATAACAACGTTGCGGCGCCGCATTGTTCGTGTGCCGCCGATACGGTGAAAAATGCGGTGCGACGCCTCAACGCTACGTGATTCGTGTGTCCCCCCGCTCTTCATGTGTTCATCGGTTGTTTGTTGTATTATGTATTGTACATATGTGTGTGTAGACAAATATGTCATGTATGTTAATTCTAGGTTCGATAATGATTTTCTGGGTTTTAACAGTGATTTTAATTCATAAACACCATTTAAAAGTTTCAAATATATACTACACTAGAGGATACTAGATGTCTCCGTTCTATACTCGATGAAATTTTGTTATATATTATTATCAGCTGTTCGCAAACAAACGCTGAGACGTGGAGTTGAGGGCACCAGCCTATCATACTACTACTAATTAATAATATGTATAGTAGGTATGTATCCATTAATAAAATAAAATGTATTTGATTAATGATGTATAAAATATGTATAATAATATAATAATATAAAAATTTTATTTCATGTATCTAAGGGTATTTGTAGTTCGTACATATTAGACTTAAGTAAGTAATTAAGTAAGTAAGCGTAGGTAGTACAGTCAACAGCAAAAGTAGATGATCAAACTCAGAAATTCAATACTAATGAACAGAGTTCGCGTCAGAACTGTGTGGCGTCGAAGTGATTCAAAAGTATGTGTGTAACAATCACATACTTTTAATAAATAAACTAGTAATAAATTATATAAATTAGTGTTAGAAAATTAATATTGAATTTCTGATTTTGATCATCTACTTTTGCTGTTGACTGTACTAAAACTAACAAATATTTTTACGGGGTGAACTACTGTTCTCCTAGCTAGGTAGCTGAGCAAACTGTATTAAGGAGAGACAGTTTTCCTCCCTAGATAAAAATCTTAAGATTAGTGCTACGTGTTGTCTCGAAACTCAAGTAATTAATTAACTTATATAGGTACATACATGTACACATCATTATATATACGCGGACATTGATATGGGTAATATTTACGTTCATCTAGCTTACCATAAATTCTGTTATTCTTCATAACAAATGTAAATGAAACTGTTCGATGTTCCAATAAAGTAAAATAACAAAAAGTACTGCTCCAGTCGACTTACACTGAAATCCTTAGTCTAAATAAAAAAACCGGACAAGTGCGAGTCGGACTCACCCACCGAGGGTTCCGCACATATTTGTAGGTAGGTACATATCCATACTAATCCATACCTACTATCCATACTTTAATATACTTAATATTATAAATGCGTTTATTGCGACTTAAACGGCCGTATCTTTTTTCACGTTAACATAGAGGGTTGATTTACAGCATCAAGGGATCGTAGACTTGAGTATATGATTTTAATTTCATATCGATACCTCCACGCGTTCCCGAGATAAAGGGTCTTGACAGACAGACAGACGAACAACAAAGTGATCCTATAAGGGTTCCGGTTCCTTTTGAGGTACGGAACCCTAAAAAGGATTAAAAATTAAAAGTTGGTACCTACTTTGGCTATCATCAACTTGACACCCATATTTCAACAATTTACACTCGTTATCAAACAGCTTGAATATAACATCTTCATCTTCGTACCTTACGCCACAAACTTTTTTATCGACTGTGTCATCACACTCCAGGGTTTCACAAAACTCCACTTTGTCATTATCCGGTAACTTTCCATGAACTGGTACGAAAATTAATATGAGGTGGAATATTTTCATCTCTATAAGCCTATGTGGGCTGTTTCTACCGATATCATGTTCAAGAAAAGTCACGTAATTAATGTGCAATTGAAATGGCTGATTGTCGAAGGTTTATTGCCTATTTCAATCATATTCTGCTAGTGATTAAGGTAGTACTTAATAAGTGTAGGAGGTTAAGAAATTACATCGTAATTACTTACAGTTATCTTGTAGATGGGATTGATTAATTTGCTTTATGTTATTATAAATCGTCTTTATTTCTATTTATAAGAGTATCAAATAAATTATATTATGTTGAAAAGGTTCTTCTTACGTATAAATTATATTTAATATATAAAATTCTCGTATTACAGTGTTTGTAACAATACTCCTCCGAAACGGCTTGACCGATTCTTATGAAATTTTGTGTGTATATTCAATAGATCTGAGAATAGGACGTAAACTATTTATTTATTTTTTTAGATAGGTAGGTAGGTAGGTAGGTAGTTTGGCAGGGTAGATAGATAGGGACAAGACAAAATTCACCATTTTGTCGGGTCAGTATATATATTTATAGTGGTTGGCGCAACACGTTATCTTTTCCGCAAATATTCGCCTTATTTGAATAATATAAAAACACTTTTTAAGAAAAAAAATAATCGCTTTCGAAAAGTACATTAATAGTTTAAAAAACACTAGAAAAACACGCTTTTATAAATTCACGTAAAAACCAAAAATAAATTATGGATCGTTCAAGTCGCCTGTATTTCTGGGCTGAAGTGTAAACTATGTGCTTTTAATTATAATATTTGATTGTAAAGGCGTAGGGCGCTGGAACAGGAAAGACTTTCTTGTAAACAAATACTAACTAATACTAACTTCCTGGCGGAAGCTGCATGAGGTCGCACAAGAGCATAACGTTTATACCGCCAAAGGGTTACCAAAGGGAACCAAAGATATCTCGTCCACGAACAAGAACTCTACATGTTGCCACTGTTGACGCATTACCCTTATGTACTTAATTGCCGGAAAGAAGAGGCGTTCAAAATGTCGGTGAATGTCGTGTCTCCTCGCTGCTGGCGCATGTTTTGTCTAAATTCGACAAACTGGTACTTTGAACAGACTAGCAGAGACAGAGCCACCTACTAGTCGTGCTGCAACTCCAGTTCGAGCGCCGATCTCTGTAACCTGCTTCCCGTAACATCGCTTAACTTGATTTCTAAGCAAGTTACACAAAAAGTTTTTTCTGTTCTAGTGCCCCACGCTTTTACAATCAAATATTATTAGTTTACACTTCAGCCCAGAAATAGAGATGACTTGCACGATCCACAATTTATTTTTGGTTTTTTTTGCATTTATAAAAGCGTGTTTTTCTAGTGTTTTTTTAAACTATTAATTTATTGTATACTTTTTAGTCTTTGAGAGCGTAATATTTTTAACATTTATGCATTTATTTCAAGTAGGCGAATGAGCCCGCATCCTCTCCATTTCCGCTAGTGCGTCTGTATTGCATGGTGATTTACCTGTCAGCTTAGAACAATCTAGCTCATCAATCTGGAGATCACTAAGTGATTTTACTCTATTTAGGGCCACAAACGCCTGTCCAGCCGCAAAAGTACGGGACCCTAAGTACACCACTGCGTGGTCTACCGTACAGCCTTGCATCTTGTGCACGGTAGATGCCCAACTTAAAATCACTGGGAGCATGCGCCTTTCCACAGTACCGTAGCTGTATTTGGCCGGGAATTGGATGCCTAAAGGCGGAATTAGGTGCTCACCGTCATTTCCGAAATTAACTTTGATGGACGGTATGTCGGTTTCATACATTTGGTCGCGTCTAAAGTGCGGCCAGACGATGTCCGAGATGAATCCGATACTTCCATTCACTAGCCCCTTCTCCACGTCTATATTGGATCGCAACATGATTTTAACCCCTTTGAAATTTCTTAATTTACTCGGTAGTCCACCTGTTTTTTTATATTTTTGTTTTTAGTTGCTTTGGTGTCTCTCTAGCTCTATATTGTTTCATATACATTTTTGATTGGTGATTTTGTAGAGATTTTTCGTTTTCACTGAGATTTAAGGTTTTTTGTTCGCGTTTTTCCTTTTTTTATTGTAGTCTCCGTTTTCTTTGTGTTGCTCTTTCTTTTTTTGTAGTTTTTGCCATATTATACATTAAAGTTGATTAATTAGTGAGCTAAAATAGTGTTGTTACATTTTGTGTTACATTTTTATAGTAATTAATTTACGTTTGTAAATACTTAAACGGAGAGACTGAAAAAGATTATGCATATTTTTATAGAGAGTCATGAGTCCTTAGAGATTTTTTTATTATATTTTATGCCGCTTTCTCAATTTAGAATCTGTCAATTTAGAATTTAAAAACTGTCGTGGCCCAATTAATCAAAAAATCGTTCGTTTCGTTTCAGAATTATTGCAAAACGGGATTGACAGTTTACAAGAAGACGGGAGCCCTCCCGTGTGTTCTGTGATTATGGTCAATGAGGCCCTAAACATTCCTGATGTGGAGTTTGTTTGTTTGTTTGTTTGTTTTGTCTGAATGGAAGGAGAACATCTACAGGATGTCAGTTGTCAGATTTGTCAGCAGTCACATTGGTCAGCTGTCAGATTTGACAGATTTGTCATATATGGCGGCTGGGGGGAAAGTTCGTCAGGGGGCTAAGTTCGTTAGGAGGCTAAGTTCGTCAGGAGGCTAAGTTCGTCAGGGGGCTAAGCTCGTCAGGGGGCTAAGTTCGTCACGGCTAAGTTCGTCAGGGGCTAATTTCGGCAGGGGGGCTAAGTTCGGTTGTCAGATTTGTCAGCTGTCAGGTTTGTCAGAATTATCAGATTTGCCAGCTGTCGTTTTGCCAGCAGCCAGATTTGTCAGCTGTCAGAAAGTCGTTGTCGCTGTCGTTTCATATAAGAAAGTTCGGCAGGGGGGCTAATTTCGGCAGGGGGCTAATTTCAGCAGGGGGCTAAGTCGGCAAGGAGCTAAGTCGGCAAGGGGCTAAGTTCGTCAGGGGGCTATGTTCGGCAGGGGTCTAAGTTCGGCAAGGGGCTAAGTTCGTCAGAAGGCTAAATTCGGCAGGGGGTAAGTTCGTCAGGGGTAATTTCGTCAGGAGGTAAGTTCGTCAGGGGGTAAGTTCGTCAGGGGTAAGTTCGTCAGGGGTAAGTTCGTCAGGGGTAAGTTCGTCAAGGGTAAGTTTCGTCAGGTGTAAGTTCGTCAGGGTTAAGTTCGTCAGGGTTAAGTTCGTCAGGGGTAAGTTCGTCAGGGGTAAGTTCGTCAGGGGTATGTTCAGCAGGGGGCTAAGTTCGGCAGGGGGCTAAGTTCAGCAGGGGGCTAAGTTCAGCAGGGGGCTAAGACGAACTTAGCCCCCTGCCGAACTTAGCCCCCTGACGAACAGGGGGCTAAGTTCGGCAGGGGGATAAGTTCGTCAGGGGGCTAAGTTCGGCAGGGGGATAAGTTCGTCAGGGGGTAAGTTCGTCAGGGGTAAGTTCGTCAGGGTGTAAGTTCGTCAGGGGTAAGTTCGTCAGGGTAAGTTCGCCAGGGGTAAGTTCGTCAGGGGGCTAAGTTCGGCAGGGGGCTAAGTTCGTCAGGGGGCTAAGTTCGTCAGGGGGCTAAGTTCGTCAGGGGGCTAAGTTCGTCAGGGGGCTAAGTTCGGCAGGGGGTAAGTTCGTCAGGGCGTAAGTTCGTCAGGGGGCTAAATTCGGCAGAGGGGCTAAGTTCGGCAGGGGGGCTAAGTTCGGCAGGGGGGTAAATTCGGCAGGGGGGCTAAGTTCGGCAGGGGGCTAAGTTCGGCAGGGGGATAAGTTCGGCAGGAGGATAAGTTCGTCAGGGGGTAAGTTCGTCAGGGGGTAAGTTCGTCAGGGGGCTAAATTCGGCAGGGGGCTAAGTTCGGCAGGGGGCTAAGTTCGTCAGGGGGCTAAGTTCGGCAGGAGGGCTTATTTCGGCAGGGCAGGTCGTAAAACTAAAAAAATAACGATAAAAAAGTACATGTGTGTCGTGAAATGATTTTGAGTACGTTGTCTTTGGGATCATTCACTGTGCAGCAATGGGCAATGAAGTGCTTGTAAATATTTCAAAACCACGAAAAAGAACAAATGAAAATGAGGTAAGGTGAGGAGGTAGGTGTGGTGGGGTATTTGATTACGTTTTTCGACAATTCCTAAATTGTCTTCGCATTATGCTTATTAATTTTCAGTCAATAAGAGAGCTATACAGATCCTATACTACATCATTATCTGCCTAGCCTTTTCTCAACTATATTGGGGTCGGCTTCCTGTCTTACCGGGTGTAGCTGATCCTATACTACATATTGCACCGAAAATGATTTACCATCAGTTTGCAGGGATCATGACAAAAATTTATCAAAGTCAAGTCAGTGTCAGTTTTATTAGACCATTAAAGGCACTTTTGAACGTCATATTGTAAAATTTGAATCTAGTTGCCCATACCAAATGGTAGTTTCGTATGGAGAAGAATGGGCAAGAAACTCCATACATTTACATTTTTCCATTTTAAAAAGAATATTGTTTACAATTTGCATTTACAAGAATTATGATATATTCTGTTACACAGTGTGTTATTACAGTATGTACAAAGCATTACAAGTTTTGAAATGACAGCAAATGATGTACAAACCAAATTGAGGGAGAAAAGTAAATTTTTTAGGCGAATTATTTAAAAGAAAATTACAATTAAAATCAATTATTATTCGTGTTCAAAATGTTCGCCGCAGTCTCTAACACCAACACGGGCCTGTCTTCACACTTCTGTTGTTGTTATTTTTAACTTCATCTCCAGTTTTATCGTTTCAAATGCTGAATTAATTCTCACATACACACACACTACACACACACACACACACACACACGCACACTACATATATACTAGCTCCGCTTTACGGCTTTGTATCGATCTACCAAACATCTTGTTATAACCTTAAAACCTGATCGTGTTAAAAGTCCATTACGTGACCTTTGTCACAAGTGCAAACACGACTATACGATATTCCGTCATGGAAGGCCAGTTCCTGTCTTCCGGCTTCATCATCAGACCTTGAAACTTAATCGTGGTCAAAGATCATTACAAGACCTTTCTAACAAGTCCAAACACGACTATGATACGATATTCCATCATGGAATGCCAGTTCCTGTCTTCCGGCTTCATCATCAGACCTTGATACTTAATCGTGGTCAAAGTTCATTACAAGACCTTTCTAACAAGTCCAAACACGACTACGATACGATATTCCATCACGGAATGCCAGTTCCTGTCTTTCAGCTTCATCATCAGTCCTTGAAACTTAATCGTGGTCAAAGTTCATTACAAGACCTTTCTAGCAAGTCCAAACACATCTATGATACGATGTTCCATCATAAAGTTCCAGTTCATATCTTCCGACTCCATCATCAGATCAGTTCGACAGTACCATATTATTGTATTGTCATCAGAACTACATACAGCTGCCAATTTTCATGACGCTACATCCTTGGAAGATGGTTAAATTAGTTACCTTAGATTCCATAACATGTTACATACATACAGGTCGACCTAATAAAGGCTTGTTAATAACTTTCAATTCTCTGGCTTGCTTTTGCTTGTTGTTTTGTATTGCGAGCGACTTGCGAAATGAAAGTTATTTTTTACTTTTTGAAGGCGGTTGTCTTTTTTGTTAGAAAGTGTGTGTGTGTTTTTTTTTTCGCTTTTTAGTGCTTCTTATCATACAAATTAATTACAAAACAGTGACATAAAAAAAATTTTTGTCATTCCTTAATTTTCTACCCTTAGGGGTGGAATATTTTCTTGAAATAAATACCTTTGAGGTACACACTATCAATTAAAAAAAGAATCATCGAAATCGGACTACACTGAAAAAAGTTTTGCGTGGTCAAACATTAATTGTTTACCTGGGTACAAATCGACGCAGAAAATCAAAATTATAAATGTCAAACGTCATTAATCAATCAAAACGACAGCTTACCACCATGACCGTTTTTGTGTTGTGTTTTGCAATTTCAAGTGCAATTTCTTGTATTTACCTGCTCACAAAGCCATTCAATTGAGAACTATTTAAAATGTGTTTCCCTATTATTAAGTACAAAGAGTGGGCCCAGGCTCCATACATTTTGAAACAACTCCTTTGCACCTCTTCTCCTAATTTTAAACAAAAATATTCATTTTTGTTCAAATACGCCATGTGAAGTACCGTACTTTAATATTATACATACTTTCAACACAAAGGGCGACTGATCATTTCTTCTATTCGAAATTCACATTTTGCAAACGAATACAAAGTTAACCCTCAATATTCGTCGTAAATGCTTTCCTTATAGGGGTGACTTTTAAACGGCTATGCAAAGTGGGTGTTCTCATTGCAGCCTAATTTTCAATATCTGTCACACTAATGAGTATCTCATCTCATTTTCTTAATAATTAAGCGATGTTAGCAGATCGGATCGTTTGTTCTAATTCAACAAACAATCTGGGGGCCAAGTCTGCTATTTTTATAATTTCATCATTCCAACACGATCCCATATAAACGATGATTTTATTGGCATCTCTTCTAATATACGAATAAAGTCTTACTTAACTAAGAGGAATTAAGAAAATGATGAGCACCTAAACTTTATATTGTTTGAAATGTATCTTTAACTAGCTTCTGCTTGCGTAGACGTTTGTGTAGTGGGTACTTAAAAAAAAACTCTTAACACACCACAGTTTCTATAAATAATATAATTTAATCATGATTCGAAAGACACGTGGCGCCATCTATTATCATAAGAACGTTACTGTTGTTTTCCTCGGGAATGTTACTTTAATATGACAGTTACCTGTCTGTTTCTGTATTAAGGAATTCATTGGTTTAGGCGAAAAAAGGTAACAAACAAATTAACTTACTTTCGTATTTAATTTTATGATATTAGGTAGTTAGGATTCTTTATGTATAAGTTTGTCTCTCTGCCTTTAAACATTGTGATTGGTTTACTGTTTAAATTAAATTCAAATAGTTGTAATCAATCAAACAGTTGTCATTGGTTTGTTTTTCATCATCTCATCATCATCTGCCTAGCCATTTCCCAAATATACTAGGGTCGGCTTCCAGTCTAACCCGATGTTTTTAAAAAACAATATTGTAAAATATACTATACGTACGTATTTATCATTAACATCGAAAAGAGCCCCCAGTACTTTATTTCCGTGTGTTCAAGCGTTTTTACCATACCTATTATTGGAATCTAATGTAACAGCTCACTTTTTAGCACCCATTAAATAATGTTAATTGTAATCCGTGGTGCTGCAACTGGTCTCCCCCAGTTGTAAACGTCCCTTTTGTCCAATTGGCCTAGTTCTGTTCTGTCTCCTGCTTGATTTGGAGGGAAGTGGAAAATATGTTTAATATTTCTCCGGGACTCGTCGAGGTTCAGTGTCTCGACGCATTTCTGGTGGTCGCCACTGTTGATTCTGACTTTCAGGAGTTGCATTGCAGTGGTTTGGCAATAGTGTGGCGGGCATGTCCCATAAAGAACATAACCAAGTATGTACTTATAATTGATTATGTAGTTTGTTTAACCAAATAGATAATAGTATGCTCTAAAATATAAATTGTCTGGCTGAAGTAATGGCCAACGGCAAGCATCTCTTGAAGAATTCATGAAGACACATCCTCCTCGTCACCCGTTCCCATGGCCGATCTACAAAACTTTAAATAGACTCCGTACCCAAATCGGCCTCAGAAAAGAAAATCTTGACAAGTGGAATTTCTCATGAATCGCATGCCCTGTCCGTGAGTACCGAATAACTGCGTCAGCGGATGGCGTAGGCACAGTATAAATATTAGTACTATCGTATAGTAGCGACACGCTCCGCCTCCCTCTGAAACCGTTCCTCACCTCACGCCTCATCGAACGATTGCTCTGGGAACTGCGTTTTTGTTCGAGCGTCGCGTAGACATGCGCACACACACGCACGTATCTGTACAGTCTGTTATTTTAGTAGTAGCGTAGGCAATTATATCGTTTCGTTTCTATGGAGTGTCGCGGGTGTGGCGTAGGTGTAGCTGAGAATTAGAAATTTGACAAGAAAATATACATAACTATATCTGTGTTTGCTGTCGACACTGAGAAGTACGAGAAGTATCTGGCAATAACGAATAATGATTTTAAAACATATATAAAAGTCAGTCTTCGCACTTAGACGTAAGTGAGTAAGGTACCTTTTAAACAAAACCTGATACCTGTAAAAGGGCCCAGAATCCTTAATAAGTAACATGTTTCTCTATCTATCTTCATCAACCATTGTTTGGTACTAACCGGCCGGGATGACGGAGGGGTATGAAGCAGACGAAGAAGCCGACGCATCGACCGGAGTATTTGCAAGAATGACCGTTCGATACACACGAGTACTGTGACTATATTATACTAGTGTTCGTCTACAGTCCTAGTATATTATTCTAGTTTTTAGATTTTAACTTGCCTGCTTAATATTAATTTCACTGACTTACATTTTCAACTACTATTATTCCACTGAAATAAGTTGTAATCTCAGGCAATAATAGTAGTTGAAAATGTAAGTCAGTGAAATTAATATTAAGCAGGCAAGTTAAAATTAAATTTAAATAAGTAGCAAACTCAGGCAACAACGGATGTGGACAATGTAACAATTAGCTATTAGTAAAGAACAATTTAGAAGTAGATAAGTTATGTAAATGATAAGGGTTAATATAAATGCTAACAAACTAGTGAACAACAACTATTAGAATATTGTATGTTTTTATTTTTAAAGGCAAACAAACTGTAGTGAACAACAACTAATAGAACATTGTTTTTTTATTTTAAATGCAAACAAACTGTAGTGAACAGCAACTAACAAAATATTGTATGTTTTTTTAAATAAAACTAATTAAAATAACAACTAAGAATAGTTTCCAGTTGTGAGGTATAGGTATAACAGTGAAAACTGGAGAAATTGTTTTTTTTTATTTTTTATCTTCATGGCATATGTTACAGGTATTACGTGTACACACATAGATAGGGTCCTGAAACCTACAACTATGCTAAAATTACACTTGACCTTTTTTAATCAAAGAATTGTAATGATGAAGATTTTATTTAGCAACGAGCAACTAGCTTCAACTTTCTGACTACCTAACAGACGCCTTGACAAAAGTGCCTGTAAATGGTTTAATTGATATAAATGCTTTGACTTTCAATTATTTATCATCATCATCATCAAATCAGCCAGTCAGTCATTTATGTGCTTGCCAATCAGTCATTTATGTGTTTTGCCGACTGATGGCAAATTTGAAAGCCATTTTTACTAATTAAAAAAGGTCAAAATCTAGTCGCAATCTTATCTCAGCGACAAAAATTTAGATAAGATAGAAGCATTTTCACATATTGAGACTAAGATTAGGATGTAAACGTTCTTGAAAGCTACTAAATGGTACCCTCTATACTCTCTATGATAAAAAAATAAACCAACACACTACACAAGAAAATACACTGGTGGGTATAATTCTACTGGTTTTATTAAACTTTGAGGACCAACTTATAATAGCTAATTGATATGTATAACGTTACTTAATATTCCCCTTCCATTTAATTTGATTGTTGTTTGCGAAGTTTATGGCTATCAAATGGGGACATAACAAGTCAGTGTAACGACGTGGTGAATTATCCAATTTACATTTAAATAAAAGGGTGCTTTACAATTTTAAAACACTGAAATAAACTGGCCACCAGAATAAATTATTTAGTAGGGCGATCAAATTCGATATAATGCACTGGTGGTCATACAATATTTGCTACGCGGAGACCTACGCTACGCCAAGTCGTAGCGCTTAGCGGTAGCGTAGCAGCGTTGTCGTAGCAGTGTAGCAACATCGTAGCAGTGGCGTAGCTGAGAAATCTGCAATACCAGGGCCTCAAGTCTGCTATTACAATAGTTTCAGAATGGTCTATCATTGATTTCATAATTGTTGATTTTGACAAGTTTGGTAATCTACTAGTATAATGGCGCCATAATGACTTTCCAATGATCAACCACTGACACGCCATTGAAAGAAATGATAAAGAATGGTAATCTCGTACAAAATGACAACAGAATGACTGACTTAGGCGGTAATCTGCTAAAATTTTGACAGTTCCTTTGATCAGTGACCTACCATTAGAACGTCATTGTGCAGTCAATGATCGACCATTATGAATTTAGCAGATTACGAACTTTTAGCAAAATGACAATGGGATCGTGTTGGAATGACGAAATTATAAAAATAGCAGACTTGGCCCCCAGAGCAGAAGTATTGCAGATAAGTTACCATTCCAGAAACAGAGATAAAATGTATCATGTGCCTGTAGTAACACAGGCATCCATATCCTTCAAACAGGAAACACAGCAACACTGCTTTGCGGCAGGAATAATGTTATTACTTTCCCAAACGAGTTCCTTTTAAAAGGAAAACTCCACTCCACTCACACGCTCTTCTTCACTTCACTTCTTTAGTCATGTTGAAATGGATATATTCACATGTCACTGGAGTGAACTCGCTAAAGGACTATTGTTTACACTTAGCTACAAACAATGTTTTTTAGAATCTTGAATGTATTTTGTGTTTTAATTTTAATTTTGAGAGTGTGACTTAACTATAGCCTTAGGAGTAAGGATATAAATAAATAATAACATGTAACCAGTTTAGGGGAAAAATAAATGAAGACACTATTTTATTACTTATTATTAAGGACATAATATATTTATTTTGATAAACAAGCACACGACTACAATATTACATTTCTAATTTACAAAACTCAAAACTCAATATATTTACTGAATTCATTGTTACATTAAAGGTAAGTTTCAACATGGAACCCGGTATGGACACGGCAACAGACATACTTATTTAATTATTTAAATTTAAAAATATTATAAATGCGAAAGTAACTCTGTCTGTTACGCTTTCACGATGAAACGGCAGAACCGATTTTAATGAAATTTTGCATGAAGATAGTTTGAGCCTCGGGGAAGAACATAAGTTACTTTTTAATCCGCGACTTTGTCTGCATCGCGGGCATAAGCTAATACTTATTAAAAGTAGGTACTTAGTGAAAATAAAATCCGGACCTCCCATGCAAAATAGATAGTTAGCTGATCGATTTTGTATTTCGACCCTCAGTTTATAAAACAAAAGGCAGATAGACCGCGTGGAACATTGAGAGTGAAGCCAAAAAAGCAAATACAAATTCAAAAGCGAATACCCATAATCTCGTGATTGTATTCGCTTTTCAGTTTGTGTTTTTATTTTTATTTGTTTTTTTATAAAGATGCGGCGTTTCGTGCTATAATGACTCGTGTCAGTACAGCACGAAGCGCGTTGTAGATATTCGTATTTGAGTTTGTATTTGCTTTTTTGGGTTCACTTCAATGCTCCGTGCGGTCTATCTGCCTTTTGCACCCATGTTCCTTTAAAATGTTGTTCAACTTCTTGGCTTGATGTGCTGGCGTCTGTACATACTATGTGAAATGGTAATAATGGATTATATCTGTTAATCTTATCATTAGTTCGTATAATCTATCAACATCAATAACCTACAATCCAAGACATTTAATATTGTACGATCTATTTTATTTATTTATATACTTACCTTATACAACTCATACAAGTAGGTATCTATTTAGCAAGTACATTTTAATTCGTAATAGAATATTATTTTATTTCTGAATGTGTAAAAGCAAGTTTATTAATGAAATATAATCATGTACAGAATTAACATTAATATAATAATATTAGTTGTATAGTGTTATTATAATAAGGTTATTAAATTCACATAAATTTGCATATCTTACTAATTTATTTTGTTGTGTGAAAGTACATGTGTGTATTTTTGTTATATTATTACTATAATGACGATTTTCTATCTATAAGTTTTTATATTTTTATAGGTTTTATATAGCTCTTTACCTACATTATTTTCAAATATAGAAGCAACAAGAATAATTTAACTCTATGGACACTCTTGCTCGATCGTTGCTCGTTCGTCTTGCTCGTTCTTCTCCATAGACATCTATCTACGTTTTGGAACGAGCAACTAGATACAACTTTCGGACTAGCTAACCGACTCTTTGACAATTCAAAAGTGCCTGAATGGTTTCATTGATATAAATGCTTTGACTTTATCGTATACTAGCAACCCGACCAGGCTTCGCATGGGCCTATAGCCTTCCTCGATAAATGGACTATCCAACACAACAATTCGAACCATTAGATCCTGAGATTAGCGCGTTTAGTCAAACAAACAAACTCTTGAGCTTTATAATATTAGTATAGATATAGATTTTGCCACCTGCCTGTTTTAATTAAGTGTACAAATAAAATTGGCTACATAGATGTATTCAACATTATTAGCATAAAAAAAAATACTAATTAAAAACGTTGAAATATTTAAAACACTACCAAAGTAAACACAAACTATCATCAAAAATAATGACGATGAAGAAATTTTTGGTACGACACAATGATATATTTGTCGATGCAATAATTATGTTCTTCAACGTCGTCGCCTCGTCCAGCGCAAACGTAAGGTGCACCTAAAGTGAAAATTTGACAGTAATCCGGTGCCCTGTACTATAAAAAATATTTGGGTTTGTTGTATAATTTCGTTGTAAGGTAGGGAGCGGGATTGGTGGAATGGACGCACTGGCGTCCTTTTCAATAGACGACCCACCATTGGAGAACGTTGTTCCCGTACCTCACCTGCGAACAACATGTATATTTAGAACATTTTATAGGTAAATTATATCAGCACTGGTTGGTACGGTAGTAGTGGCAGTAGTTAGGTATATACAGTAACGAGCATAAATATACTAATTCTAACTTTGTCTCAAATTGTATATTCATTTAATGTAGTTTTTGTCTATAGGTTCATTATTTTATTCAATATTCACCTAGTTATAATATGTGCATTAAGTGGTCTCGAACACACATACCTAACACAAACACATTGTATCAAATGTCATACTGTGTATCAATTGTTGGAGATATAAAAAAAAAAAACAAAAAAAAAAACATTGAATTTATGAATTTTATTCTTCCGACCAAATTTATTTACTATCGACCCGCCTCGGCTTCGCAAGAGTGCAATGTAGATACTAATGTGGTGTCACACAAAACAGTATTAAACTATACGTATAACCTTCCTCTTGAATCACTCTATCTGTTGCTGAAAACCGCATTAAAATCCGTTGCGTAGTTTTAAAGATCTAAGCGTACAGCAGTGCAATTCTGTAAGAATTCACCCGCGAATTCGAATCCTATCTCATTTCTGATTTCAATTACCTGAAGTGAAAAGTATTTGGTATTCGCTAAAATAGTAACGTAATATTATTACGTCACTATTTTATCAAAACTTACAAAATGAGGGAACTACATACTTAGTTTACCTGATTTTGTAAGTTTTTTTTTGTTTTTTTATTAACCGCATGTCATTTTACGTCTTCACAACCCTAGATTATCGTACTTAATGCATTAAGTCTGCTTTTTTACCTTTGTACATGAAGTATAAATAACTAAAATACCAAATCCCTTCAGATTATTACCGTCAAAGGGCCATGACTCCAGACTACCGGCTGCTACTGAAAAAATCCTGCTGGTATAATCCTTTAACGCTTTGCCCTACCTAGGAATCGAACCCAGACAGGACATTATGCTCAGAAGTCGGGCTTAGATACTTAAACGGCGATATAATAAATTAGACTTTATGCATCATCTATGACTGCTGCTCTATCTATGACTGATAATGACTGTAAGTAATAATAACTTACCTAGAAATCTCCAGCTTCCATAAATTATGCTAACGGGCAAACGGTGGATACTAATCCTTGTTCTTAGTTTTCTTTGCAAATTTAAAATTATTTTTATTGCGATTTTAATTATTTTTTCATATTGTCTTTCTAGCTCAATGTTAGTTATTACGTCTCTTTCCATTTCATTATTATTCATCATTTTAAGAAATCATTAACCGTTAATCAGCTAGCGGATTTGAAATAAAGCGGGAACCGTGTGCGTTCCTACGAAGTAGATACGTCGTATCGCACTTAACGCTCGGGAGAACCTGAGGGCACAACGACTGGTAAACGTATTTCAGTGTTGAATAGGGATGCGCGATATAAATCGATGTTTTAGAAGGTTTATATTATTTTTTTTAATTCAATCCTTGCTATATATCAAAATGCATCCTCACAAGATTGAATCGAAAGATCCAATGTGTTGTTATGAAAGTAAAATAATCAACCAGCAAAACTGTTGTCATGCTCTTTTTTTTCTAAGCGTTTCAATGACAAGCCAATTAGTGTGGAACAACATTGATAAAGGCCGACAGTTTTTAGGATTGTCTGTTGACTTTCCCAGTTTGGATATATTTAGCTACCTCCTTGGAATTTCTCCAGAGACAGGAAATAGAGGCGGATCGGGACAGTTGTTTAAGAGAAGCTGTGACTAGACACAATAGCAGGGTCAATTTTTTTTATTTGCTCCACAGTATTTACTACTCCCGAGGCTTTATTACATTTCATATTTTTATTGACTAAAGCAGTGTCCGTCCGTGGACTTAGGTCCACGGCTAAGTCCACGGACCCTTGAAGTTGTGAATAATTGGAAAAATTGGTGGAAAATGAGAACGTGTAGAGGTATCGACTTGAAATTAAAACAATATACTTAGGTAAGTATATGGTTTTAATTTCAAGTCGATACCTCTACACGTTTCCGAAACAAAGGGTCTTGACAGAGTGACGGACAACAAAGTGATCCTATAAGGATTCCAGTTTTTCCTTTTGAAGTACAGAACCCTAAAAATATATACAAATAGTGTCAAAGAGAAAACCGTTCTACTAAAAAAAGGTACTCTATTTCCAGAGTCAAGTTTGAGAACTTGACTCTGGATGCGGGGGATGCCAAACCACCTGTCCATTAATGAACAGAAAATTCGGCGGCAGCTTTCTTGACATTCTCTTCTGACGATATACCTGCAATAGTATTTATTGAAGCGGTAGGCATTTGAGTTGTGTCCCATGCTAACGTGCCGAATTATAGACCTATTGGCATTACCACCCCTTCTCTAATGTGATGGACCGTGTGATTAACTCACATCTCCTCAGATTCACAGAAGAAAACGATTTAAATCAGTGTACTTCACTGCGTGGCACGGACTGCTACTCTGCAAGTCGCAACTCCGCCCACACATTACCTACGTAGATAATGTTACCATCTCTAGGCAGGAGCGTCTGGAAACCAGCTTTCCCCTCTTGACTTGGTTCATAGACGCGCTATAAGAATTACCTATCGATGATCCCAAACTCACAGACCCTATTGAACCAAGGTATTAGGAGAGATTTTGCCTCTCTCTGCGTCTTTTACCGTTTCTATAATGGGATGTGTTCCGAAGAATCCGAACAACTGTTCGAAATGTATCCAACCGCCACATTTTACCATCGCACCACTCGCCACCAACAGGGAGTTTATTCTCACAGACCAGATGTTGTGATTCTGTAAGACCTCATTCTAAACTTCGAATCTGAATCCGCTGTGACTTTCTTGATTGGCATTCTAAAAACTCGGTTGATGATACGAATTTACACTAGCGCCACCTTTGCGAGCGTGTCAGCGAGTTGAACTAAATTGACAGGGAGTTTTTGACAGATAAGAGATGACGTAAGAAGTGGCATTTTGTAAGGTCATTTCCCCGTCACGACGTTCGTCGACGTTCGACGCTCACTTCGCAGTCGCACTCGAACCCGATTCAAAGTGTCAAATATATCAAGGTAATTTTTAACCTTATGCGAAGTGAGAGTGAATAGCGATGTGAGATGCGAATTGTTGTTTGAATTTTACAGAATCGACCTACAGAACCTAAGTGTTCTCGTACCGACGCAGCAGTCAAAGACATTTTCTCCCACGTACCCTACACACAGATTGTGGAATGAGCTTCCTGCCTTTGGAGTGAGCTTTGTTTTTCCATAGAACTACAGCACGGAGTTCTTCAAAAAGGGTGTCATAAGGTTTTTCATTCTGAAAAACCTCCCGGCTCCATCGTCAGATCAGCTCGAACTACCGAACCGAACGTCAAACTTAGATTCGTATGCCAAGTTTCAACCCGATGCTGGCACCCAGAAAATGGTCGAAAAATCGTCTTTTAACTTACATACTTGACAAGGAACATTATAAGTAAAATAATTCGCTTACAATTATTTCTTACTAGATTGTAACAGAATAGTACTCCTCCTCGGCAATGTCGCGGCGGGGTACCGCGTAAGTCAAATCTCATTGCAAATCCATGAGTTCGCTATTTAGCTATTGCTGACTTAGCGGTACCCCGCCGCAACATTATAGCGCCATTTAAACGAACAAACATTTGATGGCTCAACAAAAGATATTATTTTTTACTTTTTAAATAATTGCTTTTATAATATGCGTTGGGGGTTTTTTAAATTTTTAATTTAATTTTTATTTGAAAGTTTTTAAATGTAATTTAGTCTGGTTTTGAGAAGTTGTAGATACGTCTAAAGTTGTATTTCGTCACATGGATCTTTTTTATATTAAAGATATCACCCTGAGAATGCGTTATAATTCAATTTTGGAGAAAGTGTGGATTGGATTCTTTTTGCGTACTACGTCCAATTGGCACAACCTTACTCTGGCACAATCGTACCCAGTCTACCCTATGTTTAAACAGCCGGCTGTTTAAACAGCAGGGAACCGGTGCTTTGGCCCTTAGAGTTTATAAAATTAATTTTCAAGTTTTTAGTTTTCATTTCGTTAGTTAATTAATATTCCTCATTCCCTTTCAATACAGTATGCATTATTCTACTAGTCAAGCCCTTTCATTTGATATCCATATTGAGGGAGTCGTGAAAAAAAAATGTAATTCGCCATTTTGTGGTGCCGGTCATCTTGGCTTTGAAATTTATCATAGTGTAAAGTATTCTACTAGTGAAGCCCTTTCATTAGATACCCATATTGATGGAGTTGTGAAAAAATAAGTGATTAGCTATTTTGTAGCGGTGGCCGTCTTGGACCGATTTTCATCAAACATAGCTAAGAACACTCCCGACTAATTCACCTTTCAAATAAATAAAACAAAAACTAAATCGGTTCATCCGATCGGGAGCTACGATGCCACAGACAGACACACACACACACACACAGACACACACACACACACACACACACACAGACACACACACACACACACACACACACACAGACACGTCAAACTTATAACACCCGGTCGATTTTACGTCGGGGGTTAAAAATGGCTTTGTGAGCAGGTAAAACGTAAGAAATTGCACTTGCAGTTGCAACACACAACAAACAAACAGTAATGGCGGTAAGCTGTCATTTTGATTGATGAATGACGTTTGACATTTATAATTCTGATTCTCTGCGTCTATTTGTGGATACCCAGGTAAACAGATGGGAAAAAAACGGTGTGTAAATTCAAAAAACGAAAGCGAGATTGTTAAAAACTCTCTAGAAACTAGAAACAAAACGAGACGAAAGTGACTGCAGTGACACTGTTGTGACACTGACAGCTGACAATTCTCTTTCTTTGATCAATGGTCGATCTATGGTTTATAGAGTAGCTAAATCTGCGTGACGCCATGTAGACAATCCATGAAAATAATTAATTAAATATTAATTTACTACCACAACAGTACAAATTTAAATGAATTATCTGTATTTATCCCGGATTCTACGGAATTTTCTCTTTTTTTGAAGTGGTGTACGTAGACTGGGTCCATTATGAAACATGTCCTTTTATATTAATTTTTGAAATGGCGCCATTAACGAAGTCCAATGTTTGGCTTTTTCATTTAATGCGAGATAGTTGGCAAATGTAAATTGTTCCAAGTAACAGTTAAAACAAATAAATATAATTACATATCTACCTACTATGTGTATTATTTTCCTTAAATAAAATAGAATCTTTGAAAGATTGATTCACGTGAATGCGATTCAAACTGCGAATCGATTCAAAGGGTTACGATTCATTACGATTTAAAAGATCGACCATCACTAGTGTTGAATATATTTATGTGTGTGTTCATACATTGGCAGCGCCATCTGGCGACTAATAGTAAAACTTTGTAGGACTGAAAACTTCTATCTGTTGTGCTTGCTAGTGACATCTATGCTGGCGATTAGATATTAAGTGACATCTTAGAAGTTATTATTCTAAGAGTGACACATTGTACTCATAGATGACGGCACTATCGCTAAAATATTTCGAATTTCTCGGTCACTGTTTCTAGAAACGCTATTTCCAAAATAAAAAGCTAAAAAGAGACAAAAAATCAAAGTTATTGTATTAACTAGGATGCCAAAAATGTATTGCTCGAAAATCTGTGCTGAAGACCATCTATCATCTATTCCAAGATTCCAAGTTTATTCCAGTCAGTCTGTCAGTGTCTCAAGTCTCATTAATATGGTCTCAAGATACATTTTGCTTTTGCATAATAATGATGTAGTGTTTTTAATTTCTATTTTTGTCTAAGATTCAAAAACGAAACTAAACGAAAATGTACCAACCCCGTCTTTATACTTAGAGAATTTATACCAAGATCCTGTTTTATTTTTCATGAATTCAGTGTACTAATAATAATTATATTGGTAAAATGATATGAAGCTTACTGAAAATATAAGCTGCTAAAATACACTATTTTGATAGACGAAAGTAAATTTTCGTTTAGTTTCGTTTTTGAATCTTAGACAAAAATAATAACTACAAACACTACAATATCACTCTACATCATTACTATGCAAAATGTTGACATAAACTGAGTGTCCCTGTCCAGTCAATCAATGTCAGTTGTCACTGTCAGTGTCAATTCTATCTGTCATCAAAATGTAATTCTTTCATATATTACACAATTTTTTATGCTCGATCCTGCATAAATATTGCACAATATTACTTAAATAACTCATTCATAGTTGATACCACGTTGTGGCCGACATGTAAACAATAAGTGTGTATTGACTTGTAAAGTAAAATATAAAAATAACCTACAATGGCGTCAAAAGCCGAGTGTTTTCGGAGTAGGATCGTAAAAACTTACGATTTAGACGAAATCGAGAAGCTGATCAAAGATGCAAAAGTTGCACATTGCATGCTTACAGACCCAACTCCAGTTGGTAAGTCAATTAATAACATAAATCCTTTTTATTGTGTTACTAAAGACCACCACAGTTAATGCAAAAGGTTAAAAAATATCTATGCTTAGGTAAATCTGATAATTATATGATAAAACTATAACCATATTGACTGGTTGTTATTCCATAACGTCTCTATAGATCAGATAGGCAGTCGCCCCTTGTGAAATACTGGTATTCAGCTGCACCCAGTTAGACTGGAAGTCACTGGTATTCAGGTGCACCTAGTAAGACTGGAAGCCAACCCCAGTATTGTTGAGAAAGGCTAGGCCAACTATGATGATGATGTTATTTCATCATACCTTGTCAAGATGTAACAACTAATAAAATCTTTCATAACTATCGTGAAATATTTTTTTTTATTTATGATAATATTCCTGATTTTTTGTGACTATACATGTTGTTCAAACTTAATTGAGCAATAAAGTGGCTAATTGCAAACAATAGATTGCATTTAAAAAACTTGATTTAAAAATAATTATGACATGTAAAACAAATGGTTTTTACTTATCATGTCAACAGATATTTTAAAGTAAGCTTCTAAATATGTATACATTCACATAACTCATATATTTTTCCATAAAATTTCAGTGGATGAGGAAAGTGTAATGACCCGCCTCAGTGCCCTTACGTTACGAAGTTCTGATGGTATCAGTTGTTCATGCTGTGGTGTTGGTCCATTCACCAACAGAGCTCAGCAGACTGCCCACTACAAGCACCATTGGCACACACACAACTTAAAGAGGAAACTGTTTGGCAGGAAACCTATTTCACTAGGAGAATATAATTCTCGTCAAGGTGAGCTAGTAGTTTTTTTTTATAGTCTATTGCATTCCACTGCTGGACAAAGGCTTCCCCTGAGTCTTTCCAGGGTATTCTTCTCTTGCACTCCTGCCCAGCCCTCACAGAGCTATTACTAATATTAATAAATATTTATACAAAAAATATAATAATATCTTATATTATATCTAATCAATTGATTGGTGTTGTCTATCTGCCCTAATATGATAGGGTAGATGACAACACCAATCAATAAATTGACATAATTTTATGAGCTGTCCAAACACAATTCCCCTGTCAATTTTGTAAACCAATTTTTAGTTATGGGGTCACTTCTAGTAAATTTTTAAGTCAATTGACTAACCACTTATTAATTAAAAAAAAGAAACTAAAAATCTAATTTTACAGTAAATTGAAAATTTTTAAAGAAGTTCTGTGTTGGCATCACTTGTTAATGGTGTCATCTACAGTCTATAAAAAAACTAAAACAAACTGCCATCAATAATTTCCTCCACTTTGCAGTTAACTGGTAAGGTGCCCCAGAAACTGCCAACTTATTTTCTTAATATAAGAAAGTCAAAGGTCATTACAATTTCATTTTTAAATTAATGGAGGTTGTCACCATTTATTTCAGATGAAAGTTCTAATGTATCAGCCAGCGACTCAGAAGGTGATGACAACCCCAACACCCCTGCTACAGAGTTATTTGCAGCAGCCACTCGGCACTGCAAGGCTTTCTACACTAATCCCAAAGGACAAGTGTTTTGTATCTACCGCTGTTTGCTTCATCATCGGAAGGTAACATCGTCAAACTATAGATATACATGGTGGTAGATATGTTAAGTTGAACAAGAAGACCACAACCACCAAGAGCAATGAGAAAAGCTACCATTTTGTTTATGAAATACTTTTATGTGGATACTTGAAAGTTTTGCTATCTTCTATAGTTTTATGACTGTTAAAGTGAGTTGTCATCCGTCCCGATGCTAGAGATTGACTAAGCAGACGGACGGAGGACAGCTCACTTCACCTAGGTGTTCACCGAGGGAGATTGTAACAGAATAGACATACAGATTTGTTTTACAGGAGGAAATGTCACTAGACGGCGAGGGTCATGTGTGGTCTCGCCGGGTTAAAGAACTTCTGAGCCCTGGCTACGGCCGCTGGGCCGTTGTCATGGTGTCTGGCGGTCACTTCGCTGGCTGCATCTTCACTGGTGGCAGCGATGCCATCCATAAGACCCTACACTCTTACACCACTCGGCGGGGTCAAGGAATGTCGCAAGCAACCAGGGACTCCACAGGCAATGCTCCAAAATCAGCTGGCGCTAGCTTGAGGAGGTACAACCAAGAGCAGTTCCTTGCGGTAAGTGAAAAATTGATTAGTAAATTTTTTTTTTGGTATTGGTTATTGTACCAAAAAAATCTAATTAGTCCGTCAGTTAGATTTACGAAAAATATTGGATACGTATTTTTTGTTATATCAAATCAAAAAAAACTGACGAAGATAAAACGCCTCAAAGATCATGAGTGGGGGTTTGTGACGTCACTTTGCCAGTAAAAGTGTACTGACATAGTGATGTCACACGAGTTTTCGACGCACTGTATCATCTCCATTTTTTGTTTACGTAAAAAAAGAAAAAACACGTGTCCAATATTTTTTGGAAATCTATCTGACGGACTAATTAGATTTTTTTGGTAAAATACCCTATTGTGGAGTTGGTGACCACGGAACCGCCTTTTATACCATTGCTGACGCAAGTATGGTGAATATTTATGGTAAGTCTGATTCAACCCTGCATTTTTCTCTCCTCTTTAGTGTCGAGCGTTATTTAAACCTAAATCGGATAAGTGTTAAGTGAGAATCTTTTTCAATCAGCAGTTGCTACACGTGTACCACAGGGTTCAATTTTAGGACCATGATTGTTTATAAATAAAATTATTTGACTAACATCAGCTACTAGAGATAGACAAATTGGTTGTATTGTTATCGATCATCGTATTATTCTTGAAATATTGTAACATCTAGACTAATTCCATATTGGATTGGATTAAAATCATGGGTAAACTTTGGATTTCAAGTGTTTTATGCGAAATTAGTTTTCAATAATATTTATTGATTCGAAGAAAAGAACACTCGTCAGCTGCACGTGCTTATTACGCATTTTATAGGTACATGGTAAGCAGTTTCTCATTAAGGGCAATTAGTATACCCATATTTATTAGGTATAGAATGCGTTTTTATATAAAACTTGAAAACTTCAACACATTTTTATAAAATTTAAGCTGTTACGATTACACAGCAAAATTGTTATAATTATTGTCTATGATAGGCGCTAATATTATTATGTATGTTTGTAAGTATTTATAATTTTGAGTGTCTAAATTGCGAAAGCAAGCACTTACTTTCGCTCTGTTTTTTATAATAGCTTTTTTAATCAACCATTGCGTAGCATGGAGTGTAAATATGTTACATACCTAATTTGGAGTGCACTAAAAAGTTAACAAATACGCGGAACCGATTAGCTTGCTTGTGGTAATCATTTTTATCTAACGCCTGTTATGGATAATGAGTATATAGGCTGTCACCAATAAGTGCTCCAAGTACCTATCAACGCATCATGCGTATCATCTGTATTTATTTTATCGCGTCGCTGAATCTCAAGCTTAAATCAGCTAGAGGCTAGCTAGTTCAATAAAATAACCTGCAAGGGTCCATAACGATGCACTGGAATAATGTCATCATTCATATTTCATTTACTCACACATTCACTGGAGCAGACCACCAAAGCGCCTCGGACTGCTGGTCAAATCTTGAGGCGCTTTAGATACAACAAAGAGGATTTCTTGATGGTAAGTGTGACTATGATGCTTCCTTCAAACTTGCCAGTGAGTGGCAGGAGCAATTGTTAGAAAAAGTGAGTGGGCAGTGAGTGTAAATGAATGTAGATATGTACAAGAATTGCTGTATACGTTTCTTTATGCTCGGCGAATGCTGTATCACCAGGTCTGCCCCTATAAATAGTGGGCGGGAAGTCGATAATGATTGTATCATCCATCGCGCATACTTGTACTAGAAAATCATTTGGTTTTTGGATGATCGGACATCTAGTGGGAAGTAATTCCTTATCTTTTTGGGCCAAAATTAAAAAAAAAACTACCTAGTAAATATTCTCCTTACACCCAGTAAGGAGAATATTTACTAGGTAGTTTTTTTTTTAGGTAGTGGTTTTTATTCAGACTCAGTGCACGATGTATACTGTGTTACCACAGTCAAAATAATCAACTTTAAACAGCAGTTAATAAAAATGTTTATTAAATTGACAGTCGTTCAAAGTTTTGTGTAGCTTAAAGCTTTATTCGTTGAAACACATCAATACTTTAATAGAAAAAAAAAAGCAGTTTCCTCTCAAAGTTCCGTCCCCAGTTGCAACACAACACACAACTTGGGAGCAGCTGGAAGTTCCGCTTTGATAGTCAATATATTTAAATTCTTATCGACCGACTGTATAGAGTAGGTAGAACTACTGCCGTCCACTAACTAAAAAGCGGCTAAGTGCAAAAAGTGTTTTTCGAGAAAACGCGAAAATAAGTGGGAATTGATGTCTCTTGAAAAGTATGCTACTTAGGAACAAGGTTGCAAGTTAAATATGTAGGTATAGTCTTTGTGTACAATATGTGATATATTTCGTTTATTTATATTTATTATATTTTATTTAAATTCATTTTCTAACTTTTAGCTAAGCATTTTTTTTTCAATTTTACATATATACTGCACTTTAAGGCCGTTAACTATACCTTAATCGCTTTATAGCAAAGTAATTTCTTGTAGCCGCCACGTCTTGTACTTGTAGTAGAAGTTATCGAAAAGTCATTAGTTAAAGAGCAGTTAAAGTGTTTTAACGGTCTTATAGCCTAGGTAGCTCTCACTTGGAAGACTAACTTTGCTTACTTAGAAAGCAGTTATGGGGTTTTAAACGCCTTTAAGCTCGGTATTGTAAAACATATTTTTATATTGGTTCTTCTATTGCATAACTAGAAAGAAGTTAAAGATATCTCACTCGCAATTAACTGCCTTTTAAATAAGCACGTCCGGGGGAAAAGTTGAAAAGTTAAAAACAATTTCATAACAATCAGAACATTATTTATTAAAAAAAGAATAGGCAAACAGAACTAAGCTTCTTATTAATTAAACAATCTATACATAATATAATAAAACAGTGTCTGTACATTGAATAAATTAAAAAAATAATTATTGAGGGGGGTTTAGAAACAGTAATAGAGCAAGAATCCAAAAAAAAAATTCTGTCTGTTTGTCTGTTTGTTTGTACACGCTAATCTTCGGAACTGCTGGACGGATTTGAATGATTTTTCTTTTGGTGTGTAGGTATTAAGTCTGGCCAACATATAGGCTATAATTTATCTTGGAAACTTGAACACCTGATGCAGAACCGCAACAGACCAGCTAAACTATAAGAGATACAAAAATGGTACCATAGCATAAATTGCTCCACGTGATGAGCATTTTCTGCTGAGAGAATAAATTTGAAGATCTGGAACACCTGATGTGGAACTCCAAGAGCCCAGCTACACCATAATAGGAATGACGTCTTAGCAAAAGTTGTTCGGTCTGATAAGCATTTCCTGTTGACTTATAAAAATCGAAGATCAGAAACATCTGATGTGGAAATCAAAGCTATCACTAATTTCACTGTATATTATAAAATAACATAAGCTGGGAGTACTTCCACGCGGTGAAGGCAGTAACAGTTTAGGCCTGATTTTTGATGACGCTGGTATATCATTGAAAATTTGATTCTACTGGTCAAAACTCCCATTAACTTTTTATTTTGTCGAATAAACACGACTTCCTGCTTATGTTATTTGAGTGTTTAATTTCCTTTACACGGTAGCCTACCCGGTAACGCAGGGGAGCAGTCACTTAGATTTTAATTGATCAGGTATCTCTTCACAATAAAACTATAACCATGCCTAGAAAGAGGTCAAATCTTTCCCAATGTTCCAAAGGAGCTAAAAGATTGAGGATCATAAGATCCCAAGAATCTACCGAAGAGTGTCAGGAGAGACTTGATGCTGTTCGAGAACATCAGGCTGCAAATCGCTCCGTGGAAACCTCTTCAGATCGCGAAGCACGTCTGCGTTCTCAGCGTATTTACGCATCGACTTCTAGGTCTCTAGAGACAAGTGGGGAACGTGATGCGCGACTGACCGCTGATCGTGAACGTCACGCATTGTCTCTCGAGTCGGAGACGTTCACGGATAGAGAATTGCGCTAGAGTTCTCAGCGTATCTACGCATCTGCTTCTAGGTTTGTAGAGACAAGTGCGGAACGTGATGCGCGACTGTCCGCTGATCGTGAGCAACATGCATTGTCTCGCGAATCGGAAACGTTTACCGATACAGAATCACGCTTGAGTTCTCAGCGTATTCGCACATCTACTAACAGGTCTTTTGAAACGAGTGATGAACGTGATGCACGACTAACTGCTGATCGAGATTATAATACATTGTCCCGAACACGCACACAACAAAATATCCATAATCAGTTAGAAAGTGAGAGAGAAAGAATTACTGGAGTACGGCAGGAAGAGACAGAAGAAGAGCGCACGAACGTTTGAATTCTGATCGACTTCGACATTCTCTGAACAGAATGTCGATATCATCTGAAGATTCGGATATTCCGCCATCGGAGGTATGATTCAAAATTGTACTTTTTGAACGTCTCGAATCGTCTCGCGCATCCCGTTGGTTTCCCGTCCCCGGGCTCTTAGAATTCGACATCAGACGTTTCAGATCTTCGATTTTGCCGACACCGTTGTCGCTGGCATAAGCAACAGGATCCGCGTACGAAGTCGCGGGCAGAAGCTAGTATAAAATAAAACGAGTTTAATCAAACTTTTAAAATCTTATCCAGTAATGAGATCACAATCACATACATCTTTAATAAATCAAAAACGAAATTCACAAGCGTTTAACTGCTTTTTAGGGTAGCATTGTCGTTTAGCTGCTTTCTAGCGATTGATATTTAGCTAATACTAATTTCAATACATAACTTAAAAGCCGTTGTGGGCATATAACTGCTTTCTAGTGTAGTTTTTCTTTATAACTGCTTTGTAGTTAAGGTACGATATTCAGATGGTTATTTGTAAGATACAATGCATCAAGGCAGTTAGAGACGCTTAGCTGCTTTTTAGTCAAGCATGACCAGATAACGTACTTTTAGTTAAGGAAATTTTGAAAAAATGAAACAGCAATTTGCCGTTTAGGTATGTTAACGTCTTTCTAGAGAAGTATTGTGGCTTAGCCGCTTTTTAATTAAGGAACTAACGAAATTTATGTGGTTTAACTGCTCAGCAATTTTCTGTATCTCTTAAACTACTAATCATAGAAAAATGATTCTTAGACCAAAAGATAGAGCATCGAAAGTTGTATAAGAATACATTAAAAAGTGAAAAACGACAAACTGTGGCTTAACGGCTTTTTAGTTAGTGGACGGCGGTATAGCCCGACTACTTATCTGAGATCGTCCCTAGGGTAACTAGGTAGCGCGGTGCGGGAGGGGTGTGGTAACGTGATGCGAGTGCTCATCTATAAAAATCTATACCCTGTTCACAATAAGATTAGACATAAACACAAACCTTTTTTACAGTCCCTTCAACCGATTTTGACTTCTATTCCGTAGGCTTAAGGATGACATTAGAGGCAAAAAAAGTGGTTACAATACAACTGTTTACTGCAATTGCCATTTGTCATGCTACCAACGCAATAGAAGTCAAAATCGGTTGAACGGACTGTAAAAAAGGTTTGAGTAAATGTCTAATCTTATTGTAAACAGGGTATAGAAGCATATAGATAAAAGTGGAGGCAACAATAAATACCGAATTGAAGACGCCTGTGGTCGGTCGCTCTCTCTCTCTAAATACATACATAAGAACGGGACAGTAATACGCGTTTTCTTTATCTTAAGTATGCATTCAGAAAGAAATCGTTCGGCCACAGTTGTCTTCTCTTAGGTATTTAAAGTGTTGCATCCACTTTTGTCTATAAGTTTCTTGGTGCTCACTGATACTTCAACTTGTGACAACCGTCACACCTACCGCACCGCGCAGCTACCTCATGAACGGCCTCAGTCAAGCCGTCGGGCTTTAGTCAGTGGTATCCTGATACCTCTACGTGTGTTAGATATTCTCGACTTTTCTCGTCGTTTCTACTACCTTGTGATCATGGAACTGGTTTGATGAAGCTGCTTTTTGTTAGAAATGTCTGTTACTATTAGCCGCAGCTTTTGTAAATCTTATTACGTTCTTTGTAAGTCTTTTTAGGTTGGATGCCTTGAGATTTATCAGGAGAAAATAATTAGGAAGACAAAACCATTTTACTTATTTAATTTACTGCAACAACTTTATTATAATTTTTTGTAACTTCTTAGGGCGGGTTGTTTCAAACAGTCGGTTAACGTTACATACGGACGGTTAAAAAGTTACTATGACGTGCGATGTTTAACGTACGTTAAATGTAACGGGTTGTTTCATGACATAAAAATCCGTCAATTAAAGTTATTCAAAAAGAGTTTCCATAATATTTTGATGTTTGAAGTAGCTGTTTGACAGCACAAAATTACGATGACTGGTCTGTTATGGTAATAGTAACTTTTTGACGTATGATTTTGTGAAACAACCCATTTTTTTGATTAGACGATAGTTAGCGCCATTTTTGACTATCACCACAGTAATGGTTAGTTGAAGCAACCCGCCCTTAGAATGTATTTACAGATGAGGGACTTGTTTGGGCGAATTGGAATTATTATTCAAAATTTGTTAATTTAAAGAAGCAACTTTATGGCTCCGAATCCAAAAGACTAATTTGAACCTACCTTGCATGCATGAGTGTTAAAATAAATGTATTTGCACGTTTGCACGTGTAAGTGTAATGCACTTACGTTGCACGTAAAGTATGTAAGTGTAATTAATAGTATAATGAAATAAACAAAATAAAACCTATATCTTCTGTTGTTTTATTTGAGTAGATCTATGTGTTTATTAATATCAGCAACTTTTTGATGGTATAAAACTAAAAAATTGCAATCTTACATTATGTCTTATTTCTTCTTCTAGCATGTCCAAAATGTTCTGGTTGGTTGGAATGAAGATCTGAAAGGTTGTTCCCTGGTGTTCTACCGTGCCGTTGGGGCTATCAATCAGGCTGCTCTCTTTGGGAAGCCCTCTCCTCTAAGGAAAGAAGATCCAAGACTCAGGCAACTGCCTTTCCCTACCAGGAAGCCTTCCTTCAAGGAGGTGAAGAGGGTTTTCCAGACTCTGGCCAGTATTGAAGTTTATGGTAAGTTGATATATTAGGCCTTCTGGGTGCGCTCTTTATATTGTATATTTCAAAAACATTAATTTTTTAACTTGATTGTATAAAGAGTTTGTAATATGTTTGATTTTTTTCCGATTCTGAAAGTTCTTTCGCTAAAAGGAAGCTACGTTAGTCCTGAGTGAATACTAAACGCTTTATTTAAAAAAAAATAAGGATCTGTAATATAATTATAATAAAATATTATGTATCTCCCAGAAACTCTGCAAGACTTCCAAAAGGCGTTACTTTCGGTGACGGGTGGAAAAGCGCCGTCTAAGACCAGCTCTGACATCAGCATCGCAGAGCGCGCCAAAAAGGCACAGAAACCACCACCAAAGGTCCTCCACGACAGGGCTAAGTCAAGGTAAGAATTAAAATTGTGTGAATTAGTAGAGCTTTGTTAAAAAGTTCATCTGCGAAAATTCACCATACCAATATCTGCCGTAAAGCAGTGTTACAGCAACAATGCTTTTCGGTTTGAAGGGTGTGGGTACCGGTATTTATTTATTAGTATTTATTTACAACACAACTAACATTACAGGACAACAAAATATTAAATATATATTAAACAAATATTATTAGACCACGCTACCGATTTACAGTAACCAAATCGGTAGCGTCGTTTAAATAATATTTAAAAAAATTAACAACTTAGCTCATGTAAAGTGATTTATGTGAACGCATTCAGATAACAGGTGATCAGCAAAATCGCGGTAAAGCTACTTAGACGATAACAGACGATCGAACCGTACGATGGACAGAGAGAGACGGCGCTATACGTCAAAAAGAGAATTCTTTACTCCTAAGTGCTTCTAGCATAAGATGCTGTCTCCCTCTGTCCGGTGGACGGTTCGATCGCACTGTTAGCCTTTCCGCGATTTCGCTTAGAGTATGCAAGACGCGCGTCATTAGTGCTTTATGTTTCTGGTATATTGTTTTTTTTTTTTACATGACACATTTCAACTTTGTTTCTGGGATGGCAACGCACAAGGCATCTGGTATGCAGATGTCTATAAGCACCACTTAACATTAGGTGGGCGTCTTGCTTTGCCAGCCAATGATATATTTTTCTTTTTGCGTAAACCAGCTTCGTGGAGCTGGTTTAGTAGTAGAACATGACGATTTCGTATTCGTACTTTTACAATTAAATAAGCACATTGACAATATCAATATCCATTGTTTATAGACCGTTTTTGGAAACCCTTAATGAATATAAACGGTAATTAACGTATCTTATCACCTTATCTTGATATTCACAACTCAAAATCCATACTAATATTATAAATGCGAAAGTAACTCTGTCTGTTACGCTTTCACGATGAACCGGCTGAACCGATTTTGATGAAATTTGGTATGAAGGTAGCTCGAACCCTGGGGAAGGACATAGGCTACTTTTTAATCCGCAACTTCGTCTACATCCGTGATAACCGATATTCACGCGGACGAAGTCGCGGGCAAAAGCTAGTATGACATATTTCAGAGAGCGTGTCCCCCGCGAGTTACCAACCCAAGTGACCTCCAGCGAAGACGAAGGCCCCTGCTACATCGACTCGGAAACACCACCGGACTGGATCAAGACCCTATCAGAACAGAGTAGTAATGGAGTCATCACTAACTCAAGAAAAGACCTCCTTAACGACTGCGCACTGGCCAGCTGTGTAGACTCAGACAGTGAGACGGAAACCGTGGAAAAGAAAGAGTTAAAAAGGAAAAAAAAACCTAGTAAAAAGGTTGAAAAGGTAGAAGAAAAGCCACAAGTTACGACGGTGAAAAAAGGGCTGCCGAAGATTCCTGCCAGCGTTAAAAAGGTTGGTTTTATTCTTTGTCATTTGTGTGAATTTTATGTATTTTAGCATGTGCATGTTGAAATGTATTAAAATTTAACTATCGAGCTTTTAGGGGTTATCCATAAAGTACGTCACACTATTTTCCTGACTTTTTTTACCCCTTTCCCGTCTTTGTCACAGTTGGTCACATTTGTGAGACCCCCCCCCCCCTCCCTAGTGTAACGTCACATATTTTGCAATTGTACATCTAGAAATTATTAAGTTAAAACACCAGTTCCGAAATATTAATGTTATTTAGCAGACAATACTGATAGACAAACGTTAATGACGGGAACATTCGATGTGTCAACATCTTTTTCATCCAATATACTATCATCGTCGTCATTCAAACAAAGAATTTCTCTGGCACGTCTAGCAGCAATTCTTTGAGGACGAATCGTTGCGAAATGTGACGTCACGTTACTTAGGACCCCTCTCACCCCTTGTCACACAATGTCACACTTCGTCGACCCCCTCCCCCCCTCTCAACGTGTGACATACTTTATGGATGGTCCCTTATTACAGAATATTATATGATTTTTATGTCATGTTCACGACTTGCCATATTTTTGTTTTAGTAACGAATTATAACAAAACTGACTTCTGTTTTCGTCCACGTGAAAATCGGATCGATTGATGCATGAATTTAAAATTCACGTACACGCTCCGCCTCCGAAACACGGTTCCTCACCTCTTCTCGCGTGGAATGTGCTCTCGGAACTGCTTTTAGTACAAGCGGCGCGTAGACACGCACCCACACGCATGTATTTGTACAGTCTGTTATTTTTAGTAGTGTAGGCAATTATATCGTTTCGTTTATACGGAGTGTCGTGGGTGAGCTATAAGTACTGCTCGGTATTGAACCCATTTCAAGTAGTTAAGTTGCAAACACTCACAATTTCTTACTCATCAGAGTTACCTTATAATCTTTTACCGTACCTCCGCCAGATGTGGAGAAGCATCTCAGAGAAAGACAACATTTCTCTGGAGCCGATCCTAGAAGGTTGGGAAGGCGACATTCAAGCGGCTTGCAACACTCAAGACCCAATCGATGGCAACACTGCTTTGCACAAAGCTGCCATCGCCGCTAAGCCAGATATGGTGACGTAAGTAAATAAAATATTTATAAAATTAAAAAGTAACATGAAGTGTTGAATTTGGTCTCGTGGCTAAGTAAAAGCCGTTAACGTACGCTTGCCGCAGTCGGACCATGAATGGGTGGCCATCCATTTCATACTAAGACCCCTCCGTGCCTTGGAAAGCACTTAAAGCCGCCAGTCAGTCATTCTGGGTAGTCAGAAGCTAGATAGTCTGACAACCAGTCTTACCTATGGGTATCGACTATCGACTTCCAAAGGTCAGCCAGTAACCAAGTTGTATGGAGTCCTTGCTACTGGTAGCAGGCAACCTTATGTAACCTAACCTTTATATCGGTTTGTGCAGTCAGATCCTGTCAGCGGGTGGGGATCCATGCATCAAGAACCATGAGCTGCAGACGCCTTACGCCGCCACGCCACACGCCGACACTCGGATCGCCTTCAGGATGTTCCAGGCAGAAAATCCCGATAAATATAACTACGCAAAGGTACCTACAAATACTGTCCGAACGAAGGTGACCGAAGCTTCGTTCGGACACGGAACGAAGCTTCGGTCACCTTCGTTTTCGACCAAAATGGGCCTAAGTTTTAGCCGATGCTGGAGGTTTCTAGCAAGCGCCGAATATGCTAAATTGTTACGAATGAGCGAGAACACGATAGACGTGGTGACGCGCGGAGGTCACTGGTTTGTGGTATTGCGCTTGCGCGAATCTCAAACAAAATTTCTTAGGGTTTTAAGCCTTTGGCTTTCACCTTGGCATCGGCCAGAAATCGACCTTGCCTACTGACACTGCCTACAATGTATATGTATTTATTATACAAACACACATAAAATAACCATACACTTTTTCTTAGGAGGAAGGATAGTGAGATGGGGGGGGGGGGATAAAGAATATTCACACGAACTTTCTTGTGATACTATCTTCAATATGGCTATTTTTAGTTTAAATATGAAAATGTGTATGCACCACTTTTTAAAATGTTTTAAAAAATAATCCATACTTCCATACAGATATTATAAATGCGAAAGTAACTCTGTCTGTTGTTTTAACGACGAAACGAATGAACCGATTTTCTTCCCTTTCACATTGACACAATGTGTGCTTGAATTATTGTAACACGTAACACGTAACAT
This sequence comes from Charanyca ferruginea, assembly GCA_947361185.1. Taxonomy (NCBI): domain Eukaryota; kingdom Metazoa; phylum Arthropoda; class Insecta; order Lepidoptera; family Noctuidae; genus Charanyca; species Charanyca ferruginea. Next base: position 20,220,071 of record OX376070.1, on the reverse strand, counting down.
TGTTGTAACGCACATTGACACAATGTGTGTCAATGTGTATGTTACAATAATTAAAGTAATATGGTTTCTTCTAGTCCCAAATCCCGGGGCCGGTGACAGCTGAGCAGCTAGAACAACAGAAAGAGAAGAAAGCTCAACAGAAGAAGGCGAAACGACAACGAGAGAAAGAGAAACAGGCAGACAAGCTCAAGGCGAACGCGTTCCTACAGCTCACAGATGAGAAGAAGGTATAGTCATAATATTATGTTTTGCATTCATGTAGGTTTAAAGGAGCAAGAGCGTTACTCCAGAGTGGCGCGCCTCGATAAGGCCTCGGCCGATACTGAGCGGTGGTGCGATTCCGCGCCGATTATAGTAGGACCAAATAATTCATAGTAAAATAAATATATAAGTTATTAATAATATATATACCATGTTTTAGAACGTAAATGTTTTCATTTACTAGGCCTAAAAAATCATAAAATATCACTGATTTCATCCCAAACTAACACGTTTAATAACTCGAAAAGTGGCTAAAAATGGCACTTTTGAGTATACTTTTCTTGTATGAAAACTTACAGTAATATTGACTTTTTTTCAGCCATGCACTAGTGAATGTTATTGCTTTTTTAACAGTAATATTGTTATAAGTCTGTCGTATATGGTTTTACTATTATCTAGCATCCGCGTAGATTATCGAGTGCTAGTTTAAAAAAAGGCTTAAATAAAATTATTCTTATGACAAAACTATACGAACATTTGAAAATATTTTTCAGCCATGCACTATATTATGAAATTCTCAATAATAGGGTATTTTACTCTATAGGAGATAAAATCTATAAATATGTTATTGAGACAATTTAGGCATAAAGCAGTCGGAAAATGTAAGTTTTAGTTCATAAAATAACAAAACAAATTTTTAAATTCAATTCAAAGTTTTCAGTATTTATAATCTGTTATAAAACACCGTGAAATAGTAGCGGCCATGTTATTACGCCGTACGGCTGTGTAAACAAAAAATTAACAACTGTCAGTCAACAGATTGGCGTAATATATGCTTTGTACTTTTATTATTTTCGTAACCAACGTAATTTTTTCATTATTACACTTATTACAAAATATGCGTTTAATTATTTTTAAATGATATACAATTATCATATTTAATAAGAGCTCATTTGATACAAAACGAACTGACGTCATTTACGCTGAGCAATATGGCGTCCAGTAAGAGGGGTTTTCGTCAAACAACGCGCGAAATTTGAAAATTTAAAATTTAGATGCATTTTTATGGCACTTATCGATTGAAAAAAAATGTTGTGTTCTTTTTGGTGGCATATTAGCACTACAGAATTTCTTTGAGACACTTTTCAAAAATGGGTGTAATACCCTATTTGACGTCAATATCTTATCTACCAATTAAACACATTATCGTTTTATTGTCCGTCGGTAATCATCAATTTTGACTTCAGCATGGTTCTAACGGATGAACGCTCTTAAGGTTCACTTGCCGCGGTCGGTCCATGAATGGGTGACCATCCATTTGATACTGAGACCCCCGCGGAAAGCACGTAAATCCGTTGGTCCCGACTGTAATTCTTAGATCTTTGAGCGTCCTTATGGCTTATAGGTAGTCAAAAGCTAGAAAATCTGAGAACCAGTTTTAACGAAGGTGTACAGGGATCACTTTTCTGTTAGCGTTAACGCCAACAGAAAAATCAATTGTATGCAGTTGACTTACCTAATAGGGTATTACACCCATTTTTGAAAAGTGTCTTAATGAAATTCTGTAGTGCTAATATGCCACCAAAAAAAAACACAAAAATTTTATTCAATCGATAAGTGCCATAAAAATACATCTAAATTTTCAATTTTCAAATTTCGCGCGTAGTTTGACGAAAACGCCTCTTACTGGACGCCATATTGCTCGACGTAAATTACGTCAGTTCGTTTTGTATCAAATGAGCTCATATTAAATATGATAATTGTATATCATTTAAAAATAATTAAAAGATTATTTTGTAATAGGTTTAATAATGAAAAAATTACGTTGGTTATGAAAATAATAAAAATACAAAGCCTATATTACGCCAATCGGTTGACGACAGTTGACAATTTTTTGTTTACACAGCCGTACGGCGTAATAACATGGCCGCTACTATTTCACTGTGTTTTATAACAGATTAAAAATACTGAAAATTTGAATTGAATTTAAAAATTTATTTTGTTATTTTATGAATTACAACTTACATTTTCCGACTGCTTAATGCTTAAACTGTCTCAATAACATATTTATAGATTTTTCTCGTATAGAGTAAAATACCCTACTGCATCACGTGACATCTGTGGGCTAATTCACTTAACTAAAGAAGTGCAGTTGCAGTTAAGTTTCGATCAAAACAACGCTTTTCGTATTCTCTACCGCTGTCAGACACGCTCGCGTCAAGTTCGCGTCACGCGACCGCAATAACGGCATTCTACTGTTGCGCATCTTTGGTGCGTGCTTCGGAACGCAACATGATCGGTATTCTACCATTCGTTTGACGTCTCAAAATGCACTAAAATCTGTACTGCGGTATTATTTTTAACGTCATCTTCAATTATTTAGTAAGTAATATTTTTTCTCTCATGTGGCTACACCATAAGTAAGTTTGGTAGAGTTTGGTTGTCGTACAGTTGACGTGCAGTTCACGCGCAGCTTACGCGCAGTTCAAAGACTACAAGAATACCGTTTATCACTCAAACTTGAACTTAATTGCAACTGCACTACAACTTCATCGGCGCGTTATAAAATTACGTGAATTAGCCCACTGGTAAGCAAACGTCAACTTAATACAAAATAATTTTCCGTCGGCATTTTTTTTTTTATTAACGCTAACAGAAAAGGGAATATGTGTACAGGCCCAGGTCAGACTGGCAGTCGCTTTATGTAAAACACTGGTCTGCCGCTGCATTCGGTTAAATTGGAAGCCGACCCCAACATATTTGGGAAAAGGCTAGGCAGATGATGATTCATGTAGCCTTAAAAGGCACATAAATGTTGCACCGTCGTGCAGTGCCTATTGGGTTCACTTAAATGTCGACCTTGATTTAATTGTAATAAACTCGAGAATGAACATACTTAGGGCGGGTTGTTTCAAACAGTCGGTTAACGTTACATACGGACGGTTAAAAGTTACTATGACGTGAGATGTTTAACGTACGTTAAATGTAACGGACTGTTTCATGACATACAAATCCGTCAGTCAAAATTATTTAAAAAGAGATTTCATAATATTTTGATGTTTGACGTAGCTGTTTGACAACACAAAATTACGTTGACTGGTCGGTTATGGTAATAGTAACTTTTTGACGTACGATTTTGTGAAACAACCCATTTTTTTGATTTGCCGATAGTTAGCGCCATTTTTTACTATTACCCGTCAGTAAAGTGTAGTTAAAGCAACCCGCCCTTAACCGTCTCTGATCGGTTTGGTGCTTTAGCTGATGTGGTGAAGGCTAACAATTAGTAACTTCATTTGAACGTTTGTAAGGTTAAATTTGCTCCAGCCAAACGATTATATACAGAAGACGCTTTTTGTTTAAACGCGCTTATTTCTGGTCTGATATTGTTAATTATTTCACTAATAGGACGTTATCCCTGACTGCTATATTTAATTATAAATAAAAATAGGGATCCTTATGAAAATATACACGAGCAAAAGCAAAGCTAGTGCTTGATATACCGCGGTCCCCTTCTCTTCGCTAGGTCTGTGTTCGGCCTTGAGTTATTATGTATTCTAAGTTAAAACCGTGTGGTGCCGGATAGCACCACCCTGTTTCTACCCGTGGGTGTCGTAGAAGGCGACAGGGATATTGACCAGAGGATGGGCAGCAGCGTCCTTCTGAGTACCATAACACCTACTGCGATCGCCAACAAGCATCGGCTAAGCATGGCTATTACAGCTGAACCCTCCCTTGGAGGAGACCTAACCTAACATGATGTGTATGTATGTAACTTGATGCTATGAAACAACAAACTGTACCTTTTTGAGATAAATAAATTTAAATTAATGTATTATGATGATACAATTTATTATCTTCTTTTACAGAAACAGATCCCAAAACACGAACAACGATGTTTCTCGTGCGGCTGTCAGCTGCCTAAAGTGCCCTTCGAGTATGACGACTGCAAGTTCTGTAAAGTATCCTGTTTGCACGAACATAGAAAGATCAGGCCACTAAATATGAGCGTCTAAATTTCCATCGCCCATCCTAAGTGTTTCTCGACTGCTACTTATAATAAGAAGATAGGTATTGAGATTAAGATGCGTTTTTTCTAGGCTACCGACGGTGTGTGAAAGCTTGTTATAAGCATATAAGAATATCGCGAGACCCCATTTTAGATGTTTTTTACTCTGTGGTATTTATTATAATGTTTAGTGCGGCAACGCTTCTCCTACCAGTTGTAGGTTAGAAGCATCGACTAACCGGATTGAATATCAACTCGTGTAATCATGTGTGTAACGCAGTGTTACAACTTGCAGGCGAGATATTCATTTTTATTATATTCTATATAATAAAAATGAATCGTTGTTCGTTAGTCTCGCTAAAACTCGAAAACGGCTGGACCGATTTGGCTAATCTTGGTCTTGCAATATTTGTGGAAGTCCAGGGAAGGTTTAAACGCTAAGAAATTTGAAAAATCAATCAATTGACAGGACTACATCTGTCAGGTCAGCTAGTATGTATATTTATAATTTTGCCGCCAAGTGAATAACGCAGATTTGTTCTCATTTGTCAATCTTGTTTCTCGGGATTTATTTATTGTACATTTTTTTATTGTAAGTGGACAAAATATAATTTTGTTTTGCTTTATACTTTTCGTTTTTTTTTATACGCTAACTTTTTTAAGTGGCTGTGTTTTTGACATGAATATCTTTCTAAACTAACTACATATTTATATCAACTTTGGAAGCTCGTCGATACTATATTGTTTTTAATAATTAACGTTGCACGCATATGCATTCGTAAAATTGTTTTAAGTTTGAGTCGCCCACCGGCGCGTCACCTGTCTAGAAATATATGTCCATGGGATAATGGGTAAATCTTTGTTCTACAAGATAATAATATATAGCGATATAGTTGCAGAGCTTTGTACGATAGAAACAACAATATGATGAATAAATTATTTTTATTATTAATAATTATGAAAAAATTATAGGTTATAATCTAATTAATTAGTAATAATAAGTGTTTATTAAAAACGCACAATTTATGTAATTTACCCGCGACTGTGAATCGTTGGGGATTGATGTACTAGGTATCATCGGCGGCCATTTTAGTATTATGAGTAGTAATAACCATCAGCTGATTGCAGTATTGGAGACTGTGTTAGTTTATTAATTTAGTAAATATGGCATTAAATTCGTGTTAAAGTTAAGAATACAATTGACTTTATCAGGATTTTAATCATCATCAGCCGGAACACTCCACTGTTGAACAAAGGCTATAGAACGCCACAACGAGATCAGGATTCAGATCAGGGTTCAGGATCAGGAATTTATTATGAAGGAATAGTTTTCATGGTTTTCGTTTACGATTTCTTTGTACCATGAAGAATAAAATAACAAGTTTTTGCGTTGCGGCGAGCGGGGTCGCCATTTCGGTGTTGCGGCACCACATAACTTTTATGTGTGTCGGTCCCTACTGTTACTTTAGCGATCACTACCAAGGGGATTACGTCTCTTTCCTCGCAGTGATACCACAGCCGGACAAACAAATTATACATGAAATAATATTATGGTTTTTAGTTTTCTTCTCAAAGTTTCAGCTTATAAGCATTGGTGGCGCCCTCTACATTCATATCAATTTCATGAAAGGAAAATGACTGAAATGCTATTTATAATGGTGATTTTAGCAAGAGTTTTACAGACCGCACTTTGAGATTTGCTAAGTAATCACTGTTTCCTACTAATATGAACGTTACCTTCATAAGAATAAGGTTCATATTAGTATCTATTAAACGCTAACTTAGCAAAGAGCGGTCTATGAATCTCGCTCTTAGTACTTAGTAGTTAATATTATGTAGGACCTTATGCTGGCACTTTACATGGCGTGTTTGTACAAATGTTCGCCTTATTTGGATAATACAAAATGTACCCAACGTACATTGAAATAAAGTCCATTGGCACAACAAGGCAAGTGAAATGCCGGCATTATATCTACACCATACAAGTTGGTAACAATTTGTTTAAATTTTATTTATTTTTTAATGGTCATGACATGATGGCCCAATAGGGAATATTACTGCAATGTTCTGGCACCAGAGTGCAGCACTAGCATAATCCGTAAACAGTTTTTCGACGAGTCGTTCAAAGCGTAAAATTCTGCATTTAATAGGGTATTTTACTCTATACGAGAAAAAATCTATAAATATGTTATTGAGACAGTTTAGGCATAAAGCAGTCGGAAAATGTAAGTTTTAGTTCATACAATAACAAAACCAATTTTTAAATTCAATTCAAAGTTTTCAGTATTTTTAATCTGTTATAAAACACCATGAAATAGTAGCGGCCATGTTATTACGCCGTACGGCTGTGTAAACAAAAAATTGTGAACTGTCAGTCAACCGATTGGCGTAATATAGGCTTTGTACTGTTATTATTTTCGTAACTAATGTATTTTTTTCGTTATTACACCTGCTACAAAATATGCTTTTAATTATTTTTAAATTATATACAATTATCATATTTATTAAGAGCGCATTTGATACTAAGCGAACTGACGTCATTCACGCTGAGCAATATGGCGCCCAGTAAGAGGCGTATTCGTAAAAGTACGCGCGAAATTTGAAAATTTAAAATTTAGATGCATTTTTATGGCACTTATCGATTGAATAAAAATTTTGTGTTTTTTTTTTGGTGGCATATTAGCACTACAGAATTTCATTGAGCCACTTTTCAAAAATGGGTGTAATACCCTATTGAGCTCAAAATTGGGAAGTGTATTATATTATACAATAATGCATCAGTGCTGTGTATTTCGATGTAGAAATGAAGGGAAATTATTCATTTCCAAAAGAAGAAAATGTTCGAAAATTTTGGGAAGCAGCTAAAAATCACTCTTGAATATGTTCAGGTTAAGTATTCAGGTGAAATAGTCGTATTTACAGAATAACGTTCACTTTTATCATGTAAGACAACCAAATATGATTTTATTCTGAGTATAACCTAGAATCTACTTTCAAATGGCCGTAGGATGCCATAATATAGTTAAAGTACAGTTAGGTAAATAAGATTAATTAAAACTGATATATTTTTACAAAATACCTAGGTATTACAATTATTAATAACATAATATAACAAGAATACGAGGTTATGATTTACGGAATGTGCTAGTGGCGCCCTCTGCGTTGAGTTTCGCGTAATGTTCCCTATTGTTAAGGCCCCCTGAGGCCTCTCATGCACGAGGTTGTCGTCTCCGGGCATGTGCAAGCACCAATGTAAGTTATGTACTTTCTCAGTTTATCTTGGCTATCACATCGGTGAAGGAAAACATCGTGAGGAAACCTGACTTATAATAATTAATGTTATCTGAAATCGCCAATGAGCCTAGAGCCAGGGTGATGAGCAATGCTCGTGTCTTAGGCTGGTTGGTATTAGAATGACGGTCTCGAAAACTGCCTTAAATAACTGTTTTTATATCTTTACTGAGATGTCCTACGTGTGCATAATATCGATGTTTGTAATTTTACTCTGCTTTTATATGAAATAAACAATTTATTAGAAAATTGAGATTTTTTAATTTCATGTAAACCTTACATGTTACGTCTGTAGATAATATTGCCAGCTATCCTCCTCGGCGATACCCAGTAGTTTTCTACATTAACAGTCACTCTAGTTCGATGAGTATACACAATCAATTAACTAGGTTCCCAAATCCTGGCAATTGTTACTGACGGCTTAGCAGCATTGAGAAATTTGCGGCGATTTGATTTTATTAATTTTAAGCCCGTGTTGTCCCACAGCAGAGAAAAGGCGTCCCTTTCTCCTTTCCTATCCTCTCTGTCCTTAGCATATTCATCTATGTCCTTAGCTAGTGTTAGTATTATATCATCTGTGCTAGTGTGGAACAAAACCTATAACAGCCCAGTTAGTTCGACATCGTGGTAGGCCCAAGCGTACCACGATGTCGCTTAACGTTTTCCGGGACCCACTTTGTGGTTGTTTTAGTCCATGGTCCGTTCGACATACGGCAGACGTGGTTTTTTTTTCTATTATTATTATTATTTTCGGATTGGCATCTCGCAGGTCAACCTAGGAGGTTGTCGGCTGCTTAACCGGACTTTCCTGTGGTGCCTTAAAAAATATTATTTTTAGGGCCTCCAGCCAGGGCAAAATAACTTACAAACTAAGCGACTACACGCTAAGGGCACCCCCTGTGGGGTACGAGCCTCGGCTTAGGGCGTCGCTGGGGAAGGACAGCAAAGGGACAGGCTGGATCGGATTTCGGGAGACGTGGACGGCCCAGTCCCATTTATGTAGGTATCTCGGTTTCGATTCAGTCACGGAACAAATAATATTATCTATTTGTACCTAAGGCTTGCAGGTATGGGAGGACATCTTCACACACGCGCTTGTCCAGCGTATAGGTATAGGCATTCGGAACGATTGTCGATGGCGCATACGTTCATGCCCCATCCACCATACCTAAATACCTAGGTAGTTAGTTGTTCAGGATAGATACTTATTTGTGTAGGTTTGTGAGTTTATATCTTTGTAACGCACCCACGATACAGGAGAAATTCCTAGAACGATATCTGCGATAAACTATGTTCTGTAATTAAATTCACATATATTATTTTGTCAGTGCGTAGGTAACCACTCAAGTCTAAACACAAGTTTATCAGTATTAATTTACATTTAACTGATGAATTGATTAGCTACACTTCGATTCATGGCATGTATAATTGCTTATTGCTGCCAGCTTCCAAGATACGAGACCTGTTTACTTATTTATGGCTATAGTCGACCGGTAGAGTTGACCTTGGACCTAGCCGTAGGGTCGCGGGTTGCGGAAGTATCTCCAGTTTCCGCGGCCCCCGACGCGACGTAGGTGTGAGATGGAACACCAGGGTGGTTTTAGTCCGCCCCATGGCGGAGGACATCACATCCATGACGATTTTCCACCCCGAAAAAAAAGACCTAGCCGTGTGTGGGTGGAGGTCCAGAGGCGGCAACAGTCGGGGATTGCGGAAGGCTCGTATGTTCCCGCTTTCACCGGCGTAGGCAAAAACCGGGTTGATTTTAGTGAGTAGGTATGTGTGACAGATCCCTCGCGCCCCTCAAGGCGGAAGACATCAATAGGGTATTACACCCATTTTTGAAAAGTGTCTTAATGAAATACTGTAGTGCTAATATGCCACCAAAAAAAAACACAAAATTTTTATTCAATCGATAAGTGCCATACAAAGGCATCTAAATTTTAAATTTTCAAATTTCGCGCGTAGTTTGAAGAAAACGCCTCTTACTGGACGCCATAGTGCTCAGCGTAAATGACGTCAGTTCGTTTTGTATCAAATGAGCTCATATTAAATATGATAATTGTATATCATTTAAAAATAATTAAAAGCATATTTTGTAATAGGTGTAATAGTGAAAAAATTACGTTGGTTACGAAAATAATAAAAGTACAAAGCCTTTATTACGCCAATCGGTTGACTGACAGTTGTAAATTTTTTGTTTACACAGCCGTACGGCGTAATAACTTGGCCGCTACAATTTCACGGTGTTTTATAACAGATTAAAAATACTGAAAACTTTGAATTGAATTTAAAAATTTGTTTAGTTATTTTATGAACTAAAACTTACATTTTCAGACTGATTTATGCCTAAACTGTCTCGATAACATATTTATAGATTTTTTCTCGTATAGAGTAAAATACCCTATTGAGCGTTTCTATTTTTTTTTTGCCATATTTTTAAAAAGTGGCCAAAAATAAAAATATTAGTAAATCGCGTTTTTTTTTCTTGTAATCAGATTTTTTAATTCATGAATATTTGGATTTTTTACATGGAATTCTATTTGATTTAGGATTTTTGTAAAAATAATATAAAAAATTAAATGAAGGTAGGCTAAACGTTACCATTTTGTTACTCCTTAATTGTTTAAAAAACACTTGAAAGTCGCAAATTCTGTGGCAAAAATTTTACGTTTCATAAACTTCATGATAAATTTAGTAAAATCATCGCAAGAAATACTATGAAAAGTGAAGAACTAATTCCAATTTAGGTACTTGGATATTTATTTTGTTACTTTTAACTTAAAGTCAATTTAAAGTTTTGATTATATGAAAAATAAACAGAATTGAAAGATTTTGCTTACTTCTCATAAAAATGTTGAGCGAAATTGATTTACATTACAAGTTATCTTGATTTATATTATATAAATAAATATGTTAAAGTGAGTTTAAAGACGGGAGATTTTTGGGACAGTAACAAAAAAGGAATAGAAAGGTAACAAAATAAAAACATAATGCTTGTTATCTTTACTTACATAAAACATATCCGGGTTTTGCTTTAATTTACCTCATCTTTTATGCCGGAGCTAGTGACATTTTCTTGTGCTGTTGAATTGTAAACATAGCTTTATAATTCTGTTTTTGTTATTTGAATTTTCCGCTTATACGTTACTACACCAAAGTAACAAAAAAAAAAGTAACAAAACAAGTGATCGATTTTTTCAAAATATTATTGTGGTAGTTAACTTTGCAGATATGTCTACTATTACACACTTAATTTGAATGTAAGTTAATAACTATTGTACTCTTGATAGAAAGAGTAGTAAATATTGTCAATTTACCTTTAAACAGCAATAACAAAAGCCGGAATGAGATTCACTCTAAAATAAGTATGTGCGCATACTGCATACTTCGGAACGGCAACTGACACAGTACATCAAGATAACAGCATTTATGGCATCTACGGTGATGCTAGTTCAAAAAAACAGCTAAATGGAAGTTTTTTTTTAATATTTCACATTAAAAATGGGTAACAAAAACTGAAATCCATTCTAGGAACTTTTTCTGGGACAAGTTTAAAATTCATTTATGACCGTAAAATTTTAACCAAATTACCAAAAAGGAAATACAACGTGAACCTTTTTACTATGTATTATGATTTAAAATCAAAATCTCAGTATAGTTTCTTTGAACTTTATCAAAATAATTGAGTTTGAAATTGCGAGTGGTAGACTGGGACATAAGAATTTTCATACATTGCAATTTTCGACAGCTTATATTTAGTTGATTTTTTATTTAAATACTATGTATTTATGACCTGGTATAATACTTTCTGTAAATTTTAATAACAATTATGCTCGTAAGCAAATTCGTATCAATAATTTGTAGATTTACACCATAGTTATTCATCTTCAAAATCATGGGACATTCCACAAATATGTAATGGCAAAAAAAAATAGAAACACTCAATTGGGCTTTTCCATTAGGTACGAGATAAAAATAAGGATCAGACCGTGGGTAGGTTAATTATCATTATGTGCAGAGGCCAGCACATCAAGATACCCTAATCTGTCAAATTCCGTTGATAGTTTTTCAAATAAAAACAAATAGGTAAGGTTTATGTTCAATTGTGAAAAGAGATGACGTTGGCGAGGTTGGACCCAAGTAATTTAAAAATTAACGGAGTGCCGTTCAAGGACTAGTCTAAATAAATTATAGTAACGAGTTTATGAGTTCTAAAAAAAATATTGAGTAGTAGGCAATGGGAATTAAAAGTTATTAATGATTTAATTAACTAAAACTTATTCATTGTGCAGTTACCAAACGCAATGTTTTTTTTGCGAATTACGTTGATTCATTCCGATCTACACATCTACACGAATGATTTACCTTCTTAATAAAACACGTTTTAGTACGATTTCACTTGACGGTTTTACTTCTATTACATACCTTGTTAAATAAACCTAAAACATACAAAACGAAACATAAAAAGTACCTACAATCACTGCCTATAATATGAACAATCCGTAAAAATAAATAATGTCATGGAACTATGGAACGGAAAAATCTCGAACGTCAGTGTCAATTTGTCTTCTCACTGTCTTCTGTCTCTCTATCTCTATGTTGTCCTTGTCTCTATTCCATCCATTATTGTTTTGTTTTTGTTTGTTTGTTTGTTCTGTGTTGTCAACGGCTAACGTGGGATTTAAATACTATTTTTTGCGATTTTGTGGATTCTTTTTTATACCTTTGGTTTGATTAACGTTTTGCAATTGATTTGGTCAACTGTTAAAATGCGTTGCGTTAATTGTCAATTGCGCATTGCTCGATTACGAAGACATCGTTTGTCTGACGAAAGTAAACAGATCGTTGAAAGAGTACAGAGGTGGGTGCATCCACGTGAAGTAAGTATTTCATAAACTAATTTATTTGATTTCATTTAATCAGAGATAAAACAAAGAAAGCGAGTAAAGTAGAGATTTCGTTTAGATGTTGGCTTTTACATACTCAAATACCTACTCTTATCATAATATGCTCCTTCTGCTCCTTTTCTAACTGTTGGCCATCACTCAATCTTCTGAATATAACAGACCTACTTTTTGTGAAGTACCTACTTATTGTCTAATACTGCAGACAGTAGATACAACTGGATGTGCTTGTGGTGTTGGTGTGACTACTGCCAGTCTAATGATATGCATAAACTTAACACAATCAAATATTTATCTATCCTTTATTCATATAAACCTTAATAATAACATTTTATAATAAAATAATGCACTGGTATCACAATCCAAGCTACCAATGGTCAATGCCCCAGAGAGCAGAACCTCCTAACAATGTAGTGTGACTCGGGGTGCCACTGATGTAGTATGAGTCAAGTCAAGATACTTGATCAATAGAATAGGTATTATTATTTTTATATAACTTCACCAGCCTTATGCATGGAGATTTTGGATAGACTGTACTTTAAGCTACCTATTCAATCACACATGGCTTGGTAGCATTGGATGTAGTAGTCACATTCTTAACCCAGAACCAGGACATGATTATAACTTAACCTTATAAATGTATTTTGTGTTTCTTTAACCATGGTAATTATATTTTTAGATAACTGGAGATGACTATATTTGCCACTCATGTTGGGAGTTAATAAATAATAACCCAAATGAAAATCCTGAACCGAAACTTGGCCATCGTAATGTCTGTGCTGGATGTGGCAAATCTATTCTGAGAATCAGGAGCAGGCTGGTTCTCCGACCAAATATGTCTGAAAGGGAAACCCTAATAGGAAACATTGTATTGGAATGGATAAGACCTCGCCAGGTTGGTAATGAAAACAATTCATACTGGGTTACTGGAAATTTGACGGCAATCGGTTACAGGGATTAGGGGACTTTTTGGATTGCCAACCTTATCAAATTAATATTACTGATAATGCTAAGATATCTCCATATGTTATTATTTTAGGTTACTTTTTATTGTTATTGTTTCAGTTAACCTTAAATGATGAGATATGTGTGCCATGTTATTTACGGGCACAGAGAGTGGTGGACAGTTCTCTCAGAAGTCCTGCCGTTGCACCTTCTACAATCAGTCAGCCTACATCTTCCCAACAGATAGAGCAAGCAGTCAAAGATGAAGAGGTTGGTCCGTCTACATCTGGAGACCCACTAGAGGTAACATTTTCTGTAAAAGTTGAAGAAGTTGGTCCCTCAACATCTGAAAACCCACTAGAGGTAACAACTTCTGTAAAAGTTGAAGAGGTTGGTCCGTCAACATCTGGAGACCCACTAGAGGTAGCATCTGCTGTAAAAGTTGAAGAGGTCGGTCCGTCAACATCTGGAGACCCACTAGAGGTACCATCTGCTGTAAAAGTGGAAGAGGTTGTTCCGTCAACATCTGGAAACCCACTAGAGGAAACATCTGCTGAACAAATATTGCCCAAAAGAAGAGCAGCTGACACAGTAGAGGGTGAAGAGGTTAGTCCGTCGACCTTGGAACAACCATTACAGGAAACTTCTAAACAAATTATGTTACCCACAATGAGAAGAGCGGCTGATACAGCACGTCGCTGTTTGTTTTCGGAGTGCAATAACACTGAAAAACGACATGTGCCTGATGGGCTCAGAAAACAAATAATAAAGGATTTTAATTTTTATATTCCTAAAAATGCTAGAATTTGCAATTTTCATCTAGGGAGCAATTTATTTTATGGATTATATGCTGCTGAGAATGCAATTTCAACATTTAGTGCTGTACATATAGAAGAAATTGTGTTTTTGCTATCAGATAATAGAAAACTAGATTTCCAAAATCCAGAAAATATTGATGACCATCTATTTAAGTACTGGTTTGGACGGACAAAAGTAGAGTATAATGAAATGCTAATAGAAAAGCCGAGATTAAACAATCCTAAAATTAAAATTGGATATTGTGCACTCCTGTGTAAAATGCGGACAGGAGACAGCAATGAGAGTATCTCAGAACTTTTTCAAATGCCAAGAAGGACACTTGAAGATTATATGAAGCAGGCACGAGAAATTCTTTGCCTAGACATTTAGGATGAGAGCATAAGTCAAGGGACGAAGTCAAGCAAAAATAAATTTAATCATGTCTGAAAGGGAAACCCGAATAGGAAACATTGTATCAGAATGGATGACACCTCACCAGGTTGGTAATGATAACTATTCATACTGGGTTACTTGGAAACTTGACGGCAATCGGTAAAGGGGATTAGGGGGCTTTTTGGATTGCCAACCTTATTAGTAACCCTGAATATACACTTTAATATTACTGATAATGCTAAGAAATCTCAAGCCGGGTACAGACTGGCGTAACGTATAATGTAATCCACCGTGTAATGTAACACGAATTCCACGTGTGGACGGCACTACGAGCATTACATGTATAGCCGTCATATAGGGGCGCCGAAATCAACAGGAAAGACTACTAGTCATAGACTTGATTGTGACCCACAATCGATAAAACGCCCAGTGCGACCGCACCTCTCGCACCGCCTTAGGGCCGCCACTGCTACTCAACATGGGTGTCTGTATCACTCATGGTTTGGTAGCATTGATGAAGTGGTTACATTCTTAACCCAGAACCATGACATGATTATAACTTAACCTATAAATGTACTTTGTGTTTCTTTAACCATGGTAATAATATTTTTAGATAACTGGAGACGACTATATTTGCCACTCATGTTGTAAGTTGATAAATCATAACCCAAATAATAGTCCTGAACATGAGACCCAACCAAAACTTGGCCATCGTAATGTCAGTGTTGGATGTGGCAAATCTATTTTGAGAATCAGGAGCAGGCTGGTTCTCCGACCAAATATGTCTGACAGGAAAACCCGAATAGGAAACATTGTATCGGACTGGATGAGACTTCGCTAGGTTGGTAGGTAATGAAAACATTTCATACTGGGTTACTAGAAATGACGGCAATCGGTTAAGGGGATGAGGGGGCTTTTTGGATTGCCAACCTTATCTGTAACCCTGAATATACAATTTAATATTACTGATAATGCTAAGAGATCTCAATATGTTATTATTTTAGGCAACTTTTTACTATTATTGTTTCAGTTAACCTTAAATGATGAGATATGTGTACCATGCTATTTACGGGCACAGAGAGTGGTGGACAGTTCTCTCAGAAGTCTTGCTGCTGTTGCACCTTCTACAATCAGTCAGCCTACATGTTCCCAACAGATAGAGCAAGCGGTCAAAGTTGAAGAGGTTGGTCCGTCAACATCTGGGGACCCACTAGAGGTAACAACTTCTGTAAAAGTTGAAGAGGTTGGTCCGTCAACATCTGGAGACCCACTAAAGGAAACATCTGCTGTAAAAGTTGAAGAGGTTGGTCTGTTAACATCTGGAAACCCACCAGAGGAAACATCTGCTGTAAAAGTTGAAGAGATTGGTCCGTCAACATCTGGAGACACAGTAGAGGTAGCATCTGCTGTAAAAGTTGTAGAGGAGGTTGGTCCGTCAACATCTGGAGACCCACTAGAGGTAGCATCTGCTGTAAAAGTTGAAGAGGTTGGCCCGTCAACATCTGGAGACCCACTAGAGGTAACATCTGCTGTAAAAGTTGAAGAGGTTGGTCCTTTAACATCTGGAGACCCACTAGAGGTAACATCTGCTGTAAAAGTTAAAGAGGTTGGTCTGTCACCATCTGCCATGTCTACTGTCTACATGTGCCATGTACCTTGTTTTTTTATTATGTACAAATAAAAATTATTATTATTATTCTCATTTATTCAAATTATTTTCATACTAGCTGACCCGACAGACGTTGTCCTGTCCCTAACTATCTACACTACCAAACTACCTACCTACCTACCCTACACTACCTACCTACCCTACACTACCTACCCTACACTACCTACCCTACACTACCTACCTACCCACCCTACACTACCTACCTACCCACCCTACACTACCTACCAACCTACCCTACACTACCTACCTACCTACCCTACCCCTACCCTACACTACACCTAACCCTCTCCTGTACATTGGACCTCTTATTTACCAGGAGAGCAGATTGCCCGCGACTTCTTCCGCTTGTGTTTTCCCAAGGATCCCAAATTTTTTAATAATGCAATATAGCCTATGTTACTCTGGGATAATGTAGCTTTCGATTGGTGAAAGAATTTTTGAAATCGGACCAGTAGTTTTTGAGTTAATTCGTTACATACAAAAATACAAACCTTTCCTCTTTATAATATTGGTTTAGATTAAATGACATTTTTAAATATTAGTAAAAAAAAGTTTGTTTTAATGATCTAATTAGAATGAATTATTATATAGAATAGATGTGATATACCTACATATTATATAAAAACATAACTGATATACCTATACAAAGCTTAAAAATAAATAAAAAAATATATATTTACAATACATGCATTACACACATACATTATTATTATTATTATTCTCATTTATTCATTATTTTACATATTTTATTATATTTTTAAATATTAGTAAAAAAAAAAAAAAAAACATTTAAAAATATAAAAAATAAGTAGCCCACCGGTATCGGGAACAGGGTCCAAGCTACCGGTGGTCAGGGCTCCTGAGAGAGGAATCTCCTGACTATACGCGCCGTGTCCAGGAGTACCGCTTTCTGTATCAACCCCTTGATCCAGCTGCCTAACGAGAGCCTCCTTAGGTGTTGGTCGAGGCTCTTGGAAATGAGTCCATTGGCCGCAACGACTATCGGCACAATGACTGCTGTATTCACATCCCACATGTCGACAACCTCGCGAGCCAAGTCAAGATACTTAATTTGTTTATCTTTCTCGGTTTTCACGAGGTTCTCGTCATGCGGAACCGCTATATCAACAATCATTGCGCGACGCTCTAATCGATCTATCACCACTATATCAGGCTTATTGGCAACAATAGTCCTGTCGGTGATGATAGATCGATCCCAATACAACGTGATATTGCCATTTTCGAGAACTGGGTCGGGCACACCTGTAGTACGGTACTTCCGACTCCACAAGCCTGTACTTTAGAGCAAGTTGCTGGTGGATAATCCTAGCTACAAGGTTGTGTCTATGCAAGTAGTCTCCGTATTATTATTATTATTATTATTATTTTTATATATTACTAGCTGACCCGACAGACGTTGTCCTGTCCCGATCTACCTACTTACCTGCCTATTTACCTACACCTACCATACACCTATCCTACACCTACCCTACACCTACCCTACCCCTACCCTAAACCTCACGGAGCCCGAGACCTTTCCAACGAATGCAAAACCGTGGAAATCGGTTCATGCGTTCTGGAGTTATATCGTCAGGAAGGAAAACCCGACTTATTTTTATATAGTAAGAAGATGTACAATGGAGGGCTCACAGGGCATCAAAAAACTCGTCCAAAATTCGCATTCAAAAACTAAATTCCAAATTTAACGTATAGTATTTGGACGACGGAACTCTAGGAGGTGTTATAGACACTGTTTCGAAAGATTTTCAACTCCTGAAACAGCAATTTGAATCTATTGGCCTAGACCTGAATCCTCATCCAAATGTGAAATTTTTCTTTGTGACAATACCGAAAGACAAACGACTTTAGATAAATTTAATGCAATAGCTCCACAGATCAAAATTTTAGAAAAAAGCTCACTGCATCCTGGGTTTCCCAATTTTGGAAGATAGTTTTGCACCTTTCATTGACGAAAAAATCAGACGTTTTGACGATATTTCGGATAGACTCTCCAAAATTAATCTACATTCGGCATTTACCCTCATCAAGTCATCAGATATTGTTGTTTTGGGCCAAATTTTATGTATTACCTTCGCTCTTCACCTTTATGGCAGCAGCCACACCTTTTGGACAAAATTTATCAAATTATTAAAGATACACTAACTACTTACAATTCTTAATGTGGCCCTGGACGACCGAGCGTGGCTCCAAGCCACACTGCCCATTCGTTTTGGCGGTCTCGGGGTCCGCAAAATTTCCAGTGTTAGTTTGCCGGCGTTCCTGTCCTCCGCCCACAGCACCGAAAAGTTAACCACAAAAATCTTATCCTCGTCACTGGTTGACTTTGAAGTGCCGTGCTTGACTGATGCGGTGAACGCCTGGAAAGTGGCTTGCCCAAGTACGGTTCGGACCGTGAACCATGGATGAGCAGCTCTGCAGGTTGGTACGGAATAAACTTATTAATACGTCCACCAATTCTGCTGAGCGTGCCCGCTTGCTGGCTGTGGGTAAATGGGAGTCGGGCCTCTAGCTTCAGGCACTGCCGTCACCTAACATAGGTACTATGCTCAGTGACTCTATATTTCGGCTCGCTACATGCCTACGTCTGGGCGCTCCTTGCGGGGCCCCGCATCGCTGTCAATGTGGTGAAGTTGTCGACTGCCTCAGTCACCATGGCCTTTCCTGCTGTAAAAGCGCAGGCCGGATAGCACGGCACGCCAGCATTAATGACATCATCCGTCGTGTTCTTGCCTCTGCCGGCGTACCAGCTGTGTTAGAACCTAATGGCTTGGCACGTGACGATGGTACGAGACCAGATGGAATGACCATAATGCCGTGGAAGTTGGGTAGACCTTTGGTGTAGGATGCAACTTGTGTCGACACCCTTGCGCCATTCCATCTTCTTAGCACGTCGTGTTGTGCTGGGGTGGCTGCTGCAGGTGCCGAAAACCTCAATCTGCGTAAATATAACAACCTTCTTGGAAGTTATGTTTGAGCCGTTTAGGATTGAAACACTGGGGCCATGGGGTCCGAGTGCTCACCTTGTTTTTAGAGACATTTCTAAGTGGCTGGTCGACTCTTCACGTGACCAGAGGGCTGGCGTTTTCTGGGGCCAAAGAATTAGCATTGCCATTTAACGTGGTAATGCTGCTAGCATTCTGGGCACTTGTCCCATTGTGAGCGATGCGGACGAGTTTTTTGATGCCCTCCATTGTATATAATATTTATATTTTTTAATTTATTTTTAAGCTTTGTATACCTATGTTAGTAAAAAAAAAAACATTTAAAAATATAAAAAATAGTAGCCCACCGGTATCGGGAATAGGGTCCAAGCTACCGGTGGTCATGGCTCCTGAGAGAGGAATCTGCTGACTATACGCGACGTGTCCAGGAGTACCGCTTTCTGTATCAAACCCTTGATCCAGTTGCCCAACGAGAGCCTCCTTAGGTGTTGGTCGAGGCTCTTATTATTATTATTATTACTAATTACTAAATAATAACCAACCATGCCCAAAGTTCCTTTGAATAATATTTTAGGTTTTGACATTCTATCGTTCATATCTTTTTTCTCCCATCTTTTTTAACCTACTTTTCATTTGCTTTTCGGTTAGTCTTATGTTGTTCTTTAAATATTCATAAGTTTCTATAATATACGCTACTCTTAATATTGGGTCACAAATTACATGCAATCTCGCCATTCTCCTGTGTAACTTTTAATTTCTTGTCCTGTTAACTTTTAACTAGTTTTGGATGGTACTAGTTCGGTGGTACTAGTTCGGTGGCAATACAAAACAACAAACAGAACAGAGCTACCGACTTCCGAAACTAAAATCATGTGTTAAGAGTTTAAAGTTAAAAAGACAGAGTTTATAATTGTTTAGTTTTAGTTAATTTTTGGGTTTCTGTAATTATTTTTTTTTTGAAAAATCGCTGGATCATTTTTGGCAATTTTTATATGGGACATAAAAAAAAGAATTTTCAAAATCGTTTTACATTTTACGGAGTTATGCCCGAACATACATAAAAAAAATCCGAATTGATAACCTCCTTCTCTTGAAGGAGGTTGAAAAGCAAAACATCGTAATATTTTGTGTCTGTCTCTGTTTAGATGACCATAGATATCCGATCCGATGTAGATGACATATAAAAGTTACAGTATAAATTGACTTTTGTCGCTGACTGTACCTACCTACCTATTGTTTCATTGCTAACGATAAATTCCAATAATACACCGTGAAATCAATTAAGTTCCGTTATTTTCAGCGTCGGTGGATTGAAAATAAACAAACGCTCGGACCAAACACGGACTCTCGACACAAAGTACGGAGTTAGAAAAGAACCGAAGTTTTTTCTTCCTTTATTTAATCCTGCTCTACTAACCCCTTGACATGCAACCTCCTTAGTTCCTAGTTTTTTCATGAAAAAGTTTGTAACTTTTACAAACTTTTTAGTCTAAGTTTCTTTTAGTCTGGCTTGATTGATGGGCACTCCAAAAACCTTTGTCTCAGAAGGGAACTGATAAATTCAATAGTGCACTTTTAGGCTACGTCTCCACCGGAGATGTGCGGGGATGCATTGTAGTGTATAGGGTTCTAATTGTGCTGAGCGCTTACGATAACGGATCGAATATTATTTCTGTGGCGGGATATTTCAATCAAAGAGGGACACTGTTTTAGTAACTGTATCTATTCAATATTATAGCACGTCGGCCACTGACGGCCCTTGGCTAAACAATGCCGTCATATAAAAATAAAGACTAACGTTCTAAGTAGGAAAAGCTTCTAAAACAGTGGTTCCTAACCTTTTCGATCTTGTCACCCCTATGACTTAGCTAGGGAAACTGATTTACCCCCCCCCCCCCCTCATGTTACCAATAAATATAGTAGGTACATATAATAAATAAATAAAGATAAACAGTTAATGATATACACAGCTAGGGCATGAAATACACTGGCGAGCTAGATTAGGTGTTATTGATCTAATCTTTGTCATACATAAACAGGGTGCCCGGTAATTAATGGATAACCTTGAAATGGCTTTTAGTAGAACTTATGGCCATTCAGAAAAAAATAGGAAAAAAAATGTACGAAAAAAAATATCATTTCTGCAATAAAGTAATTTGTTATCAATTAATTACCGGGCACCCTGTATATGTTACAGTCAAAACTACTTTTGACTGACTTCAGTCAAAACCCTTATTAAGACAAAATGCGTTTGCGTTACAAAAACAAAAATACGGAACGCCCTTGTTATAAGAATCACTACAAAACAAAAGTTTTAAAAGGGACAAAAAAAACCTACCAACCTAATGGGTTTCTAAGTATTAAGGATACATTGAAACCGTTCAAAAGTAGTTTTGACTGATTTTTGTAGTCAAAAGTAGTTTTGACTGGTTAATAGTTTTGACGGTGACATTTACATTACCAGCTTATTACCCCCACAGAATACCAGTTTTACCCACGCAG
Organism: Charanyca ferruginea; assembly: GCA_947361185.1. Lineage (NCBI taxonomy): Eukaryota > Metazoa > Arthropoda > Insecta > Lepidoptera > Noctuidae > Charanyca > Charanyca ferruginea. Next base: position 20,198,396 of record OX376070.1, on the reverse strand, counting down.
GGGTAATTACCCCCAGGTTAGGAACCGTGGTTCTAAAACGAATCCAGAATGTTTAGACGAAACATTTAGTCAATGGTTTCGACCAGCATGCCATATGCATGTAACCTTTACATGGAGGACGTAATGCGAGAGTTCACTGATACGTCAACTTGTGACATTTGACAAATGTCATTTGTCACCCCTCTCGCACCGCGCAGCTACCTCAGGAACGGTCTCAGCAGTCGGGCTATACAGTACAGGGCCTCAAGTCTGCTATTACAATAGTGTCAGAATGGTCTATCATTGATTTCATAATTGTTGATTTTGACAAGTTCGGTAATCTACTAATATAATGGCGTCATTATGACTTTCCAATGATCAACCACTGACGCGCCATTGAAAGAAATGATATAGAACGGTAATCTCGTACAAAATGACAACTGAATGACTGACTTAGGCGGTAATCTGCTAAAATTTTGAGTTCCTTTGATCAGTGGCCTACCATTAGACCGTCATTGTGCAGTCATTACTTTTAATTCGACCGACCAAGGATCGATCATTATGAATTTAGCAGATTACGAACTTTTAGCAAAATGACAATGGGATCGTGTTGGAATGACGAGATTATAAAAATAGCAGACTTGGCCCCCTGGACGTACGTACTCGTACCGCCATTATCAATACGGTTTCAAAGAAAGAAACAGTATGTCTATTCTGTTACAATCTCCCTCGGTGGACACCTAGGTGAAGTGAGCAGTCATCCGATCCAAAGCTAGGGATTGACAAAGCAGACGGACGGATGACAGCTCACTTCACCTAGGTGTTCACCGAGGGAGATTGTAACAGAATAGACATGCTATTCATAGAACCTTAAACTACGTTAACGGAACAATATTTGAGTCTGAATCACACTTGCGCAGTGGCGTTTTAAATATCCTCCAAAGTGTCAATATTTTTTCTCTTCCGGTAAGTTCCTGTTTTTTCTTAAAACACATGTTGCTGTTGTCCGGCCATGTGCGAAATCATAATGCATATTGTGTTCAATGGTTTCTGCATCTAATCATAAATGGGTACCTACACTGCTGGTCGGAAAAGGTGTTTTGCCTTACACTTATAAATAGCTTGTTTTTATAACGGAACTACGCTAGGTTCTTTCTCGGTAGTCAAAGATCTTAGCATTTGAGATAAATTAATTATGTTTTTCTCTATCCTCGTTATCTTGGGTTCTTAATTAGTAAATCGTTCTAAGTTATGTCATTTATTAATGAGTGTAAAACCTACTTAGTAAGACCTACATTTTATCAGTGTCTTTCGCAGACGGGAGGTTTGTCAAACAATAACGCCAATTTAATTCATACGTCTCCTGGAATTTCACTTATGGCATCTCCGTATTATTTAACTAAATACCCGTACTTTAAGCCCATTTTCACTTAAATTTTTGGCTCTGGTAGGTACTAAGGTAGGTTCAGAACAAGGGCGTCGCCAGGACTCGCCAGCTGATGGCATAGGGGGGGGGGGGGGGGGCAAGGTGATATATGGTGGATAGGAAAAGTATGAATTTGAAATACAGTCAATGGCACATGAACCTTTTGGAATCTCTAGGGGGGGGCAGCTGCCCCTACCTACCCCCCCTTGGCGACGCCTTTGGTTCAGAAAGAAGACCAAAACAGAAATTAGTTAAACAAAAATAGTTGGTAGGTACCTAATTAGTAGCAGAAGATGTCGCACGCTCAGTAATTATAAACTAATCGATTACGGTTTAGGCCCAAAATAAGTTAGACAAACCAAGAGATACTTTTTCTATCGCTATTGATTTTATTCGATACAGAGTTACAACATTATAAATTATAAACCAATACCTATGTAAATTAAGTCCTTATTGCCAGAAATATATACTGGCACCTCAAGAGTACCGCTCCAAACTCGCGCTTGCTGTGCCCTTCTCATACTTCTGATTTTGTTCATTCTTCCTTTCATATCCAGTCCATTCTTCTTTGGAATGAGCTTCCTCTCGATATCAGGATGGCCACCAGTCGGTATGAATTTAAACGGAAATTGCGGACATACTTTCGTCACAAGTAAGCAGAGCCATCTCATAAACGTCTTTACTTTTCTTATGATATAATTATATATATATATATATATACATAAATATATTTATATAGATATATATTTTATTAGTTATATAGTTTTGTTTATGTACTTTACCTATTTTGTTATATTTTTTATATGCACCTGCCGTGTTATCTCTTCACCACCCTGGGTTGACTGGTAGAGAATGCCAAAGGCATTAAGTCCGCCTTTGTACCTTTGTGCATGAAGTGTAAATAAATAAATAATAAATAAATGATTGTAATGCTCAAAACGAACTAACTAATAGAGTATACTGCAGTTCTATTTAAATGCAATATTTTGCCTAATTAATCATCCTTAATGTCATAATATAAAGAATTTGGGCAATTAGATAATGATCATATATCGTTAATCTATTAGGAATTATCTAATTACCCAAATTCTTTACAATACAGTGTTAAAAACGAATTCTTAGAATGCGTAATTAAATTATCACTTAATATTTTTTTGTCGATGTCATAAAACATATTTCTTAATTTTGTTAATGTAGTAGTGTTTTACTAAAATACAGACACCTGTCTGCAAAATTTCAACTTCATAAACCCATTGGTCCGGTTGGTCCGATTGGTCAGTACAAATTTTAGTTAAACCATTTTTTTATATAACATATGTATTTAAAAAAATAAACCGCAGCCGTCACCGTTATATAAAATACGCCAAACAATTACAAATAAATTGTAGAATAACAATCTGTAAGGATATAACGGTTAAGGAAGCGGATTTGAAGATATTTGCATTTATTAGTTAGGCGCCATACAAAATTTTCAAGTTTCTTTTTCTATACTTTAGTTTACCTATGAAATGATATTTCTTATATAATTATATTCATGACTAGTGAAGGCATTAGAAGCCTTTTACAATAAAAAAATATATATAAAAGTGAAAAAGTTTGAAATGCCTATAAAGCTCGATTTTCAGCGCCGCGCCGTGCTGCAGCTGTGCAGTTGCAGTGCCGGTATAATGTGCCATGACCTTAAGTAGGTACCTATTGAGTTAAGGTCAAACTTAAACTCAAAACCATTTATGTGAAATAAACCATTGACAGGTACTTAATTTTGGATTGTCAAAGAGTCAGTCTGCCAGAAGGTTGAAGCTAGTTGCTCGTTTCAAACGGTAAGTTTCTATGGAGAAGAACGAGCAAGAAATTCATGTTGAATCTACCTACTTACAATCTATACTATTATACTATTTTAACATTATAAAGCTGAAGAGTTTGTTTGGTTGAACGCGCTAATCTCAGGATCTACTGGTTCGAATTGAAAAATTCTTTTTGTGTTGGATAGTCCATTTATCGAGGAAGGCTATAGGCCCGAAGCCGGGCCGGGTCGCTAGTGTGAGAATAATTTAACAAGTCGTGCACGTTAAAAGAGGTCTACCTAAAAATATAATCATAATAAACAATTCAAAGAAGAGCTTAGAATAACCGAGGCAGCTAAGACATTACCACTATTACCAGTCAGTCCCAATCCCAACCAACGACGCCCGTTCACGAACATGACGCTCAGATCGGCACCAATGCACCATTTAGCTCAACCATTTTGTAGGGTACCCAATGATCCAACACATGCGCCACCATCAGCGAGACATTCAACTGACCATGCCATTATGGTCAGTCTTTTATTCAGCATGCGATGTCTTGGCGCGACATCGTTCGTCGGACGAACCATGCGCAATGACTCCCTGGAGTCCGCGGATACGGACAGTCTTGAACTGTGTATCTTGCTTTTGGTTTTACCTTGAAAAGTAATAGAGGTTTGATAATACTAGGCGACATCTACAACGTCTTAATATTATTGCACTTTAAGATTTTAAACTCTCAGCGTTGAGTGGAGTGTTGAAAATCAAACAGTGCAGTTGTCGCTTAGTGTAATGAGCAAGTTCTCTTACGCAATGATGTAGGTAAGTTCCTTGGTGTTCAGTAGGTACGGTGTACTTTTAGTCCATTTATTTATTTATACTTCATGCACAAAGGTACAAACGCTTAATATCCATCCACTAAGACATTAGGTAGGTACCTATATAAATGTCGTTATTTCAATGTTAGCATTTAATAAGCTTGGTTAAATCAAGATAAATACAAAACAATGTAAAATAAGTAGGAATTAGCCACTTATATTTAAAAAAATATCACTAAAATGCAGTCATTTCAATAATAAGTAACTAATAACTATCGGAATTTGCTTGCTTTGTCTAAGACTTAATTATAGTGTTATGAACGCTCTCAATTACGATTCAGGTGTAGGTACCTATAATAAAACTGCTTGCTTCGTAACAACGATTACCTATATTATTACGATCAATCACTCTTGCTTATATTCTTAACAATTTTATTATAAAGTAAGTTAATAACAAATGCACAGCTATTAACACGTAGACAATATTAAACGTCTGTCTCGGCCGAGCTAGTTGATCAGAATGTCCCACTTTTTAAAAATCACCGACCATGTGCATTTCGTTCCGGACTGAACGAACGAAATGTATCCATCAATCTGTTCGTTCTTCATAGACAAACAATTCGAATCGACTAACTTACTAATACCGATTTTAACATAAATACAATCATCGAATAGGGTATTGTAAATTGAATATGAACATTGATAAAAAATAAACTTTATTTAACTAACAAATTTGTAGAATAATATTAAATAATCATAAATTCATTACAATAGTAACAAACTATAGCGACCCGCCCCGGCTTTGCACGGGTGCAATGTATATCAAACTATAGGATAAACTTTCTTGTTGAATCACTCTATCCATTGATGAAAACCTCATTAAAATCCGTTGCGTAGTTTATAAGATCTAAGCGTACAGAAAGCGGGAGCGACTTTGTTTTATGCTATGAAGACAAGAAACCAAGTCAGTTCTAAGTTTGTTCTCACAGGTTAATTCATAACTTCGTAAGTACATATTCGTAACTTACGTGAACATTTGAGACTGTTGTGGCAATTCGAATCGACTAACTTACTAATACCGATTTTAACATAAATACAATCATCGAATAGGGTATTGTAAATTGAATATGAACATTGATAAAAAATAAACTTTATTTAACTAACAAACTTGTAGAATAATATTAAATAATCATAAATTCATTACAATAGTAACAAACTATAGCGACCCGCCCCGGCTTTGCACGGGTGCAATGTATATCAAACTATAGGATAAACTTTCTTGTTGAATCACTCTATCCATTGATGAAAACCTCATTAAAATCCGTTGCGTAGTTTATAAGATCTAAGCGTACAGAAAGCGGGAGCGACTTTGTTTTATGCTATGAAGACAAGAAACCAAGTCAGTTCTAAGTTTGTTCTCACAGGTTAATTCATAACTTCGTAAGTACATATTCGTAACTTACGTGAACATTTGAGACTGTTGAGTGTTGACAATAGTCAGATTACTTTTATCATCATCGGCAATGATTTAAATATAATATCATTGATCATCGGCCTAAGCTTTTCCCAACTCTTAGTTATGTATGTGGGGTCGGCTTCCAGTCAAACCCTATGCAGCTGAATACTAGTGTTTTACATATACCATGGTGCTATTTATAAATTAAATTATGTGTATGTGTTTGACATAAATTACCATGGCGGTTGAGAGCACTGTCATAATGCTCACTCAAATATCTCGCTGATGGTGGAACGTGTGTTGGATCATGCGGCTCCCTTCAAAATGGTTGAGCTGAATGGTTCTGATCCACGCGTCATGTTCGTGAACGGGCGCTGTCAGTAGAGATTGGTCAACTCTTAACTGCCATGGCTTTTATCTTTTTATCTTGATTCTTTTTTTTAATGCATTGTGGTATTGGTCTTTACCTGCATTGTTTTCACATAAAGAAGCAACGTGAATAATGTAATCAGTATTTTGTAAAAACTTAATTTAAAAGAGTGTCCGTGATGGAGTTTCTTGCTCGTTCTTCTCCATAGAGACCTACGCTACGTTTTGCAACGAGCAACTAGCTTAATTTTTCTGACTAACTGACTCTTTGGCAATTCAAAAGTGCCTGTAATGGTTTAATTGAAATAAATGCTTTGACTACATAGAGCGATTGCTTGTCTGACCTCAGCCTCGTGCGTCGCTCCATCCTTCTGGCTCGGCGATACTCCCAGCACCAACAGCACCACTCTCGAACTGGGTCTTCGCAGCACGCCTCCTCGCGCCTCAACTTCGACAACCCTTGTCCGCCCATCTGGTCCAGGATACACCTGCTGGATTCTGCCGCGTGGCCAGGTGCATCTGGGTAGGTCGAAGATCAACACGATGTCTCCGACTTGCAGGTCTGCGGCGCTGGTTCTTCCCTTCGTCTTCCTCGGCAGTAGAGTGGGCAGGTATTCTCGTAGTCACTGGGTAATACGATACCCCTTGGTAAGGTTGGTTGTCAGACTACCATATGATTTTCAAAGATGACATGAATGACAGCCGGGACCAATGGTTTTACGTGTTTCCCGAAGGATGGAGGGGGCTCGGTATGAAATAGATGGTCACCCATCCATGGATACCGCGATAAGCGTAACTTAACCATGGCCGATCCGATCCGGCTTTTACTTATCTACGAGCCCCTCAGTCAGATAACTTTTATCTGAGGATTTATTATAAAAAGTAGCTGACTCGAAACACGTTGTCCTGTAAATTGATTTTTCAATTTTCTGACCGTATAAGCCTTCCCTGGATTTCCACAAATATTTCAAGATCAAAATTAGCCAAATCGGTCTAGCCGTTTTCGAGTTTTAGTGAGAATAACGAACAACGATTCATTTTTATTATATATATATATTATTATATAAGATAGATAGAATAAGAAGATGGCAGATTTACAGCTTTGGTACCTAATAAATTAAATGTGTAACCGCATTATTTGTCTGACTATTAAAAATTCGGCTGTAATTGACACAAATGACCACGCTCACTGCACACCTGAGCTGAGCCATACCTCTAAACTACCGATATTTGAGCTGCGCACTCTATGCACAAATTGCCTTGCATATTATTATGTCCGGGTATGTCATCCAATATGCAACGCACCGCAGGTGTCACCATGTTTAAAAAATGATTGCATTTTAATGTTATTGCTATGAAAAACAACACGTAATATCAGTTTTGCAATCATAAACTTCAGTTAAAAGATATTAACAAATAAAAATTGCATTTAAAGTATTCCATTCATTTGATATGCGTACAACGCATTCCGTTTTACTGCGTAATTTTGTATGTCTTTATCTACCCATTTTTTCGACGATGCTTTGTTTTTCCAATCGCCTTCTATAAAAATGCCTTCAATAGGGTGACAGCGTTTCTATGCGCGTACGCTCTACAAAACTACGAACATTATCATTAACAGTAGGTTCTATTAGAAGCGAATTTTAAAAATAGACCTTATCGCGTACAAAATAAGAGCTACGTAACGGAAAATGTTAAGTTGGTTTTAAGTTACGTTTCGGTGCGGTGCACATGGAGTCGAGTCGGCAGTCGCGCGCCCACCGACTGTGGTTCCGGTAGGGTCGATCACCATCGTGTAGTGCGTGCCTTTACACACTACGTACCGAACTTTACTCGCGTGCACAGCGTACGCTTCGCGCCAAATTTCTTGTACGAAATTTGAATTTTGACAATTGTTTTTTTTTAAGACAAAGACATTTTTATTTTTTTAAATAATATAGAGAAATCGACTAAAAAGTTTCGTGATTGTGAAGTGACTTATTATTATATTTATGTGCAGATACTTGGAAGTACTTAGTAAATAATTAAGTACGATATGTGTTGTTTATATTAATTGTGCAATGGTTTGTGAACAATAAAAAAATATCAAGATGAAGATGCGATGGAACTTTTTAGTACATTTATTTGTTTTATGTGTATTTGTGGAGTATGTTGGTAAGTAATTTATTTATATGCACAAATATATATATTTTAATTGCTTTATTATTTGTTACTAATGACAAGTTGCTAGTGTTTATTTCTGAACAAATTATGATTGTTTTTTTTTTCGTAGCATCAAAAAGTATTTTTTATTGTCGAAAATAGCGCAGACACAATAGCACACAGAAGCTATCTGTGCCGTACCGTGACATTTTCATACCTACTGGAAATTACCTACATAGCTATTGATTGTATAGTAGTTACATATTTACATTTTCATTGTTACATCCGTCTGCTTGGAAAATTATGAATTATCCTATTGAGATGTTAAATTGACAATACACGTGCAGAATTAATATTTTACGAATTAAATAAAATATAACAAAGAGCCTCGATAAGAGGCTTTTGCTCTGCACTGGGACAATATTAGGCTGGTATATATAACATATTATGTATATATTTTTTATTATTTAATACTAGCTTTTGCCCACGACTTCGTCCGCGTGAATGTCGGTTATCGCGGATGCAAACGAAGTCGCGAATTAAAAAGTAGCCTAGGTATGTCCTTTCCCAAGGTTCAAGCTATTTTCATACCAACTTTCATCAAAATCGCTCCAGCCGTTCCATTGTGAAAGACAGACATTTGAGACATTTTCGCATTTATTTGTACCTCGCTTTTGCCCGCGACTTCGTCCTCGTGAATGTCGGTTATCGTGGATTAAAAAGTAGCCAATGTCCTTCCCCAGGGTTCAAGCTCATTTCATACTAAATTTCATCAGAATCGGTTCAGCCGTTTCATCGTGAAAGCGTAACAGACAGAGTTACTTTCGCATTTATAATATTAAAAAAGTATGGATAGGTAGTATATGGTAGTAGTATGGATTAATTTATGACAAAGAGTATACTCTAGTTAGGTATCTAGTATCTTATTCTAATTGAATGTTGTACACGCTGAATGCAAACCGCTGTCGACCGGTCCTTTTGGAAATGTATAGCTGATGCCTATGCCCAGCAGTGGACGTCCTTACTACCTAATTTAAGTACCTACATAAAATGCAACGATTTAAATAATTTCCAGAGTATTAAGTAATTTATTCCAAACAATCATAGCTCACGGTGCCTGACCATGCAGGCCGAATATTTTAACATTCATTGTCTCTGGTTAATTTAAAACGATTAAAATCTCGCGTACACACGGTATGAAAGGGAAACATGATAGAATTATGTGATGTATGAATAATGACTGCAATTTTGTGCATTGCAACACGTGAAGATGCTTGTCTTATTTCCTAATGTTTGATTTAGATGGTTTTTTAATTTGGTGAGCGTTACTTGCGCAGTGGTGTGTTGGGTATTACGATGTTTTTGCTTCGATCATCAATAGTGATTTAGTGTTTGCATAATAACTTAAATTTAAGTTACTTTTAAACTGTTGTTTTACTTTTCAGTAGACATTTACAGTTGTTTATCTGTTTTGGAATATTTTTGTTTGTATGTAAACCTCTTTTTAGGGTTCCGTAACCATTGGGTACAAACTGAGCCCTATAAAATGCTCTCCTTATCTGTCCGTCCGTCTATCTGCTGTATCCTTTGAACTGTAATAGGTAGACACTTCTAATGACAATGCCAGATCCTGCCCCACCCATGTACAGAAAAAGTAACACATGTACAGAAAAAGTAAATTAATGAAAATAATTGTAATGAATAAAGAACCTTTCTATACTAAATTGTTTTTCTTTAGAACTTGCGGATTACGAAATACCTACCCACAAAATACAAAGTAATTTTACCTAAAATACAATTTAACCTATAATCAATGTCATTATTGTTTTTAGATTTAAACGGAAACCGCAAGATCTACAGTCACTAAGACTAATGTTTAGTTATCAGCAATAAATAAACAGTAAGATGCTATATATTGCACATGACTTTTATTGAGTGGGGCAAAGTTCTATAGAGTTTCTGGCATTGTCTTTTTCATAGTGTTTCTTACTATGGCCGATATAAAAATAAATCCATACTAATATAAATGCGAAAGTAACTCTGTCAGTTACGTTTTCACGACAAAACGGCTGAACCGATTTTGTTGAAATTTGGTATGAAAATAGCTTGAACCCTGGGGAAAGACAAAGTGGCGGTGACATTTACACGGACTAAGTGGCGGGCTGAAGGTAGTATTTAATAATATAAGAAAAGTGCATCATCTAAATACCAGTGTTTTACATGGAGCGACTGCCTATCGGACCTTCACAACCGAGTTATTGGGTAACATGATACCCTTGCTAGGACTGGCTGTCAGACTTTCTGGCTTCTGACTACCCATAACGACTGGCAAAGATCTGAATGACAGCCGGGACCAACGGTTTTACGTGCTTTTCGAGGCACGGAGGGAACTCGGTATGGAATGGATGGGTCTACCTTTTATAGCAGAACTTTTTATGTCATAATATTATTTTGCATAATAGCGGATAGCATAAACTTCATTTCGCAGAAAATTGTTGGCAGACACTCATTTATCGTAGGTACATTGAAAACTCATAATTATGTAAGTCAGAATCATCTTTAGGCATACATTTCATATGCATAATAATCGAAAAGTAGAACCATCATATCTCAGAAATCTTACAGTTAGAATCATCTTTTGGCATACATTTCATATCCATAATAATTGAAAAACTTATATTTCACATTGCAGAAAATTCATAGTTAGAATAATTTTGTAGTTTTACCATAATAATTAATTAATTATTTGTATAAATTCATTATTGCATGTATTATCACTGAATCAAATAGCTGATTGTGAACATTTATGTATTTTTTATTTCCCTGTAAGAAGCATTCAAACATGCAAACAAGCATACACCATGCATGCAAGCAAACATGCAGCATGCAAGCAAGCATGCAGCATGCAAGCGACCATGCAACATGCAAGCAACCATGCAACATGCAGCAGGCATGGTTTCTGTCACGGCTTCGGCGCTGCGGGTCTCTGGCGGTCCCACGCGACCTTGCCGTCGCAGAGGGGTTTAACGCTCACCACCTTTGACCAGCATTAACCGATTGATGTGTCCGGCTTTTAACTTAACCACGAGCTCGTCCTTTCTAAACAGTCAATTTTCTAAACACTCAGCTATAAAAAAATAACTATATTGTTGTCTATGAATGAACATGTCCACAATGTAGCCATGATTCATTCTTTTCAAGTACCTAATAGTTATCATCGAGTACTTGGTACCTAACTGACGTGACGTATGACCATTATCAACACGGTTCCGTTACAAAGAAAGAAACATAAGACCCTAAAGTACGTCAACGCAAAAATATTCGCGCCTAACAACCATTTACGTAGATATTCTATTTCAGTTGAATTGGGCCGATCCTTCGTAACTTAAGGCGCGTCCCTGTGCAAAACGCAGCGCTAGCCGTTTTTTATTCAGTTTTTCGGACCTAAATACTCTATATCTAAAAGAAATATCAACAAATAAAAAATAGATTAAATTTCTACATAATCTTGACTCCAAAATGGTAGATCTGATTTTTGTTTACAAAGTATAGTATTTAACTAATCTCCTCACAAGGAAACCACAGAAATGAGAAATAATTATTGAAAACATGCATCTTCTCGGCAAGTAACTATTAATTAAATTTTTTACTAACACTAATGGATAGGCAATTTATTAATGAACATTTTGGTAGAATTTTTTTTTTCAAAATCCCAATATCTGATTTTATAAAGATTTAATTCTAAAATCTGAGCGTATTTCGCTACTGTATCTCTTGCGCGGCGCAAAGGGAACGAATGCTCAAGGTTATTTGCTCAGGGTACCGCCTTAAGAAATCAATTACTTAAATAACCTAGTCAAAGACACAGGTCTTATAAAATATTTTCTCACGCTTACTTAACCTATACTTTTACATAGTACCTACAAAATAAAAACTTTTTTGAGAATCGCCTTCAAAAAAAACTAAAAAGTGATAAATAACTTTAGCACAGAACACATATGATTTTAGTTGCGGAAGTCGGTGGCAATACAAAACAACAAACAGAAGAAAGCCACCGACTTCCGCAACTAAAGTCATATGTGTTCTGTGCTAAAGTTATTTAATAATAATATGTGGGGACATTTTCACACACGGCCATCTGACCCCAAACTAGGGAGACCCTGTACTATGGGTGTCAGACAGCTGATATACATACACTAATACTTTTTTCTTTTTTTTGAAGTCGGTTGAAAAGTAGCCTTTATCCTTTCTTGTGGTTCAAACTTAGTTTGTACCATAATCGTTTCAGTTGTTTAGACGTGAAAGCGAAACAAATAAGTCTGTAACTCTCTTTCACATTTCCGTCGTGCTAATATTATAAACGCAGTGAGGAAAGATTCTTGGGAAATTAGAATTTTTAGAATTTCGGAATCCTCGTCAAAAAATCCTCGAAAATTGAGTTATTTATAGGTTCGGAATCATCGGAATCCTCGGAATCTATACGAAACTCAATTTTTCAATAAACCTTCCTTACTGCGTTTCTAATTAGCACGACAGATTTATAATATTGGTATGGATTTTACTACCTACCTACAACTAAGCAAAAGCTCAAAAGGTGATAGCATAGCTTTAGGAAAAGCTATAAGTTTCCATCAACCAAAGACATTAAACCTCTACTTAGTCTATGAAGTTTCAATAAATCGGGCAGGGATCGGTGCCCACATATATTTGGGATATCGGCTCGTTATTCTCCGGGTCTAAGGCCGGGTTGGGTATGATCATTTTATCGAATGCCCACAGATATTTAATGCAACTCGCTATGGGAATGAATGAAGGAAATTATTGAATGGAGGTTCTGTGAAAGAATTACCCTTATGTGGTGGTTTATTTAATGTTGTGGTTGTAATTCTCTTGCGGAATAGGGAAACCGGTCAAGTGTGAGTCGTACTGGTACACGAAGGGTAAAAAACAGCTTTTTATTGTGTGAAACTCACTGAAAATTTTCAGTGTACGGACAGACTGGTTTTAGTTAACACAATTTTATTTGAAGTTGGTTATGGTTACAAGATGATCACGCGGCTGTCAGTGCAATAATAATTATAAAATAACTGATAATGATTCAATACAAAAAATTAATTACTTACCATTAATAGTAGATACCAAGATATCTTTCCCGGTCCTCACACTACCTATTACGGTTCAAAAGATACAACCTTGTAACAGATGGACTAATAGCCGGACAGAGAGATATCGGAGTCTTTGAGTGTCCTTTGGCACCCTCTGAAACCCTAAAAACAACAATCTAATTTTAATAGAGTTCATTTTTCATTTACTTATGTATAATTTTTTTATGAACTAAGGGCCGTTTTACGTAGTCAAATAACATTCGTCAAAAGCAGCAATATGCTTGAGCAGTTTTCATTGATTATTTTATATTGAATTAAATATCAACTAAATAGAGTTGCGTAACTACGTGCCAAATAATATTTTTTTCATCCCACCATCTCGGAAAGAGTATTTTCAATCTTCAATATCTGAGTGGAAAAGCCGTTTTTATTCTCTAGAGGATAAAGTAAATTTATCTTCAATATCTGAGTGGAAAAGCCGTTTTTATTCTCTAGAGGATAAAGTAAATTGAATTTAGAACATCGTGTGCACTAAGTTTGTGAATTAAAAAAAAACATTAAACCTATTTACTGCTACCTCTATGGTGCCGAATATATCATACAACGTTTTTTTTAATTTGTTAAAAACTCAGACTTTGTAAACGTTTTTTTTTTGCATTTAGTCATTTCCTCGCTGAGGTGGAATGAAAAGTTACGTGTTGCACTCGAGTGCAAAGATTTTTCACCTCGTGCTCTTTTGATTCCCTCGCTAACGCTCAGGATTCTAATTTTGAATCACTCGCTGCGCTCGTGATTCAATTTTAGAATCCTTCGCTTGCTCGGTCATCAAAATTGAACACGCGGTTAAAAAGCAACTTTGCACTCTTGTATAACAAATAACTATTTTCACTCAATTTTCAATTGTATTTGTCATGTATTTTAATTAGTTAATTATTAATAAATAAATGAAATCGGTTTATGCTGATCCTTACGCGTTATATAATTTGACATCATTTTCTACACTTGCTTGAAAGTATTTTCAAAGTGGCCAATCCGCCCATTAAAGCATCGGAATTATTCGGAAAACGGTTCGAAGTTCATATCCCATTATTATTACTGCCAACCCTAACACATAATATTATTTAAGAATTGAATCGCCACCTAAACTTAAAAGAAGAAATCAAGTAATACAGGCGTACATAAAACTTTATTTTATAAATCGTTTAAAAAGGATTGCCTCGTCAAGAATTTCGCAAATGAGTATACCTACTTATCTGATAAAAATGCCTAACGGAAAGGCTCATTGTACTAACAGATAGAAGTAGAACTAATGGGTTGGCTGTCACGACATCGTGTAATTAACGTATCAACGTCCAACCGACTGCCTCCTTAACATACCTACCCTGTGCGGCTATTTCCTAAAGTTGTGGTTCTAAGTAGGTCGTATATCTACATAATGATTGAGCTTAGTGACTTGATAATTTTGCAGGAGTTCTTCATATCTGACTGTAAACTCTAAGTTACGCCTAACTTAAGCCACAAATAAAGTAAGGTAAAACAGACTACTCTGGGGTAGGTATAAGGGTTTTTCAATTTTACCTAGCTTGTGCTGTCCCACTGTTGGGTAAAAGTCTTGCCCAAGTCCTTTTAAGAAATAAAAGGACTGTTCCTTAGTTCCAAAAAAAGGTTCTAAATGGTGCAAGATCTCAGAGCCGCCAGAACTTCGTCATTTAAGCATGGTTCTGTCGATAGATAAGTAGAGGAATTCATCGTTGATAATTCAATTCGGCGTAACTGACATTTTTAAATACCGCGTATGTAAACTTTCGCTGATTTTACATAAGGTCGAAATTTGGGGTATTTGACAATGTTAGTTACGCGGAATTGGTTTATTATCGACAATGTCGTTTAGGAGGTACCTATGGGTGCTTCTAGCTCCGATACTAGGTCGTTACTCTCTCCTAATTTACTTACTCCAAGAGAAACTACTGTTTTTTGATCGACCTATCCTTTAAATTTCGGCCATGCTGAAATAGCACTTCTGCACTGAGGTCGCGGTTGAAAATGCTTTAGTTTTGCTGTAAGGTGATATTGCATTGTCGTTTCCACCTTTGACAACCGAATGCTTTGATACGGTGGGTATATTGCTAAACTCCATCAACACATACTCAAGGTGCTCAAGCTTGGCTGTCGTACTCTCTAAAGAAGCTGTATATTTATTTGATACTAGCTTATTCCCGCGACTTCACCTGCAAGTCACAGAACATAATTATGTATCTTATGGCACTCGCCAATAGTGAAAAAATCTTTCGATCAAATAAAGATTTCCTGTAATAGGAACAGTAGTTCGAAGAATAAATTTTAGGTTTTATAATAATGTACTTAGGTACATATAATTATTGTATCTCTTCATCTCCGTACCCTTGGTAGTTGGTACAGCGATAGTGGAAGTTTCTTTAAACAGTTCTATTGTTTGCCTGCACAGGACAAAGGTAGCAATTAAGGGCATTTTGTAGAACTTTACACTTTAATTTCCCTTCTAGATAACGCTTCAGGAAAATAATCGTGAAGAAGACATAGATAGATCGTATCTTGTAGAAAGTTCAAAGGCGATAATTTACCTAGCAGTGGAGTCCGTGGATCGTTCTAACAAAATAATATATTGCCAGCCAGTTTACACCCAGTAAACGTAGAAGTTCCACAAACATTTGAAGTAAGTTTTCTAGTGACCCTTTTGCAGCACCTCTGAATAAGTTCAGTTACTGTCTGACAAATATTTCATACCTACATTATCCATACTAATCCATACTAATATTATAAATGCGAAAGTAACTCTGTCTGTTACGCTTTCACGATGAAACGGCTGAACCGATTTTGATGAAATTTGGTATAAAATAGCTTGAACCCCCCAGGGTCCAAGCTATTAAGGACATAGGCTACTTTTAATCGGTGACTTTGTCTGTATCCGCGTTATCCGACATTCGAGCGAACGAAGTCGCGGGCAAAAGCTAGTTATTTTTATAATTATACTATCGCTGCAATGTGTGTCAATGTTAGCACTTTAGTTTGTACATTAAAAGTTGTGTCGCGCTATCGTTTGTCGGTCAAAAGTTGTGTCGCACTAACGTACGTCAAAGTGACGTGCTGTCGCACCACTTGCACTGATGGTTGACATAACGTACTGTCGCCCTATCATTTGTCGCATATTTGTCTTTCGCTCTCATCGATATGTAAAAGTGTTATTTTTGAACTATTTATAATTATTAGTTTCTTTAATTTTATACTTTATATTCAGATCCATTTTCGAACTTTGTCTGGTAAAAAAATTCCAGACTTTATGAACCAGATCTTAAATGTAAAATAAATTGTTGGTACAATCAATAAAGGGATCGTACCCTCCTGCTACTCCTATTTAGAAGCTTGAGATTTTAGGTTTCCAAAATCCGCTGTACCTAAAGCGTAGACAGTAAAAAAGTTTCGAGTGCAAATGACATATTTCACCAAACTCCAATGTTCTCGGAGTACAACTTCCTTGCTTCTAATAAAACTTTTTATGAGACTTCAGCCGTCTGACTTCCTTTACGGAAACTGAAATACTTTACATTTACATAGAACCTTTCTAGGGCTATTTCAATTATGAAATTCAAATCAAGCAAGATTGCTGTTTTGTCGAAAGAAGCCAGTTGTCCTTGTTTCACCATCATCATAAGCAGAAACTTGACTAGTTGCACTGCACATGGTACAAAATCGCGTAGCACTCTTTTGTCTAACATTGACAACTTGATCTTGACTTCGCTTCCTCTTTTTGGTTGTTATTTTTTTCCTCTTTCTTTTCTTATATGGGTATACGTTATATAAGTTATATATTATATATATATGCATATTATGTAGTTTACCTATTTGAGTAATTATTTTTACTATGCACCTGCCATTTATCTCTTCACCACTCTTGGTTGTCTTGTAGAGAATGCCTAAGGCATTAAGTCTGCCTTTGTACCTTTGTGCATGAAGTACAAATAAATAAATTGACCTACTAATAAACCCCCAGAAAGATTAATTCAGGGAGGGCAATTTTGGTAATTTTTAACAACGTTCGCATACTATACTGTCTCAAAAATGCCTCTATTTTTACCTCGGTTGATATTGATTATAACTGAGATGAGATTGCAGCTTTATGTTGAACTTTTTTCATTATGAGATTTGGCCTTCAGTTCCTTGGTTATCATCATCATGTCAACTTTTAGACGCCCACTGCTGGGCATAGGTCTCCCCCAAGGGGGTTCAGGCGTAATCGCCATGCTTGGCCGAAGCATGTTGGCGATCGCAGTAGGTGGTAGGTACTCAGAAGGACGCTGCTGCCCATCCTCTGGTAAATATCCCCCTGTCGACACCTACGTGTCGCTACGTGTCGTGTTTACGACACCTACGGGTAGAAACGGGGTGGTGCTATATGCGGCCGACACCACACGGCGGACCTTGGTATTCATCAGGTAATCACTGGACGTTTGTTAATAACAACGTCGTCAGTTCGAACTTATCTGTTCCATGCAACTACCACGCGTTCCTTCAACTGTAGTCAAATCGCGATGTTACGGAGTGATTGCTTGTAAACAATGTAGGAAACCAGCAAAACAATCCGATGCAATCAGATGTTCATTATTACAATCTCCGAATACGTATAGCAGGTTGTAGATAGTTTCCTTATCCGGATAAAAAACGGATCAATATAGACTGAAGCTATGCAGTATAAAAAGAGAAAGTTTATTAGTTTGTTTGCTCGCCTCTCGGGCACCCATACGATAGTTTTAAATCGATTTCAAAGCTTATTACCCGAAGAGATCGCTTGGATAGCAAGGATAACTGGCTGTGGCTGTAATATACTAGGGTTTCAATGTGTGACGTTTAATTTAAACTGTCGTATTTTAGTCGACTACTTTTTATATCGTCTAAATGTGTAAGGAAATTTTCATCAACTGTAATTAAGAAATTGGATTTGTTTCTGATACTCCAATAATTATAGTAAATGGATTGATGGCGTATCAGTAAGTGTCCATTAAGTGTCGTCAATTTGACCCAATTCTTTTTAATTGTTATTTAAACCTACAAATTATAACATTTGGATCAGGCAGGACAAATGAATGTTACTTACAATAATAATACTACTTAGGGCTGTCTCTATGCACGAAAATTATAAAAAAAAAACATTCGTAAAATATTATGAGTCTACTAATTTTGTGTATTTTTCATTAAATTGTTGGTGTATTTTTCATAATTTTCTACTTTTATCCTTTCACAATTTCTATCCAGAGAGTTATCATGAAAGCGCAATCTACTATGTTGCAAGTCCAGTCGCTTGCCAAGTCAGAACTCGCAATAATTAGTCCTGGGATTTGAGTTAACTCTGCTGTAACTAATATCTCTAGACATGCCCTACCTAGATTATCAATACTAAATTGTATTATAGAATCTATCTACCATCTATCTATAGGTAACAGTTTTCAATGTCTTGTACCAGCAGGGCAAAGGCCCCTGGGATTGACTTCTTTATTTAGACTATTCTTAGTTTTATTAAATATCTTCCACCTTAATACTTGTTTACGGGTTTTCTTTGTGTTATATTGGGGATTTACTGTCTAGGTTAGTATAAACTCATGTAGGTATAAAAGTTCTGTTGGTATAAAGATGCCACATATATTACACCTCCGTCCCAAATCTGGTAGCCTAGTACCGTAATTTTGACTAGCCCTGTCTTGGTATAGGTAGGATATACTAGGAGATACTATGGTTCATAGTTTTTCATCTACATGTCTTCAATACGTATTTAATATAAAATTGTAAACGTCTTTATACAGAGTGAAATTGAATTCATGAGCAAATTTTTTAGAAGTGATTCAGACCACGAACCTGAACAACTTTCATTATGGAGCCAAATCAAACAGCGCGAATAAAAAATCAGCTGTTCTTTAGAGAAGTGCATCAGGTACTCGGCCAAAATGTATGAAACAGCTGTTTTTTTTTCGCGCTTTTTGAATTGGCTCCATAATGAAAGTTGTTCAGGTTCGTGGTCTGAGTCACTCCTTAAAAATTTGCTCATGAATTCGTTTTCACCCTGTATCGTTTCCGGAGAAGCACTTACACCATACCTATTTCTTTTCGCAAAGCAGTGTTGCTGTGTTCCGATTTCAAGGGTTTGGGTGCTGATGTAATTACAGATACATGCGACAATTCAACTTCATTTCTGGCAACGCATCTGCAAGACCTCTGGCAAACCTACGGCACTCCATACAAATGAAACGGTTTAATTACCTACACTACTACCAAAATAACATACTGTACATATACATGCGTGTGTGTGCGTGTCTACGCGCCGCGAGAACTAAAAGCAGTTTCGAGGGCACGTTCGACGCGGGAAGAGGTGAGGAACAGTTTCGGAGGGAGGCGGAGCGTGTCGCTACTGTACGGTAGTACTACTATTTATACTGTGCTTATAGACATCTGCAATACTAGAGCACAGTATAAATATTAGTACTACCGTACAGTAGCGACACGGTCCGCCTCCCTCCGAAACTGTTCCTCACCTCTTCCCGCATCGAACGACGTACTGGGAACTGCTTTTAGTTCGAGCGGCGCGTAGACACGCACACACACGCACGTATTTGTACAGTATGTTATTTTGGTAGTAGTGTAGGCAATTATATCATTTGTTTCTATGGAGTGTCGTGGGTGTGCTATAGGTAACGGTGCCTACATAACAGGATCTTAGAAGGTCACCTAGGTGAAGTGAGCTGTCATCTGATTGTAGTGCTTTGTAAATATCTAGCATTGGGACAGATGACGGCTCACTTCACCTAGGTGTGAACCGAGAGAGATTGTAACAGAATAGACATACAGGTGGCGCCATCGAAATATACTTAAAAAGAAGAGTATGGTCCAAAACTGCCATTAAATTTTGACGTTAGTGTTGCTCCGTATTTGTACTCTGCCACAGAGTGGGTGTGCACACAAGAGTTACCCTATCCTTAATCACGCGTTGAGGTCGCGATTCGCGAGCCAGTGAATTTCAGCTACGGAATAACGAAACTATTTAGGCAAAACTGTAAACTATTTAAACAATAGGTATTTTCTTCATAATGTTATTTATTCAGTGATTTTGGATTTACACAGTTTCCTATGATGCGTGAAATTGTGGAAGAAATCTACATAAAAAGTAAAAATAAAAATAGTGAGTAAGATCAACAAGATCATTGAGAAATCCAGAATCTGTAATCGTATTTGAAATGTAAATTTTTTGCTGTTTTGTTGAATATTTCCAATGATTTTACAGCGGTCAGTTTTTTCCGAGTTAAATCATTAGCTAGGTACGATTACCTCTTGTGGCAAGATTGAGTTACCTACTTATTTTTGGATTTTTAAATAATTTTATGCAGATCGAGTTTTTTCAGTAGACCCCCATATAGATAGGTACATGTTTTATTCGATTTTCAAATATAGGCAGGTAAGTACTATAAAGGTTGTATACGATCGAAAATACTTTAAGGAGTGGTTCCGAATACTCTGAGAAATTCTAAAAAAGAATTGAAAAAAAATAGAATCGTTAGGCTTATTGTTATACTTAGGCAATTCTCTGCCTGCGGGCGTTGAGTTGGCACGGTTTCCTCTAAATGTAAGTATATTATGTATTCTGATACTTTTAATCTCTCTTTCTTCTCACTCATCGCTCGTAGTGATCACAGTACCTACTTTTCTATTAAAGAACCTCGTGCTACAATTCTATCGCTTCTAAACGTTTCACATAATTTTATATGGGTAAGTAGACCTCCTATATTTCATATAGTAGGTACCTACGTGGCTTATTAAAATTCATGATGCATTTGTTTAATAAGCTTATTGTAAAATCTTTGAGCTCAGGCTAATAGCATAACTTAACCCGGAGAACGCGACTTATTACTTAAAACCATTAAAAAAAACTATCAATCGGTTTATTTGACTATCAAAAAGCTTTTAAATACAAATTAATCATGGCGGCCCCTCTCACAGAGATTTATAAGGCTATTAATATCATTACCGAGAGGAAGATGAGCATTCTTCACACCTAAGTTTTACCGCTTCATTAGTAGGCGGATGAGAAATGATTAGTGATCATTATCAAGATAAATAAATAAGATGAATCGCATTAGTTTAAGTGGTGGAAGTGTGTATATATCTTATTCGACCTTTTTTTATGAGAGAAGCGCGTTGGCCACGTCTATCTATTTATTTATTTTTACATCCAAGAGTGTCTACGGATGTGTTCTAATTTTGAAATTCATATTTCTGGCTAGTTTTCTTTTTTACTATTGTCGTGGGTTATTGTATTAATATAAATGCAAAAGTGAGCTTGATTGTTTGTTAACTTACGCTTTCCTGGCTAAAGTACTGATTTTTTGTTGATGAAATTTAGTACCAGCTTCCTAACAGTAAGAGATGCGAATTGTTTAATTTTAGTTTAGTTTATGAACAAGGAAATGTCGGCGCCATATCCGCGTTAGTGGCGTCGATTCCCTTGATCGAAGTCGCAGGCAAAAGCTAGTAAATTATTAACTAAAAGTGCGAATATTAAAACGTTTGTTTGAATTAAATTAATCAATTAATGAAAAAACGATCATTTAATTGGGAGTGACTGGTCTTTTGTGGTTACTGAAACCCATGAAGTACTAGTAATTCATTTCATTAATCAGATGTTCACCTACATATTATTTGTATTGATTTATTTATATTATTGAATTTGGTGCCCGTTGAAATGGATCCATAAATTAAAGCTTCCGTTTCATTGGCACAAAACAATAAATGTCAAAACCATATTGTTGTGATTATTGCAACGCGCTGCAATTATAAATTAATGTATGGGGGTAGAACTACGAAAATATTTTACACTAGCACTCTGCCCGCGACTTCGTCTGCGTGAATTTTCTCAAGGATCCCTAATTATTTGATAATGCAATATAGCCTATAGCACTCAGCGATAACGTAGTAACATAGGTGAAAGATTTTTTTAAATCGGATAAGTATTTTCGGAGATTACCCCCTACATACAAACTTACAAACTTACGAACAAATTTTACCTCTTTATAATATTATTAGTATCGATTTCACCCACTAAAAATAATAATAATAATAATAAACCCGCAGGGCAGCTTGTGGCGAGCTGTTGGGCAGTAGCGACCCCACGGACCTGATCTCCCGGGAAAGTCTTGTTCCTCATCTCTGGCTTGCCTTTCAATAAGGGCAAGCCAGAGATGAGGAACGGAGCTCCCACCTCTATCTTGCCTTAATTGGCCGGTTAGAGTGGAAACTCGCGAGAGCATTCGTGCTCGGGGTAAGGAAGTATTCCAGTAAGACGCTGGTAGGGATCTTGACCGTACTTCCGGGATTGTCCTGATAGCCGTGGAATACCTCTCCACTCCTCTAGCACCTCAAGATATGTTGCCCCCTTGTCGCTACGTCACTTCGTGCTAGCGACTGTTTCAGGGGGCCCATTTAGTGAGTGTGCAAGTCACCCCCTGCTATTTTATCCATGTATACAAACATTGATTCGGCAGGGGCCATAGTCACTTCATAGTTCCAGGTAACCAAGTCACTTTAGCAACCCATACCCATAGTCCAGTACTGTTAGTTTCCATGTCCTGTAATAGTCCTGCACCAACCGGGGGTTGTCCTTGGGTGCACTTGCATAGTGCATACAGGGATAATCGTCGGTTGATGTCTTATTTCATATAAAGCTACCTAAGGGGCCTCTGCGAGTTGGCTTCGGCTCCTCGTACCTACGCCTTACTAAGGCCCGGGCCTCTGGCCTCTGGGCCTCCGTCCTCTCTCTACATATAAAATATAATAATAATATGTGGGGACATTTTCACACACGGCCGTCTGACCCCAAACTAGGGAGACCCTGTACTGTGGGTGTCAGACAGCTGATATACATATACAAATACATTTTTTTTTGTAAATACATACATATATTATATAGATAAACAACACCCAGACACAAGCGCGCAAAATAAGTTGCGATTACGAAAATGTTACTTTAATTTTAATTATTTTATCCCTAAGTGTTAATTAATGTGATAATACAATTTAAACATGTTAATTAAAAATAAGCAGATCGGTAGACAACTAGAACGGTTCAATTTTGTATTAATTTAAATTGAATTAAATTCTCTCCTAAATAAGACATTGACTCCCAAAGGAGCTTTCGATTGCAATTACTTTGTATTTGCATGTGCAAGATTTTCTCGGAAATCACTGAACCGTATTGAGTGAAACTGTATGCGTAGAGTCAAGTCTGTGTTGTTGTTTAGTTAGCGAGTTGTAGTTGAGAGTGGTTCTTAATTAATTTGCAAGTTTCTTTTTCCCTTGTTGAATTAGCTGAACATATATTCATTATTTGGCACGTAACTATTTTTATCCTATTTCTGTGTTTTCGTAGAACAATGTTGTACTTTGACTTTGACTTTGACATTTATTTCGGACAACAGTGCTGGACAGCTTATATTCAAGTGTTAGTAACATTGATATAAAAGCATTGATATAAAAATAGTATAATTAAAACAATGGATGACCAGGCATTAAAACATGTTTTCTACCTAATCGATTTCCGCATAAAATGCCTAATATTTGGAGTATAGCTCTTCGCCATCGCTCTCAGGATATAGTGGCAACTAGATACTGCACGCTCTGCACAGCAGCAAAGCAGTTTTTTTGCGTATTATGGCTTCTGATGGTTTGTCAACCTTTAGACGCCCACTCCTGGGCGTAGGTCTTCCCCAAGGTAGGGTTCAGCCGAAATCACCATGCTTGGCCGATGCATGTTGGCGATCACAGTAGATGTTATGGTACTCAGACAGACGTTGCTGCCCATCCGCTGGTCAATATCCCTCTGTCGCCTTCTACGACACCCACGGGTAGAAATGGGATTGTGCTATTCGCAGCTGGCACCACAAGGGTTGATATCAGTATAATGCCAACTCAAACCCACTTCTCAGTCAATGTGACAGGAGTAAATTATAGCAATCACTGTCATTTGGCAGCTCAGCTCCCGTGATACCTGGCTCGGATCGAGGCCGCGTTAATTTGGCAGGCGGTCGAGAACCGATATAGGTAACTATACGATTGTTAGTAGTCGACCTGTAACTTTTGAAATACATATAGTCACTTTAGTAATTTAATAACATTAATGATCGTAATAGTGTCGTGATGGCCCAGTGGTTAAGGCATCTGCCTCTCATGCAAGAGGTTGTGGGTTCGCAATCGGCCACAAGTAAGTACCGATGTGTCTTTTTCAACTTCATACGTTCTTTCTAAGTTTATCTTGGACCTCACTGACATTGGTAAAGGAAAACATTGTGAGCAAACCTAGACTCTCTAGACTTAGATGAGAAGAGGCCTTTGCCTTGCAGTGGGACAGTAATAGGCTGGTATTATTATTTATCATAATGACGTAATTAATTCAGTAATTAGTCAACAGTACAACAAAAAAAATATTGTGTATGGTTAATATTGTTTACTAGCTTCTGCCCGCGACTTCGTTTGCGTGGAAGTGAAACATATCTTTTAATACTCGGTAATTGTGTAGACTTTCTATCAGTGAAAGACTTTTTGCAATCGGACCAGGACTTTCAGATATTACCTCTCACAAACAAAAACTCAAACAAACTTTACCTTTTTATTATCCATACCTACTTCCTTACTTAATGCTTACTTTCCTTACTTTCGCATTTATAATATCTATACTTAATATTATAAAGCTGAAGAGTTTGTTTGTTTGGTTGAACGAGCTAATCTTAGGATCTACTGGTTCGAATTGAAAAAACCTTTTTGTGTTAGATAGTCCATTTATCGAGGAAGGCTATAGGCCCATGCAAAGCCGGTCCGGGTCTCAAGTTAATTAAAATAAAGTAACTCTGTCTGTTACGTTTTCACAACGAAACGACTGAACCGATTTTAGTAAAATTTGGTATGAATATAGTTTGAACCCCGGAAAAGGACATAGGCTACATTTTAATAAGCGACTAGGTAGGTACTTATGTATATTCTAAATTCAAAGTAAGTAAACTGACGCTGATGCATGACATATTTTTATCCTGTAAATAAAGTAGGTACTTACATCTAACTTAAACAAAACACTGCTGTTATTTATGTCTTACCAAACCTATAAAGCGTTGAATGTGTTATGTGTGTCTTAAATTTAATTCTAGACACAAAAAATGTATCTCTAGGAAAAACAAAGAAGCACATTTCTTACAAAATATAAAAGCACTTATTTCCTCAGAAACAAAGCAAAGCCTCTTAAATTACAATGTTCGCACTCACAGGTATTCAAATCGATCGCGATCGTGATTGATGATGCCTGAAAAAAGGTGTAACTGTTTACCGATCTTAGTGGAGTCCTTGACTTAGTTTTTTTTATACTTATTACTATAAAGGTTTGACCTTTTAGTGTTCTTTCTAGATTTCACTATTTTGTTTTGCTTTTATTTATCTGATGAAATAATATGTGAGACTATAAACATTTTTTTTACACCCCGCTCTCTGGTCCGAGTGCTCATCTAATTTGTAAGGAAATTTCAAAAAAGCTTGGTAGGCACTTCCCGTGATCTAAGAGCTGGTTTTTACCACATTGCCATCCAAAGTGGCAATGCCGCCAGTTTCTTGGGCACATTCCAAGATGACGGCGATGTAAAAGAGTTATTGATGCCTTATTATTATTAGTTTAAGAGTTATAGATTTTTCTTTTTAACCTCCGATGAAAAAGAGAGTTTGACGTGTCTGTGTGTCTGTCTGTGGCACTGTAGCTCTTTAACGGGTGAACCGATTTTAATGCGGTTTTTATTTGAAAGCAGGTTCTCTAGCGATGGTTCTTAGATATGTTTCATCAAAATCGGTTCAGCCGTTTTAAAGTTATCAGCTCTTTTGTTAGCTGCGGTAGGTATCTTAGACGCATACCGGATGTTTACTTTGCTTTCAAACATATTATTATAGGTGACCACACTGACCACCCATTGAAACACCCATGTTTGCTATAAAACTATGCAAGATTATAGAATTCGTGGTCTTATGCTGCAGCCAGATTATACAGCACACTAGTACCTCGTTGCAGATATATCGTATTTGGATTCGTTTTAATCAGTATTTTATTAACCCCCGACGCAAAAACGACGGGATGTTATAAGTTTGACGTATCTGTGCGTGTGTGTGTGTGTGTCTGTGGCATCGTAGCTCCCGACGGATAAACCGATTTTGATTTTGTTTTTTTTATTTGAAAGGTGAATTACTCGGAATTAGCTTAGCTATGTTTGATGAAAATTGGTTCAAGATGGCCGCCGCCAAAAAATGGCGGATCACATATTTTTACAACTCCCTCATTATGGGTATCAAATGAAAGGGCTTGACTAGTAGATTAATATACACTATGACAAATTTTAAATCCAAGATGGCCGCAACCACAAAATGGTGAATTACATTCTATTTTCACAACTCCCTCAATACATGGGTATCAAATGAAAGGCCTTGACTAATAGAATAATGTATATTATATTGCAAGGGAATGAGGAATAAGTAACGAAATGAAAACTAAAAACTTGATAATTATTTTTGTAAACTCTTATACAAAACCAAACTAAATTACGTTTAAAAAATTTAAAATAAAAATTAAATTAAAAAAAACCCCCAACGTAAAACAAAAAAGCGATTATGTAAAAAGTCAAAAATAATACCTTTTGTTGAGCCATCAAATGTTTGTTCGTTGAAATGGCGCTATAATTTTGCGGCGGGGTACCGCTGAGTTTAAAGCAATACCTAACTAAATAGCTAAAATAGCGAACTGATGGTAACTAGATTTGCATTAAGATTAACAACTAGATTAGCAACAAAAATTTGATAATATCGAAGCAAATTGGTCGGAAATGCTGGTAAATTAATAGACAGTGAATGAAATTAAGGGACTGACTTACTTAAGCGGTACCCCGCCGCGACATTATAGCGCCATTTCAACGAACAAACATTTGATGGCTCAACAAAAGGTATTATTTTTGACTTTTTACAGAATCGCTTTTTTGATTTTTTTATTATTAGTGTTAATTTGAATATAAAATTACGGGATACCTTATCTATACTACAAATAAATAAAATAATCATGGCGAGATCCATACATTCATTTGTATGAAAAAAATAAATAATTTAGAGGGTTTAAAATATTTTCCAATGTAAAGAATACATTATCAGGAGTAGATTGATATACTTACTATATTTTAAACCCCCGCATAATTAAAATATTACGAAATGAAAATGACACCTTTTCTTTTCATCTCGATGCCCATTTTGTGTTTATAAAAAAAGAAAGTGACAAGCGAAGTTAACGATTCTATCAAATTAGCAGACAAGTGATGTGACAAGTGTGTGGAAAAAAAAGGAATCATTATTTGTGATATTATTTCCCATAAAACGATGCTATTTCAGAGTAAGAACTACAAATCGGCGGCTGTCAGTCACTGTTACTATCAGTCGCCGTTTCGTGCTGAAATTATGAGCTTTTCGTTAAACTATTCACTTTTTTTTTGCGAGGTTTTAAAAATATAATATAATAGGTACCCAAAAATATAAGAAGTAGATTTCAACTTTTTGTACAATTTTTTTTTTTTTTTTGTACAAATCCTGCCTTGATTCTTTGTAACTAAACAATTTATTAATACACACATAGATGATATATGGTTTGGAACTGGACAGAGGGAGATCATCATTTGCCTAGCCTTTTCTTTATTATGTTGAGGTAGGATTCCAGTCTAACCGGAGGCAACTGATTACCTACCAGTGTTTTACTTGGAGCGACTGCCTATCTTATCTCCAGAATCCAGTTACTGGGTGAATCCACCCCTTGGTAAGACTGGTTGTCAGACTTCCTGGCTACCGAGTATCCATAACGACTGTCATACAGACAGTGAGAATTATCACTTCATTGGTAGAATAAAACTGATTTTTATAAAAAAAATTGACGCTGTCACGCTACGTAGATTTTTTTTCCTTATTTTAGCAACGTAAGTATATTTCCAAGTTAACAAAGTATATGTGCTAACTTTATTTACTTACCAATTTTATGCCATCAAGAAACCTTGTAATTGTCAGGTTTCCTTTATATCGAAATATCAGAGAAAATGGGGAAGCAAATTATAGCAGCCGTCAGTACAATCAGCGTCAAAACTAAATGAACTTTGTTTAATTTTGAAAATGTTCTAGGAACTTTAAAACTTTCTTTGAGTTACATTTTCCACATCTCAAGACTTATATTAAGAAAAGCTCGATTCTTGTCTGCATCAAAAAATCCTCTAAAGATTATATTTGGGTACTTATCTACCTATAATACTTTTCTATCCTTTTTCCCTTTCACATTATATTAATTCTTGCTCATAATATTAATCCATGCCAGTGAGGGTAAACATGAACATTATTTTGTCTTAAAACACTGGCTTTGTCCTTGTTAATAAAATATGTATAAGAGGAAAGTGGGGTGAGATGTGTCCAGAATCACCCCGTCATGTACAGGGCTTAAGTCAGAAAATATTGTGGACCGGGACGAAGATTGGGGTTGAGGTTCTAACGTTATTGGATGATAAAGCTTAATATATTTTTTTTGTCATGTTTTTAGTAGTATTGCAATGTTGGATAGCATTTTTTATCAGATATCGTTCGAAGTATAAATGTTGGTTTGTATTAAATTACAGCCGTGACTTTATTGACACTGTGTTCATAACAAAATGGATATTGTTTTTTCAAACAGTTCAAGTTTATTTATTTCTGTTTCTAAGTAGAAATCTCTTACAATTTTGGTCCGATTACAAACATTCTTCCACGAATAAAAATCTAAAGTATCGCTGAATGTCACAGGCTACATTTTTGATAATATATCTGACTAAGGTTGAACCTAGTAATAAGTACATTTCCAAAAGGATCGACTCAGCATATTCATGACGTAGCCAGGTTAGAAGGACTCCCACGGTCACAATTAACGCATTCCTTGCGATGCACGATGCGATGCGCGCGCAATCAAATCGCGCCACAATGATATTTGTACTCCTTTGTTATTGATAACCCGATACCCATGTGATAATGACATGCTACTGTTTTGTAATGTAAGCAGATTAAAGTGACGCTGAAGAAAGTATGACTACTCAGAGAGATCATTCTATAATAAACCCTTTCCTTGTTGAATGGACGTCAGATTTTTGTCCTCTTATGACTGCCATTGTTATCTTTTAACTCTGAGTTAGTTATGGTGAGCTACGGACGAATTTGATTTTGAATCTGACTGTCACGGGGACGCAGTTGCGCGTGAAACCTAGGAAATTCTTTAAATTAACTTCATCTTTGCAACTAAATCAAAAGTTATGTTTTGGCTCAAATGGGCCCCAAAGCAAGCCTTGCTTGGCATTGGAAGCAAGGGTTATTTTACATGTTATCTGGTTCTTTATTACTTTGGAATCTTATTTAATATTACAAGTATGCAGAGAAGTATTATTGGATTGTAAAAGTTTTTTGCTCTGACTAGGTTTAGTAGGATGATTACGTGATTACAACCATCGATCGAGCCGCGTCTGTTCCGGCTGTTTTGTCTTTCCCTTCTCTTGACTTCGCGAAAAGACGACAAGGGGATTATATTAACCACAGAAAGGGTTTAACAGCTTACCTTCACACCCTTATGGTGCTAATTAATTACGTATTAATGCTATACGACCACTAATCCGCTTGTAACGACAAGTTAAGTCTAAGACCTTAGACAATAGTCTCCTTATGAGTGTTAATTGCAGTCGCTAATTAGAAGTTGATTGTGATTATCTTCAGGAACTTCATATAGTAAAAAACTGTGAAAAGGAATTGAAACAATAAGAGTAAATCAATTTTTGCTCCAACCATATAACCCAATAAATACTAAAAGCCATCGAGGTCGTTCTGTTGACATGGTAAAAACAGACTTAATTAGTGCTGCCCTGTTACAAAAATCAAATGTATTTCGGATTTAAAAATTACATCAATAGGTGTTAGTAACAATATACTTAGCCTAGTGTTAGTACATTTTTTTTATTCAATTTTTGCACCGGACTGAGCGCCCTTTGCATGGACACTCATCCACTGCTTCAACAGTGGAGAATCCCACCTGTTTGCCAACACGTCCAGGATGTCGTTTGCGCGTAGCGAAGCGCTTCACTTACGTAACCCTAAAAACCGAACACTACTGCATTTCTCCTGGTTTCGCCATTTTGGTGTCCTTCCAGCTTACTGCCGGTATATTATGTAAACATTTCCCTTGGTGAATTTAGGTGAAGTGAGATTGAAGTGAGACTGATGCTCGAATCCCGCACCCCCAGCTGCGCCACCGTGGGGGTTTTAGCCGGTAAGAGTCTTGCATGCCCCTACGTCACCCCCACGATGTAGGAAGTCCATGAGAATTTCCACCGAGCAACAAAAGAAAAAAGGTATTGACAGGTCATGTCACGCTCACTCACGTAAATAAAATTCACCGAGGGAGATTTTCTCGGTACATTTTGCTCTAGGTCAAGCTGCCATTTTGGTGCCCTTTCTGTCACTCAAGAATAATGGGTAGGGTAGGGTTATATTTTTGTACCTACCTAAGTCCATCGGATTATTGGTCGTTTGTCATCATTGACGAATTTTAATGTTTTTTTTACAAAATACTAAAGCAGATGTTTTGGAGGGGCTTTTGCCTAAGCAAAACTTCGGTCATGGTTAAGCTATGCTTACCACGGTTAGGCCAAGGATGAGTAACCATCTATTTTTATACTGAGACCCCTCGATGCCTCGGGCACGTAAATACGTTGGTGTCGGCCGTCATTCGTAGGTCTTTGACAGTCGTTATGGGCGTGGCGTGCCTAGGTGTCAAAGTGAGGGCAAGCCCGAAAGATGTCAGATGTCTGATGAATAGGTACCTACTCAGAGATGTTTTATTTTTGTGCTTTCTTTTTATTGTGTTGCATTATTGATTGCAAGCCTGGCTTTTGGGCTTTTACCCATAACTTATGGGTAGTCAGAAGCCAGAATGCCTGACAACCAGTTTTACCTATAAATATGTCTTTCTTACTCCTCCGCTGTTCTTTTTTGATTAGTTACGTTGCGGGATCCAAGACAGTTGTAATGTTTCTCCGGGACTCGTCGACCTTCAGTGTCTCGACGCTTTTCTGGTGGTCGCCACTGTTGATTCTGACTTTCAGGAGTTGCAGTGGTTTGGGAGTAGAGTGGCGGGCATGTCCCATAACAAAATAAAATAAAAAGACCAGTCCTACCAAGGTGTTTAGTGTTACCTAATAATTGGGCTGTGGATGTCAGATAGACAGTCGAAGTGGAAAATATGTTTTTCTTACTCCTCCGCTGTTCTTTTCTGATTAATTTCGTTGCGGGATCCAAGACAGTTGTATCGTTTCTCTGGGACTCGTCGAGCTTCATTGCTCTGGCGCTTTTCTGGTGGTCGCCACTGTTGATTCTGGCTTACAGGAGTTACAGTGGTTAGGGAATAGTGTGGCGGGCTTGTCCCATATAAAAAAAAAGACAGTCGCTCTATATTTTATAGAATCCGTATCTGACCGTGGCATCTCGTGGGGCCCTATCTCAGCACTGTGACGTTTTTTTTTAATGTTACAGCACCATGCTGAGATAAGGGCCTTTTGGCCTCGTACAGAACCAATTTTCGTCCCTTTTTTTTATTCTGCTATTTTTGAATAAACGCTTTTGTCTTTCTTTCTTTCATTCTCTATGTAAAATTTAGGTATTCAGCTGTCTCCAGTTAAACTGGAAGCCGACCCTCACATTGTTGGGACTAGGAAGATGATGATCACTGCTGGTCTCAGTACATATTGCACCAGGTCTAGCCGCCATTTTGGTGTGCTTATCTCACTTAGGGTTAGTAGGGTAGGCATATATTTTGTTTACTTATAATTAGTCCATTCAATAACTTGTCACTAAAGTTTATACACTGTCATTGGTGCCAATTCTGTCGTGCACGAACTAAATTAATTTTAAGCTATTTATATCTCTTTCTCTCCAATAAAACAAGAAAGAGACATATATTAATAAGAGCTGTCAATTTAAGTTGATCTAAAATGTTCATACAATTATAGTTGTCATTTCTGAACGTATTGATTAAAAACACTGCGTAGTTCAAAGGAAAAACTAATTTGACATCTCTAACTTAGTCCTCGTCTGTCGCCGTCCTTTTCTTCAGCTGCCTGGTAGTAAGAGATGCCAAATGCCTAATTTTAATTTAGTTTGTGAACAAGGGAATCCGCACTAGTGACTAGGATAATGTCGAATTCCAACGATTTTTTACAAAATACCATGACAGATATTTATTTAGGCTGTTTGTGTATTGTGATTTGTGTTAGTAACAGCGCCCACAGAAAAAGTGTGAAACTGCAAGTGTGAACGGTTTATTTTTTATTTACTTAACTACTTAAGTGCTGACCGCGTAAAGTAGAATGCACTCAGGGCCATTAGCCGGTGGAGGTGCTAGATAGATACTGAACTT
The DNA here is from genome assembly GCA_947361185.1 of Charanyca ferruginea. NCBI lineage: Eukaryota > Metazoa > Arthropoda > Insecta > Lepidoptera > Noctuidae > Charanyca > Charanyca ferruginea. Next base: position 20,165,777 of record OX376070.1, on the reverse strand, counting down.
TTAACTCACCTTTAGATGGCTTTGATCGTAAATTGCCGAACTCATTGCGGCTACAACAGAATATTAAACGCGATGAGTTTTTCTTATCTGTTAGTACTTCTACTATTATTATAAGAGGTGACATTGTTTGTTTCTTTGTAAGAAATCACCCAGGACCAGTATTTCCAGAGATAATCATCTCTGGAAATATTGGGCAGATGATGGAGATAGAGCTCGTGGCTAAGTAAAAGCCGTATGGATTGATCGGTCAAAGTTAAGCTTACTTGCTGCGGTCGGTCTGTGGATGGGTGACCATTCATAAGATATCGAGTTTCCTCTGTGCGTTATCAAGATCATCAATTTGGCGGGACCAATGTTTTAATCACATAACTTTAATTTGGCACTTCCATTTAGTGAAAATTGAGTATATACCTGTACATATTTAGTACTAAGATTTCGAGTGTGAATTACCTGCCTCTGAGTAGCGCTTCCAGAAGGTCCCGCTACTTTGACGTCAAAGTGGCGGGACCAGGGACGCTTTGACATACTTCCTTTACCTTTAGAAGTACAAATCTACTCTTGTTTAGGGTACAAATAGTACATAGTAGTACAAACACTGCAATGTGCTAAATTTTAAATTGGAGATTTGGTCCCGTCATCTTGATGCTCACATAGAAAGCTGTTGGTCCCGGCTGTCGTTCCTTGGTTCTTTGGCAGTCGCTGTGGGTAGTCAGAAGCTAAAAAATCTGACTACCAGTATTTCCAAGGGATATGGTGCTACTTAGCAACTGGGTTGTGGAGGTCAGATAAGCAGTCGCTCCATGTAAAACACTGGTATTCAGCTGCATACGGTTAGGCTGGAAGCCGACCCCCAAAATAGTTGGAAAAAGGCAGATGATGACTTAAAGAATTAAAAAAATAAATTTAAAAAGTACTTACTGCTATAATAGAATGTCAAAGAATATATGCTATAACTTCTCTGCAGACGAAGTCGCGGTCAGAAGATAGTAGATAAAGTTTTATGTTTGAAAGCATACCGTTTGAAGATTACTGGTTTAAATTTATCATTTATCTCAGATTCACACCTCACAATTAGGGTTGCCAACCCTACTATATAATATAGTATCCTACTATATTAGAGGCCCGACTACTATATTTTTGAAAAAAAGATATAGTAGGCGAAACTACTATATTTTAAAGGCATCAAGCTTAGCAATAATATTCGTTTCAAAATGTGTAAGCGTAAAACAAAACGTCAATAGGTACCTATTTTTAACGATTCTGGTAATTTCAAATTGACAGATGAATAATTCTACAAATATTCTTCAAAAAAATAAAGTACCAGCCTAATTTTTGGAACCTACTATTTCTTTTTTAATTTTTTCGTTATTACTATTTTTTTATGGGTAAAATTATAGAACTACTATTTTTGACTGACAAAGAGTTGGCAACCCTACTCACAATACCTTTCCCTTTGAACTTCTTAGTGATGTTTAGAGAATAGCAAACTATAGAGTTTATAGTTCACTACATAGTTCAGTAAATATCTTCAAATTGTACAGCTTGTATTGTTTCTTAGAATTCGGGATTTCGACCCAACAATTTGCTATCGGATATCCTCGATCTTCCTTCAGTAAAGAGATTCTATATTTATGTTGTAATAGCGAACGATCAGTTTGCATCCGTGCGTAAAGATAGGCTGGCATAGAGCATAAACTACTATTCGTGAATAACTTATCTTGTAAAAGGTAGGATTTGGAAAGTAAGTTCGGTTAATATTTGGACCTAAGTTTTCAAGCGGGTACGTCCGACCGTAAAGTTGTAATTTTTTCAACTGATGTTGTAGTAAATAATGTCCTTTTTTAGGTATTTGTATTCAATCCCATTTTTTATTATTAGTTTTTTTAGTTACCTATTGATGAACTCTGTTTGGATTTAGAAATAAGGATTTAACAGTCCGCCACAAAAGTTGACAAGATGTTTTTTGCAATATAATAATAAATATAATTCATCATCATCATCATTTTAGCCGAAAGACGTCCACTGCTGGACATAGGCCTCCCCAAGGGGGGGGGGGGGGGTTTGCCATAATCGCCACGCTTGGCAGGCGGGTTGGCGATCGCAGTATGGTTGTTACAAAGGCACAGAGAACGCTGCTGCTCATTTTCTGCTGAGTCCCTTAGTCGCCTCTTACAACAACCACGGGAAGATATGGGATGGTGCTATTCTTTACGTCCGACACCACACGGACACAAATATAATTAATAATACGATATACGAAGTAATAACAAACAGTAATCACGGTCCAGCAATGGTTATAGAGCCTAGTTAAAAAAATATTTAATTCGTTTCATAGTTTAAGACTTATTGAAGCAAGCTTATTTAAAGAAAGGGGTGAATTTATATCGGTGAGTAGTAGAAACAATTAAAGAAAATAGGCCAAGAGTCATCATTACTGATTCATTTTTAGGCTTACATTCAAAATGGTTAAAAAGTCGCCTTTTTAGTGAGTACGAAAAACAAAACAATGTCGATACTAGAATAGATACTTAATTTTTCAAAAATCACCTAAAACTTTTACAAACTAACTGTATGCGATCCTAAAGTACGAACATTGTTCTTAGAAAATCGATATTTATTTTTCCTTCCAAGGTTACGGAATCACCGAGGCGTAGCCAACTCGTACTTTACAGTGTTTTTTTTCTTCATTCATAACTTCCGTATTGCCATGAAATCCTATCTCAAAAATTGAACCTGTAGAGTGTTCTCTGTAGATCCTACTATACTATGTATTGTAATACCAAAAATATTTTTATCAAAGCCAGAATACACTACGAACTACACACAAAGCTGTGCCGAAACTAGAATAGCTAACAGAATAGATATTTCACCTGGATCGGAACAGCGATCACTGAATATCATAAAACAAAGTTCCGGAATCCATCCATTCGTGATGTTTGGCCTAATCTCAAAATCCCGCCGCCGCTCGAATTTTGCTACAGTTTTCAACTACTAGCGAGAAAAGCACTTTTGGAAACATTTTAGTTGTAATTTGTAGCCGTATTTAAGTAGGAAGGTATAATGTAGGTTCATTCATAATATATTTACACATTTGTTCATTAAACGAAACGTGAGTATTGTTACACATTATATAGATTGAGAACAACGGATTAAATCACTGTGTTTCCGGGTTCGGCCGACTAGTTTCGATGGCATACCGCCACCTTTCTTAAGGAGTTCCACAGAACTAGAACACACACACACAGAACACACTAACACAAACACACACACACAGAACTAGTCAGACGAACCCGGCAACACAGTGAGTTAATCCGTTGTTCTCAATCTAATAATAATCTATAATATTTACACATTTTTAAGTTAATTGACGTCATTTTTGTAACGGTGTAGGTACTGTAATAGTACCTAAATTATAATACAAGTGATTACGGTCGAGGCTGGATGTAACCCGACCCGTAGTCAAGAGCGTAATGGAGCCGAGAGTGAAATGATAAAATGCTCACACGTTTCCTACGACGTTTTTCAACACACTTGTGTGGAAGAAACATTGGTATTTCATTGATATGAAAATGAAATCACTATTTCGTTTATTAGGGATTTCCTTTTGAGAAAAAATGAAATCAGATTTTCTCACGATATCTCTGTCAAGGTTTAAACAAGAGACTTTTAGGAGTAGTCAATAATACCTGAAGAAACTGATTTTTTTCTGTACACTTAATGTAAATTTATTAAAAAAATACAAACAGTTTGATAAATAATAACGTTTATTTATTCACAAAATATTTAGTTCAAAATTATTTGCAGAGTTAAAAAAAACATTACCGCAATAGTGCTGTAATATAATGTGAAAAGCACGTGTGCATAATACGCTGCATTACAAGTCTCAAATCGGTATGATATGAGCCACTTTACAGAATTTCCTAATATACTTATGTGTTTTTTTTTTAAATCTATAGATGTACAAAGCAAAGAAAATTGTGTTTGAACTTTAGTACCTAATTGTATTTGTATTATGTACTTATATGTTCGTTATTTCACGTGGCTATACTGGTTTCAATTCCCAAAGTGACCAGAGAAAGTTTTATAAAGAAAGAAAGTAGCAAATAGCATATTTCACTCTCTGCCTTCCTCCCTAGGGAGGTGCCTTCAATACGAGTATATGAGTACATGCAGGTAACCCGTATCTATAGTCGGTCAACATAGCATGCATATTTGTCAGGAAATGCATTATTAAAATCAAATATTGATATTTGAGAATGTTTATCTAATATTTGTTTACCATATTGTCGGTATTGACAATCGATGAAATTGGTAATTATAAGCACTCGAGTTGTATAATGTGTGTGAACGTTCTAAATTCAAAGTTAGGGAAAAACAGACTTTTAGCTGCGGCGATTAATGCTAGTGCGTGTAGCCTGCTGTCATTGGTTGACTGAATTATTAACAACCAATCACAAGCAGATTATTACGTAACGCGGTTGACAGTTTGCCACAATTATTTTGCGTTGATTTTCATTCGGTAAACAGGGGGAGGGGTAAATCGCTCTTTGGAAACTTGATTTGTCGTGCCGCCCGAAGAAAATCGCCGATCGCAGCAACTAAAAGTAGCTAGTCTGTTTTGGATCTTACTAGGTATCAGCTGTAGTGTAGCTAGACTCCTACGTAATGTATGAACGTGAGAACCTGATATAAGTGAAGAGTGGAGCCCACCAGTCAGACACTAGGTTCTAACACCATGCTTGAAGATCACAAGCACATCATTATCATTCACAGCCCGGCTTCAGTCGCTGTTGGGTGTAGGTCTGTCTTTGTATGTACTCCACGCTTCTTACTAGTCTCATCGATTCATCCATAATTATAATAATAATGTAAAATTATAACACTGGACTAATACATATTGGTATTCAGCTGAATCCGATTAGACTGGAAGCTGTCCCTAACATAGTTGGAAAAAGACTAGGCATGATGTTGTAATGACAGAATAATACACATGCTTCTACTAAGTCATATTTAGATATTTGGAAAGATTTAGATGCTTGAAACTAAGTCCAATAAAATGATCCAAGTAAGTATTTGACAATCTAATTGTGTACAAGAAAACTGAATTAATAATTCAAAACTAGTGTTTGCCTAATAGCCGGTTTCTGAAGTCTTTGGATAAACTTTCGATAGCTATTCATTTGCCATAGTTATCTATTTGACTGATTTTATTCCTTAACTGAGTGGTCGGAAACGCAATATCGAACCAATAGCACTATCGAATAGATACTTATAGTCCAGTGAAATACCTCAGAAACTGGGCATAAATAGGGCGTGTGAACTAAAAGGAGGTTTAGTTATTTTATGTAACTTTGGATATAACTACATTGTTGTCCCTACACGTACAAATACAATATACAAATATTTTAAACTAGCGACCCGGCCCGGCTTCGCATGGGCCTATAGCCTTCCTCGATAAATGGACTATCAACCACAAAATTTTTTTTCAATTCGAACCAGTATATCCTGAGATTAGCGCGTTCAACCAAACAAACAAACTCTTCAGCTTTATAATATTAGTATAGATATAAGCGCTACAAAATAAGACCGTACGCGCGTTGGGATGACGACATCAAAAAAATTACTGGACAACAATGGCAACTTATAGCTAAAGACCGGGAAAGATGGCAATCTCTGGAGGAGGCCTTTACCTTGAGGTACCCAAAAAATGTAATAAAAAAAAATACTTACATAGATAGTTCAACTAATATTTTTTTCAACAAACAAACATATCTAAAAACTGGAAAATTAATAGGAAATAAAAAGTTTTTTACCCGACTACGGCAAAGCCAAAGGAGGGTTATGAGTTTGACAGGCTATGTATGTATGTATGTATGTATGTATGTTCATCTGTACGCTCATAGCTCCTAAACTACTTATCAGAACTGAACAAATGAGGTATCGTTAGAAGCGTCTTGATCGTCCGCTGGTTATAGGCTATATGACATATCACCGAATCCAATGTGGCGCCCTCTGGCGGACAAAAAAACCAATATAAAAAAAAAAATGAAGACAAGCATACCGTGTTTGGTATCATTGGAAAGGGGTTCACTAGTACATTTCAAATTTATATAATACTTAGTGGTAATTTGTCACAAATTATTGTAAAAAAAGGAAAGATTACCAAATAAAGTAAGATACGCATACCGTGTTTAGTATCATTGGAAAGGGGTTCACTAGTACCTATTAAATATATAATACTTAGCTGTGACTCCAAAATGGTTTAAATAAAAATATAAAGTTTAAAAACTAAAACCCGACCACAACAAAAAGTGATCTAAAAAGTACAAAACAAGAAAATATTTCACACAGAAATCAAGACATAGGTACAAAATGGTCAAGGTAAGCCGTGGTTGCATGCCTGTATCCCATATGAGTGCGATGAACATGAATATAATGGCATGCAACCACGGCTTACCTTGACCATTTTGTACCTATGTCTTGATTTCTGTGTGAAATATTTTCTTGTTTTGTACTTTTTAGATCACTTTTTGTTGTGGTCGGGTTTTAGTTTTTAAACTTTATATTTTTTTATTTTATTTATTACTAGCTTTTGCCCGCGACTTCGGCCGCGTGAATGTCGGTTATAGTGGATGCAGACGAAGTCACTGATTAAAAAGTAGCCTAAGTCCTTCCCTGGGGTGCAAGCTGTTTTCATACCAAATTTCATCAAAATCGGTTCAGCCGTTTCATCATGAAAGCGTAACAGACAGAGTTACTTTCGCATTTATAATATTAGTATGGATTATTTATTATATATATAAATACACAATTATAATAACAGAACACAACGACCACTATGTTTGGAAATTGGATCTGACCACACCTCGATTGAGGACTTGTAAGCATTTTGCTGTTCTGAGGAGAAGCAACACTAACCGCTCTTGAAACAGTTTTGACTAGTATGAAGGGTAAGATAAGGTAAGGCATAGAGACCATATTTTAATTACATGTTGACTTTATCATAGAGTATATAATGTACTACATGTACTACATGTACACTACAGGCCAGCAAATCAAGCTACAACAATCTGTCAAACTTTGATAGATTTTCAACTTCACAAAAAAATAAGGTTGATATTCAATTGGAAAAAATTGACCGTTTGGTATGGCTTGAACTTGATGAGCTGGCGACTGTACATTAAAAATAAATCAATTCTGTAAATTCTTTTTAGCTATTATATAATAGTTTATTACCAAATAAATTGGGTCTGTTCATTCTCGCGGTAGAATAAATACCTACAAACCAAAGCTAGTATTCTAATAATATCAAATAGGTTTTATTAATCTTCAAAATATTTGTTGTTGAACCAATTTCAGTTCTTGTATTTTATAACTAGAAAGTGTGATAAAAGATTTCGATACAACAGTGAATGTCTGAAAAAGCATGGCGCCCCCGAGGCACGCCAAGAGCAGTAGGACAATTGAATATACCAAGATTGGCCAGAAGGCAATGGGCAGATAAATATGGATGAGTATGACCGACCTTTGCCGAGTTGCGGAAGAGTATAGGATAGGTAAAAAAGGGATTCAGGAACAAAGTTTGCTAGTAGCTACCCAATACCGTACCTATGTCAAAGGTCCCAAAGCGAAAGGAATCTATTTTTTATCAATACTGAGTTCAACTAGCTACCTTTTCCACGTTTTATTTCATTTCGAGTTTTCATACATTTTACCGGGTCTGTGACCGACAAAATACCGAATAGGACAGATATGGAATTCCTTTTAGTTCTAGTTTGAATTTTGACTATAAATTGTCTTGTATTTTTGTTTGTGCATTTTCCACCGCTTTGGTGGCGCAGATCGCTTTTGTATGAGCCTCTTGAGCCATAACGGTTGTATGCAGGTATTGATTAGCTTGTCTACTCCATGAAATTGGCTCATGCACCCACTTAAGTCATGAATTGATGGGTAGTGAAACTATTTTCTCTTTGGAGCTATAGCACTTTTGAACTGTTTTCTCTTTGGAGCTGTAGCACTTTTGATGTTGACGCATAAACCATCTCTCCTTACTTGGCCAAAAACTGGCCAATTGTGAGTCGGACTCGCGCACGAAGGGTTCCGTACCATTATCTAAGTATACAACATTAGCTAACACTATATTATAACCTTTTTTTTTAATATCGAGCAAAAAACGGCCAAACGTCACGTTTGTTGTATGGGAGCCCCCCTTAAATATTTATTTTATTCTGTGTTGAGTAGGTATTTGTTGTTATAATGGCAGACAGAAATACATCATCTGTAAAAATTTCAACTGTCTAGCTGTCACGGTTCATGAGATACAGCCTACAGACAGCCAGACGGACAATGGAGTCTTAGTAATACGTACCCAAAGGATAAAAACGGGACCCCGTTTTTACCCTTTGGGTACGGAACCCTAAACATTACTTTCTCAATTACCAATATCATCATGTCTGCTGTCTTACACGTACGAAATTCATAATGAGAAAATTATTAAACACGAAGTGAATTTACGTACACGAACATGATAACAAAACTAAATAATGTAGACATAGTAAATTCACGAATTTACGATTAGTTTGTGTTATAGGTACATTATTATTATTTAACAAATTCTGAGCTAAACAAAAGTGAATCTGATCAAAAACATCTACAGTTCTAGATAGAGAGAAATGAAAAAATAATGGGGAAACTTCAGGATAATAATAATAATGATTACCAATTGTTATTCAACTGACTCATCACTTGAATAACAAATTGGTAATCATCCTTTTACCTAAACTTTGTTATGTTTGAAATGTTTTTATAAATCCTTTATTTCCTCTTCTATATTTTATGTAGGTACCTATTGTGTCTTTATTTTTTGTAATTGGTAGAACCGTTTTATAAAATATATTTAAAAAAAATACTGTATATAAATTGTGCTCCACCCACCCAGTGGTGCGAGTTAGTAAAACCCAAACAGACACTGTTGGCATCCAGAGTGAGGAACCTCGGATGAATGCAGAAGGACGTCACAAGGTGACCGCCTTTTGCATCTGACTCTAGACCAAACTCTGGTGTTGGACACGACAGACACGATTATCGCCTTAATTATAAGTTGAGTCCATATTCCACATGCTGGTAACCTTGTGAGTGAGTGTGATTGTCTGAATACTTTTTCAGCTTTCAATAGGTAATACCAATTGTACGAAGCACCGACCGATTGATTAATAATATATCAGGCTTTTCCATGCCGGCCATCTTTAGTAAAAGTGTTCATGGAGTTTTTTGCTCGATATTTCTGCATAGAAACCTACTGTTTGGAATGAGCAAGCAAAAGTTTCTGATTGACTCTTTGAAAATTCAAAAGTCCCTGTAAATTGTTAATTTGAAATAAATTATTTGATTTGATTGAGGTAGCCCTAGCCTCACTACCCAGCAGGGTGTGGTTCTCTCATGAACTTACGACCTCTGTTCGAAATCATAAAAGATCGTAGCGAAAACCAAAGTTGTCATCGAGCTCGATAGATGGCGTTGAGGTCGAATTACATCGCGATATGGTTTCGTTACCAAGATTTAGTAGGGTCAAAAAATTGTTTAGTGCAAATATACCAGCTTAGAACAGTATACAGTTGAGGTTTCATTCAAATCCCTTACTAGTATACACAATAACAGGACAACCTCTTAATTACCACTGGTCGGTAATGAACATTGGTCCATCGAACCGGGATCGATTGGGCAGTATTTTTGATTTACAAGCGGTGTGCCACCGTTGGCCCGCTACACGTGATACTCGCAGTGGATCGCTGCAAAAGAGTACACGTTCCTCCGCATCAGCAGCGGTAACGACATCAGTCAGCTACAGCCGTGGCCCCTAACACTGGTGTTGCCAGCAGCGGATTAGTTCAAGAAGCAGCCGTAGAGGGCGCTTTTACACCGATACACTAACAGTCGGCGCAAGCGCCGATTTTAGTTACGTGACGTCAGCGGAAACATCGCCACGCAGTTCATCGTGGTCGCCGCCAGAGGGCGCCACTTGGATGTTACAAATCGTGTGTGAGTTCATTAAGTGCAAACTGTGAGTACATTATTATTTTTATATATTCAGCAAAGTGCAAGTCAAGTTAGCTTCCCATCGACTTTGAACTTTATTACAATCAGAACTTTAACTTAGAATAATTTAGAAGATATCTTGGACTTAGTAGAATTTAAGTATTTTCTTTATTGTGTGTGCATGTTAGTTTTAGGACTTAGAATAGTTTTATTAAAAACGACGGAACGGGGAATCCATGCCCGATTTCCGTCCGACTAGAAGGTGATTATAAAACACTTGTAAAATTTCTTACGAGTAATCATTCGATCTTACACTTAGAAAATTTGTATCACATATTTTAGCCACATAGTTTCTAGTTTATTTTAAATAGCGAGTGCAAACATATTCTATGATTTATTTACATGTTTAGAAAATTCATGAACGTTTTGTTTGGCTATAAAATTTTAAATCAACTTTTACACAGTTTATATTTTTCTGTTAATAGTTTATATTCAACGACTTGGCGGCAAGTCGTCATCTTTGACTAGCACAATGTCTCCAATTTTTGGCTCAGCAACTTGGGAAGACCATTTATAACGTTTCGTCAAAGTAACTCTTTGCTTGGCACATGTCACACACTTGATGACATTATGTTTGACCACATTTCTGACCCCTAGAATCCAGTAGGTTGTGCTCAGATAACTTATCATGAGCTGAGAACTCCCGTGAAGAGTATTATGGTGTGCGTCAGCAATGATTAGCCGAGTTAGATGACTGGAGAGAGGCAGAACTATCGGATGTTTCATTTGTTCGCTTAGCTCTAATTTCTCCAGTCTACCTCTAACTCTCATAATGTTCTTACCATCAAGGTAGGGGCAGAGTGACCTTAATGAACTTGGTTTTGACTGTATATAGCCTTTGTCCTGCAGTTCCGTATATCTAACTTTAAAAAGAGTCCAAAGGATAGGTTAACTGTGGATTATATTGAGGCAAGGCAGGAACTTTTGGAAAAGGATTGGGGCCTATTTAAAGAAAATAACACCAAACTTCATGAACTTCATACATTAACGAACGTTCAGAAGTTGATTGATTTATATGATTGTACAGAAGATACATACATCACATATAAATGTTTGCTAAAATCTACACTTAGTAAATATAAACCTGTAGAGCAGTCTGTTAAGGATACGAGTTCTTCCAGTAATAGTGCGTCCAAATCAAATACTTTTGTAAAATTACCTAAGATCTCAATCCCTACTTTCACGGGTAAATATTCGGAGTGGACAACCTTTCGAGATTTATTCGTTTCTCTTGTTCATAATAATAACGGTTTAGACAATGTACAAAAGATGCATTATTTAAAAAGCCATCTAAGCGGAGAAGCCGAACAATTGGTGAGGCACACACCTGTAACAGACGCAAATTATATGGAATGCTGGCTTCAGGTAGAGAAGCGCTATAGTAATAAGAAATACTTAGTGAATTGTATTTTAAAACGACTTTTTGGCCAAAAGCGTATGCAAGGCGAGTCGGCTAACTCGTTGAAGGAACTTCTCGATACAACGAATGATTGTCTCAATGCACTTAAAAATTTAAATGTAGATGTGACCACCTGGGACGTCATTATTATTCATATCGTTACCTTTAAACTTGATTCGGAAACCCGGAAGCAGTGGGAATTGAGCATAAGTAGTCCTGACTCTAACGAATTGCCAACTTTCAAACAATTTACCATTTTTATGGAAAATCGTTTTCGCGCCTTGGAGTGCATAGAAACAAGAAAGATTCATCAGGGAAATAGTTCTCATGTTCCAAAGGCTATGGTAGCGGTCAGTAATGGTGGCATGCGGTGTGAATACTGCTCGGAAACACATAAACTCTGTTTTTGCAAAGCGTTTTCTAAGCAACCGGTCGAAACTCGACGTGATTATGTCGCAAAACATCAAATTTGTTTCAATTGCTTAGGAAGCAACCATACCGTAGCTAACTGTAAAAAACAAACTACTTGTAAGGTTTGCCAAAGACGTCACCATTCTTTACTTCATCTGGGTGACACGTCAGTCACTAAAAATCAGGACACGTCAACAGCAATAACAGCTACCGACAACCCTATTCCTTCGACTAGCGCGGATTCGGTAGTCTCTTGCTTATCCACCAACGAAGTTTCCGTACCTGGGCAGGTTTTACTAGCGACTGCATTAGTAAACATCGAGTCCAAGACGGGTGAATTCCAGGTAGCTAGAGCTTTACTCGACCAAGGCTCTCAAGCTTGTTTTATTACTGAGGCCACAGTCCAGTTTTTAAGGCTGAATAAAATTCCTATTCATGGAACAATATCAGGATTAGGTCATCGAACAAGCGTCGCTAGGTACATGGTGCATTTAAACCTCCAGTCGCGAATAGATCCAACCTTTAAGTTACAGGTAAGTGCTTATGTGTTGAGTAAAATTACGTCGTATTTACCTGAGCGAAGTGTTAATAGCTGTACTTTTGATTGGTTGGGAATTAATAAATCACAGCTCGCCGATCCAGGGTTTAGGGAACCTAACAAAATCGACATTTTGTTAGGTGCAGACGCGTACAGCTGTATAATAAAAAGCGGAATATTAAAAAGTCCTTCTGGTACGTTGATAGCACAAAATACTACGTTGGGGTGGGTCCTATCTGGCGCAGTTAGACCTGTAAATAAAGAAAATAAATTAGAGAACATTAGCGTAATGCATATACAAATCTCCGAAGACGATATTCTAAAAAGATTCTGGGAAATTGAAGAACATATTGGGTCTATTAAAATATTTACACCAGAAGAAACCAGATGTGAAGAATTGTACCGTGAATCTACTAAGAGGGATAAGGATGGAAGGTATATAGTTAAGCTACCGTTCCGCGATGAAGGTCCTCCACGCAAATCTGGAAATTCAAGAGCCATAGCTGAAACCAGATTTAAGGCTTTGGAAAGAAGGTTAGCAAAGAACAAAAACATGAAAGAACAATATGCAGGAGTCATTAATGAATATCTACAGTTAGGACACATGAGGCCAGTACAAAAAAATGATTACAAAAAGGAAGAAGCCGTATATATGCCACACCATGCTGTTATAAGAAACGACAAAACAACCACAAAGCTTCGTGTTGTTTTTAACGCCTCAGAAAAAAACAGTAATGGTGTATCTTTAAATGATACACTTTTGGTTGGTCCAACATTGCAGGCGGATTTGAGGCACACGGTGCTTAGGTGGAGAGTCCATCCTATTGGATTAGTGGCGGACATCATTAAAATGTACCGTCAGATAAGAATAGCAGACGAGGACGCCATGTTCCAAAGAATACTCTGGCGAGATGAGCCAGAGCAGGACATAAATGATTATGAATTGGTAACGGTTACGTTTGGAACAGCTTCGGCACCATACCAAGCTGTCAGAACTCTTCATCAAGTCGTATATGACGAAGGTGATAAATATCCAATGGCAGCAAATAGAGTATTGTCTAGTTTTTATATGGACGATTTGATGACTGGATGCAGTTCAGTCGAAGAAGGGTTAGAAATATATAAACAAATTACAGAGTTATTAAACAAGGGTGGTTTTTCCCTACAGAAGTGGAATAGTAATCACCCAACTCTAATAGAGAAAATTAGTTCAACAAAAATGTTAGATAAAGAGCAGGATTTATCATTAATAGAAGAGATCAAAGAAAGGAATATAGAGGACAATAATAAAGAGGACAAGGAAGGAAAGGACATAGATATAAAAATAGATAGTACTATGAAAATACTAGGGCTTACCTGGAACCGCAGTACTGATAGTTTCCAATACTCAGTGAATCTCCCGACGTTGACCGCTGCACCTGTAACAAAAAGAGCTATAATATCAGATATTGCACGACTATTTGACCCGCTGGGGTGGTTAGCTCCCAGTGTAGTTGTAGCAAAAATCTTCATACAAAAATTGTGGCTTGCAGGTGTAGGATGGGATGATCCACTACCTACGATATTAATAAACGAGTGGCGTACTTACCGTGACGAATTACCACAAATTACCAAGGTCCGGATACCTCGTTGGCTCGGTATGAAGTCAAATGACGATCTGGAACTCCATGGGTTTTGTGACGCGTCTAAAGCAGCGTACTCAGCCGTAGTATACTTACGTATAATTGATGCCGGAAATAAGGTCACTGTATCATTATTGGCCGCTAAAACTCGGGTGGCACCAATTAAGCAGATTAGCATCCCACGTTTAGAGTTGTGTGGCGCAGTACTGTTATCCAAGCTACTGATAGAAACAGCAGAGGTATTAAATATACCACGGGATAAGATTAAAGCATGGACGGATTCCACCATAGTCCTTGCTTGGTTAAACAGTCACCCAAGCAAATGGAAGACGTTCGTGGCTAACCGTACTTCCGAGATTTTAACATGTACTACACCTTCTCAGTGGTTTCATGTGTCAACCAAGGAGAACCCAGCCGACTGTGCCTCGAGAGGGGTACTACCTGGGTTGTTACTTGAAGGTACTATGTGGTTTTCTGGACCACAATTCCTTAAAGAACAATTTGTTGTTTACAAAAAACCTAAAGATTTAGATGTAAGTTTAGAGCAATGCATTAAAGTTCACGTAACAACCATGTCAGATAATGACGAAATATTTAAAAGGTTTTCGTCTCTGCAAAGATTGGTACGGGTAATTGCATATTGTCGTCGATTTATAAATAAAAATAAAGGGTATTTACACAAGACAGAAATAGATCAAGCACTAGAGTGTTGTATAAGGACAACCCAAAGAGATACATTTCATAAAGAATATACACACTTACAAAATAGAGATCAGCTTCAATTAAAAAATAGCAAGCTCAAATCATTAAGCCCCTATCTTGATGACAAAGGTATTATGAGAGTATACGGTAGGCTCGAAAAAGCACCATTGGACGAGCAAACGAAGCATCCAATTGTGCTACCAAATAATACTCATTTTACACATCTTCTTATTTTAGATGCACATAGTAAAACCATGCACGGTGGCCCTCAACTGATGATAAATTACTTGAGGTCAGGATATTGGATCCTTAGGTTGAGGAACATAGTTAGACAGTGTGTTCGGCGATGCGTAATATGTGTAAGACAGTCAGCCAAGGTCAAAAGCCAGATGATGGGTACACTGCCGTCTGTCCGATGCTCTCCAGCCAGACCCTTCTTGCATAGTGGTGTGGACTATGCTGGCCCCATAAGTGTAAGAACCACGAAAGGTCGTGGGCATCACTCTTACAAGGGATACATATGCTTATTTGTATGCATGTCCACCCGCGCCATACATCTAGAAGTGGTCAGCGATATGAGCACACAAGCATTTTTAGCGGCATTTAGGAGATTCGTGTCACGGCGAGGTCATTGCGCAAAGCTTTGGAGTGACAATGGGACTACCTTTGTTGGTGCATCTAGAGAACTGCAACAGTTAGCCACCTTTCAGACATCTATAGCTGAACATCTAGAAGCAAATGGAACGGAATGGCACTTCATTCCCCCCTATGCTCCCAATTTTGGTGGTCTTTGGGAAGCGGGCGTGAAGTCCACGAAATTCCACCTCAAACGGGCTATCGGAGAGTCCACGCTCACGTACGAGGAGCTTAGTACACTCCTTACTCAAGTTGAGGCATGTCTGAACTCGCGACCGATGAGTGTTATAGATTTAAATGATCCTGGTGAACCTATACCTTTAACGCCAGGACACTTTTTAATAGGGGAACCAATTGTCAATGTCCCTGATTATAATTTAGAGAGTACAAACGTAAGTTCTTTGACTCGTTGGCAATTTGTGCAGAGAATGCTTCAATCGTTTTGGAGACGATGGTCTCATGAATATTTAGTCCATCTAATGAATAGGTATAAGTGGTCTTCAAGGACGCCAGAGCCAAATGTTGGGGATATAGTTCTCGTAAAGGAGGACGACTTGCCACCAAGTCGTTGGTTACTAGGTCGTGTTCTGGAAAAACATCCGGGAAATGATAATATCACCCGGGTGGTCACACTGCGCACCAAATCAGCTACTATTAAGCGACCAACCAATAAATTATGTATTTTGCCTATAGCTGAAGAATGAATGAATTATTGTTTACAGTTTAGTTTTTAATTTTATTTCTACCTATTTTATACATTGTTATTTTATTGCATATACATTGTTAAAATTTACAAGATGTTTAGATCAACCGAGTTTATTTAAGTACAGCTTTTGCCATATAGAGATCATGTTTAAGATGTAATTATTGAAGTCAAACTTTTGTAAGACTGATTTTTATAGTTGTTTTAGTATATTAAGTACAAAATTGTATTGTTAACTTTTAATTATGAAGGACATTCCGTCACTACATGTCCTTGGTGGGCGGTATGTTCGAAATCATAAAAGATCGTAGCGAAAACCAAAGTTGTCATCGAGCTCGATAGATGGCGTTGAGGTCGAATTACATCGCGATATGGTTTCGTTACCAAGATTTAGTAGGGTCAAAAAATTGTTTAGTGCAAATATACCAGCTTAGAACAGTATACAGTTGAGGTTTCATTCAAATCCCTTACTAGTATACACAATAACAGGACAACCTCTTAATTACCACTGGTCGGTAATGAACAACCTCTCGATTACAGGCAGTGCTCAGTCATTAGGCTACCGTTGGTTCAAAACTTAGCGTGACCAATGCCTACTAGTATCCAACAAGACGGACTCTTTCAGTATATCCACCGTATACTATAACTTTATAGAAAGCACCTGGGAATTTACGATATTCTTTCATCGAGATTAGACTGGTAAATTCTTATTTTTAGGTTTTGATGGCTTAATGAACGCGATGGCCTATTTTGTGCGTTTTTGGGTTAATTTATGAAGTAACAGCGTTTTTTGGTAGATATACTTATATATGAAACAGCGGGCGTTTATTTTTTACTTTTGCTTAAGCCATCATCATCATATCAACCTTTAGACGCCCACTGTTGGGCATAGGTCTCCTCCAAGGACTTCCACCTGTGTCGGTTCCGCGTTGTGTTCATCTATATTTAATACTTAATATTATATAGACTTTGTCTGTTTGTTTGTTTGGTTGAACGTGCAAATCTCAGGTTCTACTGGTTCGAATTGAAAAAATCTTTATGTGTTGGATAGTCCATTTATCGAGGAAGGCTATAGGCCCATGCGAAGCCGGGTTGGGTCGCTAGTCTATACTAATATTATAAAGAGGAAAGATTTGCATTTTTGTATGTAACGAATAAACTCAAAAACTACTGTTTCGATTTCAAAAAATCTTTCACCAATCGAAGGCTACATTATCGCTGAGTAACATAAGCTATATTGCAAATTCACGCGGACGAAGTCGCGGGGAAAGTGCTAGTAAGTAATAATTTGAAAACAAAATCAAATATTTTTGTGAACTTTTCGCGAGATTTCAGACAACTTTCAGACAACACATTAATATCTATCCATCAAGTAATCAACCCGGCAAATTGAAACACAGCTTTAATTTTAGTTCAGTGTCAGTCTGTATAAATGATGACGTGATTTATGGTTGAATATTATGAAGCGAATTTTCATGTCATTCAGAATTTGGTGTTTGTCCCTAAACTAGTCATGTTTGTGAGTTATCAAGGCGCCTGCTACCCTCACCCTAACATCGTGAAGAGCATAGCTACCTGGTACCAACCGGTACCGGTACCATCCCTTGATTTGTTTGTTTGTGTTTACAATTTCTAAAACAAGTTTGTGTGTTTATGAACTTCAACGACAATCATAATTCATTCATTAAAAAGTTTATGATCTAGTGGTTTTAGTTAATTATCATCGTTTTCAAATTAACCTAAAATATAAAAAAAAACTGTATGGTTCCTGGTTTTGTAAAATAACAATGTAAGACGTCATAGTGCTGTGGTTATTCGCAACAAAGTAGTTAGGTTTATATATTTACCGCTAAAAGAAAAGGAAGTTTCACTCGCCGTTTGCCGTGTTACTTTATAGAAAATATCGTATCTTATACCTTCGAAGAAAATTTTGATGTATCACGCGGTATCCCCAAGAGTAATACAACAAAATATAACTTAGGTGCTTATTTTTGTACGTGGGTAAGTCTGTTGTACATTCGGTTTCGTATTTTGGCGTAAAGCCAAAGTGAAACGGTTGGTTTTAACCAAAAGCCGAACGCTTAGGCATTTAGCTAAAAACAATCTATTGTGAACACCTGTGACATGGGGCGAGAGTTGAGCTTAGCGACATATATGTGTGCGTTACCAACCTATGTAATATTTCGGGAGTAAACCCATTCAATATATTGTTTGCATACATGAGTATAAAATGTTTTGCGATATCAATTTCCTCCTGAAATACGTTTCATAAACATTTACGCAAGCAACGAGAATAGAAAATTAAGTGTATTACTTGGTTGCCGTCCGCACAAAGTTATAAGTGGCAACTTAGGGACACGGCTTCTTAATGGCACTGGTTGGCAGCTGGCCAGCAATCTGTCATCATTTGGTGTTGGTGGTTACAATCATAACCATAAGTAACACGCTATAAATGGTGCCTCGATACGTCTTGTGAAAGGTGCTGAAAGAATGACCTTCACGAAGGATGGAAATATAAGTTTCGTGTTAAAAAAGTGCTGGCTGCAAAGAAAATTGCGGTTACAAAAATAACAATCGAACATTTTTGAATTTGAAGCGTTTAACGAAAGACAAATGACAACATAAAGAAGAAGAGTACTATTTTCATTCAAAAAAGTATCGTTGTATCAACAAGTACCCATATCATGAAGTACCTGAGTACAGACATCGTATAAACCTCGCCACAGCTGCCTATCGAGTAAGGGGCAATAAAGAACTTGTACATAACTCTATTTACCAGAGATATTGGAAATACTCGATGAAAAAATAATCGTCCCTTATCTTTTATATTTGGGACAGTTCTTTATTACATACGAACTTAGGTACATACCGTGTAAAAAACCTTAATCTTTGTTGGAACAAATAATAGCATATCTATATTAAAAACTAATATTGACTCCGATATCAATAGGACCTTTCCCTTTTTCGTCCAATACACTATTTTAAATAGAAAATACGATAAAGACCTTTATCGTAAACTTTGATGGATTGGAAGGCAAATAGGTTTACTGTTCACAGAACTTGAAAGCAGTTTTGATAAGGAGGGTGCTTCGCCCTTCCCATTGAACCTTTGCGTCCGGTCGCTCGTCCGTCTCACGGCTTATGATTTCAATAGGGGTCTCACTCCGCTGGCTTTGAACAAACCCCAGATATAGATAGGATGAATTAAATGTTCGAAACTCGGTGATTTGACTAGTTCCTGCTGTTATTAATGTTTGTTTCCTTTGATCCGTTTGCAGCGCATTTGGATTTTGGAGACGAAATAGATATTATTCGAACAGGAAGGGTATTTGCCGGCTTACGAATACGTATTAAAAGGGCACTTAGCCCCTTCAATTTAGATCCAGATAATTATTTGATAGCAATTTCTGTCCAAATTTCGGAATTTATATCTCCGAATTGTAAATTATCTCCTAAAATCTTTGTACAGAATTCAGTTGCTTGAACTTTACGATCGCTTTGTATAGAATCTAATCTTTATCAACTCTTTGTGCCCATCTTGAATGTTTAGTCGATTTATTTATTCAGCGTTAATAGAATCTCAAAAACCATTGACATTTTTTTGTGAATTCCTTATCATCGACCTTAGGTGAGCAAAAAATGAATGTAACAACTTTACAAGTCATTGCCATGAAAATAAATATAAAACGAATTAAGATGAAGTAAAAAGTGGTATCCCACAGGCGTCATGGGGTTATAAAGCAAATATTTGTTTACAACAAGATTGAGTGTACGTGGGGCTGTCTCGGTTGGTTGCACAAGCGACGACACGGGGAGCGCGCGCGCAGGAAACCGAGCCAATTTATATCGACTTAGCGCTCATTTTTATTGTCATGTTCCGGATTCATTTCCTTTGGAGACTTTTAATTAATAATGTCTTTATGTTGGGTTATATTTATAGCTTCTTCATTCACTGAAACTGTTCCCTTTGTATTATGATCTTTCACTTGGCGTGAATATCAAAAATTAATTTCTGTCTCCACAAGTGCAAATTAATATCAGTTTCATATGACTGGAATTTCGCGAGCATCAGTTAATTCAATTGTTCTTCGCCACATTGGAGTAGTGTATAAGCTGAACTAGTGATAAAACTGAACTGACCTAAAAACTGGGTTATTTAGCACTTACACAGTACGCTTTGTAATATAAATGAGAGCTCATGTTAATTAGCACTCCATTTTCTAATACACTGATGAGTTCCTCGGTTTTTTCGTAGAGTTTTTACATTAGTATTCGTTTTCATCAGTATGCGTTCTTATGTTTGAAATGCTAATCACAGTCTGAATTATTTACAATACAAATTCCTGAAACGAAAAACATCAAATGATTCTTAAAGATTGCAAAAGTTATTCAATGTTTAATCTAACAAATTATTTATCAACGCTAAACATCCATAATTCATTTCGTCGCGCTAAACTGCCTAAACTTATAAATCTTCATAAATTCCAATTTCCAAGTTTGGGAACCGAGATGTATCATTAAGTTGGTCCGACACAAATCCATTTCAATAATTCATATCAATCCCTATCATTTTGTCCCCCATCCCTATACTTTCTCGTGGGTCCCTGTAATTACCTGTTTATATTCGCTTTACTTCGTCCAGGGTTTGTTCATTGCTTTAGGCAAACTGAGCAATTATCACATCGCCGCCGGACATTTCCCACGGGATGGTAAAATTTGTAACTCACATACAAACGTGTCGAACCTCGCGGCTCACACTTTTTGTAACATTAGGCTCGCAGTAGGATATTGTACTGCGGTCACTCTTGTTACGAAGCCTTAGAGCGCATCCTTACCGGTCGTATCTCCGCTCTCCTTTTACATTGCTGCCTTCCTTCCACTTAAAGTAATGTTGTTCCTAGAGTGACGAGAGATGGGTTGAGTGCTCAAGAAAGTGGGCGTTCAGGTTTCGGGTTACAAAGACGCAGTACTGGTTTTGTTTGCTCGAGACGCGCGCGATCGCGTGAGAACCTTCGGAACTGCATGGGCGTGACATCGAACTTTTTTTGTCGTACTTTTTTTAACTTATTTTCTTTTGTAAGGCTAATGTTGAGCTGTGAGTATCGGTAATAGCTATTCAGTCAACTTTCCGACGTGACTGTGACAATGCAATTCGTAAGATTGTGTAGATGATTTTTATATTCCAAGAGTTAAACATAACGTCGTCGGACCAACGCATTGTTTTCCATGAATAATTGTAGTATGGAATTTCTTAAGAATTCGTGTACAAACAAGAATGGTTATCCACGCTTATGTTTGTGTTTCGTCACACGTCAATTTCGCGGCTATTAGTTGCGCTTTTTTCCATTCTTTTTTACTTGCCTGCCTATCGACATTTATATGAAAAAGTTGCCAAGTTGAAGCCTGTTCGGGACAGGATTCTATAATTGATTGTCGGCGTGGATATTAAAAAGACATTAGACGTGACCGTCTGTTTGCTTTGCTCGTTGGTATACTGCAACAATACAATGTGGGTAGTCTGTACAATTCAATTTCCGATGTTATCGGCCGTTATAGTTAGGTGGGCACTTTCCCCGGTGTTTGCGGCAAGCTACTGAATATGTATCGATTGTTTATTTGGAAATATGATCTGGCTGTACAAACTTTGTAGTGCGAGATACGTAGTAGTCAACAACGTGGCATTTTGTTTGAAAACTAACGGATAATCTCCAGAAGTTGGAACATTCAGTGCATGCCTACGTGTATGAGTACCTGAATGTTTTGTATACCAGAATGTAGTTTTAATAAGGCTTGGAACGTGAAGGAGAAATAAATAACGAAGTTACAATGGTAGCAGTAGGAACTTACCTTATAGGAATGTTTTGCAGTATGTGAGTATTCGATCCAATTAAAATAAGCTAAATAGCTTCATTAAACGCGGAATTTCCTAAATCACAAAACAATAGCTTTTTTTTACTTTTTTTTTGTCGTGACGAAGGTTACTCGTGTCGTAGGATACAACAAAGTTAAACTCTCTTCGGATCTCTTTGCCAAAGGAGAAGATTGCCCAAAATCGTACCGGGCTGAACAAATAATTCTATCTACGTATTTCTCCGTAATGAAATTTACATATTTCATTTTATATAACTATCCAATAAACTCTCCGGTCTGGTATATTGTTTCCAAGCGTTCTCTCTGTTGAATAAAACATAATATTTTTATTGCATGTTTGCGTCCAACGGTGCATATATTTTACATAGATCTCGATCTGGTACACCCGAATTGGCTGCATCTTCATTTTTATTGCCTTTTTCTAAACGTATTTTTATATAAAAACAAAAAAAAAACAATAATAAAACGATAAATATTGAAGGCAATCGCATTTCTGGAAGTTATTAGACATTGCGGTGCAGAGCTTTGGAGTCGTAGGTATTTGAACTGTTCCTTAGTTTTACGATAGTAGTACTTCTCACGATTCACGTAGGCACGATTGATTATAAAGTCTCTGTAGTAATACCTACTAGATAAGTAGTTTATTTTTATTTATGTAAAATGTCCCCACATATTATTATTATTATTGGAACGAAGTTCCCTAACGCGGCTTACGGGTAGAGCGAATTGGTAGAAACCGTCACGTAACGAAATGCGTGTGTGTATGTGTGCGTGTATCGGGCTGCTGCGGCGCACTCGCCTGCTCGTGACATATTTTTTTTTTTTGTCCAGACACGTATGGAAGGAACTTCGTTCCGTACGGGTGTCCGCCGATCGCACAGTTTATTTATCAGGAACAATTTACATTGTGTTTGAGACAAAAACATAACATACATAGTAGTAGATAATACTAGTACCTAATAGTAATACTACTTCTTTTTGTTTTAGTAGTAGGTGGTCATTTTAGGTCATCTTTTATAAAAATAAAAATTACATTTTCAAATAGAAACTATAAATAGGTATGAATAAGAAGTTTTTACGCTTCATTAAAACTTACGAACTAAAATAGTCCAGCGGCGGCATTAAAGTAGGTTAATTAACTTCTTTAAAGTTCGCACGAATGCAGTCGCGAACAGCATAGAATTAAGATAGGCGGCAAAATATTCTCACTACAAAACATAATTATGTAACCAAAACCAACGAAAAACTATTAACGGTTCCAAAAAATAATCATTCAATACATTTGGTACACTTCCCACGGGGGCTATTATCAAGATACTCGATCACAAAACTAGTGTTGCGTGCGTTTGAATATGGAACTACGAGATTTTGTTTGGAAAAACGGTCCATTGTGTGCCCACTACCGCCACTAATGACCGCAGAGTTAACTTTGTAAGTAGTATAAAGCGATATAATAGAATAAGCACTCAGCCTCTGGGCAGTTGTCTATGGTTCGCCTTTTGTTGGGACAGGTGATTGATGGACCCCTCATTGTCTATGTCGCGTTTAGTTTGAAAAATGGCGAATGTTTGCGTTTATTTGATTGCTCGTTCGAATTTGGGTTGATTTTTTTCCCGCGTTCGTAATGAACGGTTTTATAATATTTAATGGAATTTTGATGTTTACGTAATTAGTTCAGTTTCATTTGGAGAGGAGAGGTACCTGTGTGAGTAAATAAATACAAAAATAGATTATCTACTACACATTTTTTTTTTAGTTTCAAATCTTTGGTTTTACTTAAAACGGCTGTTATGAATGCTATTTAATGCTAAACGGCTATTTTTTATGTTATCATCAAAGTTGTTAGTATGTCGAGCTGTAGAAGTTGTCTGAAGGAAGTATAATAGACTTATGTAACAAACTGATAATATTCTGTATTCAGTGGGAACCCCACACTTATCAAAATAAATAAAAAGGCTACTAACGAGTTGAATACTGCAATCCATATTTTTTTCTTCTAAAAAAAAACATTTAATAATAATAATAATAATATAGACCTGCCTACCAATAATAATATTGGTAGGCAGTTAGACATCATTAATATCCCTTTTCCCCTCCCTAGCATCGCTTGTCACTGTTTACAAATACGAGCATTCGATTCAATAACAGTAAGTAACGAATCGAGTATAAAAAGCCCGCACTATTGTGAGTACGTAAACAGACGGACTGGGCCATTAAGTAATCGCTTTTCGCTCAATTGGCCGTAACTGGCGCAAAACGACACGCTCTCACTATATTTGCGTTTCATTTACAGATCAAACAGTAAATATGAGGTAATCTGTGGCATCAATTAGATAGTAGGGTCAAAAGATGGTAACGCTGTGTAGGTACGTATTAGGTACTTTCTCTGTTTTAAAAATAAAATGAAAACTTATGACAATCCATACTACCATACTTTTAATTTAATGTTATTTATCAAATTATAATAATAAATTAAAATTAATTATAATAATTTTATCAAAAGCTAGTTTAATTTAAAATAAAACAAAATCGCGTCGAAAAATTCCTCCGTACCGCTGTCAACAGGAAAAGTGCTGAAGAGGCTGGTGTGTCATTGCCACGCAGGATGGTAATCCTTAGTCTCTGGCCAAGGTAAACGCCAGGTCTTGGATCACGGGAAGTGTGTTTGGATATTCTCGATGTTGGCTTTTGATACATGTACAGTCGAACAAACTATTTGCTATACAGGCAGCAAAACTACTTTAAAACAAGTAGTCAAAAGTTTAAAAAGTTGCGCTCACAATAAAAAATTATGTTGGCAGTGTAGTAGATAGATGATGTGATGTGGTTATTTCGGCCTGGACACCAAATGGCTTGTTTGGTTGTAGGATGTATTTTAAAAACAAAGTTGTGTTTTCCTTCTAAATGTACCCTTACTATAATTCTCGATCCGAGTTAACTACCTAAATATTTGTTGTGCTTTAGTTGAAATGTGATGCCATTAGAACTAAACTTTATTTGTCGTCAATCCAGGCCATAACTATTATCTACTGTTACCATATAGGTACTTTTGGACTACTATTTCCTCATTTATCTAACTACCCACCATCTATTGTTTGAATGAACTGATTACGACCTCCAGTTTTTCCAAAATATCAACCTCATTTACCGAGTTCAACCTTCAAACCCTTCCTTTGACTGTCAAAGTTCTGATGTAAATGACAGAATATACCTATAATATAATAGTTATTCTCAATACTCCACGCTGTAAACTAGTAAATTAAAGCAGATTGCTATATCCCACGAGATATACCTTGCAAGATCTGTTGAAGGGGCATTAACGTTGCAATGTTTTAATGAAGTCTGCAAGTGGACAAACGTAGGAAAGGGAAGGGAACTAAACTGAAGGACAAAATGGTGTAAGTACCAACGACGTAGATACGGTGGGGCAAAGTGCAGAGGGCAAATTAAAATACATTACCATGTATTCAATAATCTTCAAAACTAATATTATAAAGAGGTCAAATTCTTTGTAAGAGATAGATTACTAATTACTGGAAGCAGGCACCGATTTCAAAATTACTTTTACTGATAGTCCACCCTAAATAAAAACCTGACAACGGCCATGGCTAGTAGCAAGACTAAATCCATTTCCACAAAACAGGTTTGAAGTTAATTTGATGATGACGATGACGACTAGACTTGTCAAAGCTTATGGCTCCTACACTAATGCTGGTACTTCACGCGTATTTTTGCAAATATTCGCCTTTTTTGGATAATACAAATTCGACTTTCTTACAATAAACATAGGTTAAATTTTGTATTATCCAAATAAGGCGAATATTTACACAAATACGTCATGTGAAGTGCCGGCATAAAATAAAACTCAACTATGTACGTCTTTTCGTACTTCGAAGCTCATCTTTCTGCTCTGGGCCTATAGACAAAATCCTTTTTTGTTAGTGTTATGTAACGCCGCGGAAAGATCAAACTGTATCGAGTTGACGTTTGCTTACCAGGTGTCACGTGATCACGTGATGCAAATATGTCAACTGCATACAATTTGATATTTCCGTTGGCGTTAACGCTAACAGAAAAGAGATTTTGTCTATAGGCCCCGCAGTGGTATTCTGTTACAATCTCCCTCGGTGAACACCTAAGTGAAGTGAGCTGTCATCTGTCCCGAGGCTAGGGATTGACAAAGCAGACGAATGGATGACAGCTCACTTCACCTAGGTGTTCACCGAGGGAGGTTGTAACAGAATAGACATATAGGTTCCATGTTTTCTAACATTAAATGCAGATAAAACTAAATACATTTTATTTACAATGAGGCATACTAATATACCGCTTACTAATCTGAACATTTACGCACATAATTGTAGCACGTACGCTGACAATGCATGCTCTTGTATCACTTTAACGAACGCTGACTATCTGAAATATCTAGGTGTCACTATTGACCCCAATTTAAATTTCCGTAAACATATAGATTTGCTATGTACTAGAGTGCGCAAATTAATATATGTTTTTAAGAATTTACGGAACATAGCCGATTATAAATTAATTAAACAGGTATATTTAGCTTTGTGTCAATCCATTCTTACCTATTGCATAACTTCGTGGGGTGGTGCAGCAAAAACCATTTTACTTCCATTAGAGCGTGCTCAAAGAGCAATTCTAAAGGTTGCCACCTTTCGCCCTTTTAGATTTCCTACGCACCAGCTTTACATAGCATGTAAAGTACTTACAGTACGGCAATTATTTATCTTAAGCATAGTACTACACCAGCACACTGCACTTCCTTTTAACCCAGTACCTTCCGACAAGAGAAGGAAGGACCTGGTCTGCACAAAGCCTCAAACTAGACATGCATTTGCTAAACGATTTTATGTCTTTTTAGGACCTTTCCTTTATAATAGGCTTAACATGTCACTAGGCTACTATGGTTTATGTTATAAAGAATGTAGTAAAATATTATCTGAATATTTAGCAATTCTCAATTACACAGACACAGAAATACTTTTAGAAGTTTTGGCATAATGATAAAGTACTTATTCTTGTATATTTACATAAGATATATATAGGTTTACTTTTAGATAATAATGTACTATGCTTTTTCTCATAATTGTTAATGGATTATTATATATTAGTTATACTTTAAACTTCACTGCCCAATTAAATTATGTACAAAGTGATGGCCTGAAACACAGGTTTGAATTAACCTAGATCGGGCGGGTCGCTACCTAATATTGTTTTCCGAACCATCATTACTTGCACCAGTTATATAAATATCTTAGTTTTACTTTATTTTAAGGTATTATACTTGTATGGGAGGTATTCTTTTTGTTGACTAAATGTACACATTTGTAAACGTTATTTTAATAAATAAATTATTATTATTATTATTATTATGTTACTTGGGGACGGTGCAACACGTTTTCTTCTTCCATTCCGTCCTGTCAACTGTCATGCTATTACTGACTCCCTTTTTACTTTTATATCATTCTTCACACAATTCATCCATCTTTTCTTTGGCCTTTCTTTCTCTCTCCATCTATCCACATTTATATTCATATTCCGTAGGTACTTTTATATTCCGTACTTCGGGGCTAATCTAGAAAATTACAGACTGGACTATAGCACCGCTTCCGCCACTTAGGCTATTTTCCAGGCAAGGTTTTGTTAAATAAATTCATCGCTTGTAAATCCCCTAAAGCTTGCTAAATGTAAAACTAAAGCTAACGACGCGACGCGGCGACGTACCAAAAAGGTTCGTGTACTTTTCTTTTTAGTAAGGAGTCTATTATTGAGTTCAAAGATAATATAGATGAGATGAGGGTCAACATGTAAAAAAATGGTCGAAAATCTTGTGATACCAGAATCTGTTACACTTTATTTTACAAAAAAATTATAGGTCACACACATCTGAATTTGAAATGCTTTGAGTTTGTGTTTAATTTTCAGCATTTTATTAATTTCAGTTCAACATACGACCAGTAAAAACAAAAAAAAAGTTAAACGTTAGAAAAAGGTTTTCACATTTTACGAACAACATTTTTTGTGAAACCTAAACAAAGAGTACAATATTTTTTCTTTTTACATTATCAGTAAAGTTAAATGACGGGCATGAACAAAACTGCTGGTTTTTTTAAACATAATGCGCAGGAACCTGAGTCTAAAACTGTTACTAAAAACTCTCTAGCCTCTAAAAGGAAGGGGTTGTTCATTTTCATCTCAATATTTTATAGTGTTCCCAAGATATGGGCCAAAGAAATTGGTGCCATATTTCTAGATGAGGCGGGTGAAAACCAGCTATGTTATGTTTAAAGTTAAGTAAGTGGAAAGAAAATAGTAATACTTGAATAGTTTATCAATGTAAAACTAGAAAAATATCCTTGTAAACGTATTAACCTTGGTTGCGTTGCGCATCAGTGCGTTGACGACATCCAGAAACACGTAACTTTTACACTACATTATGTAACCTAAATCGAATATCGTTATTCAGAGAACTTACCCTGTTCTACTTACGTTTTGAAAACCGAATCTATCGTGCAACAAAGACACAAAGAGTGGCTAAACTTAAAAATGACAGGAACAAATCAACGTCTGAATGAAATTCAGAAGCGCAGTGGCTGAGCAATAATTGTCTGCTGCGCTGTGTGTATCGTCTTCTATTCCCATACAGAATAAATATTTGTCAGACCTACAGGTAGTTCCGGGTCTGGCTGTTTGTGTATGTGAGTCTATATCTTTGTTAACGCACCCACGATACAGGAGGAATAGCTAGAGTCGTTCGCCGCACCCGTTTAAAAAAATGTGTTCCTAATCCAATCATCCTCACTTTGTTTCAAACTTTCTAAACAAAAAGACTGAGTCAATCGAAGTGAATTGTTTTTGGGCATCAGTGTGTGATTTACGTGTTACTTACCAAACGTATGTAAATTTTCTCGAACTCGTTCAGTAAGTAAGTAAGGCGCCGTCAAACATGTAGGTTGAGATGTACTTAGTGGCTCCGCTAACCGAACCAGAGTAAATATGCCTTTATTTTGTGACGGAAGACTTTACTTTTGTTTTAGAATACATTATAAATACCCACTTGAAGTTAAGCTTGGGTGTGGGAATAGTCCAGAGGGTTAATTTTACTAATTAAAATCGTTCAAAATGTAGTCGAATTTCAGCGACAATCAATGTCAAAATCTTGTCAAAAATTTAAGTAAATGTAGGTTATAATCCGTGGTGCTTCGCAGCTAAGCTTTTCCCAGTTGTAAACGTCCCTTTGTGCCTATTGGCCTAGTTATGTTCTGTCTCCTGCTTGATAATGAGGAAATTGGAATAGTAGATTGTATGACAAGAGAGCAAAATAATATTTTTACGGCGAGGGCGCTATTTTGAATCCAGAGCGAAGCGAAGGACTGTAGAATAGAATCCCGAGCATAGCGAGAGATTATAAAATAGAATCCTGAGCGTAGCGAGGAATTCCAAGTACATCGCCTGTGGGAAAAATATTTTTGCTCTCGAGTCATATGCTCTACTTTTCATCGCCTTCTATAAGAAAATATTTCTCCTGGGATTTCGTAGGTAATGTTTTGTATGACGTTATTAGCTTCTATTTTTATTGTTTCAGGAGTTAATGCACTATCACTTTCAGAACTCGACGTAGAACTGACAAGAACAGGGAAGTAAATCGCGCGGTTTTGTTTTTTTTTTTAGTTACCATGCCTTTCCGCACCGTACAGCCAACACATACAGCCAGTAATTTATACAATTTGCGATCGATTTCAATGAACGATTCATGTTCCAAATTCGAATCTCATTACTGCCCGCTAAAAAGTCTAGTGGAGAATAGAGCTACTTTGCTCCCGCTTATAGAGGAACAAAATGACACTTTTCGAATAGAAAGGATGAAATAGTAGATTGTATGACAAGAGAGCAAAATGATATTTTTACGGCGAGGGCGCTATTTTGAATCCAGAGCAAAGCGAAGGATACTAGAATAGAAAAATAGAATCCTGAGCGTAGCGAGGGATTCATCGCCTGAGGGAAAAATATTTTTGCTCTCGAGTCATATACTCTACTTTTCATCTCCTTCTATGAGAAAATATTTCTCCCGGGATTTCGTTGGTATTAAGTTTTGTATGACGTTATTAGCTTCTACATTTATTGTTTTAGGAGTTAATGCACTACCTATCACTTTCAGAACTCGACTTAATTTTTTTTTTTTTTTTGCAAAATACAATAAAGTTCGTACCGGTTACAAGAACAGGCAAGTAAATCACGCGCTTTTGTTTTTTTTTTAGTTACCGCGCCTCCCCGGACCGTACAGCCAACACTTACAGCCAGTAATTTATACAATTTGCGTTCGATTTCAATGAACGATTCATGTTCCAAATTCAAATCTCATTACTGCCCGCTAAAAAGTCTAGTGAAGAAAAGAGCTACCGCTGTTCCTCTATAAGAGGAATAAAACGACACTTTTCGAATAGAAGGGATGAAAAATATATTTTTTCTTCCTCCTCTTTTCTTTTCTGATTCATTCCGTTACGGGATCCAAGACAGTTGAATCGTTTCTCCGGGACTCGTTGAGCTTCAGTTTTTTGGCGCTTTTAATAGAGGTATTTTTGAAAGATAGCAACTTAGTAGATTAAAAAAGCGAACGTTCACAAAACTGCTAGAATTGCTCCGCTGAAGTTGTTCAATGGTATTTTATGTGTTTAGTAGTACCATACCAACGCTCAGCACAAGTAAGATCCGACACCACAAGCGGAATTCCTGATCAGCTATGCTATTCTCTAACGTTACCATTTGTGGCTGTAATCGACGGTGAACTCGACATCGTGTTAGCCGTGAAATTGACGTCGTGCTCAGCGACTGTTTTTGCTTAGCGAATATCGTTTTTCGTACATGAACTATGAAAAAGGGCAAATTAATTTACAATTCTACCTTGAGTAGTTCCTCCAAAAGCTGTTAACTCACGTGGCGCTAGCGCTGCGGCAGCACAGGTTAATGAATACGAAAATGTAATTCGCCGCTGCCGCCGCAGACTATGTCCTATTTACTGCAGTGTCCCAGGAGTCTGTTCACCTGCATCCCTGACGGTCGGAACAACGCTTCTAACCTTTTTTTTTTTTTTTTTTTTTTTTTTTTTTTTTTTTTTTTTTTTTGCGCGGTGGAAATCCTCATGGACTTCCTCCATCGTGGGGGCGACGGAGGGGCATGCCGGACTCCTACCGGCCAAAACCACCGCGGTGCTCCACCTCTGCCCATGGCCGGGGGTGCGGGATTCGCATTAGCATTCACCGCTCCCCCGACAGGCCATGACCTGCTGTTTTTCAGCAGGTCCCACCTCCCGTGCGACCATTTCCATAGCGGCCGCACCCACTCTCGAGTGGCGCGCGTGGAACACTGCGCCGCCAACTCGGGCCTATCTGGTCGGACGACGGACGCCCCTAGTCCACCGCCCGCAGGCCACCTCTCATGGAGGTCGCAGATCGTTTTGCGCCCTTCTCGGGCGCCCGGTGCGTCTCCTGCGGGAGGGGAGAGAGGATACGGCTTCTCTCTCCCGCTCGGCTACCTCCTTTGCAGACATGACATCCTCGCAAAAGGAGGCAACCCCGTCCCATGCCCTCTCGCTCTCGACCATCGATTGAACGACGGCCGGGAGCGAGAGATTGCTCCCGCCTAATGCCGCAACGAGGTCGCGGCGCAGCCCTGCCCAGGCTGGGCACTCCTCCAACGTGTGCTGCGCCGTATCCTCCGGGCAAGCTGCACAGTGGTGACACACCGGTATCTGCTCCCGACCTATACGACACAGGTACTTCCCAAAACAGCCGTGGCCAGAAAGTACCTGCGTCAGCCGGAAGTTGAGGACGCCATGCCGCCTCTCGATCCACGCCTCCATGACAGGTCTTATCGCCGCTATAACGGCGTGCCCCGCAGTGGGTTGCGCGGGTGGCGTCTCCCATTCCGCCCTCAGGGCCCGGTGGAGCTCGGACCGCTGTGCCTCGATAACCCGGGGCAGGGGTCTCTCGCCGCGCTCATGTGCCTCCCCGCGCCACCGATGAAGTGATGCGAGTGCTCTCGCCTCCAGGTCCCAAGGCAGGGATCCAGCCAACAGGGTAGCCGCTTCGAATGAGATCGTGCGGTACCCACGAACAATCCTGACGGCCATCGCCCTCTGCGGCCTTCGCAAGATTGCAATGTTGCGGGCCGTCAGGTTGTTCGCCCACACAGGCGCCCCGTAGAGCGCCATTGACCGCACGATACCCATGTACAGTTTTCGGCAGGACGTGTCGGGCCCCCTCAAATTGGGCAGCAAACGTGACAAAGCACCCGCGGCGCCCATTAATTTTGGGGCCAACTGCCGAAAGTGAGGGGCGAAGTTCCATCGACTGTCGAGGACGAGCCCCAGGTACTTCATCGTCGACCCGACAGCGATGGTAACGCCTCCCACGACTAAATTGGATCCCGGAGGTGGCGCGCGGCGGGCCCTATGGAAACAAAGGGCCTCGGATTTGTTTAAGGCGACCTCGAGACCCAGCCGCCGGATCCTCTCAACAACCCGCGCCACTCCTGCTGTCGCCAGTTGTGCTGCGTCTTGGTACGTACTCCCCCGCGCCATCACCAGCGTGTCGTCGGCGTAGCAGATGATGTTAACGCCATGGGGGAGCGTACCGCGCAACACCCAGTCGTATCCGATGTTCCACAGGGGCGGCCCCAGTACTGACCCCTGCGGAACACCACACGACACCTCTCGCCGACCCCATCCTACTCGAACCGGGTAGACGACGCACCTGTCCGCCAAGTATGCCCCGACAGTACGGCGAAGATAGTTCGGCACCCCGTGATACCGAAGTGCCTCCCTAATGGTACTCCAGGGCAAGGTGTTGAAAGCATTCGCGATGTCTAGAGACACCGCCACCACTGCCTCACCCTGGGACACAGCTTCTTCTGCCAAGGCCCTTACGCGCATGATCGCGTCGACCGTGGAACGCCCATGTCGGAAACCGAATTGGTTATCCGACAGGTCTGGACCTACCCCCGATAAATGTTGGACGAGGCGGTCTGCAACTACTCTTTCAAAGAGCTTGCCCACCTCGTTCAACAACACAATGGGACGATATGCGGATGGTGAGTCTACGGGGCGCCCCTCCTTTTTCAGCAGGACGAGCTTGCCCGTCTTCCAACTCCGTGGAAACTGGCCCCGCTCCAAACAGGCACTAAAGAGCCCTCCCAGTCGACGCCCGAGAGCCTGTGAAGCCAGGACCCAGGCGCGGCCTGGAATGCCATCGGGCCCTGGGGCGGTGTTTTTGGCTTGGAGTCTCATCACCGCCACTCTCAACTGTACCGAGGTCAACTCGGGCACGTCATTATCCTCATCCGCGCTAGGCGCCACGGTGGGCGGATCCATCAACGGTGGCGATTGCTCTTGCCTTGACGGGAAGAGAGAATTAACCACGTTCTCCAGCAGGTCAGGACGGAGACTCTGGGATAGTGGGGGAGCGAAGGGGCGAAACGAAACGCTTCTAACCTGGCAATATACGTGGCCACCTATTGGGTTAATAGTACAAAGTAAACTTGAACTTAAGGGGCTATTTAACGACTTTTACAGATTTTAAACTGACAATCACGTCAAAATGTGCAGTGTAAATGATTTGAAAAAAATATATGTTAAACTAGAACATTCTCTTAATCATTTAGTTTTGAGAGTTTTGGACGCAGACTGCGTCCGTTCTGCGTCAGTTCTGCGTCCAAAACTCTCAATATTTAGTCGAAAAAATTGAATAAAAGTAGTATTCTTTAACTTAAAAACAAAAGGCGTATACTAAAAGATAGATAATAAAATTGTCTGTAAGATGGTGTAAGTTTCGTTTAATTATACCTGGTAGATTTTGTGTGATTGTCACTGTTTGGTCCGCGTCAGACACAACTTCACGAGTTAATTAAACTATATAATATGAATATAATTAAAAATATTCACATACTAAATGATTAAGAGAATGTTCTAGTTTAACATATATTTATTTCAAATCATTTACACTGTACATTTTGACGTGATTGTCAGTTTAAAATCTGTAAAAGTCGTTTAATAGCCCCTTAAGTCGATATGCAAAGAAGAAAAAGAAGCATTCCCAATGAAGGTCTATGCTAAACAAACAAGTCAAAGGCAACTTATAGGTGATTGCAAATGAGAATATTCTTATTGCACAAAACCGATAAATATAGCTGTATCACGCGTCGGTCGGTAAATTCAAATAAAAAGAATTATATACGGCAAGTAATAGATAACCTTTCAGATTCATAAATCGGTCGAGATTGTGTGAAGAGAGAATAATTAGGAATCCGTGCATAAAATATACAAAGGGGAAGCGGCTCGAAGTGACCTATATGATTATGGCTGGACACAATATATTCATGTTCTGAGTAGTGATATTATCCACCCAAGATCGTTAACTTAGCGGTGTATGGAGGCTCCTCTCGGAGAGGACATCTATGGCCTATTACCAACGAACTAACCGCATTAATGGCCAGTGGCGAATTAACAAACTGACATATAGGCATAATATGAAACAATTTACATGTGCTTAGATATTCAATCTCTAGAAATTATCTCAATATTATTTCGGCAGTAGCTCAGACTTGCTCACGGTCTGCTTCTCGTATATTAGCATATTATATTATGAGAAATCATTGCAGAATAATTTCACGTTGCACGTTAAGATTTTGATTTTATTTTTTTCAAGAATCAATACGTCTCTGCTTTGGAAAGTTCCATTATTTTTTCCTGATTTGAAAGTTGATGTTAGGTAGGTATACGGGGTATAAACCTTCATACGGGTTATAACCTAAACCCGTCATTCAGTAGTTACGGCTTATCAAAATACAAATTATTACTGAGAACCGACTTATTTTTTATAAAAATTACTTTATAGTAGGTAAGTAGCGCGTAATGGAATGCACGCAAAACGTTGTACAGAGGCCAGCACATCAAGCCATACCTAACTGTCAAATTTTCCCAATTAAATATGAACCTTATGCTTTTGTAATAAAGTTGAAAATCTATCAAAGAAATTTGACAGATTGTAGTAGCTTGATGTGCTGGCCTCTGTACTTTTGGGTATGTGCATGTAACAGTACAGGGGTTGTTAAGGGTATTTAAAGTTAAGTTAAAACATTTAAAACCGTTTTAAAATAATCTATACTTACTTCTATACTAATAATTAAAGAGGTAAAATTTGTTTGTAAGTTTGTATGTAGGGGGTAATCCCCGAAACTACTCATCCAATTTCGAAAATTCTGTCACCAATAGGAGGCTACGTTATCCCTGAATGCTATGTATAGGCTATAATACATTATTTAAAAAAATGAGATTCTTGAGAAAATTCACAAGGACGAAGTCGCGGTTAATCTGGCCCCTTATTCACAATCATTCGATTCGATTCCGTACCGAATCGAAAGTCAAAAGATATCGAAGATGTCCTTCAAACGCGATTCACAAATCCGAAACCGAATAATTTTGACAGTTCAAATTCGATACGAAGACTGAAGTCGGAAATGAGATTGTCGAATACGGTTCCTTACCGACACGGAAACGTATCGAATGGTTGTGAATAAGGGGCCTGGTCTCCCTGTGTACCAGGATGGTACATAGTCCGTATGGTGTCGGACGTAAAGAATAGCACCATCCCATATCTTCCCGTGCCTTTGTAACAACCATACTGCGATCGCCAATCCGCCTGCCAAGCGTGGCGATTATGGCAAAACTCCCCATTTCTTGGTGGAGGCCTATGTCATGTCAGTTCAGCAGTGGACGTCTTTCGGCTGAAATGATGATGATGTACCAGGAGACCAGATTACCTACCCCCAGAAAACAAGGGTAACAATTTGTTTGTTAGTTTGTATGTTTGTAAGTTTGTAAATGTGCGGATGAAGTCGCGGGCAAAGTGCTAGTGTAAAATAAAGGGATTCGACTTTATTTTATTTAACCGTAACAAGAAGAATCCTGTAGAATCGTTTTTTATTGCTATTGGTAATGTACTATTTGTTCACTGATTAATATTTAATGATTGATGGCACGATGGACCGACGATTTAAAAAAAGGTCTCTGGGGGAGGCCTACGTTCAGCAGTGGATGGCAATAGGCTGATATATAATATTTGAATAGCACTAGCTCACTCAACTGACTACTTCAGTTCGAGTCCCCGCTAGCTTCAGGTCAACTTTCCGCTATGGAGGGTAGAGATAGGGAACACTATTACATATCGGAGAAAGTTGAAAAACTGTCCAGCTGTAAACAATAAATAACAGTTCAAAAACCCGCCAAATTGACGTTGGCGTAGGCACAGGGTATGGTATGAAATTAACAGTGGGTGACAAGACAGGACTAGCCAGCTGATGGCCTAGGGGGGGGGGGGGGGGGCAAGTCGATATATGGTGGATAGGAAAAGTATGAATTTTACATACATTCAAAGGCACATGGACCTTTTGGAATCTCTAGGGGGGGGGGGGGGGGGGCAGTTGCCCCTACCTACACTCCCTTGGCGACGCCCTTGCTGGGTGACGGATTGAAGTATCGGAGTTTGAAATTTTTCACCTGGTCGCGATTGGTAGCGCCACCTTTATTTAACACATTTTAAATGACACTTTTTGTTAAACAGCCGTTTCCTTTGCTTCTATAATGATCTATTTCCATAGATACACTACAGATACTCGTACAATAGCCCCTAATTAATGGAGCCCGATCCAGCCTGTCCCTTTGCTGTCCTCCCCCAGTGACGCCCTAAGCCGAGGCTCGTACCCCGCAGGGGGTGCCCTTAGCGAGTAGTCACTTAGTTTAAAAGTTCTTTGCCCTGGCTGGAGGCCCTAAAAAATATTTTTTAAGGCACCATAGGTTTACCGGATTACAGGCACCAGTAGGTACACACAATTGTAGCAATGTTGAAAATAGATGTAACTTTCAGCTTCCTAAAGGACCCGTTTTCTTGAATGTTGAAAAAAATTACACGTTTAAATGTCCAACTTTCTGAAGCCTCCTTTATCTTTAGGTCCACAAATAAAGACCGTCGTCTGTATATTTGAACTTCGTATATGGATATCTGCGAACTATTCTATCTAATCAGACCCATCCGTGGACCTCGCAAGTCCCAAGCGATACCAACGTCGTTTTAGTTCTCGAAACACCGTCCCGATAACGTTTTATTTACAAAATTTTAGGTTTTATTCCTTTTAACACTATACAGTTTCCTGGTTTCCAGTAATAGACGTAGAGTAATGGAGAACGAAAATTATGTTTACGACTTTTCCGTGTATAAATTATTTTTGTTATAATGGCGTCCATTACTCTGATATAACAACAATAAAACTATCATACACATACTGATATGAATCACAAACACAATGAATGAGAATTCATAACATTTGTAGAGAACGTTTATTCATAAATCGTCTGACTTACGATTGGTTTTGGAAATGATAGAGTACATTGATGAGTAATGAGGACTGTGGTATCAAGTATTGATGGTATCTGGATAAGGTAGGTATATCTGAGTAAAATATTCATACACTGAAAAATATTGAACTTTTGAATTTTGGGTAAGTACTTCGTACTCCACTTAGAAATAATAATATTATAAATGAGAAAGTAACCCCCTGTCTGTTACGTTTTAACGATGAATTGACTGAACCGATTATGATGAAATTTGGTATGAAAATAGTTTGAACCCTGGGGAAGGACATGGGCTACTTTTTAATCAGTGACTTTGTCTGCATCCGCGATAACCGACATTCACGCGGACGAAGTCTGGGGAAAAGCTAGTACAGTCAACAGCAAAAGTAGATGATCAAAATCAGAAATTCAATACCTACTAATTTACTAACACTCATTTATATAATTTATTACTAGTTTATTAATTAAAAGTATGTAATTGTCACACACATACTTTTGAATCACTTCGATGCCACACAGTTCTGACGCAAACTCCGTTCATTAGTATTGAATTTCTGATTTTGATCATTTACTTTTGCTGTTGACTGTACCTACGTTCGTAATATGCTCCAATTTTAGCGCAATTTGAATTAACATTTTTTTGTAAGTTCTTACACAGAGTTGTCAGTTTGTCACCAAAATCAGTTCAATCAAAATAAAAGACGATCGAAACAGTTTATAGGTCCTAAATATTTTCCAGAGGCATTTGTACGAGCGCACTAACGTAAAAGTATACGATTTTCGAATTGGGAATACGACTGTAATCTTAAAGCATTTCAGTTTAATTTTAAACATACACACACAACAAAGCACAAATAGTACCATTCATTGGCATGAACAAAGCCTTCAAACTAAATAAGTAGACAAGTATGAAACGGTTTTTCAAATTTAAAAATCGAACATCTATTTTAAATTCTATTTTTCTCTTGTAAATGTCGTTCAAACGTGCCCTTACAGGTCTAATTGAAATAAATGACTTGACTTTGACTTTGATCGAATTTGCGCACTCGTCCCTCAGAACTTGAAAACGATTACTTTTACAACTATGACGTCATCACCTCAAAAAGTGGTTAAGCAATTAAGTTTGATTGTCACTATACTCACGTCAAGTTAGAATACTTTACAATTAAGATAATCCTGGCTTAACGGTCACCAACCCGTGTCACCTCCCCCCACTCCACGTTGACTACGGCTAATAGATATCGGTTTTTGGGATCGACCTCTGTCCAGCAGTTAAGAAATATGGGACCTGAAGTTAAATGTTCAGAGGCTATTTTACTTAGCCTGTAGATGTTCCAGGCAGGGTAAATGCCAAATAGAAAAAGAGAACGATTATTTATGTCCCAGAATTATGTGCATACGGGGTTTAAAAAGATAAATCACATAGGGGTATAGTGACCTAAATAACACTAAACAAAAAATATTTCTGGGAATGACTAAAATTTTTGCTGTGACAAATTATTTTTAGTGGTAGAGCGCGATGTGTATGGAGCAGCTCGTGGCTAACTAAAATACGTACGGATTATGATTAAGCTACGCTTGCCACGGTCAGTCCGTGGATGGGTAACCATTCATTTCATACCGAGACCCCTCCGTGCCTTGGAAAGCACGTAAAGCCGTTGGTCACGGCTGTCATTTGTAGATCTTTGACAGTCGTTATGGGTAGTCAGAAGCCAGAAAGTCTGACAACCAGTCTTACCAAAAGGCATTGTGTTACCCAGTCACTAGTGGTACAGAACAAAAAATATACTATCTCAACTAGCGGCCCGACCCGGCTTCGCCTTCGGCGCGGGCCTAGGTAAATGGCCTATGCAACACAAAAAGAATTTTTCAATTCGAACCAGTAGATCCTGAGATTAGCGCGTTCAACCAAACAGACAAACTGTTCAGCTTTATAATATTAGTATAGATGATGGATAGAATATGACACTTCGCTTCAATAAAACACTTATTATGTTTTGGTAACTTAATAAGGCACAGTCATGGGCATGGCACAGTATAATATAGATGAGTTGACACTTGTGCATTGTAAGTGTAGTTAACAGTCAGCATAATGTTGTGCTATTATATAGAATCAAAGCAGATCGCTGGTCACCTAAAAATTACAACTCTCAAAGGATCATGGCAGGATTTGAACAAATAAAATAAAGATGTTTAGAGAAGTTGAAATTCTCATTCTTAAACTCTTGGGTACCTAAAGAGTATCTTCAGGCATTTACAATATTTTTAAACACCCGCATTAAAAATGGATGGTATAGGTGAATAATTTTACGAAAAGCTCATTATCTTAGACCGAAACGGCGGCTGTCAGTAACAGTGACAACGACAGTGCCGTTTTGCAGTTCTTACTCTGAAATTGCATCGTTTTATGGGAAATAAAGTCACAAAACTTTTATTATTTTTTTCCACACACTTGTCACATCACTTGTCTGCCAATTTGATAGATCCGTTAATGTCACTTGTCACTTTCTTTTTTTTTATAAACACAAAATGGGCAATGAAATGAAACTAAAAAGTGTTCACTTCGAAATATTTTAATTATGCGGGGGTTTAAAAATATGGTAAGTATATCAATCTACTCCTGGTAATGTCTTCTCCAAATTGGAAAATATTTTGAACTCTCTGAATGATTTTTATTTTTTATACAAAAAAATGTATGGGTCTCGCCATGATTCTTTGTGCTCAGCATGTGTTGGAACGTTTTCCTCACAATTTTTTCCTTAATCCATCATTTCGATTCATCCATGGTTGAAATTGTCCCTGATTAATGGCCATTAACTAGAGTCCAACGGGACCTTTAAACCATGTATCATTACTAGTGCTTAGCTTACCCACAACGATAGCAAGCGTGACGGTTTTATGTCAAATCTATTTATCATCAGTATCACGTTCAGCACAGCGTTTCAGAGAAACAATGGTGTAATTACCATACTTGGCAACCGTACTACCATAGCAGTATGGTTTTGTTAGTAATGCAGGTGAAAGCTAAGTACTTATTAAGTATTGTTGTGATAGAACTGGTGTTTTATAGCGTCTAATTTTATTTATCGGTTCAGTTTTTGATCGCTTAATTTTGAATATGGAACTCTCAATTACCACATTTGGAAAAAGAATATAGTGATCACAGATTTACCAGTTTTAATACCTAAAATAAGTCATTTTTTTTAAATTAGCAGGTACGGTAATACATACAATATATTACGGAATAGTGTATTACAGTATTTTGTGGCCAATAATAGGTTTTAAGTAAAACACTAGAACTATACCTACAAGAAGTTTAGAAGTCCCGAAGTTAGTACCCTACAAGTAAAAATTCTAATTTCAATATAAGGAAA
Source organism: Charanyca ferruginea (assembly GCA_947361185.1). Classification (NCBI taxonomy): domain Eukaryota; kingdom Metazoa; phylum Arthropoda; class Insecta; order Lepidoptera; family Noctuidae; genus Charanyca; species Charanyca ferruginea. The sequence goes on along the minus strand of OX376070.1, from coordinate 20,125,002 downwards.
AACAGCTGTTCGACAAACGAATCCTTACATACTAAATTTTATTGAGCAGATTGTCGAGTTTGTAAGTACTTAGGAAAAATGCCAAGTTTTTTTTATTGCTTGTAATTGGAAAACTTTTAATTATTGTAGGTTACACCTCTGTAATTTTTTCCTATTAGTCTCGAAATAGAAATCATTTACTTGCTTCAAATGTAGGTAAGTACACAAATTAATTGATGTTTTATAAAAACAGCCAGTACAGCATACAAAATATTCGAGCAAGTAATTAAACAATAAGTTATTGACTTCTTACTTTTTTTTATTTAACCGTTTATGTACAAACAAAAGAAACAGAAAAAAGGTAATGCTTAATTCTGAAGAATTCTCTTCCAGCGCACCTGCTATAGGATATTATGTAGAAAGAGATGTAGAATAAATCCATACTAATATTATAAATGCAAAAGTGAGTTTGATATTATAACGAGCGATTTTGATGAATTTGGTTCAGATTAAGTTTTATATTACGCGACTTCATTTGCTTCATTCTCGCGGCCGAAGTCGTGGGCAAAAGCTAATTAGATAAAAAAAAATACGAGAGTGCTTTAGTTCACACGACTGAAGTAAAACTTCTTTAGCTCCATCTCTATGTATGTATCCGTCCGTTTATGTTATGAGAGAAAGAGAGAAAGAAAATATGTGCACGCACCTCTCTCTCTTGCCCCTACAGTAATATACGAAACGTAACTCTCTCTCTTTCTATCTTCACTCACTTATATCTCCCTCTCAACTTCCGTTCGCCTCGCCCGATCACACATTTCCTAACTCTTTCGTGACTCATTCACCAGCTTACTCCCCAAGTCAAGAGTGCGTAAAGAAGTTTTACTTAAAAAAAAACCGGTCAAGTGCGAGTCGGACTCGCCCACCGAGGGTTCCGTACATATTTGTAGGTACATATCCATACTTCTATACTAATCCATACCTACTATCCATGCTTTCTACTTAATATTATAAATGCATTTTTTGCGACATAAATGGCCATATCTTTTTTTCATGTTAACATAGAGGGTTGATTTTTTTACAGTATCTAGGGACCGTAGACTTAAATATATGGTTTTAATTTCAACTCGATACGTCCACGCGTTCTCGAGATAAAGGGTCTTGACAGATAGACAGACAGACAGACAGACAGACCGACAGACAGACAGACCGACAGACAGACAGACCGATAGACAGACAGACAGACGGACAACAAAGTGATCCTATAAGGGTTCCGTTTTTTCCTTTTGAGGTACGGAACCCTAAAAATGTATTTTATTCACAAATTAGTAGGATTGTCTATTTCTTTTGTTGATACGATTTGCCCCATGTTTGCTTGCTAATAAAACTTTTTGGACCAATCATCGGAAAAGTTGAATTTGATTGGTACCATTGAGAGAGTTGTTATTGCGAAAATTCTCTCCACAATGTGTGAAAAGCGTTATGGGAAAGTAAAGTTTATTAGAAAAGGTATTCTTTTACTTTGCCCAATATTCTTTGTTTTTTTTTTTTTTATCAATGATAGGCATACGTTTGGCCACTATCTCACCTAATGGGAAGCGATGATGCGGGTCTAAGATGGAGCACGCTTGCCTAGAAGTATACCTATTCACTCTATTTAGATATTTGTTTTGTAAAGTACTCGAAAACAAATTATACTGAAAATGTCCTATAGCTTATTTGTATGTCTTCATTGGCAGCTTAAATATCAAGCATTGGATCAACCAACAGGAATATCCCGTCCATTTGATTCGCGAATACCCGTCAGATTTCACGATTTTCCCAAAAAAAAAGCGCTTAATCCAGCCGCTGACACAGCTACACAATCAATGTGCGCAATCAATCCATACAGCCTTTTCCCAACTACGTTTGATTCAGCCTCTAGTCTAGGATTCTAGATACAGTTGAATATTAGTATTTTAGTAGCTACACAAACACAATCTCTACTAATATTTAATTCAATGCAGGTAGAACTGTGGAGAATCCGAACTCCGGCCACACAGCTTTGCTTTAGGAACTTTCATAGTTCTCTTTACGAGTAATACTTTTAAAACTTCTACTTTAATGGCTTTCTAAGTAGGTGCGATAAGCAAAGAGTATTTTACTTAGGTAGGTAGGTAATTAACTAAGTACAGCGTTTTCCTTGCGTTTTCCCCAAATATATTGGGTTAGCCCTTCGGTTGAGCCAGATGCGACTTAATATCAATAATTTACTCCAAGTGAAGGCCATCTGACGTCCGCAAACAAATAGCTCGGCAATACCCATTTCTTATTGTTTGGTCAAGTCTTAGTTTCTTTTGTAATGTTGATATTGGTGTTGATGTGGCTGTTGTGCACGAGGCAAACTAATTTTAAGCTAAACTAATTTTTTTTTTTTTTATTTTTATTTTTTAATTTTATTGTTTTCTTACTCTCCAATAAAACAAGAAAGAGACAGATATTAATAAGAGCTGTCAATTTAAATTAAGACGTTCATACAATTATATTTTAATTTCAGCAGTGCTATTCTGATAAAATGTCCCTCGGTGAACACCTAGGTGAAGTGAGCTGTCATCCGTCCGCCTGTTTTCTTAATCCCTAGCATCGGGACAGATGACAGCTCACTTCACCTAGGTGTTCACCGACGGAGATTGTAACAGAATAGACACACAGAACGTATTAATTAAAAACACGGTGAAGTTCATGAAAAATCTAACTTGACATGTCTAACTTAGTTTATATGTATATCCGTCTTTTTCTTCAGCTGCGTGGCAATAAGAGATGCCAATTGTATAATTTTAGTTTAGTTTGTGATCAAGGGAAGCGGCGTCACTCTGTTCCAAAGTTGATTGAAATAAATACATTATTATTATTATTAAGGAAGGTTAGACAATAATATCTGAAAGACAGGCAGGAAATATCGAGACTAAAATAACATCTGCAACAAATACTTGAGCGCTGAAAATGCTCAGAACTGCTCGACTCTGCTCTAGAGTCACGTGTGTGTGACTGCGCTCGTTATCAGACCATCTTCACGCCTTTCGACTCACCCATAATGAGCAACCGTTAAACTCGTGCAATACTCGATTCGAAAGGAAAATTTCTAGATTATTCTTATGGATTACGATATCGATGCTATGAATAACAATGTAGCCATTTAGCTGGGGTATGAAATTCTTTATTTTTATTAAATAGAGGGTCGAATGCTTATGTAGTTTCATGTCAGGTGGAGGTTTTCTTTGATATTCTTTTCATGTTCGTTTCTAAGACCCGTATTATTAAATCGCTCTCATTTTAGACTTCCCTCGTCATTTTCCATTTGATATAGGTAGGTACTTCGAGAATCTAATACTAGAAATGAAAATGTTGCAAACTCACCTGACGTTTAACATTAATTATTTATAATTTTGGAATATTTATATGTAGTAGTACCTAGTAGTTTTATAAAACAGTTGTTTATAGAATTAGATACTCATCTTCAATACAAGCTGTTACGGAACCAGACAGAAGGGCGAGAATTGCATCACATAGCTTAGGAAGACGTTTCCTCTTATCTTCCTGACACCTCAAAACGGTTGAAACGACGTCGTTTTAAAGCGTTTCCAAACACGTAACAACTTCTATAATCCCACTACCTCTACCTCGGAACTCCGCTAAACGTTTTACAACAAAATAAGAGCTTGGTACTAAAAATGAACACCAACAAAAAGTACTCGCTAAACTCCATTCAAGACACAATAAGGTTTGATACGCCAGTGCCCGCGGTTGGCGCTTTGTGTGAAATATTTGTAATCTTCATAAAGTGTTGTAATGGCGCGCTGGGGTCCTGACGATTCGAGCCTACCCTTTTATGTGGCGAATAAGCTTTCAACTTACGATATGGGACGTTCATTAGCCATTTCGAAATAAAGGACGGTTAAATTGAATAAGTAGGTTTGTTTTGGGTTTTTTTTTTTTTTAGAGGAACTGTATGGACATGTGTCAACTGTCAGCAGTTCGCTGCTGAAAGTGGAACTGGCATAGAGTTCTCTCTCTCATTCCTCTGCGACTTTTTCAATTTTTAAGTTTACTAACCAGAATGGATAAGGGCAGAAATTAGTTTAAATGACGAACTGACTAATAAATCTAAACAAAATAAAACAAAATAATTTAAATTGCATATTAGGTAAATACACACGAACCTCACACGCACCATAACATACTCACACACCCACCTGCAACTCCTCACACACTCACCCACACTGTACACTTATCAATGCTTAGTTGGCGCTAGCAGTTAATTTCTGTATTCTGTATGTCTGTTTCTGCTGCGTGTATTTATAGCTATTAAATTGTAAATCCGTAATTGGCTGTAAAACCTGTTTATTTTTTAAGATGAATTGTCAAAAAGTTGTGGATTTTGTGAATGATAAATAAATAAATTAGATGAAGTTTGAAAGTTGTGTCAGTGATAGAAAAGTTGAAAGGAAATCGTTTGTCTTGGTAACGAAGAGGAGGGATGAAATGTATGTGACCAAAAGAATTATGAATGGGTGAAGAGGAAGAGGAAAGCCGAAGAAAAGATGGATGGATTGTGTGAAGAATGAAATGGAAGATAAGGAAGTCAGTGATATCATGCCGGTTGCCAGAACGGGATGAAAGGAAACGTGTTGCGCCGACCCAAAGTAACATGGAAAGAGGATCATGATGTGTTGAGTTTCAACTGTAAAGCCCGGTTTCTACCGCGAGCATAGCGGACCCATTAAGGACTCCGTTTAACTCGCAAGAGTAAACTGCATACATGTGTTTCCACCAACAAAGAGTCGAGCGGAAATGACGGCAAAAAGAGTAAAAATGAGCTCGCTTCATCATTTCTCTTTTGCGGTGGGAATCAGACGACTAAACTCTTCCTTGGTGGAAACGCAAACCTATTTCATGAAAACGAAGTCCGCTCCGCTTAGCCATTTTCGGCTCATTATTCTTTCGCGGTGGAAACCGGGCTTAAAGATTCTGGCAGTTTTAGCCTATGTTCTTAATCTATACTAATATTATAAAGCTGAAGAGTTTGTTTGTTTGGTTGAACGCGCTAATCTCAGGATCCACTGGTTTGAATTGAAAAATTCTTTTTGTGTTGCATAGTCCATTTATCGAGGAAGGCTATAGGCCCATGCGAAGCCGGGTCGGGTCGCTAGTAAGAAATAAAACTATGTTCTTAATTAGAAATAAACATTTGACAGTCTGCCACGGAGGATCGATCGGTCATGGTTAATCTGCGCTTGCCGCGGTCGGTCGTTAGATGGGTGACCATCCATTTTCAAACCGAGTTTTCCCCGTGCCTCGGAAAGCACGTAAAGCTGTTGGTTCAGGCTGTCCTTTCGTAGATTTTTGACAGTCGTAGGTAAAAGCCAGAAAGTCTGACAACCGGTATTATCACGGGTAACACGATAGTGTTACCCAGTAACAGGGTTGTGGAGGTCAGATAAGCAGTCGCTCCGTGTAAAAATACTGGTATTTAGCTGCATCCGGTTAGACAGGAAGCCGACCCCTACACAGTTGGGAAAAGGCTAGGCAGATTAACAAACTTTCTTCAAAATTACAAATAGGTAATCACTTGACAGTTTGCCACGCAAGCGGACAAGACAGTGTTGCTGGCAACTGGCAAGCCCAAAGACTATTCTCTTTGGGCAAGCCCATTATAGTACCTACCTTTCACTATGTTTACTTTGGTACCACCGCGCACCACCGATACCGTAAGCGCATTACAGTGGTAACATTGTCCTTTTTATCAACGACTATCTTCTACCCTCGACTTCGCCCGCGTGGAATTCAAGTACGCCATTAAACATTTACCTATCCTACGGTAGCCGCAAAAGCGCAGCTTTCTATTAGTGAAAGAGTTTGAAGTTGGGTCAGTAATTTCAGAGAATAACTCTTACAAATAAACCATTTTACCTCTTTATAATATGAAGTTAAGAATTTATTACCAAATTCCAAAGCGAATACAATTACGAGATTGTATTTGCAATGTATTTTGTATTTGTTCCGCGCGGTCTATCTGTGTTGTGTTTCATAATCTGAGACCGCTACCATTTCAGTATTGATTAGAGGTGTCTACCATGTTAGTTTCTACAACTGAGCTAATTATGCTCGTAGCAGGAGTGAATTCGTGTCAATAGTGTAACGAGAGGGGCTCAAATGTGACACTTCAATCGCCTGTCCGATGTTTGCCTTTAGTTCTTGCATGTTTTTATAATAGAAGCGTTTGTCTATGGACCGAGGAAAGTGGAAAGTAAAGAGAGGCGCGAACTGTGCCTTTATTTTTCACTAGCTTTTACCCGCGACTTCGTCCGCGTGAGTGTCGGTTATCGCGGATGCAAATGAGGTCGCTGGTTAAAAAGTAGTCTATGTCCTTCCCTAAGGCTTAAGCTATTTTCATACCAAATTTCATGAAAATCGGTTTAGCCATGTCGTCGTCAAAACCTAGCAGGCAGAGAGAGTTACTTTCGCATTTATAATATTAAGTGTGGATTAAATAGTAAGTACCTACTAGATTTATAACTAATAGGGTATACATACGTCCTATAAATTACTTGGATGATTAAAAAAAAAAGAAAACGTCTTACGGCCACACTCAGAGACGTCACTTAATAATAAAGAATCATTAACTTTAATTGACCAACATAACTTGGCACATGTTAACAACAATATTTTTGACTGACAGCGTTCCAAGTTATGTTGGCCAATTAAAGTTAATGATTCATTATTTTTAAGTGACGTCTCTGAGTGTGGCAGTTACTCTTACCACTGTTAATTGGCAACATTTCATATTTTTAACCTACTTGTATTATTACCTTATATAAAAGTAAATACAAATCTAGAGCACCCGTATTTTTCCGTTTTTCAAAATTTTTTACTTTTCATTCATAATTTTAACTTTGAAATTAGGTGTATTTTTAAAAAGACGTAAGCGTCAAATGACGTCATACTTACGGTGGAATAGCGTTTTATCCTTTGGTTTACTGTGACCCGTCAAAAAACTATTATCATCATATTATTAGACTTCATATATGTGACATTGACGTGTGTCTTATTTGACGTTAATGGTTTCATATAAACCATTGAAATGCTTATGCAAAGGTAAACTACCTCATTCCACCGTATATGTGACGTCATCACATGCTTTTTGGTTTTACTTATTTTTCTCAGAAATTAAGAAATAAAATAATATAAAAAATATATATTTGGACTCAGGATACGAAAATAAAGAAATTGTATTTTTGTTTTAAGGTCGTGTCAGTTTTGAAATGTTGTCAATTTCACGTCTTGCAGTAGAATTTCAAATAGTGCCCACTGAGTGCGAATCAGTGTTACCGATTGTATAGGACCTACAGTTTCGCCCTTCACAGCAGAATCGTGTAGGCTTTAGATCACAATATGTGCATAATTAGTGACAGGTTGACATCATTAGTGCTAGCTTATCTACGAGGATGTCATGACACCGCAAATGCTGACTTACGGATGAGCACTTAGCCATTATTACCATGATTTACTTTTCAAGGTTTTTAATACGTTAGAATTTTAAATGGGAAAGTATAAAGCGTGTTCTAGAATTCAAATTCAATTTTCAAAAACATAACTCTCCTTCTGGCGCAGTCGGGTAAAAATGGAACCAAATCGTATGTTTAAAGATTGGAGTTCGAAATTCGAAAACTAGGCTTAAAGCCACAGATATAAATATACCATAGATAACGCAAGTATTACGATCTGTATGAAAACCAAGCGTGCCATTTTTTGACTACCTATTATGACGTTGTTGACAATGTTTTGTTTTTCTTAAATTTGGTATTAGATACCAGGTATTACTGAGGGTATTAGATTAAAAAAAATGTTTTTTTAATTAATTACGCATACTATTAATCACTAAATGACTTACCGATGGATGGAATCGTTTACTTAATTTTTTTACTTACGATTTTTGTACGTAAGCTAGGCACGAAACTAGACACGCGAAGTAGTTGCTCTTGCGTTATCTAGGTCTATCTATATCTGTGGTTAAAGCTCAACTGCAGGATTCGAATTATTTTTGAAAAACATTCTATTTTATGAGTTTGGCTCAATGGCAGACCGTTTCCTTCATTGACCTGTATGAATTCCGTGCATTCAAACCCCCTTGCAATCATAAAGGAAGCGCCTTATTTTTCATTCTTGTTTGCTTACCTTTGCTTATGTACTATAAGGGTCAAGTCACACCGGAATGGCAGCGCAGCGGCCGGCAGTTTAGATGGCAATCCATTTTCAACTTTATCTCTAAACGTCAATACATAGTATCGCTTAAAGATTTACATGCGTCGAGCAGCAGCTCGTGACGCCGGGCGGCTCTGCGGGCCGATGACCGCCGAAGCGATACTATGCTTTGAGATTTAGAGATAAATTTGAAAATGGTTTGGCAGCAAAACTGCCGGCCGCTGCGCTGCCATTCCGGTGTGACTTGACCCTAATACATAGGAGTGGCAAGGAATGCTAGGGAGTAAATAGGGTTAGGTTTTAACTCTACACTCCTTCGTGTTTTAAACTAAGTCTTCAGTGTACGACGGTTTTAAAGCAGATATTTAATCTTCTTATTTAAATTGCTAAAACATTCACCATACATTTCAATTCGAAATAGCTACATCTAGATTAAACATAACATATTTGATTCTGCTTCCTTCAATGTACCAAGTTCTTCATCCTGTTCTTTTTAACCGATTTAAAAAGTAAAAAACGAAGGCACATTTAATTTATTAGGTAGAGTACATACCTAAACACTGCTCTTACGTGAGTAACTTGTAGCATTCAATACATTACCTGAATTACTTGTGCAAACGACTAAATAATAACGAACCTAATTAATTAAATACACGACACAAGATCGAGGAAGCTCCATACCCAACCATTACTTTTGTACAGACCTTTTTTAATTTATATTAATTAAAAATGCCCAAGGAAAGTATGGAGAGGAAAGGCATACATTTTTAATAATAACTGAAATGGCCGAGGCAATTCGGCCATTTTGGATATGTGTAGGTAGTCGTTTTACTTTACCATTTCTGAGAAAAGCTCCCAGTAAATTGAAACCTCATTATGGTTAAAAATACGCCTTGATATTTTTTGACGTGCAAGTGATATTCGACGTTAAGGTAGTAAAGCAATTATGAGGTCGACTCACAGATATAGATAGACCTAGATAACGCAAGAGCAACTACTTGGCGTGCCTATTTTCGTGCCTAACTTACGATAAAAAATCGTAAGTAAAAAAATAAAGTAAACGTTTCCTTCCATCGGTAAGTCATTTTGTGATTCATATTTTGCGTAATTAATTTAAAAAACTATTATTTTTTAATCTAATACCCTCAGTAATACCTGGGAATACCAAATTTAAACAAAACATTTTGTTTTTTACAAAAACAAAACATTCGTATTACATTGTGACGTCCAAAAAATGGCACGCTTGGTTTTCATACAGATCGTGATACTTGCGTTATCTAGGTCTATCTATATCTGTGGGTCGACTATATCTATGCCTATGTTTGTTATGTACTTATGTTGAATGTCACCCGTTTCAGCGAGTTGACTGACGTTTGATTGAGTATCCCGCAGCATCGTTACAGTGGCTGTTGGTTGGAAGTGTCCGATATAGGCCGGCTACAATCTGCTACTATGAAAGCTCTTGTGGGTTCCGTTGCTGCTCTCTTGGAATTTTGATGTAATGCTCGGTTTTGAACTAGCTGTTTTGTTCCCTAAAGTTATAGAAACATTCGGTTTGGCATCCTCAAAAAAACTTTTGATAACGTTGTATTATTGAGTATTCTATTATTTATTGGCACATAGTAATAATTACGTAGCTTCCATTTGGCAAAAGAATATGGGTATAAATATAATGATCACCAAAAAATACTGTAGGATCTTAAGCTCCCTTACCAAAAAAATATACTAAATTATACCAAATGTACTAAATGATCACCAAATCTTAGTGCGCAAAATAACCAAAATCTTTTTGACCCCCCTGGGGCGGATTCGACATGGTTAGGTTAGGTTAGAACAGTGACCCCCTACGCACGAGGCGAGCGAGAGGAGCGAGCGTGCCGCGGCAGCGGCCACCGAGTGCCAAAAACCAATCGCTTTTTACAGTCAAACTCATACATTTCCACAATACTTTAGGAAACACCATTTTGGTGACCATTTACTATTTTTGGTTTTATTTTATTTACTATTATTGGTGATCAGTTAGTAGATCTGGAGGTTCGTTAAACATAAGCCAAAGAATATTGAGAATCGAAATAGTTCCGGCAATTAGTGCGTTCAAACGAACAAACTCTTCAGCTTTATTATATTAGTATAGTTTAATAAAGACATAGGGATCCGTACGAATATTTACGCGGACGAATTCGCGGGCAGTAACTAGTTATTAATAATTTATTATTAAAGTTGAAGAAAATTCTTGGAAGTCTAATAAACTTTCTGATCAGTAACTTTGCTCTCAAATCTCATATTAGTTTGAACAAAATACCGATTTTGACGTGACATCCCTAATCAAAAGTTTTCTTTCGGAATTCATGAAATATTCTGACTTCATTTTAATAACGACCTTAGGTATCGATACTTACCTGCACGTGTAGAATTGTATATACTGCCCATCTTGTTATAATATTTTGGCACCCGCTTCCGAAACCCATAAAAAGAAAGGTTAACGCTTTGCATACTATTCAATCTCCAGATTATACTTATGCTGGGTTATGATCGTGAAATACGCACTCTAAACTCACCCAAACGTATGACGTGGCCGGGAGAGCCTGCATTGCAAATCCGGACCAAAAAAAAGATAAAATGTTGACGTACAGATTCGAGTTTTGCCTTTCGTGCGCAACTCAATATCTATGCGCGCAACACAGCTAGGGTGTTCTGTCAATCAATCAGTCTATCAATCAACCTCTGTAGTTTTTGCCCAAATACTTTTTGTAGTCATGAGGACTACAAATGCATTTGGGCAAAATAACATATCATAACGCCTGATCAATCTTTGTAGGGTTAGGTAGAGGTGTTGAGCAATCAAAGCACACGGAACAACACGTATTTCTTCAGTTAAATGGTCCCATATTATTCATACCCCTCCCCTACTCATATAAGCCTATAGCCATAAACCGGTCACAAATCCAGAAACATTTCCTTATGGAAATAAACCAATAGCAGTATCTGATTTGAAGAGCGAAGCCTATGAATTTACGCTCAGCATTCTGCCTTTTGACTTCTAACTTCCAACAAAGCAGTTTAAAATACAAAAAAAAAACTATAATTATACGATTCGAATTGAAAACGTTGTCCTTTATAAAATCGGTTAAACATAATAATACTTTATTTTTTACAAAAGAGTATCTGTAGAACATAATGTTTGAATATTACAAACGTTAATTACCGTAGAAAAATAAAAAAAATTAATGAGTCAAGATGCTGAGCAATCTGTACTAGGGAGTGAAAGTTTATTGCCCTTAATTGAAATGAATTTATACTATTTATTGTTCTCTCAATGAAATTGAATTAAAATACTAACCATGGTGTCCTTTTCAGATGCTGTACAGCGGTTCATAGAGATGCCAACGTATACTGAAGTGAATCCTGGAGAAGATGCTCTGCTCAAGTGTAGGATATCGGACAAGAAGGGCGTTTGTTCATGGCAGAAGGATAACAAGGTAAGTGATGATAGCAGAAACATTTATCCAAAAGTGTTATTCTGGGAATAAGTGAAGTGAGTTTGAAGGTAAGGTTTGGTCCGATTATCGACGTCTAGGCGACCTAGTTAATATCTACCTAATGTTTTTTTGTGCTCTAGCTGTATATCCAGCATATCTGAGACTTTTAAGATAGTCAGTCTTCAAGTAAGTACATGACTCAATAGACTGCGTATCCAGAAGATCGCTGCATACACAATCTAGGAAAATGGGAGATAATAGATCCCACAATACTCAGTATAAGTGCGGAGTTTCTGACCAGACGATGTCCAAGTTACTACTGTATCTATTGTCTCTACACCTGCACCTTAGAGGATATTGAAAACGCTAATGCTGCGAAAATGTGAATAATGAAAAAAAGAAGTACGTCACTAAAACTTTGTTGTACATTTTAAGTAATTTATTATAAGTAAAAAACACCAATAAGTTGTATGTCCTAGTTGTCAAACTCCTAAGTCCTTATGTACTAGTAAATAGTACATCTATCAGTATATAACGACAAGCTCTTTTCAGTACAAAATGCCACAGGCTACAACATTCACTGAGCCATGTTCTCAATAACTATTTCCGGTGCCTTTTCATGAAACCTCTTCACTTTTTAAAAATATCCGTATGTTGCCATGTGCAATAAAATTATTTGATGAATTCAAAATGGCGTAATTTAGTGCACGTTCGTTTGCAACGTCAATGTACGAGTAATCACCGCTTAATCTAACAAAAATTACGTTTTATGTAAACTTGAATTAATTACGTGCAGACTAATGTTAAAGAAGTTAATAATACTTTGATCCGTCAAAGATTATTTTGTATGCAATATATAACGTTCTCAGAATATGCAAGTTGAAGTGGCAATGGGCAGGCCATATCGCTCGAAGAACCAATGACCGATGGGGAAGAAATGTTCTTGAGTTGCGACCACGAACCGGAAGACGCAGCGTTGATAGACCTTCCACTAGACGGACTGACAACATCGGCAAGGTCGCGGGTAATCGGTGGATGCAAGTGGCAGGTTGCTGCTCGTTGTAGCGTTCTATGAATGGGGCCTATTTTCAACAGTGGACGTCTTTCGGTTGATGATGATGATGTAACGTTAACATAAAACAAAGTATAGCGAAAATATTTTAGCACTAGTCTGTGACTTGCTTGAAAACACACCCTCTGACACTCGCAATAGAGTAGCTTTTTATCAGTGAAATATGGTTTGTATTTCTAGAGTAATCCGAGGGGTAAGTAAAAGTCATTTGGTTCGAACGGTCGGTGACCATCTATTTCATACCGAAATCCCTCCATGGTTCGGAAAAACCGTTGGTCCCGGCTGTCATTTGTACCTAGATCTTTGACAGTCGTTTTGGGTAGTCAGAAGCCAGAAAGTCTGACAACCAGTCTTACCAAGGGGTATCGTGTTACCCAATAACTGGTTTGTGAGGGTCAGACAGGCAGCTGCTTCATGTAAAACACTGGTTAAAACACACACACTCGAACATAGTTAGGAAAAGACTTGGCAGACGACTTCTAGTGCAACTGTCTTACAAACAAACATACAATTTTACCTTTTATAATACTAAAAGTACAGATTTACATAAACAAAACATTATCCCTAATGTTTGCAACACCTGTTCAATTAAGGAATATTGAAATGGATGGATCCCTGTTGGATACATACACTCAACCACAGATTATACAACTACGGACTTCATGAATGCTTTATAATACCTACATTATATCCATCAAATTCGGTAATCATTCACCAAATACAGGCCTAAAAGGTTTTGGAAAATATACATAAGTCTTACACTATAATGGTCTAAGATCCCAGTCATAGATCATAGATATTTTAGAATAGATAGAGGAATAATTATGAAAGTATGCGTACTTGCTAGTTTCAATGCAGTGCCATGTTTTAGGTGTTGGATGCTTGAATACTTATTCCCCTATGATTTCCCCGACCCTTGACCAACACCAACCCGCGATGCTGAGCTTGGAGCTTGAAATTCGTCCCTGAATAATCAAGATCCGATTCAGCTTGACCCTTTGCTGCCCTCTCCTAGCGACACTCTAGCTCGAGGCCCGTACTTCATAGGGAGTCCCCTTAGTGTGTAGTCGCTTAGCTTTTAATTTTATTGCTCTGGCTGGAAGCACCACAGGGAAGTCCGGTTAAGCAGCGGACAGCATCCTCGGGTAACCTGCAAGATGCCATACCGAAAAAAAAATCCTCTATCATTCTCAAAATGTTAACTATGCTGAAACGATGTAGACGCGTGTAATTCGCAACCATGCGATCTTGGACTAGTTTTTCCATACATGACATATAAAAAAGAAAAGAACAAAACAGTATATCGGTTCTTTGTCAATTTGTAACTCCAAGAAAGTTGTAAGAGTCAACCATGATGGATGTGTTATGGAGTTCGTAAGCAAGTGTTTGCAAACTGCCATTATTTATCTAGCGTCGTGTTTTTAGGTTGGCGACACTACCGGCCATTTTGATTGCGGTTGTGTTCCGATTTGTAGTTTAAAAGCAACTTTACGGTAGGCACAGAATGTTGACAAAAAGTAATTAATAGGTATGTAAATGTACACAGATTTATGTCCAGATTTGTGAATCCTGATCAAACTTCTGAGTAGGCAGGTTAGCAGATTATCTTACTGATGGAAACGAATCAAAAGATTTGCAAAAAAAATTACGAATGATTAGCATCAATCTGAGATTCTGAGATTGAGCCACGAATGCTAACGTTAGAGAATAGCATAGCTGGCATATTTTGGTGATGTTCACTGTTAGACACGGGATTCTAAACATTGATCAGCAAGACTTTTATTTTTACTGTGAAAAATTACTGTTTATTTACGCACAATGTCAGTAACGCACGTAAAGTTCTGATGCTCATGGGTGATGTAATTACAAATTTCCTGTTTTCTAATTTGTTCCTTTATTATCCTACATGATGTTGTTTCTTGTCTACTTTCATGATTCTAGGTCAACGTACTTCCCTTTGACCTAGAGTCATCCACCCTATAGGTTTTGATTACCTTGCGAGTATCAAAATATGCGGCTTAAACGGCCGTATCTTATGATTGCGTTGACTGAGAAATTTGTTTTTTTTTCCTAGTCCAAGGGATTTCAGATTTGAATATTTGATATTTATTTCAACTTGATAACTCTACGCGTTCCTGAGAAAAAGGGGCTTGAGAGACGGACAATTAAGTGATCGTAATAGGGTTCCGTTTTTTCCTTTTGAGGTACGTAACCCTAAAAATGATCGCAATGGGGAACATGTAAGTTTCGGTTTTGTTAGGTGTCTTTATACACATATATGCTTAACTTCTTGCAATATATCACGTACCTTATCAGAAGTGCAACTTTTACATCTCTCAACTTAAACTAACGTCTATACGTACATCGAACGTCTCAGTAGCCGCGACTCAATTGCCAAGTTTACCACTTGCCTATGCTTGGCACGTTGCTCCCCGAATCTACAGCGTTCAAGTGTGATACATCTCGTACAAAATCTGGTTAGAGCTGCTTTACTATCCTGGAGGAATATAATGAATTTCTTATGCTATGAGGAATGGCTTCGTCTTGGGTTCAAGGTACTTCTTTCTCTACGTGTCTGTACAAGATGTGTATTGTGTTCATTGTAGTACGGTGAGTCAAGCTGGTTTAGTCATATTCAACCTTTTTTTATTAGTTTGTACCTGCCTATGAGAAAACTCTGTACTTAATTGTAGGGAAATGATTGAGAAATTGGTCATGAGGGTGAACAAGACGGGTTAGAATAAAATGAAATATTAATTTCAAGTACTCCAATATACGAAGTTCCAGCGCAAAATTGGTACAGAATACTAACTGACTGGTATAGAATATCTCGTGAGGAGTGCTGAAAGTGAAACCCTTTCTTTTGAAGCACTTCACTGCTCTATGACTTCAGAAGTTTTTTGTAAAGAAAATATATATTTTTCTTTTAAAGTAAATTAAAACGGAGTTTCTCATTTATAAACATTTTATTAACACCTCATCAACCTATAAATAACTACATAATATCAATCAAGTAGGTTAAACCTCTTGGCACACATACTACTTTTAGCACCGGCGATCAGCGATTTTGCGACAGTTTTGATGCTGCATCATGCTGCATCGCGTTTCGGCGACTCTCTGCGTTCGGAGGCGGTATCGGAATCGCGCGTTTTAGCGACTTGGATTCATTTAGTTTCTAAAAAGCGACTAAATCGTCGATCGCCGATGCTAAAAGTAGCTAGTCTGCTATGACCCTTAGGGAAGATCATTTTTAGATATATTGGTAATGAGCTACAACCAACCTGATCAAAGGTGGTAAATGCTTAATATTCTTATAAATGGTCAAGGACAAAAATTCAAACTCGATAAAACTCATGGTTTGGTTGGGTAGTAGGTTACCCAACCAAACCAAGAGTTTTATTGTGTTTGATTTTTTGACATTGTTTCAAGCTGAATCCAATTACCTATATTAAACCTTTGAACCAGTTATTCTATTCTGAACTTCATTTCGACGATAGTAAATTCTTAATCTCCATCTGTTAAATTGACAACTTGGACTGTTCTAAATCCAGTTTTTGTTTTAAGAACTGTCAGAATACTGTTCAAAATACAACGGGCTTTAGGTTTGGACTAAAGTTAGAACTCAATTTGTAATGAGACTGACTCAATGTGTCTCATGGGCTTTTGAAATCGGAACACAGTCCCTCCAATTCAGAAATGATCTGTTTTGAATCGGTAAAATAATAGCTAGGATTAGTAACCAGCATTGAACTAGTTCTTTAACATTTTTTACATCCTAGTACGACAAACAATTAAGTTCTAAGTATAAACGTGATAGTGAATCGTTTCCTTAACGACTTTGTCACTTTTTTCCGAGAACTCTTATTCAGTATTTAAAATTTAAACCATGCAGTGACCTCATTAGCATTGTGCTATGAAAAGACCATTATTCGTAAGCGTAGCTATTGTGGTTTATTTGGTATTACCTGATTGACTCATCAAGTCATCACTAAGGTACATGTTTGCATGCCCTTCGACACAGGAATGTGTGGTCGACGGTCGTACGTGGAAATAAGTACAGTACACCTAGTGCAGTGCAATACATTCGCTCTGGCATTTCTGATGCGACGTTAGTTGAGAATGACGAATCGAGTTTGCCGAACCGAATGCCCTGAACCGAATGTTTCGAACCGAATGACAGTGCCAACTCGCTTATGTATATGGCAACCTTAACAGCGTCCGGACACAGGTCAGTCGAAGCAAGGAAAACCTGCGCAGGTGGAGATTTATAGACGATTCCAGTCTGTAGTGCAAATGTAGTGTTGTCTGTCAAAAAATGGGACACCTGTTATCGTGTCCTGTGTACCCCTCATGCTCTGGATGCTTCAGGAATTGATTGACGATGCTGATGGCGCCAAAATCGTAGCTAAGTACTGGATCGACTCAAAATATACTATCATCGACACGCTTAAAAGAAGTGTATCGCAGGATCGTCCAAAATTTCGAGAGATAGAAACATGCTAATTGGAACGATGCTGATGGCGCCAAAATCGTAGCTAAGTACTGGATCGACTCAAAATATACTATCATCGACACGCTTAAAAGAAGTGTATCGCAGGATCGTCCAAAATTTCGAGAGATAGAAACATGCTAATTGGAACGCATGTTACTTAAAGTATGTAGAATTTACAACGTCATTACTCTTCACATGCCTAAAGTGAATTAAGATGACGATTGCTACAATTTGGAAATGATTTTTCAAAACTGTACCAATGGCCCATTCTGTTATACGATTTCGAAAAATAATTTTAAACAAAGGTCCAAGTCGAGGATAAGATTAGTTTAGTAGTGTAGAGCCAACATTTCGGGAGATAAAAACTTGTTAATTGAAATGCATGTTACTTAAAGTATGTAGAATTTACAACAACGTCATTACTATTCATAGTACTTAGAGTGAATTAAGATGACGATTTCTACAGTTTGGAAATTATTTTTCAAAACTGTTCCAATGACCCATTCTAAGGTACAATTTCGAAAAATCATTTTAAACTAAGGTCTAAGTCACGGATAAGACTAGTTTGACATGTAGTATATTGTTGCTTTTGCCTCAATAAGCAGCGTGCCTATAAACTGACAAATACATAGCAAAAATACAGAAAAACCTAAGCTAAAGAAAGTCGAGAGTTGTAAAAACTACACGTAAAAACGCCATTTTATTTGCTAGATTTTATACGTTTCTTTACGGCGTACGGACTTCGCCTTAAACGGGAGCCGGTATATTCCTACTTGTACGTAAACAAAAGTCGTTTACCTACCTGTATCTACTTGTATTTGTCTTTTGATTTGTTTATCTAACAATACGAGTAAGGGTCGGCGCTAATAAAGTACTTATGTACTGGAACAAGTTTTGATTTATGAATCCATATCCATACTTACTAATATTATAAATGTAAAAGTAACTCTGTTACGCTTTCACGATGAAACGTCTGAACCGATTTTGATGAAATTTGGTATGAATAAAGTTTGAACCCCGGGGAAGGACATAGGCTTCTTTTTACCGCGACTTTATCTGCATCCGCGATAGCCGACATTCACGCGAAAGTCGCGGGCAAGTGCTAGTTGATAATAAACTAAAATGCATCACAGAGTTGAAAATTCTGTGCCGCATATAATTGCTTGAAGCATTTCTAGCTTTATTACACACGACTTGTCGAATGTCAGTTATTGCGGATGCCAACTTAGTCGCGGATTATAAAGTAGTCTGTCCTTCAACAGGTTTCAAGTTATCTTCATACCTAATTTCATTAAAATCGGTTCAGCCGTTTCTTCGTGAAAACAGCCAGACAGACAGAGTTACTTTCGCATTTATTATATTAGTTTTGATAAACTTCAAATAAAATTTAATGCCATATGAAAATACATACAGTAGCTGTTTCTGAAATTAGCCCAACACACAGGACACAAACTCAGAGCGGCGGAGGACTACATTTTTTATTATGTAGTAATAGAAACACGTAACAAAGCAATTTCAACTCTATTCTGTTACATTTTAGTAAGTTAATTTTTTAAAATTAATTAATAGGCCTAAGTTGGAACACGCTTGCCTTTCATATTAATTATTCAATGAAAACTAATCGAATAAATTCTCTACCATGTCTGCGCCGACCGTAAGTCACTGTATAATGGTAAAGGTACTTACGAGGTACTTAAGGTATCTCTATGTTCATAATTAGTGATATGTGAATCAGGGCGGATCGGGTACCATTTTTCCCGAGAATATACGACGTAGATACAATATGGCGACAGGCCATTCTTTATAACGTCTTGTAGCAGTTCATTTAAGCAGTCATATCAGATTCAACTGTCTTAGATCCCGGAACGCAATTAATATTGCACTATTAAGACATTATTTTTAATGTATTGTGTTGGCGAACCGAACAAAAAAGGATACCCCTGACGGGAACAAAGTTTTTCAACCTTTTTACTCGCACGCACGCACACACAGACACCCTGGAAAGAGAAAGAAAGAGATAGCGAGCAGTGTGCGTTTATGCTCATAGAAAGATACACTGAAAGAAGAAGGAATGAAAATGTAACGTCACGTAAGACTTTTGCGTTATACCCCCTTCGGGTATAACGCAAAATCTTACGTTATGATACATTTTCATCCCGAGTGACACCTACCGCGAACTCCGTTAAGCAACTTCGATCCAAAAAGAACAACGGAGATGTAAGAACAAACATAATTTTCACATCACAGACAGAACTAAGGTAGGCCAATAGGATCAAAGGGACGATTACAACTTTGAATTAGCTTGGAACACCATTGACCAATAATCCCTCTAAAAAAAACATTTTGTTTTAGCTCTGAAAACTTGATTCATTTTCAATTTACTGTAATGCTCGATTTTCAGTTGCTTTGAAATCAATAAAAAGTTAGTCAATTAAGTTGGCAAGTGACCCTTAAATGACGTCATAAGTATTAAATTGTTATACACAATATGGGGGAATCGCGTTTTGACAGCTTATCGACGTCTCCTTGTCTATCCAATTGAAGGTCATTACAAACTTTAAAAAGATCCCAGCTTTTCGCTACTGTAATATGAATGTAGATACCTACATATTTTGTTCATATAAACCTTCCGAAAGTATTTTTTTTAAATAAAGTGAAAATCGTATCAAGTAGTTTAAAAGAAGTGGGCGAAGAAACAGGCAGACGAAAAAGCGACTTGGCTTTATACTATTTACAGATTTATTAAATTATACAAGAGAATATTGCACCACAGTAAACAATGCAGTGGCGATGAAACCATAGAGTTAATGAGAATGTAATAAAAACAGCTAGGTATTGTAAAGGTTGTATGCATTTGGCATGCTGGTCGAAACCATTATATACATTATGGCTTCGTTAAAACTCTGGATGATTTCTAGAACCTGTTCATATTTAGAACGTTAGTCTTATTTTTAACCGACTTCAAAAAGGAGGAGGTTATCAATTCGAATGTTTATATATATATTTTTTTTTATATTTTTTTTTATGTATGGTCGGGCATAACTCTGTCATAGACGGATTTGCAAAATTATTTTTTGTTGGAAAGGGGTTTGTTCCGAAATGGTCCCATATAAATTTTACCAAAATTGATCTAGCCATTTTTGAGAAAATCAACAAATTTTCAAAAAAAATACTTAGACGAGGTTGTAGTTTCTTCAATCTTTGGAGGATTTACAATCTCTTTTAGGTGTTTCGCCGTTTTTTAATGGATTTGGATGTTAAGGCAACACTAAAAAGCGAAAAATTAAAAGTTTTTTCAAAAAAAAAGAAAACCGCCTTCAAAAACTAAAAAGTGATAAATAACTTTAGCACAGAACACACATTGCTTTACTTTCGGAAGTCGGTGGCAATACAAAACAACAAACTCAAAGCCACGGCCACCGACTTCCGAAAGTAAAGTAATGTGTGTTCTGTGCTAAAGTTATTTATCACTTTTTAGTTTTCGAAGGCGGTATTTTTTTTTTTGAAAAATCTTTTTTATACGACAAGAAGATTGTATTAGCTAACAGACGTCATTTTTATTCTATAATAGTGTATTACAACAGAGTTCCTCTTTGATTGAAGTGTCCCTCAAACGTCCTGCCAACACGTATTAAATTATACCTCATCCCAGTAACTCGTCAAGTTGAGTTCTAACAGTATGTAGTATAAAACTGCACGAATCCAATAACACTGACACCTTTTTTTATGTCTTTGGATAGCAAACAGGCTGACGGCCCATTTGAAGGCCAATTCTACTATACTCCATTTACAATAGCATTAGGAAAAAGCTTTTTACAAAAAAGACAACCGCCTTCAAAAAGTGAAAAATAACTTTAGCACAGAACACACATTGACTTTAGTTTCGAAATTCAGTGGCTTTGTTCTGTTTGTTGTTTTGTATTGCCACCGACTTCCGAAACTAAAGTCAATGTGTGTTCTGTGCTAAAGTTATTTTTCACTTTTTGAAGGCGGTTGTCTTTTTTGTAAAAAGCTTTTTATTTTCCGCTTTTTAGTACCTCCTTCTCATTCAAATCTATTAAGAAGAGATTGAAAGTTAACTACTACAAAGATTGATGAAACTAAAACGTCGTCTATGTAAAATTTTTGGGTATTTGTTGATTTTTCAAAAAGTGCTGAATCAATTTCGATAAAATTTATATAGGACCACCCCTGAAGCATACCCTATCTATAAAAATAAGAATTTTCAAAATCGGTTTACGTTTGCCTGAGAAATCGCGTAACAAATCGCGCACATACTTAATGCAAATTTAAGACTTATACGGTTTTCTCATGGATGACATGGTCAGAACTGGACCAAATTAAAATGGGACCACACGGGAAGCACTAGCTTCCAAATAAAAAAAGACAAGAATTGACAACCTCCTCCTTTTTTGAAGTCGGTTGAAAAGAGGCTCATAGAAGCAAGAATACAAAACATTTTATTTCAAAGATAAGTTAAAACAATTTTAATTAATTAAACTTGTTTTAGCATAATTTTGATAAATAGATCAAAGATAGTACTAAATATGGACGCATAATAATATAAACAGAATAAAAGTACTATAAAGATTAGGTAACATTTTAAATTTGGTAGAATTACAGTGATACGAATAACGTTCCGGGTATTGTTCATCCCTGCTTCTGTTAGGTTTTTAGTATTGACGCTGTAATTTTAAATTGGAATTAATTATACAATTAAATGAAAGCCACATATTATTTATTAGAAGACAAATGATTAACATGGTTACAAATACACGCTACAGCTACTGTAAAAATAGATTATAATAAATTCGGTGTCTATCGTAACTTTAACATGTTTATTTATTACTTTTGTTACAAAGTGTGCATCAAAAATAACATTTTTTAACTTCTGTCTAATGCTATTGTAAATG
Source organism: Charanyca ferruginea (assembly GCA_947361185.1). NCBI lineage: Eukaryota > Metazoa > Arthropoda > Insecta > Lepidoptera > Noctuidae > Charanyca > Charanyca ferruginea. Next base: position 20,102,829 of record OX376070.1, on the reverse strand, counting down.
GAGTAACAATTATAAACGATAATAATCGCACTTTCATCGGAGCAACAATCAATGTCAAAATCTTGTCAAAAATGTATGTAAATAGTATGAAAGGTGGATGGATGTAAGTGGATGGGTGGTGTGTGTGGTGTGTGGTATTTTTTTTATTATGACGTTCAAAAGTGCCTTTTTAATGGTCTAATTGAAATAAATGATTTGACTTTGACTTTGAGCACTATCTCTTTGTATGAAAATGTGTCCTGTGTTTTTTTAATGTTACAGCACCATGCGGAGATAGAAGCCTGTTGGCCTCGTACAGGACCAATTATCGTTTTATTTTTTTTTAATGTTATTTTTGTGGTTTTTGTCCAGGGAAATACTTTTTCTTCTTCTTCTTCCTTAAAATGTTCTACATAAGGGTGGCACTTATACAGTCGCCGCCGGGTAAAAATTTCTAACTCTGCTTCCTTCAATCCGTCAACAACTGCTATATTCATACCATACCCCAGTGATCGGCCATTTTGGAGGGTTTTGGAACTGTTGTTATTTACTGCTTAAAACTGGATACTTTTTAAACCCTCCATAGTAAATAGACGTTCTTTTGAAAGATTGAGAAACTCAAACTCAAACCATTTACAGGCTTGACAATTCAAAAGAATTGTCAAGCAGTCGGTCAGTCAGAAAGTTGAAGTTAGTTTCTCGTTCTAAATAGTAGGTTTCTATGGATAAGAACGAGCAATATACTCCATGAACACTCTTTTAACAATCAATAGAATATTACAAATTTAGCTTACATCATTCATGTTAAATCTACGGGACACAAATGTGAGAAAAATGTAACACGTTGTGCACGTTAAAAGAGGTCAAGAGACCATCATAATCAATTCAAAATAAATTAAATCCATACTTTATCCATACTGTTAATTAGGGAATGCAATCTCGTCTCGCCGAGATCCCGGCCATATTTTACGAGATTGTATCTCGTCAAATTTCGTACGAGATCTCGCGAGATAACGAGATCGACAAATGCAGCGTGACGAAGTGTATTTCATAGCGCGGCTGCCCTCAACTGTGGTTCCCACAAGTGTTGAGGCAGAACGAGCTTTTTCAGCAGCAGGGTATTTGGCATGCAAAATCAGAAGTCGTCTGTCAGATGATACTCTCGACATGATGTGTTTTTTGAGAAACCATTTTCAGACAAACTAACTTGCCTTTCCGTACCTTGATAACTTCATCTGACTTCTACTTTAAACTTCTTTTATTTGATTAATACGATCTCACAACATTTATTTAAGAACTTGTGAAGTTAAGTTTTTGTTTTGTTGTATTTATTTACCATAAGTAATGTTCTTATTACTCTTAATTATTGAAACTAAAGTAATAATTTACAAAAGACTGAATATAGATAATTATTGTTTTGTTACCAATATTGTAAGAATTTGAACTGATTAGCTACAGTGGGTATAATAATTATAGACATAAACAAATGTTATTAGAGTTAGAGACAAAATAATAAGTACTCTGTTGATTTTTAAAATAAATCTTACATTATTTTTATAACTAAGTAACGCAGTTTCTATTTAATTACATATCATGTCAATTACTAGTTCTTAAAACAAGCATTTGCATATGTTTTAATTGCGATTCTCCCAATCTCGCGAGATCCCGTAATTTGGGAGATCTCGCGAGACTGGGTTTTGAGTCTCGCGAGATCTCGCTAGGCGGAAATCTCGTACGAGATTGCATTCCCTACTGTTAATATTATAAATCAGAAAGTAACTCTGTCTGTTACGCTTTCACGATGAAACGACTGAACCGATTTTGATGAAATTTGGCATAAAGACAGTTTAACCAGGATTTAAACTGTCTTTACTGGAAGGACATATACTCCGTTTTAATCCGCGACTTCGTCTGCATCCGCAACAACCGACATTCATGCGGTTATATTTAATTCAGCTAAGAGATAACCAGTCCCAAAAGACGGCGGGCGTTGGAGACCGATTTAAATGCGAACGTTCTTAAATATAATGAGTAGAATTGTCACTGCTGTCCATAAACATCTAGATACCAAAGGCTTTGCAGATGCGTTGCTGCCCTAGGAACAAAGTTGAAATATCCCATCTTCCAGTGGCGAGACCTTCGTACAAGCCGAAAAGCCGGGCTTGCACTAATAAGCTAATTAGTAACCTAGGAAATTGCTGACTTTTTCTTAATCGTAAAAAATCTATCGGACTTGCCCTAACCTTGATGAACCCTAGACACGCCACTGCCATCATCATCATCAGCCGGAAAACGTCCACTGTTGAACATAGACCTAGGCCATAAAACGCCACAACGAGCGGCAACCTGCCGCTTGCATCCACCGGTTACCTGCCACATTATCTCATGTGTCTGTAATTGGATAGTTAACACCATTAAACAAAAAATCCAAGACACAAACTTCTCCAAAAAAACACTCATTATTAACCCTGAAAACCCGATCAATTCTCGATAAACTGTAAAATTCGATTAGGAGAGCGAGCAGAGCGAGTGTGCCGCGGCAGCGGCTGTCGAGCGCCATATCCCCTCTATTGTTGGTAAATCATAGTGTAGTTGCTTTGTAATCAATGAAAAGGTAAAAGGTAAGGTAAAATGTGACATCACTTATTTTCCAACTCAATTGACGAGTTGGAAAATAAGTGATGTCACATTTTACTATTGTCACAAAATCTATAGCGTAATATATAGCGTTTTGAGAGCTGTTATAAAGTATGTCATTTGATTAGTATTGTTAAGTTCCCTTCAAACCTATTGGTTTGGAAACCCAAAAAGTCATCAATTTCAAAAATAACAATATTTTACTGAACACTATTTTTAACAGTCCCTGATAAAAGCACTACAATAATCCTCTGCAGCTACAAATGAAGTTCTACACCTCGCCACTTTCCTTAAAATGCCTTAATGTGCCGAACAATTCCTGCACAGCGATAAACAAAACTCGCCAGGAATACAGATAAAACTAAACGTTAACATTAACCAGAGTTTATCAGGCGGGTTAACGTAAACCGCGCTGTTTGGTATGAGCAATCGTGGCCGCGCGAGATCAGAATCTTAACTAACCTTAGTCACGATTGTTTTAAAACTTTAACTATAGTTAAACGGATTATGAGGCCGCATCCTGCCTGCTTACTTGCTTGTATGTTTTAAGTGTAATTTATTTATGGACTGTTATTAACCATTCATGATGTGCGATAATTATGTTAATATTGGGTGGTAGTCATGCGTGTCACATTGAACAGCCTGGAAACCGCGCCGCCGAGTTTATAGTTGATTTTTAAATGTTTGCTGTAGTGTAAATACATAATTCTTATTATCAAGTGACTAAGTAAAAAGTAGCAGTAGTAATATATTTATTAGCATATGCCCGCGACGTCTTTAGCGTGAATTTTCATACGGGTCCCGGGTTTTTTGATAGTAGGTACATCACACAAGGATAACGTTTAAATGAAAGAATTTTTGAAAACTGATTAGCAATTCTTTATATAGCTTCATACATACAAACAAATAACCTGTTACCTGTATAATATTGTAGTATAGACATCGCTTCTTTTAACCGTTTTTATAAAAATAATCTCATACACAAACAACAGCCAGTAGTTAGTACCTTATATCCTCTTTTCTTCTTCAATCGGTCCCTCTTTACTGAGGATCGTGGTCACTAGACCTCTATATGCGGACAATCCGCCTCTATCACCTAATTTGCTTGATGACGTAGCTTCATCCTCCTTTCGACCTCGTTTAGTTTAATTATGAAGATTTAAACTTAGTTTATTTAACTAAGCAGGAGACTCAAATGCTATACAAGTAATAAAATCTCTTGAGCATTGTGTCCAAACCAAACTTTTTCAAACAATGATCGTTGCATTAGTAATTATGGTAACGATCTCCTTGTTTGGTACTCGTTTGTTAAACCTCTTGTCTATGCCCAGATTTTATAAATGCGGCCGTTCCATGAATATCATTACCATTTAGATTTAAAATGGAGTTTATCTTAATTGTTCGATGTTTATCCTGTGGGACACTATTAGTATTAAGATTTTATGACCACTTTTGTATTTATGAATAAAATTTTTTTTTGATACGGCTGGAAAAATAATAATGGTATCTATTTTGTCATAATGAAGGCTTAAAGAGCGGGAAAAAACTACACACATATTAATTAACTGGGGTTTCTAAAAAGTATTTAAACCCTACACTCAATATTGCACAAATAAGGGCTGAGAACCGAAGAAATAAAAAGCTTAAATGAAATTCAAATTCAAATTCATTTATTGTTTGTCACAGGTGGTGAAGGTGCTCTTATCGTAATAATGTTTAGATCGCTGTAACATACCCATAGGGCGTACAATATTTAATAATAATTGAACATTAATATTATTATTCATGCAAAAATACCTCAAAACTAGTTAATTATTACTCATGTCAAAAAACCTTATGCCTTACTATTATAACAAAAGTCAAAATACATTATTATTTAATAAATATGTCAAGAATACATCAAAATCACGATCAAAGTTAATAAATATTATCACTCATGTCAAAATACATTGTAATTTATTAATATTATTACTCATGTCAGAAATACATTGCCATTTATGAATGTCAGGTATGTACATAGAATAGTCCACATAGCAAATTCAAATTTATTAGTCACACATAGTTTACTAATAAATTTGAATTTGCTATGTGGACTATTCTTTGTACATCCAAATCGTGTTCATCCACTGTTTTATACAATTTCCTCATATTTTCCTTGTTTAGATAAGTTCTATACAAACATTGTATATGTGTAGGACCGTTTCCATCCGCTAAAATTATATCTCTATATTCTGCATCAAAGAGCCAAAACCGCCTTTGTCCATCTATCTGTGCATATTTCCAGCTAATCTCGGAGCTACGGCACTTTGCAACAGTTTCCATCTCCATACACTAGTTTCGAGAAAATGCTTTGCTATAAGTATTTATTCTACGCGTGCCAATCCGATGGCGAGCCATGTTTATTTTATTTCGTTAGCTATTCGGAATATCGGAGTAGCTTGTGATAAGTAAAAGCCGAACGGATCGACCGGTCGGTCTGTGGATGGGTGACCATCCCCTTCATACCGAGTTCCCTCCGTGCCTCGGAAAGCACGTAAAGCCGTTGGTCCTTCTGTCGTTCGTAGATCTTTGGCAGTCGTTATGGGTAGTCAGAAGCCAGAAAGTCTGACAACCAGTCTTACTAAGGGTTTTACGTAAAACAGAAGCCGATTTCAACATAGTTGGGAACAAGCTAGGCAGATGATAGCAATTCGGAATCTGTAGGTCGATTCTGTAAAATTCAAACAACATCTCGCATCGCTATTCACTCTCACTTCGCATAAGATTCAAAATTACCTTGATATATTTGACACTTTGAATCGGGTTCGAGTGCGAAATGAGCGTCGAAGTGACACCTTACAGAATGCCACTTCTTACGTCGTCTCATACTTTATCTGTCAAAATCTCCCTGTCAATTTAGTTCAACTCGCTGACACGCTCGCAAGGGTGGGTGCTAGTGTAAATTCAAATTATCAACCGAGTTTTTAGAATGTCAATCAAGAAACTCACAGCGGATTCAGATTCGAACTTTAGAATGAGGTCTTACAGAATCACACCCCTGGTATTTTATTTTTTGTTAGACATTGAGAAAAGTATTGCGGTCTATTATTAAAGATACGATTTTTGGTTGAAATTGTGAAGTTCGGTTTCGGTTCACGTATTTGTTCGAGTATGGCTTTTGTGCAGTACAATGGGAGTTGAGTGTGTGCTATGACGTACAATGTCAGCCATTTTCTTTCATGTTTGCTTGCCGGACAGGACCTGCATTCTAACTAAATTTTGTCTATTTTTTGGACAAACAGCGAATTTGGAGAATCATGTTTATTACCAGGTACAAGATATGGGTAAATACTTTATTTTAGCCGACCACAACACGCTTATCTATACATACTACTTATTTGGGAAAAAGCTAGAGAAGCGACGTCTGTATTTTATTTTTAACCAACATAAAAAAGGAGGTTATCAATTCGACACGTATGTTATTGGAACTGCTATAGATACACATTTGAAAATCTATTACGGCTTCCAAACAAATATTAAATAATATACATACAATGTCGACTGCGACAGGATACGAAGGAGGTGGCTAACTGAATGAAATTCTCCAAAACTGGAGGGATGAACCATGGAATCGCGAGCCATGGAAGGAGTGACTTTGGCCCAGGAGTGGGACAGATAACGTAAAAATAAATAACATGAAGCAACCCGAAGTACTTATTCTTATCTCTATACCACTGACATTTGACATGTACTGTCAGTCGTTACATACATTACTGGTTATTTCTATCGGTACAATACGAGTGGAGACAAAGGCTCGATGTATAGTCATTAGCAGGCCCCTCACGAGTCGGCACTCCGTGATTCATGCTCCCTGGGAACGTTGGCAGAGTTGGCAGAGAGCCTGCTGGCCCCCGGGCAACGTTAACTTAACGGAGTATGAATAGATATAGAGCGCTTGTGCAACTGTTATACAACGTGTAATTTAATTATCTGAAAATCTGAAAAGGGGTATTTGAAACTTACCATTATGAACAATTTTTACTATTCAACCAACCTTGAAATCATAAAAAAACAACTGATTCATATACTCTGATTATGTTTAGGTACGTAGCTTTACAAAAAGAATGGATCAGTTGTTTTTTTCTGAATGATGAGTGCAAGACCTGTTTCAGGTTTTCAGCTTATTCAATTACAACATCTAAAGTTTTTAAAAACTACACGCAAAGGCGATGGCGTTATTAAATGTCATATTTGAAGGTATTTGCTGTATAATAAAAATGAATCGTTGTTAGTTACTCTCGCTAAAACTCGAGAATGGCTGGACCGTTTTTGCTAATTTTGGTCTTGAAATATTTGTTAAAGTCCAGGGAAGGTTTATATGGTAAGAAAATTAAAAATGGGTTGATAACGTCTGTCGGGTCAGCTAGTTAAAAATAAAAATAGAATGTGTCCTCTTTTAATGATTATGTATTTGAACTTACCATTATGAACAATTTTTACTATTTAACCAACCTTGTAATCATAAAAAAACAACCCCGTTTCAGGTTTTCAGCTTATTTAATTACAACATCTATAGATTTTAAAAACTACACGCAAAGGCGATGGCGTTGTTAAATGTCATATTTGAAGGTATCTGCTGTACTTATAATAAAAATGAATCGTTGTTCGAGTTACTCTCGCTAAAACTCGAGAATGGTTGGACCAATTTCGGTAATTTTGGTCTTGAAATATTTGTTGAAGTCCAGGGAAGGTTTAGAAGGTAAGAAAATTTAAAAAATGGATTTACAAAGTGTGTCGGGTCAGCTAGCTAAAAATAAAAAAAAAATAGAATGTGTCCTCTTTTATTACTATTCTATCAACACAATGAATGCTGGCAGACAAAACTTACTAATGCTACAGTTAACATAAGGATGTTAATATGAAAGTCCGAATTTTGTTATCACACTCTGCAAGTAGTTCTTGTAGTAACATTGTATATGAGGAATAAAATATTGTGAAAGGTTTCGGAAAAGCTTTCGGAATATTTTTGGGCTTTGAGTTTTCTTTCAGGCTAGCGGATAGCTTGTCATATTAATACCCTCAGTGCAAATCTAATGTGGGGGGAATTATAGATACATGTCCCGCTGTAATACCGATTGAATAGTAAATTACGAAGATAAACGGACTTCGGACGTATCAATCGAGTTTTCAAAGAAATCGTTTGATGGATTTTTAATCAAGTTCCCTTTGATAGCATGGATGGCAGTTGAACAGTTTTGTTTTAAATTAAAAGGTACTTGAAGGGGTTTCATTCTGTTTGTCGAGGTATTCTTAGGATTACTGGGAATTGAATTTTATATGAGGGGAATAGCGTTTCGAATAGAAACGTTATATTATTAAACGATAGTCTTTGTAGACTTGTGTTATGACGATAGGGAACAATTTTTTTTCTATTTAAGAAAACGTTGTTCCTTTCTAGAAATTTCATGTGTCCTGGGTGCATTTTACAAACATATAAACTCATATGCACAAACTATCATACCCGGAATAATTGCCTCTAAGCCATACACATATTTGTTCCGTGCGGAAATCGAACCGCGACGAGCATCGCAGCAGTTCATCGCTTTGCCTCTGTGTCAACCGTGTCGTCAATTTAAAACATTATGAAACCGATGTCTTTTAAAACATAAGCTTACTCCTAAAGCGTCTGTTTTTCAGATTATGACACAAAAGGCAAAACCGCGCGGAACATTGAGAGTGAAGCCAAAAAAGCAAATACAAATTCAAAAGGGAATACCTACAACGCGCTTCGTGCTGTACCCACTGACACTACAAATTAGTACAGCACGAAACGCTGCATCGTTAAAAAAAAAAGAAATAAAAATACAAATACAAATTGAAAATGAATACAATGACAAGATTGTAGGTATTCGCTTTTGAAATTGTATTTGCTTTTTTGGTTTCACTCTGTGTTTCGCGCGGTCTATCTGCCTTTTGTTTCATAATCTGAGGTCTGTTTTATATTTTTATAGAAAAAAAGTATTCGAAGAGTTAGAAGGTTCCCAGGTATATTTTTGCCAAAATACATGGCAATTACAGGACGGGGGCGGAAACATGTTTCACGTTAATAGATCACGCACTTTTCCGTACATTTGCGACCCGCCCACAGCAAATTTCCTCATATTTTGTATTATGCGAAACTTATAAAATTATAGGTCCTGCGAGCCTTTTTAATGCTTCACATTAATGTAGTAACCATGTCGTGACTTTCTTTTGTCATAAACCCCCACGATTTTATACAAATTAGAGCAGATTATAGCTTTCCCTTGCAGTGTTTCGTAAGGCTTAAAAGCCTATGCACACCGTGTTTTTTAAACTGTCGTTTTAGGAACGCGCTTCGTTATTTTATTAAAATAATAGAGATAAACCTACTTAACCATCACCATCATGTGAATCTTTAGACGCCCACTGTTGGGCATAGGTCTCTTCCAAGGGGGTTCAGCCGTAATCGCTATGCTTGGCCGATGCATGTTGGCGATCGCAGTAGGTGTTATGGTACCCAGAAGGACGCTGCTGCCCATCCTGTGGTCAATATCCCTTTGTCGCCTTCTACGACACCCACGGGTAGGAATGGGGCGGTGCTATTCGCAACCGGAACCACACGGCTACCTACTTAATAATAATAACAAAATTAGTGAGACAAAATAGGCTGTTTTATTTAATTATTAAGTAGGTATGTCTCTATTATTTTAATAAATTAACGAAGCCTTGCGTGTTCCTAAAACGCGCGTCGACGGCGCGTTTAAAAAACGCAGTGTACACAGGCCCTAAAATACAGCTATGAGGTTAATGCTACATTTGGTTGGGATTTTGCACACCTGCATATCGGGTTATTGGCATAGAGGAATGTTTGTCGTTGGTTCAAAAATAGCAGCATTGGTTATGTGACGTCATATAGCACGGCAAACACAGTGTGAGTGTGGGCACGAGTAGGTACGTAGTAGTCACGCCTCGCGGTCACGCCGCACACAGCATTGTTCCAAGCCTATGTGGGCTGGTGCAAGTGAAAGATCGCAGCGATCTTATTAGCTAAAAATCTGTAAATAATAATAAAACTGACAAAACTGAAGATAAAGATAAAGATAATTTATTTGTCAATAAACACACCGACTAGTCGGGCATGCAGGGTATTAAAATTATATAAATGTACGTACATGTTTTGCCAATTATGGCGTACAAATTAAATTACAAGATACAATGTAGAGTAAAATGTCAGACAATAGCTTTATAAACATTCAAGTGTCAAATTTAAATTATAAAGAAATTAATTGTAAATAATCAAAGTTACAGTGAATCAGTTATTTCTATTAGACCATTTAAATACACTTTTGAACTTATACAAGAAATAAATGAAGACAGCGCATCGCCTGAACCATTAAATAGAGAAACTTGTGATTTGATGAAGATACAGTAAAGTACGATGTTTTGTCAACAAAATAGAGGTGTTGTGTAGATATTAGGTTACTAATGGTTTTTGGAACGAAGTTCCTTATCGCGCGTTGCGAAAGGGGGCTAGACGGAAAAAATAAGACAACAGTTGTAACGACACTTTTTGCTATAGTTGTAAGGCGTGCGGCGTGCGCGTGTTTCTCTGTCTGTCTCTCTCTCTCTCTAGCCAGTTATTTTCATTTCGTCTTTCTATTTCGCATTGAACAGTGTGGTGTCGCGACGATTATTTTTGTTGAGTGTATACAGGTTTTTGTACATAATAAATAATTAAAAAATCGAAAGGAACTTCGATTTTTTAATTATTTATTCGAACTTCGTTCCATCCGGGTGTCCCTTGACACCTCACAATTTTTTTTTAAATATACCTACTTTAGCTACTTGCAGTACAGGGGTGTGATTCTGTAAGACCTCATTCTAAACTTCGAATCTGAATCCGCTGTGAATTTCTTGATTGGCATTCTAAAAACTCGGTTGATAATTCGAATTTACACTAGCGCCACCCTTGCGAGCGTGTCAGCGAGTTGAACTAAATTGACAGGGAGATTTTGACAGATAAAGTATGAGATGACGTAAGAAGTGGCATTCTGTAAGGTAATTTCCCCGTCACTTCGACGCTCACTTTGCACTTGAACCTTAAGCGAAGTGAGAGTGAATACCGATGTGAGATGCGAGTTGTTGTTTGAATTTTACAGAATCGACCTACAGTACACACCATTTGAGTCATCATTGATGGTGGTTTCTTCATATAAGTACTTATCAATGATATTATATGGTACTTATCGAGCATTTTATGAATGTCAATAAAACACATTGGTTAGTGGAAGACATACAGTGGCAATCAAATCTCATTACATGTTTCTCTGATTATTTAGGTTATTTTATCAAATCTACAAAGTCGCGTAGCTTGAGCAAAGGATTCAGTCAATGAATAAATATTAACATGTAATAATTAAGATTTTCATATTTCTCGACATTTCTGGTACTCCGAGCCACGGAGTCAAAACGGAGTATATTAATAATAATGCTTCAGTAATCTTCATAAGTATTTGAATTTGGTAAAAAAAGTTACATAGCACCATGGAAATAGTAGGTATGTCTTTTAATATAGCAAAATACGTTTTGACATTTCTTTGTTTCCTTTTTTTCATAATATCGAACGTCGGTAAAATAGTTTGCGCAATGGTTCCCAATAAAATCATTTTTCCATCGATAACACCGGCAGCGTTTAAAAACTTTTTTAGGACGCCTTATAAAAGTGTCGAAAAAGAAAACAACAATTGACAGTTCATGTTAGGGAGGGAAAATAAAATTTAGATTTTTTATTTGTTTTCTATGAAATCGGTGAAATGAATGTAATTTTAATTAAATAATGTTTCTTTTTATTGTTTTATACTTGTGTGATTAATTTCAAGCTCAACTATGCAGACAAGTGATGGGTAAGTACATGTTGTTATCGTCCTACATATTTCAATTAATTTAACACGTATTTAGGTAGTTATTATATAAAATGGTTGCCGACTGCTGGAGACAATCTTTTTTCATTTGTTTTTAGAAAGAAGGCAAACGCGGATTAATAATTTAATGTCCTATAATAAATTGGTTCAGCCGTTTCATCATGAACGTGTAACAGATAGAGTTTTTCGCATTTATAATATTAGTACGGATTATTTTCGCCCCGGTGATTATGGCGCTCGTGAGTGGAGTTCCTTTAAAAGAATCATGGCAGGATTTTAACAAAAAAAATTAAGATGTTTAGAGAAGTTGAAATTCTAATTTTAAAAGCCCGCAAAAAAAAGTTAATACTTTAACGAAAAGTTCATTATTTCAGAACGAAACGGTGACAGACAGTAACACTGACACTGACAGCCACCGTTTTGCAGTTCTTACACTGAAATTGCATCGTTTTATGGGAAATAATATCACAAATAATGATTATTTTTTTCCATACACTTGTCACATCACTTGTCTGCCAATTATATAGATCCGTTAACGTCGCTTGTCACTTTCTTTTTTTTATAAACAAAAAATGGGTATCGATATGAAACAAAAAATTGATATTTTCATTTCGTAATATTTTAATTATGCGGGGGTTTAAAAATATGCTAAGTATATCAATCTACTCCTGGTAATGTATTCTTCACATTGGAAAATATTTTAAACCCTCAAATTTTTTTTTTCATACAAATGAATGTATAGATCTCCCCATGATTCTTTATGAATTGAGTACCTACTGAAATACCACGAATTATCGAATGATGATAGTAACTTGCCATAATAACTTACTCAAAAGTGCTTACCTACCTTGCTAATAATAAATAATTTATTGACTATTACCGCATAACCATGAAATGTTATGTCGATAGTTTTTATGATCTTCACAAGCAAAAACATTGACCTCAAGTTATTACAGCAAATGTGGTTTATGCAATGTAATTTAACTTCTTGTTCTTTGTATTTTTTTTTCTAAGCACAACATTATGAGAATAGATTACCTATAAAGCTAAATTATAACAGCTGTTAGCATTTTGGTCTTTGAAGATTTTTAATGGAAATAGATTTTTGTTTATTGTTTTTGATACAGCATCTTTCAAGTTGTGAATAACTAATGAATACGGACAATTTTTACAAATAAATTATTATTACTATGAAATTTTCACAAAAGAAAACAAAACTGCCATTCTCGACAAAAATGGAACAGTCGACTTGAAATTTCATGTTTGGACCCATAGTTGTTGGTTTTCATGTCTTCTTTCAACTCCTGCATGCCCGCAAAAGTTTATATCTCACGTCAAACCAGAAAGCGTTTTCACCAGCATGCACCGACTGACATTTCGGGCCCCACACGTCCGTATCCGCCACTGACGCTGCTAAAAACACCACTTTTTAGTTTTTACCTTTTAACACGGCTCGCATTTTTATAGTGATTACATTTTTGTGTGACACTTTTTTTGTAACTTTATGTTTTATATTGTTTCGCAACATATTGGCATACGCTAAAACATAAGTTTTGTTTGTGTTTCGTTGGTCGTGTTTAACTTTTGTTTTTGGACGGATTAGGACGTATTTCGGTTGTAGTTATGACTTTATTAGTTTTTCGTGGAAAGGGCTGCTGGTAGCGGATTATGGAGGCTGTTATGAGTTTTGGGCTTCTAAGTTATAAATTGGTTCGGGAAAGAGTTTATAAACGTAAATCTGTAGCTTTTAGGTGTATATTTTATATCCTTCCTAAGTAGGTTGGTAAGTCACAACTCATAAGTCTTTTTATTACTTAACAAAATACGTGGTGCAGAAAGTTGTATGTAAAGAGACGAAAGCTTATAGCAATTTGTTTAATTTTAGAATCATTATGTTTTCCTCGACCAATGTCAGTCAGGTTAGGTTAGGACTGACATTGGTCAAGGAAAACACCGCGAGGAAAATTGGAATTACTTCATCATCATCATCATCATTTCAGCTGAAAGACGTCCACTGCTGGACATAGGCCTCCCCCAAAAGGGGAGGTTTGCCATAATCGCCACGCTTGGCAGGCGGGTTGGCGATCGCAGTATGATTGTTACAAAGGAACAAAGAACGCTACTGCCCATTCTCTGGTGAGTCCTTTAGTCGCCTCTTACGACACCCACGGGAAGATATGGGATGGTGCTATTCTTTACGTCCGACACCATACGGACGAACCAATTAATTACTTATCAATCAATCTGGAACAAGTGTGGTGATCAACGTGCCTTTTCTGTATGAGAAGAGGTGTTACCCCAGCTGTGGAACAGTAATAGGCTGGTATTATTATAGGTAAGAAGGTAGGGATTATTATAGACGATACCTTAGTAATTGGTTTTAAAGCTTAGATTACAAGAATTATTATGCCTACCCTAATTATGCGGACCGGTTCAACATTTAAGCAAATTTTAAGTTCCACAAGTTATAAGTTATTCATCATAACCGCTCACAGAATACCAGAGCCAATATCACTTTACAAAGAATTTGTATTGTCCAAAACTGAACAAAAGGATCCTTAAACACACACAAAGACTTTTTATGAACAAACACATGGGGAACAGACCGACATATTTTGTCATGTCAATAGTTTTGCCAATAATCTGTGACAAAGCCCTTTCGTTTATCTTAATCTTTTAGGGACGGCATCCGTCACGCCAATTAGAGGGACAATAGCCCATTATTGCGCAGTCACCACTATCCCATATTGCAGGACCATTAGTCATCTATATCTGATAAGAAGTATAAGAACTCATCCATTGGTGGGGTGACTCATCCATCTTTTTGCATACTCCTGAGAAACAGGCAATGTATACAAAGAGTATCGATAATAGAGATGGATCGATAAGGGAACGCAAGTCACAGATATAGATCGGTTTGCTTGATTGGAGTTGAGATGGGTCTGCGTTTGTCAATGCTAATTTGAAATAAAGTCTGAATGTGACGCGGGATCCCTTTGGTAGAGGTTTTTGAGCATGACTTTCAAATTCTATGTAGGCTTGGTAATAAGAAATTTGTTGACTAATGGTGAAATCCTGTAAGTCGGACAGGGGGCTAAAAGCAGTTTTTTTTACAAAAATAGACAGTACTACACAGATCGCATATTTTCGTATAGTAGAGTTACGCTCTCATACATGTACAGAAAAATTTTAATGCCACCTCTGTCACCAGTGCGCATCACTACATAATTAACGTGGCACTTCACTTGACGTATTTTGCAAATATTGGCCTTATTTAGATAATACTAAATCGACTTTATTTTAATAATCATAGAGTATATTTTGTATTAACCAAGTAACGCAACTAATTGTACAAATACGCGAAGTGAAGTGCTACCATTATAAATTGAAATTTAGTTCGTTGGGGTTAGGTAATCTCCGAATCAAATGGTCCAATTCTGTCAAATTCTTTCGCTAATATAAAACAAGGTTTCCCCGAGTGTTATAGGTAATACTTTATCATAAAAAATGGGGTTCTGTAAAAAAATCACGTGGATGAAATCGCGGGCAAATATATTATTTAATAGTTGGTAAGAAATATTGATTCATTTTGGATATTGGGAACTTGGCCTTAATTTATTAAGCCATCACAGGAAAGTTAAGCGACAATAGGCACGTGGATTACTTTGTTACGTCATTCATGGCCTAAATAATATTTTTTTCAGTACAATATGTTGTGCATTTTTACGTTTTTGATGGCCTCTAGTATTTTTTGTCAACAATTTGCGAACATTTCACGACGGAATCGTTTCAAATATTTAACCATTACGCAGGCCCAGGTGTGTGTGATACATGCACATCATTACTTGAACGCACACTAAAGGAATTTTCTGTATTTATCGTAGGCATATGCTGAAAGTTTATCGCTAAAATTGCGCACTTTTATGTTACATTTTTTTCGAAAAACTCCATCTCAAAAGAAAGAGTAAAAATACTGAAATCTGTCTATAGGAAGTAAGAAACGGCAAAAGGAACTAGGTCACTGTACCGTACAGCTATCTCCGTACATATTTCATGTGTTTACTATTTTAAATTAAAACACAAGTACTTGATATTGCAAGTCCGTATTTTAAGCGACATACAAAGCCCGCGGCGGCGGTGGTAGGTAGGTATACCTACTCAGTTATTCGCTTAAGTGCACCGCGCTGAAATACAGGACATGTTATATAAAGCTTTTCCCACGGGCACGCAGGCGGTAATGCTTTACAATAAACATAATAATCTTGATTAAAATCCTGTTTTTGTAAATAACACTTGCGTGCGTGGAGGAATATGTTATTTACTAGCATCTGACTTCGTCCATATAGAAGTCTATTATCAATGGCATAGTATAAATATTAGTACTACCGTACAGTAGCGACATGCCCCGCCTCCCTCCGGAACACTGTTCCACCTCTACCCGCGTCGAACCTGATCTCGAAACTGCTTTTAGTTCAAGGCTGAGACTCGTAGCGCGTAGTCACGCACACACACGCACGTATTTGTACAGTCTGTTATTTTGGTTGTAGTGTAGGTAATTAAAACGTTTCGTTTGTATGTAGTGACGGAGTGGCAATAGTATACAAAGTAGCTTTCTATCAATGATATTTTTTTTTATCGGATTTGTACTTTCAAAGATAATAAATAATATGTCTCTTACTAACAAACAGACAATTTTACATCTTTATAATACTAGTTTAGACTAGTTATTTTCATAGGGGTCTCTAATTTCTCATTTATTTATAATCAAATAAAGCTCGTAGTAAAGTTGATTAAGTTGATAAAGTTGTCCGTATGGTGTCGGACGTAAAGAATAGCACCATCCCATATCTTCCCGTGGGTGTCGTAAGAGGCGACTAAGGGACTCACCAGAGGATGGGCAGCTGCGTTCTCTGTGCCTTTGTAACAACCATACTGCGATCGCCAACCCGCCTGCCAAGCGTGGCGATTATGACAAAACCCCCCATTACTTGGGGGACGCCTATGTCCAGCAGTGGACGTCTTTCGGCTGAAATGATGATGATGATGAAAGCTCGTAGGGTTAATGTAGCTACCTATTAGCAAATGAATTTTCAAAATTGAAGTAGTCATTCCGGAGATTAACGCGATCAAACAAACAAATAAACACTTCAGTTTTATATTAGATGTCTAATTAGTATGTATAAATAATTACGTTGACATTAAGTAACGATTTATTAAAACTTTAAAAGCTTAATAAAATATTACAGAACTAAGTACTTCGCCATAAAAATCCCATTAAATTAACTGCAGTGAAAGTTTATTACAAGGGATTTTTTTATTATACGGAACTTAAAAATTAAACTGTTTTGTATTTTATTCGTAGAAAACATTAAAGGAGGTTGATCAAGGTCCATTAAAACCTTACGATATTATCAGACAGTGATCAATAGAATATGGAGGGTCAGAAAGCAGCCCTGTCCTATCAAATACAAAACTTTGAATGGATGAATGAAAGATTTCTCATGTCGGGAAGTTTATTCAGCAGAACCAATAAGTATCGTGCCTTTATACAAAACAGCCCCCTACCACAAACTATACGCCCTCATTTATTTTCAAGTTTAGAACCCCATATCTTTTGTATTCACAGTAGGTACCTATTCCTATTATCCATAAATTCATTAGTTGTATCAGAGGGGAATAGTTAAAACTGATTTCATATATTTACTTTCACAGTTTCACTTCACGTCACGTCCTGCTAACAGCGGCGGTTAGTTCCCCAAGTTTTCCCATTTAACTTGTTGTCGCAACTTATTGATATATTTACCAAGTTTCGAATTAGTTTAACACTTTTAACACTGCGCCCGAATACGCCTAAGTGTTCATAGGATTAAGGAGGATAAATCTTATATGATTTGTGGTTAATGGATTTATTTCTACAAATCGCGATAGATTCTTCTCTTTCTTCTGGGAATAGGAACTTTATTTATCATTTTGAGAAGTTGTAAACGTCAACTAAAGAATGAAAACTATTATCTCCTAGAAACTATTTTCGTAGTATTAATGTTGGATTAATCGGAAACCCTGCAGTGTAACTGTATCAATTTTAAACTCACTACTATTCCAAGCGAGTTTTCAACATTTGAGGTAGTTTTGGTATTAAAACTTTAGTTTGGTGGAGATTATAGCACGGTCCTGGCTGGAAAGATGAGATTTCAGCTTGGTGGTTAGTGATGTAGCAAGTTGTAAAGTCTTTTGCTGCTGCGACATTTTTCTTTTATTTATTTTGTGTCATTGGATGTTAAATAAACCGGTGGCCAACCTAAAGTGTGATCACTTCAGGTTGGTTACCGGTTTGTGTGTGTGTTGCTGTCTATCGACATCTGATCTGCAATACCAAAGGCCTTGCAGATGCAGCGTTGCCATCCTAGAAACGTTGAAATGTTTCTATAATTTCACTGTTTTCCTATTCGAGTCCAAAAACGTTGTCTGAACCACATTTGACTTTGCTGAAGCCGCTTAAACCTCTGCCCATACTGCGTCCTGAAGAACCAGCGGAAAGGTAAACAGAGTTCCATTCGTTCCCGGGAGTTTAACTCCAAATCGTATTAAGTAGTTCCTGCTATACAACAGAAAAGGCTTCTAGATCGATAACATAGCTCATCGTCTGGAGGCCAAGTCTGCTATTTTTATAATTTCGACGATCACATTGTCATTTTGCTAAAAGTTCGTAATCTGCTAAATTTATAATAGTCGATCATTGGTCGGTCGAATTAAAAGCAATGACTGCACAATGACGTTATATTGGTAGGTCACTGATCAAAGGAACTGTCAAAATTTTAGCAGATTACCGCCTAAGTCAGTCATTCATTTGTCATTTTGTACGAGATTATTTCTTTCAATGGCGAGTCAGTGGTTGACCATTGGGAAGTCGTAATGACGCCATTATATTAGTAGATTACCAAACTTGTCAAAATCAACAATTATGAAATCAATGATAAACCAATCTGACACTATTGTAATAGCAGACTTGAAACCCTGGTATTACATTACGATAATGTTTGTGGGTTAAGTTGAAAGGGAATCGTTTGTCTGTCTTGGTATGGGCATGTAACCGGACATGTAAGAGAAGGGATGAAACACATGTAACCAAAAGAGTTATGAATATTAATTTGGATGGATGGATAGGGAGGGAGGATAAAGAAAATGATGATGAATGTTTGTGAGATAAAGTTCTACTATAACAAAGCGCTTTATCTGATTTATTACTAGAATCGTGTTTGGTAGTTGAAGCCCGTCAATATGCTCAAGTGATTATGTGGTAAATACGGAAGCATACCGCGCTTTACAAAAAGTAGGTTAGGTACGATCTATTAAAATTCTGTTGTTGAATATTTCGACTTTAATCATTAAGTATCTAGTGTTTGTTATTTTTGACAAACACAGTCTTACAAGCGTGAAGACCTCGGAAACCACCAGCTTCTTACTTCCAACTTAAGGCAAAAGTTTGTGAGGATGGATGAAGAAATGGATGGATGGATGTTTGAAACTCTTACACGTTTATACGGCTGAACGGAATTAGCTTAACTATGGCACACATATAGATGTCGATCTAGCACTCACAGACGTAGGATATTTTTTCCGTTTAATGTCTTTTCGTAGGTTAATTTTCACAGACGAAGTCGCGTACAGATGCTAGTGGTGTTATATACAGCGGGACATTAAACGCGCAAACTTTTGCCTTGGAATCAGAATATGATTCTAGACCACTAGGTTGTTTGTGCAGAATTTTTCTTACTTTTCTTTAAACAAATATGTTATGAAACTATAGAAGATATCCAAGTAAATAAAAATTCTCAACCACCATGTTAATTTGCCAAAGGATGACTGTAACCGGACTTCTCGCATAGAACATGTAATCTAACTACTTAAGCAGGTAACATTTCTATAACTGGAAGTACCTAGTTACTTCACACCACACCACAATTTTCACCTTCAGGGATCACCTGTGGCTGTGGCACACATTTTTTATTTACGACTCCATTTCAAACGTGGTAAGCAGAATTCCCAACGGCATCATACCACTTATTTGGTTCACAGCGCTGGTATTTTGGAAATGACAACAAAATTAACCTTTCCGTGTTATTAGATGCATGCAACACTGCTTGCCCCTGTTAAAATAGCGTGACGTATGCGCACATAATAAAACGAAGTGTGATAATAAAATTTTAATAGAGTTTCTTAGAAAACAGGTATTACTTTATACCGAGAACTGCGCTACGAACGGTTAGCTATTCTTAATTACATACATAGTGTTATTAACGTCAAAATTAGTTTCGGCTCCGCGACATTTTTATGAAACGTAATGCCAAGTTAGTGCTACGTACAAATTACAAACTTGGTGTATTTTAAAACTTCCTGCATTTGAAGGAGTCGTGCTGGAATTGAAATCTAGTAAGACTTTAATTAATTCCCTAGTTTTGATGGTGGTTTTAGTATTAAAATCAAAAGTCGTTATAACTACCTAGGTCTCGAGAAGACTAGCACATACACGGAGCAAATTAGAAATGCGAAATAAACTCGAGTGTTCAGTATAAAAAGTGTAAAAGAAAATGTAAATACGTTTTGCAATACCGCTCACTTTTATAAACATTGCAGCAAGAACGTTATCTTAATTGCAGAATATCTAACCAGGGTGAATATATAATTTATGTAATAGATTTACCTACACTACAGAATTCCATTACGTAACTTAGAACGAATTTAAATTGAATAAATAGCATCCGTACGATCTGAATCACTAATTAATTAGTTAGTTAATACCTACATTTAGAGTTCACTTTTGGGTAAAGGCATTGAAGATATTCTAGATCAATGTATAGATAAAGCATTGAAAGTCACTAATCCTTTCCAACCCAGGTCTATCTCCAACTTAATATGGAGGGGGCGGGGGATGATTGCCCCGTTGATCTTATGGTCGCAAGCAAGACTATGAATTTGGGATCCTGGGTTTGATCCCAGGTCAGAGAAAGTGAAAAGGAAAATAGAGGAAACGTTCTAATATCCGGGCTGCTATTGACAAATTACGAATTTCTCAGTAGAAGCCCGGTGTTTGGAAGTTGGACGTGTCAGGTGTGACCCCTCGTGCCATGGAAAGTACGTAAAGCCGTTGGGCCTGTGACTGACCTCTAGCCGGTCGTGTCGTATTGCCGTCCCATTGGACTATAAGAGTGAGGGATGATAAACAGATGAAACATATTTATTGGTATGAGAATAGGTAAACAAGTCATTTTTTGTGTAAAAGGGACATTTTTTTGTGCAGTAATAATTAAATTGAAAAACTTAGTCATTCAATAATAATAACACTCAATACTCACTAACAATATGTACGTGTGTTTGTGCACACGTGCACACATTTGTGGAGTATACGCAATGAGATTGACAACCGTAATTGAAATTCGATGCACATAAATATGAAGGGAAGTAGAATTTACATTTTCGCTGTTATTTTCTGATTAATTTCTTTGCGGGATCGAAAACAATTCAATGTTCTCCTGGACTCGTCGAACTTCATTGCCTCTCCCCTTTTCTGGTGGCCACTGTTGATTCTGGTTTACAGTAGATGTTGAGAATAATGTATGGTTCTCATTCATCCTTTTAATTCTGTGGTAGGCTTATCCACGTTAGCTCATTCATTACCTTACTGCCGGCCGTGTAATTCCCGTTTTGTCGTAGGGTTAGCTCAGAGGTATAAGCTCATTGATTAGGTACCTTATTGCCGTGTAATTCTCGATGCAGTTACCTGTACGCCGAAACAGACAAACAACACAAGCCATATTGGCCGTTCTATAGTGCATTCAGCTTTGCTCGCTCCTGTGGTTTAGCTCCGCTTTGCCGGCGGGGATTGGTACTCTCTCTAAGCAACTGATTATTTTGCACGTACACTGAACAGGTATGTGTGTGTCAAAGGTAGAAAATTAAGTTATTGATGTTACTAAACGTTCGCCGTTGTTTATCGAAGTTTGGTATTCTACATTAAAGATTAAAGTAATACGTCATGAAAGTTTGATTTTGTTTGACACATTTTCACGGCAATTTACTGAGCTTATTTGATGGACTGTGAGATATCGCATGGTCTGCAAATAGTCGTTTAAAACTTCGGAATTATTCATAATTATAGACAGCCACATTAAAAGAAAAAGGAACTTAATGAATGTAATATCAAAAAAAAGAAAATCTTAGCTAATAGTTACCACTTTGCCTAACCTAGGAATCGACTCCGCATCCCGCATTTAGCAGTCGTGCAGTCGTGATAGTGAATCTAAACAATTGCCGAGTTTCACAGAATATTATGTTTTATGGTAACTTCCACGCGGACGTAGTCGCGGTCAGAAGCTATAGCTTGTAATAAATTGTAACCACGATCCTTTAGTAGACATCTCATCGAGTATACACGGTGTTCAACAAGGGTACCCTTGATACGGGTACCCTTTAATAAATCAAATATACTCGTAACAGATTAACTGAGTTAAGCTGGCCAGAAGTTGATCCATGATTCAGACTTAGTGTTATATTTAATTAAGAAGTTATTCAGTACCTCGGGGATTCCTTTCTTCAGTTACTGAAACTTGAACATGGTACTTATGCGACTTTTTGTGTACAGTAATGGACATACTTAGGGCTTGCACACAGTGGAGACACGGCACGGCAAGGGATTTTATGCAGCATAAAATTAGTAGCTACAAAATCAAATGCTATGCGATATTGTGTGTGATTGAATTTTCAACTATAAAACATGACTTTAAGGTATATTTTGGTATCGTCACATTAAAATCCCTCGCAGTCTGCGCAGGCCTTGAGTGTAAGTAGATTAATAGGTATACAGGCTAACTTTTAGTTCACTGCGTATCGTGCAGATGGTAAAAGTATTTATGAATACGAATAACTTTTACTTTGACATCCTGAAGGTATAAAACAAAGTCGTCGAATTGTATAAGTGCCTCAGATTATGAAACAGAACGATTTTTAACGATGCGGCGGCGTTTCGTGCTGTACTGGCTCGTGTCAGTACCTATAGCATGAAGCGCGTTGTAGGTTTCGCGATTTTGAATTTGTATTTGCTTTTTTGGCTTCACTCTCAATGTTCCGCGCGGTCTATCTGCCTTTTCTTTCATAATCTGAGGTACGCGCATAACTTCCGAATGACTGCACTAAATTGGATAATTCTTTTTTTGTTGTGTTCTGTATTGCCAGGACAAGGTTTATAAGAAAATTCCGGTAATTCTAAAATGAATTGCACCCGTGCAAGGCTGGGGGCGGGCGGTCCGCTAGTAGTATAATCTTTATAAAGGTAGTAAAAAAAATTACAAAAAAGACAACCGCCTTCAAAAAGTAAAAAATAACTTTCAATTCACAAGTCGGCAGCTTTGGTTTTGCTTGTTGTTTTGTATTGCCACCGACTTGCGAATTTAAAGTTATTTTTTATTTTTTGAAGGCGGTTCTCTTTAGAGTTAAAATTTTTTTCTTTTGCTTTTTAGAGCTTACTTCTTATAAAAATTAATAACGAAACGGTGACACCAAAAAAATGGTGGAATATTTTCTTGAATTGTATATGGGACCAAAGAGGTATACACTATCAATTGAAAAAAATAATCAAAATCGGACTACACTGAAAAAAGTTATGTGTGCGATCAAACATAAAAAAGAAATGAAAAAAAATGTTCACAAAATAAAATCTGGGCCAAACTATGTTCAATTTTTATGGGATCAAATGGCAACTATTCCGCATCAAACTAAAGAAGAATAACGTAAATCAGATCATAAATCTCAGCGTAATCGGAGAATTGAGAACCTTCTCCTTTTTGAAGTCGGTTAACAAAGACGCTCCCGCTGTCTGTACGCTAAGATCTTTTTAACTATGAAACGGATTTCAAGGTAGTATTCAGCAATAGGTAGAGTGATTCAATAGGAAAGCTTATACGTATAGTTTGATCTTCATTGCACCCGTGCGTAGCAGGGACGGGTTGCTAATAATAAATAAACAGCTGTTTTCTAAAAGATACATACAACACAACCAAATTATTAAACAACTATTATCATAAAAGTGAAAGTTTGTGTAAAAATACGAATACTTTTATGAATTTTAACGTTAACATCTTTCATTATAATTTTGATTAACTTTATTAGACCCAGTGATAAAGGCAGCGTTTCTCATAATATGTGAGGTTGCGGGTTCGATACCGGACAAGTATCAATGTGACTTTTCAATTAATTTACAATTTTTCTCTGACATCATTGACAACGATGATGGAAATCTAGATTTATAATTTATACTAGCCTTTACCCGCGACTTCGTCCGCGTGAATGTCGGTTATCGCGGATGCAGACGAATCGCGGATTAAAAAGTATGTCCTTTCCCAAGGTTCAATCTATTTTTTTACGAATTTTGTTTAAATTCGGTTCAGCCGTTTCATCATGAAAGCGTAACAGACAGAGTTACTTTTGCATTTATAATATTAAGTCTTGGTCTGAATCAATCGGCTTTGAGCTAACGTGGTATCCAAAGCCCGTGTCTTCTCTGTATCAGAAGAAGTCTTTGTCCCAACAGTGGGACAGTAATAGGCTGGTAATATTATTATTTATGGGTCTATAAATAATAATATTACCAGCCTATAATTGTTTTTTCCTTTATCTTTACCTTTTCTATCCGTGGGTGTCATAGAAGGCGACAGCGGTATGTTGACTAGAGGGTGGGCAGCAGCATCCTTCTGAGTGTCATAACACCTACTGCAATCGCCAACATGCGTCGGCCAAGCATGGCGATTACGGCTGAATCCCTCCCCCCCTTTGGGGAGATCTATGAGTCATAGATCTCCACCTTACTACCTCCCCAGAGTAGGACCAGCAGTGGGCGTCTAAAGGTTGACATGATGATTATTATTATTTATTGATAACTTTCATCACTATAGGTATTACCATTTTTTACCTTTTATTCTACAAGGTCTTCGTGTGGTAAACCGTAAAATTGTAAAATTAATTGGTAAATTGAGTACACAGTCGATCCACGCTCAAATCCCAGTCATTTGAGCATTTCGTCATTACCCGCACTTAAAGTTAAAAGCTTCCACGATTTTGATAAGGCACTCGTGAGCCCCTTTTTATGAAGGTAGCTTTTATTGTGATTTTCTTTGGATTTCAACATTTCGTTGTCGCATGTAGGAATTTAGGTGTGTGTACAGAGAACGTTTCGAACATGCTTTACGAGTTTTTCCTTTAATACCCTTTACGATCAAATTCGTTTGTTGTATCTTATTTTCTACCTGCCTTTGATATAGTATTCTGTTCTCTTTTTATATATGGCAAGTAATGCCGATGTAGACAATTCTGCCAATGTCAAAAGGGAAGAACAAAAACACTGTAGACTAAAAAAAAATTAAAAGTAAACTTTGATTGATACGGTTGGATTCTATGCAGCTCTTGTTGGGTTAGTGACTGAAACCACTGCCTTTGATATGAAAAATCACTTGCATCACTTTTTCACTTTAATAAACTAGTTTCGTTTCGTACTTCGTTTAAGAGAAAGCTATGTGTATCATAAAACATAGCCTGTGGCACTCGGAAATGGTGTTGCGTTCTGTCAGAGAAAGATTTTTTGAAATAGGATGAGTAGTTTCACAGATGACCTCCTACATCCAAACTTACAAACGACCTCTCTGTAATATTATAGTATAAATTAGATATTATAGACAAAATCAAAGTAAAAATATTTAATACAATAAACCATTTATAGGCAATTTTGAATTGTCAAGAGGTTGGTTAGTTAGTCAGAAAGTTGAAGCTAGTTGCTCGTTCCAAAACGTAGGTAGGTCTTGAAGAAGAACGAGCAAGAATCTCCACGAACACTCTTTTAAATTATTATTTTTTAATAAATACTGGTTACATTATTCTTGTTGCTTCTATGAAAACAATGTATGTAAAGAGCAATACAAATAAAAAAAAACTAATCTAGAAAGACTAGCTACATTCCCAAACATTGACAGGATAATGCATCTTTCAACAAAAAAACTTTGCCTCCATTTCCAACAGCCGTTATGATTCAAAATGAAGTCCTATAACCAAGTTGATTCATCAACCGTCACACGATTACCACTCGGTAGAAGTGTCAGGTTGCTAGTAAGTAGGTAGTAGGATATAGAGGTAGCTGTGGTGTCGCGATTGTGACCCGATTCCCTGAACCGAGTCACACACCGTGCTGCGAATGATAAGTAGCCGGCATTGGTTTCTTTCATGGTCGTTTGACAGCAGTAAAAAAATATTGTTTCGTCACGATCACGATGTCTTTGGAAGCGTAGTTTGATGAAGGTGTTTGTTGAAGTATATTTTATGTACTTATATAAAAATCTCGTGTAGTGTTTGTTATCGAACTCCGAAACGACTCATGACATGACCGATTTTTTTTAAATTCTTGTGTATATTTGGTAGGTCTGAGCATAGGTCGTAGGCTATTTCTTTTTTAAGAATCATGGCAGGATTTGTACAAAAAATTAAGATGTTTTGAGAAGTTGAAATTCTAAATTACAATACAGTCAACAGCAAAAGTAGATGATGAAAATCAGAAATTCAATACTAATTAACGGAGTTCGCGTCAGAACTGTGTGGCGTCGAAGTGATTCAAACGTATGTGTGTGACAATCACATACTTTTAATAAATAAACTAGTAATAAATTATATAAATTAGTGTTAGTAAATTAGTATTGAATTTCTGATTTTGATCATCTACTTTTGCTGTTGACTGTACCTACGTAAAGAGTATCTTCAGGCATTTACAATATTTTTAAAATCCCGCAAAATAAGTGTTATTTTTA
This sequence comes from Charanyca ferruginea, assembly GCA_947361185.1. Classification (NCBI taxonomy): domain Eukaryota; kingdom Metazoa; phylum Arthropoda; class Insecta; order Lepidoptera; family Noctuidae; genus Charanyca; species Charanyca ferruginea. The sequence goes on along the minus strand of OX376070.1, from coordinate 20,076,452 downwards.
TTTCGTGATATTTTAATTATGCGTGGGTTTAAAAATATGGTAAGTATTATATATCAATCTACTCCTGGTAATGTATTCTTCACATTGGAAATTATTTTAAACTCTAAATCATTTTTATTTTTCATACTAATACAAATTACATACAAATGAATGTATGGATCTCGCCATGATTTGCAAAACGTTTGCCGGGTCAGCTAGTTTTAGTATAAAGCTGAAGAGTTTGTTTGTTTGTTTGAACACGCTTACCTCCGGAACTGCTGCTGGTCCGATTCTGGTTTTTTTTTGATAATATAAAGCCACGTTGTCCTTGACTACAATAAACTTATTATTTTAGTATAAACAGATTAGGTAACCGTATGAAAAATTACGTAAACGAGCGAGGAAATGCTAGTTGCTTTATAAAGCTAAAACATTGGCTTTGTTTGTTCCTGAAAAATCTTTCTCTAATTCCTTGAGTGTTATAGATTATACATATTTTTTCAACATGGATCCGTTAAAAAATTCACGCGGAAATAGTAGCGCGAGAAAACTAGTTACTTACCTATATTTTGACGACTTTATATACAACAACACAATACACAATGAGATTTACAGGCTGCATAATAAAATCGGGGCGCATCTATCGAGGGGTGAAAGTACTCATGAATGGTACAAAATTTTCCTTTCAAACCAACTCTGAAATGTGAAAAAGAAATGATTAGTGGTTTAGTGTATGTGTGTTGTATGTTGTAGCCCTAGCCGTGTGGTGCCGGTCGCGAATAGCACCACCCCATTTCTACCCGTGAGTGTCGTAGAAGGCGACAGAGGGATATAGACCAGAGAATGGGCAGCAGCGTCCTTCTGAGTATTATAACACCTACTGCGATTGCCAACATGCATCGGCCAAGCATAGCGTTTGACCTATGCCCAGCAGTGGGCGTCTAAAAGTTGACATGATGATTGTGTGTTGTGCGTTCATCATGTTGTAGTGCATTGCTGTAATTTTTTGTTCATAAATATTTCAGAGTTGATCCCTTTGTAAAGGTAATTCGTATTCGTAAGTACGTTCATCCCCTAAAAATGGCCAGTAATTAGGAGACAACCCTATATATCAAGCTACAGATTACCTACCAGTATTAAGCTGTTTGCACATTGTATGTATATATTGTAGGTATATATACGTAAAGTCGCGCAATACGTTTTATGTGCTGTCGTCGTGTTCATGTCTACTTTTTACGCTGGAATCATTTTCCTCACTGAATATTTGGAATATAATTCACCCCTGAGACTTACCTAAAGCTTCACTAGCTAGCTATGATACAAACAGAAGAAATCTATTCTAAAACAGATTGGTGTATAACTTTATTGTTTGTATGTGTATCTGTCTGTGACATCTTCGAATCGTAGCTCCCAAACGGATGAATCGATTTGGATGTGGATTTTTTTAATAGAAAGATGTATTTTTTTGGAATTACGATCAGTAGATACCAGTGTCTATGATTATACTAATTTCGAAGTAAATAGGAATAGCAGGTGTGCAAAGAAAAACCATCTGAGTTATAGAAGAAGAAAAAACCGCAAAACGAGATGAAAGATTAAAAAAAAATGTCTGCACCGTGATTGGATAATAACATGGTACCTACCATTGACATTAACTCAACCCATAATCCCGAACAACGATCAAATTAATCCAAACGAACTAGGCCAAATCATCAGTACCTAAAAAAAAACGAATAAAACCCCGTACACTATGAAATAATTTTTTATTCAAATTCATTAAATCCATTACGTTGCGAAAACCGCGTTATTTCTCAGCGAATTAAATCTCTTCGGATCCACAAATTATAGGGCAGACCACACATGTTTCTACTTAATTGCAGAGCCAATGTCTCACACACGGCGTCACGATAATTCGGTGTTCGTGACTGTACATTTTAATATTCCTGTCTGAGACGCGTTGCTATGCGTTGATACATCAATACTTATCAAAGAGGGTTAAAGGTCTTTCATATGGTCGATATGTCGCTGCGTTTGCAGGTAGAGATTTCAAATGTGAAGTCTGTTTGATTGATGACAGTCACCATCCAGTGATACGCCGCGACTTTATTGGATAGGGGAGACATTATTGTAGTCACACAGATATCTTTTTTATACAAAGCTAATGTCAGTTTTTGTCGAAGATCTTCTTTCTATTCTATTGGTATCATGAATGGCACTTCAGATTTTTTATCAACACAACCGTTTTTTAAACACATCGCTTCCGCACAACTAGCTTATTGTGAAACACTCCAAACATAACGATAAACGCAAGCAAGATATAGCGCACAACAAAAGGGAACTCCAGTTTGGTTAATCCTTTAATTGTCGGAACACAATAAATCCTTAAACTCACCCGAATGGGTAGCAAAAAAACATACGTTGACAGTACATTATTCATAGCGAATCGTCCGTACTCACACACGCATAAGTATTGTGTGTTCGACCTTTATTTCAACCTCTTGCTTTCATTTCGCCCCCAACTGTTTATGAATAAAAGGTTCTCTGTTCGTCGGTTCTCGAGTACATTAGCGATGTTAATATACGATAATCGTGTTCATAATTGATACTTTAGTATTGAATGTCTCCTTGTATGTGAGGGACCACTTCAAAGCTTGATGTGAATCCAGCAGGACGATTATATGGGTATGAACGTATCAAAGGATTCAATGTAAGCCACGTGAAATAATCTCTTATGCGGGCGGTTTGCGAATTCTACCCCTATTTGATCTCGCAGTCTTTTTTGAGTTTGTGAGGTTTATTTGAATTTAAATATTTCGAGGGAGTAAATTAGAGGTTTTTAAAGCTTTGCTATAACATAAAGAAAAGGTTATTCGTAAATTACATGAACGAGTGGCTTGCTTAATAAAAGAAGTAGAGCGAACATTATTTTTACTTGTAGAATAATAAAACATGTTAACGGTGAGTAGTCTGAAACTTACTGTTATGCTTAGCCTTTAGGTTTAAAACAGAAACATTCTTTTTTATAGAACAAGACGCAATGAGCTATGAAATCTATAGATTTCATAGCTCATTGCGTCTTATTCACATACATTATTTTTACTTCGTGATTTCTGTATTTTTTTTTCGGCGATGCAAATGCAAGCAACTTTATAGTGTCCACGATAAATCAAACAAAGAAGACAAGATAGCTGTAACGCTAAACTTAGAGGTAGCGATACTGAAATGCTGTAAGTATCGTATCCAAAATACAGTTAAATCAATGTGAGTATGGATGGATGGATGTTTGTTACTCATACACAAGTTTACAGTTAAACGTAATAAGATGAAATTTTGTACATATAGATAAATAATTATCCCATTTCTGTGTTTCCGTGGGATCATTTATCAACTTTGACGCGGAAACTAGCATTCAATACATGGTAGGTACCGCCACAACAAACAAACGAACGAACACACCTCACAAAATCTTTATGACATACAAATCGACCATACCTATGACCCCAATTTGCCAGTAATTCAACACAAACCATCTTCAAGGTAGATAAAGGCCGTCCTTGGTGGTAATGTCGGAGCTCAATGGGCCTTATGTTGATTTCATAGCGTACTGGCAGGATGAAGCCGATCCCATCATTGTTCGCCAATACGTGGGCGAATGTACCACCGCCATATTGAGTGCTATGGAATGTCCGCGTTGAAAAATGAAGGCGAAACACGATAGCAAGATTGATTGTGGTGATACCGAATTGGTGCCTTTTAATCATTTTCTTTTTTGTGAAAATGTACCTCGATTTTTTGTGGAGTTAATGTGTCGATGGATATCGTACGGGGAATCTATTCAACTAGCTTGGTATAGGATTTTGTGAAGAAGTAGAAAAGGAGTTAAGTAGAGCTCTGTGCTGTGCAATTTTGGTCCTAGAAATAGTCGAATTGGGACCACTATTGCATAGCACAATCTTTTTTGACTTTACATACAAAGCATATTGATAGATTTGAAATGAAGGTACGAATATGACTGCCTGAATTAATGATCTCACCAATTTAATTAATGCGTGTACAGCAATGAGTAATTAGCTGCCACATTTACTACATTTTATGTCCGACAAATGTCACAAAGGTAGATTAACAACTCTGGGATATAACATTATTTTATTTTTAATATTGTAGTCATGACAAAACAGTATCTCGTTAATCCCGACTGATATTTAAGGCACACGCAGCCTATCTTCGGCTCCCATAGTTGGTTCCCAAATATTTACCAAACTCCTTTGGAGTATCGCTACTAAATGCCACTCAACCCTCTGGAAGGTACATGAAGTGTGTTCACTCAGGGGCTAATGTTACTGTATATCTACTCCGCTACGTTTATGAGTAGACAGCGCCATCTATATGAAACTCGAAACGATTGTTTAATTGCGCACTACCCCTGGGATCCATTCCACTGATCGGCGTAAAAAATAACGGCTATCCACACGTTGGCATTGGATATTTGTTGAGCGCGGAAATTGAGATAACAAATGTATTTTTGTTTGATTAATGCAAACAGCCCGTGGCGGTTAGTTCCCGGCGAAGTGTACTACTCCACCTATGGGATACAAACCTTGTTAGTTTTAGTTCTGTGCGTTGATATTTGGTGCAAGAATAAAATGCTACTTCTTTTTTCTGTAAAAATCATGGGTGGCATGCCCTTCAGTCTCCTTACATGTTAAGCAAATTATGCAATTTCCCTTTTTGACCCTCCATTGGAACCATAATCAACTTTTGCGATAACATGAATACAAAAACATGTTTTGTTATTCATGTACTTTTTAACACATCCCTAACATCGAGTGTTATAAAAAATTTAAAGGCTAACTGCCAAGTGGGCAGTATACTGACCAATTGTTTACGGGTATCAATGAATAAAGGGTTATGTTATGAAGATACCCTACACTTATTAACGGTTCGAGTGTCAGATTTCAGTTAACTATAACCGTTGGTTCATAACAGATGTGTAATGTGTTAGGGAATATTTTAATGATGATTATTATTTTAATTATAGTGCTAAATGAGTTTGTGTTGTTCGGGTTACTGAATTAATGAAATAATTAAACTGTGTGGTAAATTAAAACGTTTGAAACGAACGAATCATGATTAAAATATCGTTTTGTTAATTGCTAAGTCAAAAAGTTCAAGTTTTTTTTTTAATATCTCTGAAATCGGTGAAGGAGAATATCGTGAGGAAGCCTGGAGTTATAATTAATATACATAAGTCTGAAATCACAAAACTGCTTTGAACAAGCGTGCTGATGAATGCTCGTGCTTTATCTGTATGATAAATAGAGCCCTTTGAATGAATGAATGATATATTTATTTGCAAGAATATAGGTAGATTCTTATGATTAGGAGAGTTTCACTATATTCGGCATTTTAGCCGTACAAATATTTAGATTTTACATTAGCATGCATGATTTGTAACATTTAGTAATTAGCAATACTTAGTATAAGAATACTAATAATAATGTCATAATTTAAATTTATATTACAATGCAATTAACAAAATTAAAAAATACGATTCTATTCATTTAAAATAATAATTTATATTAAATATAGTGATCAACAAATAATGTCATGTCATTAAAAGCAAGAATAATGAGATGTCAATAGTAGATGTCATAATCATATTAAGACCTATAAGTTTGACATTTTACATTTGCCCTGTAATGGAACAATATTAGGCTGGTATTAGCTTAACACTAACATTGACGAAGGAAAACATCATAAGGAAACCTGAACCTAAGTTTGAAATTATCAATCCACTTCGAGTAAGCGTGGTGATCGGTGCTCATCACATGCCTTCCTTTATTTTGTCCTACTTTAGAAATTTCTTTTCTTTCTTTCTTGACGGCCAGAACCGGAGCAACTATCTGTAGGCAATACAAATATTTGTTGTTCCGTGCGGGAATTGAACCCGCGATACGGAGCGCAGCAACCAATCTCTAACCGCTGCGCCAATTGTGTCGTGCAAAGAGTCCTCTTCTCTTTATGAGACGAGACCTTTGCCCAGCAGTAAGACAGTAATAGGCTGGTATTATTGCTTATTTATATTCTAGGTAGAAAATTTCTGTTGCCCAAATTTTATTGAATTTGCGTCTACTTCTACAAGTATAATATATATAATCTATACTAATATTATAAATGCTAAAGTAACTCTATCTGTTACGCTTTCAAGATGAAACAGCTGAACCGATTTTGATAAAATAGTGTATGACTATAGCTTGAACCCTGGGGAAGGACATAAGTACTTTTTATTTATTTTAATCTTACCTACATCTATCATTACAGATTTGGGATCCAATGCGATAGAGTGGCCTTACATGCTAAATCCTTAACTACATCCAATAAAAATTATACAATATATTTTAAATCTTAACCTACATTTAAATAACATATTATATACAATGTAGCTTTCGTCTGCATCCGCGATAACCAACATTCACGCGGACGAAGTAGCGGGCAAAAGCTAGTAATGTGTATTTTTGGTAAATTATTTCAACCAGTGTTAACAAGCTAAAGGATAAATGATACTGGAACAAGTTTCAAGTGCCGTGTAAACGCGGTGTACACTGGCATTTGATGTCGGATTAAGTTACAAGTTGTTTTTGTTCATATTCAACACAATTTGTGTTTCATCTCTGAAGATTTTAATCGTTTTAGAGGATGTTGTTTCGATAAGCATATCAGCATCAACCCAGTAACATATTGTGTAACGAAAACATTTAATTTTTTGTATGTTTGCTTGTTATGGCATATACTAACTCAAAAAATACTTGACCTATTTTAAAAAATATTTTTCAGTAGGAATCTACGTTGCCCCTGAATGCTAATAGTGCTATAGGCTATATTTTATTATCCAAAAATTAGGAATCTGTTTGAAAATTTACTCGGATGAAGTTGCAAAATATAATGTAAAAGCGAACGAATAAAGTATATTTTTAAACGTCACCCTGCACTATGAATTTATACTGTATCATGGATGCATTTACGAACATAATAATAATACATATAAAGTCACAATCACATACATAAACATCCAGACCCGGAACAACTATCTCATCACCATCATCATGTCAACCTTTACACGCCCACTGCTGGGCATAGGTCTCCCCCAAGGGGGGTTCAGCCATAATCACCGTACTTGGCCGATGCATGTTGGCGATTGCAGTAGGTGTTATAATATATGGTAGGTACTCAGAAGGACGCTGCTGCCCATCCTTTGGTCAACATTCCTCTGTCGCCTTATACGACTCCCACGGGTAGACAAGGGGGGGTGCTATACGCGGTCGGCACCACACGGCTCTATCTGTAGCTAAGTTTACAAATATTTGTTCCGTGCGGGAATTGAACCCACGTCACGCAGCGAAACAGTCAATCGCTCAGTCATTGTGTCAACCTGATCGTTAAAATAGGTAGTAGGTACGTCTTCCGTCTATAACAATGTATTCTTCGAAATTTATAACTATTCAAATTAACTATGTAGGTAATTAATATTATTTTTATCTCAGAGAAGAGACCTATTTAATTAACCGCAAGTGTTTTTATAAAATAACTATGGCCTGAATAACTCATTGTTATTCTGCCCACGCATCGCTATTTACAATTAGTCATGATCGCGAATAATCGAGAATCGAGTATAGCCATACCAACAATCGGTAATCGGTATATTGTTAGTCGGATGTGCTGAGTTATGTTACGTACTAGGTACGAGGTACATACATAGTGCAATCACCCGACGATTTGATGATTTAAACACACACCTATTACATATTTTCGTGAGTTATTAATAACATGATGAAAACAGTAATTTGTGCGATATATTAGGGGCCCGTTTGAAAAACAAACCTAACATTTATATTTTAGAGTTCCTTTTCTGTCTTGCCTGTTTCAACTGTTATAGCTACGAGCGACGACGTGCGACGTAAATCAATCAATATGCAATCATAATATAAACGGATTTCACGGCCTTCACATCAAAATCTCGCTTAATGAGAAAACGGAGACATTTCTTATTGCTTATTAGAAATCTAAATATTAATCACCCACACAACGTATTATAGTTAGGTGTATATTGATTGTAAATTATGAAAAGTTAAGCAGGTTCATTTGAATAATTTGTATAACAGCTCAAAACGCCAATCCTCTTTGAGCAGGCTCGTGCCTTCTGCCAGGGGTGTGATTCTGTAAGACCTCATTCTAAACTTCGAATCTGATTCCGCTGTGAGTTTCTTGATTGGCATTCTAAAAACTCGATTGATAATTCGAATTTACACTAGCGCCACCCTTGCGAGCGTGTCAGCGAGTTGAACTAAATTGACAGGGAGATTTTGACAGATAAAGTATGAGATGACGTAAGAAGTGGCATTCTGTAAGGTAATTTCCCCGTCACTTCGACGCTCACTTCGCACTTGAACCCGTTTCAAAGTGTCAAATATATCAAGGTTATTTTGAACCTTATGCAAAGTGAGAGTGAATAGCGATGTGAGATGCGAGTTGTTGTTTGAATTTTACAGAATCAACCTACTGCAGTGGGACAAGAATAGCCTGGTATTATTATTTTTGCATTCTACAACTCGGGATAGACAGATTCAGCAGCTAGAAGACCCAGGAGAATCGTACGTTAAAATAGTTGAAGCCAACCACAAAATTGACTAAGACCAATTTTATTCAACTTTAGATGAAATGACTCCCCAACCGATGATAATCCATAGTAGATATACTCATAGATATTAGACGATAATACATAGTACACTCACTGACAACCCTGGATGGTGCAGGTCTATTGCAGGACATGGATACAAACCATATTAGACTATTATCTGTAACAGCTCAACTTTATACATAAAATTGCATTTTGGAATTATATACTTGAATACAATATACCTTGCATACTATACCGGTTCACGTTTAATTCTGACTAGAGCCATGTAAACTAATTGAATGGCTAGGGTGTTTGTAATTTTTTACATTTCAAATGGTGAAACCAAGACTCCAGATAGCAGGCTGAACTGGAACCCTTTTATAGTTACTGTACAAATGTAACTTAACCTTACAAAACACCGTAATTAAAAACCTGCGGAACCGTTACCTTAATAGTCTTTCTCATACTTAACCTTTGACATTGTATAATAACAGCAAGTGCAAAAGATTGTACATTTTGAGCAATGAGTAATGAGGCTGTATGGCGTGGTAAATGTCTTGGCCATCCATCTCCCATCCGATAAATAACTGTGGATGTTGTAATAAAATTACAATCACTCTTAAAATTGTTACTAAAAATTTGTGTAAGTTGGGGGCTGGCTAAAAAATAGTAGTTTATGATTTTATGATCTATTTTAACACGCAGCTTCGCCCGTTTGACAACTTATATACTAAAACCTTCCCCTTGAATCACTACATCTACTAAAAAAGCCCGCATCAAAATCCGTTGCGTAGTTTTAAAGATGCATACATGCATACATAGGGACAGCCAGACGCGGCGGGGGACTTTGTTTTATAATATGTAGTGACAGTGAAGAAGAACTAGGAAGTGAATCAATAAGTATACGCTTTAACCTTTTTAGCAGTAGGATGGGCATTGTGGCTTCGTCCCTCACATCGTCTTTTATTGGCATAAAGTCCTCCTTGGTAGGGGCGGAAAAAGTTATGAACTAGACTGCTTGATTGAAACCTTTCTTATATCCATACGCCACTACTACTTTTAATATACTTTTATAACTAAAATTAAATGCATACCTACCTAAGACAATTTTTCTGTTTAATACCTACTCATTTTTATGACCTGTACCTACTTAGCTAATATCCACTTATGTTAAACAAAATAAATAAGTATATCTTTATCTTTAACAACATAAATCCTTCAACTTGCCATGACCCACTTTGATTAGGCAATAGGTAAATCGATTACAATCACATAAGTACAGATCCATCTGCAATACTGCAACAACTAAAAAATCTTTTTTATACCTTGCGTTATCTTGTAGCGCAAGTCTTCTCTTGCCTTGACATTATACGATGGTACTTGCTTTAAAATCAAGCTAATAACGGTAGCAAAACAAAATTGTTACATGTAGATTTTTGTAGATAGATAAAAGTTACTACTTAGGTAGGTACTTGACGTTCTTTTAACTCAAATTAATGTTTTGTTAATTAATGAATTACTTAGAGTGTTCACACAACCTTGTGTGTCATTGTCATGCATTCAGATAACGCTAGTAATTATGAACAATAAAATATTATGTTCATATCAACATTCTCTCATCATGTTTACGCATTTCTCACGATAGAAATCAAGGTAGTTATAGTATGTTGTAGTACTATTGGTTACTTAACAGTTGTAATACGTTACACAAGGTTAGTTAAAGTGGCGAAGGTCAATTATTGTAAGAGGGAAGCCAATGTACAGACAGCGTCATCAACTGCTTACCCGATCCGAAGGAATTTTAATGCGTGGGGGGTAAGGAGTTGATGATGCTGTCTGTACAAGCCCGCCACACTATTCCCAAACCACTGCTACTCCTGTAAGTCAGAATCAACAGTGGCGACCACCAGAAAAGCGCCAGAGCAATGAAGCTCGACGAGTCCCAGAGAAACGATTCAACTGTCTTGGATCCCGCAACGAAATTAATCAGAAAAAAAAAACAGCGAAGGAGTAAGAAAACATATTTTCCACTTCCCTCCAAATCAAACAGGAGACAGAACAGAACTAGGCCAATAGGCACAAACGGGCCGTTTACAACTGGGAGGAGCCCAGTTGTCAAGCACCACGGATTATAATTGACATAATTAATAGCTCCTAAAGGTACAATAAGGTTTTATCATTATAATCATGATATCAGCCTATTGCCGTCCACTGCTGAACGTAGGCCTCCCTCAGAGATCCCGAATCCACCCGCTGCCTGCCACTGACGATTTGAACGTCAGTCCATTGTGTCGCAGACCGTCCCACACTACGCTTGCCGAAACGCGGTCTCTGCTCTATCTAAAGCGTATCTGGGCCTGTAGACAAAATCCCTATGTGTTAGCGTTAACGCCAACGGAAAATGAAATTGTATAGAGTTGAGGTTTGCTCACGCGATGTCACGTGATGCAAATATGTCAACTGCATACTATTTGATTCTTCCGTGGGCGTTAACGCTAACAGAAAAAAGATTTTTTCTACAGGCCCAGCTCTATCTACCGTCTGTCCGTCTGCAGATGTGGCTACTCCACTTCCACTTCAGCGTGCTGATTAGACGCGTACTAAGGCTTATAACTTTTCTTTTCTGAATTTAACACCATCATCACGCTATCATCTGCCTAACCTATAACCAACTTAACCCATTCTTCTCCATACGAAACTACCTTTTGGAAGGGGCAGCTAGAATAAACTTTTTTTTTTTTATAATTACGATCAAAAGTGCCTTTTAATGGTCTCATTGAAATAATTTGACTTTGACTTTAGCTGAATACCAGGTGTTTTACATGGAGCGACTGTGTATCTGACCTCCACAACCCAGTTACTTGCCAACCCACATTAAGCTATGGGATTGACAGCTCACCTCAAGCTCACTTCACCCAAATTCACCGAGCGAATTTTTTACAGAATAGACCGACCGTGTTGGAAAAATATCACCTGAAATTCAATAATACACTTGATTAAAGAATTTTCAAAATAGTGAAATGAGAGAAGCTTTTTTTTTGTAATAAAAAAGAAATGATGTCCTACACTTTTATTAATCCGGAAGTTCACTCTAAAATCACCAAATACAGTATAAAAAGTTGTACCCATTTCGGCCCTCAGTGCTGAAATACAGGTTTGTAACCTAGTAAGTCGGTGAATGCTAATTTTAACCGACTTTAAAAGGAGGAGGTTCTCAATTCGGCACCTATATATTTTATTTTTAGTAAACATAAGTACACTTATCTTACTTTAAACTGTAGCCCGATTTCGATTATTCTTTTTTAATGGACAGTGTATACCTCAAAGTTGGACCCATATAAATTTTATAAAAATATTCCGCCTCTAAGGGTGGAAAATTAAGGCATGACTAAATTTATTGGGGTTAACGTTTCTTAATTAATGTGTATTTTACAAAGTAGGCACTAAAAACGGAAAAAGGCGGTTGTCTTTTGATCACTTTTGTACAAAGTTTTTTCAAATAGTGATATTCATACTTAGCCCATTAATTTATCACATTATGTGAAACAATTTTTGCAAAATAAATAATAGTAGATTGTTATACAAGGAGCTAAAATGACCCATTATATACGAGGTAGCTTTACTCCCGAGCTTTAGCGAGGGAGTAAATAGAAACCGAGTTTTAATGGGTTTTAGCGCCGTGTGTTACACTATACTTTTCACTACGATTGCGAGAAAATAAAACAATCCAATACAATATGAAATTAATTACGGTCACTACCAATTCAATTTGCAATTAGAGAAAAATTATAAAGATTTCGCGCCAATGTCTTTGTTTGTTTCTTTTGTAGCCGCAACACATTGCATGCATTCTACCAGAGATCGCCGATTTTAGTTCCATTTTCAAAATTAAAATGTGGTTCTTTTTTATGAAACAGTAATAAGTCGAGTCTTTATTCATGATTTTTCTACTTATGACTAAAGACTTTTTCGTTTCTGTAGGCTCATTGCCATATTTGACACACAAAAATTAAAAAAAAGTTTTTCCCCTAGAGGATGAAATGCTATTTTATTCCGCTCTGGTATGCTACAATGACGGCCTTTTTGAGCAAGAGAAGTGAAAAATAAGTTATAGGAATAAATGCAAAAGTAAGTCTGCGTGTCTGTTTGTTACCACACAAGGGCAAAATCACTGAACCGATCATTATAAAATTAGACGAAGAGGTAGCTTTGGATTTGGATAAGGACATAGGCTACTTTTTAATCCAACACTTTGTCTTCGTCGCAGGAAAATTATAAGTTCATTAATGAATACTGTGTAGATGGATGGATTGTGTGAATAATTATATGAATGATAAAGGAGTCTGTGATGACATAACGGTTGGAATAAAGGAAGAAAACGTGTTGCAGCGACCCCAAGTAACATAATAGTCTTTATGTGATGATAGATGTAGGTAAGATTTTAATAAATAAATAAATAAATGTTACTTGGGGTCGCTGCAACACGTTTTCTAGGTAGCTGATGCAGGTAGGGGCAAGGAGATGATGATGATAAAATAGGAACAGTATTAGCTGCATGTATGATGCAGCTCATACTGTTCCTATAAGCACAGAACAGACGCCAGCACATCAAGTCATACTGTCTGTCAACTGTCAAATTTTCCCCATTGAATATGAACTTTAGTCTTTTGTAAAAAAGTTGAAAATCTATCAAAGTAATTTGACAGAGTGTTGTAACTTGATGTGATGGCCTCTGTACCATAGTAGCAAACAGGGTTCAAACTGCCGTCCTTTCAACTGCCAGTGTACCTTCTCAACCGCTGTGCTCCTATCTCTTCAATTGTTGTTATTTTAGATGTAATTACTAAAGCGTAAACGATGCTAAGCAATCTAGTGCTTTTAATCATGCTATTGTTATGTTTAATAGGTACAAAGTGATTCATGTGTAGGTACGTAAAACTAATGCACATCAGAACACAATTGGAACAACTAAGTAGGTATCTACTATTCGAACAATCATGGAAAAGACAATGTCAGAAACTCTATAGAACTTCGCCACTCAATAAAAGTCATGCACAAGCTTGCATTAAGTAGCATCTTACTGCTTATTAATTGCTGATGACTAAACATTAGTCCTAATAACTACAGAACTTGCCGTTTCTGTTTAAATCAAAAACTGTATTTGAATTCCTTTTAGCATTGATTTATGATCCGCAAGTAATAATAATAATGTTGTTTTTTTGCCAACAAAAAAAGTTCTTTACATTTCCTTATAGTCTACATCATTATTAGGTTCTTAAAAAAAAAAAAAACAAATAATATATAAGACACAAGGGAAGCATTTTGCTAAGGAAATCCACACAACTCCACACTCAAGCCTGTCTCGTGAAAACAAAACAAGACCGCAAGTTCGCAAGTTCTAAAGAAAAACAATTTATTATATTATGGTTCTTTGATCATTACATTTATTTTATTAATTTACATTTTCTATAAATGGGAGTATCAGGATCTGACATTGTCATTTACAGGTTGACTGTGCATGTTTCAGGGAGTTAAAGTACTCATGAATTATGAAAAACTAAAGTAATGGACTATAGTTATATTTCATGAGTTAAGAAAATAGTGAGTCTTCGGTGCAACTGAAGAGTTATTGGTATTTGTGATATTATTTGCGATCTGATTGGTCAATGAATCACAATGCGAATGGAGCATACCTCTACTGCGCGTGACGTCGTCCGCGGGGTAGGTAGTCGAAAATGCCATAAAATATATCCTATGAGTTATAACCCTCGGCAATAGCACACCCACGACACTCCATAGAAACGAAACGATATAATTGCCGACACTACTAACAAAATAACAGACTGTACAAATACGTGCGTGTGTGTGCGTGTCTACGTGCCGCTCGAACTAAAAGCAGTTCCCAGTTCGACGCGGGAAGAGGTAAGGAACAGTTTCGGAGGGAGGCGGGGCGTGTCGCTACTGTATGGTAGTACTAATATATATACTGTGGCAATAGTTTAGTTTTCTATCAATGAAAGATAGGTTTTTTTTGTAATCAAATTTGTAGGTACTTCCAGAGAATTATTTCAAATTTCAAAAAGAGCTATTTCAAAGAAAAACCAAACAAGTTTTACATCTTTTCATAATACTAGCTTTTGCCCGCAACTTCGTTTGTGGCAAATTTTCTTATGAATCTCTAATTTTTTTGATAATAAAATATAGCCTTTATCACTCAGCGAAATAATTTTGGAAATTGGATGAGCGGTTCCGGAGATTACCCTCTACAAACAAACAAACAATTTTTACCTCTAATAATAATGATACTATATAAGTATATATGTACGTACCTTCCTTAATACTAGTGAAGAAACATAGAGTTCCCTACAAAAATTCGCTACAACACGATCTATTTCATTTTTTAAAGCCTTTGTATTTTTAATGGCTTTTTGCCACGGTTGTTGACATTTTCCTGCTGATACTCGTATTATGACGAGTACACTGACTAATATGCCATTGGGCACGAGTTTTTTACACTGTGACGTATGCCCAAAAGTTACGGTAACTACCGGTCACGGTACGATTACCCCGCACATGTCAGCGGCCATAACATAAGCGCACGAAGTAATAATAATTATACGTCTATAAATTATTGTCCCACAATTGATCACAACTTTTGATTAAGGCGGGTTGGCTATTCCAGACTTATTAAAAAAGCTTGAAAGAAGCATGCAGATGAAGCATCTTCTTTCTCGTCGGCATTTACAGAGAAATTACCTACATCTGAAAAAAAAATGTTAGTAATAAATTTGACGACACGGTTGGCGCAGTGGCTGAGCGATCGACTGCTGCGCAGCATGTTGCGGGTTCGATTCCCGCCCAGGGTAAACATTTGTGTGATGAGCACTTGTGTTTGCCTTGTGTCTGGGTGTTGTTTATCTATATATGTATGTATTTACAAAAAAAAAAAAAAATGTATTTGTGTATGTATATCAGCTGTCTGACACCCATAGTACAGGGTCTCCCTAGTTTGGGGTCAGATGGCCGTGTGTGAAAATGTCCCCACATATTATTATATTATACAAACAATCAAACTCTTCAGTTTTATAATATAAGTAAGTAGGATAGAAGAACAGATACCCACCCGGCTGTGCTTCTTTCTATTAGGATTTTTTCTACAAAAACAAAAGACAACCATTCCATCTTTTTCCTTACGAAGTAGAATAACAAAAGACGGAATACGTAAACATCATACCTACCTCCCTATACATCTCAAGTAGGGCAAATGAATACTTATACTTAGGTACCTTTTATTCATTGTTTAATAAGTACCTACATAGATGAGTATAATAGTTATTTCTCGGATAGGGGAACTATTGAACTAAGCATAACAACTAACCTCTTGGGGGTTAACCTATGGGGAACTTACAAAGCCTACTTACAATTCTATTAGGCCCACTTAAACCGAAGTCAGTTACTAACAAGGGGTTAAATTACAAAATGTTCTTTAAAATGGGTTTTAGCTTCCTCGGAGTTAAAAGATAACCCAAGTGGGCCTATATGGTTTATCCTCAGATTATGAAACTAAAGGCAGATAGACCGCGCGGAACACTGAGAGTGAAGCCAAAAAAGCAAATACATATTCAAAAGCGAATAACTACAACGCGCTTCGTGCTGTACTGACACTAATCAGAACAGCACGAAACGAAACATCGCTAAAAAAAAACAAATACAAATACAAATTCAAAAGCGAATACAATCACGAGATTGCAGGTGTTCGCTTTTGAACTTGTATTTGCTTTTTTGGCTTCACTCTTAGTGTTCCACGCGGTCTATCTGCCCTTTGTTTTCATAACCTGATGGTTTATCAATCGATTTTATAAGTGTCTAGGTATGGCTAAGTAAAAGCCATACGGTAGAATATGTTTAAGCTAGGCATGACGCGGTCAATGCGTGGATGGGTGATCATCCATCAACGCTCTGTGCCTCAGAAAGCACGTTAAGTTCTCATTCGTATATCTTTGACAGTCGTTACTGGTAGTCAGAGACTCGCAAGACACCAAGGGGTATCGTGTTACCCAGCAATGCTGTTTTAGTTCGAGTGGCGTGTAGACACGCACACGCACGTATTTGTACATTCTGTTATTTTGGTAGTAGTGTAGGTAATTAAATCGTTTCGTTTGTATAGAGTGTCGTAGGTGTGCTTCAGCTGCATCCAGTTAGACTGTAAACCGATTCCACCATAGTTGGGAAAAGGCTAGGCAGATGATGATTTCTCTTTCATTACTGTTATAAAAGAAAATTGTGTCTGATTTTTTAGCTTCTGACTATCTTATAACTACTTTCAAAGATCTACGAATAACAACCGGGACCTACGGCTTTACGTGCTTTTTGAGACACGGAACAGTCTCGGTATGTAATGGATGGTTACCCATCTAAGGATCGATCGCGGCAAGCGTAGCTTAACCATGATGGCCGGTCGATCCGAAGCTCTTCGACTAATTAAAGAGAAATGCGTTGTTTAATTGACAATGTTCATTATTATTTAGTGAGCTTAATACTATTATTTCTATTTACATAAAAACGTTTACGTTTACGGTAATTGTTAAATAATTTGGCATTGTGTAAACAATTTTATTGGTGTTGCAATCAAAATTAATTGTTATTACTACGCGTAGTTCTACTGTTTTTGTTTACCTTACTCGTCCCATAGCTGTATAATCTAATAAACAGAGATCCCAACATCGCCAAATCTACGTCATTTAAGCATAACTGACATTTAGGATAGACTAGCTTTAGTTCGCGACTTCGACCGCATCGGATTGGTACCGATTTTACAATCTTTAAACGATATTAAATCGTGTACACAGTTTTTAAGGTTTATATTACCAAACCGCGCATAGCAGCTTGACCGCGGGCATCTTCCGCGACACGCGATCGGCTCCGTTTACCGGTTGTCGCATCCGATCGGATCCTTTCGGCTGTCGCCGCATCCGTTCGTATCCTTTCCTTTCAGTGGAAATCATCGTATATGGATCCCTAATTATTTTGAAAATAAATTATAGCCTATATATTATAATCTTCCTAGATATTTCCTATATCTATTGGTGAAAACCATATGAAATTTCGTACAGTCGTTTCTGAGATTAGCCCGAACGAACAAAATCAGCGCCGCGGGCGGTTATTATTTCCTACAGTCTCGCGTGAACGTTAGAGAGTAAGTTTCCTTTTAAACTAAATACCTACCTGAGGAAGGCCCCAGTATCAAACCTAGGTGCTAAGTACGATAGTTACCTTTTGAATGACGTAATATTCTCCTATCTGTCCTACACATACCTTCTTAACGATAGATCCCTCTAAATATACCTACTCACTCAAAATTTTAACCATGTTTACATGACGGAGGTTTGGCGACTCTGGGATCTTGGATCATAATGTTTTGTGTATACTACATTGCCATTACTAGGCTTGTGTATATTACAGGTTATACTTGCATGTGGGAATAGTAGATAAAGGATGGGTAATAGGATTAAAAAGCAGTATTATTTGTATTAAAATCTATAATTACCTACTAATATAATAAAGCTAAAGATTTTGTTTTTTGTTTGCTTGAACGCGGTAATCTTCGAAACTTCTCAACTGAATTTAAAAAATCTTTCTTCATTAAGAAGCTACGTTATCCCCGAGTGCTACAGGCTCTAGTTTATTATAAAAAAAAGCTTTTTTACAAAAAACACAAACGCCTTCAAGTCGGTGGCAATACAAAACAACAAACAGAAAAAAGCCATCGACTTCCGAAACTACAGTCATGTACTCATGTGTGTTCTGTGCTAAAATTATTTATCACTTTTTAGATTTTGACGTCTTTTTTGTAAAAAAGCTTTTTATTTTTCTCTTTTTAGTACCTCCCTATCATCCAAATCCATTAAGAAACGGCAACACAGTCAAAACAGAGATTGAAAGTACAAGATTGGAGAAAATTAAAACATCATCCATGTACATTTTTTTGCTTTCTGTTGATTTTTCCAAAAAGTGCTGAGGCATACCCTGTCCATCAAAAAAAGAGTTTTCAAAATCGCTTTACATTTGCCGGAGAAATCGCGTAACAAATATACAAAAGAAATAAAAACCTTATTTGTGAAGTCGGTTGATAAAATGTAGCCTATG
The DNA here is from genome assembly GCA_947361185.1 of Charanyca ferruginea. Lineage (NCBI taxonomy): Eukaryota > Metazoa > Arthropoda > Insecta > Lepidoptera > Noctuidae > Charanyca > Charanyca ferruginea. Next base: position 20,057,653 of record OX376070.1, on the reverse strand, counting down.
TTATTCAGGGATAATGTAGCATTGTAATGGTGAAATAACTTTTAAAATCGGTCGAGTAGTGCAAACAAATCTTTCCTCTTTATAATACTAGTTTTGGATGTAACAGTGTATGTTTTATAGAATAATATGGGACTTCTATGCGGACTTAAAAGCTAGTTGCTTATAATTTGCGCAATATAAGTGAAAGGCAGATAAAGGCGTTATTGTCGGCGAAAGAAGGTTGACCAACCTGCGTTTCGCCGACGATATCGTACTATTTTCATCTTCGGCAGTTGAATTAGGTGAAATGTTGAGTGACCTAAATAAGGCGAGCCTCGAGATTGGTCTTCGGATGAACATGTCGAAGACCAAACTCATGACTAACAGCGCCCAACGGAAACTGTATGTGGAAAGTGTGGAGATTGCATATGTTCCAGAGTACATCTACCTAGGCCAAATAGTCTCATTCCAGGCGATACAGGAAAAAGAAGAACGCACCGAAAACGCCTGGAAGAGCTATTGGTCGATGAAGGCTCTCATGAAAGGAGACCTTCCAATTTGCCATAAACGCAAGTTAATGGACATGTGCATTTTACCTATCCTTACATATGGCGCTCAAACCTGGTCTTTAACTGTACAGCTGAGGTCCAGGCTCGAGGTTTGCCAGCGAGCGATGGAGCGCAGCATCCTGGGAGTAAGATTAACGGACCGCGTTAGGAATGCGGAGCTGCGCTCCAGGAGCCAAGCTTAAGTGGGACTGGGCCGGCCACATCGTCCGCATGTCGAACATATCATGGGCTAAAGCAACCACAATGTGGGTCCCGGAAAACGCCCAGCGACATCGAGGTAGACCTAGGCGAAGATGGCGGGATGAGCTTGACACGTACAGGAGGGATTGGTCCACACTAGCTTTGGACAGAGAGGGTTGGAAAGAAGAAAGGGAGGCCTTTGCCCTGCAGTGGGACAATACAGGCTCAAAATAAAATAAATAAATAAATAAGTGAAAGGCCTCATCATCTGCTAAAATAAAGAGGTACTTACGTTTGACTTACTGTCCCTGCAGGGTTGTAGCCATGAATAGAATCTATTTATTAGAACTTTGTAGTACTCCTTTTTAAGCATATTGCGCGTATGTAGGAATGTGAGATTTGGCGTATTAAGTATATGATTATTTGGAGAAGTGTAGAAAAATAAAATAAAATGGAAAAGTAAAAAATAAAGAAGCTACGGTCGGATATGTACCACTAGCGACCCGGCCCAGCTTCACATGGGCCTATAGCCTTCTTCGATAAATGGACTATCCAACACAAAAATAATTTTTCAATTCGATTCAGTAGATTAACGCGTTCAACCAAGCAAACAAACTCTTCAGCTTTATAATATTAGTACCACCACACTCCACTACCACTATACCACTATACTCCATTGACATAAGTGGTAAAATAATGGTAAACAAGCTTGAGATGTCTTTTTATTATTTACATGTGCTTGTGCATTTGTTAATATAGGTACAAGAAATACATAGGTACTATAATTATGTTTGAGAATTTTAACATGCAGATATAAATTAAAAGACATATCAAGATTCTTTACCTTTATTTAACTATCTAAATCTTTTTAGTATTAGTAATTACTCTTTATTGTACACCGAACGAATTACAAATAAGAACTTTCAAAAGACGCAAGAGTGGTACTGGTATTGTTGGTGAGGTATCTATGGTCTCCGTATCAAAAGAAAATAGAAATACGATGTACTGCATGCAGTAGCAGCAAGTTTCTGAAACCTAGAAACGTTTGAAATACGATCGATTGACGGCACAGTTCTCGAACTTTAAAGATCAGCGGCCGCCGCTGCCGTCGTCGTTTAAAGTTGGCATGTCGACGGCTGCAGTCGAGGCGTCGACGGTTTCCGCTGACGTGTGTCGACGGTAGCAGTTCCTCTGCCGTTGGCAACATGCCGCTCGTGTGTAAGAGCCCTAAGCGATTGGCTGTAGCACTGCATGTCGCGGATTCGATTCACGTGATGATTTTGCGAGTTTACACGCCCATACAGAAGAAATACTCAGCATGAATCAACGTTTAATAAATAAAGCATTTGTGGTATCAGTAATCACAAAGAGACAAAATCTGTCGTCTCTGGCATCAGAAAGTTGACGGGACCATCATGTAGGTCATACGCTAGTTAGGATCTTGTGATCTTCATACAATGTTCGGTACCTACTTATTACTGCTTACAGTACCTTTCTTTGAGGAACAATTCGTCGTGGTACCTACTTTGCTTTGACTTAGCTCCGCTAGGGACAAAGACAATATGTGCATGCAATTTTAAAATACCTAAACATACATAGGTTTACTTCCTAGTGATAAAAACTTTTTCCAAAAAAGAGAACCGCCTTCAAAACCAAAAACGTGAAAAATAACTTTAGCACAGAACACACATGACTATAATTTCGGAAGTCGGTGGCTTTGTTCTGTTTGTTGTTTTGCATTGCCACCGACTTCCGAAACTAAAGTCATGTGTGTTCTGTGGTAAAGTTCTTTATCAATTTTTAGTTTTTAAAGGCGGTTCTCTTTTTTGTAAAAAGTTTTTCTTTTCTACTTTTTAGTACCTCCTTATCACCCAAATCCATTAAGAAACGGCAATTGAAAACCCTCAATCAATTTATTTTGTTTGTGAAGTTTTTGTTGATTTTTTTAAAAAAGCGCTGATTAAATTTATATTTGTTGTATAGTAAAACCTTCTCCAGAATATAACAAACACTTCTGAAAACCACATCAAAATCGGTTCAGCCAAACGGGAGATAATCGCGGATAAACATACATACATACATACAACACTTTTTTTTTAAGTCGGTTAAAAAGTTGTGATCGCCTAGTAGTTAACGCGTCAGTATCTGATGCATGAGGCTTCGAAACAGGGCAAATACCAATATGCCCTTTTTAATTCGTACTCTGCAAGTTTATTTTTGAAATCACTAACATTGGTGAAAGAAAATATAGTGAGAAAACCTAGACTTACCTATTAATAAATATACCCGAGAGCAATTAATTATAAGGGTCACATAATGACACCTGAAAGTCTCACATTCATGACCTCCAGGACTTTCAGGTATGTGACCGCGTAGGGCGTAGTGTGTACCATATTCCATTAAAATCGGTTTAGTAATTTAGCCGTACAAGTCAAAGTCAAATCATTTATTTCAATTAGACCATTAAAAGGAACTTATGAACGTCATAAAAAAGTTGATTCTAGTTGCCCCTTCCAAAAGGTAGTTTCGAATGGAGAAGAATGGGCAAGAAACTCCATACCTACTCCGACCTTTCATAAAAAACACTACATTACTGAAGTATGTACAAAGTATTACAAGATAAAGAACGACAGCCAAGTTGTATTCATAGATACACAGTGTTCACATATTATTATTTACAATTATTGAAAAAGTAGACAACAACAACTCCTTACATTTCAACAAACTATGAACTAGTGTGTGAACCAGAGCAAGAATTAAATATAATGTATGTATTATAGCATTATGTTTACACATGCTATATTTACTTTTTATAAGCATGCAAACATTTATCACAATTGCTGTTTACATTTTATAATACTTGTTTTTATAGATTCATGGAATCTTTTATAACTTAAATGGGCCTTTAAAGGTACTTACATTATTGTCCATCGGGCATAAAGACTGTGTGTCTGCTAATTAAATATATTATAGTTCCTTTTTATAAATCTGGAAAATAAATAATGTTTTGTTGTGACATGTTTGTCAATGACAGTTGTCAACCTTAACAATTGTCAGTAATTCTTTGACTTAGTTTTTGGCATGGTAACTTAAAACCTTCAAACTGTTATATTGATAGTCGAATATATCTGTGTATTGCTGTATTTTATACTAAACAGCTGGACACCCGCTAATGTATCTGGTGTTCTTAAAAATCCTATACGCACTAATCGAATAAAAATAACTGGCAGACTACAATAATTGAGTCTGGCCGGTACTATAATACCCCGCTATATGACAATACGGGTGTTCCAGAAATAAAATTCATACTTGGAAAATAATATGAATTTCGGAAGAGCCGACAGGAAAGAAACCTGTCAAATGAGTCAGTCTAGATCTCGCTGTCTATTAAGTAACACGCTGAATTACTTAGAAGTCTACCGGTCCACAACCAAAAGTCGGTAACAGTCCTGAGTCGTGCCGTCGAGCTGTCGCGTGCCTGCTGCTCCCAGGGCGGGTCTTACTGTTAAGATCCCCCGGGGACTTCCGTCCCAAAGCTAGGAGCCGACCGCGGCAGTCTTATCTTCGGCCGATCCTGTTTCCCGGCCAGGCTGTGGAGCCTGGAAATCTCTGCCACGACTTAGTGCGTCTAGGTTAGTGTTTTTTATATCTCTGTTTTTATACTCATCGCATTCTTGTGAGAGCTATTACATTTTAACGTACAAGTCTACTTAGCCTTTTATTTCATAAAAGCAGTAGAATTGTTACAGTATATATTAAGTATAAATTAAGTAGTTTTGATTAGCAATCAGTTTGATTTTGTCTAGACTGTAAATTGTCCTATGGAGCCCGGACCAGCATGTTTCCAAGCATTCTTATCATGGATATAATCCTCTAAACTGTAATATGCTTGTTTACAGAGTGTACAAGCGAGCATTGGCAATTTTATAATATTAGTATGGATTATTTAGTTTGGAAAGAGTAATCCACCTTCAGCGATCCGGGTGATCAATGCTCATACAGAATGTGTATGACAAGAGGCCGTAGGTAGTTGGAAACAAAATAAGTTGGTATTATCGACGACACGGTTGGCGCAGTGGATTCGATTCCTGCACGGAACAAATATTTGTATATACCAGGTCGGGTTGTTTGTGTATGTGAGTTGTTTATGTTTGTAAACATACCCAATGCAGGAATCATAGTATAGGGAAAGGATTTAAAAAATATTAACATACCTATTACTACCCCTTAATGTACTACATACTCGGTAAATACTTATTTGAAAACCTGGTATCCTGTGAACGACTACCTACCTTGATACTTACGTCCTCGCATTATGCGCAACATCGCTTAGGTCTTGCTGCCGGCTTGCATTGCTCGTCTCATGCATTAGGTGCATTAGGGAGACAATCGCATGATGTATATTTAAATAAATCAGAAATAGTTTCCTTTGGTTTTTTTTTTGTTTAGGTCTCAATATATTTTTATGTTTTGGTATTATCTTGGCGTTATGTTTACTATTATATCGTTCTTCCTAACAACTAGTAAATCTGTTTAGTAATATTTGGGTAAGTACTGCTTATAAAACTAAGTAACATTAATCATAAATTTGGGATTTTTGAAAAAAATCACGCGGACGAAGTCGCGGGCAAAGTGCTAGTACCTAATCTATACCTATAATAAAAATGATTCGTTGTTCGTTAGTCTCGCTAAAACTCGAGAACAGCTGGAACGATTTGGCTAATTTTGGTCTTGAAATATTTGTGGAAGTACAGGAAAGGTTTAAACGGTGAGAAAATTTAAAAAAAATCCCGATAGTGAATGGTACATACGTATAGTGTTAGGACAACGTCTGTCGGGTCAGCTAGTCTCTTATAAATATACTTAGTATATTACCTAATTCCCATCATTTTGTACAATAGAAAGGACAATGCCAGAAACTCTATAGAACTTTGCCCCACTCAATAAAAGTCATGTGCAATATGTAGCATCTTACTGTTTATTTATTGCTGATATCTAAACCTTAGTCTTAGTGACTGTAGAACTTGCAGTTTCCGTTTAAATCTAAAAACAATAATGACATTGATTATTGGTTAAATTGAATTTTAGGTAAAATGAGTTTGTATTTTGTGGGTAGGTATTTCGTAATCCGCAAGTTCTAAAGAAAAACAGTTTACTATAGAAAGGTTCTATATTCATAACAATTATTTTCATTAATTTACTTTTATATACATGGGTGGGGCAGGATCTGGCAATGTCATTTGTAATTTTAAGAGTGATAAAATATAAACAATTTGATTATAAATATCTCAGTAGTCTTAACAGTGGTTATTCATATGTTTCGAGGCCGTGAATGATGTCTCATCAAGTTAAGCAACCCATCACAATTATTTTCCTTATAGCAATCCTTGATATGAGCGCGGTTTTGCTATTCGCATTTGTAAGGCGTTCGTCACATCGTGTTTTTTTTTTTGCAGCGTATTATTTTAAGCGGGCAATGTATGGTCCAACGATGATGTTGGCCTAAATAAAATAAAATACATTACTTTAAAAATATACAATACCTATACTCCATTTACAATAACATGTTAACATTTACATGTTTTACAATAAACATGTTAATAGACGCCGAATTTATTATACCTAATCTAATTTTACAGCGGCTGTTGCATTAAATTGTAAATTATTTATCTTATGAAATTATGCGGCTTTCCTTTTCTTTTCTTTTTTTTTAGCCAGGATTTTCCCACTGCTGTGCAAAGGCTTCTCCACTCTCCTTCCAACTCTCTCTGTTATTGCTATTTGGGGCCAGTCTTTTTTGAAGGAGTCTAGGCTTTCATTTAGTTGTATTTTATTCCAATTTAAAATCAAAGTGTCAATGCTAAAAACAAAAAAGAAGCCGGGTTGCACAATATACCGGGAACTTTGTTCGTTTCACTATAATTCTATCAAATCTAAAATGTTACCTAATCTTTATAAGAATTTTATTTTGTTTATATTATTAGGTCTTTACATATGAAATTGCCGCTCGGTATCAAAAAATTAAAAATAACATTTTTAAAAGAAATTATATATTTAGTCAATCGAAGTATGTACCATTGTTATCGATATACTTTCGCCATTTTATCGGGAGCTCATTGATCCCTTTGGTAAAAAAATCCTGGGAGCGAGAATCGATGAACTGCTTGAAGGCTGTTTAAACTGCCTCAGAATTGATTTTTTTTCCTTGTAAAAAGTTGTCCAAATTTCGGAATAAATGGTAATCGTTTGGGGCAAGATCAGGAGAGTATGGTGGGTGACGCAGAGTTTCCAGTCGCAGCTCCTCTAACTTGGCGACCGTCTGATGTGCAGTATGTGGTCGAGCGTTATCCTGAAGGAGCAATGGGCTAGAGCAATTGACCAATCTCGGTTGTTTAATGGTGAGCTTTTCCATCATTGTTTGCAACTGTTGACAATACATGTCTGCAGTAATCGTTTGGCCTGATCTCATGAAGCTGTAGTGGATGACACCAGCACAGGACCACCAAACACTAACTAGAATCTTCTTTTTGGTCAGTTTTCGCTTAGGGCAAGGTTTTGCCGGTTTTCCAGGGTTAAGCCATTGTGATGATCGCTTGCGATTATCGTACACGATCCACTTCTCATCACAAGTGACAATACGATTTAAAATTCCCTGATTATTGTGACGATTGAGCAAGGAAGCGCAGCAACCGACGCGTGTTTGTTGGTGTGTTTCAGTCAATTCGTACGGTACCCACTTTTCGAGCTTTTTTACTTTTCCAATTTGACGCAAATGGATAGTGATTGTTTTGTCACTTACTCCAAAGGCTGCTGCTAATTCAGAAGTGGTTTGAGATGGATCCGCTTCAACTATCGCCTTTTATTCTTCATTATTCACTTGAGTATCCGGTCGTCCACGAGGCTCATTTTGTAAATCAAAATTTCCAGAACGGAAACGTTGAAACCAAAAACGCACCGTTCGTTCGTTAGCGGTGCTTGGCCCGTACACGTCGTTAATCCTTCGAGCCGTTTCTGCTGCACTGGTGCCACGGTAGAACTCATATTCGTAAATATCGCGAATTTTTAATTTCTCCATTGTTGTTGCAATAGCAATTTTCAAGCCCAAACAAATGACGATAAAACAAATGAAACACGAATTTTAAAACAATATTCTTTAGTCTTTATTTTGAAATAATTTTGAATTTGGAATTCCTAATCAAACACAAAATATTTGATTTCAAAGTTGCCAGTATTAAGTATCGGCAATTTCATATGTAAGGACCTAATATTATACGTCCTTATTTAGTATTATCTTAGATCTATTTAACAAAGTTATGTTAAATTAATTTAAATTAAAAGTTATTTTCACTTATTTTTGAACTAAAATGTTTCTGCTTTATCCTAATCCTATTATAAATGGACTATAGCTAGGTAGAGCCTACCATGACGGTTGACAGGACGGAAAGGAAGAAGAAATCATAAAGCACAGACCCCAATTAACATGGAATAAGGGCTTGAAGATGATGATAGACTGCATGAGAAGCTAACAGATAGCTATACGCTTAGGTCAAAACAAAAAGTACGATATAACGAAGAAATTAACGTACATATTGATTACACTTACCCTACAAACTATTTTAAACCTGAAACCATGTAATATTTACCTACTTACGGTTTACTATTCTGTGAAGATTTTCAGACGCTTTCAACTAGAAGTATTCCCACGTTTCTTGCGAGCGATGGAACGTTTCCTTGATTCTGCTCTAGGTGGGTTAGACACGTACAAATTGCAGGTAGGGACGTTTCTTCTAAAAGGACTCCTTAAAAAATTGGAAGCGTTGACGATTGATCGCGTGAACTTCGTTTTCGATATTACTTACTGACGCATGTAGTTAGGGTCTCAGAAAGGTTCGAAGCACCTGCTGTCTAGTTCTCTCAAAAATTAAGCTGAGATAGGTACGATGGAATTGACGTCGTCGAAAATATCTTATAAATAAAAATCTTCTGTGCGTGTGTATGAAAGTGAACTCCTCCTGAACGGCTGGACCGATTTTGATGCAATTTTTTGTGTGTGTTTCAGTGGATTCGAGAATGGTTTAGATTTACAATTGGACCCGGTAGGTGGCGCTGCAGTCGGGTTCTAGGACCTCTTAGGCCTATGTCACCCTGGTCCTAGGAGCGCATTTAGTACTTATCTTCTTCTTTACATATAATTCTTCTAGATAGAGACACCTACTTACCTACCCTACCAACCTACCTACCTAGTACCTACACACTTACTCTACCTACCTATCTAGAAGAATTAGGGAACCTTCCAATCTAGGAAGGTACAGTTTAGTAGGGTAGGTGAGATGGTAGGTGGGTCGGGTAGGCTGGACCTGGATTTTTGTACCGATTTTCAGGGCAGGACAACGTCTGCCGGGCCCGCTAGTATACATATAGATTTTTTTTTCATATTAAAAATTGAAAACAAAAACAAAACGTTACACCCCGTTTTTCGAACATAAAATTAATGTGAGAGTTGCCAAGCTCGCGTAAGTTATTGTGATTGGTTCCCTGAATTATTAACAGCCAACAACAGCCGTTTAGGCGCTTGATAAAATGTCATATTAATTTTTCGATCGTAAAATCCGTAGTATAATCCTCGTAATTAAAAACATTTCTTGAAATTGAGACAAGTTTGCGAATGTGCAATGGCCAAGCAGACGATGGTGAAATCTACTTTAGATCTGATATCCTAGTACTTAATTTATTTATTTATTTAGGTAACCAACGGCGATACAGACAATTTGTAGCACTATAGTTTATATATAATAATAGGTTTCCCTGTTTAACTAGGATAAGTATCAAACATGCGAACGGACTACTAATACCTTTTAAATTAATGATGTTATATAATTTCTATGACTTAAAGTTTTGTTATTATGTTTATAAAAATAAAATAAAACATAGGTAATTTATTTAGTTGATTACATAGCCTTGGCGATTACCATTTGCCTTTGTTTTATGGTTTTTATTATTTGCGTAATGTAGAGGTTCAATGCACCTTGATGTATAGGGTTTCGATAAAACACTCTGGATTCTTCTAGAAACATAAGTGTAATTTCAATACATTTGAATGATTTAGAATATACCTAGTTTTATATTATGACAGTTGGGAATGGACAAACGGACGACTGAGAGGGTCAGTGGTATTATTGTTAGCTTATCCGAAATAATACTGAATAGTCTAAATATTATGTCTTTAACTCATAGTAGTTAGTTCCGGTCTCTATAGTATCTACATGCCTATTCTTTTGGATCACGCAAATCTCGATAGATAATGTTAAACTCTATCATCAAAAAATATTGCAAATGTGTATAAGCTACCACCAAAGCCTCAAACGGATTCTCGGTACAGCATAACACATTCACCGTCTCAGCACTATAGACACCATGTATCTTCACCTAATTACTTACGTCGTTAGTTTGTATGCATTTACTGCATAATTAGTGCCACAGATCTCAGGCTTACAGCACTGGTATCAGTCATTTCCGACACTTGATTTGCAGCTAACGGGCTGATAAGCTGTTGATGTACTCTACCTCCGTTTTGGACCATTATCTAGATAGTGGGTGTATCTTGAGCATGATGTAATTAGATGATTGTGTTATTAAACCATAGTTCTTACTCAAAAGCTATCGAATTTGTGGGAAAGTTTATGTTTATTTTGTATATTCGTAATCTAAAGAAAATATTAAAACCTCGAAGCAGAAGTTTACCAGTAACCCTGACTGAATTTCAACATTAGGAACACGCGTTAACGTTTAATCCGAGGTAATTCTAAATTCCCATTTTCAGATCCAAACCAGCTACATTGGATATTCTTGAATGTGTAAACTCTGAAATAGTTCTCACATATGGCGGTAATGTACCTATCCGCTCATGGGATAATACGATGCGAAGGAAAGTAAAAGTACCTACCTTCACAGATGTTCATAAGACGACCACGGGTCATAAACCGCTATAAACGCGAGGCGCGGTCCACACTGGCGGATATTGCGTCCCGTATTGTTCTCCGCGGTTATTAATCAGACAACTGTCGCTGTTTTGTTTGTGTTCCCTAACAACGTCACGCTTCGGTTCGGAGAAGGTGAAACTTGCGTTTAGTGTGTTCACACAAAAGAGGAACTTTTTTACGAATTGTATTTGAAGATTTATTTGTTTTTCTTGTTCCATTTACTTCCTTTATGGGAATGAAAGAAGTTTCAAAACTGAATGCGAAAACATGATAGAATTCTTTGACCAAAATATAACTTGGAAACACGATTGTGAAACTCATTTCAAGTGATATTCGAGTGTTATTTGTCGCAGTATTCTTTTAAAAGAAACCACAGCATGTTTTGTAAAACACATTGTATTCTACATGACCTGTGTCGTAGTATCCAAAGTACCCTTTTTTCATAAGCATGTTCTAATTAAGCCTTCGCTTTGAGCTCATTAGCAGAGACGAACAGAACCTTTCTTAATTAGCATCTCTATGAGAAAGCGACAATGCCTTTAAAACGTCGCCGTTATTTATTAAAATATTTTCTAATGAAGTGGACAAGCATGTTTTAATTGCTCAGGGAACGTTTGGAAAGCAATTAATACTTAATTTACGTAAGATAAGAAATTTTTAAACGGATAGTGAAGTACTTTGTTCATTGTTTTGTTAAGAAATAACTTTTCTGTTATGGTAATTAGTAACTATGGTTAATAAATGGAATTCTTTTTTTTTCTTAGAAATATGTAAGCATATTTGATGTTATAGGAATTTATTTCTTCTACGAGTAGGTAGGTACTTTCTTGTAATTTATGTTGGTATCTACCTACTCAAAAAGGTTTTATAACTTCTATGGTCCTTATGTTCGTGTTTCTCAGTAATTTAGATCTTCCAGTAATTCTTCAAGCTTCAGCGCTAAGTGCCTAGTAATCACTTAAAGGTGGATTATCCATCAGTATTAGTACCTACCTACCTATCTAATTTAGTGTACTTGATATAAACAGTTCTACAACACCTACATAGTACAAACATTTCAACATACCTACCCATACTAAGGTTACGAAGTACGAGAGCGAATTTTGCAATTTAGTTTTTTTCCGCTACTTTTATGACAGAAGTCTCGCATACCTTCGGGAAGGCAAATTCATTATAATATTTTTTTTTACCTTTTAGCTTTTCCGTAGTAAAGTGAAATTGAAATGCAGTTCATTTTACCTTATTTCTGCTAGTACCTACCTCTATTAAATAGAAGTCGGTTTATTCATAAATAGAACCATTTTATGAGTTTATAGTTTTATGGTAAATAATTATACTAGGACAATCGTACGATTTCCGAAGGTGTTAGGCAAAAGGGGTTAGATAATATTCTACTAAGTAGGTGCGGTCAGCAACAAAAGTAGATTAACACTAAGTATTACATTTTTATATCCTCTAAAAAGACACAAAAACAAATACGATGTAAGAAATACTTTACAGTATTACAGGTCAAGAGTTTATTTTGTCATGATTTTCTATCCTGTCCGCATATCCTTCTGCTCAAGATTATGATTTAAAAATCTGAAATGTTAATCGACTTTCGTTGTTGACTGTACCTACTTTTGACCCGGTATCGAACCCACAACCTCGTGCACTTGGTAGGTAGGTCCGTCATGAAGTAGGTACTTAGGTATTATTTTAGCAAAACCCGTTCTGTCTGATCTTCTTGAAGAGGATGTTAATAAGTCTGAAAATTGAAATACCTAGTATTAATAGGTACCTAAACTTGAGTATTTCCATTGGTATGCAAGCCAAGAAAGCAATGCTGTGACAGCTAAGAGAACCTGATTGGAATCCAACGACACACCAATGACATAAAAAATTCAAAACACTGGACACGTTCAGTAAATTAATTCCACTATCTCAACAATCTAAATCTCATAAATAAATTGACTGAGAACTTAAATGTCAACCGACTATTGTTTGAATTAATATGAACTCTAGTGGACAGCTTAAACCCAACCCTTTACGCTTCAAATACCCTACACAACATGCCCTAACATTTCAGTGCCTATCTCTATTGAGATACCTACGTCAAGACCAAATGAATAGTTTTCAAATCGTAAATTGTAAGGTCGTTTATTTGAGTTCAACCACAAGTAATGTCCATTGAAAACTACCGTTCCTTCGCTTCTCGAGTTGGAACCCCTTTATAAAGGGCCTTAACATTATTGGAAAATATATCTGGTCGTTTGTTAGTAGCGTTGGAGTTATTAGGATATATTTTGGGCATAATGGCAGATCTATATATTAATTGCTACCTTCAATTAATCCTACAGGAACAAAAATAACGGAATAAAAATTATCTCATGTGGTTAACCTAGATCAATATTTTATATTTGCTATACTGCTAATTCCATACAGCTATTTAGGCGTAAAATATCAAACATCCATCCTTATAAACTTTCACGTTTTTATTCGTAGTAGAATTCTTCTCTACGCGTGTGTATGTCACTGTACTTCTCTGAAACGGCTGGGCATATTTTTGTGAAAATTCTCGTATGCGTTTGAGTGGATGGTTCCCTGGATGCTTTAAATTTACAACTAGACCCGGTAGTCGATAAGTGGCGCTGGAGTCAGTTTACAAGTAGGAGACGTCAGCAAAAGCAACGTCGGACAAAAAAAAACAGTATAAAAAATACTGTTTTTATCATCACTGGTACATTTATAGACGCGCGATGCAGTGCAAGCTTTCCTCGCTTCAGGACGCAAACGCATTTTGAAAAAATTGTAGATAATTTTATGCATAGACTTAGTATTGGCATGGGTGATTTGTATTCAGAATTAGAAAAGTTCAAAGTACTTTATGACAGAGTATCAGAAGAAGATAAAAAATGTATCCAAATGAGTACTGGCGAATAGTGGAAACATTAGTTGTTAGTAAACATTTCAGAAAAATTTAGAAATATTACAAAAATTGTTACTGTTACTGCTTAATGTACTCGCCACAGAAAGAGCTTTTTCTGTCATGAATGCAAAGAAGCGGGCCGATAAAAATAGCTCTTCCATAAATTTAACAAAAAATTAGCTCCTCATGAAGCCTTCAAAAAATACACTAAATTGCTAAGTTGTGCGAGAAGCACCAAGAAATTAAAATAATAAAGTACTGTTTATTTTATTGAAATACTGTTGATTTTCTTTCTCCAACCTAAATATACTGTTTTTCTTGCAAAACAAGTTGACAACCCTAGTCACGACTACATGACAGACGAATTACTACTCTATGGTAATCTCTATGGTAAGTCTCAAAGTAGTAATTTTGTAGCTTGGCGCCGAGGGCACGGTTTTGCGTAGCGGGCAATAGGTTTAGTAGTATTCAAATTAAATAAAAGCTATATTTATTAAAAACCTACTTTATGTTAAATATATTGATATTGATGTTAAAGGATGTAGGCGGAGATCACAGGCTCGTCAGACCTATGTCATGTTCGCATGACTGAAATTTTGAAGATAGATAGAGGATATACCTAACGTTAAGAAGGAATACGTACTTGCGAGCTACATTACTGAGCCCTTTTTCAGGTATCGAGTTGAAAAGGTACCTTATGTTCAAGTGTTATGTGTCTGTATTTTGATAATTTTAAAAGGATATCTGGAACCATAATAGGTACCTATGCATTATCATAGATATAAGAATTCTTGAAAAGGTCAACAATTGGATAGTTTACACCATTAACTAAACCAAGACACAACTTCTGTAAAAAACGCTTTTTTTTCGTTTCTTTAATATTCTAATATAAAGTGCGGGTTCTGAGACTGTTTTGCTGGTTGGGTTGCGTTTGACCGCAACTCACCTAAAGTTAAGGTGGAACACGCTTGCCTACGATGAACCGGTTCACTCGTGCCTTGAAGATACCCACATTATACTCATCAGGGAACAGATAAGCGGGCAGTGTATTCCAATTTCAGCCTCGAAAACACGATTTATTTTAATTTGACCGTAAAATAAGATTTCTTGTTGCTTTGAAATCAGTAAATGGTTAGTCAATTGCTTTGGAAAATTAGTGACGTCATAAGTATAAATTGTCATACAAAATGTATGGAGGATCCGCGCTATAACAGTTAATACAAAGTATGTAATAATACTAGATTATGCATCAAGGGGATAAAGTAGTGTCTTATGTAGCGGGCACCGTATTGTATCCCGAGCAAAACGATGAATTCTAGCATTAACTCCTGAGTGGAGCGAGGGAGTTAAGACAAGAATCCTGAGTGCAGCGAGGGATTCAAGGTCGCCCAAGACGAAGGCACCTTTATCCCCGAGGAGCATACTCTACTTTTCACACCATCTACGAGACAATAAAAACAATAGTAGGTACTAGAATTAAGAGTAGATTGTTGGTAATACCAATGCTTTAATGTAGGTACTCCGAAGTCAAAACACTATCGTCACTCGACATTTTTATAAGAACTTGCTGATATGTGATTTGTTGTATATATAACAAAGCAAAGCAATTTTCAGCATTCGCGCCTCAGATTATGAAACAAAAGGCAGATAGACGCTCTTCGTGCTGTACTGACACGAGTCAGTATAGCACGAAACGCCGCATCGTGAAAAATAAATAAAACTACAAACACAAATTCAAAAGCGAATACAATCACGTGATTGTAGGTAAGTATTCGAATTTGTATTTGCTTTTTTGGTTTCACTCTCAGTGTTCCACGCGGTCTAACTGCCTTTTGTTTCATAATCTGTTGTGAATGTTCGTATGCGATTTCTACTTTATGTTCCAAATTCAAATCACATTATTGACCAGCGGGTCATAATGAAATTCAGTACAATATTATTGCCCTGCTAGACCTCAGGTCTTAAATGACTTACTTTAAGTTAAGTTTGCATGACTTATAATTTGACATTGTCGAGCAGGTGGTGTGAAAATAATAATATGTGGGGACATTTCACATACGGCCATCTTATCGCAAACTAGGCAGACCCAGTAAATACATTTAAATACATACTTATATAGATAAACAACAACCAGACACGAGGCACACACAAGTGCTCATCAGACAAAATTTTTACTCTGAGCGGGATTCGAACCCGCTACACGCTGCGCAGCAGTCAATCGCTCAACCACTGCGTTGGCGCAGTGTCCCCGCAATGTATCGCAGTGTTACCGTGTCGTCAAAATGTCAATTGGTTGGTGCATTATCTACCCTTTTGTAGCTCTAGAAGTATTAGTTTTAATGATGAAACTTGGTGCTACACTAACGTTCATTGTTAGTGTAGCGTCAAGTTTAAATTTGCACTAGGAAAAGATGAGAAATAAGGAACCTAGAATTATGTTAATCACGTCAGGGACTCAGGGTACATTAGAGAACACTCTTGAGCACTATACGAAGCCATACAAGATGCTAAGAACAGAATCAGCTAAGCCATCGCACAACAATAATGTAAAACATATCTCCAGATTATCTTTAATCTTCCTTATCAGTTTCTTTTCTTTTCCTCCGTCCTTATTACGTGTTTCTCAGTCCCCAATGATTCCGGAACACATCAGTGCGGAGTTATTACGTGCAAATATTGGGCAAAAGAATTTCAATTACGAAGCCCGACGAGCTAGCTCCGAACGATCATTGTAATAATTTCGCATGTTCGAATTTTATACCTACTCAGGCATGACATGATATTTTTTCCATGGAATATTTTTTCATATTTTTTTCTGAGCAACGGAGCTTACAAATCCGATACGATGGGTTTGTATGAAAAGGAACTTACTGTCACGTAGATATACGCTTAAATAGCTTTACTTGTAAGTAGATATAGGTACCTTAGGCTAGTTTATGTAATGTGATAAGTGATTGATTGTGACAAGTTATTTTAAAATTAGGGGAGGGGAAATAAAGGAGGAAGATAGGGGAAATTAGGGCGGGTTTGTTTTAAGGAATTTAAGGGTTTGGATGCCAATGTAGTAGTTTCTGGCAATGCATCTGCAAGGCTTCAGGTATTACAGAAGTCTATAGGGATCGTTGACCACATCAGCTGAACGGCCCACCTTTTGTTGCCCATCGGTTTGTTTGCCATGCAATGACATAAAAAAGGGATTATCTCGCGATATCAGTTAGCATACGGCCATTGCAATTTGACTGTTACAACGGCGAATAAAACGCAATGATCCTACTCTTAATCGGGAAACTGGTAAAAGAACCTTGTGTCGCAATATCCTTACAAGTACAAAACGGAATGAGGCTGTGAGAAATAAGAAAAAATCAATTGCTTACTTTAACTACCAAGCAGGTCAATCCATCCATCTGCTCAATAATAAGAGGATTCTTGTTAGGAGATTCCTCTCTCAGGAGGACCCTGTTCTATTTTTGTACTAATTAATATTTAAAAATATTATAAGTACAAAAATGCCAGTCCAGTGCGAGTCAGACTCGAGCACCGAGGGTTTTGTACAAACTTAAAAAAATCAAGGTAGAGTTTTTAATCGCAAAAAAAAATCTTTAATTATTTACGGTAACATATTAAGTTAGAGTTAAATTGCTTATTAGTCTTCTAGACTAGATCGTTATTAATTATTAAGACGTTTGTTCTTACTAATACAGTATAAAAAAAATAAAAAAATACGGCTTTTGATTTTTTTTCTGTACTTGTGCTACATTACCTTGCTTGTTGCCAAACTTCATGGTAAGTCAACGTGGAGTACCATAGAAATCTAATACCTATATCTATGTGTCGTACCCTAACCCTCCTATTAATAAATAATAAAAAAAAGCATAATATAGGTAAGGCAAGTCTTTTCTACTAACAAAAGTTACAAATAATAAAATATGTATGTTTAGGTTAAGGTATTTATCTATGGGCCTATGCAGCCTGAAAATAAATGAATTGTTATAATAATTCATAAACCCAGAATAAAGTTACACCAAGCGTAATCCTCGATAAACGGTGGTGTAACTTTAGTCCCCGTTTATTAATAGGAGGCCGTATAGGTTTTGATTTCCTTGCGAGTGTCAAAATATGCGACGTAAATTCGATTTTTCACCGCTCCTAAGGATTTCAAACTTTAGAATTTAAAATTAATTTCAGCTTGATAGCTCCACCCATCCCTGAGAAAAGGGACTGACGTACAGACAAACGGACAACGAAGTGATCCTATAAAATTCTGTTTTTACCTTTTGAGGTACGGATCCCTAAACAAAAGATATTTCTTATACTTACATTATAAAGAAATATATTACATAGAAAGTAAATACAATGTATCATCTATCGACACAACATACCACACTTATTTACGTGAGATTGCGTGCCTGCATTACACCATCACAATAGTGAGGTTTTCTCTGTGCGCTCGCTCTGCAATTTAGCAAATCGTCCGACCCTATGTTTTTCACGAATCGTTGGCAAAGATAAAAAGAGCAGCCGCTGAACCGTGCCCGCTTATGCAAAGTGTAGAAACCTCGTTTTTTACCGTGCACCACACAATGCAACTCCCAAAAGAAAGGCACAACAGACGCTAGGGGATTAGCGAAAAGCCTTTTTAGTTAATTAAAATATCTGTTAACGTATCGCAGAAGTTAGATTTAATTTGGGTAACTTTAGATTTATTAGGATTGTCGGGCAGATTAGTTTGTAGTTTAGTAATAAATTTAAATCCTATCTGTTTATGTAACTACCCAGGTATCTTTTTAATGAATGGTGTGTGTATCTCGTATTAATTTGAATATTAAGCTGGGTTTAGTCTGTTTAGGTTGAATAATTTAAAACCGTCGTTGCGGTTTGCTCTGACAAATTAATGAACCTATTTTGTATACAATTGGTATCATTTAATTAATACTAATCCTGGTACCTACATGTGTGCCACCCACATTAATATACATTAATTTATGATGCCAACGGATACAATTATTATTACTACGGTATTCATAGAAGGATTTATTTAATTAGGGCGTAAGACCCAAAACCTAATAACTTATTTAGACAAATTGAGTGAATATCTACTACTTGTGGTGTACGTACTACTAACTTACAACCTTAAATAGTTGAACTATGGCATGCAAATATTCGGATAGTTGGAAGAATTATCCGGATATTTTCCTGAT
The DNA here is from genome assembly GCA_947361185.1 of Charanyca ferruginea. Taxonomy (NCBI): domain Eukaryota; kingdom Metazoa; phylum Arthropoda; class Insecta; order Lepidoptera; family Noctuidae; genus Charanyca; species Charanyca ferruginea. The sequence goes on along the minus strand of OX376070.1, from coordinate 20,038,839 downwards.
AATTGTATGCACTAGTTGAAACAGACGTGGTTACGTCTGTTATCTGTTGACAATATGTATGATTTTAAATAACCATTTTATTACCATAGGTACTCATCATCTGCCTAGCCTTTTCCCCAACTATTTTGGGGACTACCCATAACGACTGTCAAAGGTCTACGAATGACAGCCGGGACCAAAGACATTATGTGCTTTTCGAGGCACGGAACCGGACGCACGGATATATGCTAGCGGGCATCTATGAAATGTAAAACAACAACATAGTTCCCAGAAGAGAAAAAGCTAGATAGATAATGAAGTACTATGAAATGTAATTTGATGACAGGCCTCACGTATTTTCTAGAAGGTTTGATTTTTAATTTCAGTCTCAATTCACGAATATCTATGGTCTCAATCAGAGAATAATATCTCTAATTTACCTACATTTTTGACAATCATTGACGTTGTGATGAAATTCGATTGCGATTAGATTTTAGAAGAATTGGATTTCAGATATTTTTACATTTCCTGGAAATAAGTAAGTACCTACTAGCTATCTAGCTGGTAAATAAATGATCCTTTTGGTGTTTCGAGGATTTTTGGATAGATTACAATCTCATCTGACATTAAAAATCATTTTATCTTTGTCATTCCCAAAAACCGAATTAAATTCAATCCTGCTGATCAGAATATCAGTTATAATATCAACCACAACATTCGATACATCGTTATTTCAGAACGTACTGAACCAAACCAATTAATGAAATTAATTAATTTTCATGTTTTAAAATAAAATTACGATGTGAATGACGCTGCTGACGGTTCAATTATAGAGGAGTGACGTTTGACAGAAAAAACTTTTGTTAAATCACGGTTCCGCAGAAATGACGACTCGTAAAATTTTTGCTTTCGTAGTTATTTTTGACATATTACTTCATTATTTCATTAACTGTGCTACCGCTGAGTGTACGCTATCAAGTTCGATTCCCAGGTCAGGCATAGTATCTATTATTAGGTTTTATCATTAAGAGATTTTTAGTAGCAACCTGGAGTCTGTCTTTGTGACCGGTTGAAGGCAATAGGTTCACTCCACGGATAGACCCTAGATAACGTAAGTATCACAATCTGTATGAAAACCAAGCGTGCCATTTTTTGACTACCTATTATGACGTCACAATGTTTTGTTTTTCTTAAATTTGGTATTACCAGGTATTTGTGAGGGTATTAGATTAAAAATAATTGTTTTTTGAATTAATTACGCATAATATTAATCACAAAATGACTTACCGATGGAAGGAAACGCTTACTTTATTTTTTTACTTACGATTTTTGTACGTAAGCTAGGCACGAAGCTAGGTAAGATTTAGACTTATCTGGCGATAGAAAGGCTAATAGCTATTAAACACCTCTATGCTCATCTCTGCAAGGGTTACAGGTGATGTTATATCTTGACCAGTGGTTCCCAAAGTTAATTGAACCGCGACCCACCTAACAAAAACTTCCCAACTTGGGACTCAATTCTTGGTTGTTATGAATAAAAAAGGGGGTATAACTCATATGAATACACACACTAGCTACACTTCACTGTATGGGGTATAACTGTGTGACTGTAAAAAAAAAACAATTGTAGTTGAAAATTGTAATACTTCAACATCGGCCGGGTGACATTATTTTCAGGGCTCACCCAATATTCGCTCGAACCCATACTTTGGGAGATGCTGATCTAGACTAATAGTATAAATAGGTAAACTTGTTTTTTTTGTTGATGAATTACAAGTCCGATTGCAAAAATTCTTTCACTGATAGAAAACCTATTTTCTGAAGAATATTGTCGAGTGACATAATACTTTTCGTTATTACTAGACATCCACGCGGACAAACTCACAATCAGAAGCCAGGCATTTATATTTCATTAGATAATCAAGAGCATCATTACAATCCGCTTGTACAGAATAAAACCCTGTAATAAACGTTCGTGGCATTAATGCCAGTTTGCCACGATCACAAAGCTTGGCTAACGGATTGGTTAATCAGCATACAACAGGCAGTAAATACCCAGTTCTGGCCTATAGATTGTTCGCTATTTGGATGTTTGCCCAATTTTTATTTTATAGATCGACCTCCATGGCTGGAGTTGCCTATAACTACGGGTTTATATGCGAGATATTTTTATTTCCATACATAGCAATACAATCTCGGATTTGAGAGCGTAATAGTGTGAGTTTTTTAACCTATTCGCTTTTGTCAATAATAGGGTATTTTACCAAAAAATCTAATTAGTCCGTCAGTTAGATTATCGAAAAATATTGAATACGTATTTTTTGTTTTATCAAATCAATAAACACTGACGAAGAGAAAACGCATCAAAGATCACGAGTGGGGGTTTGTGACGTCACTTCGCCAGTAAAACTGTACTGTCATAGTGATGTCACACGAGTTTTCGACGCACTGTATCGTCTTCATTTTTTGTTTAAGTGAAAAAAAAAAAACACGTGTCCATTATTTTTTGGAAATCTAGGTATATGACAGACTAATTTTTTGGATTTTTTTGGTAAATATAATAATACCTTAATGTGATTCCTAATGCTGCTACTAGACTGTACCAGTTTCAGTACAGATTGAAGTTTAGTTAAGGCGTTGAGTACGTTTAAAACTCGCACTTGGCACTCAAGGGTCTGGTGTGATTTTTATTCGAACTCGATCGCGGCATATAGTTCGTTCGACTATACTAATACCTATTTATAATCTGCCTAACCATTTCCTTACTATATTGGGGTCGGTTTCGAGTCTAATCGGATGTTACTGCAGTGCTATTCTGTTACAATCTCCCTCGGTGAACACCTTGGTGAAGTGAGCTGACATCCGTCCCGATGCTAGGGATTGACATAGCAGACGGACGGACGCCAGCTCACTTCACCTAGGTGTTCCCCGAGGGAGATTGTAACAGAATAGCAGTGCTGAATACCAGTGTTTTACATGGAGCGACTGCCTGTCTGACCTCCACAGCCCAGTTATTGGATACAACAATACGTCTTGGTAACACTGGTTGCCAGCGACTTTCTGGCTTCTGACATCCCATAACGACAGTCAAAGATCTATAAAAGACAACCTGGCTGGACTACTAATTTACTAATACTTATGTATTGTAAAGTGGTAAAGTTTGTAAGTATGGATGTAGCAGATAATCTCCGAAACTAGAGGGTGATAGAATATGCTTTATGGTATACTGCTTTTGCCCGCGACTTCGTCCGCGTGAATGTCGGTTATCGCAGATGCAGACGAAGTCGCGGATCAAAAAGTAGCCTATGTCCTTTCCGAGGGTTCAAGCTATTTTCTTATAAATTTTCATCAAAATCGGTTCAGCAGTTTCATCGTGAAAGCATAGCAGACAGAGTTACTTTTGCATTTTTAATATTAAATGAATTAATTAATTAAAGTATGTAAGTATGGATTTGTCTTTAACGCGGATAAACTCGAAAGCAAAAGCTGGTATGTTTTAAATCGATATCGTCGACTGGAAATGCTTCTTACTATTAGGTTTAAAGCGAGAAGTATTTAATCTTCAAATAAAGAGACCCCTATACGCATTCGATTCCCCTGCTTCCTGGTTTTTATCCATTGAATTAAAGATCTCCATTCATGGTTCGACTCTCGTCTGGCAAGCTTGTAAACTAATACTTATATTTATGTACAATGTAATTTGATCGTTAGCTTATTAACAGTACAACATTCTTATACAAAATTACTCTCAAGTTTATTTCGCTTAATTTATGAACATACTCATTTTGTTCATCATCTAAATTGGTATTGTTAAGCTAAGTTGATTGGTTTTTAGTTTTTATAGGCGTATCAATTTTTGAAAAGTTGTTTTGTATTATTTTCTCACGATGTAAAATATGCATTACTAAATGAAAGTAGGTATGTAATCAAACCATATACAGTCGCAAAGTTAATTAAGTATTTATTCTAAAACAACCACAGACATTTAATCAACCATTTTCCTTTGAACAATTGCGTAATTTAGGTCCCAAATAATTGAATTACCCAACTTTCTAAATGTTGTAGGATTCTGATGGATGAAATTTCTTTGTTTTCAGCCGGTGGGCATTTATCGGGGGAAGTACGAGTGGGCTAACGAGAACAGTCCGGTTGGGGGTGACTGCTCGCTGTGGGTGCGTGCTGCCACGCTGCAGCTAGACGACGGGCAATGGCAGTGCCAGGTCACTGCCAGCAACTACGATGTGCAGGTAATTATACCTAAATGTGATACGGTTATTACCAACTTACCGTTTGCAATAAAGAGTTAGCTATGCGTTCTAACACTAATAAAAAAAATCAGTAGCAATTATTTTGGTTGCATGCATATTTGGTGGATGATGCGCTGCGTATCGTCAATCACGTAACGCCAGTGCCAAAAAGATATCTATATTAATATTAAAAATGGTTTATCTCTGGAAGCTGTACTGGTCAGTGGTCCGATTATAAAAATCCTTCGCGGATGGAAAACACTACACTATTGTCGAGTGTCATAAGATATGCTTTTAAACAGAGGTGGGGAGGGAAGCTGTCTCATAAGTTTAACGGTGTATCTTTGTATCTGAGTGTCTGTAGCATCGTTGCTTCCAAACGGATGGACAGTTTTGGACACGCTTTTTTTAATGGCAGGTTGATTTTGTATGATATACTTACTTGACTTTCACGTGGGCGAAGTCACAGGCTGAAGCTAGATACCTAGATATTAGAACCACATATCTTATACTACTAGTAACCGAACGCATTATATTACCGCGCGTCATGTATACTGACGTCATAGACATGTCTAATGCCGGCACTTCACATGGCGTATTTGTACAAATATTCGCCTTACTTGGATAATACAAAGTATATATTAAATATATTATTAAGTGTATTATTATTAGTTTATTTAAGTACCTATATATTGCTATTGAAATAAAGTCTATTTTGTATTATCCAAGTCAGGCGAATATTTGCACAAATACGCCATGTGAAGTGGTAGCATAACGCATCTTCATTCAGACGTGCGTCCACCCTAAGACCTAAAATGCACTTGCGGCTGACCGCAATGCGGCGTGCTGTTGCACTTCAATTTTTAAATGTAACCGTATGATATCAACGCACTGACTTAAGTCGTCAACCGCTCCGGTTGTCTTGGAGATGTGGCGGGCGGCACATCATTATCATCATCATCATCTTCATCAGCCTGAAGACGTCCACTGTTGGACAAAGGCCTCCCCCAAGGGGGGCTTGCCATAATCCGCTTGGCAGGCTCGCAGTGATGTTGATAAGTACACGGAAAACGCTGCTGCCCGGTTTCCGCACATATCTATACTAATATTATAAAGCTGAAGAGTTTGTTTGTTTGTTACAACGCGCTAATCTCAGGATCTACTGGTTCGAATTGAAAAAATATTTTAGTGTTGGATAGTCCATTTATCGAGGAAGGCTATAGGCCATGCGAAGCCGGGTTGGGTCGCTAGTACTGCTATAAATTTGTAATTTTGTCGTTTAATGATATAGCCATCAATATTATGGAAAAGAAATGCTTGTAATTGATGACGACATGCTGCAGACCGTGATAGAAGCTAGACTATACGGTTAACCGGAATACCTCCGCATTGCGGTCAACCGCAAGTACGTTTTAGGTCTGGGTGTTTCCTGTTAAGAGTACGAGTATGATGTCAGCAACAGTTCACACTACTTACCCTTACAAATCGTCCCCAGGATGCTCTGTCCAGCCCTCCGGCAGCATTAGCAGTGAGGGTACCGCCGCAATCTCCTCGGATCCTCTTCAACGGCTCCCACGTGATGCCGGGCCAGAACATCACCGTACCAGCAGGAAATAGGGCCACGGTCGTCTGCGAAGCCAGATATGGAAACCCTCCTGCTTACATCGAGTGGTATTTGGGTAAGCATTTCATATTTTGTCTGTTTTGCTGGCACTTCACATGGCGTATTTGTGCAAACATTCGCCGTATTTGTATACATAATCGACTTTATTTCAATAACACTAGGGTAAATTTTGTAGTATCCAAATAAGGCCAATATTTGTACAAATACGCCATGTGAAGTAGATATTTTTGACAAACAGATGGAAACGTGACAATGTCTTTGTACGTAGCAGAACAGAATGGAAGAGGCACATGAAAAATAAACAATTTAGAAATATCTACTATTTCTTTTTGTACTGTAAATAATCTCATCACAATAGGTTAGCACCGTTAGGTTGGTACATAAGTACTATGCTTACTGGGGGGAAATAATGGTAATGAATAATGATGACTACCATTTTTCCCTTTCAATATAATCTACGAACGTCAGGTCTAGCAAGTAGTCATAAAACGCCTACAAAAGACACAGCAAGCCAATTGCCCCTTTATACCTGCTTATGTTTCAAGCTCTTTAATCAATCTAGCGTCGAATAAACAGCACCTGATTGACCCGATCAAGGTTCATATAAAATTCTAAATGCCACGTCAATTGTTTGAACTGGCGCCTGGCCTACAAAGCGCCATGCATTTTGGACGAGACTGGACTGCCAGCGACGGTCAGTGCATTGGTCTGGTTTCTACTATCGACATTCTAAATGACTTTCGTTGTAAAGCTATTTTTATATGTCTATTTATTTAGTTATTAAACCTATTTACTCATGTATATCATTACAGGTTGCATCATTACTTACATAGTAAAGCATTAGGCGTTAGCCTTTAGTTAAGTATGTTATTCTTTAAAGGTGTATATTGTATGGGTCTTTGTTACCTGAATTATTATTATTATTCACATTTATTCATTTTATTCACATATTACATTATATTTTTAAATATTAGTAAAAACAATAAAATCTTTTAAAAATATAAAAAATAGTAGCCCACCGGTATCGGGAATAGGGTCCAAGCTACCGGTGGTCAGGACTCCTGGGAGAGGAATCTCCTAACAATACGCGCCGTGTCCAAGAGTACTGCTTTCTGAATCAAGCCCTTGATCCAGCTGCCCAACGAGAGCCTCCTGAGATGTTGGTCGAGGCTCTTGGAAATTATACCATTTATTATTATTATTATGAAATCATTATACGCCGACAAGGGATTTACTGACTAATAAAATGTGCGTTTGACATAGAGACAAGACTGCAAAATAGTGTCATCTGACCGCCCGTAGTGTTTTGCATTTTCCCCGTTACTAGAGCGACATTAAATGCAGTACTAAATGGGGGCTCGATTATTGCCATAACCAATTACAGAGTACTGCATTGTCAGATCTATATATGGAATACTCTGCGATTGGTTGTAGCAATGATCCTATAAAGTGACTGACATAAGTTATAGTGACTGACATAAGTAGAATGCAATGGCGACGGCATCAATTCGGTTGTTTTCAATATTCCCGTGACCAAATCATGTCTGATACTCTTTTTAAAGGTGTTAACTGTGTTTACAGTACTTAATTAACGAGTTGATTGAAAATACATTTTAACGAAAACAAAAGTTACACGTGCCTCCTAAATAGAAATTTATTTTTTGTTCTTTAATGTACCTAGATACGGTACAGAACAAAAACTAATTCTAGTTACAAAGAGATTGAAGGTCATAGTTCAATTTTTTTTCTATAGAAACAAGTGTATAATAATGTTAAATTTGAAATATCCCCACGACTTCTCAAATCTGCTATTACAATAGTGTCAGAATGGTCTATCATTGATTTCATAATTGTTGATTTTGACAAGTTTGGTAATCTACTAGTATAATGGCGTCATTATGACTTTCCAATGGTCAACCACTGACACGCCATTGAAAGAAATGTTAAAGAATTGTAATCTCGTACAAAATGACAACTGAATGACTGACTTAGGCGGTAATCTGCTAAAATTTTGACAGTTCCTTTGATCAGTGACCTACCATTATAACGTCATCGTGCAGTCAATGATCGACCATTATGAATTTAGCAGATTACGAACTTTTTGCTAAATGACAATAGGATCGTGTTGGAATGATGAAATTATAAAAATAGCAGACTTGGCCCCCAGTACTGATGGATGTACCCGCAAGCACAGTGTTTTACGGTTACATTGCGTGCAAAACATTATGCGCGCACACGCAAATTCGTCTGACCCCTGACCCCCAACAACCGACAAGGTGGATCGACAAAAAAGCAAACGCAAGCGAATTGTAAACAAACACTTTTAATTTTGACCAATTGTGATTATTTTGAGAAATGCACATTTTGTATTTTGAGAAATGCACATTTTGAGAAGTGCTCATTTTGAGAAGTACTATTTAATTTTGAAAAATGCACATTTTGCGAAGTGCACATTTTGCGTCAAGTGCACATTTTGCGAAGTGCAGATTCTGCGTCAAACCCGTGTTTGATGTTCTATATTGTCACAGACTTCAGAAAACTTATTTTTTTAGTTTTTGTTGGCGGTTGTATTATTTGTAAAAAAGAAAGTACACTCTGTAGATATGGTATGGTCTATTTTCTAATCCATTACCTAATAACTTCCAATATTACCTACTCGTGCGAGAATTGGTGGGCTGTTTAACAAGATAGTGGTCGATTCATTAATTATGTGTATCGATAGCGTGTGAAGTGATAGTTTGTCTATTTGTCGACAATGTCCTAATATTTACCTACAATAGGCTTCGACCTGAACCACAACATTAGATAGTGTGAGTTGAAGAATAAATTATAGGCTTTCTTGGGCTTTTTTTTGTAGATTAAACATTACTTATACCTTTTGATCGCTAGGGACGATTTAAAGCATCATTCTCGATGATAGTAAATTATACGTGTGTTTGTAGGTGTAACAAAGCTTGTTTAAGGCGACGATGTAGGTACGCCGGTGACCTTGAGCGACCAGAGAATCGTATGCGCTGCGTCCAAAACTCTCAAAGTGTAGTCGAAAAAAATAAATAAAAGATAGTTTTCTTTGACTTAAAAAAAAGCGTATACTAAAAGATAGATAATAAAATTGTCTGTAAGATATTAAAAGTTTCGTTTAAATATTCCTGGTAGATTTTGTGTGATTATCAATGTTTTGCCCGCTTCAGACACAACTTTACTATTTAATTAAACTATTTTATATGAACTTAATCAAAAATATTCACATACTAAATGATTAAGAGAATGTTTTAGTTTAACATATATTTTTTTGCAAATCATTTCCATTACACATTTTGACGTGATTGTCAGTTTAAAATCTGCAAAAGTCGCTTGTTAGCGCCTTAATAAATGATTAATTGGTTTGGCTGTCGCACACAAAAAGGTTCACGTAAGTAAAACAAAAATCTCCAGCTACAATTCGTACCGCTATATTAAAGAGGGCCATTATTAAATCGACAATGTAATTAAAATTTTATTTCTAAAGAATTAATAAGTTATTGTTCAGCGGCGAAGGGTAAAAGTTTTATAAGGGAGCTGGTGCAAAAACGTGTACAAAAACGTATAGACACTATAGAAAAGGTAACTGAAAAGATTTGTGTTATATGAACCATTGACCATTGCCACAAAAAGTACCTATCATTAGGCCGGTGTATTCGCTGAGGGAATAAGTAGACGTCTAAGATATCTATTGCCATCAACGAGGCAAAAATTCAGACAAGTCGCAGTCTACTGAAAAATTCATGACAGTAAAAGTCAGAAACATTTCGCCCGACCGAGGATCGAACCTCGTCATATTCGGCAGTAGTCATCATCATCATCATCAGGTCAACCTTTAGGCGCCCACTGCTGGGCATAGGTCTCCTCCAAATGGGGGCTCAGCCGTAATTGCTATGCTTGGCCGATGCATGTTGGCATGGTTGCATCTCGGCAGTAGTACGTGCTACTAATCGGCCAGCAAAATAAACATAATAAATAATATCATAATAATATTATTATGCTAATGAAGGCCAACGGTCTCTTTTTATAAGGAGAAAGTACGAGCATATATCACCATACTTGCTCAAGGAGGTGTGGCGATTTCAGACTTATATTAATGAGTTCAAGATTCCTCACGATGTCTTTCTTCACCGATATCCGTGATTTTCAAAATATGCTTAGAAAATACATATAAATTGAAAAAGTCACCTAAATACTTGCCCAGTATCCATCTCGAATAGTTATAATAATTATAATAATAATTAATTTATTTATTTGACAACATGGGTCCACTTGTTAGTAAAAGAAAACGAAATTTAAAACTAAGGGTTAGTAACTTAATCTAAAAACCAAACACAAATACATTACGAATGACAAGGTTGCCGTAGTCGCACCAGTACATTAACAAAATGGCTCAGCATTGGGGCATCCAGCTGTTCGGCTAGGGCCTTCAAAATGCTATTGGAACTGCCACGCACTCTTCTAAGTAATGAAGCGGTCTTTTTTCTTCTAATTGCGTGAAAGTTATCAATTCGCGTTTCCGTGAACTTAATAGAAGCACTCCAGTAACGTGGCAGCCCCAACAGCACCCTGAAAGCATTATTGTATTGTACTCGTAGGACGTCTAGACCTTTACGTGTGTAGTTGACCCATAGGGGCGGCCCGAATAGAAGACAGTAGACGTTGCAAGCACTTTCATTTTCTCACCATCAGACTTAGTCTTCTATCGTATCTCCGTAAGATGTGGAGAAGCATCTCGTTAAAATAAAGTCCAAAGTCTCTCTTTACAATGTTTTCTTTTACCGAAACCATCAGCATGTTAATTGCTATTAATAAAACTCTTTTAATTTTTCAGAAAAAGAACGCCTCACTGCCTGGTCACAGACCAATTCCTCTGAGGTGGAAAGACCTCGAGTTTGGGCAGCACGGTCGGTCCTAGAGCTGGGGGCTTCTAGAACAGCGCATGGGCGTCAGCTGGCTTGCAGAGCTCATCATCCATCATACCCATCGCCGTATTACAGGGACTCCTACACCATGCTGGATGTTACTTGTGAGTAGACCATATTTTATCACATTCATAGCTCCTATGCTCTCCTTTGTGACCTATAGTCAGAGGGGCCAATGTACTGCCAAACAGGAGTTAGGGTTTAAGCTGAAAACCAGCGCTTAGCAACCCTCTAGGGGGCGGAAGGGAGTAAGCGTATTGCTGACGTTTGAACGTTTTGCTTCCAGTATTAAGTATTATATTTCTGTGGATGTCAAAGTTTATTCTATTCTAGATGTGGCAAGGTCCCAACACCAGCCTAAAAAAGATGGCAGAGGGGAAGCCGAACTATAACACTAATAGAAAATATAATCGAATATATTTTAACATAAATAGAAGAAACCAAACTTTAGCCTAGCTAAAGCCTAGGGTATTTTTAGGGACAGTCACATGTGTAGGTGGGACAGACATTAGAAATGCCTAAATCTCACTGTGACGGACGTGCTTAGTTTTTAAATAAATAATGTGGTTCTACGGCAGATAAAAGTACTAGTCTAATGGCCAAATACTAAAACGCTACTCAATTTTAAGATGCCGTAGTCTCTCACTGTCACAGTCACTTTGCCATAAAGCGATAAAAACAGCACGAAACTTAACGACATCTTAACATTGAGTAGCGTTTAAGTATTTGGCCATAAATTGTACCAATGTATGCTAATTTGAATGGACTTCGCGCTTGAAATAAATGATTTTTAGGGATCCGTACCTCAAAAGGAAAAAAAGGAACCATTATAGGATCACTTTGTTGTCCGTCTGTCTGTCTTTCTGTCTGTCTGACAAGACCCTTTATCTCGAGAACGCGTGGAGGTATCGAGTTGAAATTAAAACCATATAGGGTAAATACGCCAAACGTCGGCCGTCTGCACATTTTTAACTTGCATTCATTTACAAGGTAATTAAGTGGCAATTTTGCCACTCGAATTGTATCCTTAGTTCATATTCTATACGTACGAACAGTTACTATTCGATTTCGTCACTCGTTCTTTGCACACTGAGCGTCCGTAGCGATGCCGACGTTGAAGTGTCAAATTGCTGTGAATACCCACGCTTCGGGGATTGGTATCACAACGATAAGACATTCTTTTTTATTGTTTTAAAGTTTGTTATCAATAATAAGTTAGTTTTATTATATTTTGAGATGGTTTTTTTAATGTTTTGCGTATTGGTTTAAGGGAAAAATAGGGGGCCGCCATTAGAATACCAGTTTCGGTTTAAAACCGGATTCTCGGCCGGGGCCGACTTAAAGTAAATGTAGTCTGGTTTATAAACTGCAATACTATCAATTCCTTTGGCATAATAGGAGAATTTGCAATGCTTATCTGGTAAATAAACCTATTTTACGTTTAATCGCCAAATACCGGCCAGGTGATATTAGTTGAATCTCGAGAAAAAAGGTTCACAAAACAGAGGCCGACTTTAGAAATATTAAAGATCGTAATGTCGGCCAGCCTCGAATTCGAGCGCCACTATACAGGCTGATTACTTTTGTATTTTTTCACTGATTGTGCGGGTAGTCATTTTTAATATATTTATCAAACTTATTTTCTCAAAATATAATATGTATTGTTATAATTTATAAATAAACTTATGAAGAGGTTAAGTTTTGGTGTAGAGTTGATATTAATTATAAAATTGAGTTAAATTAATTACAAAGTATTAAAAATATTGAAAACATGTTTATGATAGCTAAATATGGTTTGGGATACAAATGTAAATTGCTTTTTGGAACTTGCTACCTATTAAACCCATGTTTACTAGCTTAAAAAATCTAAATGATTTTTAATAGCCTGCTTGGGACAAAAAGCTGTCTTTAGATAGTAAGCTCGTTTTTACTTAATACTTTTAATTTAAAGTACTACAATGACAGAGCAGGGACATGCAGGGCCTATTTTAAAACACCCTATACCCGGCCGACATTTGGGGAAAACACGACCGACAATGGGCCGTAAACGGCCGACTTTAGGGTTTTTTCGTTTTCGATGCATTTAAACCTTAATACTTTTTGCTTTTAGTAGAGAAGACAATCCTATGCCTAAAAACATAAAATAGATTTATCAACCTATCTAAAACCGTATCACAAGGTATCCTTCGTTGCAAACTGACGGAACCAGAGCGATCCAAAGTTAGAAAATCGGTAAGGGGGCCGACGTTTAGCGTATTTACCCTACTCAAGTCTACGGTCCCTTGATGCTGTAAAAAAACCTTAACCCTCTATGTTAACGTGAAAAAAAGATACGGCCGTTTATGTCGCAAAAAACGCATTTATAATATTAAGTAGATTAAAGTATGGATAGTAGGTATGGATTAGTATAGAAGTATGGATATGTACCTACAAATATGTACGGAACCCTCGGTGGGCGAATCCGACTCGGATTTGTCCGGTTTTTTAATTTTTATTTAAAGTTTTGGGCTCACTGAAATAAAAATGATGGTCGCACCATTGACTATGTAAAAGAAGAGCACCGTAATCTCAGAATACACAATAGATATTCGTGAAACAGATAACAAGTTCAAACTTCTAAAACAGACATGGACTTTTAACGATGCCTTTAACTATGAGCACCGCTTTTGTGGTTTTTCCAATTTTAACGCCTACCGAACTACTTGGTTAATGATTCTTCTGTCTTAAAAGTAAAAAAAGTTGCTGTTTTTATTAACATCTTGAAGAAACCACAAACATAATTGTTTTCGAATCTGTAAGCATAGCTAACCTTCCGAAAATTATGCGACGGAAATTAAGCGACGTAATTTTCGGCAGTTGTGTAACTTTGTGTGTACATAATGTATCACTAGATATATTATAGTGTGAGGCCAAACGACCGTAATTTTGTGAGTTGCGTTTTTTGAGTTGCGTAATTTACACTGCTTTTTTTCATATGACCTGTGTGTTCCTTACGGCGTCGCATAACGATTTGCTAGTTTTAGTTCAATGTAAATTGGGTAGATCAGTCCATTAACTAATAATTCCAAGTCAGAACTTCTCTAAAAAACTACACGATTTTAGCCCTAAAAACCCTATAAATTTTTAATTTTCTCTGAAATGAGATTGTATTTCCTTTGAAACCAATAAATAGTAAATTGAGTTGACAAATGACTAACACGTCATAGACTACAAAATCTAGAGTGATTACGCTTAAGGGGCTATTAAACGACTTTTACAGATTTTAAACTGACAATCACGTCAAAATGTGCATTGTAAATGATTTGAAAAAAATATATGTTAAACTAGAACATTCTCTTCTCATAATCATATAAAAAGTAAATATTTTTGATTAAGTTCATATTAAATAGTTTAATTAACTCGTAAAGTTGTGTCTGACGCGGACAAAACATTGACAATCACACAGAATCTACCAGGTATAATTATCCGAAACTTACACTATCTTACAGACAATTTTATTATCTATCTTTTTGTATACGCCTTTTTTTAATTTTGAAAGAATACTACATTTATTTAATTTTTTCGACTAAATTTTGAAAGTTTTGGACGCAGACTGCGTCCGTTCTGCATCAGTTTTGCGTCTAAAACTCTCAAAGTGTAGTCGAAAACATTAAATAAAAGTAATATTCTTTCAAAATTAAAAAAAGCGGTATACTAAAAGATAGATAATAAAATTGTCTGTAAGATGGTGTAAGTTTCGTTTAATTATACCTGGTAGATTTTGTGTGATTGTCAATGCTTTGTCCGCGTCAGACACAACTTCACGTATTAATTAAACTATATAATATGAATATAATTAAAAATATTCACTTACTAAGTGATTAAGAGAATGTTCTAGTTTAACATAATATTTTTTTCAAATCATTTACACTGCACATTTTGACGTGATTGTCAGTTTAAAATCTGTGAAAGTCGTTTAATAGCCCCTTAAGGGCCCTTTTCCTATCATGCGTATTTTCGCCCGCACGCGGATCTGGTCCGCATCATATCTTTACATACATGTTTTTCCTATCATGCGGGCAGGCAGCATGCGCGCGGAACGCGGATTGGCTGCGGGCGAGCAGCCCGCGTGTGTGGCGTTCTTCTGCCTTCAGTGTTGTTTTTACTGTGACGCGGGTCGCACGCATGGTCAAAGTACGCACGAGTTTAGTCACTGGCGACACGCACAACACTGCAGCAGCAAACGAAATCTTTGTCCTGCGTGTGACCAGGAGCGTGCTGTCACCCGCTGGACCAGACCCCCGCGCGGATGAAAATACGCATGTCAGGAAAAGGGCCCTTAGAGTGGAGACCGCGTTTGGACAAGCGTAGTAGGTATGGGACGCCCTGCGGCACTATATGGAACGACAATTTGAAGAAGGCTGGCAACGGATGTGTGCGGGCTGCCCAAGACCGGGTTGGGGTTGGACCTCATACTAAACTTCGAATCTGAATCCGCTGTGAGTTTCTTGATTGGCATTCTAAACACTCGGTTGATAATTCGAATTTACACTAGCGCCACCCTTGCGAGCGTGTCAGCGAGTTGAACTAAATTGACAGGGAGATTTTGACAGATAAAGTATGAGATGACTTAAGAAGTGGCATTCTCTAATGTAATTTCCCCGTCACTTCCGACGCTCACTTCGCACTCAAACCCGATTCAAAGTGTCAAAAATATCAAGGTCATTTGGAACCTTATGCGAAGTGAGAGTGTTGTTCGAATTTTACAGAATCGACCTACAGCAGTGGACGGCAATAGGGTGATGATGATGATGATACAAAATCTATGGAGAATCGTGTTTTTACTGCTCATAAAAAATATGTCAATTGATCGGTGGTTTCACCTACCCTAATACACGTCTCACAACCCACAAAATTACGTTCATTTCCCCACACTAATTATTCAAATCTATGTAGAATTGTATATACAATATACAGTCATGTTTGTTTTATTTCTCAAGGACCCGCCTCGTTCTCACACAATAGAAACAAATCAATAAGCAATTAGCAACGAGCATAGCTGTAGTAGAAAACAATTGACACTCACAAATTGATCTTAGGTACCCTATATGGAATCGTAAATAGGATGGAAACACGGTTTTATTGGCATTTTTCTTCTTCATTTCTAATTATAGTCTCTCTATTCAGGAGTAATTTTCTAGATACCGAACATTAAAGATAGGAAGAAAACCATTTTATTTTGGTTTCACATGAAATCCAATAGAGATGTAAATAGCTCCCGATTTCTGAAGGGCTATTTTTAAAACGTTGAAAGGGAATTTACCTGCTGTTTATTTTCATATTTAAATCAATTACCTAACATTAAAGATTACTACAGGTTTCTTATAGGAGTTTTGATTTGGTTTCCGTAAACGTGGGCCCTTAGATAACTTTCGGTGATTATTCAGTAGCTATTATCGCCTCTAATATTTATATCTACTTATTTATACTTACCTCGTGTCAGACCATAAGCACGTTTAAGAAATATCAACTAAGTACTATAATTTTCCTGAAGCTCCAATCAAACCTACGGCCCTAAGATTATACATCTTTATTTTAGGTATTCTTTCATGTCGTAAATATCAATTGAACACGATTTTCTCGTCGCTGAACGTACGATTCCACTACTTGATTTACGTCTCTTTCTACTTCAAGACTGACTCGTAGATTGCAATTTACACTTGCAAATCTACTGGATCGATGTGACCAGAATTTCTTTCTAAGTGTCACAAAATGCATAATTTATTATCGCCGGCTGTCCTTCGTAGATGGGTAGGCAGAAGTCTGACAACCAGTCTTACCAAGAAATATCGTGTTACCCAGTAACTGGGTTTTAGTGGTCAAATAGGCAGTTGCTCCATGTAAAACACTGGTAATTAGCGGCATCCGCGAGACTGGAAACGGGATAGTTTCCACATAGTTGTGCTAATAAGTATATCAAGGCTAGGCAGATGCCTAGCCTTGATATATTATGATGATATTATGTATGATCACATTTCGAACTAGAATCGACTCGTTTGTTACATCAACAAGGAACTGGATTTCACGTGGAGCGACTTTCATAAAAAATAATTAAGAAATAAATTGTTTCATTGTCTCAAAAAGCCATACAAAGACTTTGTTCCCTAAAACAAATTTCACGCGTTCACACCTAATGCCCAAATTGAAAAAGCTACTGGTTCACCCTTGGTTTTAGACATTTTTAATGATGACTCTAGCGTGGACACAAATTGACAGTGTCTTACATATCGCATGTTTGTTTTAGAGTGACAATATACAAAAATACAGTTTTTGGGAAATTACAAAAAAAAGGTAGTTAGTTTATGGATGTATTTTTCATTTTTTTTTATCTAAGCGGCGTTCTTTGGGTGAGGCCTATGTTTAACAGTGGACGTCTTTCGGCTGATGATGGTGATGATGATGATAAATCAGTTTATGTTTTATAAAGTTGTAATTTTGTTTAGGAACTCTAGAAAGATCCGAGAGAGAAAGATGGATGCCGTTAAAACGTATCTATTTGTTTGTCCTACCTAATCCATATAATCGTTAAGTTTATTAATGAGCGTGCGGTATGTTCTTTTGCGCTTACCTAATTATGTCAGTCAAATTACGTTATGCGTATGACTTTCTCTAACAATAACACCTTCCGTTCCAGTTGTTCCAGTAGTATCCATAGTCGGTGGTGACGCCAGCACCTTGGCTAGCCTGGAAGAGGGTTCCAGTGCCCTCACCTTGGAGTGCCGAGCTGACGGGAACCCCAGTCCTTACGTGTGGTGGACCAAGAACGGACAAGTCATCGCCACTAACGGAGCGAAGCTGATGCTAGCGCCCGTGTCTAGGAATCATTCAGGTGAGTCTACAACAAAACAGTTGAATAAGTGGTCTTGGTAGGCCTCCCAGATGGACCGACGACATTGTCAAAGTCGCGGGTTACCGGTGGATGCAAACGGCAGGTTGCCGCTCGTTGTGGGGTTCTATGGGGGAGGCCTATGTTCAACAGTGGACGTTATCCGGCTGTTGGTCGTCATGATGATGATGATGAAAAGTCCCTATACCTCTAGCTCATCTTTCTATCTGTATGTCCCTCTGTCTCTGTGTGTTTGAGCCGTAATAGGTAGTCATCTGAAATGTTCTCAGCGTGCGCATTACTATGGTCGTTAGAACATAATGTAACCAATATTTTGTAAAAACTTGCTTTAAAAGAGTGTCCGTGGAGATACGTTTTGGACCGAGCAACTAGCTTCTACTTTCTGACAAACTGACCGACTCCTTGACAATTCAAAAGTGCCTGTAAATGGTTTAATTGAAATAAATGCTTTGACTTTGACTTTAAACAACAATAATAATAAAACTAAAATAAAGTTTAATTCGTCGTTTTAAGTTAGTTCTTTATATATTTTTTTATTATTGATAGGCATACTATCACAGTAGTTGTACAATATTCATCATCATCATGTCAACCTTTAGACGCCCACTGCTGGGCATAGGTGGGACGCCGTAATCGCCATACTTGGCCGATGCATGTTGGCGATCGCAGTAGGTGTTATGGTACTCAGAAGGACACTGCTGCCCATCCTCTGGTCAATATCCCTCTGTCACCTTTTACGACGCCCACGGATAGAAATGCGGTACAATATTAGCATCACAAGAAGGGGGGTTCTTTAGTTATGTAAAATGTTGTCCTTGATTATCAAAGTCTACACGATCTAGGTACCTTTTTTTTAAAGCTTAACCATAAACGTATTCTAGGTCTTATTTTAACTTAATGATTAATCTTTCAGGTATCTACGGCTGCCAAGCAAGGAACTCTTTGGGGACCTCAGATTCAGTAAAGATTGAAATTGATATAAAGTGTAAGTACAACTTTAGCGCTTAGGTACCGTAGTTTCAAAGTTCAGGTTCCAAATCCATTATGTTTGGGGAGAGAAATTCATTTAAATAGGGCCTTTGATGTCGTCTGGTTTAATGATGATAATGATCAGAGGACCAGACCATCTTGTCAAAAATGTAGCTAAATTAGAATTAAGACTAAGATTTATTTGCGGTTAAAAATGGTTATCTACAAGAGTTCTTACGATGGTAGTATAATAATAACTTAATACCTTAGATTATGAAACAAAAGGCAGATAGCCCGTACGGAACACTGTGAGTGAAACCAAAAAAGCAAATACAAATTCAAAAACGAATACCCACAATCTCGTGATTGTATTCGCTTTTGAATTTGTATTTGCGTTTTTATTTGCCTTTTTTAACGACGCAGTGTGTCGTGCTATACTGACTCGTGTCAGTACAGCACGAAGCGCGTAGTAGGTATTAGCTTTTGAATTTATATTTGCTTTTTTGGCTTCACTCTCAGTGTTCCGCACGGTCTGCCTTTTGTTTCATAATCAATCATAACAAAATGACATGCAAATTTTGGTTTACAATTATTTATTTATTTTCAGCCTGTATTGTCCCACTGCACAGCAAAGGCCTCCCTTTCTTCTTTCCAACCCTCTCTGTCCAAAGCTAGTGTGGACCAATCCCTTCTAGCCTAGGCCTAGGTCTACCTCGATGTCCGCTGGACGTTTTCCGAGACCCACATTGTGGTTGCTATAGCCCATGATACGTTCGACATGCGGACGATGTGGCCAGCCCAGTCCCACATAAGCTTGGCTGCTTAGATTATTAAAATTTAAACTGAAGGAATTCTTTTAATACTATACTTAGAAGGAATTATCAATTTACCACTTTTATTTGGACAGAAATCTTGTTATAGGCCTGAATACACATAAGATAGCAACTTCGCCTATACAGTTTCGTTTTCATTCTAGGAGTAACTAATCTTATAAGATATCTAGTTTTGAACTTACATTTATTTCCCAGTTTTTCAAACATCTCAGGGATTTTTGAAAAAACTGGGGGATTAGAATGCGAACTAAAAGTAAGTAGAATTGCCCCCCTGATGTCCTTTAACTAACCATTTATTAACGGTTTTTTTGCAGACCCTCCACGTGTGACGTGGGTAGGACCTGATACAGTGGTGGAAGCGAACCTGTTCTCTCAAGTCACGTTGGAATGCAAAGCTGAGGGCAACCCGGCGCCATCCTATACGTGGTATCACAAGTAAGTTATTTTGTAACTATGACTTCTGCCCGCTACTACAATAAAATATAGACACTTGGTAATAATGAAGTTTTCATCAATGAAGGAATTTCTGTTATCGGATTAATACTTCCAGAAATATTTTTGACAAATAAACAAAGGCACTTTAAAGAGGCAGTTGTAAATAGCGGTTTTGTTAAGTTAAAAATTATAAATGGCACGTTTAATAACTAGTTCAGCAGTTAAAACTAAGCAGTAAAGTGAACAAAAATGAGAAATAAATAATAATGAAATGGATCAGTGAACATACAATTGAGCAGGAAAATAATTAAATGAGCGGTAAAAATTATTGAACGAGCGGTTACGTGTGGGCAGTAATAAATCGGAATTTGTCGGTAAGAAATCTCATTCTAAGCAGTTCTATAAACAATGAGGGGGAGGGAATGGGGTGTTAGGGGGGAGGGGAGTGGTAGTGGGGGCAATGGGTTTAGAGAGGGGGAAGGGGAATGAGGGGAGCGGGAGAGTGGGGGGACTGAAAAGCGATTTGATTCTGGCGTAGAGGGTCACAGTTCTAACCTAACCTAACCATGTCGGATCCATCCTAAGTATCATTTCGATTTACCTAACTGCCCATTCCATCATTTTTACTGCTCATTCAGTTATTGGACTGCTCTATTATTTTTAGAATTGACATTGTATGGTATAATAACTGACTAAGTAATTGATTTTTTATTACTGTCCATGTTTTACTGTCGCAATAATTAATTAACTGCCATTCAATTAAATAACTGCTCAATATGTTTTTCACCTGATCATAATAACATCTCGAATATTTAAATAACAGCTCAAAAAATTAGTTCCCATAAACAAACTTTACCTCTATAAAATATTACCCGCATTTGTCCGCGTGGAATACCAATAAATCTATTCTATGACACTGATGTATCTTTCTACCAGTGGTTTCGGAGATTACCTCCTACATTCAAACTAACATTTATCTTCTTTAAAATATGAGTGTGGACTAGCTTTAGCCCGCGGCTTCGTCCCCATAAATGTCGGTTATTGTGGATGCAGACTAAAAGTAGCTGTTTGTCCTATCAAAATCGGTTCGGAAGTTCAGCTGTAAAAGCGTAACAACCAAACTCATTTTCGCATTAAGGTCCTTCGCCCACGTCAGACAATCGGTGACCGATGTTTTGTCGGAGAGAAATGGAACATATGAACTCCAATACACCAACGCAGATGTCCCACAAAAAGTCGGTCTCACGAAACTATGAAATAATCGACCAATCCGATAATCGGTCCTATAACAAGTCTGACGTGGGCGGGCAGCCTTATATTGTTAGTTTGGATAGTATTTACCTGTTTTTGTGCTGCTCAATTCCTGCTTAGATTTGGAAGTTTTTAACCTTGAACCCGAAAGCGAATTGTCACTTGGATCGGTCTTTTCCACTTAACGCAATTTTAACTTAATTTTTTTAACACTTAATTTAAATACATTCGTAGCACTACAAGTTACTGTTACTAACTCGGTAAGTATGTTATTTTGCAAAAAACTAACCGCTGTCGTTACTTCAATGGACCTCTTTTTTCGACACTTAAGTAATAAATAATAATAATAATAATAATAATAAGTGGGGACATTCTCACACTCGGCCATCTGACACCAAACTAGGGAGACCCTGTATTATGGGTGTCAGACAGCTGCTATACATACACAAATACATATTTTTTTTGTAAATACATACATGTATAGATAAACAACACGACGAACTACGACGAACAACTGAAACCAGCCAGTTACTACGCTAGTTTTAGGACACGTGATAAGACACGAAAGATACGGCCTTTTACAACTTATCATGATGGGCAGAGTACCTGGAAAGCGAGGTATCAGTCGCACGAGAAAATCTTGGTTAAGGAACCCACGAGGGTGAACTGGTATCTCGAACGTCGCGGAACTATTCCTCGCGAAAGAAAAGAAAAAGTATGCAGAGCTGTCTGCTAACCTTCGTAGTTCGGAGAGGCACTAAAAGAAATAGAAGCCAGTTACACATCAGTTTACCAATTTTTTTGTTCTCTTCAGCCCTGCGTCATCAGCCCGAATCAATTCCCTACAAGATGGCGCCTACCCGATCTCCATGACTCCTCAACTTCAACTGCACAACGTGTCATACGACCAACATGGACGATACACCTGCGTGGCCACCAACCATATAGGACTTGAAGACAGGTGAGATATACTGGTATTATTTCAGAAGGATAATCCCGTAATTAAAAACGTTCACGTAGTGTGATGAGGTGATGACTAAATGTAGCAAAAATGTTTTGTTGTCTTTTTGAAGTGAAAACTTCTTCGGCTCAGCTGCGTTAAGCGATTTTTGCTAAGAGCAACCCCCCCCCCCCCTGCAACCCCACCCCCCCTGCATGACCTCGTTACGGAAATATCACTCTTATGTGTAACGAAATAGAACTTTAAATTGAATGCATTTACTATAGTGTAGGTAGCAGAATTTACTTATTGAACTGTTCCTGGAGAAGAACAATAGTAATGATAAAAAAACAGGTTTAAGTTTTCACTTCTGTCGGCAGTCCCCTTGAAAGGCAATTTAAACTTATTAAATAAATCAATTAAATTTAATAAATTGTTTCATTCCGGTTTCATTACATTCTGCCACGTGGGGCGCGCAAATATTAGGGTACATAAATAAAATTATACAAATACGTCACACAAAATATTTGTTCCGTGCGAGACACTAACCCGCGACATGCAGCGCAGCAGCCTATTACTAGACTACTACACCAACCATGTCGTGAACATTTAGATCTCACCTCCACGTACCCCGCTTCCTCAGGACGCACCAGTCGGAGGCCGTGACGCTGAACGTGCTGGGTCCCCCGGTGGGCGCGGAGGCCGTGGCGGCGCACGCGTGGAGCTCGCACGAGGCGCGCGTGGCCGCCACCGTGTGCGCCGACCCGCCGCCCCTGCGCGCCGCCTGGCTGTGGGGCAGCCTGCGCCTAGATGTGCCCTCACAGATCGGTAAGATCATCATTATCATCAAGGCCGGGCCAGGGGTGTGATTCTGTAAGAACTCATTCTAAACTTCGAATCTGAATCCGCTGTGAGCTTCTTGATTCTAAAAACTTGGTTGATAATTCGAATTTACACTAGCGCCACCCTTGCGAGCGTGTCAGCGAGTTGAACTAAATTGACAGGGAGATTTTGACAGATAAAGTATGAGATGACGTAAGAAGTGGCATTCTGTAAGGTAATTCCCCGTCACTTCGACGCTCACTTCGCACTCGAACCCGCTTCAAAGTGTCAAATATATCAAGGTCATTTTGAACCTTATGAGAAGTGAGAGTGAATAGCGATGTGAGATGCGAGTTGTCGTTTGAATTTTACAGAATCGACTAACAGACTGTTTTATACAAGCTTCCAATTACAGGGGTCACCTTAGTGGGAGGCTTGTGGCGCCCACGGTTGGTATTTGCGTCCACACTGGTTTACAACAAGGCTCCCACCTCAGTGTGTTGTCGATTCTTAGTTCACAACGGCGGTATCCACACGTCGTTTAAAACGCGCGTCCGTCCACGGAGGTTGTTGAAGGTCAAACGGTTTTTTGTTGCAAACAAGTGTTTACACTGTTACAAACCGCCGGTGGAGACCGATGTGGAGGGCTTGTTTACAAAAGTCTGGCCGGGGTTTCAGCCGGAACCTTCGAGTACTAAGGCTCTAAAGCTCTAAGGCACTAAGCACTAATGTTCTTAGACCAGAAGACGTCCACTGTTGAAGAAAGCCCTCCCCTAAAGGGGAGGGTTTGCATTAATCCCCACGCTTGTCAGACGTCTTGGGGATCGTAGTGAAGTTGTTAATTACACTGAAACCGCTGCTGCTTGACTGTCAGATTTTCCTTCAGTCGCCTTCTACGACACTCTCGGAATGAAATAGGTGGTCGACCGGTTCATGGATGAGTGACCATCCATTTCATACAGTGACTGCTCCGTGCCTCAGAAAGCACGAAAAGACGTCAAATGGCAGCCGAGACCGACGTCTTTGACGCCTTGCTTCTGATACCTATCAGAAGCAAGAAAGCCTGACCACCAGTTTTAATAAAGTATATCGTGGTACCCAGTAACTGAGTTGAGGAGGTCAGATAGGTAGTCTGTCTATATAAAGAAGCCAACCCCAAACTAAAAAAAAGTTTTTACAAAAAAAAAAGAAAACCGCCTTCAAAAACTAAAAAGTGATAAATAACTTTAGCACAGAACAACTTTTTAGTGTTGCCTTAACATCCAAATCCATTAAGAAACGGTAACACACTTAAAAGAGATTGTAATTCCTCCAGTGATTGAAGAAACTAAAACGTCGTCTATGTAATTTTTTTGGGGATTTGTTGATTTTCTCAAAAAGGGCTGTACCAATTTTGTTAAAATTTATATCAGACCTTTTCGGAATAAACCCCTTTCGGAATTTTAATCCGTCTATATATGACAGAGTTATGCACGAACATACATACAAAAAAAAAAAAAAATAATAATAAAAACATTCGAATTGATAACCGAATTGAAGTCGGTTAAAAAGGGAACAGACTTGGCGGATGATGATGCAGGCCGAAATTGAATAGCAGTTTTTAAACCTAGTTACATTGCAGTGCAAATGATTATAAAGCGAAATGGGTATTTCCAATTAATAAATCGACGAAATTTCATCATCATAAGCCGGAAGACGTCTACTATTGGCCGAGGGCCTCCCCTAAGGATCCGATCCTAATTATGTTTCGCTTATCCCGCTCGCTTGCTCTCAGTTATTCTGGCAAACACCTTATAACACATTTTTATACAACTCTATCCTCCCACCAGGTCGCTACCGCACGCTGGAGCCGGCGACAGACGGCGGTTGCTACCGCTACACACTCCTCATCTCCAACACGGGAATAGCAGACGCGAGGGTTTACGTGCTGCACGTGGAGAATGTGAGGGGCTTCTCGTCTCATGCCGTCTCGCTCACTGTGCATGGTGAGTCTTTTACCAGATATTTCTGTACCAAACTTATTTTTTTAAATTTTCGTTTTTGGATCATGCCAATTTTTGTCGAACCAATCACGATACCTGGTAAAATGTTAGGCGTGTGCCCAATTATAAGAATAGATAAGTATTCGCTTCTCTTATTATAAGAATCTTAGAGATAATGCCGTTAGAGAATGCAGTCTTTTTCTGGACAAATGTAACAGTTCACATTTTAGCACCCCATTAACCTTTTGACCGCCACAGTCATGTATAGATACCAAACAAAAAAGAACAAACAACAACAAAACATCAACAATCTAGTGACAACTAGATGACAGACATGACCAAAGAAAGAGTGGTTTTATTCTCTTTGGACATGACAGACGAATTACTACTCTATGGTATTACGTATAGAAACGTAATTCCATAGAGTAATAATACGTAGCTTGGCACAGGCGGTCAAAGGCTTGCCAACTGGGCTTCCCCAAGTTGTAAACGTCCCTTTATGCCTATTGGCCTACTTCTGTTACGGCACCTGCTTAGTATGGAGGGAAATATGTATTTCTTTACTCCTCCGCTGTTCTTTTCTGATTAATTTCGTTGCGGGATCGAAGACAGTTGTAACGTTTCTCCAGGACTTGTCTAGCTTCAATGCCTTGGCCCTTTTCTGATAAAGTCGCCACTGTTGATTCCCGTTGCAGTGATTGGGGAATAGTATGGCGGCCAAGTCTTATTCTCCCGCAAAAGAGGCAAACAGTTTGAAGGTCTAAAATGGGTTTCACTCTTTGACTTGTTATTTTGACATTTTTTAAAAGCTTCTCGCCGTGTATGTGTTAATCGTAAAAGGTGACAAAAGAACCACGTCAACCGTCGACTGCATTCTTCTTGTTGCTTAACTGATTCGTGCTTGTAGTACGAAAATATCTTTATTCCTGACAAATTCTCTTACATCATGATCTATTTATACTTTAAATTAAAAATAACTTTTTGATTATCGTAGAAATGTTACGTCCCAACGCATGACAGCATGATAAATCAGTAGATTAATTGTTAATAATAAATGTTACTCCCTATTATTCTAATCCTTTACACATTTAGAACTTTATTTTACACATAAAGAACCTTTAAGAGACCAATTCAGCTCTTCCGTGAGATTGACAAAAAGCAATCGATGATTTTTGCTAAACCACGCCATTATATAATCCAAATCTAAGCACACCCGGCCCGGTTTAACAAAAATTATCTTTAAACACCACCACTTAAACAAGCATGTAACTTTCATTGTAATTCTCAACCTTCCATAACCCTGCAAGTAATTTGCCTGTTTGTAATCTGCATGTTTATAACGTTGCAATAATTTTGTTCACGCAGATAATTTTTCGCTAACAGAGACTGCGCATGTGGCGCCTCTTATCGCGGCAGCACTTGTCATCGCGGCTCTACTGGTGATAGTGTTGTGTCTCATCATCAGGTGTAGGAGGCGGAGAGGTACGAGTATGTCAAAGATTTTTTATTTACATTTGTTATAGTTATGTGGTCGCGTGGTCGAAAGCACGACTACCGACCGTGGATAATTTTGAACGACCGAAAAGAACGTGGTGTGACGGTATATATGTATATTGTAGTCTTTGGTGTGACGATCAGATCATATTAGCGATGCAAACGTGGGTAGAGATCGCACAAGATCGGGAAGTTTGGAAGGAGACAGGGGAGGCCTTTGCCCACCAGTAGGACACAAAAACAGGCAAATAAAAATAAATATAATGTAGTTGTGTGGTCTTGTGGTCAAAAGCACAACTGCTGACCGTGGGACTGAAGTGTTATTGGGGGTTTCCAGTAGCAGCCCGAAGTTGGTGGTGCGATACCCTCGTGCCTCGGAAAGCACGTAGAGCCTTAAGGTCCCGGCTGTCATTCGTAGATCTTTGGCAGTCGTTACGGATAATCATGGAGCTCAAAAGTCTGACAACCGGTCTTTCGAAGGGGTGTCCTGTTATCCAGCTACGGGGTTGTGGAGATCAGATAGGCAGTCGCTCCATGTAAAACACTGGTATGCAGCAAAATTTAGTTAAACTGGAAGCCGAGGCCCACTTTGTTGGGAAAAGGCTATGCAGATGATACCAAGAAATATGCTGTCCTCTTTTTATCACTACAAAGAGGGGACGATATTCCTCCTTATCAAAGGTTTGGTTGGGCACTAGATCATGTATTTTTTTCACTCTTATGTTATTAATGCAATATATAATATGTTGTAATGTGTACCCATTTGCAGCATAATGATTGGTTATGGTAATATCGTCGCATTGAATAAGTCTTCGGTTTACCCGGCAGTAAAGTAAAAATTAAATCTACGAAACATTATATTTCTTTGCAGAAAGCGTGGAATATAAGACTGAAGATTTAGACAGGTAAGCAATTGTTCTATTAAAAAAAAAAACAAATGAAACCCCCATCATTCCAATCACAGATATAGATAGACCTAGATAACGCAAGAGCAACTACTTCGCGTGCCTATTTTTGTGCCTAACTTACGATAAAAAATCGTAAGTAAAAAAATAAAATAAACGTTTCCTTCCATCGGTAAGTCATTTTGTGATTAATATTATGCGTAATTAATTTAAAAAAAACAATATTTTTTAATCTAATACCCTCAGTAATATCTGGTAGTACCAAATTTAGGAAACACAAAACATTCGTTACATTGTGACGTCCAAAAAATGGCACGCTTGGTTTTCATACAGATCGTGATACTTGCGTTATATAGGTCTCTGTGATTCCAGTGATGCAATTTTCTATATAATATTCTCCATCTACAGCGAAAAAGCAGCGTTACCAGCAGACGCAGTGTACACGCCACGCGACACGCCCCGGCCACTAGGCGCGGGGGCGGGGGCGGGTGCGGGGGCGGGGGCGGGCGGCTCGGTGGCCGGCATCACGGCGGGCGCGCGCTACTCGCCGGGCGCGCTGCAGGTGCGGCGCGCGGCCGTGGTGCTGCAGCCCCCCACCACCGTGTGACCAACGCGCACAGGTGTGACTGCACGCATGTACTAACCTGACTCTTGTAGTGTAGGGCTACGAGCGCACTTAGCGGCCAGATCGCGGCGGCCAGGTCCCGACGGCCAGTGAGATCTAGCTATTTGCCCATCAGCCGCTTGTCGCTAAATGCGCGCCGTATTTAAAGTTATGAACAAATTGCTAGATCTCACTGTGTGTGCGCTCGTAGTCTAAGGGCGCCTTCAAATTAGTCGCGTGCCAGCAGCGCGACAGCAGCGATTTACAAAGCCTCGCTGCTGTCGCGCGACTAATTTAAAGGCGCCCTAAGGCTCCGAGCGCACTCGGCGACCAGCACGCGTAGTTTAACCACGCTATGTCTACGGAAGAATAGACATACTGACAGGGAGAATAGACAAACTGACAGATTGTAGAAAGATTTCTTCCGTTGCGAGCATGGCGATGAAGAGATGGAGTTTCTTGCCCATTCTTCTCCATACAAAACTACCTTTTGGAATGGGCACCTAGAATCAATTTTTTTTTTTTTCTCATTTGACGTTCAAAAGTGCCTTATAATGGTCTAATTGAAATAAATGATTTGACTTTGAAAAGAAAAAATATGTTTTTCTCTACATAGAAACGCTAGTCTACCAGTTGCTTCATGCTCGGGTAGGAGGAGATGTCAAGTAGGATAGAGAAAACTATGTCTATTCTACGTAGAGTAGAGATAGAATTCTCATGCTACGCGTGCTGGTCGCGGCGGCCAGGTGGCAGCGGTCAGTGAGATCTAAATATTTGTTCATAACTTTAGATACCGCGTGCATTTAGCGACAAGCGGCTATGCGCGAGTTACTGAGCCGCCGAGTGCGCTTGTGGTCTAAAGGATGATTTGCACCAAACGGCTCATCGTATCGCTTTGGATCGGAGCGGTAGCGGTTTTTTATATGCACTTGCCGTTATCTCTTCACCACCCTGAGTTGACTGAATGTCTAAGGCATTAAGTTTGCCTTTGTACCTTTGTGCATGAAGTGTAAATAAATAAATAAAGGATCCGAATGGATCCTGCGACAGCCGATCGCGTCCGGTAGTATGTTGACACATACAATCGGCTTCGTGCCGTCGCTTGCTAAAGTATCCGTTTCTGCGCCTAAAGCCAGGTAATCACTAGCGAGCCGTACCAAAAAACCATAGTGTGTACGTGGTACGCAGGTTTGCGAACCACATACACACGTATGTTTTTAGGTAACAGTACAAGTAACGGTTACGGTTATGGCTCGCTACTGAGTACCCGGGTTAAGGTAGCTGCCAGATAACGCTGCAATAAAAGTTGTTGACGCCTTTCCACCAATGTATTCTAATATCTCAAAACCATACAAAAAAAATGTTAAGCAATATTGCTATCACGATCGAATTGCGGTTAAGGGCATCCTTGACGCGGTATTTGTTATTATGAAAATCGACAGAAACAGTATTAGCGACAGTTTTGTTTGACGAGCGATCGAGCGAAGTTTCGAAACTTTTTGGTACCAAGTCGAATCAATGACTTTTATTGCAGCTTTATCTGGTGGCTACTTTAGACAAATACTTAGTTTAATTCCTACCGTGTTGACACTGACATCCGAAAGGATCCGATCAGATACGACGACAGGCGAACGGAGCCGATCACGCGTCGCACCATGCCTTCGGCTACGATCGCGAGTGTCGCTAAAGACACCCGCGGTCAAGCTGCTGTACACGGCTTGGTAATATAGACTTTAAACACTGCGTACACGATTTAATATCGTTTAAAGATTGTAAAATCCGTTTCGATCCGATGCGATACGAGTCGTTTGGTAAAAATCATCCTTTATGGTCATCGCACATTACAACAGCACCACTCGAACATGGCCAAGGCCAGGTTGACATCGGAATTCAAGCGTTAAGAGCGGATAACCCATCATAATTCCTATAAATAACGCTCGTACGTGATTATGACGCTATAACAAATGTTCCTCCAGATATTTCGAACACACAGTTAGTTTGCTCCAATTTTCGTGCGATGCTATCGCGTTCTCAGTCATTCGTTTATTTTCTAACATCGCATTGGATGAAATAATTTTTTTTTCAATCAAACTCGCGTTGACCGTATACGGTCCAGGAAGGGCCCTCTTAACTGCCAGAGCGCCACCCGTGAGCCGTCACCTTTTGTATCTTGTCATTCTAAAATTGATTTAAACCCACACGGTTTAAAGCTCTAACTTGAATGACTAATTATTTGCCGTATCAGAGCGGTGCTGTTGTAATATGTGATAACTATTAAAGCACGATGTCCACTGGCATTTTTTCCGCAAGTTGCCCTCCGATTGAAATGTTAAAATCCACTTTCGTGAATACTGTGACTTGTTTATGCCAAGCTACGGAGCTTGCCAGTGGCCATCGAGCAGAATATTTTATAATAATTATACTCGCACACTAAATAAAATATTCCTTCTTACACCCAAAATTTTAGAATTTGGACGATAGATAAAATTAATTTTAATATTCTTGAAAAACTTAGTTCATTTATGATTTTTTTATCAAACTATGTCTGGTATGATATGATCTAGAAATAATGGCCAAATTCTCAAACTCTGCTCAATTTAAGATGCCGTTAAGTCTCGTACTGTCACAGTCACTTTGACATAAATTATTAGAGACAGCACGAGATTTAACGGCATCTTAAAATTGAGTAGCGTTTGACTATTTGGCCCGCGAAGTAAGTTTACTTCGTGATTTGGCCTCATAATTATCTGAGAGGCAATCCTCGTACTTTTCAGTCTGTCACTAATGTCTCAAATTTACCTACATTTTTGACTAGTTTATGACGTTGATCGTCGCTGAGATGAAATTGCGTCTAGATTTCAAATTAGCCTTCTCATTTTGTTCAATATTAGGGCAAAATTAATTAATGGATTTTGAGAATACATCTACTGGTGATGGCGGGTTACATTTGTGAGGTTCAGCTTGTAAAAGTAAGAGAGTGTTCACACGGTGCATATTCTGGCTACAGCAGTTTTAGTTCGTGCGTTAAACGCATGAGTTTACAGCAGATGTAAAATATATACAAAACGCCAGCAGGTCAGTTCATGTGGACACGCTCTAACAGCCACGATATTGATATTGGATTTCGTGCACCATTAGATACTGATAAAGATAAGGCATGTCATGTCATACATTATCCTCTTAACTCCTAAATTAATTACGAGTTCACA
The DNA here is from genome assembly GCA_947361185.1 of Charanyca ferruginea. NCBI lineage: Eukaryota > Metazoa > Arthropoda > Insecta > Lepidoptera > Noctuidae > Charanyca > Charanyca ferruginea. Next base: position 20,007,713 of record OX376070.1, on the reverse strand, counting down.
CCACACACTGATAAAATTACACGAAAACATAATGTTATCGATAAAATTAATTTCATGTTTATGCAATTTTTTTACGTTGATCCTGATATCGACAATTTACTGTAGTATGTAAAAGCTTCGTATGAATAAGTTTGTTTCGGGGAACTTCTACGAATCTATTTTAGAGCTCATATTATGCACTTACGAGTCACGAAATCCTAAGCAAAAGGGTTTTTTCCCTCTTATTGTAAATTCGAGAAAAACTTAAACTGTCTCATTGGAGATATGAAGAACAGAGTGTAAAGTTCCTCATCCTCCACAGAAAAGGGAGGATCCGCCAACCAGACGGGTGTTATGTCTGGTGGGTTACTGCCCAACGGTTGTAGTCGGGATTTTGTATACATGCTAATGTCGCGGATAACTCCGCTTGCGCAGATCTAGGAAACGTCGGTTGTAGTTCGTATTATGTGCGATAGATGTCGCTACATCACTCCCCTCCGAGACCGGAGGTCGATACTCGAAGCACGATGAGTCGTTCGTACATCTCGTGATGCTTGCCGGGCTAGTGGAGAGTTCCAGTGACGACGATAACGACTTTTAAACTTATGCCTAATACGCCAAAGTTCTTTTTACAAAACCTGACCTTAGAAGGAACTCGAAGTTGTCAATTTTAATATAATCTTACACAATTGTGGTCATCCGGTAGTCCCCCGCTAGATGATGTTAGATTATTAGTCATCCACGGCTTTCTGCCAACTTAGAACTCAGATTTTTTAGGATTTTAAATCAAACTTACAGTCGGTTTTTCTACAATATAATTGATACGTAACACATGCTGTGCAATTGGTTGCACAGCATGTGTTACGTATCAATTACGAATTTAATACTATCGCAAGTTTATCACAAATTAGTGCGCGTGTTGTGATAATAAAATTATTATTACTCATTTTGATCTGTGTAGTCTACTTCAATGTATCAGATAGACGTCTGTTTGCAATTTTATCTCTGGAACAAATGGGTTTATTTTTTAATTTATATCTATTCAATGTATGTAACCAATCGGTTTAGAGTTTCTTAAAATCAAAGCCATTTAAACACGAAAGACCAGAAATACGGAAACGTTGAATTTCTTTTTAGTAGCCGACGAAATGTTTTTTGAGTGGGGTGTCTCTAGAATCATGATTTACATGAACTAAACCCATGATAAATGTCTGTATCACACCTGTCCATTACACCTTGTTTATCCACGATAGATGGGACAAAGCAAAACAGGATATCCATTCACTTATCTATTCATGATATCCATCCGAGGACTCATCTGCAGTATCGTCCATCAGTTTTTCGGCAGATATTTCCACCCCACGGACACTTCAATCTACTGAACAACCGTTTGCAGTTTTAAACAGTCCCCTTCACCATGAGAACCAAATCACAGATTAACTATTAGTTCCAAACATGAGCTTCCTTTTGGGCATTGTTTACATTAATAGTTTTTATTATATTTACATTTGATACATCTTGTTGCCTTATGGTCATAGCTATTCATCATTACTGTTAAAAAAAAACCCAGTTCCTATGAATTGTGAAGGTCGTGTAGCGTCATTTTGGAAGCATAATGAGATCAACCTGATATGTGTGATCCCATCTGATAGACCAAGGTATGATTTGACAGCCACATTTGTATCAAGAGCGCCAAGATACTTTGAAGAAGAGATACAAATTTAAATGAATATTTTTATTTTTATTGTTGAATTTTATGTTCTAGTATATTGTATGATATACCTACTCGTATGTGGTTAAATATGTCCGCACAACATCATTTTAGAGTAGTCGGTAAGATGTTGTGCTTATTATTTATTATTATTATTATAGCATTTATTTCGGGCTACACCCATAGTGTTAGTAACAATGATCTTAACAACTAGTGTTAGTAGACATACACATTTTATTCAGTATGGAGTTTCATCCAATGTCGTAGCATTGGAGTCTCCCATCTATCTGCAAATAAACTAAAGATAGCATTTTTACTGCCACAAAGACTAGCAAAAGGGAGGCGCTTCTTTTACATAATTATGATGACCGCAAAACCATCAATATGGCTTTCGGCAAACATCTTAGACACGCTACATCGCCAAGGCAGCCCCAACAGTATCCTGACATCCTGGACCTGTAGATCGCTGTATGCATGCAAACTGTTCCTGGTCCACAGGCAGCACGTTCAAAATAACGAGCAAAATTATTTAAACACCAGTCATCTTAACCGCCCCAGTACATCGCGCAAACCTGCGGGCCAGCATGTTGCAGCGAACCAACAGCGATCTACGTTCCCTGTCATGCTATAGATAGGTTTGAAGATAAATAGCTAGAAAAACAAAGCAATTTATGTATCACAATACAAGACAAGTTGCTTTATTTATGACCCCATAATAGGCAATTAAGTGAGGCAGTTTCGGGATATATCAATTAAATCTATCAACCGAACTATTAGCCATCTTATCAAAGGCCTCGCCCTTCTCTATTTGTTGCCGAATAAAATAAAGTACCTGCTCGGAAACATGAAAAAACATCATGTTATCTCTTTCAGTAGCAATAGTCAAGATCTTGATTAATTAGTAGAAATGTACCTACACCTTACTTTTTTCTGTCTATTGAAATACTATATGAGAGGCTTTTAATTCAAATTTAATTATTTATTGGATTCTATGTGGCATACCAGTCTCATCAAAATTTAAACGTATACTTTGTATCACTAATGTGAAAACAATTTAAAAACTAGGTTTGCGGTGTAGGCCGTTGTTCTGAAATATTAATATAAGGGCTAAATATTACATACATCAAAATGTATCGTTCTCATGAGGAGCTTTCTTTCTCTATTGTTTCTAGTACACTCCAAAAATAAATGATAAACATCTTTTAAAGTACTTTCTTCCTTCGGGTCTACAGCCCTTTGTGGGTCTTGCCCACCTCAACGATTCATCTTCTGCCTAATTATATCCATTCTGGTTTCTTTTCAGAATAAAGTTATCAGTAATTTATAGTGCATTCTTGTCTAGTCTCCACTAAAAGTGTGTCAGGAATTACAACCATTTTTCTGTTAAGTTAGTTTTATATTTAGGACTCTTGTAATGCTTAGTAAATAACACATCCTATAACCTTTTATTGCCTTTTTCAGTAGGATATCTGTCCAACTTATAAACTTACAGATTAGTGCATAGTCACTTACGGCCGGTAATGTGACTTATCATCTGATAAGTTGTGGATTGCGATATAAAAAGCTACCGTTTGTCTATACTAGCGTAAAAAAACAAGATAATGAAAAACAGAACACACATAAAACACTCACAAAAAACCTTACTACACCTTACTTTCGAAACTAACCGAACAACGCACTAGGTGTGGGTAATTAACAAAAAGTGTTCAAACTGTCTTGTCCACTATAAAATACTAATAAACAAGTCGATGTCCATCAGCATGATTCACCGTTAGAATGACATCTAATTACCTTGAGTGCACACCACGAATCACAAGGGGCCAATGTGTGTGTGCACGATACTTCTCTTACAGGAATTTTGTTCAATATTCGTATTGAGAATTTGTTATTGCGTTTTAAGGATTTATTTATAGGTTACCCGTCTAATTATTTGCGCCATATGAGTTTACGATGGGTTCTTAACTGTGAAAAGAAATGTCAGAAGTAACATTCATGCATTTGTTCCAAATAATAGTAAGAGCAAATTATGAAATAGTCTTAGATTTAAAATATTTTCATCCCCATAATCCTGGTAAACTTAGGACATATCATCTGTATCTACGAGTACCTAACCATGTTATAAAAACAAACAGGATTATTTGTTGTAATTCTTCATAATTGAGACTTATATTATCTGCCAGATCTTTCTAGGTATTAACATTCCTCCAAGCAATTTACGTCCCACTCAAAACAATATTAATAGTTTGCTTGAAAATCTCAATTAAATCATGTTTTCTTTTATTTCTAGGCAGCTTTAACGTCGCTGGAGAAAGAAGCCAAAGAGAATGTATATGCGGTATTAGACCCGCACATTCAGTACGAAATAACGATTAATAAGCACGGAGAGCCGCCTAAGTATTTATCCTTATCGAAGCCGCTAACTCACCAAAGAACTCACGCCTTCGATCCCCATAGCATCACCAATGATATCAACAATAATGATTACGATAGATTCACCACTTTCAAATCAGGACCACCAAAAGCCAGGAGATCCAATAAAAGTAACGACAAGAACAGTAAAAACTACATATGCAAAACAAATAACGATATAGAATACTCCAAAGACCCATACTTTGGTCAAGTTAGAAGTACAGATGCAATGAAACAAAATGCACAAAAATACAACGAACATAAAGATACCAAAAATTATTCCCGAATGTACGACAGGAATAATTCTGGAAGAAAGGAGAATGGTAGAAAGAACCAGAATGGCTTTGAAAAGGATTTTCAGAATAACAAAAGATCTTCTAATCGTAGCTGGAAAGGCACAAAGGAAATGGAGAGGTCCTTTGAAGATTTTACAGAAGGAACTCAGGATATTGAAGAAGATTTTAGGCCTCGGCCGGGAAAGGTCAGGGAAATAGCTTCGAGGTTCAACAAGTACAGTACTGGGAACGTAACTTTGAGTACGACGAAGGAGCGACCCAAACCACTACAAAGTTACGGTCACCAAGCGTACCTGGACCATGTGTTCCCTGACGCTGTGGAAATATAAGTGTTTTGAGTGGACATGACAAGTTAGATCTCCGATTAGTTAGTGTGTACTTAATAAGGACTAGATTTCTCACTATACTTATTTATTAATGTAGTTTTGCCATATTCTTCTAGATATTTCATGACTGGTGTTGAGTCGGAGAGTTTTTGGAATACTACTTCAGCATATAGTTGTAAATAGTTTGCTATTAGATAGCTGCACATGATAGGAATAATGCACGCGGTGCGACAGTACTAGAACGAGCAAATGCGTAGAGACGCCTGCATTAATGTTTATATTCATTAATCCTTTAACTATTAAATGACTTTAAAGACTATCATTAAATGTTGAGATGAAAAAGTTTACAATTCGTATTTTAAACATTTTTTGTATCCAAATGACTTTTGTATGTACTTACGATGTTGCATTTACTTGTAAATAGTCTATATATATTAAAATGGTTGCTTTAAGTTTCAATTCCTTTCTTTCGTCTGTCGTAATAGGAGTATAGAATGTTACTGATTATTTCCCTGTGTGTATAGTCTTTATTACTTAATTATGTTTCGTATTGTTGAATTTTAACAGTATTAAAATTATCATTTATATTCCATGTTTTATTTGTCTTATCTGTATTTAGTATGGTCATCGCATGATTTACGACTTGTCAATGCTCTTCGCTGATAAAGTTTGTTTATAAAAATATTATAATTACCTACTACTTATTATCTAGAACGATACGCACGTTTAAAGAATTGGATTCAGTTATTTTTATTAATTTATTTATCATCCCATTGACCGTCAAGATTACCAATTTTGATTTTAATAACAACGACATTTGTAGGGTATAAGCCCCATTGGTTTGATACCCTCTAAAAAAATACGAAATCCTGGATTACGCCTCGTAAACCGCGTCAAATTGAATTACTCCGATGAGCTCACCAAAACGCCACACACAATCCGCCGCCTGTCACATGCCAATTATCACACGACACGGTATCAATTTCCATACCAGATAAATAGCTTGGATCCACCACCTCCCAGCGTTTTGTAAGTACATAAATGTGGCTCGATCCATGTAGTCAATACTTTGGTTTTGATAACCTATAAGCGCCGCAACAGTTCATACCGTGCAGCCGTCGAACACAAACGGTACTAAAACTCATAAAAAACGTCGTACAACCGGACACATGTTACTTAAACTTTTCGCGCTCCTAACTTGTCAGTATTGCGTTATGTGTAATCGAACTTATGCAAAATTGATGGAGAACACCGATATTAAGTGCAGTGGTAGATGTGTTACAAAGTGTTGCCCTGAGGGGATGGTCTTTGCAAAAGTGACGGATGAGAGAGGGGTTTCAAAAAGTTTATGTGCGGCTGGAGAAGATAGGATATCGGAATCAAAACAATTGGTTCATGATAGGACTGCGCTCACAGGTTACGTTTATTTGGCGGAAAACTACAAAATGTTGTATGGAAAGCCGTGTAAAAAGATGTATGTAGCAAATCATCAGTTTTATATGCAAGAGGTCAGTTGTTCCTTTAAGATAATCACTGCACTTATCTGTTTGCCTTCTTATCACTGCTTTGTGTTGAAAGATTTTTTTAAATATACTTTGGCGACTTTCGGAATGAACAACTAATTGGGCTCTTTAGGATTTTGATTACCATCAAGAAAAAAAAGTCAATTCAGGAAATCAGTTTAAATAGTTAGACGATCTTTTATTTTACTTCTCACGGTTTAAATTGTTATTAAGTAAGTACCTATTTTCTGATGTGATTGATCAGAAGTTAAAAGGTTTTTATTTACGTCTTTTACACTTTGTTGCACTTTATTTACTTGCACTCGTTACGAAAGTAGTTCACTTACTGTTTTGCTTTGCGCAATTCAACGTGCTTTCATTGACCTTTTGACCTACAAGCTTAGTTACACCATTAAGTTTATGCAATTTCTTCACTCTTTTTTACATAAGAAACTTTTACTAGATAAACACAGATTCACGGCTTACTTACTTAATAAACCCAATTGTAATATTATTTATTACTGGCTGGCGTCAACGGGGTTTTTAATTTTCCCTAAAAAAAACAATTGTTTTTCTAAAATAAAAGTAGCCTACGTTACCCTTTATAACATCAGTTATCTGCCTGTGAAAATTGGTAAAAGAAAGTGAAAGTAGGTCTCGTTAAAATCGGTGCAACCGTTTCAGAGGTTAACCGGAACAAACAAACTGACAGACATTTATTTTAAAAATGGTTTTTTTGATATATTTAACTTTCGCATTTGATTTAGTACTTAGTAGATAGCTGTTAGTTTGACATTACAAACAGACACTTTAATTTTATTTACTTGTATAGATCCTATACTTAGATATTAATTATGAGCCTGTTGCGACCTACTGTAGAGTAAGACCTCCCTTCCTTCTTTCCATTTTTCTTAGTATTTGGCGATGCGAGTCCTTTAAGTCCAGCTCGTCTCGCCATTTTCTCCTGGGCCTACCGCGCCGCCAGCGCCGTTTCCAACTACTTTTGCCCATTTCATTTCAGCCGAAAGACGTCCACTGCTGGGAATAATCCTCCCCAAAGGCCACGCCATAATCGCCACGCTTGGCAGGCGGGTTGGCGATCGCAGTATGGTTGTTACAAAGGCACAGAGAACGCTGCTGCCCATTCTCTGATAAGTCCCTTAGTCGCCTCTTACGACACCCACGGGAATATATGGGATGGTGCTATTGTTTTCGCCCGACACCATACGGAATACCATTACCCACAATACAATATTATACAACTTGATACAATTAAATACAATTTGCCCATTTATCTTGCTGTAAATGAGACTTGCTAATTCCATTTAATTTAGCAGCTTTGTGGTCTACATCTGAGATTTGTGTTTTTCCAAATACGGTCCTTTGACTCCTAGAATATTTAATTCCATTGCTCGTTGAAACTCGCAACACTTTTATTTAGCACCGTTTTCATTTCGGTTAATCGATATGTTTTCGAACGGTCATGTGCATCGAGGTAGATACTGATAAAGCCATTTAATACGTTAATCTTTGAGATTTGTGATACAGTAACCGCATGTTTGATGTTTTGATCACACCTCTTAATAAATAGGTAATCAGGATTGGTGGGTTTCCAAGAATTCCTGTTTCTTATCTAGTTGCTGCTGATCAAGACACATTTTAAAGTCAACTCTATTATACCCGTGATCGAGTGATAAGTCGATAACATATTAGGTCCTTACATATGAAATTGCCGATACTTAATACTGGCAACTTTGAAATCAAATATTTTGTGTTTGATTAGGAATTCCAAATTCAAAATTATTTCAAAATAAAGACTAAAGAATATTGTTTTAAAATTCGTGTTTCATTTGTTTTCACGTTATTTGTTTGGGCTTGAAAATTGCTATAGCAACAACAATGGACAAATTAAAAATTCGCGGTATTTGCGAATATGAGTTCCACCGTGGCACCAGTGCAGCAGAAACGGCTCGAAGGATTAACGTCGTGTACGGGCCAGGCACCGCTAACGAACGAACGGTGCGTTTTTGGTTTCAACGTTTCCGTTCTGGAAATTTTGATTTACAAAATGAGCCTCGTGGACGACCGGATACTCAAGTGAATAATGAAGAATTAATGGCGATAGTGGAAGCGGATCCATCTCAAAACACTTCTGAATTAGCAGCAGCCTTTGGAGTAAGTGACAAAACAATCATTATCCATTTGCGTCAAATTGGAAAAGTAAAAAAGCTCGAAAAGTGGGTACCGTATGAATTGACTGAAGCACACCAACAAACACGCGTCGGTTGCTGCGCTTCTTTGCTCAATCGTCACAATAATGAGGGAATTTTAAATCGTATTGTCACTTTTGATGAGAAGTGGATCGTGTACGATAATCGCAAGCGATCATCACAATGGCTTAACCCTGGAGAACCGGCAAAACCTTGCTCCAAGCGAAAACTGACCAAAAAGAAGATTCTAGTTAGTGTTTGGTGGTCCTGTGCTGGTGTCATCCACTACAGCTTCTTGAGATCAGGCCAGACGATTACTGCAGACATGTATTGTCAAGAGTTGCAAACAATGATGGAAAAGCTCACCATTAAACAACCGAGACTGGTCAATTGCTCTAGCCCATTGCTCCTTCAGGATAACGCTCGACCACATAGTACACATCAGACGGTCGCCAAGTTAGAGGAGCTGCGACTGGAAACTCTGCGTCACCCACCATACTCTCCAGATCTTGCCCCAATCGATTACCACTTATTCCGAAATTTGGACAACTTTTTACAAGGAAAAAAATTCAATTCTGATGAGGCAGTTAAAACAGCCTTCAAGCAGTTCATCGATTCTCGCTCCCAGGGTTTTTTTTACCAAAGGGATCAATGAGCTCCCGATAAAATGGCGGAAGTGTATCGATAACAATGGTGCATACTTCGATTGACTAAATATATAATTTCTTTTAAAAAAAGTTATTTTTAATTTTTGATACCGAGCGGCAATTTCGTATGTAAAGACCTAATACAACAACTCCGGCCAAACAAGCTGACTTTTAATTAACTGCTCTTTGTAGAGAACAGCTGATTTTTTTACATAGTAGTACCTATAAGAATAGTAGAAGAAGAAAAAAAGAAAAACCTTTTATTCTCGCGAAAGCGACGCACATATTACATACACATTGTTAAATACCTAAAACTGAAACAAGTAATAATAGAATACTCATAATAAGTAATAATAAATAAGTAAAAATAGTAGTAATACAATATCGCAGTTCGTATTCATGAATATTATCATAACCTGAAAGATACGCCATGAGTTAAAGTCAGCCTAAACATTCTGTCTTACTGTAAATAGTCATTGTAAAGTTGTACCAAACTTAAACCACGAAATAATTATGTATGATTAATCTGACTTTACTCCTGGGTGTAACTTTACTCCAGGTTTATTATTATTGATATTTTACGTCATCGTACCGAAATATTCGGAATCAAACTCATACTCGTATCATTTAAGTATTTAAATAAACCAATTACAGTCAGTCAGAAAGTTGAGGCTAGTTGCTCGTTCCAAACAGTTGGTTTCTATGGAGAAGAACGAAAAAGAAACTCCATGAACTCTCTTTTAAAATCAATAGAATATTACAATTTTAGGTCCCATCATTCATGTTTAATCTTCGAAACACAAATGTGTGTTCAATGTGTAAATACAATGAACATAACAAATTATTGTGAAGCGCGGAAGTGAAACCATTAATCCTACTATAGGATCCATGTTTTAGGCAAGACACCTAGCAAACATGAAGGTTTTAGAGTTAATTAAATACTTAACTACACTAGTCACGTACGTTGGCTTTGTCCGCTGATAAATGTATTCAAAATCAACTTTTATAATATTAGGTAGGTAGGATTTCAGATCGACTAAGAACTACTGGTGCCGACTCCCTTGTTCACGAACTAAATTAAAATTAGGCATTTGGCATCTCTTACGGTAGTAATGCTTCAGGCAGCTGAAGAAAAAGACGGCGACAGACAAGGACTAAGTTAGAGATGTCAAATTAGTTTTTCCTTTGAACTTCGCAGTGTTTTTAATCAATACATTCTGAAATAAAAATTATAATTGTATGAACATTTTAGATCAACTGAAATTGACAGCTGTTATTAATATATGTCTCTTTCTTGTTTTATAGGAGAGAAAGAGATATAAATAGCTTAAAAATAATTAAGTTCGTGCACAACAGAATTGGCACCAATAGCGGTTTACAGGTTGATTCGATTATAATCAAAACAACTGATGCGTTGTTGTCGATGAATAATCCTGTTTTATCAAAAACAGAAAAACTATTAACTATTTTATTAGACACGTCTGTCCACTATACTAATTCTGAAGTCAAAGTCAAAGATTTATTTGCAGATAAATATGGTTACAAAACTTCTTACGATGGTATTATAATAGTAGTTTAAGATATCTGATCATACTATAATGACACGCAAAGTTTTGGTAAACAATTAGGTTATTTAAATTTAAACTGAATTATTTTAGAGTAAAGAAGGAATTCTCAATTAACCACCTGCGTGAAGACCTTATGAAGCGGGCCACAAGTTCTTTAATTTGGTCAGGAATCTTGTTATAGGTAAACCTGAATACACATAGGATAGCTAAGAATTTTTGTAACATTGATTTCGATAACTACACACGCCCCTGGTTTGTGCCTGTAAATCTATTTTATTTATTCCCTACTGTTCAATTTGTTGTGTATTGGAACAATTAAGTATTAGATTAGAGGGGCTTGGCGGCTTAGACGTACGAATCGATCAGTCATGGTTTAGCAACGCTTGCCGCGGTCAGTCAGTGGATGGGTGACCATTCATTTCATACCGAACCCCCTCTTGCCTCGGAAAGCACGTAAAGTCGTTGGTCCTGGCTTTCATTCGTAGATATTTCACAGTCGTTATGAGTAGTCGGAAGCCAGAAAGTTTGACAACCAGTACCTTTAAGGGCGCGTATTCGATTTAGCGCAACTCAAAATCTAAATGATTGCTAGAACGGCGTAGCAGCACTGACACACACTAGTACAATACAATGGTCTGTTTGTGTGCATCAGAAAAAAAAATATGCATGAAATAAGCATGCATCATTGAAATTGGTCGGCAAACAACAGCGCGCGATGTTTTACAGTGCTTTTTAAAATAATTGTCTAAAATAAATGAGCTCGTATTTAATAACGGACTGAAAATTATTCTGTATATTAAGCATAACATTTACTTTCATAAAATAAATATATCAGTTATGTTTTTATTCAAATACTGACTGGTGAAAAAAAATTGTCAAAGTGAACCGATTTTCTACTTTTTCAACATTGTTTTTGAATACATAATAGTAATATTTTCGTAACTCTATTACTGTCTTTATGACTGTATATACTGTTGGAAAAACGCATAAAACAAAATATTTTGGCATATTGTAATGGTTGTATTCGTCCTGAAAGTTAACTCTGACGTCTATTTTCGTAAAACGATATGAAAGAATTGTCTTCGCTTTCAAAAACCATAATTAAAAATTATACTTTTACTCTGTAGCTGTCTAAATCAAGACTTAATCTTTCTAAAACTGTAAATTGACTTTAAATAATCTGCTCACATAATTACGATATTGCTCTGGGCAAAACGCTAAAACATGAAGTTTTCGTCACGAATGAAGAGCATATTCCGCGCTCTTCAGCTGCATCCAGTAAGACTGAATGTTGACCCCAAAATAGTTGGGAAGAAGCTAAGCAGATGATGTGGGACAATTAAGGATTCGGACGGAATTTTCTGCAGTGATTCTTCGTCTCGCGCTTTGGTATTCAGAAGACTACCGACAGGGTCATCAACATCATGACTTTAGCTTACTAGAGGTCAACTGTTAGACCCCACACCCACACTGGCCCCACTGTGTTAGCCTTCTGTATGGCGCGCCAATTTTCCCGGTCCTCTGCCTTCCGCATACAGCCACCACCAGCTACCTTCTTCAGGACTTCGGTCCATGGGGCTGGAGGGCATCCCATGCAGCACCTACCGATTCGCGTCCTCCACTCCTGCTCCTTTAGCTGTCGGTCCTGCGACAGTCGTGACCAGCCCAGTGCCACTTCAGCTTGCTGATCCTGCGAGCAATATCGGTGACTTTATTTCTCCGGATTTCCTTGTTGGGAATTCTATCCCTCATGGAAACCGACAGTGTGCTTCATACGAAATAGTCTAGACATATTTTGGTAAATACGACGATATTTTGTAGATAGAATAAATATAGGCATTGATATATAAGCTTGTGGTTAGTGAGTTTCCCGTCGTGTCGAAGTTTCCGTGTTTGTAAATAAAATGTTTAGACAGGAAACTGATTGACCACTAACCTAGATATAAGTGTTCCTATCCTATTTATATTTTTTTATCAAGTTTAATATAACTACTTATACTTAGATCAAAATATGACTGTATGGAGCGGGTTTTGGAAAAAGTCCTCTATACTAACGTCCCACATAGTACATTATTTGATCGAAGTTACTACTAAAGCCAAAGAGATTTGATAGTCTTTGACTAAAGCAGATATCAAAGCAAGCAAAGCCATATAAACGCGATGTGTTTTGGTGGCACTTCACATGGCGTATTTGTGCAAATATTCGCCTTATTTGAATAATACAAAATGGACTTTATTTCATAACTCTAGGGTACATTTTGTATAAATTGCCATATCAATAACAGACATAGACCCAAAAATATTTTAAAACATTCTAAAGCTGCGTTTGAATTCGATGTGTGTGAAAATAGCCAAATTAAGTGCTAACTTAATACAAGTCACGACAAATGTGTGTAATAATGACCAATGATAACATTGGTCATTAATACACACATCCCCCGCTACGCATACTCGCATATCTCAGGAGGAAACGCAACCTTAATTTATAAAAAGCGGCCAAGTGCGAGTCGGACTCGCCCATGAAGGGTTCCATAGCAGCAAGTAACATAATATAAAAGTTCTTGTAGTTCGTAACTGTGTTTAACTGTTCTTGTAACTTTGATCGATGTTTTATATTTGAGTTGATTGAATGAAAGGTAAATTGCGGTTTACGTTTTGACGTATTAAAAAAAAACCATTTACTAGATCTCGTTCAAACTAATTTTAGGTAGAAGTTTACATGGTAATGTTCATTACATCTTTTTTTTAGTTTTATCATTCTCTTATTTTAGAAGTTACAGGGAGGGGACACACATTTTACCACTTTGGAAGTGTCTCTCGCGCAAACTATTCAGTTTAGAAAAAATATACATTAGAAACCTCAATATCATTTTTGAAGACCTATCCGTAAATACCCCACAAGAATGGGTTTGATGAAAAAAAAATGTTGAGTTTCAGTTCTATGTATGGGGAACCGCCAAAATTTATTGTATTTTTTCTATTTTTGTGTAAAAAATTTAATGCGATTCACTGAATACATCTACTTACCAAGTTTCAACAGTATAGTTCTTATAGTTTCGGAAACAAGTGGCTGTGACCTACGGACGCACAGACAGACAGACATGATGAATCCATAAGGTTTCCATTTTTTGCCATTTGGCTACGGAACCCTAAAAAGGGAAATAATGTTAGTTAACGTCTTGGATCGATATCTATCATTTTCGACAGCTTGTTTCTCGTTTTCTTATATCAGATTGATATCAAGAGGTATTATTAAAAGGGTAATGACCACATTACCATGTTGAAATGCCTCTGTTATATACGACAAATTCCGTCAGATATTTATGTTTCGACCGAAACGACGACAAATTACGTCGCAGCAACGTTATCAGTCAAATTGAGCTCTCTTTGTTTAGGCAACAAACAAACCTTAAGTGGCCGTCCAAATTAGGGGCAACCTTCACAACAAGCATATATTTACAGTCTTTACGACACACCCTATACTTAATCAGCTCACTAAGGCAAACTTACAGAATGCTCTGATGAAGCTCGAAGGAAGAAGAGTTATAATAGGTAATAATTAAATATCTTTTTATTTAGGTATGTTTAAATCAGGCAAAACAGCGGAGCACTCAATCACTCAACCACTGCGCCAACCATGTCGTCAGAGATAATGATATTAAAATTTTTAAAAATACTAAAACACAAACGTAACAATTAAATAACATTATTAAACCCTACCAAGTGTTTGCTGGAGGCACTTGGCTGCAAGACAAGACACTTGGCGAACAAATGCATCAAGTGGCCGTCAGTCTTACTTTGCTTACATTTACGCTAAACCAAAAATGGCACTCCGTTATTGGGACAAACCCTGAAATGACGGAAAATTATTAGCTGTTCGGTTCCATTACATTTTGTGGATTTATGTGAACATAAATGTAAGAAATACTTAACTGATTTTCTTTCGATCTCAAGGTTGGTCATATTATTATAGTAAAACTTGTTTATGATGATAACAATTACAATCGATGGGTAGGGTAGATAAAATATCATTTTTTTAGGTTTAAGGCTCAGATTATGAAACAAAAGGCAGATAGACAGAAAAGGCAAATACAAATTCAAAAGCGAATACAATCACGAGATTGTAGGTATTCGCTTTTGAATTTGTATTTCCTTTGGTGGCTTCTCTCTCAGTGTTCCGCGTGGTCTATCTACCTTTTGTTTCATAATCTGAGGTTTAGGGTAACAAAAGTAATATTGCAATTAGGTGACAAATCAACAAACCCATAAATATTAGTAGATATAACGTAAGCACTTTGTAGTTGTGCTAATTGTACTTTAACTACTTACAATTTCAAATGAATCCCATTAATTTACAAAACCTCACCTACGACATGAGTAACGAAGATAAATAGTTTGTCGTTACTGACTTTAGGCTATTTAATTTATTTCCTATGAATAGATAGGGTGGGGTGAAGCAGGGTAGGTTAAGCTGTGTGTGTGTGTATTTTTTGTGTGTATCAGAGAAGAAGGGAAGATAAATAAGGATATGATTTCATGGCATTTCAGTTGTTTCAACATTTCATTAACTTCACAAGAATATAATAATAATGTGTGGGGACATTTCACACACGGCCATCTGACCCCAAACTAGGCTGACCCTGTACTATGGGTGTCAGACAGCTGATATACATACACAAATACATTTAAATACAAACTTAGACAGATAAGCAACGACCAGATACAAGGCAAACACGAGTGTTCTTCATACAAATGTTTACCCTGGGGGAGATTCGAACCCCGCAATATGCAGCAGTCAATCGGTCAACCACTACGCCAACCGTGTCGTCAATATAATTTCAAATTCTAATTCTGAAGTTCAAAGGTAAATAGGCATTTTGTTTGAACCTGTGACCCACCAGCGACCACTGATGTGACTAGTCGGAGTATATTAAAGACTATGAATACCACTCAAAAAATGAGTCGCATTCCTAAAAAGTATGGGAAAGTTTTTTTTAGCAAAACAAGAATTTTATTAATATTTTAAAAACGAGTTTTCAAATATCCTTACCTTTATATATCCTACAAGCTGAAATCTCAATGATCCATTTCCCGCAGCAGAACGATTTGCCCTCAGTAGTACTATCGATTCATAGAATTAAACTGTAAAGATTAAAATATTTTTTATTTTTCAAATAATAAAAAAAAATGCATTAACTCCTCTTAAAATGGTCCTAAACCCGTAAAAGTGTGAAGGAAATATTGGAATAACTTTTAGGTAAGTATTGTGTTTCGTTAAGGGTTAACCCTTAACTTGACAGCGTGCATCACACTGTAAGCGTGTTCCATCTTAGTTAGGCCGCATTATCACTTAAGACAAGTGAGTTGTGGTCAAATAAAAGCCTTTCAGAATATTTAAAACTATACTGGCTTCCTTCAAGATTCTGTAATAGACACTTACAGTGCGAGTGCAAAACTTCTGATCATATTATGTAAATCTCAGATTATGAAACAAAACGCAGATAGACCGCGCGGAATATCAAGAGTGAAGCCAAAAAAGCAAATACAAATTCAAAAGCGAATACCTACAACGCGCTTCGTGCTGTACTGACACGCCGCATCGTTAAAAAAAACAAATAAAAATACAAATACAAATTCAAAAGCGTCTACAACCACGAGATTATAGGTATTCGCTTTTGAATTTGTATTTGCTTTTTTGACTTCACTCTCAGTGTTCCGCGCGGTTTATCTGTCTTTTGTTTTATAATCTGAGATGTAAATAATGTTGATGTTGTTTTATTTATTTATTTATTATTTTATCTATATGTGTATGTATTTACAAAAAAAGAAAAAAAATGTATTTGTGTATGTATATATACATACACAAATACATTTAGGCTGTCTGACACCCATCTCCCTAGTTTGGGGTCAGATGGCCGTGTGTGGAAATGTCCCCACATATTATTTTTATTTAAACTTTTTATTTTGTAGTAGCCTATACTGTCCCACTGCTGGGCAAAGGCCTCCCCCAAGTCTTTCCAGGAACTTTTGTCCCGCGCCCCCTCGAACCAGCCCTTGTGGTACGCGTCCAGGTCATCTCGACACCTCTTTCTCCAAACTTTATGACATGTAAATATATAAACATTGTACAAAGGTGTACTTAATACATTGGGCATTTTCTACCGACCTAGGGTGATGCAGATACAAAACAGGGTAGGTGCAAAAGTACAAAAAATGTACAAGAATAAAATAAAAAAAGTAGAGAGAGCTAATAATACACCGATGGATAAATACAACAAATCAATTGTGGGATGAGTCCGCCAACTGTAAATAATTTGCACCTGCCATGTTATATCTTCACCATCTTTGGGTAACCCGTAGAGAATACCTAAGGCGTTAAGACCGCCTATGTAGGTACATTTTGTTACATAAAGTTTAAAGAAATTATGTCCCATTTGCGTTTAGAGTATTTCACCTGCATCCTTGACGATCTGTGGGGCTATTCTTTGAAGTAACAACCTAAAGTTACATTTTCATATAACCTTTGCTTATGCAGCGATAGCGCCACATGAATTTTGGAGAAACTACTCATGGTTGAATAATTTGACACTTTTGACAGTTCATACATGAAAAACGATATTCGCTACGCAAAAACCGTCGCTGAGCTCGACGTCGATTTCACAGTTCATACGATGTCGAATTCGCCATCGAGCACGGACATGAATGGTAATGTTAGAGAATTGCATAGCTATTTATTACCTCTGTCAGTCATAAATAAATGTTGCCACCTATTGGGCCCAAACAGTAAAAAATTGATATAGATGTATCGTCGATACATAAAGAAGCAGAATACTTAATTACATCCAGAAAAAACAGATTGATACTGCTAAGTTGCCTAAACTTAAATGACCTTATACAAGACTGTCTTGCATTTAGTTTCTATGTAATAAAAACAGCATTATAGATAATTTAAATGCTATTGATATTAAAATGAATACGCAATGTCTGGCATACATATTTGAGATTATCTCATCGCCATGTTTGATGACAAATATATCTGTGCAAAAAAATACTGGCCAAGTGCGAGTTGAACTCGCGTGAAGAGGGTTCCGTACAATGCTAATGTCAAATGTTTTTATTCAATTTTTGTTTTTAAATTTTGAGGTGAATAGTAATTTTTCCTCAATTTAAAAAAAAAAAAGTATTCATTTACTTTGCACACCACTGTGTTTGGGTCATAGGATTACACCATCCTACCAATTTTTACCTCATTTGGTCTAGTAGATTCGTAGCAAATCGGCTGTGACAGACGGACGGACAGATAGACGCACAAGTAATCCTATAAGGGTTCCTTTTTTTGGACGGAACCCTAAAAACAAGAATCCTTGACGAGTTCTGTTTTAAAACTCAATAGGTATAGGTACATATTTTGGCATCTATTGTTTTTTTTTTTTAGTTATCTTAAGGACGAATGTGCGCAGAACATTTGCATAATAATCGACTTCAGAAGCAAAAACTTATGAATATCAAGTGTGTACGAAGCGTGAGTCATTTTTCTCTGTCTTGTTTAACTATACATACATACAAACACACAAATACAAATAAATCAATTTAAAGTGTCTGTTAATAGTAACGTCTTAATAACATTTGACTAAGTATTGCATATAAAAACAACATTTTTTTTTTGTCGTCTGCTGGTTCTGGGTCTCGTATCTCCGAAACGGCTGGATCAATTTAGACGAGACTTTCACTGGCAGATAGCTGATGTTATATGTAGTTAGCTATTAGTATGTTAGTAACACAGGCTACTTTAATTTTAGAAAAATAAACTTAACGCGAACGAAGTCACGGACTTAAGCTAGTACACCATATTTGTAAGCAAGAAAGGTTATTTACACACATCTACCATACATTAATCTTGGCATCATACATTTTGGGCACCTAAGCACCATGTTTTGTCTCTGCATCACTCTCAGTTAGACTGGTAGAAAATGCCTAAGGCCGCTTTCGTACAGTGCTTTCTCGCATCATTTATGCATAAAGTACAATAGATAAAATATAATAATATAGGCGTTGTCTCATTCATAACTGTATTTAACATAAGCGAGTGTTAGTTGTAAAAAAATCACAACAAAATAATTTTTGACACGTACTGTCGTCTGAATTTTCGATTACTGAATATTGATGAAACAAAACACGAAAAACACCGAAGGATTATAAATATTAACATTTTAATTATAATCAAAAAAATATTAATAACAGTAAGGGTTACTTAAATTATTACATCTATTTCGATAAAGTATTAAAAAATGAAAAGTCCGCCACATCCCAGCTTTTTTACCAGACTGCATTGCAGCTTAAGGCGACGATATACGCCGGCGACCAGAAAATCGTATGCGCTGCGTACAAAACTCTCAAAGTTTAGTCGAAAAAACTAAATAAAAGATAGTATTCTTTAAATTAAAAAAAAGCGTATATTAAAAAACAGATAATAAAATTGTCTGTAAGATAGTGTAAGTTTTGTTTAATTATACCTGGTAGATTTTGTGTGATTGTCAATGTTTTGTTTGCGTCAGACACAACTTCACTAGCTATTTAAACTATTTAATATGATTATAATCAAAAATATTTACATACTAAATGATTAAATTTATTTTTTTCAACTCATTTAAACTACACATTTTGACGTGATTGTCAGTTTAAAATCTGTAAAAGTCGTTATTAGAAGTTGTCATGTGAGTATTCACATGACAACTACATTGATGACATTTAGACGACACGGTTGGCGCAGTGGCTGAGCGATCGACTGCTGCGCAGCGTGTTGCGGGTTCGATTCCCGCCCAGGGTAAATATTTGTGTGATGAGCACTTGTGTTTGCCTTGTGTCTGGGTGTTGTTTATCTACATATGTATGTATTTACAAAAAAAAATGTATTTGTGTATGTATATCAGCTGTCTGACACCCATAGTACAGGGTCTCCCTAGTTTGGGATCTGATGGCCGTGTGTGAAAATGTCCCCTCATATTATAACTTCCTGTGACTGTCATTATGAGAAACTGGATAAATGATGGTGTAGCTTGATATAAGGCCGTTTTTCAGTCCAAAATTAGTTTATTGAATCAAATCGAAATTAAAACTTATTAGAGTCAAGAAACACCTATTTTACTGTTTACCCCCATTACAACAGTATCCTTGCTGTCATTCTATACGATGATTACTATGAATCAACTTTGACATTGTTTTAGTGTAGGTATTAGATACTGCATACGAAATATACGCAAAAGGTTTACCTCGTAACCTTGGAGATGTGTGGTTCATTCTATTCCCATTGATGTAGGTATGTTATATTTAATTAATTAATGTAGGTAGGTATTTTTTTTTTATCAAAGCAGCTTTTAACTTCGTTCGCGTGAATTTTCTCACTTAATCTTATTTTTATAATGAAAAAATCGGTTGTCTGTACAGTCGGTTTACGGACTATAGTGTTACGTGATAACGTCATAAAGAAAAATAATGGCTGACATATTTAACGCAAATAATGGCTTCCGTCGAGGTGGGCGGAGCTTGTTGCTTGGGCCGATCGTGCGTCTCTATCGTTTGGTCCGCGCTCTCGCTTGCACGCTCAGGCTCAGGCGGAACGTGACACTATTTCGTGCATGCAACCGGTGTTCATCGATTTATAAGACGTTATCACGTCAAAAATTAGGATATGGTTCAAGAATAACGGAGCTTCCTACTAGTAAAATATTTTTTTAGAATCTGAACACTGTTCCGGACATTATAGCGCGTGAAGGTTTGCTCGCACACCCCACTCGAACCTTATCGGAGTTGCACTAGAGCGGCGCACCAAACGGGGGCTGCAACCGCAAGCGAACTGCACGCCCGCAGTTCGCAACCTTCTCGCGAGCGGCGCATTCGCCAGGTCTGGACCTGGTCTGGACAAACGAACTTTAAAACAAAAGAACAAACAGACATACAAACTCTTCAGTTTTATAAAATAGTATAGATAAATCAGTTACAAATTAACCTATTATTTTTTATCATGGTGTCCCACCGGATGCGGTTATATCGGCCGATATGAACGCTATTCGTATCATAGAACGCAAATAGAATATCGCAAAAAAATATAGATAATAAGGAGGAGAGGTTCATGGTTAAAAGGCCGTACGAAGCTACACTTAAAGCGATTGGTCCGCACATGGGTGACCATCAATAGGGTTTTTTACCAAAAAAAAAAACTAATTAGTTCGTCACTTAGATTATTATCGAAAAATATTGAAAACGTATTTTTTTTTTCATCAATTCAATAAAAACTGACGAAGATAAAACGCATCAAAGATCATGAGTGGGGGTTTGTGACCTCACTTCGCCAGTAAAAGTGTACTGACATTAGGGTTGCCAACTCTTTGTCGGTCAAATATAGTAGGTCTATAATTATTACCCATAAAAATATAGTAGATAACAAAAAGATGTAAAAATGTATAGTAGGTACCAAAATAGGTACTTTATTTCTTAAAAGCTACTTTTTGCTACTTTATTAATATTTCTAAGGAATGCCTCATGGCTATTATTGCAATTGAAAATTACAAAATACTTTTAGCTCCGCTTTAATTAATCTCGCCATATTTTGTTATTACC
Source organism: Charanyca ferruginea (assembly GCA_947361185.1). Classification (NCBI taxonomy): domain Eukaryota; kingdom Metazoa; phylum Arthropoda; class Insecta; order Lepidoptera; family Noctuidae; genus Charanyca; species Charanyca ferruginea. Next base: position 19,986,448 of record OX376070.1, on the reverse strand, counting down.
AAAGAGTCTTTGTTCATTACAGAATATACGCTCTGTAAAGGCGTAAGTTGGCGGAATTGAGAAAAGAAATGATAGTATCTTTAAAATATTTGTGAAATCTGCATCCCTGAGAACTTGTTGGCATTTTTCAACTGCAGTTTTAGAAGAAAAGTTTTCATCAAGAAGAAGAATACTTACCTAGAATTTTGTTAACATCTGATTTGTTTCTGAATACAAATTATTAAAAGAATCATGGCAGTATTTGTACAAAAAAAATTAAGATGTTCATAGAAGTTGAAATTGTAATTCTTATATTCTTGGGTAGTGAGTATCTTCAGGCATTTACAATATTTTTAAACCCCCCAAAATTAAAATATAACGAAATGAAAATAATATGTATTATGTGCCTCAGCTATTTCTATACAGCCGCTTACCTAAGAGCGAGTAACAAACATTCATCCATTTATTAATGCATCTAGATAGATGGCGCTAAAGTTAGTGGAAATCCACTAACTTTAGCGTTTATAATAGTAAGATAGGATGTGACACTTCGTTTACTTTGCTTACGTGTTCGGGAATCGAACCTGAGACACGCAGAGCAGCAGCCTATCGCCAAGCCACTGTGACAACCGTGTTGCCAAGGGGGTAAGTAATCAACTACTCTGAGTGACGATCCGCCTCTTTTTGGCACTCTTCTACAGAATGGTATGAACTGGGACTTCTGTATATCTTTCTACGGCATCAGTTACTAGGCTGTCGATGTGTATGCCTACAAATTAATTATGCAAAGCGCATTAAAAGTGGACAAAGAAGCACAAACAATTCGTTTAATGGGTTAACTCTAAATTAAAAGTGGTTTTAACACCCTTATTCTGTTTGCTTTTCAAATTTTGTTTACACTTAATGTTTTAATCCCTTTTTATAGCTTTTGCCTACAATAAAAGATCATTATTTTATACTTCCATACTAATATTATGAACGCGAAAATGAATTTGTTTGCTATGCATTCACGACTATACTACTGAATCCATTTAGAAAAAAATGGGTACAGACTAGCCTTGCACCGTAAGAAATGATGTAGGCTACTTTTTAATCCGCGACTTAGTCAGCTTCTGCGATAACCGACACTCGCGCGGATGAAGTCGCGGACAAATTAAAATATACTCCGTTGAAGCATTTTGAAATGTCAAACAAAATGCAACCTTACAACAGGATAATATGTATTACTATTTAAATACACTTCCAGTTATCTTAAGACAAAGACAAATTATAAAGTAAATAAATCTACATTATACTTTATGTCTAAGGCATTAAGTCCGCCTTTGTTCCTTTATACTTAAACTAGCGACCGGACCCGGCTTCGCATGGGCCTATAGCCTTCCTCGATAAATGGACTATCCAACACCAAAATATTTTTTCAATTCGAACCAGTAGATCCTGAGATTAGCGCGTTCAACCAAACAAACAAACAAACTCTTCAGCTTTATAATATTAGCATAGACAAACTAGCGACCCGCCCGGCTTCGAACGGATGCAATGTAATTCAAACTATACGTATAAACCATAGATATCCGAGTATAAACCTTCCTCTTGAATCACTCAATAGATCTTTTACCTAAACTACGCAACGGATTTGAATGGAATAGCCATTCAAATCCAAAAGATCTATACTATGTAAAGATGAATAAAGAAAATAACAACTGCTGAATTTACATATTACAAAATAAAAAGATTTATCAAATTTTTCACTTGTGTACATAGTTCCAGACAAAAATACTAAAACGTTTTAGAGCTGAGTCAATTCTTTAGTTTTAAGTACCAACGATCAGTATATTGTAATACTCACAATAAAATTAATTCATTGCATATCATATCAAGGAATCACGAAGAACTTTGCATAGCAGTGATAATATTAAAGCAGGCACGTCATGGAAAACTATTATAATTACTAACGTGTACCTACTAGAAATATTTAAATATTCTGATCCTGACTAACCAGCTGACTGTATGACTATAAGGTCGAAAGTCCTTCAGTGGTTCTATCTTCTTAATTTATTATTAACTTCATGCGGCTATGGTATCACTGCGATCAGGGCTGATCTATTCTGATCACCGCTTATTTTTGTTAAAGATCGCCACCAAACCCTGCAGCTGTGATGAACTGCAGGATCTGCTTTGGGGCAATCTCCATTATTTCATCCGGGCTTAATCGGTGTTTGCCCAGATGTTGCGCTTGTCAATTAGTGCTCCGCATTCCCCCAGAAGTTGAAGTGACGTTTCATCAGCCTTCTTACAGCGTCTGCAGGTACGCGTATCACTTAGCCCTACGTTGAACATGTGCTTGTTTAAGCAGCAGTGGTCTGTAGTGGCTCTTGCTACAATGAGCAAGTTGTTCCTACTAAGTGCTAGGACTTGGTTACTAAACCTTCTGTCATAAGTGCTTTCGAGTGTAACATGCCCGACGATGAATAGCAGTTAGTCAACTATCAATAGCAGCCTTAAAAGTACCTGTGCAATATGTTTATTCATCAAAAAAAGGGAGATAATATAGGTACAGAAGAGAACAATAATGAACATTTTTTAACGTTTTGTTGCAAAATCTGTACAATACTTGTATTATCTTACCCTGCCTCTCAAACTAGGGTGACCTATGCTGTATCTTGAGAGACAGTGTTCGGCCAAGTTATATAAAAATACGATTTAGTGCAATAAGTGAACGGTGTTTGTGCTGAATCGACTTAATTTCTTGGTGAGTAGTTTAAGTGTATAGTAAGCAAAGGATATGAGTGTAATTAGTAATTGCAGCTCATGACACAGTTCAGTTTTGTGTCTTTGATGGTAATGCATCTGCAAGGCCTTTGATATTGCAGATGTCTTTATTTATCTGTTCTGTGATACCTAGGCAGCGGCCATTCAATAACAGAAAATAAACCCAGCTGCCTATTTGTCTATTTAAGTAGCCAGTCTTTCGCGACTGATATCTTATTTGCACTCGACGACTCGACTGCTCCAACGGCTATCGTTTTCCAACAGATGGACGAATCACTTCCACTTCAGCTGATACACAAGCCATGTCGGTAATCGCTGTTTTATTTTCTGAATTCCAATATTTCCCAGCAAAAAGGACTGTAATCAGATGGCAATCAGCCTGCTTAACTATGTAAAAAAGCTGATATGTTGATGCATCTGGTTAGGTTTGAAAACGGTTCAACATTATTTGGCTAGACCGGTTATAATGATCTATAGGCAATGATCAATGTGAGCGTATAAGCTGAGCTGATTTCGAACAACGTGTGCGGAGTCACAGGTACCTACAATCCCATTCCCATCCTATGGAAGAAATATTTGGAGAGTTTGGAGTCTACAGACTCATGCCTAATCCTTATAAGCTCGCTGTATGAGAGATTTGTTTGTATTTAAAGTCACCTTTGAAACAGAGAGAAATTTCCTATTGTGGGAAAACAGTATACATTATTGCGGACAAACCCTCAAGAAAGAACTAGTATTACCAATTGGACATTTTACTAAATAGCAAGAATACACTTTATGCAAATAGTAATTAGTTTATCGTTCCCAAAGGTGCAGTCACATTATAATTCGGCCAATTTTGTTTATTTAAACACTGGATAAATTAGATTACGAACAAAAGCTGCATGCACATTGTGTACACCCTGTTTATGTTTCATTTGTAAAATAGGTAGGTACCTTTGTGGACTACACGATAAAATATCAATTTAATATTTTGACAGCCATAGTCATATATAGATGACAAACCAAAACGTGCCCAGCACGCCACAGTCATGAATAGATGACAGAAACGTAATGCCATAGTGTAATTATTCGTAGTTTGAACGTAATTTCATAGAGTATCTAATAGTTCGTAGCTTGGCGCTGATGGCACGATTTTGCTTTTTAGTCTTGCTTGGTTGTCGCATGCTGTGGATGCAATTTTCTTTTTTGTTTTTTGTTTTCTGTGTTTGTTTAATAACATCATCTGCCTAGTCTTTTCCCAACTCTATTGGAGTCGGCTTCCAATCTAACCGGATGCAGCTAAATACCAGTGTTTTACATGGAGCGACTGCCTATCGGACCTCCACAACCCAGTTACTGGGTAACACGATGCCCCTTGATAAGACTGGTTGTCAGACTTTCTGGCTTCTGACTACCCATAACGACTGCCAAAGATCTACAAATGACAGCCAGGACCAACGGCTTCACGTGCTTTCAAATACGAGGCACGGAGGAAACTCGTCTGAAAGGGATTGTCACCCATCCACAGACCGACCGCGGCTAGCGTAGCTTAACCTTTGACCGATCGATAGCTCCTCTTTGTTTAATAACATAAAATAAAATAGTTAGTAAAATGGTTTGGTATAACGGGCTGGTGTCCGCAACTCCACGTCTCTACCAATAGTTAACTAACAATAGTTTTAAGAGCATTGTTACAAACAATTGGGCCTAGTTGCCATAAATAAACAAAATTTGTATTATTGTTAATAGGTACCTATCAGTTCATCGCTCCAACTGAGGTCGTCACAACGACCTTTACAAAATGTCCCAGCCAAAAGGTTAAGCTGAAATAAGTAACAACACTTATTCATTATTAGTACCTATAGGTATTTTATATTTTGTACCTGTAACCAGGAAAATAATCTGTCAGATATACTCAAGTTCAATGACTCACACCAATGTACAGACGCCAGCAGATCAAGCCATACCAAACAGGCAAATTTTCACAATTGAATATGAACCTTATGCTTTTGTTATAAAATTGAAAATATATCAAAGAAAGAATCATGGCAGGATTTGTACAAAAAAAAATAAGATGTTTAGAGAAGTTGAAATTCTAATTCTTATATTCTTGGGTACCTAAAGCATATCTTCAGGCATTTACAATATTTTTAAAACTCCGCAAAAAAAAGTTAATAAGTTTAACGAAAAGCTCATTATTTCAGAACGAAACGGTAACTAACAGTAACAGTGACACTGACAGCCGCCGTTCCGCAGTTCTTACACTGAAATTGCATCGTTTTATGGGAAATAATACCACAAATATTGATTAGTTTTTTCCACACACTTGTCACATCACTTGTCTGTCAATTTTATAGATCCTTTAACATCGCTTGTCACTTTCATTTTTTATAAACACAAAATGGGCATCGAGATGAAACGAAAAAGTGTTATATTCATTTCGTAATATTTTAATTATGCGGGGGTTTAAAAATATGCTAAGTATATCAATCTGCTCCTGGTTATGTGTTCTTCACATTGGAAAATATTTTAAACCCTCTAAAATACTTATTTTTTTTCATACAAATGAATGTATGAATTCCGCCATGATTCTTTGACAGACTGTTGTAGCTTGATGTGCTGGCCTCTGTACCTGTGCACCTAGAGGAAGTCACTTCAGGAAAACAGAAAATAAATGACAGAAATAAATTTTTATTATTCTAAGCACTACTGAATTACAAACAGTTTCGTTAATGATATTATTAATAACAGACTTCAAAAAGAAAAATGTTCTATGTTCCACAAAGCATTTTACGCAAAAAAGACAACCGCCTTCTTAAACCTTAAAGTTATAAAATAACTTTAACTTTAATCGACGACACGGTTGGCGCAGTGGTTGAGCGATCGACTGCTGCGCAGCGTGTTGCGGGTTCGATTCCCGCCCAGGGTAAACATTTGTGTGATGAGCACTTGTGTTTGCCTTGTGTCTGGGTGTTGTTTAACTATATATGTATGTATTTACAAAAAAAAAAAAAATGTGTATGTATATCAGCTGTCTGACACCCATAGTACAGGGTCTCCCTAGTTTGGGGTCAGATGGCCGTGTGTGAAAATGTCCCCACATATTATATTATTATTAAAAAAAACTTTAGTTTCGGAAATTGGCAGTTCTGGTTCTATTTGTTCTGATTTCCGAAGTTAAAGTTATTTTTTTAGGGTTCCGTACTCAAAGGGTAAAAACCACAGTACATGGTCTCCCTCTCCCTAGTTTGGGGTCAGATGGCCGTGTGTGAAAGGTTCCCACATATTATTATTATAATATTATTATTATTAATAATGGGTGCAGGTGTAATTACAGGTACAGATGGCAGAAGCACAACCAAGTGAAAATATTTCCAAGTTTAATAATGACTTTACTTTGATGGTCAATGGTTAGACAATGGAAATTTACATACAGAAAGCCATCGAACAAATAATATGTTATTTGTTATTTTTACGATGCCATGATTCTACTAAGGTTGAATAAAAAATATTGCTAGACATGACGTAGTGATGTTAGACCTTTAACATATTAGATTATGCACTTTTTTCTTTTTTTATTTTGTTTATTTGTTTAATTTTTCATGCTAAATTAATTTTTTTGTTAACTCTACTCAAAATTTCTTGGAGCGTGGTGGAATCAATGTATGAACATTACAATATTGTAAGAACAATGGGATTTGGAGCGCAGTGGAGTAACCCATATTTATGTATCATTTTACTGATTTAGAATAAACAAGAGGTCAAACATCGTCAAAAATTAACACAACGTGTTAATTAGATATTTTTCTGCATTATTCATACCTACTTAATATTATAAATGTGAAAGTAACTCTGTCTGTTACGCTATCACGATGATACGGCTGAACCTGATTTTAATGAAATTTGTCATGAAAATATCTTGAACCCTGGAGAAGGACATCATTTTTAATCCGCGACTTCGTCTGCCTCCGTGGTAACCGACATTTTTAAAACTCTTTAATTTATTTATCTAGTACTTTTGTTTCCATGGGAACCAAAAACGAGTTAAAACTTATATTATGTTTTAATATTTTTTCTTTTACCTTGTTTAAATGTTTCATGTTACCATTTTAATACATTAATACAAAATGTTCTTGTAATGTGACGGAAGCTTCTGGACCTGACGACACTTGGTATCCTAGGGTGGGGTCCAGGGTAAGCCAGGACTCGCCAGCTGATGGCCTAGGGGGGGGGGGGGAAGAGGGCAAGTTGATAATTATATGGTGGATAAAAAAGTATGAATTTTAAATACAGTCAAAGGCACATGAACCTTTTGGAATCTCTAGGGGGGGGGGGCGCCCCTACCTACCCCCCCTTGGCGACGCCCTTGGTACCAGCTGTTATCAATAAAAAATTGTTATTACCAAATCTCATGGTTCAATAGTTTATCCGTGAAACTATAACAAAACAAAAAAACAACTCACTCACACGTATTTACAATACAGATTAGTTTGTATACCTTGTTAAGCTAGGCCAATAAGCTCCAAGCAAGCTTCAGTAAATTATGACAACATATTATCATTCGACTATGTTGGTTACTAATGTGTAAAAATAAATTTCGTGATAAATTGGGCAAGTCCAGTCAAACTAGATAAAAAAAATGTCTGCAAATTTTTTTTCCCTAAAAACTGTAAGTGACTTAACCCTATTTATTTCGAAAGCACAATGTGAACGCTACACAAGGGTAACATAGAAAACAATTAATTTTCCCTCTAATGAATTCATGCCCTAACTAACTTCATATAAATAAATAAAAGCTGCTTGCTCACTGGTCAGTGCAATACGTACAACATTATGAGCCGGTCGTCGTCTGTATCAAACACAGATTACAAATACTTCAGATCGCGAACGCTCCCGTGCATGCCAACATAGAAACTATTTTTTCCCAGATTAAAGAAATGTTCCTACTAATTCTATTTTTCGTAGCTTCGTGCGCGAGTGAACAACCGTGTCTAGATTACCAAAGTGTCGATATTAGTGATGTTCCAATTTCGGAAGACGGTTCGATAGTTCAAGATGGCGTCGTTTTCGCGCCAAACTATGTGTACTCAAAAAAAGTTAATGGTGAAATGAGAAAGTTCGGGTGTTTGTGTCAATCCAAGGATTGTTTCCGAAAATGTTGTCCGTTAGGATTTGTTTATTTTGGGAGGAATTGCACGGAGCTGCCGCATAAGGATGTGCTGCTAAATGATGGTTTAAACACCTTTTACAAGTCGAGGTTCATTAAAAATGTGGACTTGAAAAGGAAAAGCTTCGATTTGATCTATGGAAAGGCTTGTCAGCCAATGTTTTTGGAAGACAGTAAATGGTACATTCAGGAGGTAACTATGTTTTTATATTTTTATTAGTAAATAATAAAGTTTTTATTTTAACATGTTGTCAATGGGGGCAGTTATTGTCACGTAATAATGATACATATTTACATATTGAATGATAATTGTATGCATGCAACATATTTGACGTTCTGATCACATCTTTACACAAAGATATTAGCAGGCAATGCATACATAAAATAAATATCTAACACCCCGTCGTTTTTTCGTCGGGGGTTAAAAAGAGATATAGTTGCTTCAACCTGTTTTTAAATCTCGATCGGTTATCGGATTATTGCACAAAACGTTCGGACAGCTCGTTGAATATTCAGCAGGCTATATCTTGTTAAAGAAATAAGGACCTTTATACTTACTCGTCATACAACACGACATGATGTTACCATAACACTTCAAGAATATAGTAATAATAATAAAATAAATGATACCTTATGACTAAACAATACATGCAGACAAAAGTACCTTTGCGAGAAACTGGAGTCCGTACTACGTTAACTCTGTGTTACGGATCTCCAGGCTCCCACCTCAATGTTTGTGATGTAATGTTACTTTGCAAAAAGCATTTTGTGACTTCTATGGAAGAAAAGCAAATGAAAAGGGATTAATAAAATTGCTAATAAATTAAATGATCATACATTCTATAGTTTTCATAAAATGTATTATGGTCCGTGTCGTGTGTGGAGTGTGGCTTTGTGTGTGTGTGAAGGAATTCAGTTCAACACACCCAATACATTCCAAAACTTAGTTTTAATTAGGTGAATTCCCAAAAGCGAACCTGCGCGTAGATAATTGGTTAAAATTCCCTAAGGTCTCTTTATTAGTATGAAGACCGTATATTAAAAATAAAACATGGGCATTTAAACGTAATGTGGAGACTGGTTAACCGTCTCCAACCTTGTTGGAACGAAGTTCCTTATCGCGCGTTGTGAAAGGGGGCTAGACGGAAAAAATTCTTACGAAAAGTTGTCACGACATGCTATAATAAGCTAAATTGAATCGTTGGAACTGTCAAATAGAGTTCATTATTAGTTGAATGGCGGCTTTTCTATGAAAATATTGGAGCGAATTAAAACCTTATTTTTGCTATTTTTATTACTTCACAAACGCAGACAATTCGAACAGAAAAATTGAATCGTTGGAACTGTCAAATAGAGTTCATTATTAGTTGAATGGCGGCTTTTATATGAAAATATTGGAGCGAATTAAAACCTTATTTTTACACATTAACCGTGAAATTCGGTTGCACATAGCTCCTATTGTCCGGTCGGGCACCAGCCTATACGTTTCTCAGAATAATTTTATCATACCTAGTTTGGTAAAATTTCAATTTTTAACCGTTTACGTTTACAAAATAAAGTCCGAATTTTATTACAATTCCTTCACTAATTAATCGAAAGGAACTTCGTTCCATCCGGGTGTCCCTTGACACCTCTCAAGTTTTTTTTTTGATTACTTTTTACCTATGAGATAAATTAAGTTCGTAATTAAAAGGACTTGACATAATAATTACTAACTTTTCTTCGCGATTTCGTCCGCGTGAATGTCGGTTATTGCGGATGCAGAGGAAGTCGCGGATTGTAAAGTATGTCCTTCCCTAGGCTTCAAGTTATCTTCATACCAAATTTCATCAAAATCGGTCCAGCCGTTTCGTCGTAGAAACGCAACAGACAGAGTTATTTACGCATGTATAATAATATAAAAGTATAAAATATGGATACATAATTCAATATTAAAAATATACGAAATAATAATGTAATTTGTGTATCAGTCATAGCAGTTTGAAAGCGATTATTAATTTACGTACCTACCGTTCACAGCAAGGGTTAGGAATACTTAGGATATAATAATATTTCCTGTCTCATTTATCCCTCGGGTATTGTAAAACATGATTTAGAGACTTTCAAGGTAATTTGACAGCTGTTTTCCATTATTATAATTAAGTACCTAATTAATTATTTATTTATTTACCTATTTATTTATTAAGGCTCTCCAACGACTTATTCACTAATACACTTACAACAAACTGTTTAAACTTATTAGATTACAGTGAACTTGTCACTTAAAGGAGTGCACAGCACTTCCGAATTTAAAAATTAAAACATTATTAAAGACAAATTAAATTAAAAATAAAGCGGTTGAAACACTAAAGAACCAAAAATAACTGCAAATTTACTACAAAAATTGTTAACAGAAGAAGGAGTAGATCTGTTTATAGTGGAACTGGTCAGAGAATGCAATAGAATTCAATTACGATTGATTATTTTAATAAAAGATTAAGTAAAGCTTTTCTAGCAGAGGTTTACTGGGGAAGTACCTACCAGCACTCACCCTACGACCCTACGTTTACTAGGTAGTAGTTAAGTTACATTTGTGTAAGCAATTTAGTACACGAAGCTTTTCAAAGTCAAAACCTATATACCTGCCACATATTTTTTTCAATTAGACCATTAAAATGCAGCTTTGAACGTCATTTACTAAACAAAGAAATAGATCAAGTTACCACTTCCAAAAGGTAGTTCCCTAGGGAAAAGAGTGGGTAAGAAATTCCGTAACCACTCTTTTTTTTTTATTCTAATAGGCATGCGTTTGGCCGCAACTCACCTGATGTGATGTGTGATGCGATGATGCGGCCTAAGGTAAACCTTGGCCGCAGGTGAGTGCTGCACGCTTGCCGAGGATAAACCAATTCACCCGTGTCTTAAAAAACCCCAGATTATATTTATCGGGAAACAGAGAGGTGGGAAGTAAATTCCACAGTTTTACTCGTTTAAAATAGGTACTTGAAGTTTTACAAGTTGGTCTCCAAGGTCTTTTTTGGCGTTGCAAGTATCCATAAATTATTTCAGTTAGGTCTACTCTCGACCTGATCAACAACATAATGGTCCCCAGAACCCCAGTGTTAAATTGTGTTATATCATTGTAATTACTAGTAGTAGTAGAGATCTTTGTAAAGGAGCTTGCCCGGGGAAGTACTAGCAGTACTAAAAATAGTACTGCTAGTACTTCCCCGGGCAAGCCGGGCAAGGTCAAAGTCAAAGTCAAAAGTTTATTTGTGAAACATATATGAAAAGGCTAGTACTATTTTATTTTATACGTGTGGATAAAATAGTACTGCTAGCCTTTTCATACCTATATGTTTCACAAATAAACTTTTGACTTTGACTTTGACCTATTTCTGCCGCAAGGCAACGTTCTGTGTTCCGGTTTAAAGGGTATGGGTACCAGTTTAATTCAAAGTCAAAGCATTTATTTCAATTAAATCATTTACAGGCACTTTTGAATTGTCAAAGAGTCAGTTAATTAGTCAGAAAATTGAAGCTAGTTGTTCATTCCAAACGCGGTGGGTCTCTATTTTTTTAGTCTATAGAGAAGAACGAACAAGAAACTCCACGGACACTCTTTGCAATCAAGTTTTTACAATTACAGGCAAATGAAACATTTAAACTTTGTTTCTGGGGTGGTAACTAACGCATCTGCAACGCCTCTGGTACCTATTGCATATTCTTAAAGGCAGCGTAACCACTAAACATTATTTGGCCTTTCGACTTGATGGCTATTCAATGACATTAAAAAAAAACTATGATATCGCATCGTCTTGAACTCCAATTGATTTCCGCAATCTCTTATGAAAGGTAGCTTTGCAACAGTATAACTGGCAACGTGATTGAAGAAGGTGGCTGGCAGCGGATGGATGCGGGCTGCCCAAGGCCTGGTTGGTAGGCAATCTCTGGTGGAGGACGCCGTTCAGCAGTGGACGGCAATAGGCTGATATGATGATCTATTATACGTTTGAAGTTTAAACTCGTACTCGTATTGTATTTGTATTAGGTACTAGCTTCTGTTTCGACTTAGTCCCGTTGGAAGTCAAGTATAATATAAAACATATTCTATGACACTAGGCAATAGGGTAGCTTTCTATCAGTGAAATATGTTTTGTAATCAGATCAGTGTTTCCAGCAATTACCTATCTCTTACAAACAAAAAACAAACAAACTTTACCTCACATAACATTAGTAAATAAATAAACAAGAATAGACTAGTAAAGTAAGTATTACTAAAGACATCATTCATCGTTTATAAACCACTTTCATTTTTTGATATTACGAATGGTATTTGTAAACTATCCACTTGATCTTGGTTGATTATGAAATTCAGAATACGGACGCAACGAGACGGTTAGAGAAATGCAAACAGCATCACAGTGGTTAAGTCGCCCATCATTCACGTACGAGGTTTAATAGGAGCAAGTACCAATGTAACTTTTTCAATATCTTAATTAATATGTACTTTTTAACTTTATCTTGGACGTCAATAACATCGGTGATGGATAATCTTAAGGAAAGAGGGGGCCAAGTCTGCTATTTTTATAATTTCGTCATTCCAACACGATCCCCATTGTCATTTTGCTAAAACTTCGTAATCTGCTAAATTCATAATCGTCAGTCATTGGTCGGTCGAATTAGAAGGAATGACTGCACAATGACGTCCTAATGGTAGGTCACTGATCAAAGGAACTGACAAAATTTTAGCAGATTACCGCCTAAGTCAGCTTTGAAGGGGAAGGGTGAAGTGAGCTGTCATCCGATTGTAATGCTTTGTAAATCCCTAGCATCGAGACGGATGACAGCTCACTTCACCGAGGTGTTCACCGAGGGAGATTGTAACAGAATAGCACTGCAGCACGCGTAGCATGACCACGCTATGTCTACGGAAGAATAGACATACTGACAGGAAGAATAGACAAACTGTACTGACTTGTCTATTCTACGTCATGCTACGCGTGCAGTTGTCATTTTGTACGAGATTACCATTCTATATCATTTCCTTCAATGGCGTGTCAGTGGTTGACCATTGGAAAGTCATAATGACGCCATTATATTAGTAGATTACCAAACTTGTCAAAATCAACAATATTATGAAATCAATTATAGACCATTCTGACACTATTAATAATTGTAATAGCAGGCTTGCGGCTCTGGACCTAAAATTCATAAAAGTCTGAAACAAGGGCGTCGCCAAGGGGGGGGGGGGAGTAGGGGCAGTCCCCCCCCCCCCCCAGAGATTCCAAAAGCTTCATGTGCCTTTGACTGTATTTAAAATTCATACTTTTCTATCCACCATATATCAACTTGCCCCAACCCCCCCCCCCCCTAGGCCATCACCTGGCGAGTCCTGGCGAAGTTCTTGGTCTGAAATCACCAATCCGTATTGAGCAAGCGTGGTGTTCAATACCTCAAGACCTTTGCTCTGCAGTGGGGAAATAATAGGTAAGCTGGTATTATTATTATTACCCTGCATCACATGGCACTCAATGTCTTCTCCAAATTCTACAGCTAAATGCCCCATCAATCTAATTCATTAGTAAATGATTTGTGGCCTTGCATGATCGTTAATTAAGCCAAGGATAAAACACAGATAACACAATGTCAATAACAGGATATAAGGAGGATGTAGTGGGCCGTGGCTGCTGTACCACAGATAATACAAACTTTAAATATGTATACAGCGTAATTTGACAATATTTTTTTCCTATAAATTAATGTAGTCAATTGATTTACTGATCTATATCTATACTAATATTAAAAAAAGACAAAATTGTGGTAATACTCGGAACTGCACATCCGATTGCAAAAAAATTTTTCACCAATATTAAGCTACGTACCTATCTAGTTTTACTTAGTGTTTTAGTGTTATTTTATAATAGTCTCGGGCAAAGTGCTAGTTAGTTAGTATTAACTAAGGGCTTTATCCCAAAAAGACGTACGTGAACAGTGACATAAAGTCATGATGATCATGATGATCAATACTTATTCGTACTTACCTCCTCTGTATGAACAGGCCTTTGTTTTGCTGTAGGACAGTCTGTAATAGCCCGGCATTATTATTTCTTATTATATTATGCGCTGCGTCCAAAACTCTCAAAGTTTAGTCGAAAAAATTAAATAAAAGATAGTATTCTTTAACTTAAAAAAAGGCGTACACTAAAAGATAGACAATAAAATTGTCTGTAAGATGGTGTACGTTTCGTTTAATTATACCTAGTAGATTTTGTGTGATTGTCAATGTTTTGTCCGCGTCAGAAACAACTTCACGAGTTAATTAAACTATTTAATATGAATATAATCAAAAATATTCACATACTAAATTATTAAGAGAATGTTCTAGTATAACATATATTTTTTCAAATCATTTACACTACTTATTTTGACGTGATTTTCAGTTTAAAATCTGTAAAAGTCGTTAATAGCCCCTTAAGAGAATCAGTCACTCAGGTGACAGTAATTAAAATGTGAAGCTGGTCTATGGACAACTCTGAATGTTGTTTTTGATAAAACAGGGACCGTGTCCTGTTTTCAATTGCATCGTTCCTAAAAATAGTATATATGACAAACTAATTATTGGCCGCTTATAATGTTTGTTCTCAGTAATTGATATTATCAACGAACAGGTAAAACCAATGTTGAATTTATCACAGCAAGTGCTGAACTTATTTATTAACGGAGCAGATATAAGCTATAAGTATAAAAAGCGGTCAAAGAAAGATAGTTATTAAGCTTATATTTTTGAAATAATTTACATTGCTTTGTATTTATCAAACGAGCTCGTGGCTAAGTAGGTAGAAGCCATACGTATCGACCTCATGATGGTAAAGCTCCAGCTGCCACGGTCGGCCCCTGAATGAATGACCATTCGTTCTATACTGGACCTCTCCGTGCCTCGGAATGCACATAAAGCCGCTGGTCCCGGTTGTCATTCGTAGATCTTCGGCAGTCGTTATAGGTTGAAGCAGTTACCGGATATTTGATACCGGTATTTGGTATGTATTAGGTATCGGATAACACTGACGTCCGGTACCTCTTGAGGGTATCGTGTTACCCAGCAACTGGCTTGTGGAGGTCAGGTAGGCAATCGCTCCATGTAAAATGAAATGTATTCAGTTGCATTCGGTTAGATTGGAAGTCGACCCCAGCCGGCACGGCGCGGCATACGTTGGCAGAGTGTGCCGCATGGGAGGAGCCGCGCCGTGCCCTCGTCTCAGAAGTAGACAGTGACCAGTCGCTGCCGGCTGTGGTCGAGTTGATGGTCGGCAGCGCAGAGTCCTGGGACGCGGTGGTGTCCTTCTGCGAAAGTGTCATGTCGCAGAAGGAGGCTGCGGAAAGGGAGAGGGAGAACTCTACCTCCCACCCTGCCCGCAACAGGCGCAACGGGCGTCGGAGGAGGACGGACAACGCCCTCTTCCGGCCCCCCTAAATGGGTCCAGGGGCGGCAGACTCGGGGACTTCTGTCGCCCCCCACATACATCAGGACTCGAGGTGGTGGCGCGTAGTATTCCTCGCGCGCCCCGCTTAGACGTCCGGGGGGGAGTCTAACACCTCACTCCCACCCCTGACCAGAGAAGTCAGTCAGGGGTTGCGGAAGTATCTCCAGTTCCCGCGACCCCAGGCGTAGGTGTGAGATGGAACACCGGGGTGCTTTTTAGTCAGTAAGAGCCTGACAGACCCCTCCAGAGGACATCCTTGAGGATTTTATACCTCGGAACAAAGAAAAAAGGAAGCCGACCCCAACCTAATCGGAAAAAGGTTAGGCAGATGATGATGATTTTTGAATTCATTTTGCATTTTATTACACGCTTGAAATAACGATTTTGTCTATATTTATAGTGAATGGAGTATCTGTTAATATAGATAGGTATCTAAACTTTACTACAATGACTCAAGTGATTTCCTGGTTGTATTCAAGGCTACTATCTGACAAAGGTCTGAGAATTTTAAACTAGCTACGTCACTAAAAGAAGGTTGCATGCCGACTAGTTACCAGTAAAGGTCAGGGGTATTGGTCCTTAACGGTTCAATGCAGTTCATTGCTCTTTTGCAACATGGATGTGCCTATCAGGTCAATGCAAAACAGGTAAGGGAAAACTAATTGACGAATTTTTCACTGCGTATTTTGTAGTAGATTGGTGGATTTTTTATTGTTACCTGTAGAGTGTTTTAAAAACGAGTAGAACACCGTTCACTTCACATTAACCAGTTTTTACCCGACTACGGCAAAGCCAAAGGAGGGTTATGAGTTTGACAGGCTATGTATGTATGTATGTATGTATGTATGTATGTATGTATGTATGTATGTATGTATGTATGTATGTATGTTCATCTGTACGCTCATAGCTCCTAAACTACTTATCAGAACTGAACAAATGAGGTATCGTTAGAAGCGTCTTGATCGTCCGCTGGTTATAGGCTATATGACGTATCACCGAATCCAATGTGGCGCCCTCTGGCGGACAAAAAAACCAATATTAAAAAAAAAAATGAAGACAAGCATACCGTGTTTGGTATCATTGGAAAGGGGTTCACTAGTACATTTCAAATTTATATAATACTTAGTGGTAATTTGTCACAAATTATTGTAAAAAAAGGAAAGATTACCAAATAAAGTAAGATACGCATACCGTGTTTAGTATCATTGGAAAGGGGTTCACTAGTACCTATTAAATATATAATACTTAGCTGTGACTCCAAAATGGTTTAAATAAAAATATAAAGTTTAAAAACTAAAACCCGACCACAACAAAAAGTGATCTAAAAAGTACAAAACAAGAAAATATTTCACACAGAAATCAAGACATAGGTACAAAATGGTCAAGGTAAGCCGTGGTTGCATGCCTGTATCCCATATGAGTGCGATGAACATGAATATAATGGCATGCAACCACGGCTTACCTTGACCATTTTGTACCTATGTCTTGATTTCTGTGTGAAATATTTTCTTGTTTTGTACTTTTTAGATCACTTTTTGTTGTGGTCGGGTTTTAGTTTTTAAACTTTATATTTTTTAAGTGTAGGTTTATGCTCTTATCGAATTGCGATTACGCAATTCCCCATTTACTGTGACCCACTGTCATTTTTAAAGAAGTATAGTTACTGCTTCGTTGAGGAAGAAGGAACTTAGGTAACTGTAAAACTAGGTCAAGTGACTGGGTAACCTGTGCTCAGAATTAACCTATGGTATGGTCACCGCCGTGTGACATGTGGCGCCGGCCGCGAATAGCACCACCCCATTTTTACCTGTGGGTGTCCTACAAGGCGACAGAGGTATATTGACTAGAAGATGGGCAGCAGCGTCCTTTTGAGTACCATAGCATCTACTGCGATCACCAACATGCATTGGCCAACCATGGCGATTACGGCTGAACGAACACCCCCTTTGGGGAGACCCATGCCCAGCAGTGGGCGTCACCGACGAATCTCGACTAACCCTGTTTGGCATATTATCATCTAAATATACACTAGTAATATTATGTAGTGCATTACCTGCATTTCAGTATTTCAGGTATAGCTATCTATTTTTTTAAATCTGAAGTGTAATACGTCTTTGTCACTAACCGTACCCGATATACGTTGTAGAAATCCTATTAGACAGGTCCGTTAAAAACCAGCGGGAAGAAAGGTTATAAAAACATCTATAGCTATACTAATATTATAAAGCTGAAGAGTTTGTTTGTTTGGTTGAACGCGGCTAATCTCAGAATCTACTGGTTCGAATTGAAAAAATATGTTTGTGTTGGATAGTCCATTTATCGAGGAAGGCTATAGGCCCATGCGAAACCGGGCCGGGTCGCTAGTATTTTATGAACAAACTAAAACAAAGCTAGTATAATGTTATAAGTATTATTTTATTCTTAATTTTGGCTCATTTTCTGTAAACATCCTTAATTCTGAAAAGTATTCGACACTATATTCTATTTATTTTTATATCTTTGGCATTGGAATCGATCATAAAAATATCTGCTGTCACAGAAGCAGTTGTTTTCTATTTATTTGTTTTTATTAAAACATAAGTGCGTTGCTTTAGACCAGATTTAATTTATGAGTCTAGATTGTGGCTCTGTTATAAAATTTGTTTTTTGGCTGCTAAGTGTAATGGATTTTTTTAAATTTCATATTGTAATAAATACTTCAGTGTGTCTATTCTGTTACAATCTCCCTCGGTGAACACCTAGGTGAAGTGAGCTGTCATCTGTCCCGATGCTAAGGATTGACAAAGCACTATCGGATGACAGCTCACTTCACCGAGGTGTTCACCGAGGGAGATTGTGACAGAATAGCACTGCTAATGGCCGAATTTGTAAGAAGTGATGAGAAAATATTCATAATTTTAACCATTTATTTTTTTCCTGACTTGACTTCTTTTTTACTGTGGAATTCACTGCCTCCTCTCTGTTCCCTGATAAGTATAATCTGGGTTTCTTCAAGGCACGAGTGAACCAATTCATCCTAGGCATAGCGTGTTCCACCTTAGGCCGCATCATCACTTAAGATAGCAAATAGCGGTCAAAAAAAAAATAGTATATATAGCATAATTTCTGAAATCGGATGAGTAGTTTCGAAGTTTTCCTCCATACTAACAAACTCTACCTATTTATAATATTAGTGATTAAAAATAGTACCTACCATAACCTCATTGTAAGTACATTCGGAATTATCGGTCATCAGGGACAAATAAAATAACTATGACCTTTCCACGTAAACTAGAACTATAGAGAGTCATTAACCATCAGAAGCAATAACATGTCGTACGGCCATTTAATTAAAATTTAATTATTTATTTAATTAAGTCTATTATCCATAGTCCATACTTAGAATTATAAAGTAACTCTGTCGCGTAACGTTTTCACGATGAAACGGCTAAACCGATTTTGATGAAATTCGGTATGAAGATAGCTTGAACCCTTGGGAAGGATATAGGTTTATACTTTTTCCGCGATTTCTTTTCCATCCGCAATAACCGACATTCACGCGGACGATGTCGTGCCCAAAACATTATATATTGTACATTATATATTAAGTATAGATAAGCATCTATACTTAATATATAATGTAATAATGATATTTAATATATATATAATAATGATATATTATATAATAAATATATTATATAATATAATAATATAATATTATAAAGCTGAAGAGTTGTTTGTTTGGTTGAACGCACTAATGTCACGATCTACTGGTTCGAATTGAAAAATTCTTTTTGTGTCGGATAGTCTATTTATCGAGGAAGGCTATAGGCCCATGCGAAGCCGGGCCGGGTCGCTAGTGTATATTATAAAGCTGTAGAGTTTGTTTGTTTGGTTGAACACGCTAATCTCAGGATCCACTAGTTCGAATCGAAAAAATCTTTTTGTGTTGAATAATACCGTTATCGAGGAAGGCTATAGGCCCATGCGAAGCCGGGTCGAGTCGCTAGTAATAGTATAAACGCCAAAGTTTGTAAAGATGAATGGATGTTTGTTACTCAGAATTCAGAATTAGCAGACAATTCGCGCACAATAAGCATAGATATTGATTATCCCGTTTTTAAGTTTAGATAATTTAGGTTTCTTTTAAATTTTGGAGTAAAAGCAAACAAAGTCACAGGCGGAAATTAGTACAGTACTTAACATGCTACTTCAAAAGTTTATTTAACAATTATTGCACAGACACAAGGTAGGTATGTACACATTTGCGGTATTTTCAGCCAAAGGCATAATTATCTTAAAAGGTTGTGCTGGCTATAAATGCATGATTATGATTATCGTTATTAATGTAATTTCAAAGTACTTGTGTGACAAGTTGTACCTACCTATATACATAGTGTGACGTGGTTACGGTACTTACTTTCTTCTTAGCATGTGGATGGCAAATGCAGATTAAATGTTGGTATCATTATGTGAGTGAGTGTGTGTGGATGTGTATGTATGCGTGTGTATTGTGTTTGTTCTTGTCAAATTTGTTGTTTGGCCCAGTCACAAAATGCCGCAGCCATTACGTACTTTGTGGCTCAGTGTTCAGCCACGGTAACGCCATCCGCTGATGCGGTCATTAAGACCTCACAAGATCTGGTGACTGGGCATGCGGCGCAAGATAGATGAACCATGACCTGCGGAGAGACAGCTGTAGCTTGATCAAACACAATTAGCCTTTTTTATTTATTTATAACTAGCTTTTTCCCGCGACTTCGTCCGCATGAATGTCGGTTATCGCGGATGCTGATAAAGTTATTAGTTAATTAGCTCATTTTATAAGCTACTTTTTTTTAAATATATATACGACATTTAGCATCTAGCATTAAATTAACCATACAACCTCGTCTAATGCTATATTAAATGAAGTGGAATAGTACTGTCTACATTTTGTTTCATTGTGTGGGCACACTACCTAGGTACTCTATTTTTTTTTATCTCAGGTAAGAGGTAAATAACACGCAATTTTGGATACCTATTATTTAGTAGAAACTTTTTACTAATAGTTAAGCACACTGGACTTTCTGACAGTCCTTTAGTCCAGCCGCTAGTACATGCACAATTCATATGTCAGTGGAGGTGAGGATTGAGGCTTTAATAATCGCTATCTTCAAATTGCGTCGATATTTTTTTTCATTGCTTTTTACAAAATGTTTAAAGTCTCTTACTTAAACTTTATGTAGAAAAGGAAAGACTTAATTTTTTTGATTCGGTAATATTTACTAAAATAGAAAACTTTCTTGTGTGGACTGAGGGACCACCCGTTAGTTGTTATATATTTTTTATCTTTCATGCTTTGTGGTCTGTTATTCGGCAAATACCTATCTTCACAAATTCACTTTAAGGGCTGTAGTTTTTAGTATATTTTTTTACGAATTCCCAGATTCGTTCTACAATTGTTTTAAGAGTAGGTACTACTAAATCCTACAATTTATATTTTGCGTTTTTTTTTTGTATTTTTTTTTTACCGCTAGTAGTTTTTATTGATCACTGACGTATACTGTCGCCAATTACATGCCAACTAGCATGTTTTGAGGGATAACACAATAGACAAAAACTTATTTACTAAAAAGAGTGGCAATACAAAACAATACAAAACAGAACCAAAGTCGTCGACCTGCGAAATTAAAGTTATGTTCGTTTTAGTTTTCGAAGGCGGTTGTTTTTTTTTTGGAAAAAAGTTTTTTTATCGCTTAGTCCCAACTTCTCACCATCCAAATTAATTAAGAAACGGTAACACCAAACAAAATAGGTCATCCCCTCAGTTATGCAACAAAAGGCAGATAGACCGCGCGGAACACTGAGAGTGAAGCCACCAAAGCAAATACAAATTCAAAAGCGAATACCTACAATTTGCTTCGCGTTGTACTGGGTATTGTAGGTTCAGTAACATTCAATCGTAAATACGGTTGAAGTACTGCCATCTAGTCTTCACAGTAATTAGTACCTACTGTCTGGCCATGAAACGCTATGAGTATTCAAAATCAACACAAAAGATTGAGTCTAGTCATTGACCATAAACCCATTGTTTGCGATTGTTTCCCCTCAAATCTGTGGATTTATTATTAACCTCACACAGTCACAAAGTTCACAGGTTTAGGGAATAAACTCGTGACATGGAAAATTACAACATACTACGATTATTTTTTACTGAAATTCCCATTGACGGCTCGGATGACGCAGTGGCTGCGGGCTGCAGTACGTATCTCGGGTTTGATCCCCGCACATAGCAAATATTTGTATGGTCTACACTGTAGTTGTTCTGGGTCTGGATCTCTGTATATGTGAGTTTATATGTTTGTAAACGCACCCTCCCCACGTTACAGGAAAAATAACTAATAAAATAATAGTTTAACATAATTAGAAGCCACTTTTTCATACAAACACCACAGCTGATGGTTCCGAAGAACTAAAAAT
Organism: Charanyca ferruginea; assembly: GCA_947361185.1. Lineage (NCBI taxonomy): Eukaryota > Metazoa > Arthropoda > Insecta > Lepidoptera > Noctuidae > Charanyca > Charanyca ferruginea. The sequence goes on along the minus strand of OX376070.1, from coordinate 19,964,647 downwards.
AAATTCATAACGGTATGCTATGCTCTGAAATAACACGTTATTTTCTATTTAAAATGCGAAACGGCTGACGTCATAATAAGTAATTTATGATAGTGTTTATGTTTATTTATTTATGCGTACTATTACGTTACCATTTTTGGAGGTTATTTTTAATGACCTACCTTTTATTAGGTAGGACATAGCGAATCTTCTTTGAAATTAGAATAGTGAATTCCAATTTTAAAAGTTTAAAAAATACATTATTTGTTAGCTTTTGAATAGGATAAATGACACCACCAGTCAATTGATATAGATACCTTTTATGAGTTGCAAGTCATAATGTAGGTAATTCCCCCATAGAGTTTGTGTAGCAATGTATATATATGACGTCACTACTAGTCAGTCATTTGCCAACAGAATTGACAAGCTATTTATTGATTTGAAAATCTAATTTCACTAGTCGGGTTTTCAGGGCAAAAATAAAGTGTTTTTTTTTCACAGAAATTCCGTCTTGAAATAACCTAATGTCAGTTGCGTGATTGTGTCAGTCACGTGTGATTCGAATCAAAGTTTGAATTTTACAGAAAAGGAAACACTACCTAATGGCCTTGAATAAAATGATAACTTCAACCGCGGTCACAAATTGCGTATTGTGACTATAGTTATTATTACTTAGTTTCCCTAATGAAGTAGGTCAGGTCCAGACGTAGGTAGTAGTAGATATAAATAGATTCTTGTAAAGTACTCTCTGCTTTATTAATTAGTAACTGCATACACATATTTAAAAAAATGGAACAGAATTTGTATAAAATAATCTGCCAAGATATAGATAGAGTTACATACTATATTAGATAATTATATGTATACAATATTCACATGAATAATATCAAAGAAAATCTATAACTATTAAACTTAAAAAACAATAAAACATCAAACAATTCCTTCACATCGCCGTCATTTCGGATAATGTCCAAAAGACCGGTGGCAATGCTACGTCGCGTCGGGTGACAATGCTTAACCTCTGACCAAGGTAAAAACCAGCTCCTGGATCACGGGAAGTGTTAGACATTTCCAAAAGAAGATGAGCAAAAAAAGTAAATAATTTAATCGAAACTTATTTGAAGGTAGTGACACAGGTCCTTAAACTCAATTCTTAGCGAATCAGGTTAATCCAATGGCTCACGGTTAAAATCATGCAGACAATGATTTGTTTTCTAAGAATTACAGCTACGTGTCTCGGATTTATTAAGAATCAGTATAAACTTTATAAATAGGTGCCCCGTCCCAAGGGCTTTCAATGAGTCAAGAAAAATAATTCGTGAGATCGTGAAATAGTCAGTAACTTTCATTTTTGTTTTTTTTTGCTTCAAATAATTCAGAGTGTACCTACTATACATTGCATCATGCAAAAAATGGCCAAATAACGATAGTTATTAGGTCAATATTGTTAAAATAACGCTTTAATGATATTTTAAATGGCTAAAGATTACGTTGCTTTGTATTTATTGTGAAAAACGAAGCTAATTACAAGTTAACTTTGAAATAATGTAGTGTAAAAGCGATATTTGTCTAATGTTTTATGAATGGAGTATAATTGACTTGTTGCCAAATACTCGTGTAGCAAATTCACGTTACTCAATTTTAAGAAGCCGTTTCGGTTCGCGGTCTCTATCACTTTATGTCAAAGTAACTGTGAATGCACGAGACTGAACAGCATCTAGTATTAGTAGTATTTGTGTATGTATATCAGCTGTCTGACACCCATAGTACAGGGTCTCCCTAGTTTAGGGTCAGAAGGCCGTGTGTGAAAATGTGCCCACATATTATTATTATTATCTTAAAATTGAGTACCGTTCGAGTATTTGGTCATTAGTGACTCACTAACTACTTTTACTGTTATAGAAATACCTACTTACTTAAAATAAGAGAAAAACCAAATGCTGCTCGATACAAAAATGCGATGTATCACGATCATAATGTATGAAATCGAAGATTTCTGGTTTATTATCTCTCTGGCTTATTTTAGAGAGGGTCACATAGCGAAAGTAGTTTACATTTATAAGCACTTTCGTTTCATTCATTAATTCCCTAAAAGATTTTTCAGGGAATGAATGAATGAAATGAGTGAATTATGAATTAAAAGTCAGTCTGTCAAAAAAAAAACACAAACATTCCATGATGAATTAAATCAGAATGATATTCAAAGAAAACATTTTCTTTTAGATCAGGGTCGGAACGTTTCGTTTTATATCCCTTAAAACAGTTTTAGAGTTTAAACGACTAAAATATATCTCATCATGCAACTGTTTTCCTCTAATAATCCCTCAAATTCAATCTAGAATCAAGAAATATTTGATATTTTTCAACTTCACAGTCCATTCATTTAACACAGTCTTCCAAATTTTGTTTTTTTTTGTTTATATTTTAATAAGTTTTGACCGCGACTACGTCCGCGTAAATGTCGGTTATTGCGGATGCAGACGAAAGCGCGGATTAAAAAGTGGGGTATTCTTCGAAACGCACCCAACGAAGCTCTCCTAAAGTATTCCTTAAAACGCACCCGTCAGGCAGGTGCGCTTAAGAAAACAATTTAAATTATTATAATCAGATTCCTCGAAACGCACCCAATGGTCAAGGTGTATAGAGATGGGTATTAGTATTTTGAATAATTCGCCTAAAAAAATTAATTTTCTACCTCAATTTGCTTTGTAGGTACTAATTTCTATAATTGGTGAGCTATCCGCGTAGTTGATACTTCGAAAGAAAGAACAATAACCAGACATGTTTCTAAAAATGTTTAAGCCAAAATAGCACCACTCGTGACTTTTTTTCATGCCGTCTAAAAACAGATTTCTGAAATCTTTAAAAATGTCTTTGACTTTAAATGTCTGTAAAAACTTATCACACAGATTCCCTAATTATGTTTTATTAGATTGTTTACCCATTATGTTAACCAAATAAAATAAAAAATAAATGTCTTATCTTTCAAATTGGCCATTATTTGCAACTAACTGCAATATTTTGGGTTTTGTCTTCAAAATACATTAAAATTTTGCTAAAAAAGAATTAGTCACATTTCGGCTAAGACAAGTCCGGTTCAAATAGTTGTAAATAGTCTATACTACTCCGCTTTATGGCTTTGCAACGATCTACCAAACATCCTGTATATTCCTTGAGGTTAGATGAACTACTTCTACTTACAAAACTGGCTGTATACCCAGGATTATTTCCGTACAGAAGAACTTATTACCAAAATAATGTAGGCACATAATGATAGTTATTGTGAATACAGAATGTTGTATGTGACAACATCACAATAGCACGTCCCAACAAAACACCTTACATACACCACACCACATAACACCCCATTCCACTCACACAGCCATCACCCCTTCACACACATACTCACACATTCATTTACATCACACCACTCAACACCCCACTCCACTCACACCTCCATCCCCTCTTCACACACATACTCACGTTCTCATATTCATAATCATACAGGTTATTATAGGTTTATTAACATAATCAAATCAACAAAGGTTTCTTTTGTACACCAAGTGACAGTAGAACACTGACTCCTAAGTCACAGGGTTCCCCTAGTTTAGGAGGCAGAGTTTTTCATTATTTGTGTAGCCTTCTCCCAAAATCCAATGTACCTATGTGATTTGTTCAGTATTTTATACAAAGGTTTTTGTGCCAATAAACTTATTATTATTATTATTATTATTACTTCCAGTTGATTTCTGTTTCCCTGGTAGTTATAGGTATAAGGTATGATAGTTATAGGTAAGATAGGACAGTTTTTTAGGACTTCTATCATTATAGTGAATAATAACGAATAGTTTAAATTCCTCTTTGTGTTTAATCGTTAGTGCACAACTTAGGGCGGGTTGCTTCAACTATACACTACTGACCGGTAGTAGTAAAAAATGGCGCTAACTATCGTCAAATAAAAAAAATGGGTTGTTTCACAAAATCGTACATCAAAAAGTTACTATTACCATAACCGACCAGTCAACGTAATTTTGTGTTGTTTTGTGTTGGCTACTTCAAACATCAAAATATTATGGAATCTCTTTTTGAATAACTTTGACTGACTGATTTTTATGTCATGAAACAACCCATTACATTTAACGTACGTTAAACATCTCACGTCATAGTAACTTTTTAACCGTCCGTTTGTAACGATATCCGACTGTTTGAAACAACCCGCCCTTAGTGAGATTGTTTAGGCGCCTATTTTCTGTTCATATCTGTCACCCAGGTATTTTTCAAAAAAACAAACAAATAAATCAATATCAAAACCTGTATTTTTACCATTATTGAACTAAGTAGTGAATCGTAGTCGTCTGGTAGTTTTAATAAACAGTTGAATTTTAAAACGTCTTCAGTCGATATCATTAATTACGGATCCTTTATGCACCTCACTATGTTTCATCGTGGGTGCGTTTCGAGGAATAAGATTATAATGTTTTTAATTTAATTTTCGAAGCGCACCTAACGGGTGCGTTTCGCGGAATACTTTAGGTGCGCTTCGTTGGGTGCGTTTCAAAATGGGTGCGCTTCGAGGAATACCCCTAAAAAGCACCTGTGTCCTTCCCCTGGACTCAAGCTATTTCTATATCAAATTTCGTCAAAATCGGTTCAGCCGTTTCATCGTGAAAGCGTAATGGATAGAGTTACCTACTTTCGCATTTAAGTATAATATGGATTAGCATGGAAGTATGGATTGTGGGTATACATAGATAGGTAGGTATGTACATTGTATAACACAATAATTTTAATATAGTTATCAACAAAATTCCGCCATTAAGTCGTACAATAAGACAATACAGTCATCATTAAAAAATAATTAATTTAAATACATAATCATATCGTCATTATTCTTTAAACATTTATTTAATAATAAAATTCACCATAAAAAATTATAATGATCTATACGTCAAAACATGACGCAGGCGCGTAAACAAACTATTACCATGTATTTTTGCTTTCACATAGAGTTAATGTGCGCCTACGCAAGTGCGTTGTACTCCTGTTTTCATCGGCGTTGATTGGCGTGTTTGAATATAAAGCGTGAATTCAGTTCATAGTAGTAAACTAATAATGGGAATCTGTTGCTTCTGTTTAGTACTTAGCAGTCTGTATTATAAGACCAGCCCTGCACTGCTGATAGCAGAGCACACGATCGATATTAAAAATTTGAATAAAAGTTCCTGTGGTGCTCTGTGGTCAAAGTTTTAGCGTATTATTATTATTATTTTATTATTTTTTGGCTTTCTGCACTTCTCCTCCGTATAATTTATAGGTATAATATTTCAGTGTAGTAAGTAGTAATATTTAAAGGGGATATTTCACACATGGCCATGTGACCTCAAATTTCAGACTCCTCGGTGCGTGTAATATTCTTAAAAAGGGGAGCTTTCTATTTACGTATCTCTATCATCTTTACATAGTATAAAACAAAGTCACTCCCGCTGTCTGTATGCTTTGATCTTTTAAAGTATGCAACAGATTTTAATGCAGTTTCAGCAATAGATAGAATGATTCAAGAGGAAGGTTTACACGTATAGTTTGATATCTACATTGCACCCGTGCGAAGGATCGCTACTAAATAGACTAACACCCACCTACTGTACCAACATACATTATTAACAGCTATCGTTTTAAATAAAAATAGAGTGGCTTTTGAATCCCGACATTGTTTGAACTTGTTTCACCTGTCAGTTATATCTTATAACTCATGTTTGTCGTAAAATTGAGAGAGAAATGACATTAGTAAAGCTACGGATAGATCAAATGATTTTAAACTTTGATATACCGCAGCTGGGTACCTATACCAGCTGCCCAGATAACGTCACGATTGGCGCATAGTTGGCGTATGAGTACCAGCTGCCTAAATAACGTCACGGTTGGCGCAGTGGCTGCTGCGTTGTATCGAGGGTTCGATGCCCATACGGAACACTTATTTCTATGGCCTACAGATTATTGTTCCGGGTCCGACTGTTTGTATATCAGAGTTTATATGTTTGTAAACACACCAATTACTAGTGTAAGGCAACCGTTTTACATTATCCAACAATAATAATTTAGGGTACACTACATAAATACGAAAAACTTTATTCCGAAAGTCAGAAATCCGAATTTCAAAATACCGATTTTCATAATTCCGAATAGTTCAAAATTCCTAATATGGCAACTCCGATTTATCATTCATCCTATTTTTATAATACTAAAATTTCAAAATTCCGAACGTTTATAATTACTATTCTCAAAATACCGAGTTTCAAAAGATCGAATAACAAAAAGTCCGACATAATGAAAATTCCGAACATCAAAAATACGAATTCCGATTATTAAAATTCCGATTATTAAAATTCCGATTATTAAAATTCCGATTATTAAAATTCCGATTATCTTTATCGATATCGTTCAATCGTTTATCGTGCAAGCAAGCATGCAGCATGCAAGTAAGCATGCAGCGTGCAAGCAAGCATGCATCATGCAAGCGAGCATGCAAGCGAACATGCAACATGCAGCAGGCATAGTTTCTGTCACGGCTACGGCGTTGCGGGGCTCCGGCGGTACCACGCGAGCTTATCGTCGCAGATGGTATTCACGCTCACCACCGCAGCTTCGGCTTACTGGCCGGCTTCGCCGGCCAGCCTCAGCCGCGGCGGCGGGCGTTAAAACCACCTGCTCCTCAGCTCGCTGGCCGCCTCGCCCCTCCGCGCCTACGCGAATTTAAATTACACTCTAGGGGTAGGGCAGACAAGACTACGTGGAGTCGGTTTCACAGCAATTCATTTCTGTCATTAACTTTTGTAGCACAACATATTGACTTTTTAAGATTATTTTTGTTATTGTCTTTCTTTTTATAGCTACATATTTTTGTTGAAATAAATTCCATAGAAAAATACACCGAATAAACAATATTTGTTAAAAAGTAATTCTACTGTTTGATAAGTTTGTTAAACAAAAAAAATTGATTAAAAATTCTTTGAATTGTGTTTCTGTGAAATATGTTTCATTCAAGTAAATAGTCTTTGAAACAATAATAGTCGAAATAAAAATACAAGAACCAAATATTATATGAAACATTTTCTGGGAAACGAAATTCTATGAAATTTCTGTCTGCGAAACAAGGGGACACCATTTTGAATATATATGCGAAGCTGAATTGAATCAGAATCCTAATTTTAACAGTTTATTCGGAATATTGAAATTCGGAATTTCGTTTTTCGGACCGAGAACTCATCGAGCATTTGATTCTTCGAACATATGAAAATCGGAAAACAAACAAATCGGATTTACGACATTCGGTAAAATAACTTTCGTGATTTTAAATAATAGAGATTATAATTTTTAGGTATTATGAAATTCGGACTTTTGAAAATCGGAATATCGAAATTCGGAATAAAATATTTCGGAATATTTGGGTGTTCCCAATAATTTAATGTACTACATCCAAAAAATATGCTTACAATCGATTTAAAAGCTTTAAATATTCAAAATCATTACAATTAGGTAGCAACTTCAAAAAATCGAAGAATTTTAGACGAACGTTGTCAAAATGAATGGGATTTTTAGTCAATTTTCTTAGTCGAGTCAGTAGAAGAGAAGAGTCAGAGGGACGTCGCCATTTTCCCATACATAGTAGTATTTTCTCCAATCCTTACCCTCCAATTAGGTGGTCCCTGTAGGTATTCACACAGATACCTCCGTAAGTGCAAACACGTAACCTGGGTCATAATACCATACTGATCTAATAAAAACATGGTGGTAAATAAAAGAGTTTGAATCGTTCGAAGTTGATAGATTGTTATCGACAGTTTTATTTTACGAGTTCAGATAAGTTTGAGTGACTAAAGATTTTATTGATATTACGTATGTACATAAATAAATAGGAATCGTAATAACGATAAAATGACTAATACTTTACAGTACGTTAGGTACACTACTTTGTTTTTCACGGGACACAATTCTGTAAGAAATCTCCCGCGAATTCGAATTCCGATAAGTGAAAAGAATTTGATATTCGGTTAAATAGTTACGTAATAACAGTTCGCTTCACCTATGTTCTCTACCAACATCTCATCATCATCATCATTTCATCATCTCATATCATCTTTCAGTTTCAGAATACCTAATACAATTTTCACGGCGGAATCATAAGCGAGCACTAAAGTGAATTCTAACAGAATATCATTGCTGTACCGACACCACTCCATACTTGATGACATTTTGCTCTAATATTTCGCCTAGATTTTAGTATTCTTATCCTGACTACGATCGAGTTTGAATGTTTTTAGACAATAATTACTAAACTACTTTTGTATGTAACGCGCTTTCGGGAAGACCCTCTTAAAGAGTATCGTAAAATGTGGTAACACCACAAACATTTTAATCTTTCTGAATCTTTTTACTTCACACAAAATTACATTTGTATTGTCTCCTTCACTATTTCAACCAGGAAGCACAATCAGCGCCATCTGTCCTGTGATGGTCATAACTTTGAGCACGTGCTTACAATGCCATGAGTCATGAAGGACAATCGGTATCACACAGCTTCCATTACGTTTCCTTAATTGTATAGTAACAGGAAAAGACTCAGGGGATCATAGACAGATGGCAGGATCGCTACAGTTTTGAAAAAGCAAGCCTAAAAATACTAAGGGCGGGTTGTTTCAAACAGTCGGTTATCGTTACATACGGACGGTTAAAAAGTTACTATTACGTGCGATGTTTAACGTACGTTAAATGTAACGGGTTGTTTCATGACATAAAAATCTGTCAGTTAAAGTTATTCAAAAAGAGATTCCATAATATTTTGATGTTTGAAGTAGCTGTTTGACAACACAAAATTACGATGACTGGTCGGTTATGGTAATATTAACTTTTTGACATATGATTATGTGAAACTACCCATTTTTTGATTTGACGATAGTTAGCGCCATTTTTTACTATTACCGGTCAGTAATGGTTAGTTAAAGCAACCCGCCCAAAGAGACAAAAAGTCATCAGAAAATAGAAGAATAAGAGCGAACGCACAATCGCTATAAGTACGAATAAGATAAGTGCAAACGAACTCTGAACCTCTTTTTTTATTTGTGATTTCATTTAATTGAATATGTAGGCCATATAGTTACAGGTGCATAATACTGTCAACTCTTAAATTGCTCCTAGTTACACTAGTCATGGTAATACCACTTCATACTTAGAATATTTACTTATAAAACTGTCGCATTTCTGCCTTATCTGACAACTTTACATTCCTAGAATGTGCTTCTTATATGACCGTATTTGGCAAAGGTGACTAGAATTTTTATCGAGTAGGCTCGCGTTTGTGTAGTCTCAAGTGCAATCGACGATTTTTTTGAATAAAAACTTCTTTTGTTAACAAGTTTTACTTGCCAATCTTTTCAGTTTGATGGCGAGACGGAGAAACGCTCGTGTAGTTAAAGTAAAAATTGTTTCGTGACATGGTTTTGTGCACAAAAAAATTAATAAAATAATGAGCTCTATTTCTACAAAACACTGTTTATTGAAAGCATTACTATTTACACACTTAAAAAAATCCCAAAAAATTATAATAGGAGCGTCGAAAACTCCTCCTCATCGCTGTCCACTGGAAATGTGCCCAATAGATTGAGCGAATCCCGCTCAATCTATTGGGCACATTTCCGTTGGATGACAATGCTTAGCCTCTGGCCAAGGTAAAAGTCAGCCCACGGGTCACGCCGTCACGGGAAGTGTCAACCGACCGTTTGGATATTTCCATAATAAAAAGGAGACAGATGTAACTTGCTAAAAAATGATTCAACCATAAACATAGTAATAGCGCACGATTGTCTAGAAAAATAAAATGTTCAATATTATTTAGAATCGTATTGTCTCATCTTCTGCCGTTACCCAAAACATACAATAAATTATACTTACAAAAGACACTTTTATTGCATTTTTAACCGACTTCAAAAAGGAATTTTGCAAATCCGTCTATTGACAAAGTTATGCACGAACATACATCAAAAAAAATATATATATAAACTTTCGAATTGACAACCACAAGGTTGTCAATTCGAAAGTTTCTTTTTTTGTTCGAAAGGTGTTTATTCGGAAAAGGTCCCGTATAATTATAATATTTTATCAAAAATATTTTAATCAAAATTGGTACAGCCCTTTTTGAGAAAATCTACAAATTCCCAAAAAAAATACTTAGACGACGTTTTAGTTTCTTCAATCACTGGAGGACTTACAATCTATTTTAAGTGTGTTGCCGTTTTTTAATGGATTTGGATGTTAAGGCAACACTAAAAAGCGAAAAAACAAAAGCTTTATCAAAAAAAAGAAAACCGCCTTCAAAAACTAAAATGTGATAAATAACTTTAGCACAGAACACACATTACTTTACTTTCGGAAGTCGGTGGCAATACAAAACAACAAACACAAAGCCACCGCCACCGACTTCCGAAAGTAAAGTAATGTGTGTTCTGTGCTAAAGTTATTTATCACTTTTTAGTTTTTGAAGGCGGTTTTCTTTTTTTTGAAAAAACTTTTTTATTTATTATATTATAATCCAGAGTTGGGGTACTTGGGGACGGCCTTTGCCCAGCAGTGGGACAGCAAGGTTAATGATTAAAACAAAAATAACCAAGAATTTGTTTCTAAAACGGGCCCATTTTTTACCGACTGCAAAAAGGAGGAGGTTATCAATTCGGATGTTTATATATTTTGTTTGTGTGTTCGAGCATAACTCTGTCATATATAGACGGATTTGCAAAAATCTTTTTTTATTCGAAAGGAGTTTATTCCGAAATGGTCCCATATAAATAAAAAAAAAAGTGATAAATAACTTTACTTTCGGAAGTCGGTGGCAATACAAAACAACAAACACAAAGCCACCGCCACCGACTTCCGAAAGTAAAGTAATGTGTGTTCTGTGCTAAAGTTATTTATCACTTTTTAGTTTTTGAAGGCGGTTTTCTTTTTTTTGAAAAAACTTTTTTATTTATTATATTATAATCCAGAGTTGGGGTACTTGGGGACGGCCTTTGCCCAGCAGTGGGACAGCAAGGTTAATGATTAAAACAAAAATAACCAAGAATTTGTTTCTAAAACGGGCCCATTTTTTACCGACTGCAAAAAGGAGGAGGTTATCAATTCGGATGTTTATATATTTTGTTTATGTGTGTTCGAGCATAACTCTGTCATATATAGACGGATTTGCAAAAATCTTTTTTTATTCGAAAGGAGTTTATTCCGAAATGGTCCCATATAAATAAAAAAAAAAGTGATAAATAACTTTACTTTCGGAAGTTGGTGGCAATACAAAACAACAAATACAACAAATCCACCGCCATAATGGCATTAGAACTAGCGTTAGAACTTTAGAATAATTAAAGTTTTAGGCGCGTCTGAATCTTAGGCACTTCTAGTGAACAGCTACCTTTTCACTGCAACAAACTGAGTCATCCAGCAATTTTCTAGTCTACACAACATTTCATGCAATTACTCCTTCCTGCGTAATATTTCTCTTTTGATAGACCATAAACAACACTCAATAGATCCTTAGGGAGTAGATATTATAAATAGGGCGGAGTGTAAAAATAAACCTAGTTAATAATATTATTATGACATAATATCACGCAGGTATTCTCAGAAGGGGTAGGCAAAGGGGTGTAATAGTACCCACGCCGTTATATCTAATTAAGTCCCATGCATCTAATGGGGAAAGGGGTGAGAATTTTGATTGCCAATGCCCATAGCCTGCACGAATCTAGACAACGTGGTTCTACTGACAAATGTTTGAAGGGACACATAGCCTAACGGTCATCACACCCTGACAGAGTATCCATAGTTTTATCTTCTAATATATAAAATTCTCGTGTCACAGTTTTCGTTCCCGTACTGCTCCGAAACGGCTTGACCGATTCTGATGAAATTTTTTGTGCATATTGGGTAGGTCTGAGAATAGGCCAACATCTATTTTTCATCCCCTTTTTTCACCCCTTTTTCATCCCCCATTAGGTCGATCGGGACAGGACAACGTCTGTCGGGTCAGCTAGTAATTTATAATAATATTATAAATGCAAAAGTAATTCTGTCTATTACGCTTTCACAGTGAAACGAAGTCGCGGGCAAAAGCTATATAGCGCGCGTCAGACACAACTTCACGTATTAATTAAACTATATAATATGAATATAATTAAAAATATTCACCTACTAAGTGATTAAGAGAATGTTCTAGTTTAACATATATTTTTTTCAAATCATTTACACTGCACATTTTGACGTGATTGTCAGTTTAAAATCTGTAAAAGTCGGTTAATAGCCCCTTAAGAGACAGTGTTTTGCGATGAGGTTCCAATTGCTATTATCTATAAGTGGACTGTGTCGATTTACCTTCAGAAGGAAAGAAAGTTATATTTTATTTTAGTTTTAAAATTATGTATGAGTATGTGATAGTGTGAGGGTGAGGGTGGATGAATGTGATTGTAGGTGTGTAGGTGTTAGTGTGTCAGTGTGGATAAGTGGGTGATGAGGAGTTGGTGTGTAAGTGAGATGTGTGGGCGAATGTGTATGGATGCGAAGATAGAAGAAGTATTCGTTTTTTTTCTTTTTTATTTATTTTCTTGCACGAAATTAGGTATGCAATTTCAACACTACTTCTAACATCTTTTAGTTAATTTCCAATTACATCCTACCTAGGTACTGCTATCATTGTCTCCTTACTCTTTCACGTTTAAAAAGCTAAACGGAGTTAGTTGAAATTCGGCAAGCATAATATAAATATTAATTTAGATTACAACCACGGATTAGAAAAAAAGAAAGACTCCGCGCCACGCATATCGAATGTGAAGCACCCTAAGTAAGCCGGACCGCTTGTACAAACATGCCTCACGCACACATTTACATCCTAGTCACGGACTAGAATAAAAAGGATTCCGCGCCACGCATATCAAAAGTACCGACCGTACCGATCTATGTGTGCGTCAATCCGGCGTACTTTAGGTGCTTCACTTTCGATATACGTGGCGTGGAGTCCTTCTTTTTTTTCTAGTCCGAGATTTATTTATCCCGTTTTATCCGTAGAATTTTCGTGTAATAATTTAGGTCTTTTGCTTAATTCTGGAGTAAACGCAGACGAAGTCGAGGAAAAAGCTAGTTCTAAAAATAAATACTGAAGTATATTGCTGCTCTCGCCGCCAAAAATGTCAGATAGGACAAGTATTTAATTCGACATCTTGTTTACAATCTTGGCAAGAATGTAAAACCGTGGTCTCTTTCTACGATTAAATCTAAAAATAACCCGAATCGTCGGGCGAATTCTTTAGGAGAACTCGTCCTTTACCTAAATAACACTATGATTATGTGTAAACTCGTTTGTAATACGATAGACGCGTCGTTTTCCTTGTTATTGCAGTGTGTCTGAAATCTTTATACTTAACATTACCTGTGACGCGCCATGTTCTGCTGATTAACTTCAAAGTCAACCATTTACAAGTAGGTACTTTTGGATAGTCAAAGCACTTGACCTACTTTTAATTAAACTTTTTTCAGCCACTTTTGAACTGTCGGGAAGTTGTTCGGAAGTGAGAAATTTGAAGCTAAGTAGTTGCCCGTTTCCCATATCTTCCCGTGGGTGTCGTAAAAGGCGACTAAGGGACTCCAGAGAATGGGCAGCAGCGTTCTCTGTGCCTTTGTAACAACCATACTGCGATCGACAACCCGCCTGCCAAGCGTGGCGATTATGGCAAAACCCCCTCCTTTGGGGAGGCCTATGTCTTTCGGCTGAAATGATGATGAAGATGAGTTGCCCGTTTTAAAACATCTGTACCTAGGTCTCTATGGAGAAGAAAGGGCAAAAAGCTTCACGGATACTCCTTTCAATTAGGATTTTACAAAATGCTAAATGTTATTTTATTTATTTATTTATACTTCGTGCATAAAGGTACAAAGGTGGACTTAATGCCTTAATTATTCTTGTTGTGTTTAAGAAGCAGATTTTGTACTAATCCATAAAAATCTTCCTCGGTGAATTTTATAGTAGTGTGAGTTTATGTATTGGTGGATGTCAGTTTATCTAAATTTCACCTAAATATTTTTACAAAATACACCCAGTAACTGTACTTTTGTTTTTACCTTAAAAAAGGTGAAGATGTAAATGTGCTTATTTAATAGCTTTTCTAACTAGGAATGTTATGTTAATGATTTTAATTATTATAATTCTGTTAATGCATATTTTTTGTTACTACCGCGAATATTATTTTTATTACAATACAACCTGATAGTGAGGTGCAAATTGCAAAAAACGAACGTAAGCAGTTTTAATTTAAATACTGACTATCTAAATCAATTTATTTGGAGTCAGCGCGTTTTCTTTTAAGGGTAGGTACATCTGTTTAAACCAAAATTTTAAGGTGTAAATTAAACTCCATTTATAAAATAGCCTTAGAAAAAAGAGGTTTGTAGAATGCAAAACCTTTTATTTCAAAGATATATTAAGTAAAAATCAATTTTTAATAAAATTGTTTAACTTTGATAAATACCAGAAAGTACTAAATACGGACACATAATAATATAAACAAAATAAAAGTCTTTTATAGATTAGTCAACACTTTAAATTCGGTAGAATTTATAGTGAAACATACTTATGACATTCCCGGTATTGTTCATCCCTGCTTCTTTTAGGTTTTTAGCATTGACACTGTGATTTTAGATTGCAATGAAATAATACAACTTTATGAAAACTACAGTAATATCATAAGGTAAAATATTAAAATGGTTATAATTAAGTGTGACAGCTGCTGTAAAAATAGATTATAATAAATTCCGTGTCTATCCAATCCAATTCTATCGTAACTGCATATAAGTATGTAACATTTGTTTATTTTTATTCTCTTATTATTTATCATGTTTATTGTATTTTCGTTACAAAAGTGTGAATTAAAAATAACCTTTTTCAACTTCTGTTTAATGTTATTATAAATGGAGTTTAAGTAGATACACTAATATTTTAAGAGCTCTGCCTCACCAAGACGCCATGGCGACGTCGCCGGCTACGTATCCAAGCAGTTAATATTGAAATGTATGGTACCTACCTAACTCACTTGGCGACGGTTTGGCGACGTCGCCAAACCGTATTAACTGCTTGGATACGTAGCCGGCGACGTCGCCATGGCATCCTAATGAGGCAGGGCTCTAAAAGGTCATTGTACTCATGTGCATGAACAACTGTCACTATGGGACCATACATGAAATATGAAAAAAAAACAGCGTTTCCCTAGAAAAATACAATGCCTACGTCACACTACACTAACGAGGTTTTTCGTGACTGTATCAATTAAGTCGCTTTTTAATGTTTAGCACTTTAAAGTAACGGTAGGTACGACTTATTTGTATAGTTTTTGCAGTTTTAAGTAATTACTTAAATTGATTAAAACGTAATTTAAAGTAGGGTAACATTCGTTTGGAAATTTCATTTTAGAACATCATTTTGGCTAAACATTTAATTTTAAATAATTATTACCTTGACTGAGACTGCTGTACAAGCCCTCATTTCAAGAAAATCATAAATTTCCATGTATCTATTTGTTTTGTATAGTACCTATTGCTTATTTGCTTGTCGTCTTGATTCACATTATTTGTGGTTTTCGTCAGAAATGTGGATAAAACTGTTGTACCTACTTTAATAGTATGATTAGTTGCACTATCTATACTAATATTATATAGCTGAAGAGTTTGTTTATTTGTTTGTTTGTTTGTTTGGTTGAACTCGCTAATCTCAGAATCTACTGGTTTGAATTGAAAAAATCTTTTTGTGTTGGATAGTCCATTTATCAAGGAAGGCTATTGGCCCATGCGAAGCCGGACCGGGTCGCTAGCAGTGGCGTGCCAAGGGGTAAAAGTTAGTGCAAGCCCGACAGATGAAATAATGATTCAATACCTGGGTACTTTGAGTTAATATATTTTTGTGCTTTCTGTTTTTTTATTGTCTCGCATTAATGATTGCAAGCCTGGCTTTTGGGCTTTAGGGCCAGAGGCATGCCTTCCATGGCACGCCTCTGGTCGCTAGTAATTTATAAAAGCGCTATTATGCCTACAATAAGTTTGACAGCAATAAATCACGTTCAAATGAGTTATTGCATTCGTTTACGAGCAGGCGTTTGTTTTGTATGTCAAGGTAATAATTTCAAATGTAAATTATTATAAGGAAATATCAAATCAACAGTAGCTTTGATCTCAAATGACTATGATTATCTCAAATAAGCTAGATGTTAATCAATGTATGTGATGCGGTTGAAAAATACGTTTTTCCTTGTTTTTTTGACCTCGTCGCCTTGTTTGTGAGATAGCCCAATCATAATGTGTTACAAAAAAAGAGGCACACTTCTCAGGCACCTAAATATAAAACTATAATGATTTGCTCATTTTTTGTACCACATCATTCAGTTGCCGAGAATAAACAAGGAAGTAAATTAAAGGTGTTGTAAGCGCGGGCGCCGGCCGGCGAGATTTATATTATAATCAATATTATCTAACGCTGATTATATTATATCAATCACTCCGGCCGTTATCTTCAATGTATATAATATATACATAGCAGGTTTACCGTTGTAAAATTTGAATATTTAAATAGGAAGTTTTTTTAATGTCTTTGCAAACAAGTATAGGACCCTCCCTGTTATGAGGTCGCAGCTGCCTTTAGGAAACTGCAATATCAAAGGCCTTGCACTAAGACAATATATTGCTTGCAGATGCATTGCCTTCCCAAAAACAAAGTTATATCAATGACTACACAGTAGGTACCTAGAGCTACTGAAGCATACTGAAGCATGACGCAAAGGAACATCGAAATTACTTAAAAATTGATTTATAAGTAGGCATTATACAATATTTACACGAATAATGAGAAAGAAAACCTATAACTATTAAACTAAAAAATAATAGTTTAAAAAAACTAAAAACACGCTTTTTATAGAAAACCAAACTAAAAAATAGAAAATAAATTTTAATAAATTTAAATTAAGAAAAGTGTTAAGAATTTCAATAAATATAAATTAATAAGTGTGAATAAAAAAAATATTATTTTATTTTAAAAAAAGCGTGGGGTGCTTTTTAAGATATTATCAAAATGATAATCACTCTACTCATATCTGTCAATAAAATATTTATAACTATTGACACCATGCACCCCACGCTTTTTTTATAATAAAATATTTTTTTTTTATTCACACTTATTAATTTATATATATTGAAATTTTTAACACTTTTCTTAATTTAAATTTATTAAAATTTATTTTCTATTTTTTAGTTTGGTTTTCTATAATAAAAAGCGTGTTTTTTGTTTTTTTTAAACTATTATTTATTTTTTACTTTTTAGTTTGGTTATATCTATATCTATAAATATTATGTACATTTATTCTACCAGGGGCGCTTGTGCAGTACCTTCCTAGTATATAATAGCTGTTTTTTCGACAACTAATTTTGAACGACTTATGATTTTTTTTTGTTTTTTTGTTTTTTTTAATAATTTTATCAAATTAGTGTATTGTCATCGGTCCTCGATAAATCTACAAAGTTTGAACGAAATCTGGCCGTTTAAAGTGGGTCAAAATCGCGCCCAAAGAAGTCGGTTACAAACAAACATACAAACATACAGGTGAAGCTAATAAAAAGCGTATAAAAACGAATGCAATGAGGCATCACAAAGTTCTTCCACATCGCTGTCATGTGAAAATATGACCAATAGACTAAGAGACACCTTGGATGGCAATGCATAACCTCTGACCTAGGTAAAAACCACCTTGCCATCAGTGTCAACTAACCGTTTGGACATTTGATTGAAAAGAAGATGAGTAGGTACTCGAACTCCACAACCCGAGGGTTTCAACCCCTAACGGCTCGAAAATAAAGTTCTCAACAAGTTTACTATACTTTTGTCGATTGAGGATTGATATTAATTTATTTAGACTTTATGCATAAAGTTGAAGACAGACACCGTCATCAACTGCTTACGCTCCACCCAAAGAAATTTTAATGCGTAGGGGGTAAGCAGTTGAGACGCTATCTGTACAAAGGCGGACTAATTCATTCGTGGGCTGGTAAGATAAACTAATACCTTATTGTATTATGATAATTAACATTTATTTTTGCGACAAAGATTGTGAACAGTATACTTATTTTCTTTCTTTTTACCAGCTTTTTATTAGCTTCACCTGTATGTTTGTATATTTGTATGTTTGTTTGTAACCGACTTCTTTGGGCGCGATTTTGACCCACTTTAAACGGCCAGATTTCGTTCAAACTTTGTAGATTTATCGAGGACCGATGACAATACATTAATTTGATAAAATTATTAAAAAAAACAAAAAAAAAACATAAGTCATTCAAAATTAGTAGCCGAAAAAACAGCTATTATATACTAGGAAGGTACTGCACAAGCGCCCCTGGTAGAATAAATGTACATAATATTTATAGATATAGATATAACCAAACTAAAAAATAAATAATAGTTTGAAAAAACTAAAAACTAAAAAAAAGCGTGGGGGGCATGGTGTCAATAGTTATAAATATTTTATTGACAGATATGAGTAGAGTGATTATCATTTTGATAATATCTTAAAAAGCACCCCACGCTTTTTTTTAAATAAAATAATTTATTAAAATTTATTTTCTATTTTATAGTTTGGTTTTCTATAAAAAGCGTGTTTTTAGTTTTTTTAAACTATCTTTAGTTAAATTCTTATTTCAATTTATCTTACAGTGGTTCATCGCTCTGACAAGATTTGAGAAATTTACTTATTAAGTCGGATATCTATGTTATCAAGTGCTGTAAAATAAACGTTTGTCAATATCTTATTCCCGACTTATGACCGAACTTTTTCAAGGGGAATGGGAAAAATCATTTTAGCTACAATTTAGTGCACGATGAGTGATGAATGAGTGATGTCATCTTGTACTGGAAAGATGAATCGTTGAACGTACCTTGGCACGCACGTACGCATAATAAATAAAATACGAGAAAATCATAATAACTGGAATTAATTTACAGAAACCATGATTTCAATTTAGGTTATTGTTTTAGTAGAAATTGGATGATGATTAAAGTGCGTGGGCACTGCTAATAACACGGAATGTTTTTTTATAGAGTATAGGTATGTGGTTTTATAGTCTTTGAGTATATGTATAGGTAGATACATATTTTAGCTGTTTTCTATGAGATAAAATTTCACACTGGTTTGCTAAAGTGCCTGCTACAGGGTTTCCAACCAGTTCCCCGACAAAGGTGACCTTCGTTAGCGCCGGCAGAGTTATTTGAAATTTGGTTGTAAACCACCATCGACATAGTTGTAAAACCTCCAAGGTCACCTTTGTCGGGAAGAGGTTGGAAACCGTTGAGCAGTTGCTTTATGATGGTATACCTAAATTATGTTGAAACGAATATCATGCTCAACCATGTTTATTCGTCATAGAATGTGGGATTTTCGTGTCAAACCTCTTTCCTTTACGTCTAAAAGTTATTGTAAATTTTTGAAATAATTGAGGGAAATAACATTGTTATTTTCATTTTTCGAATTAGTTACCTGTGACACAGTAGAACGAACTAATTGGTTTACAGGCAAAAATATTCATCTTTCTAATATACTAACATTTTTTTTTTATTCTTTGGTACGTAGGTACCAGGGATACCTACGTGCTCGAGATAAAAAAATGGAATAAAATAAAATATTGTTAGTGTAGTAGAAAGATGAATATTTTTGCCTGTAAACCAATTAGCTTGTTCGACTGTACCTAATAGTACCTAAATAATAATACTAATAATATCAGCATCATAGCTGAGTGGCAGCTTCAACTCTACGTATCTAAGGGCTATTATGCCAATGACTGTATGTCAAATATCTCCATCCAATGGAAGTGATCAAAGAAGTTGGATGTTATTAAAATAGTATGCGATAAATAGAATAGCAAATAAATATAACTACTAGAAAATTTAATGACTTTCAGCAGTGCCCAGCCCTACTTTAAGGACGTTTAGGAGGTAAGGTTAACTTATCAAGGTAATGATGATAAATTATCATGATAGCAGCAACATGTTATAAAGAGATGAGGCATATATTAATTTATTATGATTAAATAGAATGTAGCGTGTGCTTAGGGATAGGCCTAGTCATTTACTAGATGAGTTTAAGTTTACATAGAGTAGAACTGTGCTCATAAAAGTACGTGGACCCTAATTAAAAGTAACAGGCGATAATACGGCGCTTATATAAGGCATGTACTTAACACGGCGACAAACAAATCTGATTTTGGGTTTTAAAAATAATTAAAATTGGTAGCAAAAATAATAGGTTGGCAGCTACAGAGAAGTAGCATTTTAAGTATAAAGTAGCAGCTTTATATTGAGTTGTAAGCTTTGTTTAAATTTAATTGGCTGTAAAAAGCGATTTGGTTCTGACACTCGGCGGCCGCTGCCGAGGCACGCTCGCTTCACTCGTTCGCCTCCTACGTATATATAGGGTCACAGTTCTAAGCTAACCTAACCATGTCCGATCCGGCCCAGGGGGGACTTATGGGTCAAAAAGATTTGGTAAACATTTATCCATTTTGACGTCAGTTCGACGGACCCCTTGCGGGGCTCCTATTTCTGTCTGCAAAGTTTAAAAGAACCTAACTAAACCGAACCTCGGGGTGCTCGATCGTCTCCTTCTGGTTTTAGTCGCCAAACCATGATTTAGGTATAAGCTCCTCAAGTTATTTTATTAGTTGCAAACACTTAGCCACCTTTTAAGTTATTAGTCACCTGGAAAATAATAAGCCGTTAGATAAGTTTATTTCATAATTTTCTGGTTTATTAACCTGGGTGTTACCAGACCAATCGATCGATCGTCGATCGATGGCATCGATCGATTGTAGAATGGATTAGTCGACGTCGATCGAGCTGCATGATTATTATTAGTAATGGATTATAGCCGAAATTAATCGATTAACGTCGACCGACGCCATAGAATGGCAATCGATCGATTAGTTAGTCGAACGGTATCCATCGATCAGCCAAAGCTACCACACCAATCGATCAACATCGATCATTGTCGACCGATGGTATCGATCGATTTACGATCGATTGGTGTAGTAATACCCTAACCGTCACGTCAAAACAGCAAAAACGGCATCTCGGCGCCAAGATACGAATTATTTTTTATGAAATTACGTTTCTATACATAATAACATAGAGTAGTAATTCGTCTGTCATGTCTGTCATGTGCTGGGCACATCTTGGTTTTTCATCTATACATAACGGCGCCGATCAAACGGTTAAACAGCGTCATCATGCCCAACCTTTTCGTAACTATGTTGACATCGCCTTCCGTTCTAGCCCGATTCAACAGTGTTTTACATGGAGTGACCGCCTATCTGTCCTCTACACCTCAGTTACTGGGTAACGATACCCCTTGGTAACACTGTTTGTCACTTTCATGTTCACTTTCTAACTTTGGACTACCCATAACGATTGTCAAAGATCTGCTAATGACAGCCGGGACCAACGGCTTTATGTGCTTTCCGAGGCATGTACGAATCTTTAAATCAGGTTTGGTCCAACCACTTACTAGCATAACTTGTAGGTACCTATTAAACCTTCCAAACTTGTCATCAAAAACTCTAAAGCATCATATAGGAAGGATTGTTCACACGTATCTAAATATTCTTATATGTATACTTTCCTACATCTCAAACAGGGGTGTGATTCTGTAAGACCTCATTCAAAACTTCGAATCTGAATCCGTTAAGAGTTTCTTGATTGGCATGCTAAAAATTCGGTTGATAATCCGAATTTACTCTAGTGCCACCCTTGCGAGCGTATCAGCGAGTTGAACTAAATTGACAGGGAGATTTTGACAGATAAAGTATGAGATGACGTAAGAAGTGACATTCCGTTAGGTAATTTCCCCGTCACTTCGACGCTCACTTCGCACTCGAACCCGGTTCAAAGTGTCAAATATATCAAGGTCAGTTTGGACCTTATGCGATGGCGAGAGTGGATAGCGATGTGAGATGCGAGTTGTTGTTTGAATTTTACAGAATCGACTTACAGGAGTTACAGGACTCTCTCAACGATGACATGTGACACACAAATTATCAATATTCTATAGCTTTATGTTTTGTTTATGATAACAAAAAATACGAACCGGACAAACCTGATTCTTTCCTAGTATCCTATCTTATTGTTGTGCTATTTTTTCCCTTAAACAATAGGCCATGAATCATCTTTGTATAAAATAAATATTGTTTATCCGGGGTGGCCTTAGGGGTTTTACACACGAGCGGCATGTTGTCGAGGGCTGCATAGAGTTACCTCTGGCCGTTGACAATAAGCCGCTCGGGTGTATGAGCCCTTACTGTCTTACTACTGGGAAAGAAAAAGTCTCATGACGACGAGCAACGTCGCTTGCGCATACTGAGTTGCACACTGCATGCTGCCGGTTTCAAACTGGTTTCTTCACTACTACTTTCTTTACTGTAACTTAAAAGGTTGAATTGGAGGAACATTCCTTACCCTGTCAAAAACATTTCTACTAATGTTGAACTTACAATCAAAAATTGATTTTTTTTTGTATCCAAACGGAATAACCACGAGATAATATATTTTGTCGAGTCTTTATCGCATTTTATAGGTATTTCATTAATTCAAAATACATTTTTATTCATTATAATAAGATTAATCAGGTCATTGTACAACTATATTAATTATTGCACTATCAATAATAATTTATGTATTGTGAACTGTATCTAGATACCTATTTTACGAAGACGAAGTGGCGGTCAAAAGCAAGGATCCCTAATTTTTCTATAATGCAATATAGCATATAGCACTTAGGGATAACGTGGCTTCCTATTGGTGAAAGAATTTTTGAAATCGTATAAGTAGTTTCGGAGATTACCCCCTACATACAAACATACCTACAAACTAACAAACAAATACCTCTTTATAATATTAGTAGTAGTAATATTTACTTTTTTATTACACTGATCCGTTTAGTCTCTTCTTGATAAATTATTCTTGATACCGATTTAGCGTGTAAAAAAAGTGTCATGCCAGATAAAATAGCATTCTAATGCAAAACTATCTAGCACAAAACATTTTGGGAACACATTCATTGTGCGTACTGCTAAGGAGTGGAATTTCCTGCCTGAGTCTGTGTTTCCTGATAGCTACAACCCGGTAGTCTTTAAGTCAAGAGTGAATAGGTTACTTCTAGGCAAGCGTGCTCCATTTAAGACCGCATCATCGCTTTCCATCAGGTGAGATAGTGGACAAACGTATGCCTATCAAATGACAAAAAATAAATAAATTGGAATGTTAAGATGTTTTATAGAAAACCATGTTGATTAGTAGTAAGAGTAGTGTTGTAGTAGCAGTTGTTGAGGATTGTTAAGGAGCTGATCGCTGAGTAAAAGCTGTACGGATCGATCGGTCCGAGGATGGGACCATCCTTTTCATACCGAGTTCCCTTTGTGCCTCGGAAAGCACGTAAAACTGTTGAACCCGGCTGACATTCGTAGATCTTCGACATCCGTTATGGGTAGTCAGAAGCCAGAAAGTGTGACAACAAGTCTTACCAAGGAGTATCGTGTTACCTAGTAACTGGGTTGAAGAGGTCCGATAGGCAGTCGCTCCATGTAAAAGACTGGTATTCAGCTACATCCGGTTAGACTGGAAGCCGACCCCAATATGCTTGACAAAATACTAGGCAGATGACCTAAGAGTAGTGTTGTAGTAGCAGTTGTTGAGGATCTCTTGGTTAAGTTAAAGCTGAAACGGATCGATCAGTCCGAGGATGGGTGACCATCCTTTTCATACCAAGTTCCCTCCGTGCCTCGGAAAGCACGTAAAACCGTTGGACCCGGCTGTCATTCGTAGATCTTTGACAGCCGTTATGGGTAGTCAGAAGCCAGAAAGTGTGACAACAAGTCTTACCAAGTAACTGGGTTGAAGAGGTCCGATAGGCAGTCGCTCCATGTAAAACACTGGTATTCAGCTGCACCCGGTTAGACTAGAAGCCGACCCGAATATAGTTGATTAAGGTTAGGCAGATGATGATGTTGTTTAGTTGTAAACATTTACAAATTGCCGGTCGACACTGTAAAAATCTCCAACTGGCCTTGAGCTGTCAATTTAGCATTAGTTGAGACGACAGCTAACCTCAAGCTTACTTTACTTCAATTCCCCGCTGCTCTTAGTGTAGAAGTATTTGATCATCTTTCTCACGAACTTGTCCTACTTACATTAATAATCTACTCATCATCATCTGTCAGAACTACGTTTACCACATTTCCTTAATTAACTCCAGATGACAAATGAACTATGACAAAGCCATGGCTGTGACCGCAGCATGATTCAAAGTCAAGACTTAAAAAAGAAAAAACTATCGACACTTTATGATTTTGTTTTTAAATATTTCGCTTCCAATTTCTTTGACGGCATCGTAGGATTTCCCGAGCTAATGAGGAAAACTGAATGCAAATAAATGAATCATTTGTTTTTAGAAGGTAATATTGTAGGCCTTAAAATATTTGATCATTTGGCTTTTAATTATCCACCGTTGATAAATACGTCCTTATGACTATTTAATCTTTCTCTAATATTATAAAACTAAAGAGTATGTCTGTTTGAAGGCGCAAATCTTCCCAACTACTGATTCGATACTGAAACATGTATCGATGATAGGAAGCTGCGTTGTCCTAAGTGATATACAATATAGGCTATCGTAGCTATCATAGAAATTAAAGGTCTGTAAGAACATTTACGCGGATGAAATCCCTGGTTACTGAGTATAATCCGTTTGAGGTTTTCGGCAACTGCAGCAGTCGCCCCAGCACAACACTTCGTGATAGGAAGATCGGATGGCGCAAGGGTGTCGACACATGTTGCATCCCACACCAAAGGTCTACCCAACTTCCTAGGCACATCAGGTCTCTTCCCATCGTTGCGTGCCAAGCTATTGGTTCTAAAATAAAAGCACGACGGTTAGTTTGTTAAGTACTGATCCGATTATAGGCTATGTTGTATGGTAGGTATACTTGACTTCAACATGGACAAAGTCGCGAGCAGAAGCTAGTGACGTATATTGCGTAGGATCAATCACAGCCACAAAATATCAAAGATCGTGGCCGAAAAACAATAAACTGACGACTACGGGCCAAAAATATTAATCGTAATAAAATAATTATATCAATGAAAGAAAACAATGATGTTGGTCTGATGAATGATATGCGTTTGATATATCTCGGTCAGTTTTAAAAATATTGTCTAGCACACAACTTTTTGGTGGTAATCGTTATAGGTAGGTAACCACGTTTTGTTTTTATTTATTTAGGATCTCCAATAAACGATACATAAGTATATACATATACATGCCATTTAATGCCTGAAGCAGTTACAAATTTGTTTGTGTAACGTGCACTCCTTCAATTATTATGGGAGACCATATGTCAATTCTGTTACAATCTCCATCGGTGAACACCTAGGTGAAGAAAGCTGTCATCTGTCCCGATGATAGGGGTTGACAAAGCACTACAATCGGATGACAGCTCACTTCACCTAGGTGTTCACCGAGGGAGATTATAACAGAATAGACATTATTAGATCATGCACAAAGAACTAGGTGAATAGTAATATTATTATAACAACAAACAATAAATTAAATAAAAAAATACAATTTAGGACAGAGTCAGCATTAATGCAAGTCAATATCGAGAATTAAATTACTGTTATTGGATATAAAGGTTTTCAAAAGCTTTATGTACTTTGAAATCGAGACAATAATGTCCAAGCTTGATCGCTTCGTAAGGTCATTGTGTTGTCTCTTTCTAGCGTATGCCATGCCGTCGTATAGCATTACTCATCAATTGATTGAACTTAGATCTGCTATGCTTTTCTACAACAACCTCCCTCAGTGAACAAGAGATAAAGTGATCTGCTATCCGGCCCAGTGCTAGGGCTAATAGTACCCAATGCTTTGTCATCGGGTCGGACGACAGTTGAGATTGTTATAGAATTGCACTACAGCTATGCTATTTTGTAACGATCTTCCTCTGTAAACTTCATGGTGAAGTAAGAAGTCAATCCCATCTAATGATGATAGCATCTGATAATGATTGACTCACAGACACTCACTTGCACACACAAATAAGACTATTTTTTATATCCATTCCATGATCAGTATTTTTGTTAATATCATAATTAAGCATTGTAAACTCCATCACACATCTAGTTCATACTTGAGCTAATAATATATAAGTCCAACTGTAAGAATGGGGGGGGGGGGGGAGGGTGGTGACCCGTAACACAGGTATTTAATACCTTCTTCAGGCTCCAGTCTCTCACAAATATTTCATAGGTACTTTTGATATTAGTTTTAAGCACTTCCTGTACCTACCTGCAACATTTGTGATGAGAAAATAAATTTATTATTATTATTATTTTTGATTGAATTTCACTGTTGATGCTAGGTATTGACATCTCATCTCAAACTAGTTTTATCTAATTTACCCGTAGAAGATTTTTATAGAATAAACCGGCTAAATTGAGGTTCTAGGTACAAAAACATTGTAGATTAAGTAGCGAACTCATGGTCGCCCTACCATTACCTGTCAGGTGTCACATATATTTTATATTCCCTTGCTGTTAATTTGGAGTCAATTAGTCCTAATTTCAGTTTCAGTTAGTTTTCGAGTCTGCACTAAGACTGTCGTTATCTTAGTGTATCGGTCGCATTAACAGCCATCTTGTTTTTTTTTCTTTTTTTTAATGTATTCTGTTTGTTGTTGTTTCTCGTCCGATAACGTCGTGTTTTACTTTCGTTAGCTAAGAAGTCGTTGTGAAACTCGTAAGAGCCCGTTTTAGTGATTCAACTTTGAGCGTTTGTTTAAGTTACAATTTAATAGAAAAATTAGTCATGTAGGTACATGTCTAATATTTTGTTATTTATTTTAATCCGTCTAAGCTATGTTCAGTTCAACAACGTTAATGTTACCAAATAATTTTAATCGATTCCTCAGTAAACTTGATTTCCTTTTAGTCTAAATTAATGTCCGCAAGTGTATAGCATCCAGTTACACTGGAAGCCAACCCCAGCATAGTTGGGAAAAGGCTAGGCAGGTGATGATGAGTGTGTGTGAGTGTATAACAATGTTATGGCGAAATACTCAAACGCTTCTCAATTTTAAGATGCCGCCGTTAAGGCTTGTATATTTGGCATTTGGCTCGTACTGAATTTGTGGACGAGTGCGGGGGTGATGTAGACGCAGTCTTTAATCGGACGCATTTTTATTTTATTGTAATAAAAATAATACATAATTATTTGTAAAATGTAACAAAACCAAATCATTTTCCTTTGTATTGCAAAGCAGTAGATATTTTTTTTATACTCTTTTGATAAGAAATTAAAAAGTAAAATGGTTTCATCTCAATGGTTCGGAGGTGATTTGACATTTTTTTTCTGATTATGTGATACCGATAGAAAAATGTTGGCTAAACCAAATTACGTATCATATCATGTAGATTACTAACAATTTTTTCAGATGTAATTTCTCTGTAAATGCCGACGAAAAGTTGCTTTATCTGCATGCTTCTTTCAAGCTTTTTTCGAGAGAGCAGTCTTAAGGCGACGATATACGCCGGGGACCTTGAGCGACCAAAGAATCGTATGCGCTGCGTCCAATACTCTCAAAGTTTAGTCGAAAAAATTAAATAAAAGATACTATTCTTTAACTTAAAAAAAAGGCGTATACTAAAAGATAGGTAGTAAAATTGTCTACAATAGTGAAAGTTTCGTTTAAATATACCTGGTAGATTTTGTGTGATTATCAATGACGTCAGACAAAACTTCACGAGTTAATTAAACTATTGAATATGAATTTAATCAAAAATAATCACATACTAAATGATTAAGAGAATGTTATAGTTTAACATATATTTTTTTCAAATCATTTACACTACACGTTTTGACGTGATTGTCCGTTTAAAATCTGTAAAAGTCGCTTGTTAGCGCCTTAAGTCTTGTACTGTCACAGTCACTTTGACATAAGTGATAGAGACAGCATGAGATTTAACGACGTCATAAAATTGAGTAGTGTTTAAGTATTTGGCCATTAGTCTCATTGACAGGACTTATTTAGTTAGTTTCACTTAGTTTTTTTTTAAGTGATGACAATGGTAATTAATTTGTAATGTGGCATTTAATTTGGCAGCAATTAAGTTCTTCGTAGCAGCTTTCAATGTGTAATTTGGTTTTAAACTTATTAATTTTGACGACGATAACCGATCGTTTAACAAGAATAAATCTTCAATAATATCGGTATCGTAAACATCCGATTGATATATCAATGAATTTGAAGATGGATTAATTGCGTTACCCTAAATATTCTAGTAATTATTGTTGGCGTAGGTCTGAATTAGCGTAGGTGTTCTTTGGTTTGCCCATAATTTTGTAGCGATGACCGAGATATGGAAACTATGTTCAACAACTCACCAAGCTAGATATTTAGATGAAGTTGATGCAGTGTCAGTAGTCTTCAGGACAACTCACGGTCAGTCGATCGATACACATAAAGTGATCATTTTCCTGTCGGATCTGTATAAGTGACGTCACCCAAGTTTCTTGATCTTTAAACAAGACATGTTTAGCTTAAAATCGGTCGTTTTGCACTTATTTGGACGGCAATATTTTTCCTTCTTGTCTCTACTAAGCTTGTTATATTTTTTCGGCGCAAAACAACACAGTCATTCTAAATGTTACAGTGCAAAGTGTAAACTTAAGAAGAAAAAATAATGAATATTTAAAAAATGCTATTGACATTGACTTTAATATTCGTGATAATTACAAAAACTACATCGCAACCGTGTCAATATGATAACAGTGTGGTATTGACGAATCTGACAAACAATGGCGTGATATATAAGAATGGTGAATATTACGTGGACAACATCACTAAAGCGGAGCGAGGATGTGTTTGTATGAAGGAAACGTGTGTTAGAATGTGTTGCCCTACCGAACAAGCCTATAACCCGGCAAGACATGTAAAGGGCTGTGTGCCTTACCCACGTAAGCTCCATCTACCAGTATACAACAGCCAAGATCAGCAATTAATTCCAGAATTCAATGCTACGAGTAACTTTCATTTTTTGTATGGAAAAATGGAATGTTCCATAGCTAATAATGAAAAACGTCTCATTAGGCGAAATATTGAAGGAAGCGTGCGTCTGATGACGGTGAGAATTTTATTATAATTAGTTATGGTGTACATAGGCATGTTGTAAATAAAAGTGGTTGTAAACAAACGTATTAGCAAGTGTAAGTAGTTGGCGTTGGGTATCTTTTTTTTAAGTTGCTATACCCTGTTCACAATAAATAAATAAAAAATAAATAAATAAATATCTTGGGACAACTCACACACGGTCATCTGGTCCCAAGCTAAGCAGAGCTTGTGTTATGGTAACCAGACAACTGATATACATACTTATATAATTTATAAATACAAACATATTATAGATAAACACCCAGACACAGAACAAACACTCATGCTCATCACACAAAGTTTGTCCTGGGTGGGAATCGAACCCACGACCTCCGGCTTAGCAGTCAGGGTCAGTGACCACTAGACCAACAGGCCCGTCTCTAATAAGATTAGACATAAACACAAACCTTTTTTACAGTCCCTTCAACCGATTTTGACTTCTATTCCGTAGCCTTAAGGATGACATTAGAGGCAAAAAAGTGGTTACAATAACAACTGTTTACTGCAGTTGTCATTTGTCATGCTACCAACGCAATAGAAGTCAAAATCGGTTGAACGGACTGTAAAAAAGGTTTCAGTAAATGTCTTATCTTATTGTGAACAGGGTATAGTAATTTCTCCTGTATCGTGGGTGCGTTTACATACATATAAATTCACATAAACAAACAGCCTGCCAGCATCTAATAGCGTAAATGTACTATGAGTAGCTTTGACTACTTATACCGGATCCTTTGAAATCCGATTCAACCCGTCCCTTTGTTGCCCTCCACTAGCGACGCCCTAAGCCGAGGTCCGTAGCCCACAGGGGGTGCCCTTAGCGTGTAGTCGCTTAGTTTTCATTTTTTTGCCCTGGCCAGAGGCCTTAAATAAACCTTCAGGCACCGCAGGAAAGTCCGGTTAAGAAACCGACAACCTCCTTGGTTGACCTGCGTGATGGCATTCAGAATAAAAAAAGAAGCGGGCTGCCGGCTATCATCAATAGTGTCATGAAAGAAGGTACCTACTCGTAAGTACACAAATTGTGGTGAATTTTAGAGACTTCTGCATCTTTGTAAGCGTACATCTAGATTAGTTCAAGCGGCCAAAAGACGAACCGGGCCAATTCTATAATTTCAGGCTTCATCGCTTCAGCTTACTAGAGGTCCACTGTTGGACATAAGCCTCCTCCATGGCGTGCCATTTTTTCCAGTCCTCTGTCATCCGCATATAGCCACCACCGGCTACCTTCTTTAGGTCATTGGTCCATCGGGGTGGGGGCTTCCCACGCTGCGCCTATCAATCGCCAATCCAGGTCATCACTCCAGGACTCTCAGTCTTAATCTATCAAAAATGCCTCTATTTTACCTACATTTTTTAATAAGATTTTATCATTGATTGTCGCTGAGTTCTGGACCATACGTGGGAACATTCTGGTTACGACGATTATAAAGATTTGCATTTTAGCGGAAATTGCGAATTTACTTACTACTTATTCCTCTCATCTGTAACGAGTCTTTTTTTTTTCTTTCATATTTATAAGTCTCAGATTATCAACAAAAGGCAGATAGACCGTGCGGAACACTGCGAGTGAAGCCACAAAAGCAAATACAAATTCAAAAACGAATACTTACAATTCGCTTCGCGCTGTACTAACACGATTGAGATATTGAGTATTGAGTATTGAGTCAGTACAGCACGAACAGTAGCCAATGCTTCGGTTCGTGCTGTACTGACTCGTGTCGTGTTAAAAAAAACAAATACTAATACAAATAAAAATTCAAAAGCGAATACAATCACGAGATTGTAGGTATTCGTTATTGAATTTGTATTTGCTTTTGTGACTTCACTCGCAGTGTTCCGCGTTTGAGTTTTGTTTGATAATCTGTGTTACAAGTATTTAAGTTATATTAGTTGTATATTTATGTATGTACCTATTATGTAGTTTACCTATTTGTGTTATTTTTATGAACTATGCACCTGCCATGGCATATGGTCTTCACCATCCTTGGTTGACTGGTAAAGAATGCCTAAGGTATTAAATCCGCCTTTGTACCTTTGTGCAATTTATGAATATAGAAATAAATGAAGTTTCAAGTGATTTTTTACGAATACAAGTTTAAATTTTTATGTATTATCTTTAAATGAACACTTAAACTGTGGCATGTACCTAAGTAAAAGTCGTTTCCCAGATATAATTTTTGTCAAATATAATTTGATGGGCAATTTGCGTAGTTAACGGGTATCTGTGTGTCTGTTTACACCTCACACGCCCACATTATCTCTAAAATAAATACTAGGCGTTTTGTGTTATTTATAAATAAGAGTAAAATTATTGAAATTAATTCCATAGTTTGTCCTTCTAATAAAAATTGATTAATAATGTTATTAAATAGAAAAGTCAAAGTCAAATTATTTATTCCAATTAGACCATTAAGTAGCACTTTTGAACGTCATGTAAAAAAAAATGTTGATTCTAGTCGCCCCTTCCAAAAGGTAGTTTCGTATGGAGAAAAATGGGCAAGAAACTCCATACTTTACTCTTTAAAAAAAAAATGTGTACAATATTTTCAACAGTTTATAGTTACATAACTATACGTGAATGCGATGGACCTTGCATAAAAAACACTATATTGAAGTATGTGTAGAGTATTATAAGATAAAGAATGACAACTAAGTTATAGTGTTCACATAAATTATTATTTACAATTATTGAAAAAGTAGACAACCACTCCTTACATTTCAACAAAATATGAACTAGTGTGTGAACCAGAGCAAGAATAAAATTAAATGTATATTTTTAAGTATAATTAATTAGCAATCAGTTTGATTTTGTCTAGACTGTAAATTGTCCTATGGAGCCCGGACCAGCATGTTTCCAAGCATTCTTATCATGGATATAATCCTCTAAACTGTAATATGCTTGTTTACAGAGTGTACCTTTAATATAAATGTTTTAAATTTTCTATTACTAGGAATTTTGTTATAACGTGTTATAACAAAATTCCTACTAATACAGTACCCCATAACAGATTTATGAACTGTATACAATTTAGAACATGGTTGAGCTATTTTGTCTTTGTTTCTGGTATTAATATCTGTCTATCACTTACTTTATTAAATATATGTAGGTTTTTTCTTACGTAGAAGTCTTGATACTATTAATAATAATAATAAATCATTTATTCTCTCTTCACAAAAGTGGTCATACGATAAAGGCTTACAACTATATAACTATTTCCACCTTTCTGAGATACTGGTCCCTGAAATAGGTTTTGAAAGTAAAACTTGTGTTACAGGTCACCAGAACTCTCACCTCGGCAAGATTATTTCAATAGAAATAGCAATGCCCAGTAGGTACAAGAGATAAACAGTAAAGTACAATATATACAAAATAAATGGTCCTGAAATTAAAATAATTGAAAAATGTATTTATACCTAATAACTAGGCAAGTAAGAGTAGTAAAGTATGGAGAGTGTGTGTGTTATGGGCCTACCACACGCACAAGCTTCACCACAGTTTTGCCTGCGCAGGCCGGTTTGTACACGGAACACGGAGAGTGTGGTTGGTAAAATACGCTCCGTGTTCCGTGTACAAACCGGCCTGCACAGGCAATACTGTGGTGAAGCTTGTGCGTGTGGTAGGCCCATAAGAGATGGAAGTGTGTGCGAATTGACGATAAGTAAGGGTGGATATATGACTGGTGAGTTTTCAGTTTTGTGTGATTGTGTTGTGAGTCATGGATAGGGAACAGCTACAAAGGGAGATTAGATCGGCTTAGGTGTGACTGTCAATAAGTTCTTAGTTTCTTGGTAGTCAAGTGACTTTAGGTATTTTTTCTAGGACTTTATTGCAACTAGATTTGGTTTTAGGATATAGATTTATATTAATTTTATTGTATAGGTGCTGTCTGAGAAAACAGAAGAATTTGTGGGATAGTGATGAATGTAACCAATGGGATATTAAATAAATAACAAACTGATATCGACTGTTTGATATTAAACTATGATTATAATTAGAACATTATTAACACACTTCTATTAAAAAAATGTTCTATAAAAGGAGATGCTCTATTTTTACTAAGCTCCAACTAACAAAATCTGCACAAAAAAATGCTAAAATTGATCAAACACAATTAACTTGACATGTAATTTTGACACGTCGTTGATTTTCGTTGCAGAAACTGTATTAGTGTTTCATTCTTTTAATAATACTTCTTCGTAATGAAAGTTTAAAAAATGTCAATCAATCATTGCTTTTGAAACTGTATAAAGTTTACATTTGAAGACACCGTTGACGCAATAGCTGAACTGATTTCCGCACGAAACAAATAATTCTACGGCCTACAGGTAGTTGTTCTGGGTCCGGCTGTTTGTATATTATATATATATGTTTACAATTACGTATGTTTGAAAACGCACTCAGGATCCGGGAGAAATTTTAAAAGTAATATGTTCGACGACACGGTTGGCGCAGTGGCTGAGCGATCGACTGCTGCGCAGCGTGTTGCGGGTTCGATTCCCGTCCAGGGTAAACATTGGTGTGATGAGCACTTGTGTTTGCCCTGTGTCTGGGTATTGTTTATCTATATATGTATGTATTTACAAAAAAAAATGTATTTGTGTATGTATATTAGCTGTCTGACACCCATAGTACAGGGTCTCCCTAGTTTGGGGTCAGATGGCCGTGTGTGAAAATGTCCCCACATATTATTATTATTATCTCTAATATATAAAATTCTCGTGTCACAGTTTTCGTTCCCGTACTCCTCCGAAACGGCTTGACCGATTCTGATGAAATTTTGTGTGCATATTGGGTAGGTCTGAGAATAGGCCAACATCTATTTTTCATCCCCTTTTTTCACCCCTTTTTCATCCCCCGTAGATCGGGACAGGACAACGTCTGTCGGGTCAGCTAGTTATTATTCTATATTTAGAATAGTTTTTAAAGAAGTGCCATTTATAAATCACTAGCTTTTGCCCGCGACTTCGCCCGCATCAATGTCGGTTATGGTGGTTTTATTCTCTTTGGTTATGGTGGATGCAGATGAAGTCGCGGATTAAAAAGTAGCCTATGTCCTTCCCCAAGGTTTAAGCTATTTTCATATCATAATCGGTTCAGCCGTTTCATCGTCAAAGCGTAACAGACAGAGCTACTTTTGCATTTATAATATTTAAAAAAATGTAAGTATGGATAATGCGTAATTTAATTTCCTGTTTTGGTCTGTGTATTTTTTTTAAGCCAAAGTTCAGGCGTATAATTAGTATAGTAATTAGGTACCTGTTTAATATTAATCTTTTAATTCGACAGATTATCTATATAAATTATGTACCTACATAATTATTTATATTTTTCTCATAATGTTCAACGTGTTCCATAGACAAGGTCTATGGAACACGTTGAACATTATGATTATGATGTCATGGTTAAATATTTTCGACTCATGGAACTATCACCTCACAAAGTCATATTTGACCCTAGACTGCCCGCGCTATAAGCATTTTTCCGCTCGCGGCAAAAAAAACGTGTTATTTAAGATTTTCCAAAGCATTATTTGAAAATACTAAATAAACAACTTTAACAAATGTTACTTTTTGTGTTAGTTTAAATTTATGTTTCATTTTATCCATTCAACACATTTGCAAAAATAAATAATTTTAAGTGTTTCACGAAAAGGCGCGACTACTTTAGGTTTAAGTGTTAAGCAAGACAATAATGACGTGTCACTCGAGACATATAGGTAGATGCCCTACAAGAAGCGCTCAAATGTCAAGTCCATTTTTAATTTCGTAAATGACTGACTGGCGTCTACCTTGTTAAAACATGTTTTTATGCACCCTACAAACCCGTCCCACTATGTTAACCCTCCCTGGCTAGTGGCCACTACGTTGCCTCACTTTCGTCGTAATTTTCACGGTGAGCGAAATTTTATTGGTCAGTCATCGTTCGGAACTCAAACTGTCGTGTGTGCTCAATATTTTGTAACTCTTAGTTAACACTAAAGTGAAACGGACGCCCTTACTCGGGTTATTTCTGTAAGGTTTATATTTTTCGATCTAAATCGACGCGTAATATACCTAGGTACAATTAATAATTGTGTCAATTTTATTGATAAATTTGTTTGATAAAGAAGGTATGTGATTTAACAGCATCAACGAAAAAGATCTTAGCATTATGATAAATATTATTTTATTTTTAAATTAACTTTAAACACATTTTCAGGATAGGTACTTACTTAAAAAAAATACTAATATACTTTAAACTTCTTCATCTGGTGCATTGTACCATGTTTAAAAAAGTCAATGTCATACTTACTTAAGCGTCACTTGCTTTGTAAGTTAAACCGGTTGTTGAACAACTAAAGTTCAATAACCACTGTATGAAATCCACTACTTTAAAATACTTTTTTCTGTAAAATGAATTAAAGAAAAAATGATTTATTCGCATATCAATCGTCATTCACTTCAAAAAATTTTAGGGACTCCTATGTCAACAATAATAAAAAGATAATTTTAATTTAGACGTAAGTCTTATATAAATTTCAGACACCTTAGACCTACTTTTCAATCAAAACAGTAATCACACTCACACTCAATCACTTTTGATATAAATAATGAAAACCAGCTCAAAACTGGTTCATCCGTTTCGACATAAATTAAAAATAACATGCCAACCTAAACAAATGGTACATATATATCTTTGTATATCCACAGAGAAACTCTAAGTAGTCACTAAAGCATTTTCTTATAAACAGTCAACAAAAACGTCATAATATTATTTTTACACGTCTTCTATGAAGTTGGTTAAAAATAGTAAGTAAAAAGATCTTTTTGCCATTCAAGAAAAATAACATTGGTAATATATTAACGTTAAATATAATAACGTTGGTATAGCTACAAAAATATAACATGTGTTTTTGTAGCTATACCAACAGCATTAAAGAGAAGTTGAAAAAGTTTATTTTTAATGCACACTTTGTAACAAAGGCGAATTAGCTGTAGCCATTTTAATAACTTATCTTGTGTAGCTATGTGGCTTTCATTTAGTTGTATTATTTCATTCCAATTTAAAATTACATTGTCAATGCTAAAAACCTAAAAGAAGCAGGGATGAACAATACCGGGAACGTTCGTTTCACTATAATTCTACCAAGTTTAAAATGTTACGTAATCTTAAAAAGACTTTTATTTGGTTTATAATTATTATTATACGTCCTTATATTTTAGTACTATCTTAGATCTATTTATCTAAGTGATGTTTGAAATAAAATGTTTTTTATTCCTGCTTCTACGAGCGTCTTTTTTCTAACGCTATTAAATGGAGCATAGGTATAAAGAACCACTAGATTGACGAATATTGAATTGCTAATAATCTTAAAAAAAACTCTAATAGTTACTCACCGTAAAAAGTAAATACTTAGTAACAAAAGAAACCTCGCTATTAGGTACTCACCGTAAAAAGAAAATAATAACAAAACTTTTTTATTCAGTTACCTATTAATTCAATAATAATAAAAATATTTTCCTTATAAATTCATAAGCGCAAGTACAGGTCACCAGTACACCGAGTAGGCTCAGTTCAACATAATTGTTACTAACAGTGCGACCACGGAAAACCCTCATTGAGTAATCTTGAATTAACAGTCAGTCGGAGACCTGCGTACGCGACGATCGTACACAGGTAGTTCAGTGACAACATGCAAACTGTACTGTTTATTATATTCGTAATAATAACAAGAACAACTTCGCAATGTGATGAAGAAAACAGTGTCGAATTAAAGAATCGGATTCATAATGGTATTAAATACAACAGTGGTGAATACTATGTGGATAACGTGACAAATGTGGAAAGGGGATGTGTGTGCTTAAAGGAGGTTTGTGCCAGGAAGTGCTGCCCTCTAGGGTTCGCGTACGATCAGACGCAGAAACAATGTGTCAATATCACGGATTCCTTCAATCCACCGGTTTGGAGAGAATATCGACTGCAGCCAAGATACAATGCTACGAAGGAAATGCACTTTTTATTTGGGAAAATGAATTGCTCAGATGAACTACAGGAAATAAGAGTGCCGGTAGCTCCTGCCACTAAAGGCTTTCATTTGAGAACGGTGAGACTAATGTTTATAAAAAATTATACTTTAGGTGCGAACGTGCTAAACAAAAAACTGCGTAAAATTAGTAAATAATCCTAATATTATATACTAATATTATAAAGTAAGACAGACAGACACCCACACACGCACGTGTATGTATCCGTGTGTGTATACGTGTGTGTATCTTTCGTGGCAGCCACGAAGGATATGGCGAGACGAACTGGACGGATTCCTCCCAAACTGGTGGGAGGAAGCCCAGGATCAGGAAAGATGGAAGGTATGAAGGGAGGCCTTTGCCCAGAAGTGGGACAGAATAGGCTTATAAAAAAAAAAGAAGTAAAAATTGTTTGTTTGTATGTAGGCGGTAGTCTCCAAAACTACTCAAAACTTTCAAAAATTCTTTCGCCAATAGGAAGCTACGTTATCCCTGAGCTGGCTCTAGTGCATTATCAAAAAATAGGGATCCTTAAGAAAATTTACGCGTACAAAGACGCGGGCAAATTACTAGTATTTAATAAACAGGTTGCTGGTAGCAATTATTGAAACTTTCTATTGGGCTGAATAGGTGAAGGTTATTTAACTAATATAAAATCAAAATATTTTATGTAGACAGAATGAGATACGAGATGTTCTAGAGGGGTTAGTTCAGAGTCAAAATTAACCAACCCGCATAAGTTTGGGACGAACATTGAACTGTTATTGCTGTGTTGTAATGTCACTTATTTGGCTTTCACATATTGCATTAATTTGACGTAAATAATTTTACTATATAGAGATATTGTGGTTGGGCTCATTTTTTCGGAAGCTTAAGCTCGTACAATCATGTATCGGTACTCCATTAACAATAGCATTAGACAGAAGTTGAAAAAGGTTATTTATAATGCACACTTTTGTAACAAAATTATAATAAACATGTTACAATTACGATAGACGCCGAATTTATTATATACTATTTTTACAGCAGCTGTCGTACTTAACTGTAACTATTTTCATAATTTACCTCATGAAATTAAGTGGCTTTCATTTAGTTGTATTATTTCATTTCAATTTAAAATTATAGTGTCAATGCTAAAAACCTAAAAGAAGCAGATATCAACAATACCGGGAACGTGATTCGGTTCACTATAATTCTACCTTAAAATGTTAACTAATCTAAGACTTTTATTTTGTTTATATTACTATAGGTACGTCCATATTTAGATGTTTATATCAAAATTATTTATTACTTATACTTATTTGAAACAAAATGTTTTGCATTCCTGCTTCTACGAGCCTTTTTTCTTATGCTATTATAAATGGAGTATAGTTTATACAACGTTAACTACACATTTATAATATTTCCAGAACACTAAAGAATGTTGACCGTTTAACTCGGTAAATTATTTCTGGGTAAAGCTCATTTTATTCAAAAAATCTAGTACAAGATAATAGACAACAACTTTTGCATCCAAAATGAGCTATGTTCAAGCTTACGCTTTCATAAAAGTGGTGTAGCAGATTGCTTCTTTTGAGACCAAATCAACTTTCATCTCAAAAGATACAAATGTGAAATGTAGGACAACCCTTATAAGGACTAAAAAACAGAACAAGTTTTGCCAGAAAGAAAAAACTCTAATAACCTCGAAATGTTTTCGTGTGCAAGAATCAAACGATGTTTTTTAACTTCAAAACAACAGCTTTTTACTAAATGCATATGAAAGTATTATAATTACGGTACGTATATCAAAATAATATTTTTGAACATGATGTCTATTTATTCCGGTAAATCTTTGAAACAGTTGGACCGATTTTGACGGGACTTTCACTGGCTGGTGACTGGAGTAACTAAGGCGACTTTTATTTTAGAAAAAAATAGGGTTATGCGCAATAAAATTAAAGCCCCTCTGGTAACCGACAATCACGCGGACAAAGTCGCAGGCATCAACGAGTAATAATAATATGTGGGGACATGTCGGACACGGCCATCGGACTCCAAACTAGGCAGACCTTGTACTATGGCTGTCAGACAGCTGATATACATACACAAATACATTTAAATACATACTAAGTATAAGAATAAACAACGACCAGACACAAGGCAAAGACAAGTGCTCATCACACAAATATTTACCCTGGGCGGGATTCGAACCCGCAACACGCTTCGTGCGCAGCGAATATGCCCGATCGGTAATACCCCGTTCGTCAACACTGTTAACGACCTGGAAAATATTTTTATTGTAATTACTGTACAACATACAAGGTGTAACGTCAAATAAGCAAAACCTGAAAATAGTTTTATTAGAATAACGAGCAGAATCAATTGAACCACTTTTTAATATAGGTCACATTTTACAAAAAAAATTCATTATACATGTTGCCCTGTCTATTTATTAATAAGTCAAGCCATCACGTGCGCAAACCTGCCAAAGTAGGTAAACAAACACAAGTGGTTGTCGTCCAATTTAAATTTTCTCATACGCGTGATAATAATAGTTCTTATTTCAATGCAAATACGAGTCTTGGTAAAACTAAAACAGCTCATAAAACCTTAATTTTTTTTTTTTCATGATTTTTTTTCTTTCAGAATTAGGTTAATTGAATTAAAAATCATTTGGGGTGTCTGAGGTTTTGCGTGTTTAACGTTACATCTTGTATATAAGTATTTGATATTTCTGATAAGCTGATTTTAAAGTAAAAAACAAGATTGACAATTACATACATTTCGGGATTTTGATGCTAATGGTTTGCTTTGGAAGTCATACTTAATTTAATAATTTAAAAAATCCGTTTCATCTTTATAACCCCACCTTTATAAACGTTGACTCTTGAACAAAGAAAAAAAAGTTCCGATTGTCAACAGTGTTGACACAAAATATAAAGATTACAGAAGGACCGCTCCTGCCATCTACAAAAATAATTACCTAAACTTGCCATACTCACTAGGGCTGATACCACGAAGTAAGTTATACTTACGGCTGATATTGTATTGACTTTGTAGGTTTTATTTG
Source organism: Charanyca ferruginea (assembly GCA_947361185.1). NCBI lineage: Eukaryota > Metazoa > Arthropoda > Insecta > Lepidoptera > Noctuidae > Charanyca > Charanyca ferruginea. The sequence goes on along the minus strand of OX376070.1, from coordinate 19,924,308 downwards.
TGACAATATGAAATTTTATTGACACTCAACTGGTTGGAACTCTTTGTAATTTTTTATAACAAAATTTTCCTGTTCGTCATGAAATGTCAATTACATTATTTATCCAATTTGACAACACGTGACAATCGAGACTGAAGACTACTTGAAACTGCTTGGGAATGCCTATAAACGTAATGTCAATGTGTGCGTGCGAAAAATGCCGGTTTGTTCTGAGTGGTCTCTCTGCTCGTGCGCGACGCAGCCTTGAGTACTTTGTGGTGTTGACGACGAGGGGTGTTACCCGTGTTACCGATCGGGAATATTCGCTGCGCAAGTCAATCGCTCAGCCACTGCGCCAACCGTGTCGTCAAAGATAAGATAACTTTTTTATACACCCGTTATAGGTAATTTAACGTCAGTCAATATCTCTAACTAGCTTAAGCCCGCGACTTCGTTCGCGTGGAAGTCGTAATAAATTAAGAACTACTTGACTACTCAATAGCAATTATAAATTTCACTGACAGACAGTGTACAGCTTGGTCTAGAAGCACGAAACTTTTGCTAAGGAAAGATGTTACAAAATTTCCGAGCTAAAGGAGACGAAAGTTTGTATAGAGATTTGTCTTTTATGCCAATAGGAAATTCTGTCGTGCACACGGACTGAAAAAAGCTGACTCTTTCGCGATACATGCTGAAAAAAAAAGTGATCATATAATTGTTTCTTTTTTACATTTTAAGGTAAAAACAGAGTCCGTACGTACATTGCACGATTTAAAAACGATTTTTTTCTTTGTCGTTCTTTCAAATATATTATACTGTACGCAAATATATTTTTATTTTATTACACATACGTACACAACAAATGTTGAAACTCCAAACCCAAATATGTTTGAAAAGAAGAAAAAACATTAAGGAAGCTTAGCTATATATTTATAAAACCTCTCTGTAAACTATATTAATTTGTAGTTTTGCCGTTAGTCAAAATGTACAGAGAGTCAGGACTGGTGACGCGAGAGCAAGCGACGTACAGTTGACCGTGAGAAAAGCAGCTGGTCCTGAGATCGACAACCGCAGCCTTCAGTGTGGCAAACACCGAGCGACCTGAGACTTGTTTATAGTCATGCAAAAGCACACGCTCACAGGGAATTGCACACGCTTGAATTGGAAGGGGTAATTGTGGGGAATCAGTGGTATACGTGGTATAAACACTCTTACCAACGCCACAACCTGTTACAATTTCAGCTTCAATGATATTTCTCTGCAGACAGACGACTTCGAGTCGGTTCCTGTTACACAAAATAATAGGTACACCGACCTTCAGCTGGAAGATGTGCGCTAGAAGTCCACTTGCCGTAAGCGAATTCTATTCTAATTTTTACGGCGTAACGTAGATGTATACTACTTCTCTCCCTTCAATTTGAGAGAAACAAAATGCTTTTATTGATCGCTGCAGCTTGATCAATTTTGGGTGTTATAATACTTATAATAGCCTGTTCACACACCCAAATTCTCTTGATGCGGTATTTGACATAAGTCGCCATACAACACATGAATCAGTTCTTCTATTGTAGATACTACACTATCAAGAGTCTCTGTTAGATCCACCTGCCCTCTCTGCTTTGGTAGAGAGCTTTCACCAACTTTTAAATGAACATCGGAGAATTCTTGAACACGTGAATTGCCTCCAAGCTGGGTACGCATATTGATGGTCAAGCGCGATTTATAAACACGTGACCATAGAATTGATCGTTTCAACGATGCATTTACCTCGTCAGCCCTAGTTCCTTGCGTCACCACAGGCAGCGTCTGTCGGAAATCGCCACTAAACAGAACTGTGACCCTACCCATCATGTCTTGGTTCCTGCGGATGTCTTGCAGAGTTCTACAGCTTCCACTGCGTTCCTATTAGTCATACATGTCTCTTGTCACTGTTTCGTGATATGTACCGCACAAATAGGTTTCGCTCTCACTGGCATTACTCTCTTAATCGATGAGAATTTTAAAGCAGTGTGGCAGCGCAATTTAACTTACCTCCTGACCTCTGCAAGAATTCCAGTGGTAATTAATGTTTTTTCTGTTCAACCAAGAGCATTCATTGCCCTGCAATTACTCTGAGGTGAACACGCTGACGTGGTTATTTACGATAGTACTCATTGCACCTGGGTCGTAATTGGTTTCGGCAGTGTATTTCCGATTTCCACACTATTTTTATAATCGTTTAATTTAATGTATTAAAAATTATATGTAATTCTTCTGCAGTATAATGTTATAATTCTGTATAACTAAATATTGTACTCTTTGCTAATAATATTTATTTTGAGTTGAGTATTCAAACATGACATGTGTCAAAATAAAATGTATTTAAATCAAAAGCACTAAGAAGTATTGTATCAACTTCGATGCAAATCACCCTCAAAATAACTTTCTTCCCATTTTTAATTCCGTTAGGTGTTGAATTTCAATAAAATACGAAACCCATCTTCCATCAATTCTGTTAAAGAATGTGTATGCGAAATTTGAAGTAGATTGGACCAAGGAATCACGTTGTCCCATACAAACTTTGCCCCCGTTTTTCACCCTCTTAGGGGTAGAATTTCGGAAAATCCTTTCTTAGTGGATGCCTACGTCATACAAAGAACACACCCTCCAAGTTTCAGGTCTCTACGATCAGCGGTTTAGGCTGTGCGTTGATACATCAGTCAGTCACCTTTGCTTTTTATATATATAGATTGTATAATTACTAACTAAATATGTACTTATAGCATTAATTAATGACTATTGTAATATTATAATTACGCCTAGTATGTTGACTCAACGCGTTAAAGTTATGGTAATTAAATAAAATAAATATTAATTTACTTCGTGATGTTCAAACACTTGTGGTAGGTTGTACACTTAATTATTTTTTCTTCCAAGGAAGTGTAATGGACGATGTTAATGATTGACATTTGCGCAGCTATGTTAATACATAGCCACATTTTTTCATTTTACTTTCTAATAAAAGTAAAATGAAAGTAATTGGTCAAATGCGAATCGGACTCGCGCACAAAGGGTTCCGTATTTTTTATAACTTTAGACACTATATTATAACTTTTTTTTCAATATCGAGCAAATTAACGGCAAAAAATCACGTTTATTGTATAGGAGCCCTCCTTAAATATTTATTTTATTCTGTTTTTAGTTTTTGCTGTTATAGCGGCAACCGAAATACATCATCTGTGAAAATTTCAACTGTATAGCTATCACGATTCATAAGATACAGCCTGGTGACAGACAGCCAGACGGACAGTGGGGTCTACCAGTAGGACCACGCAATTAAATCTATTCTCTTTCTTTTTAATCTACACCTGTTTATCTCTGAATGCATATTGAGTGTATGTCAAACAATTTTATAATAGGAGTCTACATGATATACAATATTTACACGAAAAAATAAAAAAGGAAAACCTATAACTATTAAACTAAAAAACGAAAAACGCAAAACTAACACAATAAGGGTATTGTGTTAGTTTTTTTTTAGTTTAATAGTTATAGGTTTTCCTTTTTAATTTTTTCGTGTAAATATTGTATATCATGTAAATTCGTATTTCTGACTTTCGGAATAAAGTTTTTCGTATTTATGTAGTGTACCCCTTACACTACATAAATACGAAAAACTTTATTCCGAAAGTCAGAAATACGAATTTCAAAATACCGATTTTCATAATTCCGAATGGTTCAAAATTCCTATTAAGGCAACTCCGATTTATCATTCATCCTAGTTTATAATACTAAAATTTCAAAATTCCGAACGTTTATAATTACTATTCTCAAAATATCGAGTTTCAAAAGTTCGAATAACAAAAATTCTGACGTAATGAAAATTCGAAACATCAAAAATACGAATTCCGATTATTTAAATTCCGATTATCTTTATCGTTATCGTGCAATCGTTTATCGTGCAAGCAAGCATGCAGCATGCAAGCAAGCATGCAGCGTGCAAGCAAGCATGCAGCATGCAAGCAAGCAAGCATCATGCAAGCAAGCATGCATCATGCAAGCGAGCATGCAACATGCAAGCGAACATGCAACATGCAGCAGGCATGGTTTCTGTCAAGGCTACGGCGTTGCGGGCCTCCGGCGGTACCACGCGAGCTTATCGTCGCAGATGGTATTCACGCTCACCTCCGCAGCTTCGGCTTACTGGCCGGTATCGCCGGCCAGCCTCAGCCGCGGCGGCGGGCGTTAAAACCACCTGCTCCTCAGCTCCCTGGCCGCCTCGCCCCTCCGCGCCTACGCGAATTTAAATTACACTCTAGGTAGTCGGTTTCGCAGCAATTCGTTTCTGTTATTAACTTTTGTAGCACAACATATTGACTTTTTAAGATTATTTTTGTTATTGTCTTTCTTTTTATACCTATATATTTGTGTTGAAATAAATTCCATGGAAAAATACACCGAATAAACAATATTCGTTAAAAAGTAATTCTATTGTTTGATAAGTTTGTTAAACAAAAAAATGTGACTAGAAATTCTTTGAATTGTGTTTCTGTGAAATATGTTTCATTCAAGTAAATAATCTTTGAAACAATAATAGTCGAAATAAAAATACAAGAACCAAATATATGAAACATTTTCTGGGAAACGAAATTCTATGAAATTTCTGTCTGCGAAACAAGGGGACACCATTTTGAATATATATGCGTAGCTGAATTGAATCAGAATCCTAATTTTAACAGTTTATTCGAAGTATTGAAATTCGGAATTTCGTTTTTCGGACCGAGAACCCATCGAGCATTTGATTCTTCGAATATATGAAAATCTGAAAACAAACAAATCGGATTTACGACATTCGGTAAAATAACTTTCGTGATTTTAAATAATAGAGATTATAATTTTTAGGTATTATGAAAATCGGACTTTTGAAAATCGGAATATCGAAATTCGGAATAAAATATTTCGGAATATTTGGGTGTTCCCCACAATAAGGCATCAAAAAAATCCCCCACATCGTCGTCAACTGGGAATGTGCCCAAGAGACTGGCGGCATTGCCACGTTGAATGGCAATGCTTAACCTTTGTCCGAGGTAAAAACCAGCCCTTGGATCACGGGAAGTGTTAACCAACCTTTTGGAAATTTTGTAATTAATTCTGAAATAATTAAATGGATAAACGCAGTTTATGTTTAATAATTTAGAAACAACGACACTTGGTGGAGATTGTTTATTTAAGTTTATTTAACCAGTAGGAATTTCTGGAAAAAATAAGAATCCCCTGGTGGAGAATCATCCACTGGTGGGGATTTGGCGGTGAGGATTTCTGGAACAAAACAAATAACAAACTCCAAAAAATAAAAAATACAATGTGTTTGTTTGCTTTTTTAATCATTTTTAAGTACTTAGTAATATTAGTAATTAAATAACTATTTCCACCAACATTACTATATATACTTCTTAAGCGGTCCCTCGACGCAACGACGCGACGCACTGAACAGATACACAGATAAAGTCAAAGTCAAAAATTTTATTTCAATTAAACCATTTACTCCCCGTTTACCCCTCTATTTTCGTCGAGGGTTAAACAGAAAACTGGTATCACCTCGAAAATGACAACAAGGAAATATATATCGCTTGCTGATGCCCGCGACTTTATCCGCGTAAATTTCGGTTATCTGTGGGGTTTTAATTTTTTTGCACGGTATCCTAATTTTCTATCTAAAATAAAATTATGATAACCTGTACCTGATAACATTAGCTAACTGCCAGTAAATTTGCCGTCAAATCAGACCTGCCGTTTCGGAGATTAGTCGGAACAAACAGACAGACAGACAAAAATGTTAAATATACGGTTTTTTTTTAAAGTATCCTGTAAACATTCAAAACGCTGTTATTTTAACATTACAAAAAGACACTTCAATTTTATTTATTTGTTACTTTATTCCATTTATAAGAGCTTTAGAAAAAAGAGGCTCATAGAACCAGAAACGCAAAACATTTTATTTCAAAAATAAGTTAAAACAATTTTAATTAAACTTATTTTAACATAATTTTGATAAATATGTCTAAGATAATACTAAATATGGACGCATAATAATATAAACAGAATAAAAGTCTTTTAAAGATTAGGTAACATTTTAAATTTGGTAGAATTACAGTAAAACGAATAACGTTTCGGGTATTGTTCATCCCTGCTTCTGTTAGGTTTTTAGCATTGACACTGTAATTTTAAATTAAAATTAACTAAACAAATAAATGAAAAGCCACATAATTTTAGAAGATAAATTATTGAAATGGTTACAAATACACGCGACAGCTACTGTACTTTTACTTTAACATGTTTATTGTACTTTTGTTACAAAGTGTGCATTAAAAATAACTTTTTTTAACTTCTGTCTAATGCTATTGTAAATGGAGTATAGCTTCTGCCCGCGACTTTGTCCGCGTGGATGTCGGTTATCGCGAATGCAGAAAGTCGCGGATTAGAAAGTAGCCTCTGTCCTTCCCCAGGGTTCAAGCTATTTTTATACTAAATTTCATCAAAATCGGTTCAGCCGTTTTATCGTGATAGCGTAACAGACAGAGTTACTTTCGCATTTATAATATTAAGTATGGATTAACAGAAACATTTATAATTAATCAACACCAAAATGTAGAAGTTTTGTGTTGATTAATATTGTTACAGTAGACAAACGCGTGCGTCCCTTTGATCAAAACGCTAATTTAAGTTACTCCAATTCCTAATGCGGATACGCAGTAATGAGAAATGGAATTACTTTCGTCCAACTTTTTCTTCAGACGAGACACATTGACGACATAGACGACGCATGCTTGAACGATTTACTGCTGCGCTGCGTGTCGCGGGCTCGATTCCCGGACGGAACAAATATTTGTATGGCCTACAGATTGTTGTTCCGGGTCTGGCTGTTTGTGTATGTGATTTATATGTTAGTAAACGCATCCATGACGCAGGAGAAATTCTTAGTGTCAATGTAATCAAAAAACAAATATTGAAATGAAAACCTTTGAATCGAGAAAAAATATTATTACTCTACCATTAATTATTGTTATCTATTGAGTTTATTATTACTTTTACCAAAAAAGAATCCATACTAATATTATAAACGCGAAAGTAACTCTGTCTGTTACGTTTTCACGACGAAACGGCTGAACCGATTTTGATGAAATTTGGAATGAAGATAGCTTGAACCCAACAGAAGGACATAGGCTACTTTATAATTCCGAATTTTGTCTGCATCCGCTATAACCGATATGCAGGCGAACGAAGTCGCGGTCCAAAGCTAGTATAAAATAAAAAGACATAAGATTTGAATTATGAACCTCCGCCATTTTTAAGTTGGTTAAAACCAAATATGTATGATATGTGTTTTGACTCCTACCGATCTCCTCTGGACTGAAAACAGAAGTGTGTGGAAAATAAAAAGGTAGGCTTGTACAACGAGGCTTAGGGGAGATCCCTCTACAGTCTCCCCAGAGTCGTGCCATAACAGGCGTTGCACAGGATGGAAAATTAACCCTCTCCTTGCACTGATGGTGACCACCAGGGTGGTTTTAGTGTAGTAAGAATTCCACACTACCCGGTCTTATCCTCAAAGAACGGGCGCCTTTTGAAGGTTTCACTTATTACATTTATTTCACTTTCACTTTTGAGAGACAAATCGAAGGCCCTATAGAACTAAATATTTACAAACGCTTCCAGCATTAATGATTAGGTAAAACCAAAAATGAAGGTGTGTAAATTATGTTTGATAAACCTGTTCCAAACGAGTATCTCAGATCTAAACTCGGTAAAATAGTTTGTATCAACAGCCGCAAAGGCGCGCTTGTGATCACGGAAATCCCAAATTTTTTCTTATTAATTAAATAGGTGTAACAGTATCGACAAGGTTACCGAACAATACGGTCGTCTTAATATAAGTGGTTAAAAATTACGGCAATGTGGACCTTGTTTACTATTTTATTTGTGATTGTTTGTGGGGCTGTACCGGAATCTCATGTTTGCGAACGGGAAAAAAGTGTAGAACTTACAAATAATACGTATGAAGGTCTTATCTTTCGAAATAATGAAACTTTCGTGGATCCCAAGTCTGGGAAGAATAGAGGATGTGTGTGTCTCAAGGGTACGTGTGCTCGGAAATGTTGTCCATTTGGTCAAGCGTATAAAACTGACGACAGAAGGTGTATTGATGATGATAATATTTTCGCACCACCTGTGTTAGAAGAGATGAGTGACAAAGTTTTTAAATTGAAGGAAGATTTTAATGCTACAAAGGATTTTATTTTCATGATTGGAAAAATGGTCTGCGTCAGGGATTTAGATGAAAGACGCCTGCCAGTGTATCCAGCTGCGCAGACCTTCAATTTAACGATGGTGAGATAAATACTATTGTAATTATTATTTTCATTAATTGAACTTGCATTGTTCATTAAGCATGAGTATTTCTAAAAATCACAGTCAGACATCCGCAAACATATTGTCTTAAGGTCATGGTACGGATTCTAAATGTCAAGCAATTGGAAAACAAGTTATTTCAGCATATGTCTTCACTTTGTACGAATTATAATATTAAATGGTCATTAGATTTCGTCGTCTTTTCACGTACTTTGTCAATATCTAATAGTCAATTTATAAACCACTGCCACAAAAAATCGTGTTGACTTGTGATTTGTGAATAAGCGTTTTCGATCAAATCCGGTTTGATTGCGAGTTACCTGCGCTTTGAATTCAAGCTGTGCGTTATCGAAGCAATTCAATATTTGTCGAATACGGAATAGAGAAGCAGGATTGAAAAGCTACTACTTACTAGTATATATTTTAAGCAATGTGCTGAGTGACGCAGGTTTGATACCCGCACAGAAATAAATGTTTGTATGGTTACAGCGTATTTGTGCAAATATACGCCTTATTTGGTACAAAATTTACCCTATGGTTATTAAAATATATTATATTTTGTATTATACAAATAAGGCGGATATTTGCACAAATACGCCATGTAATGCTGGCACATTACAGGTATTAATGTTGTCCCGGGTCTGACTATTACATACACAAACAGCCAGACCCAAAACAACTATACACGAGTCTAACAAATATTTTAAATCTATTATAATAGTTTAAATATTTGTAAACATACCCACAGACACAGCAAAATTACTAGTGTGGAGCAACATTAAAAAAAAAAACATATAAGGCTCTCCGTTGTTTTGATTGCAAACCTTTTAGTAACCTGAGTGCCTAAAGCTAATAAAACTGTGTTATTCATTACCAATTTTTCTATCAATCCTAATGGAGGATATTCACCAATTACCGTCGGTTGTTGATTTGTCAAAAAGAATAGTAGGTAAGGATAGATATTTAACTTTAAATAATTATGAAATCCACACACTATTTAGATAACATAATAGGTGTGCTAGATGATTGTAGGCAATTAGCCTAATAATTACCCTAACCTTCCATAATAAAAATCTAGCCTTTTTCCTGTTTTAGGGATAATATTAAATCGTTAGATCCGGGTGTTAAATTAATAAAGTCAGAAGACGAGGTCATTCTGATCTGACTTAGGAATGTCGAGTACCAATTTAACTAGACGTTGGGGTATGCAAGGTGTAATTGAATTTACTGAAAACCTAATACGGGGTCTTTGAAATCATTATTATGAACAACTTTAACTATAGAACCAATCCTGAAATCATAAAAAAGAAGTCTTACTTAATTGTAATGATTTTGAATATTTTATTTATTTATTCAATACAGTACACCAACAGTATGTACATCCAACATTGGTTTATAGTAACTTAAAGTAGGCTAATAAGTATAAATACAAAGGTGACCTCAAAACTAAATAAAATACAATAACAAATTAGTGAAGGGCATCGCGAATGTGTTGGGAGCATTAAGAAAATCAAGTATAAAACTTAATATCACATCAGAAATTACATAACTGAAAGATTTACATAGAAGGCTTTCTGTGATTTTATTCTCATTAATTTTAGATCTGTTCTAAGCATGTTCTAAGCATACGTTTCAGATGTAATTTAACTTAGTAAAAGCCGTACAGATCGATTGGTCAAAGGTTAAGCTACGCTTGCCACGGTCGGTCAGTGGATGGGTAACCATTCATTTCGTACTGAGTTCCCTACGTACCTCGGAATTTAATGTATAGTTTTACAGATTGTGAATTGACAGAAATTGACGTTTTGACAGAAATAAGAACAATTAACCTATTAATAAATTAACCATCTCAAATAAGGATATTATAAGTTACCTGAATTTCACAGTGTAAAACCAAAAAAAAAAACAAATTTATCAAAATAAAATACAAAAGTCAACGCCAATCTCTTTTTATTGTTTTTTTTTTAAATCGAGATCAAAAATGAGTAATATTATTTATATTTGTCCACATTCGAATTTTAATGGTACTACTTTAATTTCATCGAGAGAATAACAATGACACATTTCCTTTGGGATGGATCAGCCAAATACCAGCTGGAGGCGTTGGAAGTTATTCATAGACGTCTACGCCAGGAGGCTCATTGACAACGAGTTCCTAAGCTTAGAACATCGCCAACGGTCTCGAATCAAGCGCTTTCTTTCCACATTTATGTGCGTACGGTCAGCAACGAAAGTCGATTAACACTTTAGGTTTTTAAATCACAATTCTTAAGCAGAAGGAAATACGGACAGGATAGAAAATTAAGATAAAATAATCTCTTGACTATGACCTGAAATACTGTAAAGTATTTAGTAGTACTTACATTGTATTTGTTTTTGTCGTTTTAGAGGATATGAAAATGTAATACTGTTAATCTACTTTTGTTGCTAACTGTACTGCCAGACTGTGGAATTAACTGCCCGCCTTTCTGTTCCCTGATAAATATAATCTGAGTTAATCCTAGCCAAGCGTGCTCCACCTTTGACCTCATCATCAATTCCGATTAGACAAAAAAGATAGAAAAAAACGCGGTTAAAACTCTTGTTTCATCTTATTCAGTCATTCTTCCCATTGTCTCTACAATTAGTACCAGCTACCTACCCAAGCATCCTTGAAGTCGGACTGTGATTACGCAAAAAAGGCGTATCATTACATTGACGACACCATGGTCAAGCCACGTTGGTAATCCATATAATATGTACACATAGTTTGTTTGTGTGTTTGTTTGAACGCACAAATTTCTGGAACTATTGGTCCAATTTTGAAAATTAGTTCGCCTAAAGGAATGTACACACGTTATCCCTGAGTATGCTTATTTATGGCGTATTTGACTTCTACGGGGAAATCCGTCCCGGGCAGAAATTGCTTATTTTCATCTTGCCAGATGGTTCCGATTTATGTTTTGTTAAGTTTCATAACTGAAAACTGCGTTTGTCCGTAACGTCGATCCAAATAAGCTTTACCTATTTCAATGCATTTGTTCACATCTCGTTATAACGCAATGGTAAGTTGAGTAAGTTTCGTAACTTATCATTATTTTACACGCAATGTATTGTTAAATCATTCATTCAAACAGGTGGAAGTGAAGTCAAACTTCACGCAATTTGCGATGCATTCCTTTTCATTCAGAAGTTCTGTTTGTGCCATAAGACGAAGCAAAATAAGCGGTCAGTTTCAGTTGAATCTAAATTACGCGACTCATAAAACGCGATACTGAAAATTGACCTCATTTTTAAGCTTGAGTCTTATTTATAGACAAAATTGATTGATGATAAAATGATGACGTACCCAGGTACTATTTTCCTTAATATTTGTCATAAGTAAAAGGCACCCGTGATGCATTCATTCTGATCTAAAGTTAAGCAAATAAGACAAGTAAATAACAAGCATGTTTCCACATAGAAACATGACAAACAGAAATACCTAAATACAAAATACGATAACGACCTTCCACAGCTATTAGTTTTAAAACTCAAAATGATTTACACAACAATAGATCTCTGTACCACATCTGTGTATTATTCATCTAGTATACTTAATGACTCAAATCGATGGTTTGTTGGAAGTGATATAATGATAGCGATTAGACTAAATCTGTTTTGCTTATTTTTCTTCATTTTTGCGTGAGCACACTACACTGTACTCAATTATGAAATTCCTAATCGATTTAAAAATGGATAAAGAGTGTCTGTACGCTCAAGCGATTTTAAACCCGGATTGTTTTTTACCGCTCATTAGATTTCCAACTATGGATGTTCAGCCGGGCGTTGAAAATCCAGTGCGCGGTAAAAAAATCCCCGTTGAGAACATCGCTTAGGAGATTAAAACTACAACTCAACGGCCAAAAACTGTTGTTTGTTTTCTTGGGTTTGTATAACTGGTGACTATCAATTTATACAACAAGTAATAGAAGTATTAAGTAGGAAGATTTGAGATCAATCGTTTTATTCGCTTCACTGATCTCATGACTGTAATAGGTATCTACAATCTAATAATCCAATTATCAATTTTTTAAGTAGGTAGGTAGTCGACGCTGTTATGACATTTTTTAATTCTTCTTTTTTGTTTTTGTATATTATAAAACATACCTTTTTTTTTTTACAAAATACAAAAAGTTTATTTTTATCTCTCACATAGAATTTTACAAAGAATGTGATAATATACATAAATCAATGTAAATATATCATATATATATCATATATCATGTCAATATTTATCATAACTAAATTACAATTATGTAATTAGATAATTAATTGTATTTAGTTAGGGTAAGTGAAATAAATGCTAAATAATAAACAATAATATAGGTACTATTGTTGTAAAATAATAATGCAATCGAAGTAAAATAAACATTAACTATATAACTGTATCCGCATTGTTAATTTAGTTTTCAACCGTTCCCAAAATGTTGAAGAGCGACACACTATCTTAATTTGAAATGTCATTAGTAGTTGTGACATCACACAATTCTATTAATGATTCTACATTCACCGTTAGGTATTCGGTAACATTACTAGATTGAGGATTTTGAAATATTATTTGCGTAAGATTTGTAATAGTTTCGTATTGAGTTATGTAAAACGAGAATTCACAAAAATATTTCATCTCTAAGGTGAAAAATTGAGGGTTGGCTTAATTTGTTTGGTGTTACAGTTTCTTAATTAATTTGGATGATATGAAGAAGGCACTAACCCGCGAGAAGGCGCGCCTCAGTTTGTTACACGGAGAGGCGCGCGCGAGCAAATTACTCACACTACTTTAAATGCTCATATTTCTACTTTTATGGTACTCATTGGCTTATAGTTGATTTATATGAATAAAACAAGGTTTAATAGGTGCGAAAATAAGTATTTAAATTAAAACTAAAAAACATAAATGCAACTTCTAAAGCAAATAACAAATCAACTTATTTTTATTTTCTAATTTTGACAGCCTTCACATAAATCTCAATAAAAAATCTTACATAACAAAATACTTAAAAAATGATGCTATCATGAGATCTAGACGAGTGTGCCTCTCGAAAAACATTGAACATATATATGTTATATGTTCGGTGCAGAGTAATTGATTGCACAAAGTGCATTCTCTTTTGGACCGAATATTCTTACGTCTAGGATATATTGAACAGAATCCGCTTAGCCAAGGCTGTGCAGCAGGTCTAGGATGATGGAACTATCGCTTTCCTTGGTGTCAACACGATGTTGTTCTGCATCTGATCTTCAAGATCCACATCTAATGCTTCATCACCAGAATCCTCTTCCAGCCACGAACAAAACAAAAAATATTGTTATTAAAATATTACAATATAGTATTACATAATACTTAATTAACCAATATAATATAAATAAATAAAATAGTATAATCTAGAAAATACAATAACACTTTTTTATTAAAAAAAATATACACTTACACGGATGGGCGCGTGATGAGCAAATTACCGCACAATGCTCCTCGGCCTCCAGAAACACTTCGCTACAGGGTCGCAAAGGAACTGACCGGTGTAGGGGGAAGGGGATGAATAGGAAGCTCTCTAGGAGCTTGATACGTAAGGACATCAGTATTACCAAAAGTTTTTGATTTCAATATTTGTGTGAGCAAATTGCTCATAGTGCGCCTTCTCACGGGCTAAAAAAGGGAAAAAACCATTTTTACATATTAACAACCATAAAAAGGAAAATGTAGTGAAATTTTGTAAGTCGGGGGCAATACTAAACAACATACAGAACCAACGCCGCAAACTTGCGAAATTAAAGTTATTTTTTGAAGTCGTCTGTTTGTTCAAGTTTAAAATACGTAACAGGCATGATGTAGTTGTAGTAAATTGAAGGATAGTGATATATTCGAAATCTTAATTCATCATCACCATCATGTCAACCTTTAGACGCCCAATACTGAGCATAGGTCTCCCCCAAGGGGGGTTCAGCCCTAATCGCCATGCTTAGCCAATGCATGTTGGCGATCGCAGTAGGTGTTATGGTACTCAGAAGGAAGCTGCTACCCATCCTTTGGTCAATATCCCTCAGTCGCCTGCTACGACACCCAAGGGTAGAAATGGGGTGGTGCTATTCGCAGCCGGCACCACACAGTAAATCTTAATTATTTGACTCAAACTTTACAACATTATTTTTCAGGATGGCAATCTCTACGTGGAAATCCCTTCCAGCATTCCAGATGTCTTCATCTATGGACCAGACAAGTATTGCATCGATACTTTTGTTTCGGACACCCAGGAACCTCATCTGAATGCCTTAATATGCTTCGTGACGAAACCTGAACCAAATAACTATGCAATGAGCAGCAGTTGTAAGTATTTTTATTATTTAACTAGCTTCTGCCGCGGCTTTGTCTGTGTAAACTTCAGAACTATGCCAAAGTCCTTAATTATCGAACGGGAACATAAGAACGGGATGACATGGAGCGGAGTCTCATAATACTGGCATTGTTTACTTAAAGGGTGGCTGCAAACACGTCTAAATGTATGATACGCTAATCGTAACAATAAACTATAATTCTATTTGTATTTCTATCATAGTGTTTGGCCAAACTGAACACGTGATTGAACTCGAACAAAATATGATCGCGACGATCTCGTGTATGACGATCACTTTCTGTTAGAAGATACATAGGTAGTATTTGTGTAACGTTATAAGAGATTGATTTTAAAATTAGACAGCAGCAAATGAATATCATCAACCTAACAGAGAAAGTTCTTGATAATAATGAGAAACTTGCTCGAATCAATTGTGTACAATCTTAGAATTTTAATGACAATTTTTTTTAGTGTCTCATGTTTGAATGTGCCGTTTTAAAAACTGTTATTTAGTTGCAGCACCTTTGACTTGGCGATGTTTGTTATTTCAATAGCACACTACTGATTTTAAATCTACTTTACTACTATAAAGTGGAAAGTTTGGCTGTAGCTTTATCTTCGAAACTACTAATCTAATTTCATAAAATATTTTACTAATAGAATGCTACAGTATTGCCGAGTGACATAGCGTTGGTAGTCCAATTTCACGTATCTAAAATTGTCAAATACAAATATATTATAAAGTGTATTTTTTTTTTTATTATTTCTTTTTATCGGAATTTTAATTTTTATCGGAATTTAACTCTCAACGACGATAGGGTAAGTTATATGGTTTAAGTGACTTTTACGCAGACGATGTCACAGGTAAAAACTAGTCAGGGGAACGTATTTTAATAATACTTATTACAGACTTTATAAGTGACATAATTAGCATTGTTTCACAACCAACAATAATAACAAACAGTTGTACGGTGAGGAAGTTGCAAAAATGCTCTATTTGGTCAAAGAACCTGTCATACATTACATTCCCTCTTATACTAAGTAACTCTTGCACGAGGTTGCGGGTCCTATAAGGGGCAAGTACCAATATGACTTTTTCAATTCATATTATGTACAGACGCCAGCACATTAAGCCATACCAAACTGTCAAATTTTCCCAGTGGAATTTGAACCTTATCCTTTTGTAATAAAGTTAAAAATCTATTAAATAAATTTGACAGATTGTTGTAGCTTGATGTGCGGGCCTCTGTACTTTCTAAGATTATATTGGATATCGCGAACATCACGAAGCATAAATGTGAACTTATTAAAATCTGAAATTGCTAATCCACCTTGAGCAAGTGTAGTGTTCAATGCTCGTACCTTCTCTGTATGAAAAGCAGTGACGTGCCTAGGGGTCAAGACTAGGGCAAGCCCGACAGATTTTTTACGACAAAGAAAAAGACAGCAAAAGAAAATAAAGAATAAAGAACCATTTATTCACGAGAGAGTGACGCACATTACAAAATAGTTTGTACAACAAGACCTAAAACTATAACAAGTGGATACATGTTGTAGAAAACAAATACTCAAAATAAAATTTAAAAAAAAAACTGTAATAGCGTCCGAGACAGAAATATGCGTCAATATGCGTCTGAGCAAGTTGCTCAGTTATTGATTAGCTCATGTTATGGTCTTATTAATGCAAGCTTATTATTTCGGCTTATATGAAGATCCCACCACTGATGACTGTAATAGGACAATAATAATGTGGTATTATTATGTAAATTTAACACTGTTTCCAGGTATGCTGATCTCCTGCTTCTTTATCCTGCTAACGGTAGCAGTCTATGCTGGGTTGCCAGACCTCCTCAACCTTCACGGAATGGTGCTGATGGCGTATCTCCTCTGCTTCTTTGTGGGCTTCTTGTTCCTGGCAACCATGCAAATCCTTATACTAAAGAAAGATATCACTCAGGACCTTTGCACAGTTCTAAGTAAGTACTACTGTTAGACTTCATTTTGCCGTGTTTTGTTGCCGTAAGGTTTTAGATGATAGACTTTCACTACCTTAGTTTCTGTTGGCTCCGTAGTTTTGTCAATGGTAATTCCGTGAATTAGGGAAGGATTTGCAGAATCATTTTTGGGCCAATATATTGTACTAATTTTAGGCATTATTTAATATTAAATCAATTGATTGTTCAAGATTTAAAACACACAATTTTGGCTTCCAGGTTTTACAATTTATTTTTAAATACTGATAGTTTTTATTACACATTTAGAATATAGGGAATTATAATGTCTTAAATCTAAACTCAATCGGGTACGTATTTGAATATCGAAGATTAAAATACCTACGCTTAAAATACCAATGTTCAAAACATCGAAAATTTAAATATCGATTATATCAAAATGTCGAAAATTGTTATACCTAAGCTTAAAACGTCGAAGATTGAAATGCCGAGTGATTAAAATTTCGAATGATTCAAAATATCGAATGACATTATGCCTAAGTTCAAAATATCAACATTTCATACATCTAAATTCATAATATCTACGTTAAAAATACCTACTAGTTGAAATACCGAAAAAAAATTATATAGGCAGTATGAGTGTATTCATAAATGTAGGTAGATGTGAAATTGTCACACCCTGCAAACCCGTTGCTATTAAGTAGTCATTAGTCTGTTTACTGCGTAAATGTAACGTACAGTTTATAGAATATTATAGATGCATGCAGCATACAAGCAAGCACGCAGCATACAAGCAAGCATGCAGCGCGCATGCAACCATGCAGCAAGCAAGCATGCAGCATGCAAGCAAGCATGCAGCGTGCAAACAAGCATGCAACATGCAAGCGAGCATGCAACATGCAGCAGGCATGATCTCTGTCACAGCTCCGGCGTTGCGGGGCTCCGGCGGTCCCACGCGAGCTTATCGTCGCAGATGGTATTCACGCTCACCACCTGCTCCTCAGCTCGCGGGCCGCCTCGCCCCTCCGCGCCTACGCGGATTTAAATTACACTCTAGGGGTAGGGCAGACAAGACTACGTGGAGTCGGTTTTGCAGCGATACGTTTCTGTCACTAACTTTAGTAGCACAACATATTGACTTTCAAGAAAATATTTTAATTTAAAGACCTAAATAATACCTTCACGATTGACCTATGCTTGTACACTAGACACTGATTTTCATGGATAAAATAGGTCGAAATTGTTCCAAATCGATCGATATTTAGGACGTTCGATAGTTTGTACTTCGATATTTAGGACATTCGATAATCTGTATTTCGATATTTGGATCTTTCGATGTAACTTTTGTAGATATTTAGATTTTAGATATATTGGACGTAGGATATTTAACCATTCGATACTATAAACTTTCGTTATTTTAATTTTCGGTTTTATGGTCGTTCGATATTTCCATTTTCGATGTTATGAACATCGATATTTTAACAGTACGTATTTTAATCTTCGATATTCAAATACGTACCCACTCAATCACATATATGTATACAAATCTTGAAAATAAAAACAATAAAACAATGTACAGTACGCAAAAGAGATAAGTATCCATGTCGGCGGGAATAGTTGAAGATTTCTTAGAAACCAACGGGGGCTTTCAAATGACATTTTATTAAATCATTGAACTGTTTATTCTCTATAAATTGTATTTTATTTTATTCATAAAAACCTGTCGGTTTCTAAGTAAACTTCAACTGTTTCCGGCGACATGGATACTTATCTCCTTTGGTGACCGTACAACAAAAAAAAAGACAAGAGCTCATATGGCATCAAATAAAGAACTCACCAACATCGCTCTCTACGGGACTTGTGCCCAACAGGCAGGCAGCATTGCTATGTTGTATGGCAATGCTGATTCTTTGGCCGAGGAATATGCCAGCCCGAGGGCTGGCATATGCGGGTGTTCGACTTTGCATGTGACCCGAGGGTCACATGCAAAGTCGAACACCCGCTTGGCGAAGTCCCGAAAAAAAAGATGAGCACTTTCATGGCCCTAGCCACCCCAAACGGTTCAAACATATTATACATTGAGCTGCACTAAAAAGAACATTAGTTTAAATTTTAAAGCCATGCCATCCCTTACTTTTTGTATCAAAAAGAAAGTGACAGCACCAATTTAATGTCTCCATTAAACTAGTGTTGGTTTTGTGCAACGCAGTTTTACTTTATTTGAGTTTCAAATTAGTGTTTATGCGTCTTAGTATTTTATTACCGTCCCAGATATTGTTTTTTTTTTCTTTAAATTCCTGATTATCATAACTGGTTTATTTAATATTTTTGTAAACAGAAAACGAAATACCTATGCAAATAACACGTTTTTCTGTAGATTACTTTACAACGTTAATAACTTCGAATACCTATGCAAGATTATTATTAAGGATATTTCTAGATTTTTCTGTTTAAGAAATATCTATCCTCGTTGGAAGGTCAGTCAGTATTTAGTATCAATACTTATTTCTTATTGGAAACTGTAATCTCAGACTCTCACCAGTCGGCTTTGATGAAATAAATTGAATGTGCAGTGTATTGTTTAGTTCAGAAACCATTTTGTAGCGTCCTCTTTTCAAATTGGTAAACCGCAAAAAAAAAAACCATGCAAAGTAAATAAATTGCGAACTCACGAATTAACACTGTTTTAAGAGAAAAACCCCAACGATATCATTGTTTACATATTTTATATCTATAAAAATTCGTGTGTTTATCTATACTAATATTATAAAGCTGAAGAGTTTGTTTGTTTGTTTGTTTGGTTGAACGCGATAATCTCAGGATCTACGGGTTCGAATAAAAAAAATATTTTTGTGTTGGATAGTCCATTTATCGAGGCAGGCTATAGGCCCATGCGAAGCTGGGTCGGGTCGCTAGTCGGAAAATAAAGTTGTGAAACATTGTTTCATTAACATGTTTTTAAGGAACAACATGCTAATATTACGTATTAATTGTAGCACAACACTACACACACAACACTATAACTAGCAACATTTGATGTCACAGAAAGCGATGTTTCTAATATTTTTAATTATTTTGAAACACTGAAAACGCTTATTTACTATGCACGAAATGTAGATAACATCGTGTGCCTTTTGTTACAGCATTCATCATCTACTTCTCTTTACTGTCGGCATTCTTCTGGCTGAACGTTATGTGCTACGACATCTGGTGGACATTCAGGTAACTAAATATTTAAAATAAATTTATACTTCAGGTGCTATAGGCATATTATGAAACTGCAACATTTTTGAGTATAACCCGGCAATATTTAAAGCATTTCGGCGCTTTGTCGCCGGAGAGCTAGAATATGCAAGTTGAAGTGGCAATAGGTAGGTCACATCGCTCGAAGAACCGATAACAATGGGGAAGAAAAGTTTTCGAGTGGCAACCAGAAATCGAAAGGTGCAGCGTTGATGGGCCTCCCACCAGGTGGATCGACGATATCATCAAGGTTGCGGGTAAACGGTGGATGCAAGCGACAGGTTGCCGCTAGTTGTGACGTTCTATGGGTGAAGCCTTTGTTCAACGGTGGTTGTCTTCCGGCTGTTGATGACTTACACAAGTGAGATTTCCGTAGCAGCCTGTTAATAAAAGACATTTTTATGTTTTTCAGTGGTAAACGCGCTCACGGTCGTTCAGGGTCTCAACTCAAACGCTTCTCATTCTACGCCATGTACGCGTTCGGTGTTCCAACTGCGCTGACCATCATACTCGCTGCGTTGGAGTTTTCGGACCTTCCCATGCAACATCCACTTCTCCCTAAGCTCAGGCTGCAAGGTTGTTTCTTGTATGGTTAGTATCATTTTTGTCTAGAAAAATATTACATTTCTGGTAGGTAAATCTTGTAAAAAACTGAGAGATTGTAAAGAGGATTCCTGGCTCTAGTGTGTGGTTTATGATGAACTGCTATGTAATTGATATGATCACCACATATTCTCTGTCTAATGTTGTACTTACTTTTAACAATGTTCTTTTATAACAGTTAATAGGTATAATGTAAGTCATTAAGGATCTCGATGCAGGTATTCTACTTCACTCATGAACTGTAAATTGCCCAACTATTATCAAAAAGCTAGTACTTTGTGAATCTGTATCAGTTCTTTTCTTAAGCCAAGTTTCATTAATTTCCAGGTAATAGCAAATTGCTTTACTTATATGGACCGATTGTGATTCTCTGTGTGGCAAACATGACATTCTTCGGACTGACAGCCTTCAAGATATGGAAGATTAAGAAAGAGACGAAAATGCTTCGAGGGAAGGAAAGCTCTACACATGACCAGGACAGAAAAGATACTCAAAGGTGAGTGACTATCATAACTAACTTTTATTGAAACATCTCTCAATAGGAAAGCAAAAGATTAACAAGAAATATTTATGAAGCTACTCGATGCTAATGATAATAGAGTATTTTACTCTATATGAGAAAAAATCTGTAAATATATTATTGAGATAGTTTAGTGAGTTAATTTTATACTATAATCATACAAAATACCAGCGCATTTGACTACACAGCAAACTGTCGTCATTTCCACAGAGCAATATGGCGTCCACTACGAGGCGTTTTCGTCAAACTTTGAAAATGTAAAATTTCTAAGAAGAGTTTTTATGACACTTATCGATTAAATAAAAAAATTGAGATTTTTTTGGTGGCGTATTAGCACTACAGAATTTAATTGAGATACTTTTAAAAAATGGGTGTAATACCCTATTAAGATAGTGTCAAGAGATCACACCTTTTAATACTAGGCACTCTTTCAATTTGCCGCTGTGAATATATTTTGAATATTATGTAGTGTTTGGTTGTCTTAGATTCCTTTATGAGTTAAAAGTCTAACAATCTCCGAAACATACTAAAAACTATAGGGAGTAACGTTAAAAATAATTCTAGTTATTAAAATTACTAAAAACAATTTCATTGGGGCCAAAAGTTTGAAATTCAAATGTTCCAGGTTCACTCTTTACGTCAAGTTGTTCATCGTGATGGGCATCAACTGGATTTTGGAGGTGGTCAGCTCCTTCTACCCAAAAGCTGACTTCTTCTGGCAGTTTTCCGACGCATACAACGTCCTCGTCGGCCTTATAATCTTCATTATCTTCGTGTGCAAAAAGAAAACATGGAAAATGATTAAGAAGAGGTTCGTCTTGTTTTGTATTTGTCTCCAACGAGACAACAAAAGCAGTAGCATGAATTGACATAAACACTTGATATATTAAGTTAATTTATAAGTTTTAAAGTTTACCCACCTTCAGCGACACATCAACGTCGTTTTAAGACTGCGCAAGTGCCACTAGACAACGGTATAATTTAGGTAAATACTACAGTTTTTACTTGACATAATAACAGATATTAGACCAGTCTGACGGCATTGGTGTGTGCGTATTTTATCCTACAGATACCAATGCATTTAATCTAATTGTACGATAATAAGACAATTATAATGTAAACCTTTAAGATAACGTGAAGTTATTAAGTACACGTATTTTATGATAGCATGATGTTACTTATACCATTTGTTTTAGATACTTTAACCAGTTTAGAAACATAAAAATAGATAAAAGTTCAAATCAGTCAAATGTACGTTATTATATTCATATAGACTGCAATGTTGTTTAAAAAAGCAATTAAATAGTGTAGTGACAAACCTGATGAATACATGTATATAAAATGTGTTATTGTACGACAATCTTCGTAACTAACTGTTCGAAAAATCCTAAGTTTGACCCATTCTGTACCCAGGATTAAAGATGTTCAACGTTCCGATTCAAATAGAAGAGAGCTGCTTAATGTCAGCAATAAAATAATAACTCGTTGGCAAACCAATGCCGAGAGAAATGCTAGTCTTGAGACAGTAAAAACAACAGTCGGCGTAGAAGCAGAATCTAGAAGTAGTAGATCCAACAACGCATCACCATTCTAGTCTACAAGAAATATTTATGTAATTGCAACCATGAAAAACCAGACTTCTATTTAGAAGGCAACGTCAATAAAATCGAGAAATAATATCAAAACCTGGCACAACACTGAAGTAGATGATGGCAACAACGAAAAAACAGGAGTTAAAGAGCATCGTTGATGAAAACGATAAGACTGTTAGTGTTAAAAGCAAAAACATTGATCAAATCACTCTTGGAGCAAATTTGAAATGTATGGAACAAAATATGAGAGAAAAGGTACAGAAAAGTCTCGTACACAATTTATAGGATTTAGTGACTGATAGATACTAACTTTTGCAAGAATGTGTTGGCAACTAATTGTGAGGGCTTGTGTAGTGTACGGTTTGGACCTAGATAATGCATTTTTGTAAAGGTGTTGTGAATGTTTATAGAAATATAAATCTTTGTAAATAAATAAATCATCTTTGTATTTTATACACCAATTAAATTCCTATTTGCACTGGTTAATATTATTGGTTTGGGAAAAGAAAGTGTGCACGATTTAAATTAGATTTTAAGATTAGGGTTTTAAGAATATTGTTACAATAGTAGATACCTAGGCAAATCAGGTGAACGTCAGGCAGGACAGACAGGTGGAGGAAGATATAATACAAAGTACGTGGATTGTTGCTGACTATTGACTAAAACATGATCGTGTTGTGCTTTACTTTGAGAATAAGATTAAGCTTCTTAATGCTTATTTTGTATTTTTTTTATTGTGACCTGCGGTGACCATGGCTTAAAATGTAATAAAAATAATCGCACTAATATCTATTTTTTGAACTTCATTGACTAGAAGCTATAAATTTTAGACATGGTTTTGTAGGCCATAATTGAGGATATTTGCATAGCTAACGCAGTTAGATGATTTTTAGCATTGACTCGCATCTAACGTTTGTGCTTTAAATTTATCTCGAATGAAATGTATGTTTTTTCTTGTTTTGCATTTTTTAGCAACTAATCTAAAGACAGATAATCAATTGTTTGAAAAATCTATCGACAAATTAATTTTATTGGGAATGGAAAAGCATTTATAATAACTGGTTTGAAAATCTCCAACGAACCAACGAACTTTATATGTTCGTTATTTACTGTCCATTTATTTTAAGGTTTATAAAGATCTCCTATAATATGAACAAATTTTATTAAGGGATATTTCTGTGCCACGAGCAATATCTGATAAACTAAATTGTTGTGATAATTCAAGTAATGAGATGAGTAATGGGATGAGTAAAACCCTTAGCCTTTACTCATCTACAGATGGCACGAGCAATCATCACCACCCTTGCTCAAGCCAGATTGGCGATTTCAAACTTATATTAATTATAACATTAAATGTTCTAACTGAAAGCTATGGCTATTATATGCATCCCATTTGCTTTATAATTAATGTCCCGTCGCTAACAGTATTGTTTGTGCACAGATACAGACAGCTGAAGGGAGACACGCTATCCAGGACGCAGACTACTTCGAGCACAACGCGAACACACTCCACATCCCGTGATGATCTGCAGATGAACTCAATCAAAAAGTAATATGAATCTTATTTTTAGTCATTTTTGGCAGCAACTTGAATTATGTAATGATACTATTTGAAACTGTAAATGCACACGAAAAAGAATCGTCACCGAGTGATGTGTTTTTCAGGTTTTGTCTATAATACCTATAGGTACCTATAATGTATAACTATAGGTTCAGCATATTGATGTAAAACTTTTATAACAATCAAAACAGAATTTGAATCACCACTGCAGGCCGGATTAACAATGTCGGGGCCCCTTTGCCCTTTTCGAACTTCCTAAAATCTAAATTATAATTATTATTACGCATTGCTTTTTAAACGTGGTAAAGGGTTCCTATCTAGTTGCCGATCCTGCACGACCGAAAAAAAATAGTGTCTTTTGTAAAAATATCATGCTAAAATTTTTCGATCCAACTCTTTCGTTATAGTTGTTTGTAAGAAAAGTATTGTATGAAAATGCCTAAAAACTTGCCTTGGAACATTGTTGTTTATTGTCGTCTATCAACGAAACATTACATATTTTTTTGTGTTTTCACTACAAGTTTAGAATTACTGAGACCACTTGACTGATCAAATAGCTTATTAGTACTTACAGACCTGCATTAAATGTAAGCTTAATTTTGCTAAAATGAGCCGAGCCAACACACAATCTCTCAATAAATAAAATAAATTAGACAAACTAATTTAACTAATATGACAAATTTTAATGAAAAAGCTAAAAAAAAAGAAAAACTGCTGCTGTTGACCTGATTTACCATTTTCTTAGTAAAATAGGTCAGCAGCTCGCACAAGCAAAAGCTCGACGCTGCGGCAGCGGCGAGTTACATTTTCGTTTTCATTAACCCTTGCTTACGCAGCGCTAGCACCACGTGAACTAACAGCTTTTGATGGAACTACTCAAGGTTGAATAATTTGACACTATTGACTGTTCATAATATGAAAAATGATATCGCTAAGCAAAAACAGTCGCTGAGCTCGACGTCGATTTCGCGAGCCACGAATGGTAAAGTTAAAGAATAGCATAGCTGTAATTGCTGGGTGGTATGCCAAATGTGACATTAGTCTTTATATGGCAATGACAATTCGTAATGTATTTAAAATTAATTTGCATTCAATATTCCGAAATCATTACAATTATATCGAAAATGAATGTTATTGAGATGTGTTGATTGTAGGTTTGTTTTGACAGAACCATGTAAACTCAATTGGGTATCGCATACCAAATTGTTGGAAAAGGGAGTAGGAAACCAATTGATGCAGCAGATGCAAATGTAAGCATTTACGGTCACCAAAAGAGATAAGTATCCATGTCGTCGGGAATAGTTGAAGTTTGCTTAGAAACCAATGACTGTTTATGAATAAAATAAAATACAATTAATAGAGAATAAACAGTTTGATTATTTAACTAAATTTCATTTGAAAGCCTCCATCGGTTTCTTAGTAAACTTCAACTATTCCCGACGACATGGATACTTATATCTTTTGGTGACTGTACATACCTATATATACATAACATATACCTATACTTATATACCTACTTTTATAATTTTGGTTGCAGTTTGCAACTTAGTGGTGCCAATTCTGTTGCGCACGGGCTAAACTTATTTTAAGCTATTTATATCTCTTTCTCTCCAATAAAACAAGAATGAGACAGATATCAATAAGAACTGTCAAATTATGTTGATCTAAAATGTTCATATATTATAGTTGTCATGTCAGAACGTATTGATTAAAAACACGGCGAAGTTCAAGAAATAACTAATTTGACATCTCTAACTTAGTTCTTGTCTGTCGCTGTCCTTTTCTTCAGCTGCCTGGTAGTAAGAGATGCCAAATGCCTAATTTTAGTTTAGTTATTGTACAAGGGAATCGGCGCCTAATACTTTGACAAAACTACATTGTACTCGTAACTATTAAGAATGTATTGCAATAAAAGATTTTATTTTTATTATTTTAAGAATAATCAATCAAGTATTGTCTTTGCACCTCGACGTAATTATGGAATTAACCTTGCTTACCTGTTTAAAAAGGTATGAAGCATTTACTAGTTATAAAACAGTTTAATGATATTTATGATTGTATAATTATTATATTGTAGTGTTAACTTATGAATATGGTAGCCAGATGAAACGGATTCTGTAGATATGATAAAAAAAATATTAATCTGAATTCAACACGCCTAAAAAATGTTTGTAAAATGTTAATGATTATGAAACAAAAGGCAGATAGACCGCGCGGAACACTAAGAGTGAAGACAAAAAAGCAAATACAAATTAAAAATTGAATACTTACAATCTCGTGATTGTATTCGTTTTTAAATTTGTATTTGTTTTTTTAACGATGCAGCGTTTTGCGCTATACTGGCTCGTGTCAGTAGGGCACGAAGCGCGTTGTAGGTATTCAATTTTGAATTTGTATTTGCTTTTTTGGCTCCACTCTCAGTGTTCCGCGCGGTCTATCTGGCTTTTGTTTCATAATCTGAGGGATAAAATTTATTAATAAAATACCTGTTTAGCATCAAATAAGTACGCAAGACATTTTGGTTTTAGCGTGATGCAAAAATAATGCTGAAGCAAGGTCTTAGACGTTCATTAAGTACCCTGGTTCGCAAATAACAATAAAATATAGTGATACTGATTGATCGTGTACAGAGTCCAGCATATCAAGCTACAACAATCTGTCAAATTTGTTTGATAGATTTCCAACTTTAATGCAAAAACATAAGGTTCATATTAAATTGAGAAAATTTGCCAGTTTGGAATGGCTAGATGTGCTGGCGATCTAAGCCTCAAGTCTGCTATTACAATAGTGTCAGAATGGTCTATCATTGATTTCATAATTGTTGATTTTGACAAGTTTGGTAATCTACTAATATAATGGCGTCATTATGACTTTCCAATGGTCAACCAATGACACTCCATTGAAAGAAATGATATAGAATGGTAATCTCGTACATAATGACAAATTAATGACTGACTTAGTTTACGAACTTCTTACTACTTCAGATTGCTTATTAAAAATAATATGTAAAAAAAAATTAAAAATGAAATCTGGCATGAATAAATGTTAAAATTTGTTGACAATGTCATTATAACACAATTCTATTACGAGACCATTGACCGACCAATGATCGACCATTATGGATTTAGCAGATTACGAACTTTTAGCAAAATGACAATGGGATCGTGTTGGAATGACGAAATTATAAAAATAGCAGACTTGGCCCCCTGTACACTAGTGTGTTGACGGATTTCAACATTAACGCAACGAGTGTCGCGGTCGGGCGAAAAATGTTGAAAGCCAAACCTCTGCGTATGAACCCATGCGGTATCATCGACACTCGAGTACTTTTGCATTTCTAAAAATAACGACAATTCCTCGAATTGTGATACGTATCGATATCACTAATGTCGTAATGATTGACCGTTTAAATCTCGCTTTTAAGCATATATTTAAATACTTAACTATGTTTTTGATCTCAAGAAAGTGGCTGCATCACAAGAATAACTTAGTAATAATACATTATTATTGTGAACATAATAATAAAACTCAATGTAATCTTGCAAGTATAGCAATGTTTTAATGTGTGAGTTGTTATTTGGATTCTTTTTTTAACCTTGAACCTCAATATAATCCTTTCCAATTCGAGTAGCATTTTAAAAGTAGGTGCTCCAACCAAATGTAGGTTTAAGTTACTATAAAAGCCAGTTAATCTTAGTATTGACCGTAGTTCAAGATTACAAGATTAAACAAAAAAATTTTGAACAATGAAACGCTTACAAACAACATCATGTGTAATGTTACGGCTAAAACCCGAAGTACGGCTGTACAGTCAACAACAAAAGTAGATGATCAAAATCAGAAATTCAATACTAATTTACTAACACTAATTTATATAATGTACTACTAGTTTATTTATTAAAAGTATGTGATTGTCACACACATACATTTGAATCTCTTCGACGCCACACAGTTCTGACGCGAACTCCGTTCATTAGTATTGAATTTCTGATTTTGATCATCTACTTTTGCTGTTGACTGTACCTAGTTCTTACCGGCTAGAACTAGGTGTAACCGGTAGCAATCGGTTAAATCTAGGTATATCCTACTTATCTTCGGTTAGAACTAAGTTTAGCCTTCATTATAGCGGCTAGAACTAGGTGCAACCGCACACCGGCGGTTAAACTTAGGTGTATCCTATTTATCATCGGCTAGAACTAGGTTTTCAATGCAGTTAAGCATTTTGGTTTTGTTTTGAGATTCTTATTTTGCGATTCACAATTAATTCGATTCCGTATTACTCCCGTGGACCAGACATCTTACCCTAGACAAGTGTGTTGAATTATGTACTGAAATGAAATTGTCTACTTAATGAAATTGTGTACTTGTGTAAAAGAGGTCAAAAGTACTTAGATTTGTTCAACTTATGAAAAATAGAGCCTATCATCACGGAATTTAAAGGTCATCTGACCAGGCTATGTTTGGTTGTGACGTAAAAGTGAGCCATAAATCTCACTTCCAATTGAGACAATCGAAAGTATAGAGAACGAGGAAGACTTGGAACAAATTATTACCACGTTA
The DNA here is from genome assembly GCA_947361185.1 of Charanyca ferruginea. Classification (NCBI taxonomy): domain Eukaryota; kingdom Metazoa; phylum Arthropoda; class Insecta; order Lepidoptera; family Noctuidae; genus Charanyca; species Charanyca ferruginea. The sequence continues at coordinate 19,895,560 of OX376070.1, read as the reverse complement.
GAGGGATATTGATTCCTAGAAAATAATTCAGTACTAGCGCCAAACTGGTTACCCAATTTATACAATCCGTCATCATTACATTCAAGTACAACCATTAAAACATTGGGAAAGTCGCCTACCTCTGTCAACGTCAGGAATTTTCACCCGAACTGTGTCACCTATTTTGCACGAAGGAAACTTTCTGTCAGATAATGCTGTAATTTTATTTGCTTGTACTGTGAACGAATCTTTTGCGCCTTTTCTATTAGTAGGTAGTTATCTATTGTCTGTTGTTTAATACAGAGGTCACATTTTTCATTTTTGTTATGATTACAAAGCTCACAATCTGTTCTGTTATCTGCTGCTTCTTCTACAGTCTCTTCCTGATTTAAATCTATTATTGTCTCACTTTCAGCATTATTTTCGTTTCCCTCTAACGTCTTAATAATTGGTTCCAAGTCTTCCTCGTTCTTTATGCTTTCGATTGTCTCAGTTGGAAGTGCTAAAGATCTTAGGCCCACTTTTACGTCACAACCAAACATGGCCTGGTAAGGCGACCTTTAAATTCCGGTACGATAGGCGCTATTTTTCATAAGTTGAACAAATCTAAGTCTTTCTGACCACTTTTACACAAGTACACAATTTCATTAAGAGCGTGTATTCGATTCGTGACGGAAACTTGTTGTTTTCGCGTGTTGCCCAGAGCAATATCGTAATGACGTGAACAGATTATTTAAAGACAATTACAGTTTTGAGAAATATTAAGTCTTGATTTAGGCAACTACAGCGTAAAAGTATAATTTCTAATTATGGCTTTTTAATGCGAAGACAATCCTTTCATAGCGTTTTACGAAAATAGACGTCAGTGTCAACTTTCAGGACGAATACAACCATTACAGTAAGCCAAAGTATTATATTTTATGCATTTTTCCAACAGGATATACAGTCTTAAAGTCAGCCAAAATTACGAAAATATTACTATTATGTATTAAATAAAAAACAATGTTGAAAATGTACATAATCGGTTCACTTTGACCATTTTTTTTACCAGTATTTGAATAAAAACATTGATATATTTATTTTATGAAAACAAAGGTTATGCTTAATATACAGAATATTTTTTAGTCCGTTAAACAAACTCATTTATTTTAGACAATTATTTTAAAAAGCACTGTAAAAAATCGCGCGCTGTCGTTTGCCGATCAATTTCAATGATTCGTGCTTATTTCGTGCGTATTTCTTTTTCTAATGCACACAAACAGACCATTGTATTTTAATTAGTGTGTGTCAATGCTGCTACGCCGTTCTAGCAATCGTTTTGATTTTGAGTTGCATTAAATCGAATACGCACCCTTAAGCGAAATCCGTTTAGCCGTTATCGAGTTTTACCGAGACTAACGAACAACGATTTATTTTTATTATATGTTAACACGCTTTTATTAGATTCGGATGGATTTTATAAGGGATATCTTCAAAGACGATTTTTGTGAAGACATCAGACACGGAGTTCGACGGCAAAATCAGGACTTTACCACGCCTTTTAATGATGACAATATGTACAAATAGATTAATACAAAAAAAAATAAGCTTCGTGCAATGTGCAGGAAATGATGCAATAGACACAATGTTGGTAAATCCGTATCAGTGAATTGGCTAATTTTGCTGAAGTTAGTCACAGATCAAAAGCAGATTTAGATGTAATTATTGACAGCATAACGAAAAATACAGGCAAAATATTTATTTTGGACACTCCATGTGGCACATGGAACATTTCTCGCTAATTTAGTATCAACACATGTTATTGTTTTTTTTTTTTTTTTTTTCCTGAATGGCATCTCGCAGTTCAACCTGAGGGTTGGTTACTGCTTAACCGGACAATCCTGTGGTGCCTTAAAAGTGACTTTTAGGGCCTCCAGCCATTGTTAGCAATCCTGAAAAATTGCTCTGGCAGTAGCTCCATCAGGGATTGCAGTTACTATAGTAGGCGACGGTAAAACTACACATTCTATCTTCAAACTCCCATTGACATTTTCATTAGAGCAACAGTCGGTATGTTCGATACGCAAAAAGCCCCTTGGTCAGTTGTCACAAGATTTTACCTTAAATATTTACTAGATAGGGACATTCGTTGGCTTTATTCAAGGGCTATCAATCATCCCACATATGAACGATACAGTCAATGAAATCAATAATCTTATTTTACAAAAAGCCCCCGACCAAGTCAAAATCTACAAGTCCATTGATACTGTGTGTAATATCGAGGATGCAGTCCACTATGCGACAGAATTTGTGGACTCCCTTAAATTCATCTGGCGTGCCACCTTACGAACTGCTATTGAAAATCGGAAAGCGTAAAATGCTTTTAAAAATTGTAACCCACCTAACCTGTGCAATAGCACAAGGCTACTCATAAAAGATAACTTAATTGTAACGACCATTCTTATTGGACCAGGAGCTGGCAAGTTGAAGCAGATCCCGAGAATTCCAATGATTCCCACAGACCTGCACAGATCGTTCAAGCGACTCGTTTTCCGTAAAAAAAAATTCTCCTAACTAAATTTTATTAACAAGTCCTAGGAACAGGCTTCTCTTTGGTTGGGTTTGACCCAAGAAAATAATGTTTTACTCATGGGCAGTTAGATCACCCAACGATTCTGCAAGCATTCTCCGACAGTCGTTTCTTCTTTGGACCGTCGATAGAACGTTTCACCTATGCATGTTTCGCCGACGGAATGGTTCGCATTTGTTTGTTTCGACGACAGGGCTTTTCAACTGTGGAATATTCGCCGTCAGATCGTTTTGTCTACGATTGTTTCGACATGGCTTTTTCACTATTTAACTACAAAGCCACCAAAACCTACTAGCTTGCTACAATGACATGAAGAAGGAATATGTTTTAATGTAAGACCGCCTTTAGATTTAATGAATGGTATTTATATTTTATCAACCATATATTTCTATTTTGTTATTGCAAACATTGGAGAAATATAAAAACAAAAGATTAGACTAGCAATGTTACAAAAAGCAAGTTATTTCGAGAATTTTTTGTGTGTGCTGTAGGGGTAAAACCAATGAAGTTTTTTTTTAAATTGGCTTCAAAATGTGTACTCAGTTGTAATAAACTCATTTTATAATATAAATAAACAAATACGTTTTTTTAATCTTTTGTTTTTATATCTCACCCAACAACCAGATTATTTTGTTACCGGAAAATAAAACAACCTTAAATAGTGAATACAGAGAAGCTTTAAATTTAATAAAGCTTTAAATTATTTGTAATTTAGTAATTTTGTATTATCTTCGAAACTGCTTAACCAATTAGCATACTTAAAAGGGCAAATCTTATCTCTATGATGTCCTTGTGATCATAATGTTATTATTTTTGATAACGTTTAATATTTTGTTCTTTAAAAAATCGTCCACTATTATGTTGACAAATATTTTTTTTATCATAATAGCTACTATATCTGCTAAAATTTAAAAGATAGAAATATAGTGTTGCGGACTTTATTATAGTACCATTTCAGACGGACCAAGTTGCCAAATATTGTTTACAATCATATAAAACTGTTTAGGCAGCGCATGCAAATAACTTCGATTTAAAAGGTAATTATTTCCGCCTGGCTAGACAACAATTGTGATAGCTCAGCTACTAAGCATGATATCAATATAACTTATAGCCTATAGCACTCCGGGATAACGTAGCTTTCTATTGGTAAAAGAATTTTTGAAATCGGACGTGCAGTTTCGAAGATTACCCCTACATACAAACTTACAAACAAATTTTATCTCTTTATAATATTAGTATAGATAAACGCACACATCACACAGGGAAAATGCCTAGTGCGGCAACTTTTTTTATTAAAGATTATTATAGATCACGGACCAGGATCCTTACCACACTTAAAATTAATATTGCTGAAGCGGTGCACGTTGCCGAAAACCGGAGCAGATGGTACAGTCAACAGCAAAAGTAGATGATCAAAATCAGAAATTCAATACTAATTTACTAACCCTATTTTATATAATTTATTTATAGTTTATTTATTAAAAGTATGTGATTGTCACACACATACTTTTGAATCACTTCGACGCCACACAGTTTTGATGTGAACTCCGTTCATTAGTATTGAATTTCTGATTTTGATCACCTACTTTTGCTGTTGACTGTACAACGCTGTTCGTGAAAAGTTGGTTCCCTGATGGATCACCATCGCCAGAATTGGAGAAACGATGCAAGGAGGAGGAGGATGTAATAATGTTTGGATAAGTTCGTGTTACCTAAGTTTTCGGAGCTAGTAGTTCTAGGCTTGGATCAGCTTCCGGTCAGCCATGTGTGGCTGAATATCATTACACAATTTTCATGTAGCGTTTCCAACACGGCTCTCCTGCCTGGCCTACACACTACACGAACTTGTCAGTTTATTGTCTGTGTCTCAACCGGCTACTCGGTTTAGTTGTTACGATGTCAATGAGAAAAAGAAAAAAACAAGTTCCCAGAATAATTTATTTTCATTAAAACTATTTTTTTTAATACCTACTCTACAGTTTGATACATAAATTAAAAAAAACGTCTGTACAGTGTACTGGTTGCTGGCGCTTTCTCTCTCGCGCTTACGCAATGTCACGTGACGCAAATACGTCAACTGCATACAATTTGTTTTTTCCGTTGGCGTTAACGCTAAAAGAAAAGGGATTTTGTCTACAGGCCCAGGTTTGAGAGCAGGCGGCCCGCGATGAGCATTCACGTACGGACATATCTGTACGGACATGTGCCCGCGCAGTGAATATGAGATCGTGCGGACGAGCAATGGGCAGACTGACTGTGTGACGGTCCTACACTAGCAAACATTGCACAGACATTGTGACATGAAGTACCCAGTGGTTGTGTCAAAGCTAGAGTAAATAATTAATTATTAACCGATCCGCAGTAGTACCACCAGATTGCTGCCTATAAATAGCAAAACGAATAAACCTGCACTAAGAATAATAAAATAAGATGTATCAGCATCTTAAGGGGTCGTGCTGGCCGGAGTAAAACAATAAAAGAAAACCAACAAAAACTCAACAAGAAGACTATAACAGTCTACTGTTTGGCTTACAAAAAACAAAAAAAAAAAACAAAGCTGAACCTAATATTGTATCTTCTTATTTTTGTGTAACCGTTCATAGGAGACAAGAGCTTGATAGCACATAAACAGTACCTTCTGCAAAGTGTGATGCGATGTCCTAACTGAAAGCGATCATCGCGGTCACTTGTCACACGGTAAGCTTTATAATCAGAGATAAGTAAATGAATGGAAATATACAATACTTAATAGAATATAAAATAATTCAAATAATAGTAAAAAAAAAATAATAAAGCGCTCTACCTCACTCTACATATTTATAATGAAATATGGCAGGATTTGTTAAAAAAAAAAAAGAAGATGTTTAGTCCTTCAGGAGGTTTGAACCACGCTTGCTGTTGACAGAAGTTGAAATTTTAATTCTTATACTCTTGGGTACCTAAAGAATATTTTCACGTATTCACAATATTTTTAAAACCCCGCGAAAAAAGTGAATAGTTTAACGAAAAGCTCATTATTTCAGAACGAAACGGTGACTGACAGTAACAGTGACACTGACAGTTGCCGTTTCGAAGTTCTTACACTGAAATTGCATCGTTTTATGAGAAATAATGTAATAAATAATTTAATGAATTAAGGATATTTTTTTTCCACACACTTGTCACATCACTTGTCTGCCAATTTGATAGATCCGTTAACGTCGCTTGTCACTTTCTTTTATTATAAACACAAAAAGGGCATCGAGATGAAACGAAAAAGTGTTATTTTCATTTTGTAATATCTTAATTATGCGGGGGTTTAAAAATATGGTAAGTATATCAATCAACTCCTAATAATGTATTCTTCACATTGGGAAATATTTTAAAACCTCTATATTATTATTTTTTTTTCATACAATTGAGTGTATGGATCTCGCCATGATTCTTTGCTGTGCCCGACAGGGTCCATAATTGTTTCTATCATTTGTGTATCTACCATCTGTAATGGCCAAAGCATATATGCTACTTTTAGCATCGGCGATCAGCGATTTTGCGACTGTTTCGCAGCATCGCGTTTTGGCGACTCTCTGCGTTCGGATGCAGTATCGGAATCGCGCGTTTTAGGCACTTGGTCGCTGCATTTACCTTCTAAAAAGCGACTAGATCGTCGATCGCCGATGCTAAACCAACCCAACCGACCAACCAACCGATGGTCTACCAAGGCCCTAAGTGTATATTATGGATTGCATTTGCAATAAACGGTTTGATTTGATTTGGATAATACATACTCGTATTAATCTTAATTTCAGCGGTTTCTGAGATTATCTAGGAAAGATTAAATTAGTGTCAAAAAATTACAGACCAATTTACGACAAATAAAATCATTTATATTTGATTTACCTCGAAATTTAGGACTTTTTCAAAGTCAAAGTCAAAGCATTTATTTCAATTAAACCATTTGCAGGCACTTTTGAATAGTCAAAGAGTCAGTCAGTTAGTCCGAAAGTTGAAGCTAGTTGCTCGTTCCAAAACGTAGGGTAGGTCTCTATTGCGAAGAACGAGCAAGAAACTCCACGGACACTCTTTTCAATCAAGCTTTTACAAAATCCAGGCTACATTATTCTTGTTGCTTCTATATGTGAAAACAATGTAAGTGAAGAGAAATCCAAAACATTCTAATTAAAAATAAATTAATATAAAAGCCATGGCAGTTAAGAGATGATCAATCTCAACTAACAGCGCCCGTTCACGAACATGACGCGCGGATCAGCACCACTTAGCTCAACCATTTTGAAGGGAACCGAATGATCTAACCCACACGCCACCATCAGTGAGACATTTGAGCGAGCATGACAATGCTCTCAACTGCCATGCTCATTTATATCAAACACATTGAATAAATAAATGGCTCCATAGTTCTGACATTTACATAATAATTGAAATAGTGCTATTAATTTATACAAAGTCAAAATTTCCAATGTATGTAAGTATTTCATTCGACAGATAAAATATAATAAGTAAATAATAATAACGGTACACGTTATTCATGTCAATAATAAGGGTTGAGCAACATAATCTTCTTGCAATTAAGAAATTCCCTAAAGAGGCTGTGGAGCAGGACCAGCATTATGCCAAGCATTTTTATCATTGATATAATCTTCCAACTTATAATATGCTTGCCTACATAGTGTGCGTTTAATGCATGTTTTAAATTGTCTTTCATTTAATTGCAAAATATCGAGCGTTATTTTATTATAACATTTTACACAATACCCCATAAAAGAAGTATGTACTTTTGACAATCTGAAACTTGGTTGATATAATTTGTTCCTATTTCTAGTATTAAAGTTATGTCTGTCACTTATTTTACTAAACAGGTGATGTTTTCGTATATATATTGACAAGGTACCGTCATGATATTAATTTGTTTAAACAATTCTCTTAGAGACTCGCGTCTGCTGAGATTATAGATGGCTCTGACAGCCCTCTTTTGCAGAATAAAGATAGAATCTATATCTGCAGCCCGCCCCTTTCTTTTAATCAATTAAGTATTTCTGAAAGTCGTAAACGTTGAATACGTGTTTTGTGCTTTCCTAGCGAAAAATAAAGTTCAGGTAATTAATTATGCATCCGTTTGTCCTATCCCATTTGATTGCTAATTTTTGGGTGTAAGCAATAAAATGACAATAGCAACAGCTCTATATATCATAGAAAATACGTAGTTCGGTGACAAGTCTTTTGCGCGCCCATTTTCATATAGTTTTATTTCTTAATTCATGTTGTGAAACAAACAATGAAAATAGGATTCGTGTTATTTTTAATGGAGTTCATTTCATCACGAGGTGTGTAATGTGCCCGCGTTGTGTTCGTAGTGTTGGTCTACGTGCTGGATAGCGGGGCTCCCTTCAGCTGACTGTATCTGCACACAAACAATACTGTTAGTGAGATATGTAATACAAAGCAAATGCGATGCATATCGCAATATCGGAAAAGCAATAACTTTAAAACATTTAAGATTATAATTATTATAAGCCTGAAATCGCCAATCTGCCTTGGTCCATCGTGATCAATGTTCGTGCCTTTCAGAATTAGAGAATGTTTTTGCTCTGACTATTAGTGGGTTGGAATTGTTATTATTGTTAAAGGTTATGTTATAATTATGCGTAATTGTTACTTGAATTATAATAGCAAATAAGTATATCTTTCAGGTTTTACTCGTGGCACAGAAATAACTGTTATTGATATAATATGTGGGGACATTATACAAGTTAACTTTTGACTCAGTGGTAATTTTTGCAAAATGTGTAAGAGATGAAGCTAGAATAGTTCTATCGAATGAGGAGGAAATTAAGAATGGCTATTTTGAAAACCTTTAGCCTGAGGCTTTAGTAAGAATAGTATGTATAGATAAGCGAGAATAGCAGTAAGTGACATGAAGCATCAGGTAATAGGTCCAGGTGAAATACTAGTTAAAGTGTGAAAGTTATTGCGAATGGGTAGGCGTGATTGGTTTTATTATTAAATAAGTGTTTCTGGAAGAAGCCGTACCTGATGAATGGTGCAAAAGTTCGCTGATGCCCGTCGTTAAAAACAAAGGTGATATGCTGGAGTGCAACAACTATATAGGAATAAAGCTAATGTCATCTAGTCTTAAAAAATTGGAAGAAAGTTATTGAAAGGCGGCTGAGAGAAGACTGCGAAATTTCGCAAAATCAATTCGGGTACAACTGATGCAATTTTTGATTTCATCTTCATCATGTCAAACTTTAGACGCCCACTGCTGGGCATTGGTCCCTCTCAATGGGAGGTACAGTCGTAATCGCCATGTTTGGCCGATGCATATAGGCGATCGCAGCAGGTGTTATGGTGCTCAGAAGGACGCTGCTGCCCATCCTCTGGTCAATATCCCTCTGTCGGCTTCTACGACAACCATGGGTAGAAATGGAGTGGTGCTATTAGCTGCCGGCACCACATAGTTTTCATATATAATAATATATTATTTACTAGCAACCCGACCCGGCTTCGCATGGGCATATAGCCTTCCTCGATAAATGGACTATTCAACACAAAAATATTTTTTCAATTCGAACCAGTAGATCCTAAGATTAGCGCGTTCAACCAAACAAACAAACTCTTCAGCTTTATAATATTAGTATAGATTCAGACTACTATTGATCCAATTCATTTACATTTATATTGTAAGTATGAACTTAAAAACTATGTTATAATAATAACTATGAAAGACTTAGTCCTCTGGGTGAGGTTCCATACCAGAGGGCAGTCTAACTTGTTGCCTATTACGATCATGATGCTGTTACTGCTCCCGCACAATCTGCTTATCAGTGAGGTTGTCTTTTTGCGCCAGGTGGCATCAAAGCCGTCTGTACGCGACTCATCGAACATTGTTGACGCACTGCAGAAGAGCGGCATACGTAACTGCCGTCCTGTATGCATTGTTAAACTGCATGCGCAGATAAGTAGGCCCTTTGGGTAGATCTGAACCACAGGCTCGATGAGTAGAGAGAGAGTAGAGCAGACCGTGTGTGGCCACATACTTTTCATATACGGCAAGTAATTTCTGCAATGCACAAATCAAGGGAGCCAGCTGCTGGCTCCAGCACCATACCTATTATCGGCATAGCTAAGGTTGTTTACCCTGACAAAATCACGGGCATTTGACTGAGTTCTCGATTAGCGCATTTATGCATTCCAGTTTATATTTACTCGACAACTCACCCGCCCTTTACATTATTTTTCTGAATATGTCAATTCTGGCGGCAGGCAGGTCTCCATTAGTTTCTGCCATAACGTATCATAAGACACTAGGTCAAATGCTTTCGAGATGTGTCGAGAGCAAGCTTAAAAAAAAAACAAATAAATCAAATACCCATATAGACTTGAAATTGTTCAAAACAAAATCCTACGTAACGTGCACTATAAATTTTATCACTCGAGAATTTCTTATTTAGAACTTCTCAAACAGCACAATCTCTTGAGTTTGGAGTCCAGGCGTACGCTCCTCATGGCCATGATGCTGCATGGCATTTGTAATAATAAGTTTGATTGTATTGTATTGTTGACATAACTTACCAATAAGTTATGTTACGTAGTACCTAGAAGTATTATACGGCGGGAGGTGCGCGTTCCTCGTCTGTTTCACACTGAGAAGTGCAAAACAAACGCAGGTGAGCGGGCACCTCTCCGCCGGCTTGTAGTAACCTATAACATACTCTCTACTGATATCGATATTTTTGCGTTTACTCCTGCCCGATTTAAAACAATGGCTATAGCTTTACTTACCGATAACTTTTCATAACTTACTTTTGTTTCTTTTCTTTTTCTCTTCTTTTCATTAATAATTTGGATAAGCGACCGTCCGTCCTTTCCTCTTTTAAATATTTTTGAAGTTATACTTCTTTAGGCGCGTTATGAAAAAATGATGAGAGTGAAATTTTACGATGCGCGCGCACAGCGTCACACAAAATTCTCACGGGAGTAATTGTAAACAACGCCATCTCTGACGTACATGCTGAACTACTTACTGCCTTCGTTGCTATTTTGTGACTCGAAGAAGTATTAACTAACTTCTCACGCGCGTACATAAGTACACACAGATTTTTTTTTTTTTTAATCCGTGGACTTTAGTGTGGGTTGTACGTATATTAAATGAACCTAATTAGCTTTGATACAAAAATTGTAACGTTTAACTGCTTTTTGTCCCTAAATAAATAAATCAATAAATCTGTGTGTCAGTGTAATATTTGACAGTGTGCTTAAAGCTAAGAGAATATCAGTCTCAGTCAATAAGCCCGGACGAAAACTGAACTGAGCGTCATGTAATTTAACATTCTTGTTCAAATATGAGTTAAGCACACTGTCAAATACCGAAATGGGTCTGTACCTAGTTACATTTAACAGATACATCCCCCATTTTACTTTTGGCTTGGCACGTATTCAGGCAGTAAAAACTGTAGTAAGTGCCTAAATTATATTGTTGTCTAGGAGCGCTTGCACAGTCTCTGAACTGCGTTGATGTATCGCTGAACGTGGGTAAACTTCAATACTAAATCTGTATCCACACATATCAGGGGTGTGATTCAGATGTAAGACCTCATTTTAAACTTCGAATCTGAATCCGCTGTAAGTTTATTGATTGGCATTCTAAAAACGCGGTTGATAATTCGAATTTGCACTAGCTCCACCCTTGCGAGTCTGTCAGCGAGTTGAACTAAATTGACAGGGAGATTTAGACAGATAAAGTATGAGATGACGTAAGAAGTGACTTTCTGTAAGGTAATTTCCCCGTCACTTCGACGCTCACTTTGCACTCGAACCCGATTCAAAGTGTCAAATATATCAAGGTCATATTGAACCTTATGCGAAGTGAGAGTGAATAGCGATTTGAGATGCGAGTTGTTGTTTGAATTTTACAGAATCGACCTACTTACAGGGCCGTGGCGTACATCCGAGTCCTGTCTTTTTGTTCACATACGTCAGGGATCTGACCGGACCGTGGACAGGCTGCGACCTATTATCTGTGCCGTCTTCATTTTGTTTTATATAAAACGTTAAATCGTACAAAACGCTATATATGCGTATTGCCTAAAAACTCGTTATTAATTTATTTATTTTTTAATTATCGCCGACGTGCTACGAAAATATCAGGTACCCCGTGCACGTCGCCGGCCCGTACAGGGACATGCGTGAACGAGTTCATATAAAATATAAACACCAATATTTTTTTAAGCACGTGACGTGGCACGGCCCTTCCACGTCCCCGGCAACGCCCCAATATGTGTGGAAAGACCTTTATACGTAAACATATCAAGTCTGAATGTCAATTCATGCTTTTGTGGTCTCGTCGGTAACAAATATAAAACGAGACAAACCTCTCCTTAATCATTTTCCATGTTTTCTTTTTGCACACGAATATAAAGAAGATTATAAGGCCGACGAGATAGTTGTATGCGTCACAAAACTGCCAGAAGAATACAGCTTTAGGGTAGAAGGAGCTGGCCACCTCCAAGATCCAGCTGATGCCCATCACGACGAACAACTTGACGTAAAGAGTAAACCTAGAACAATGAAATTGTTTTAGTAATTTTAATAGGTACCTAACTAGAATTATTTTTTACATTACTCCCCACAGTTTCTTATTCTGGAAGATACTACATCGAAGATTTTCAGGCTTTTTTGAAAAGGAATCAAGGCAACGTAACATTACATAATATTGAAAATATATTCACTTGAGACAGTACTAAATACATGAAAACATATTGCATGTTCAAAAAAAACTTCAACTTGTTAAGAAAATAAGTGACAGACATAATGTTTATACTAGAAATAGGAACAAATTAGATCAGGCAAGCTTCAGATTGTCAAAAGTACTACTTCTTTTATGGGGTTCTGTGTAAAATATTATAATAAAATGCCACTTGATATTCTACAACTGAATGAAAGTCAATTTAAAACATAATATGTTTTAAATAAATATTAATTAATCGAATACACGCTTATGTATTTATTAAGAGCGTGTATTCGATTCGTGACGAAAACTTCATGTTTTCGCGTTTTGCCTAGAGCAATATCGTAATGATGTGAGTAGATTATTTAAAGAAAATTACAGTTTTAGATAGATTAAGTCTTGCTTTAGTGAACTACAGAGTAAAAGTATAATTTTTAATTATGGTTTATTATAGCGAAGACAATTCAATTCAATTCAATTCGTCTTTAAACTCAAACTCAAAATCATTTATTTCAAATAAACCATTTACAGGTACTTTTGAATTGTCAGAGTCAGTCAGTCAGAAAGCTGAAGCTAGTTGCTCGTTCCAAACAGTAGGTTTCTATGGAGAAGAACGAGCAAGAAACTCCATGAACAACACTCTTTTAAAATCAATAATATGTTACAAATTTCGGTTACATCATTCATATTGAATCTAGGGTACAATGTGAGAACAATGTAACAAGTCGTGTACGTTAAAAGAGGTTTAATATAAAAATATAATCATAATAAACAATTCAAAATAAAATTAGAATAACCGAGGCAGCTAAGAGATGACCAGTCCCAACTAACGGCGCCCGTTCACGAACATGACGCACGGATCGGCATCATTCGACTCAACCATTTTGAAGGGAACCGAATGATCCAACACGCGCGCCACCGTCAGCGAGACATTCCAGTGCGCATGACATACTCCCAACCGCCAGGGCACATTCAAGTCAATGAAAGACATACCTCGTAAATGGTAGCTTTAAATAACATTGTGCTCACATGTATGTGCTATGAAAAAATTATATAATACTAACTCATTGAGTTTATACAATGCAAAGATAATGTAGATCTATATCTTCAGCAGCTCCAAAAATAATTAAAAATGCTAATCAATGAATCTATGAACCCTTATGGCTGTGGAGCTAGACCAGCATCCTGCATCCTTTATTGTGGATCATAGGAAGGTGTACATAATACAGATGGTGTTAACAATTATTTTGTGATCTGCTATGTCCCGCCATTTGGGCGTACAATAACATAAAATAAATAGAAATTTACATGCTAATTACGAAGGCTGTAGCCGGAGGATGTAAAAAAATACAAAATTATTTAAACTAATTTATTTTATAATTATTACAATATTACTTAAAGGCTAAAAATAGTCTACAGTTGACCGATGCTGTGTCAAAAGTGAACGATTCACACGGTCCCGATGTCCGGTGTCGAGCTACATCACGTTGTGCTGCATCGGCGCTTCGTACCTGTGGCTCTTGTATCTATGTGGTAACGCGGTGAATGCTTGTCAGCAGTTTACGTGTTATGCAGCTATGTAACATGCTTGTCAACAAATATTTATCACAACATTTATAATTCAATTTAATTTATAATTTCTAACAGTCAATCCTTCCATACAAGACAATCCTTTAAAATATACGTCAGAGTTAACGCTCAGGACGAATACAACCATTACAGTATGCCAAAATATTATGTTTTATACGTTTTTCCAACAGGATATAAAGTCTCAAAGTACATAACTGAGCCAAAATGACAAAAATATTACTATTAGATATTAAAAAACAGTATTAAAAAGTACAAAATCGGTTCACTTCAACATTTTTTTTAGCAGTATTTGAATAAAAACATAACTGATATATTTATTTTAAGAAACTATAGGTTATGCTCATTATACAAAAAAAAATCAGTTCCTTGTACGAACTCATTTATTTTAGACAATTATTTTAAAAAGCACTGTATAACCTCGCGCGCTGTCGTTTGCCGATCAATTTCAGTGATTCGTGCATATTTTTTTTTCTTTTCTAATGCACACAAAGAGACCATTGTATTGTACTAGTGTGTGTCAATGCTGCTACTCCGTTCTAGCAATCATTTAGATTTTGAGTTGCGCTAAATCGAATACGCGCCCTTAAACACACACTATGTAGACAAGCATAATTATTATAAATTAGAAGATAATATAAATGATAAAATTGACTTAATGCTGGTCCTGCTCCACAGCCAGTTTAGGAATTTTCCAAATTGGAAGAAGATGATGTTTCCTAACCCTTTTTTTTGACGTGAGTAACGAGTATCATTATTTTTATTGATATTAGTTTTTCCTACCTAACGCACGTTCGTCTGACAAATAGACACATTAAAACCTTAGTTTTGTATTATTTAGCAGCATTATTTTAATTTTGTGAATGTTATTACCATGGAGTCATTTATTAAGTAAATTATATTTACCTATACCCTGTTCACAATAAGATTAGACATTTACAAAAACCTTTTTTACAGTCCGTTCAACCGATTTTGACTCATATTGCGTTGGTAGCATGACAAATGGCAACTGCAGTAAACAGTTGTTGTAACCACTTTTTTGCCTTTAATGTCATCCTTATGCCTACGGAATTGAAGTCAAAATCGGTTGAAGGGACTATAAAAAAGGTTTGTGTTTATGTCTAATCTTATTGTGAACAGTGTTGTTGTGTTTGACATAAAGAAACATGGCGGTTGAGAACATTGTCATGCTCACTCATAATTCAAAAAGGCTTTGGTCCACCATTAAAACAATCACTAACGACTACAACAAAAATCAACAACCACTACAACTTTTCAAAATTGCTGACAATCCCAAAGAGGCAGTCAACAAAACTAATTAATATTTCGCTAATATTGGTAAACGTCTATCTGATATGATTTTGCCCACTTGTTTTCCAAATTTCCCGAAAGTTACTGAGCCTCCCGTGAAATCTTTTGTTCTTTTACCAACCGACAACTAGGAAGTTGCGAGAACAATACATTTTCTAAAAAGTGACTGCGCTCCAGGTTGGGATCCAGATCGGTGCCGAGATTCTTAAGATTACATCCAAGTCAGTAGCACTCGTGCTTACTGATTTGATAAATCGCTGTTTTGAGGCTGTGGTTTTTCCGGATTCATTAAAAAAAGCTGTAGTACACCCGATATAAGGCAGGTGATAGGGGCAGTGTCAGTAACTATAGACCGATAGCAATATTAAATGTATGTATAACTTGATGAAATTTGTGGAGATGAAATAAACATTATTACGGGAATCTACTAAAAACCAGAATGAAAACATAAAAACCATTAGTGAGAATATTTCTTCTATTAATGAAAAATTACTGAACATGAAGAGTACAACTGAACAGCTAATAGCAGAAAATAAAAGTCTTAAAACACAGGTCAATATACTAACAGAGACTGTTAAAGAAAACAAGGAAAAAATTGCATTTCTTCAGAATAACTTCCACCAGTTAAAGCCTGATTCAGAAACACTGAACCTTACACAGGCAGCACCACAAACTACCTTGGAAGATCTTTTCGGAGAATTCCAGGACAGAGCAGAAAGAAGTAAGAACATAGTAATAGTGGGTATGCCTGAGAGACATATTAATAATATCCAAGAAAGGCAAGAAATAGAAAAGAACGAAGCAGAAAAAATTATCAATGCCATATATCCAGACTGCCCTGCAGCTGGAAGAGTGTTTCGTGTTGGTAAATATGATGGTAAAAAAATACGCCCACTAAAAATATGTTTTACCTCTCAAGAAATAGCAAAAACTATACTGCGAAATAAATCTAATTTAAAAGTGGACGGTATCCGAATTTATTCTGACCAGACACCTCAGCAACAACAGTTCCTGAAAAACCTTCGATCGGAACTACAACAGAGAAAAGAAAATGGTGAGAATAATTTAATAATAAAATTTTCAAAGGGAATACCCAAGATTACAAAAGAACAGACAAAAAACTAAATTACAAAGAGGAACTGGTAAATAAGCAAAACCTAATAACATATACTATAATAAATAACTATGCGGATATCAAGACTACAACAAAATCAATAAGCTTTTTATACGCAAATGTTCGCAGTATTGTTGCGCCGGGTAAGCTCGATGAAATACAGTGTATTATACAAACTTTTAAATGTACTGTACATGTTATACTACTAGTTGAAACATGGATAAAGAATGAAATTGAAGCCCTAAGACAAAACATACCAAATTATACTCACTATTACAACTATGGATCATCTTCCAGAGGTGGGGGAGTGTCAATATATGTGCACAATGATTTAAAGCATGAACTAATAGATGGTCAATGCGAAGATAACAACCATTATTTGTGGATACACCTAAACACACTTTCTCTAGATATTGGATTAATCTACAAACAGCCTGCAGCAAATATACAAAAATTTCTTGAAACGTATACAGCCAACCTAATTAAAAGGAAAAGGACTATTATATTTGGAGACCTTAACCTGAACTTGCTAAGTAAAGAAAAATCTATTAAGGAATATAAGACTGTGTTAAAGGAAAATGGACTTAGAAAAAAGAATAAAATTGATAAAATGTACTCCACGCGCATTACTAGAACATCAAAAACAATAATAGATCATGTGTGTACAACCTTGAAAGAAAATACTTTCCACATGGCTTTAGTCGAAAGCGCAATGTCAGATCATAAACAAATCTATCTTGAGGTAAATAGACCCACGCCTGAACGACCTCAAAGAGTTAGATATGAAGCTATTATGTATGATAACCTTTATAAAACTATTAAAGACAATACTCTAAATAATATACACAATGATTTTACAACTCTGGAAACTTTATTGTTGGAAGCTATATCTAAAAATAAAATAAAAAAGACCAAAATACTAAATCCACCAAGACAAGATTGGATCAACAAACAGCTGATAACATCTATAAACAGAAGGAATATTTTATATCATGAATTAAAACATTCACCAGTAGAAGACAAAAACCTAGAAGAAGAGTTTCAACAGCAGAAGAATATGGTACACCAAGAAATACAATCAACAAAAAACAAATACTACCACAAAGCTTTCCAAGAGTGTGAAAAAAATCCCCTTAAAATGTGGCAACTTATAAATAGACTGACAAATAATAAAACAAAACAAAATTCATTCCCTATAAAATTAAATACTCCATCAGGTCAAATTACGGACACAAAAGAAATCAGTGAATGCTTCAATAAATTCTTCTCAAATGTAGGTGCTGAGCTTGCAAATAAAATTCCGAAATCGTTTCACAATAATATAGTGTTACAAGCTCCGGGCAGTAAACAAGACAGTAATGCCAACTTAACACAATTTAAACCAGCCACCGTTGCCGAGGTACTTAAGACCATTGACAATTTAGATACAAACACAAGCGCTGGCATTGACGGCATAAATACAAAAATAATTAAATGTATTAAAGTTCAAATCGCAGACAACTTAACTCAGTGTCTTAACAAGTGTCTCACAGATGGAAAGTTTCCAGAATCATTGAAGGTTGCAAAAGTCAGTCCTATTTTTAAGGCAGGCAACAAATCGGATCCAGGAAATTACCGACGAAATTATCGAAGGTGTTTGAAAAAATATTACACAACCGGCTTAGTGAATTTCTTGCAACAAAAAACTTTCTATACGAAAAACAATACGGGTTTCGTCCGAAGTCTAACACTCTCACTGCTGCAAGCGATCTAGTAACAAAAAAAATGAAGAAAAATACCCGCATAGAGTTACTTAACGACTAAATAACTATGAACTCTCGTAAAAGAGCATTATTAAAAGTAAGTAAATACAACATATTATATCACATAAAATGTGTGCCGATCACATAAATTTTATATAAGCCACAGAATATAGGTACTAGAAACAGACATCCTCTGCACAATATTTTAGTTCCTTTAACAAGATCGTAATATGCAAGAAATTTCAATTAGTAAGTAAAAACGAACTTTCTGAATAAAAAAGCTTTTTTACAAAAAAGGCAACCGCTTTTTGGTTTCCTTATTTTTCGCTTTTTGGTTTTTGAAGGCGGTTGTCTTTTTCGTAAAAAAGCTTTTTTATTTTTCGCTTTTTAGTACTTACTTATCATCCAAATCCATTAAGAAATGGCAACACAGTCAAAACAGAGATCGAAAGTACAAGGTGAGAACATTACAACATCATCCATGTATTTTTTTTTGCTTTCTGTCGATTTTTCCAAAAAGTGCTGAATCCATTTCGATAAAATTTATATGGGTGGTCCCATATAAATTTGAGGCATACCCTATCCATTAAAAAAATAATTTTCAAAATCGCTTTACATTTGCCGGAGAAATCGCGTAACAAATACTTATACAAAAAAAATAAAAAACATACAGACGAATTGTGAACCTCCTTCTTTTTGAAGTCGGTTGAAAAGGATACTAACCATACAAGAAGCAGCCTCGAACCCTGAGCTGAGGCAACAGTGGATGCTTCATAGCAAAGCCCGAGAACTCCAACGCAGCGAGTATGATGGTCAGCACGGATGGAACACCGAACGCGTACATGGCGTAGAATGAGAAGCGTTTGGGAGACCCTGAATGACCGTGAGTGCGATTACCACTGAAAAACATAGAAATGCCTTCCTATTAACAGGCTGTCACTAAAATGACAATTCTTTAAGTATTGCCAGGCTATACTCGACTAATGTTGCAGCTATATATGTATACATCTACAGTACCTTAACTGTAATTATTTTAAATATGTAGTTACCTGAACGTCCACCAGATGTCGAAGCACATAACGTTCAGCCAGAAGAATGCTGACAGTAAAGAGAAGTAGATGATGAATGCTGTAACAAAAGATACATGATGTTAGCTCCATTTTCGTGCACAGTAAAAGTAAAGCCTTTCCAGTGTTTCCAAATAATTGAAAACATTAGAAACATCGCTTCCCGCAACATCAAATGTTGCTAGTTATAGTGTTGCACGCAAAATACTCGCGTCATACTACTACTACTACATACTAGGTACTAGTGTTGCACGCCCCTTTACCTACTACAATTAATACGTAACATTAGCATGTTGTAAGTAACAGCCTACTTTCATTAAACACATTGTACTAGTTACCTAGAACTGTGCAAATATTTCGAGTGATAATTCTCTTCAGTACAGAGATCTGCATGATGGCCATGAACAAGAAGCCCACAAATAAACAGAGGAGATACGCCATCAGCACCATTCCGTGAAGGTTGCGGAGCTCCGGCAACCAAGTGTAGACCGCAACCGTTAGCAGGATAAAGAAGCAGGAGATCAGCATACCTGGAAACAGAAATAAAAAAGTCACAGTGAGCCCGGCATCAGACCAAACCAACCTCATGCATGAGTTAGTTTAAGAGGAAATGAATTAGCTATCACTAATTCTGGTTCTTGAACCAATCGCAGCATTTTTTCAACTTCCTCACCGTATAAGTAACTGTTTGTTATTATTGTGAAACAATGCTGATTATGTCACTTATAAAGTCTCTAATAAGTATCATGAAAATTCTTTTTAGTTTTCACTTCCATAACCAGCAAATTCAAAATGTTACTGCCTAGCTTCTACCCGTGGGAAGGAAAGCAAGTAAAGCTGTTGATCCTGCGATCACGCTCAAGCGGCTAAACTGAATTAGCTGAAAGAATCATGGCGAGACTCATACATTCATTTGTATAAAAAAAAAACATTTAGAGGTGGTAAAATATTTTCCTATGTGGAGAATACGTTACCAGGAGTAGATTGATATACTTACTACATTTTAAAACCCCCGCATAATTAAAATATTTCGAAATGAAAATAACAGTTTTTCAGTTTATCTCGTTGCCCATTTTGTGTTTATAAAAAAAAGAAAGTGACAATCTATCAAATTGGCAGACAAGTGATGTAAATCATGGTTTTCAACAGCGGTGTTGAAAAGGTAAATGATTAATCATTATTTGTGACATTATTTCCCATAAAACGGCAGTCAGTGTCACTGTCGTCTGTTTGACGACACGGTTGGCGCAGTGGCTGAGCGATCGACTGCTGCGCAGCGTGTTGCGGGTTCGATTCCCGCCCGGGTAAACATTTGTGTGATGAGCACTTGTGTTTGCCTTGTGTCTGGGTGTTGTTTATCTATATATGTATGTATTAAAAAAATTGTATTTGTGTATTTATATCAGCTGTCTGACACCCATAGTACAGGGTCTCCCTAGTTTGGGGTCAGATGGCCGTGTGTGAAAATATCCCCTCATATTATTATTATTATTACTGTTACTATCAGCTGCCGTTTAGTTTAACTTACTTACTTTTAACATCCAAAATTGCGGGGTTTTAAAAATATTGTAAATGCCTGAAGATACTCTTTAGGTACCCAGGAGTATAAGAATCAGAATTTCAACTTCTCTAATTATTATAGATTGAGAACAACGGATTAACTCACTGTGTTGCCGCGTTCGTCCGATTTTTCGTCCGCCCATCGCGTTCCTTCGGTGTTGTCAATAAATAATGTGTAACAATACTCATTTTTCTCTAAACATCTTTATTTTTATTTGAACAAATTCTGCCATGATTCTTTGGTAGGTAAACATAATATTATAGATATCTATTTAGCTTAACAATATTATGATAATGTTTTACCATGTTTTTGTGTTATTGAGGGATAATTGAGGACTTAGGCTTCATTCAGAAGTCTAGGCAGGCAAAGTCGCGATAGAAGCGAGATACATAAAAATACTTACAACTGCTGCTTATTGCATGGTTATATCGTTCAGGTTTCGGGACGAAGCATACTAGAGCGTTAAAATGAGGTTTCTGGGTGTTCGAAACAAAAGTGTCGATGCAGTACTTGTCTGGTCCATATATGAATACATCTGGTCCAATAAAATCGTTGATTTGCTCGTAGAAATTGCCATCCTGTGAAGTAATGTTAACTTAAAAAGTTATGTTGATGATTATAATTTTACAAAATTATAATCATCAACATAACTTTTTACACCCGCGTCTATTTTTCTAATTGCCAAACAGCTTGATATTGAGATGCAAATTGCAAAAAACGTAAAAAATATATAATTTTGCGGGTTTACGGGGCTAGAGTTGTATAAAAACGTTTTTTTTTCTGAGATAAAAAAACGTTTAAAAAAAACATGAAAAAAAAAAACAGTTTCTTTCTGGAGTAGGTTTTTTCAAGAGTTCGAAAATAAAAATAAGGTAAGGCGGTTTTCGTATATGAGTTGATATTAAAAACTTTTTTTGTTAAGAAAATACCATTTGTTTTTTGCTATATAGTACCTACATATATGTCTTAAAATAATTGGCAACACCCACTGAAGCATACCATTTACGGACGGGGATTTCCCTAATCCTCGTTTGGTTTATGTTTTGGTTGAATTGAGTCAGACTGCAGAAGTGCAGAAAGCTTGAGACAGTGCGAGTTCATTATACATATAATAAAAAAAATATTAAAAAAAAAACAAAAAACCCGACTGCGTGAAAAGTTATTAATATAATAAATTAGGTAACTTAAAAAGCTTTTTACAAAAAAAATATTTAAAAAAACAAAAATCCCGAATGTACAATTTGTATTTTGTTACCAAATGACTTTAACTTGATGCCTCCGACTGCCTTTGTGACTGTCAACCACGATGATTCTAAACCTTTTAAAACCAAAGCTTTTAAAGCTTTTTAAGTTACCTAATTTATTATATTAACAACTTTTCACGCAGTCGGGTTTTTTGTTTTTTTAAATATTTTATTTATTTTAATGTTTTTAGTTTTCGCAGTGAATCAATTTAGAATTTAGAAAACTTTATGTCGAGTCCCTTTACATCGAGCCGAGAACCTTGCCTGGCTTCTATTATCCCTACGTCGAGTCTACGATTTCTATCCCATTTTTACTCCCTTAACGTCGAGTTTCTATACCCCGTTTTTCCGTGGCGTAGCTACCTATCTGAGGGCTAGGCGGTGCAGTGCACCAGGTCCCCAAGCTTAGGGGGCCCCTCGGCCCCAAACCTTGAACTGACCTAAACCTTGAAATGACTGAACTTTTTATTATTTACTTATATTTTTTCTCTTCCATGTTGATATGTATTGTCCTACTAGTGTTGTTGGTGGGTGGTGCACATATATTGGTGTAGCATCAAAAGATTTAATTATAACTTAGTCGTATTTTTGCTTCCAATGCTTCCTTTAATTCTTCCGCTGATGCAAGTTTTAGTTCAATAACCGACACCCTTGGTGACTTTGTGCGTCGGAGCTTCAGTCAACAGAAAGACCATTTGTTTAATGTCTGCCATAACAATGCTCAATGTGTGCCAAGTTACTACAGTGATCTGTATGACACCTTTTCTAATGCCAACGTTCACGTCGCACTATGTGGAGATTGAGTCGGTTTTGGGTCATAAATCCATAATTCCATGTTTTTATAGATATACACCAGATTTTTTTTTTACATAATCTAGAATAAATATACTTTAAAATAATGTACAGTTTATGGATATAAATATATATTTAATAGTCATAAAAAATATTGAATATGAAAAATTTAGTAATGATCAGAAATTTACGATTATCTTTAAATAATGTGACCTAAAATGTTATAATGAATACAAAATAAACTCCTAAAATTACTATTACTACTAATTGACTATATTATTAATAAAAAAAAAACATTTGAGCGTATTATTCTATTAGCTCCAAAGCTTCATCTATAAGTTCTATAGATTTTAATTGGAAGGTATTCTTAAACTTGTTATGTAAGGGTCCGAAGTGTACAAAAGTGTATGTAGAACATCTTCATTTGTGGCTACTCTAGAGCATTTTCTAGCATGATGAAGTCTAAATCGTTTAGTCTTGGTCCTTTATTCCTGGGCATCTCCGGAGAGCTGTCCAAGAGGTAATACAGAATAATGCCGAATGACGTTTTCCTCGTGAATTAGGACTTTATGGACAGATGATGGCATTTATTCACAAGTAGTATCTTCCAGATTTACAGTGAATATGACGTTCAACCACACGCTATTCTGATTTTAACATGTTTCTATTTCTGCCAGATTTAGTGCAGCGTTGACGAAAGTTAGTAATAAGATTTTTTTGTACACTTGCGACAATCTTAGCGATATATGCCTCGGAAAAGTTGATAAAATTAGCCCGTATATAATGTGTTAAAGCAACAACATAATTCCCGTCACTTTCTATTAAAACAAGACATAGGTCGCGTCTGACACAGTTGAATTCACTCATTGCGAGAAGGTAGGTGATTAGGTAAACTTTTAGTAACGACAATGACGAACGAAAAACAGTATGTAATTATTGAGTATGCAGATGCCCTATTTTATATATAATAATAAATTTGAAACGTGTGCAAAATGTGGTAGAAAGAACTAATTAACATTATGTGGTTATGCGGTTTCCGATATGTTTTTTTAATCATTTATTATTTAAGTGAACTAAAATATGGTGAGAAATACTCGATACATTATCTAAACATAAAACGCAATTCTTAAAATATAACAAATATAACCTATATAAACTAATAAATAAAATAGCACCATAGATCTACGTATTTATAAGAAATTTTTACTATTTCATGTTATAATAGTTTAACATATGTTCTGCAATGAATTTGCAACTTTTTTTTTCTTCCTGTATAATAATATTAAATTTCGTATCAAATAACATCATTTACAGACCTTCGGCAAATTTCGGCAACTGTCAAAACTCTAATTGAAAGTTTCAGATACGCAAAAATGATATGTCATTAGATAAATATTTCTAGTCAATATAATAACAAATATATAGCATATTTATGCATACTAGATGAAAGTATATATTATAAGCTTTCTGAAATGGTATAATACTTGCATAGTTTTTATTGCTAACTCACCAGAAAATAATCCTGAAAAAAATATCAATTAAGACTTTTTGTGATAATTTTTGAATTATCGTATTTAGATGCTCTTTGCTATAAACCAGTATTAGCCACATACATAATTTATGTATCATGTAGTAGATTAACTTCTTAGCTACAGTTTGAGGTATATTACTAGTACCTGCGCCGATTTTTACAAAATGTATTTATGGCCAGGCTCTCTTAGGCACCTCCACATAGTGCGCCGTTCTGATTTGTAAGAGTTGGTACAAACTTCAATCTCCTTTCTACCATCTACCTCACTTCCCGGTTTCGTTTTTATCCGTAACGATAGAATTGGAAAGAAGGAGGTTGTGTTGCTATTTAATAATCGTCGTAGAGATTTTCCTTTAAAAAACATTGCCTCTTCTTCTTCACTTTACAGAGCCTCCCCTGAGTACCTATTTCCAACACAAGAGAGGGACAGGTCGTTAGGACTAAGTCGAGCCACGTGTCATACCCTGAGATATTAAAACGAGTAGGTTGCACAGGAAGAACATAAGAGACTAACAGAGTCGATGATATGTAAGAGTTTACGGGAACGACAGTTTAATTTTTATATTTTGATGTACCCAGTGTCACTCACACAATTAAGACGATTAAAACGACACCTCTCAAGCCAAAAATTCTCAGACCCAACGTACAGGAACTCAACTTAAAGGGAACGAACCTTAATTTATTTGTGGTTTTTTAGCATTTCTCATTCCAAATTACATTTAAACATATAAGTTGTTTATATATTTGTAAGATATATATAAAACCCTTTGTTTTGATACCCCACTCGATAGATTTTGAGGAAAAATATTTTTTTTGAAAACACTAATATGTCGCCAAAAATCGGCCAGTGTAATTTTTCTAATTTTGATGTACCCAGTGTCACTCACACAATTAAGGCGAATGAAACGACACCTCTCAAGTCAAAATCCATTAAGCCGTTTGGGCTACAGAGCGTGCCAAAGAAATTTACATACATACATACACCCGAAAAACAGAACCCTCCTTCTGTCGCAGTCGGGTAAAAATAACTATAGCACAGAAAAAAAAAACTTTTTTTGTAAAAAGCTTTTTATTTTCCGCTGTTTAGTATATCCTCATCCAAATCTATTAAGAAACAGCAACACAGTTAAAACAGAGACTGAAAGTTAACTACTCCAAACATTGCAGAAACTAAAACGTCGTCTGTGTAAATTTTTTGGGTATTTGTTGATTTTTCAAAAAGTACTGAATCAATTTCGATAAAATTTATTTGGAACCACCTTTGAAGCATACCCTATGCATAAAAAAAAGAATTTTCAATATCGGTTTACATTTGCCGGAGAAATCGCGTAACAAATCGCACACATACTTAATGCAAATTTAAGACTTATATGCTTTTCTCATGGATACCATTGTCAGAACTGAACCAATTTTTTTAACTGGAAAAAATGGGACCACACGGGAAGCACCAACTTTCAAATAAAAAAAAATCATCAAGATCGGTTCACCCAGTCGAAAGTTCTGAGGTAACAAACATAAAAAAAAATTCGGACGAATTGATAACCTCCTCCTTTTTTGAAGTCGGTTGATAATTCTAAATACTACATCACATTTTATTATTTATTATTTTATTTATTTATTTATTATTAACATTTCCCTTACTATCTTTACAGGTGTGCACCCAATGCGATAGCAGGGTCTAACTATTAATTAAAAACTAAACTAAAAACTAACAAGAACAATATTGACAATCCTAAATTACATAACACTAAACACAATAACAATCGTAACAAAAAACAATTAAAATATATCTGGAATTGCCATTCCGTAGCAGTGATCAATGCTCATGCCTTCTTTGAATGAGAAGACGTCTTTGACCAACGAGACAATAAATGGCTGGTATTATTATTATGTGGTTAAAAGACGCGGGGTATCACGAGCCCACGCGACCCGCGCCATCCGTGTAGATGCGGCTTGGCTAAATCCGAACGCAAGCCTACTCGTTAAAGGTGCGGTTAAACGACGCGGGGTATCACGAGCCCACGCGACCCGCGCCATCCGTGTAGATGCGGCTTGGCTAAATCCGAACGCAAGCCTACTCGTTAAAGGTGCGGTTAAACGACGCGGGGTATCACGAGCCCACGCGACCCGCGCGACCCACGTCATCCGTGTAGATGCGGCTTGGCTAAATCCGAACGCAAGCCCACTCGTTAAAGGTGCGGTTAAACGACGCGGGGTATCACGAGCCCACGCGACCCGCGCCATCCGTGTAGATGCGGCTTGGCTAAGTCCGAACGCAAGCCTACTCGTTAAAGGTGCGGTTAAACGACGCGTGGTATCACGAGCCCACGCAAGCACAGATTAACTAATAGTTCCTTTGGAACAGATAGTTCACTCCATAGAAAAAGATAGATACCTAACGCTATAACTGCCTACAAAAATATTACAGCTGTTTGTGCGCGCTAAAATGTACCTTACGCACACGTTTGAGAGTATCTACTACGTTGTCTGACGTGGTGTCGAGCGATCACCTGCGTCAAATTACGCAACGCTAGGGCTGTCTATGTTATGAAATGATTACACAAAAGAATAGGTGAATAAAAAAAAACAGTTTTTACATTTAAAAAAATATATATTTATTTAAAATCACATATGCCTTACTTTAATATAATGGTCAATGAACTTTTTACCCTCCCGTAAATTTCGATTATTAAATCTAATCGTCGCAAATATTCTAAATCTAACAAATAATTTTAACAAGTACTGCTTAGGAAAAAATGTACATAAATCTGTAAATTTCACTTCCTTTAGCATGTTATACAAGTTGCTTCCTGGCCGGCTAGTTTATGTTTTTTCAAAATTACTCAATAATAATAATAATAATAACGAGAGTGGACTAAACGAAATTTTGCCGGTGTGTGTACTTTACCTATACCGATCAATGATTATAAAAAAATATATAAAAAAGAAACAAACAAAATAAATGGATAATACATTTTTGAAAAGTTGGCTGGCTATTGTGTGTATATTTTGAAAAATAATAAGTAAGTAAAATATCTAACCAAATCAATAGGTACCTACTTATAATTCCGTAATATTATAAAACTTTCTTCTTAACATTACACAAAGAACTCTCTATTATAAAAAAAAAGAATCAACATAGAACAAATAAATACAAAATATTTACCTTTCCTCCTCCTTAGGTAATGTAAAAAAGGATAAACTTTTGTTGGTTGTTTTATTTCGACAGCCGTCTACACTGCAATTTGCACGACTACCTATTATTAAAGCTGCGGTCGCAGTATCGTACGGAACTATTAATTAAACTGTATCGGAAAAAAAATATCTGTGGTATATTACACTGAGCGAGCGCGTGGCAACCCGACTGGATTTTGGACGTTCGAACGAAAGCGAGCCGTAGGTACTTAAGCGCGTGACCTTAAACGAGTGACAATACTGTTAGATATCTTTACTGTGACGCAAGCCGCGCCAACCGTGTAGATGCGGGTCGGCTAAATCCGAACGCAAGCCTACTCGTTTACATGCGTCGCGGCGGCGGCACGTGGGTCACAACTGCACGAGCTGTTGAACCGCGCCGTCGCTTGTTCGTTCTTTGTGACCTGGATCTCTTAGGTTCCATATAGCCGGTTCCTCTTCCATACAGTTCAATGAAGAGTTGAACTATTTCATTACTCCACTCCAGCTCGTAGAAACCCAACCTTTAAACACAAAATGAGCGACTATCTCCGTCGCGCGCTCTAGAATATTATTTTACTCTTTGGTGCCATCTGTTTAGAACAAGCCGAGCCGCGCGGGCGTTTGATCTGTGTCAAAAAACCGACAAGCGATGAATCGTACGGAAGCCTAGCGGCGCGCGGCACGTTGAATCTCGCACCGAGACTGGCTCCGACTGGCGCACCATTATTATACTTCTTCCTTGTCAGAGTTTGAGTATTCACAAATATATTATGGTGCACAGATATTATATATTCTTAATTAAACGATAATAATACCGATATTGATTTTTTGCCTCTTACACAAGGAAGTGTAACTATTACACCTACCAAGCATTCATTTCATTATTTTTTTTAAGGTTGTAATGAAGGAACTCAGATTATGATTTTATGAAGCCACAAAAGCAAAGCGAAAGCGAGATGTTGTCAAACCGGTCGCATTCCATGCCATCGTCACAAAAAATATTTAATAACAAAGTTATTTTACTTGTACTTGTGCGTTTGTCCTATATTTGTACTAACTTTGTACTTATAGTCTTTATATTATATTATTATTTTTTATTTATTATTATATCTAAGTTTTATTCTAAATATATATATATATATATATATGTATATGTATGCACACTTTATTTAATTACTTATGCTAACACATGTGACATACTTGTAGATATACATGGGCCCTATCAGAATATCAGCGCTGTGACACTTTTAAATGTTACAGCACAATGCTGAGATAGGGGCCTTTTGGCATCGTACAGGACCGATTCGTTTCTTATTTTTTATTTTGTAATAATATTAAACCTTGTTGTTATTTGTGTGTTTCGTCCTGTGCGGGCTAATAAATGCTTTTTCTTTCTTTCTTTCTTACAGTATTTCATTATATTCTTATTTATACAAGTAGGTTTATTATTTACTAAGCATTACACTTATGTTTGTATTTAAATGTATTTGTATATGTAATTGTATAACAGCTGTCTGACACCCATAGTACAGGGTCTTCCTAGTTTGGGGTCAGATGCCATGCCATGCCATGTGTGAAAGTCCACACATATTATTATTATTTCATAAGTAGCTTCTGCCCGTGACATTTTATTTTTTTACTTTAAAGCACGGATAATGTAGCTTATGACTGAAAGAATAGTAGTTCCAAAAATTTGCTTCTTAAAACAAAAAAAAAAGAAACAATCTGGGCCTCAAGTCTGCTATTACAATAGTGTCAGAATGGTCTATCATTGATTTCATACTTGTTGATTTTTACAAGTTTGGTAATCTACTAAATAATGGCGTCATTATGAAAATCAATGATAGACCATTCTGACACTATTGTAATAGCAGACTTGAGGCCCTGTTCAGCTTTATTATATTACAAGCACTTTGACCCCGTGACTTCGTTCGCGTGATTTTTCTCAGGGATCCCAAATTTTTTCAATTGATAAATATAGCCAATGTTACTCAGGGATATGACTAGTCTTAAAAATACCGACAGTTGTGCACCTGTGTTCAAGTCTCTAAAATTACTCACCCTTCCGTCTTTGTCATACTTGAAGTTGCACTATTTGTTAGAACAAACCCACACCTTTTTACCTTAATGGACGATATTAGAACACGTCCAGGTACGTTTAGGTCTCAATATAAAAATTTTATGTTCACAGGTAGGCACAAAACAGCATTGTTAAGAAAAAGCCTGCTATCAATGGGGCCCGTCATTTATAATAAAAAACCGCATGCTTACAAAGAAGAAACATTAAATTCAAAAAGAGGCTAACATCCTTACTCATAGATAAATGCCTGTACAAGATTTTTTAAGTGATAAGAGTTGATAATGTTGTATTAATTTATTGTTTTTATTTTGTTTCAAATTTTATTCAAATCCTACATCCCTTGTTTATTTTTATTGTTAATACTAATGTAAGTTAATCAATTTATTCAATCAACTGTAAAACATAGAATTAAGATTGTTGTTTTAGATGTTTAGTTTACGTAGGAAGGTTGTAGAAGTAGATCCACTTGTACATATTTTGGTTTATTTGGTGTATGGATAAATAGTTTTTTTTTTTACGTTTGCGTGCCGTAAGGTAGAATGTGTTGGTACTAATTTTTCAATGTCTACACCTTATTTTGTACCCGCATTCATTGCAAAAAATAAATGATTTTGATTTTGATAATGTAGCATTATAATGGTGAATATTTTGAAATCGGACCAGTTATTTTTGCGTTTATTCGTTACAAACATACAAATCATTCCTCTTTATAATATTATTAGTGTCGATTAGTACCTACCCTAACATTATTAATATTAGTTGTAAATATTAGATTCAGTTTCTCCATTCCGAATTCGCCAAACATAAAAAGGCTTCGATATCGCATAGGTAGTTTGAATTCAATGTATTCATATTTTGGCAACTCGTAAACAAACCGAATTTCACCGAAAATGCTTAAAATTCACATGGTTTTAGAAAAAGAATAATGAAATTAACTGTCTATTAGATTTTGGCAAAGTAGTAGATACCTAATGACCATTTATATTATGTACAAAATGAAGGCAACCTAAAATAACTATTTTTACAATTATTTGACTTGTAGAACCCATCCCATGGCCTTAACAAGACAAGAAAACAAGTTTTTAGATGTCTGACCGTGGTTTTAAGCACTATTTATCCTTAACTAGCGGGCCCGGCAGACGTTGTCATGCCCTGAAAATCGGTACAAAAATCCAGGTCCAGCCTACCCTACCCCACCTACCTACTTACCTATCCTACCTACCTTGTGTCCACTCGACACAGCAATTTAGCTCTTCGCAGTGGAAGAGGTAGGTCCAGGGTGACATAAATAAGTACCACTAAGTTATGCGCTCCTAGTACCAGGGTGACATACATCTAAGAATTCCTACAAATCGTCTGCAACGCCACCTACCGGGTCCAATTGTGAATCTAAACCATTCTCAAATCTACTGGAACACCCACAAATAATTTCATCAAAATCGGTCCAGGCGTTTAGGAGGAGTTCACTTTCATACACACGCATAGAAGATTTTTATAAATAAGATTACCAATTTAGTATTTCAAATAAATAAAAACAATAATTACATTTGTATTCGTCTCACCATCGTTAAATTGAATTTCTGCGCAGCCGGATACACTGGCAGGCGTCTCTCACCTAGATTCCTGGCGCAGACCATTTTTCCAATTATGAAAATAAATTCCTTTGTAGCATTAATACCTTCTTTTAATTTAAATTTAGTTCCCTCTATCTGTTCTACCACAGGTGGATCGAATATCGTATCTTCATCGATACACTTTCTCTCGTCAGTTTTATACGCTTGACCAAATGGACAACATTTCCGAGCACACGTCCGCTTGAGACACACACATCCTCTTTTCTTCCCAGACTTGGGATCCACGAAAGTTTCATTATCTCGAAATGTATGACCTTCATACGTATTATTTATTAGTTCTACACTTTTTTGCAGTTCGCAAACTTGAGATTCCGTTACAACCCCACAAACAATCACAAATAAAATTGTCAACAAGGTCCACATTGGCGTAAATTTTAGCCTCTTGTATTTAAGACGACTGTTTTGTTCGGCAACGTTGTCGATACTGTTATAGCTAATTAAAAAAAATTAGTTTTCCGTGATCACAAGCGCACCTTTGCGACTATCGATTCGAACTATTTTAGCGAGTTTAGCTCAGAAGCACTCGTTTGGAACAAGTATAACAAACCAGATTTAC
Source organism: Charanyca ferruginea (assembly GCA_947361185.1). Classification (NCBI taxonomy): domain Eukaryota; kingdom Metazoa; phylum Arthropoda; class Insecta; order Lepidoptera; family Noctuidae; genus Charanyca; species Charanyca ferruginea. The sequence goes on along the minus strand of OX376070.1, from coordinate 19,863,892 downwards.
TATTTATGAATGCTCGATGAGTTTGTGAATATTTGGTTTTATAGATCCAACCATTTGAATGAATCAAAAATGATTTAAAAAAACAGGCTAAATGCGAGTCGGACTCGCGCACGAGCGGTTCCGTACCATTATGTATACAACAATAGACATCGATCAAAAGACGGTAAAACGCACACTATGCAGCCAGGCATATTATTCATTGGGTGAATACATCACTGATAAAAATGCTTGGCTGGATGCTAGTCTAGCTCCACAGCCATAAGGGTTCATAGATTCATTGATTAGCATTTTTAATTATTTTTGGAGCTGCTGAAGATATAGATCTACATTATCTTTGCATTGTATAAACTCAATGTGTTAGTATTATATAAATTTTTCATAGCACATACATGTGAGCACTATGCTATTTAAAGCTACCATTTACGAGGTATGTCTTTCATTGACTTGAATGTGCCCTGGCGGTTGGGAGTATGTCATGCTCACTGGAATGTCTCGCTGACGGTGGCGCGCGTGTTGGATCATTCGGTTCCCTTCAAAATGGTTGAGTCGAATGATGCCGATCCGTGCGTCATGTTCGTGAACGGGCGCCGTTAGTTGGGACTGGTCATCTCTTAGCTGCCTCGGTTATTCTAATTTTATTTTGAATTGTTTATTATGATTATATTTTTATCTAAACCTCTTTTAACGTACACGACTTGTTACATTGTTCTCACATTGTACCCTAGATTCAATATGAATGATGTAACCGAAATTTGTAACATATTATTGATTTTAAAAGAGTGTTGTTCATGGAGTTTCTTGCTCGTTCTTCTCCATAGAAACCTACTGTTTGGAACGAGCAACTAGCTTCAACTTTCTGACTGACTGACTCTGACAATTCAAAAGTACCTGTAAATGGTTTATTTGAAATAAATGATTTTGAGTTTGAGTTTGAGTTTGAGGTAAAAAAACACGTTTGTTGTATGGGAGCCACCATTAAATATTGATTTTATTCTGTTTTTAACAGAAACACATCGTCTGTGATAATTTCAACTGTCTAGCTATATCATGGTTCCTGAGATATAGCCTGGTGACTGACAGCCGGACACAGTAATAGGGTCCAGGTTTTACCCTTTGGGTAACCAACCATAAAGGGGTAACTAACTGATAATAAATAACTATGTTAAGGGAAACCTCCAAAAGGTGCCCGGTCTTTGAGGATAAGACCAGGAAGTGTAAAATTCTAACCTCACTACGACTACCGACCGGTGGTTACCATCCGTACATGGAGAGGGTTAAGTTAAAAACTGCACCAGAACCCTCCTTGTGCAGCGACTATGGAAGGAGACCAAATATCTCAAGGCGATGTTGGGTTTCTCGTCCGTAAGACCTTCGTTAACAACGTAGTGAACGTCATATGAGCCTAAGGTGGAGCACGCTTGACTAGGATAAACCGATGCTCACGAAGTTATCGAGCACTATGTTTACATTGGCCAAACAGTCCAACTAGGTAGGTTCAACTTAGACTAAGAGTCTGGTATTTCGCGACCTATACATATACAATTTCGACTAGAGTACATTGTGTCAAACATGTTGTGGCGCTTATTGTTCTAAATGTTTTCTTAACGCGTGTATGTATGTACAACGCTTGTGTTTTTTTTTTTTGTTAGCCTGTTTTTATTATTATTATTATTTATTTCCAAAAATCGGATAACAGAAATCCAAGGTGTTAGTAACTTACGTTATATCTAGTGTTAGTACATACAATTAAACAACATTTTGAGTTTGAGAAGCATTTCGCACAGAAGAAGATGAGTTTCTTACTCGGTCATCCTCTCCACAAAATGCCTCAGAAAAGGGGAAAACACACTCTCGGCCACTGTTTTTAGAATGTTGTTGCTACTGGCCCGGGTTCTAGCTGCCAGAGACGTTAATTTCTTCCGCAGGATTACGTGGAAGCCGTACGATTCTGTGCAAATATCTCTGACGCACTACAGAACCGAGGCAACCTCAAGAGCATTCTAAAAATATTGTTATACTGGACGCGCAGGACATCTAGCGATCTTTTGGTGTAGCTGATCTATAGACCCCCCGCGTTCTGTACGCGAGGGGTCTATAGATCAGCTAGCCTTGACGCCTTGAAAAGTGTTATTTTTACCAGGTCTGCACAGCGCGAGAATTTACGAGCCAACATATTACTGCGAACCGCCATCTCAATGTCCTCATTATCTTTCAGGTCGTCGGCAAGTATATGTTCCAGATATTTAAAAGTGTGTTTTTTTGTGTTTTTGTGTCTTACTGCTGAGAAAAGACCTCTCCTTTCACCTTCCAAACGTAATTACATTAATTAAAAAAAAAACTAATGTATTAATTTTTTTTATAGAATAAAAAAAACATCATCTGCCTAGCCTTTTCCCAACTATATTGGGGTTAATTTATTATTCTCATTTATTCATTTCATGTACATATTGTTTTATATTTTTAAATATTGGTAAATAAATATATAAAAACATTTAAAAATATAAAAAATAGTAGCCCACCGGTATCGGGAATAGGGTCCAAGCTACCGGTGGTCAGGGCTCCTGAGAGAGGAATCTCCTAACAATACGCGCCGTGTCCAGGAGTACCGCTTTCTGTATCAAACCCTTGATCCAGCTGCCCAACGAGAGCCTCCTCAGATGTTGGTCGAGGCTCTTGGAAATTATTCCATTAGCCGTAACGACTATCGGCACAATGACTGCTGTATTCACATCCCACATGTCGACAACCTCGCAAGTCAAGTCAAGATACTTGATTTGTTTGTCTTTCTCAGTTTTCACGAGGTTCTCGTCATGAACAAGCAAAGTAATCCTATAAGGAAAGATTATAAGTCTGTCACTATTAATAACGGTCTTATAAGACATTTCGGTAGACTATTTAACTTATAATTGCATTTGCTGAGCCTTAACATACTCAAGTACATTCGTTTTTATGTCTCGATCTTATAGTTCGCTACAAGACTGACCTATAAAACTATTGTAGGACACTTTTACCAATAATAGCATTTCACAAGTGTAGATATCCTCAAGAGCATTTGCTTTTATATCACATTCTTATAGTTAGCTACAAGATTATCTTTTAGGACATTTTTAGGGATAAGTCTCCTATAATTGTTTGCAGTAAAACTAAATAATCCTGAAAAATATTTTGATCTTATAGTAGCATTTTGTGAAAGAACAAAGTATTAAACATACTTAGCGAAAATCACTATAAGTATGCGCTGTTATAGTTTTGCTTGAGACTCTTTTAAATCTAATAGTACTTAATAAAAGAGCTATATGATCAAAAAGCTTATAAGCTACTAAATCGATCACTTTATTAGTAAACTAGCTTCTGCCCGCAACTTCGTACGCGGATCCTGTTGCTTTTGCAAGCGACAACGGGGTCGGCAAAATCGAAGATCTGAAACTGTTACCGCCCTCACCGCGTGGAGGTACTCCCAGCTTATGTTATTTTATAAGATACAGTGAAATTAGTGATAGCTTTGATTTTGACATCAGATGTTTCTGATCTTCGATTTTTGCTAAGACGTCATTCCTATATGTGTCATGGTGTAGCTGGGCTCTTGGAGTTCCACATCAGGTGTTCCAGATCTTCAAATTTATTCTCTCAGCAGAAAATGCTCATCACGTGTAACAATTTTTGCTATGGTACCATTTTTGTATCTCTTATAGTTTAGCTGGTCTGTTGCGGTTCTGAATCTGGTGTTCAAGTTTCCAAGATAAATTATAGCCTATATGTTGCCCAGACTTAATACCTATACAACAAAAGAAAAATCATTCAAATCCGCCTAGTAGTTTGTAACAAAGTCCTGTAGTGTACAAACAAACAGACAGACAGAATTTTTTTTTTGGATTCGTGCTCTATTACTGTTCCTAAACCCCCTCAATTATTTATTTTTTAATATAATATTCAATATACAGACACAGTTTTGTTACTGTTTTATTATATGTATAGATTACATTAGATTCTCATTTAAATTGGAAAAAACATGTCGAAAAAACAAAAATAAAACTGTCACAATTTTCGTATGGACTTAGTGTGCTAAAATCAAACACAAAAACTCACTGTGCCCTTTCTGCATACTACGCATATGCCTACGCGTGGCTACGCTACGGTATCATCATGTGGGGACACAGTGTAGATGCGAATGATTTATTTATTGCGCAAAAGAAATGTATGCGAATATTATTTCAAATAAAACCTAGAGATAGCTGCAAACCCCACTTTATAAAAGAAAAAATATTAACTCTGCCCTCCATTTATATACTAGAAATAGCCACTTTTGTTAAGAAAAATCTAAATCTGTTTAATTTTGATAAGAACCAGCGCCGCAAAACTAAGCTAAGTCTACCAGCACCTAGACTACAAATGTATAAAAATAGCCCAGAATATCGAAGCATACAAGTGTATAATAAACTACCTGAAAATATACTACTATATGTTGCCCAGACTTAATACCTATACAACAAAAGAAAAATCATTCAAATCCGCCCAGTAGTTCCGAAGATTAGCGTGTACAAACAAACAGACAAACAGACAGAATTTTTTTTTTGGATTCCTGCTCTATTACTGTTCCTAAACCCCCTCAATTATTTATTTTTTAATATATTTAATGTACAGACACAGTTTTGTTACTGTTTTATTTTATGTAAATAGACGTCAGTCATTTTGTTGAGATTCAGTCGTTCCCCTTCGTCTTGAGAAAAAAGTAGAACATGAAATTAAGCGATTGGAAACGATTAAAAATTAATTATGGTTACAGCAAAAAGGTGACAAATAGGTATAAAGTATTAATAAACTCAGGTTCTTCAAGATTTCAAGGGAACCCTAATTTGCTTTAAAATGGAGGCGAGTTATCTGAACTGAAACTGCTACAAGTACTAATTTACCTACAATGGTTCTATAAAGTACTTAATGAAGAGCAATTTCAAAACATGGCGACTATTCATAAGAATTGAACGAATATTTTTTTTTACAACAATATACAAATGTGCTATTTTTCGAAGGGGGTTGTGAAATTAACTAAATTGCGGTACAAATTTACAGTGAAAATGACTTCCCCACGAGTTCACACACTATATTTACAATTTATATTAGTGATTATTGTTCTACAATAATATAAAATAATAGTATTAGAAAATTACGTTTTATGTATTTAGTATTTACCACAATTTTTTTTTGCCACAAAACAAGCTTCAGCTTGGGTAACCCCTATTAAAGTATACTTATAACTAATAACTGAGTACATTACTAGTGCATTGCAAACAAGATTGCTTTAGTAAATTACTTGTGTTAGATACTAACAAGAGCGTCTGTACTTGTAATTGTGTAGTCTCATACGATAATAGAAGCTATTGCGTTTTGTCAAGTAGATTATAGGGCTAAGTAACATTTCATAAGTTGATTATAAGACAGTTATAGAAATAAACGCTCCTATTATTATATTATATTATTATTATTATAACTGCGCCCAAATTCAGCTTTGTAGAATGTTACAAGTTTCTTATAAATCAAAATCAAACTAGTCTTGAGATCGTTTTAAGTACTAATTTTGCTAGTTGGATATCGAACCGCTATGTCAACAATCATTGCGCGACGCTCTATTATTCTTATTATTAATGATTTTGGATTATTTTTATTATTTCTTTTTTTAGCACACTTTTCGACACAATGTATTATTGTTAAGAAAAAAATGACTTAATTACCTACACTACAACCAAAATAACAGACTGTACAAATACGTGTGTGTGTGTGTGTCTACGCACCGCGAGTCTAGCCTTGAACTAAAAGCAGTTTCGAGAGCAGGTGCGACGCGGGAACAATGTTTCGGAGGGAGGCGTGGTGTATCGCTACTGTACGGAAGTACTAATATTTATAATGCGATTTACTTAGAATTCCTAATACCTAAAAATAACCACAGTAAAAGCTAAAGATGTTATGGACAAAAATGGAAAACACATCGGTGATAATTCATTTTCGCGCGCATTTTCATCATTAATTTAATTACATTATATAAGTTGCTGCCAAGAAATCAATACGATGGAGTTATTTGCAGATCGACACGAGGTGTATGATGTGCGAGTGTTACGTTCGTTGTGGTGGTCTGCGTCCTGGATAGCGGTTTTCCCTTCAGCTGACTGTATCTGTGTACAAACAATAGTGTTAGCGACGAGACCTTAAGGGGCTATTAAACGACTTTTACAGATTTTAAACTGACAATCACGTCAAAATGAGTAGCCTAAATGATTTGAAAAAAATATATGTTAAACTAGAACATTCTCTTAATAATTTATTTTTTCGACTAAACTTGGAGAGTTTTGGACGCAGTGCATACGATTCTCTGCATCCAAAACTCTCAAAGTTTAGTCGAAAAAATTAAATAACAGCAGTATTCTTAAACTTAAAAAAGGCGTATACTAAAAGATAGATAATAAAATTGTCTCTAAGATGGTGTAAGTTTCGTTTAATTATACCTGGTAGATTTTGTGTGATTGTCAATGTTTTGTCCGCGTCAGACACAACTTCACGAGTTAATTAAACTATTTAACATGAATATAATAAAAAATTCACATACTAAATAGAATAGAATGATAGATGTTCTAGTTTAACATATATTTTTTTCAAATTATTTACACTGCACATTTTGACGTGATTGTCAGTTTGAAATCTGTAAAAGTCGTTAAATAGCCCCTTAAATAAAAAGCAAATGGGAAGCATAAAGTTAAAGGACTAACTTTTAGATAGAGGCTTTAAGATTATAATTATTGTAAGCCTGAAATCGCCATTCTGCCTTGACCAAGCGTGGTATCAATGCTCATGCCTTCTCTGAATGAGAAGAGGACCATAATAGGCTGGTATTATTGTTATTGTTTAAGGTTAAGTTAAATTATGCAAAATCATTAGGTACTTTTTCTTTTTCAACACACTTGCTCATAAAATGGCTCTAATTTCACCGCAAATAGGCACATAATGACACTAGCAGTGCTATTCTGTTAATCTCCCTCAGTGAACACCTAGGTGAAGTAAGCTGTCATCGATTGTAGTGCTTTGTAAATCCCTAAGATCGAGACAGATGACAGCTCACTTCACCTAGGTATTCACTGAGGGAGATTGTAACAGAATAGACATACTATAATCAAACTGTGACTTTTTTATTAAGTGAGTTATAGGGTTTTTTATTTTATGTTATTGGTTGAGTTGCTTTGATCTTAAAAAAGTTTCGATACAAATAAGATCGTGTTCAATAGTAGTAATAAATTAATGTACCTATTGCTTGCTCATTTCATGCAACTTTTCGCGATTTCAACTTGTACCTTTGTAATAAATAAAACTTTCACTCAAATATAACTTTTGTTTTCTCTGTAATAAAGACATTTTGAATTCCCCATTTTGTTCGTGGCTAGAACGCTATCCACGAAAAGACAAAAAAAAAGAAACCTCATTCTTTTAGTCTATGGCCGATCGCCATTGTTTGATGCGCGCGCATGGGAAAGCGGATTAATGTTTCCCGCTGTTGCGAATGTTTTTCACAACTCATTTTCACTGTTGAAAATGATTTTTAAGTATGAAAAACTTCGTATGATACACGTGTGTATTGATGATTACCGTCCTCGGCTCTCTTAGGACCCTCACCTAACGGCTCGGGTTTCAATGGCGCCTCAGCGGTAATCACCAACATTACACACTAGTACCATAATGTACTATTATCACTGCAATTTAAGTAGTTTATCTATCAGTTATTGCTCGTGGCTTGTAATACTTATACAGGTTGTCTTTAAACCGTATGGTAAATTTTCAGGGGATGAAGATACTTATGAACACCAAGTATTCTTAGTAGGGGGTAATCCGGTATCCGGGCAAGCCACTTTCCAGGCGTTCACCGCATCAGTCAAGCACGGCACTTCAAAGTCAACCAGTGAAGGGGATAAAAATTTTTTGGTTAACTTTTCGGTGCTGTGGACGGAGGACAGGAAAGCCGGTAAGCTGACACTGGAAATTTTGCGGACGCCGAGACCACCCAAACGAATGGGCAGGGTGGCTTGTAGCCACGCTCGGTCGTCCAGAGCCACATTCAAAATCGATGTTAAAGTATTTTTAATAATTTGATCAATTTTGTCCAAGAGGTGTGGCTGCTTCCACAAAGGTGAAGAGCGGAGGTAGTACATAAAATTTGGGCCAAAACAACAATATCTAATGAGGGTAAAAGCCGAATGTAGATTAATTTTGGAAAGTCTATCTGAAATATCATTAAATTTTTTAATTTTTTCTTCAATAAAAAGTGAAAAACTATCTTCCAAAATAGGAGACCCTAGGAGGTGTAAGGAACTTTTGTCTAAAATTTTGATGTCTGGGGCTATTGCATTAAATTTCTCTAAGGTCGATTGTCGGTCCGTAATGTCGGTAAGGTATATTTCACATTTAGAAGGGTTTAAGTCCAAGACAATAGATTAAAATTTTTGTTTTAAGAGTTGCAGATCTTTCAAAACGGTGTCAATATCACCTCCCAGAGTCCCGTCATCTAAATACCAAACGTTGAATTTTGAATTTAATTGTTGTATAATTGGATGAATAGCCAAACTGAAAATAACTGGCCCGAGAGGGTCACCTTGTTGGCATCCGACTGCAGATTCTAAAATGTTGTCCTTATATAGTAATTTTGAAGGGTGCCTGTAGCACTGCCACATAAAACCATAAATTTCTGGGAATTCTTTTTTGACTTCGGCCAACAAAGTGTCTCTATTAACAGAGTTGAAGGCATTCTTTACGTCAACCTTGAGAATGACCTCACCTTTTTTCGAATTTAGAAAAGTAGAAAGGGCATGTACGGCAGCCTCGCAGCCCCCTCTTGAACCAAAGCCAAGTTGCAGGGGCTGAAATTTGCTGGTAAGCGTCTCACCGTAAGCTTTACAGCAAATTTTGGCTGCCATACGCCTGTAAGTACACCCCACGGCAATGGGACGAATGCCGCCGTCTTTCTTGCGAAGGGCACATAAATTGGCCCCATACAAGACATCAACGACGGCATTATTCACACCGCCGCAGAGCATAAGTTTCATCAGAGCCGCAAGTTCCTTCAAAAGCGACTCACCAGCTTCCCCGGCGCCCGAACTCAACAGATCTTTTAGGTGCTGCGGAGTAAGGCCGTCGAGGCCGCTAGCAGAACCACTTCGAAAGGAACCAACGGCTGCTAACAACTGGGGAGCTGAAACATTTAAAAAAGAAGAATCAAGATCAATGGGGTCGGGAGGATCAGGGAAGGTGAGACCATCCGCAGGAGCTGGATGTTTACTCTCTAGAGCTGAAAGTGTATCTGGAGAGTAAGGCGCCACCACATCGCTGCTAAATAGTAACCTAGCAGCTCCCCTAATGTCACCCTCGCTTAGCTTTGATTCTACATAAGTACATAAGCCTTTTTGAGTACGACTATGCAATACAGGAAATTTAGGATCTAAAATAATGGTCGAATTGTTGCAATTATCTTTAATTTGTTTTGTTAAAGTTGTTTTAGCAGCCAAATTTTTTTGAACATGTAGAATCCTGTAAGGGAAGGTGAGTAATTGCTCCCAGGCACTTTGCGAGTTCTCGTGGGTCACAAGACGGATACAACGAGCCAGACTCAAAGCAACAGACCGTCTTGCGCCCCGGGGAACTCTCTTTAACACGGGAGTAGTATTTTTAAATTTTGATAATATTTTCCAAAGCGTTTGTCCTAAAGGTGTTAAAGTTGGGGAAGTGACTGGGGGACACAAAGGTACACTATGCGGTTTATGAACCTTGCCATAGTGTATCTTTAGCCCCCGTTCCCCTTTAAAAAAGCGTGGCTGAGAGCAGTGGGGGCATCTCACTAGATTATCCAGCGATGTGGCAGGTTGACTGGCACACTGGTTTTAATACTTATATGTGAACTTAAATATCAAGTTTTCAATTCATTGCTTTTGTGGTATTTTCGGAGACAAATACAAAACAAGACAAACCTCTCCTTAATCCTCTTCCATGTTTTCTTTTTGCACACAAAGATAATGAAGATTATAAGGCCGACGAGGAGGTTGTATGCATCGGAGAACTTCCAGATAAAGTCAGCATTAGGGTAGAAAGAGCTGACTACCTCCAAGATCCAGCTGATGCCCATCACGATGAATAACTTAACGTAAAGAGTGAATCTGGAACATTTGAATTTTAAAGTTTTGGCCTCAATAAAAAGGTTTATGTTAGTAATCTTAATAAGTAGTATTTTATTTAAGCAAGGAAGGGAGAAGAAATGTTAATTGAGACAGACCATGTGCAGACAAAAATAACAATAAAAACGTTATTCAATATAGAAAAATAAAAAAAAGAACAGAAACAAATAAAAAACATTATAGTATGCCCCACAGCCTGCGCCAAACAGGCCCAGTTCAACATAAATGCCAGAGCACTTGTACCTTACACTGGTTTTCAACTGGACCTTTTTGTGTGATGTATTACGAATGTAAACCTTACTTTAGTTTAAAAGGTACTAAAATGTCTGAGATTCTGAAACTCACTAACCTTTGAGTGTCTTTCCTATCCTGTCCTCGTAGAATCTGCGTTACTTTCTTGATCATCCATATCTTGTATGCTGTCAGTCCGAAGAATGTCATATTTGCCACACAGAGAATCATAATCGGCCCATACAAGTATAGCAATTTTCTATTACCTGGAAATCAAAGAGACGAAAGAAAATAACTGACCTAGAGGCACAAAGTGCTCGTTTATTGAAAATAGTGGTGTAATTTACAGTTCATGAATGCAGCAGTATGCCTGCTTAATAATAATAATAATTCATTTATTTCAGGCTGCATAGGCCCATAGATCCTAAACATACATATTTTATAATTTGTAACTTTTGTTAATACAAAACACATATGTGCATCACTTTACACTAAATTGCCTTTGTGTTAGTACCTGGGGGGTAAGCAGTTGATGACGCTGTCTGTACATATCCATACTTCTATACTAATCCATACCTACTATCCATACTTTAATCTACTTAATATTATAAATGCGTTTTTTGCGACATAAACGGCCGTATCTTTTTTTCACGTTAACATAGAGGGTTGATTTTTTTACAGCATCAAGGGACCGTAGACTTGAGTATATTATGTTTTTAATTTTAACTCGATACCTCCACGTGTTCATATTATTAAAAATTTAAAAAACCCCCAACGCAAAACATAAAAGCAATTGTTTAAAAAGTAAAAAATAATATCTTTTGTTGAGCCATCAAATGTTCGTTCGTTGAAATGGCGCTATAATGTCGCGGCGGGGTACCGCGTAAGTCAAATCTCATTGCAAATCCATGAGTTCGCTATTTTACCTATTTAGCTATTGCTGACTTAGCGGTACCCCGCCGCGACATTATAGCGCCATTTCAACGAACGAACATTTGATGGCTCAACAAAAGATATTATTTTTTACTTTTTAAACAATTGCTTTTATGTTTTGCGTTGGGGGTTTTTTAAATTTTTAATTTAATTTTTATTTGAAAGTTTTAAAATGTAATTTAGTCTGGTTTTGAGAAGTTGTAGATACGTCTAAAGTTGTATTTCGTCACATGGATCTTTTTTGATATTAAAGATATCATCCTGAGAATGCGTTTGGTATTTATATAATTCGCCATTTTGTGGTGCCGGTCATCTTGGCCTTGAAATTTATCATAGTGTAAAGTATTCTACTAGTGAAGCCCTTTCATTTGATACCCATATTGATGGAGTTGTGAAAAAATATGTGATTAGCTATTTTGTAGCGGCGGCCATCTTGGACCGATTTTCATCAAACATAGCTAAGAACACTCCCGACTAATTCACCTTTCAAATAAAAAAAACAAAAACAAAATCGGTTCATCCGTTCGGGAGCTACGATGCCACAGACAGACACACACACACACACACACACACACACACACACACACACACACACACACAGACACGTCAAACTTATAACACCCCGTCGTTTTTACGTCGGGGGTTAAAAATAAATGGCTAAAGAAAGACTTGACTTTGTTTTACTGTAAAACATAATCCTAAGGCACTCGTCAGTAAATAACTATTAACGAGTAGAATACGGAATGTCGACGCTCAAAATATCGATGAATGCTACTACGATGCTACAAAATTGCGACGCACGTTATCGCGATAGATCTTCATTGCGACACTATTTGACTTCGATGCACGTTACCGCGAAGAATCATTTATACGGAGCCGCGGGCAAAAGCTAGTACCTAATAAACGCTTGAAAATTATCAATAAACCAAGGAATAATCAGGGGAAAATTAGTTTTACTTCTTCTTCTTTTTTAACCCCCGACGTTAAAACGACGGGGTGTGTGTGTGTGTGTGTGTGTCTGTCTGTGGCATCGTAGCTCCCGAACGGATGAACCGATTTTATGTTTGTTTTTTTTATTTGAAAGGTGAATTAGTCGGGAGTGTTCTTAGCTATGTTTGATGAAAATCGGTCTAAGATGGCTGCCGCTACAAAATAGCAAATCACATATTTTTTCACAACTCCATCAATATGGGTATCAAATGAAAGGGCTTTACTAGTAGAATACTTTACACTATGATAAATTTCAAAGCCAAGATGACCGGCACCACAAAATGGCGAATTACATTTTTTTTTCACGACTTCCTCAATATGGATATCAAATGAAAGGGCTTGACTAGTAGAATAATGCATACTGTATTGAAAGGGAATGAGGAATATTAATTAACTAACGAAATGAAAACTAAAAACTTGAAAATTAATTTTATAAACTCTAAGGGCCAAAGCACCGGTTCCCTGCTGTTTAAACAGCCGGCTGTTTAAACATAGGGTAGACTGGGTACGATTGTGCCAGAGTACGGTTGTGCCAATTGGACGTAGTTACGCAAAAAGAATCCAATCCACACTTTTTCCAAAATTTAATTATATATACCAAACGCATTCTCAGGGTGATATCTTTAATATCAAAAAAGATCCATGTGACGAAATACAACTTTAGACGTATCTACAACTTCTCAAAACCAGACTAAATTATATTTAAAAATTTTCAAATAAAAATTAAATTAAAAATTTAAAAAGCGCAATACATAAAAGCAATTGTTTAAAAAGTAAAAAATAATATCTTTTCCTGAGCCATCAAATTTTTGTGCGTTGAAAAGGCGCTATAATATCGCGGCGGGGTACCGCGTACGTCAAATCTCATTGCAAATCCATGAGTTCGCTATTTTACCTATTTAGCTATTGCTGACTTAGCGGTACCCCGCCGCGACATTATAGCGCCATTTCAGCGAACAAACATTTGATGGCTCAACAAAAGATATTATTTTTTACTTTTTAAATAATTGCTTTTATGTTTTGCGTTGGGGGTTTTTTACAATTTTTAATTTAATTTTATAGCATACTAGCTCATGCCCGCGACTTTGTCCGCGTGATTGTATCAGCGGGGGTTTAATTATGTTTTAACTACTTACTTTCATATGCATTTAGTAAAAATCTGTTATTTTGACATTACAAACAGACACTTCAATTATATTTATTTGTACAAATGCATATAGATAATTATTTGCAGGGTTTTCATTTTTTTTTGTACGGAACTCTATTTTAGACAACAAAATAGAGTTCCGTTCAAATGAAAGTAAGTACTTACTTACTTTCACGCACGTTGCGTCGCAATTTTGTAGCATTGTAGTCGCATTCATCGATATTTCGAGCGTCGACATTCCGTATTCTACTCACTATTAACTGACGTACTAAAACATTGTTAAAAGTAAGTAGGCACAATATTTCACAGAAAATATGTGTCGATCACATCAATTTCAGCCCACCACAAAGTATCCACTACAGCCAGATATCCTCTTTTCAAGATCTGGCTGAGAGAAATATAAATTAGTAAAAAACTTTTTACAAAAAAGAGAACCGCCTTCAAAAAGAAAAAGATGATAAACAACTTTAGCACAGAATACACACGACTTTAGTTTTAGAAGTCAGTGGTTTTGCTCTGTTTATTGTTTTTTATTGCCACCGACTTCCAAAACTAAAGTGAATTTAAAGTTACTTATCACTTTTTAGTTTTTCAAGGCGGTTCTCTTTTTTGTTAAAAGTTTTTATTTTCCACTTTTTAGTGCCTCCTTATCACCCAAATCCATTAAGAAGCGGCAACACAGTTAAAACAAAGATTGAAAGTCCTCCAAAGATGGAAGAACCGAAAACGTCTTCCATGTATATTTTTTTGGTTATTGTTAATTTTTTCAAAAAGCGCTGAATATATTTCTATTTGTTGTACACTAAAACCTTCTCCAGACACACCCTTTTCTGAAAACCTTACCAAAATCGGTTCAGCCAAACGGGAGATAATCGCGGACAAACATACATACATACAAACATACGGGTCGAACTGAGAACCTCCTTTTTTTGAAGTCGTTTAAAAAAAGATTATTATTATTATATTTAGCCTGTACTGTCCCACTGCAGGGCAAAGGCCTCCCTCCATTCCTTCCATCGGTTTCGACTTTTAGCTATGTCTTGCCAATTCTTAAGGAAGCTATCCAAGTCATCCCGCCATCTCTTACGTGGTCTACCGCGGCCCCGTCTCGTCATTTCAGGGCACCAATTTTGGGATTTACGGGCCCATAGGTCGTTCGGCATGCGGCAGACATGTCCAGCCCAGTCCCATTTAAGCTGGGCAGCCTTTTGAGCTACGTCAACGATCTGTGTTTTGGAGCGCAGTATGGTATTACGAATGCGATCGGTTAAAAAAAGATACTAACCATATAAAAAGCAGTCGTCATGCATGAGCCTAGGGAGAAGTGAATGTTGCATAGGAAGGCCCGAGAACTCCAACGTAGCAAGTATGATGGTTAGCGATGTTGGAACACCGAACGCGTAGATGGCGTAGTATAAGAAACGTTTGTTAGAAGATCCCGAAAGACCGTGTGCGAGTACGCGCTTGCCACTACGAACATAAAAAATGCCATTTTATCAACAAACTGCCACTGAAATTTCAAATATTGCTAAGCTATACTCGAAAATTGTGCTTTTTAAGTATTTACTACCTGAACGTCCACCAGATGTCGTAGCACATAACGTTTAGCCAGAAGAATGCTGTCAGTAAAAAGAAGTAGATGATGAATGCTGTAACAAAAACCACATGATATAGAACCCCCGGCCATCTTACTAGTGCCGCTTGCCACTAGTTTTTTCTTGTGATAATATAGCATATAGGGCTCTGGGTTAACATAGCTTTCTATACAAAAAATCGGATGAGTACTTTCGGTGAGACGGAAACGGATACGATTTATCACAAATATTGGCGCAAAGTTAAATGATTATGCAAACGCTTGAACCCTATTTCGCTTGCGCTTTGACAATAGTACGAAAACAACAGAAAGTAAAATAAGAGTCTATATTTTAAAATATTTTCAAAATTCAGCAAACAGACTTTCTGCCAGACAATAGTACCTACTTAGAATTCTGCATTGATCTTGAGTGATATCTTTTTTTAGTGTAAGGATCTGCATGGTTGCCAGGAACAAAAAGCCCACAAGGAAGCAGAGGAGATACGCCATCAGCACCATTCCGTGGAGGTTCTGGAGCTCCGGCAAAAAAGCGTAAACCGCTACCGTTAGCAGGATAAAGAAGCAGGAGATCAGCATACCTGGAAACATATTCATGAGTTAGTATTATAATTTTAACACCAGCCTATATATAAGTGTCCCATTGCAGAGCAAATGACTCTTCTCAACAAAGAAGGCATTCAGACTATCACGCTTGATCAAGGCAGATTAGTGATTTCAGACTTGTATAACTCACTGTCACTTGTCACTTGTCTGTGGACACTCATTAGCACAGTACGCGTCGACGTAACGAGTTCGTTACAGTACTACCTACATAGGTTATTAAATTTTTCTGTTCCTATGTTTTCATAGGCTACTTATTATATCTATATAATGTCCATGGAATTAGTTTTGTTCTGTATTGTTGCTGTCTATCTAATCTACTGTTTTTTGTTCTATTTGCTTTAGTTGTAAGTCTTGCATGTACTTTAAATAAATAAATTGACTAATCCGTTGTCAGCGATGTCCGAAGATAAACTTAGAAAGTACATATGAATTGAAAATGGATTAATCATGCATGATTAATGAGTAAGTTTAAGAGGGAATTAATTAGTGGTAGGTTCTTTGACCAACCTGAGAATTTTATCGACTTCATCACCTTTTTCCAGATTTATTGTAGGTTGTAAAACAAAGCTTATTATGTCACATAGAAAGTCCAACATAAAATCATCATTAGTATCAGAAATATACTTTTCACATTCAATTTCCTTTATTGGCAGATTCAAAATATTACTTAAGTACTACTACTACCAAACTATCTACTACTAAATGGTAGGTATTTGATACATAAGAAAGAGCTAGAGTTATCGATAGTCCTCCGATTGTTATAAATGAGAAAGTTTTGAGAATGGATGCAAGGACGTTTGTTTGTTATTCTTTCATGACTCAACAGAATTGGCTTAAGACATTATATTTTTGATCCCGTTTTTGCGTTTCCGTGGGATAAATTAGGACTTCGAAACTTAATTCTGAAGTCTACGCAGACGAAGTTGTGGGTAGAAACTAGTTTTTTTTTAATCTTTATTTATTTACAGGATATTTTCTGTGTAGAAAACGTCATCCCGATGAATGAATACAAAATTAACCTAAAAATCTAAAAATATATTAGTCTACCCGCAACCTTATACCTATAATAATAATATTAAAAAGGGCCCTAGCTTCATCCGACAAAGGTAAAGCCAGAACGCTATTATAAAAGGTAGAAACTAGTTAATAAAAAATACTTACAACTGCTGGTCAGCGCGTTTTTATACCCTACAGGTTTCAGAACGACGCACAATAGGGCGTTAAGATAAGGTTTTCGGGTGTCCGAAACGACAGTATCGATGCAATACTTGTCTGGTCCATATAAGGAGACACTTATTGGGACGCTGTTTGGATTTTCCACGTAGAGTTTGCCATCCTGAGGAATAATGTTGAAAAGTTAAAATCAAATAATAAAAAATGCGAAAAGAATATCACGGTCTTTCAAAATATACTAATATGTATGACTGCCCGAGTGACATGTCAAATTTTTGTTCCGTATTTTATAATTAATTTTAATTAGGAAATAAGTAAAATTAGTGTGTAATAATATGTTCATTAGTAATATAACGGCACAAAATCCCAGGATTATTGTTTTCCTGTAAATATATTAAGGATAACTTAGTGTCTGATGTGACACCAATACCGGTAACCTACAAGAAACAGCTGTTGTTTAACAGCGGAATTAATACGGGGAGTATTGTTAACTTTTATTTTATTAATAGCACACAATCGTCTCATAAAATCCTAGACACGTACTTGTGAAGGTTTTCGTTCCTTTTGCCTATCTATGTACCTACCTACTCTGCAGTTAGTTCCAAGTTAATTAGTTTTCAATAACTTTGTTAACTTTTACACTCAGTAGGTATAGTAAAGTTTATTTCCAAGTTTTATGCAAATATTCAGCAAAAATAAGGCTCGTGATCGTGATTTTGCTTTTTATAATATTGTAATATTAATAAATCAGTAAGTAACTGTGATTAGGCTTCCTACCTGTGGGTAGGAAGCCTAATCACAGTTACTAACTTTTCACAAAAAGAAAAAAAAATACTGTAGGCAATAGAAGTAGAATTTACTGTTTGATTAATTGAAAGCCTAAAGTAAATTAAGTAGCCTATCTGCCTCATTTCTCCATAAACTACACTAACTTCTCCCATTTCTTTTTTTTTTTTTTTTCTGTCCTTTTGTTTCTCACCCCGTTTCTTTAATTCTACTTTCAGTAACCATATCTGAAGCCATGCCTGTGATGACCCGTAAGGCTACTGCTCAGGATATGGAGCTTAAATTAAGAACGGCCCTCCAAGAACTTAAAGCATCCAATCTTCAATGTAAACAGCTGTTGCAAGAGAGAGATGAAAGTGAGGAGGAAGTCAAGAAGATAGTTGACAGGAACTCTAGCTTAAAGCGGGAGCTGGTGGACTTACATCAGCAATACCTGGATGTTGTTGATGAACGGGATAAATTAAGGATGGTGACGGATGGTTTCAACAACTGTAGTAATTTGTATGAGGAGGCTTTGTGCAGAGTTAGGGACTTAGAAGATGAATTGATTCAGGCAAACATACAAATTTTAACATTTCAAAAGGAAAAGGAACTTACCCAGGTCAAAGAAACTGACCATTTATGTAATGAATTAGTAAAAACAAACGGTAACACTCACACACATTCGTTAATAACTATAGACCTTACAGAAGATTCCTTTTTAAATCATAAGTCTTGTTATAAAGTTAGTCAAAACAATTAAAAAAAATATGCTAGACTAAATAAAATTATAAAAAAATGTAAACAATTCAAAAATCAACAAAAACACCATTCAAAAAATATTCAACTT
The DNA here is from genome assembly GCA_947361185.1 of Charanyca ferruginea. NCBI lineage: Eukaryota > Metazoa > Arthropoda > Insecta > Lepidoptera > Noctuidae > Charanyca > Charanyca ferruginea. Next base: position 19,845,407 of record OX376070.1, on the reverse strand, counting down.
AGGAAAGAACGTGTTGCTCTTATAAATAAATTGAATAACTATCAAATAAAATTAGAAGATAGTAAGAACATTTATGAAATAGATACTCAGCGCTTACAATCAGAAATACAGACTCTGGATGACTCACTAAAGTCTCTGTACAGCAAATATGAAATATCAGAAAATCAAATAAGGGAACATATTCTAGCTGCAAGTGAGTTGGTGGATTTGTGTAACTTTAACGCAGACAGAGTAGACTCATTGACTCACAGCAACTCTCAGTGTACTTGTCAGAGGGAGTCCAACCTGCTGACTGTCCAGCAAGAGGCAAAGCAGGACACGTCCCAAGCTGTGAGTACTCAGGGCTGTACCCTCAAAAAAGATAACATTGATATTGTACAGGAAGTTCCACACTCAATCTCTAGTACTTGTTCCTTTAATACTAGTCAACCTAGTCTTTCAGTAATTTTCTCAGATAGTATAGGAAGAGGTATAGGGAAATTAATTAGTAATAACCTCAATTATCACACTGTAAACCATTGTATGCCTGGGTCATCCTTTTTTTTTTTTTTTTTTTTTTTTTTTTTTTTTTTTTTTTTTTTTTTTTTTTTTTTTACGCGGTGTTCCACCTCTGCCTTTGGCCGGGGGTGCGGGATTCGCATAAGCATTCACCGCTCCCCCGACAGGCCATGATCTGCTGTTCGTCAGCAGGTCCCACCTCCCCGTGCGGCCATTTCCATAGCGGCCGCACCCACTCTCGAGTGGCGCGCGTGGAACACTGCGCCGCCAACTCGGGCCTATATGGTCGGACGACGAACGCCCCTGGTCCGCCGCCCGCAGGCCACCTCTCATGGAGGTCGCAGATCGTTTTGCGCCCTTCTCGGGCGCCCGGTGCGTCTTCTGCGGGAGGGGAGAGAGGATACGGCTTCTCTCTCCCGCTCGGCTGCCTCCTTTGCAGACATGACCTCCTCACAAAAGGAGGCAACCCCGTCCCATGCACTTTCGCTCTCGACCATCGATTGAACGACGGCCGGGAGCGAAAGATCGCTCCCGCCTAATGCCGCAACGAGGTCGCGGCGCAGCCCTGCCCAGGTTGGGCACACCTCCAACGTGTGCTGCGCCGTATCCTCCGGGCAGGCAGCACAGTGGTGACACACCGGTGTCTGCTCCCGACCTATACGACACAGGTACTTCCCAAAACAGCCGTGGCCAGAAAGTACCTGCGTCAGCCGGAAGCTGAGGGCGCCATGCCGCCTCTCGATCCACGCCTCCATGACTGGTCTTACCGCCGCTATAACGGCGTGCCCCGCAGTGGGTTGCGCGAGTCGCGTCGCCCATTCCGCCCTCAGGGCCCGGTGGAGCTCAGACCGCCGTGCCTCGATAACCCGGGGCAGGGGTCTTCCGTCGCCCTCTTGCGCCTCCCCGCGCCACTGATATAGTGACGCGAGTGCTCTCGCCTCCAGGTCCCAAGGCGGGGATCCAGCTAATAGGGTGGCCCCCTCGAATGAGATCGTGCGGTACCCTCGAATAATCCTGACGGCCATCGCCCTCTGCGGTCTTTGCAAGATTGCAATGTTGCGGGCCGTCAGGTTGTTTGCCCACACAGGCGCCCCGTAGAGCGCCATTGACCGCACGATACCCATGTACAATTTCCGGCAGGACGTGTCGGGCCCCCTCAGATTGGGCAGCAACCGCGACAAGGCACCCGCGGCGCCCAATAATTTTGGGGCCAACTGCCGAAAGTGCGGGGCAAAGTTCCATCGACTGTCGAGGACGAGTCCCAGGTACTTCATCGTCGACCCGACAGCGATGGTAACACCTCCTACGATTAAGTTGGATCCTGGAGGTGGCGCACGCCGGGCCCTATGGAAACAAAGGGCCTCAGATTTGTTCAGGGCCACCTCAAGACCCAACCGCCGGATTCTCGCAACAACCCGCGCAACCCCTTCTGTCGCCAGTTGTGCTGCGTCTTGGTACGTACTCCCCCGCGCTGTCACCAGCGTGTCATCGGCGTAGCAGGTGATGTCAACACCATGGAGGAGCGTACCACGCAACACCCAGTCGTATCCGATGTTCCACAGGGGCGGCCATGCCTGGGTCATCCTACAAACACAAAATGTCATCCATAACGAAGTATGAATATAATCCTTCTACCAACATTTCTGTATTTGTAGGGAATAGTTTAAAGGTAAAAAAAGTGATATTACTGACAGTATTACAGAGATTTTAAACATTAATTGTAACAAAATAATTTTGTGTGCTTTCCCATATTTTGAACATTTAAGTAACAGACAAAACAATTATATACACATGTTAAATAATCATGTGCATTTTCTAGTAAGTCACCATAGTGACAAGCTTTTGTTTTTTGACACCAACAGTTTTGTTGAAAAATTAAAATCGACTAGGGATACTGTGTATCTGCCCATTAGGTTTAGATATCAAATAGCGCGGCTATTAGCTTATCATATTAACTCAGACATAAGTAGTATGTCGAAGTCTTGTGTAATTAACTCCACATCAATTAGTAATAATACTAATAATATGGTGGTGAGCCTGAATGATTGTAGCTCTCATGCTATAAATAATTTTACAAATTGTACGAAGGAGGATCCTTGTGTCATTATGGACAAGTCATCTCTTGATGTTAGTTTATCAAATGGTAGGAACACACTACCTGATACTATTGAAGTCTGTGGTCAAACTCCGGATAATCATTTAAACTAGTTTGTAAGACAATAGAAGGTAACAATATAGCTATACCTACAAACAACAAGGTGCCTTCTTGCTCCCAAAAAGTTAAGATGCAAAAACAGCAGAATACCTTACCTATATTTCATCAAAATATACAAGGTATTTCTTCCAAATTACTAGAAATTGAAATGTTTTTAGAAAAAACCATGTTTGACATTGTTTGTTTTACTGAACATTGGTTAAAGGATTACCAAATGCTAATTAACTATGAAAACTATATTGTGGGCAGTTGTTTTAATCGTAAAGCTAAGTCACGAGGAGGCTCATTAATCTTAATAAAAAGTTGTTTAAAATATAAACAAAGGAATGACATTGTTGGCCTATCGGTTGACCATTGCATTGAACTATCCTGTGTCGACCTGGATAAGCATATTATAGTGTGCGTGTACAGACCCCCAAGTTACCAAAACTATTCCTTATTTGAGTCGGTAATGGAAGATGTCCTAGCGAAATTCGCACCGTGTAGCAAATCCATAATTATTTGTGGTGATTTTAATATTAATATTTTAGAAAATAATTTGAATAGTAGTCAATTATTAAGCCTTTTTAAGTCATTCAATTTGTCGAATGTTTTTATGGAACCTACAAGAATAACTCCAACTACTGCGACCTGCATCGATAATATTTTTTGCGATTGTGACTATTTGGATAAAGCTATTGTTAATTATCTGCCATAGGATCATAGCGGCCAAACTGTAACTTTTATATTTAGAATGCCTATGACAAAAGTGCAAATACAATTTAGACCATTAACAACTGGTAAATTAAATAGATTCAATAGTTCCCTAAATGATAAGTTAAGTACTCTGGACCATAATAATAACGAAGCAAATAAATTGTATGATGATTTCTTTTCTGTGGTGCAGACTGAATTCAATAATACTTTCGAAAAGAAGGTAAAAAATATTAGCCCTAAGTTTATATTTAGTGACTGGGCAACTAAGGGGATTAGGAAAAGTAGGGAAAGATTGTTTGAGCTGTATGGCCTTAAGCCTTATATTAATACAGATACTTTCAACAAGTATGTTACTACTTATTCTAAAACTTTTAGAAATACTTGCAAGGTAGCTAAAGCCCTATACATTAGCAATAAGATCAAATCGGCAGACGATAAAATAAAAACAGTTTGGAAAGTTATAAATAACGAGACTAACAAGAAAAAAGTTCGTAACACTGAATATACATTGCAGACATCACATGGTCCCATAAGCTCTAACCTAGAAGTAGCTCATGAATTTGTAAATTTCTTTACTAGCATACCAGCTAAAACCACGGAAACTTTAAATTCCTCACCTGAAGTCTCAATTGCGTTATTAAAAGCGAACGTTCCAGGCTGCCCGGTAGAATTTCAATTTAAACATATTAACCCCGTGACTGTCTTAAAAGCTTTTCGGCAAATCAAAATAAAATTAACTGAAGATTTGTGGGGCTTGTCTATTAAAGTTTGCACATCTATAATTGAAACAATAGCGCCTTATTTGGCTTTAATATTTAATATGTGCGTAGACCAGGGAGTTTTCCCAGATCTAATGAAATTTAGTAAGGTCATACCACTTTTCAAATCCGGGGACAGTAAAGATACCAATAATTATAGGCCCGTGTCCGTGTTGCCGGTTTTCAGCAAGGTATTTGAAAAGATAATGCTAAATCAGATGCTTGTTCATTTTAACACAAATGACATTTTACACGAGCAACAGTATGGTTTCACCAAAGGACGTTGTACGACTGACGCCGGTGTCACTCTATTAAAACATATATTTACCGCGTGGGAAGAGGCACAAGATGCCATAGGAATCTTTTGTGACCTCTCCAAGGCGTTTGATTGCGTAAATCACGACACATTACTTTTAAAACTTAAGCATTACGGACTGGGTAAACTTGCGCTTAGTTTAATAAAATCATATCTTTATGACAGACAGCAGCAAGTTCAAATAAATGGAGTGAATTCATGTGGTTTAAAAGTAGAAATGGGAGTCCCACAAGGGTCAATATTAGGTCCTTTCCTCTTTTTAGTTTATATTAATGATCTTGCCCGTTTATTTAAAAACCAACCACAAATGGTGTTATTTGCCGATGACACTTCTTTAATTTTTAAGTTAAATAGACGGGCTAATAATCTCGACAATGTAAATAACGCCTTACTTCAGGTCGAAAATTGGTTCACAGCCGATAACTTAGTATTAAATAGAAAAAAAACGAAATGCATCAGATTTGCTTTACCTAATGTCAAAAGTAGTGATTGCGATATAGTATTGAATAAAGAGAAACTGGAATTCGTTGATGAAAGTGTTTTCCTGGGAATCACGCTCGACTCAAGGCTACAATGGGGTCCTCATTTAACATCTCTCGCAGGACGGCTAAGTTCGGCGGCGTATGCTGTCAGAAAGATCCGTCACTTTACTGATGTGGATACCGCGAGACTGGTCTATTTTAGTTATTTTCATAGTATTATGTCTTACGGTATTTTACTTTGGGGGCGAGCTGCAGACATAGAGTCTATTTTTATTCTGCAGAAAAGAGCAATCAGAGCCATTTACAATCTGCGTATGCGCGATTCTCTAAGGGAACTGTTTAAGGAAATTAACAAAAAGACGGTACCTTGTCAATACATATATGAAAACATTATGTACGCAAGAAAAAATCTGCATCTTTTTGGTAAAAGAAGTGACAGACATAACTATAGTACTAGAAATAAGGACCAACTAGTTCAACCAGGATTCAGGCTGGCTAAAGTAGATTCGTCTTTCATGGGGTTCTGTCTAAAGTGTTACAATAAAATACCTCCCCACATTGTTCAACTTAATGAGACAAAATTTAAGTCCTATATTAAACGCACACTATGCAGCCGAGCATATTACAAATTGGATGATTACATCACTGATAAAAATGCTTGGCTGGATGCTGGTCTAGCTCCACAGCCATAAGGGTTCATAGATTTTTTGATTAGCATTGGTGACTATTTTTGGAGCTGCTGAAGATCTAAAACTACATTATCTTTGCATTGTATAAACTCAAACTATTAGTATTATATAATTTTGCATAGCACATTTAAAGCTACCATTTACAAGATATGTCTTTCGTTGACTTGAATATGCCCTGGCGGTTGAGAGTTTGTCATGCTCACTTGAATGTCTTGCTGATGGTGGCGCATGTGTTGGATCATTTGGTTCCCTTCAAAATGGTTGAGCTAAATGGGGCCGATCCGTGCGTCATGTTCGTGAACGGGCGCCGTCAGTTGAGACTGGTCATCTCTTAGCTACCTCGGTTATTTTAAATTTATTTTGAATTGTCTAATTTCATTGTCACTAGACCTATTTTAACGTGCACAACTTGTTACATTGTTCTCACATTGTACCCCTAGATTCAACATGAATAATATAATAACCTAAATTTGTAATATTCTATTGATTTTAAAAGAGTGTTCATGGAGTTTCTTGCTCGTTCTTCTCCATAGAAACCTACTGTTTGGAACGAGCAACTAGCTGCAACTTTTTGACTGACTGACTCCTTGACAATTCAAAAGTGCCTGTAAATGGTTTATTTGAAATAAATGATTTGAGTTTGAGTTTGAGTTTGATCGAGAAATAAAAACCTATTAAATTGGGGATTTATATGGACAAAGCACAATGAAAAAAAAACCATTTAAATCAAAGTACAGACGCCAGCACATCAAGCCATACCTAACTGTCAAATTTTCCCAATTAAATATGAACCTTATGCTTTTGTAATAAAGTTGAAAATCTATCAAAGAAATTTGGCAGATTGTAGTAGCTTGATGTGCTGGCCTCTGTACATACCATTGTTATCTATACACATTCGATGTAACTACTAGTACATTCATTATTTTGCTGAAATAATTGTGGGAGCGAGAATCAATTAAATCTTGGAAAGCAGGTTTTGACTACTTTTTCGGAATAGACTTGTTTTCCTTGCAAGAAGTTGTCAAAACTCTGGAATAAGTGGTAATCTGTTGGAGCAAGGTCCGGGGAGTATGGTTTTGGGTATCAGAGACATTCTAATTTAGCGGCTATAGTGTTTTGCAGTGTGCACTAATAGTCTCTTGAGCGTGTTCCGAGATCGGTGGGACTCCTCTTTGTTGCACCACTAGGTAAGGATCCACACCAGTTGAGGATGTAACCCTTTTTCAATGACTAACACCAGTATTTAAGTAATTTTGTTATACTAACTCTATGGACATGTCTGAAATAAAGAATTTGAATTTGATTTGCACCAATTTCATATGCTATTTCAAGCAAAGGAATCAGTGAACTTACTATAGAATAACCGTGTTGTGTTGCAAGTGCCAAAAACCTCAAACGGCGTAAATATTACAACCTTCTTGGAAGTTATATGTTTGAACCATTGGGATTGAAACACTAGGGTCATGGAACCAGAGTTGCTGGACCTTGCTTTTATATATATTTTTTACCAATATTTAAAAATATAAAACAATATGTACATAAAATGAATAAATGAGAATAATAATAATAAAAAAATATGTTTATTTGTACACATAGAAAATTATACATAAGTACACAAGAATTTATGAAGAATTGTACAATAGAGTCATATTAAAGGGCGAACTGGTTACTCCTAAACTAGGCCAAAAACCTGTGTTTTAGGAGTCAACGTTCCTTTAGATGTAATGACATACAATTGATATTTAGCGTCATGCAAGTCCTTATAGTTATAACAGCGTAAATTAAACATAAGGTGTCTTCAATTAATACAGTATTTAGTTATATTATGAGACTATTGCAATAAGATTCTCTGTTTCTTCATACGTTAACTTCTGCAAAAAACTTGTTAGTTTGTTTTTAACTTCATGTTTAGTCAGGGGGTAAATAGGCATAAGTTTATGTATTTTATTATACAGTCGAGAGCTAGTTGCCGCAAATTGTCGCCTGGCAAACTTAGAACGGCATTGGACTATATCACACACGGGAGTGCCTTTGCGTTTTTTCAGCTTAGCGTAATCTAGTTGAAGGGTAGAGTGTTTCCGCAGCACAGCACGAAGCACAGAAAGCTGTCTAACAGTCAAAACTTTGGCTTCTGTATAGAGTTGGTTGCGCCCTGCGCTTAAAAATACGATTCGTGTTTTAAAACCATGGATGAATCGTATTTTGGATACGAATATATAGGGTATGTGTAGCAATAACCTTTTGAAGTAATCTTATAAACAATTCCGCGGCCAAGTTAAGGTTCATCTCATTCAACACAGGACTGAAATCGATACGTTCCAAGTCTTCTTGAAGTGCTAAGAAGTTATAACGGAAAGATGTAATTGGGCCATTTTTATTGATAGAGCCTTTGCTTCTAAGAGACAGGATGATTGGCAGGTGGTCCATGATGTGTGTCTGGACTACTAAGACACATGCTGTATTTTAGTTTTGAAGAGAACATGATCTACGCAGTTTCCTGATCTGGTAGGGTGGAGGTGCACTGGGAGCAACCCTAGTGTGGCAGTATGTGTAAGATAATGATCTGAGTTCCAGTCAAGGTTGCCAAGTTTAATATCCACGTTTAAATCTTCAATACACACACATTCAATACACACATTTAGGAAGTGACTCTTAGTGCATGCTTAACTGTCTAGGCTATTGTAAAAGTGATCATTGAGAGCGATACAGACGACTTTTTTTGATGCCCTATGAGCTCCTCTCCCCCGTGTGTTTACAACATTTTTTATTTATTTTAAGTTCTGATATATTTAATTACGGTCTATATAAATAAAAAAAAATTAAAACGCAGTAATTTATTTTATCTTTACATTTTTATAGTATAAAATAAAGTCGCTCCCGCTGTCTTTTAAACTACGCAACGGGCTTGAATTTAATGTGGTTTTCATCAATAGATAGAGTGATTCAAGAGGAAGGTTTATAGGTATAGTTTGCACCCCTGCAAAGCCGGGGCGGATAGCTAATAAAATATTATAAAAAAATTGTATTCATAAAAAAGCTTTTGAGAAATTTGGAACTTTGCCTACGTAACTAGAACATTCCCAGATAGAAGACTCCACTGTCCGTCTGTCTGTCTGGCTGTCTGTCACCAGGCTGTATCTCATGAACCGTGATAGCTAGACAGTTGAAATTTTCACAAATGATGTATTTCTGTTGCCGCTATAACAACAAATACTAAAAATATAAGGCTATATATATAAATAATAATAAACGGCAAAAAATCACGTTTGTTGTATGGGAGCCCCCCCATACAACAAACGTGATTTTTTTCCGTTTTTTGCTCGATGTCTAATGTTGTGTAGATAATGGTACGGAATCCTTCGTGCACGTTCTAAGGAAGGGATTTACGCCGGAAGAAGCCAGCCTTTAATAGAGCTGCCAAGTCCTGCAAGAAGGTTTCAAAAGAGGGCTCGACATGACCACATTAGTCGAATAAAGAGAGAAACAAACTAACCTCGTACCCTGCGGGTAGTAAAGCTTTTTGGTCCCTAGCTAAATCGGTCGACTCAAACTTCTATCGCCCCTCACTGCCTCCACTGCTCAAACCTGATGGTTCTCTGGCTCACACTGCATGCAGAAGAGAAAGCAAACCTATTCGCTTCTCTATTTGCAAAATCTTCACATCTTGTTGCAGGAGACGCGACTCCCCCGACTTTACCTGGCAACACGACTTCAATGTCAGATACTCGCATTTGCCAAAAGGAGGTTCGTCAAGTGTTACGCAATCTTGATGTGAACAAGGCCAATGGACGAGATGGTATTCCAGCTATAGTTCTGAGGACCTGTGCACCTGAATTGTTTCCTGTACTGACACGCCTCTTTTGGCGCTCTCTCGAGACTGGATTAGTGCCGAAGTCATGGAAGGTTGCCAACGTGCAGCCCGTGCCCAAAAAAGGTAGTCATGCCGATCTTACCAACTACAGGCCCATCTGGGTCACGTCCATTATCTGCAAGACAATGGAACGTGTCCTTAATAACAGGCTCCTGGAGTACCTTGAAGCTAATGACCTCCTCAGTGATCGTCTATATGACTTTCGCCGAAATCGGTCCACTGGGGGTCATCTTCTCGCGTACGCCTCTCACATCTGGAGTGAGGCCATCAGGAAATATGGAGAAGCACTTGCCGTCTCCCTGGACATCTCGAAGGCCTTTGATAGGGTATGGTATGATGGCCTTATTAGCAAGCTTCCAGCATATGGCTTGCCCGCTGGTTTCAGTGCATGAATATTTCCTGAGTGATCGGTCAATTCGAGTAGTCATCGATGGCTGCTCGTCAGATCAAATGGCAATAAATGCTGGGGTTCCTCAGGGCTCAGTACTCTCTGCAACCCTTTTTTTGCTGCATATCAACGGTCTGCTGAAACCCGGTACCTTTGGGTACGCAGATGACAGCACAGCTGTAGACACACGGTTGTGTACACATCCAGCCAGCTTTCCAGAGAATCCATGGTCGAACGCTTGAACTTGACCCTCAAGGCAGTCTCCAATTGGGGCGATGCCAATCTGGTCAGGTTCAATGCAGCTAAGACCCAGGCTTGTCTTTTATAATAATAATAATAATGAATGAATAATACTCTGAATGTCACCATACGTCGTCTCCCTAATTTTATTGATTTATTTTAACAATTTTTACAGTTATTGGACATTTCGTATAAATTTTGCTACACAATATAAAATTCCATCCAGTTAATCGAATTATTAAACCATATTGCAACCTCTTCCAAAACAATTTATATTTTTATGCAGTGAAATACAATTGACATATATGTCATTGCAAAACCGAAAATAACGTCGATTAAGTACATAATACATGATAAAATGAAGAATAATTATAATAATAATATAATATATGAATAAAATGAAGAAAAATGAAGAATGATTATAAACACGATTTACAAAAAACGGACAAAAAAACGATGACAAGATGATATCGAGATCAGCACGCCGAGCACGCCCAACTTCTCCGGACCTGTCGCTCAGCTCCGCCTCGCCGCGGCCGGAACCCAGCCCCAACGTAAGTGCTGTGACACCGGCCTCGGCAGTTGCGTCGAGCTCGAGCGACGAGTACTTCTCTCCGCCGACGACGCCACCACCTGTGCGTCGGCGGGGACGACGCCGGCCGCCGGACAGCTTGGGGCCTCGAGACCCACCGGTCTCTGATAGGGTCCCCGCTCTCGGTGGAAGTGTGCAGCGCATGAGATGGACGCAGTCTATTAATGAAAGTGTCATGCGCTCATACTTTGGGGCTACAGAGGGGGGAAGTAACTTGACTGCGTACCGTGGTCGGATGCTCTCTCTGTTTCAGGTGCTTGAGCCAGCTGTCAACGTATCGGCGCAGCGATTGTCGGATCAGGTGCGGGCCATCCAGCGTAATCATATGCTGGACGACGCAGTACTTGATCGACTACGCCTTGAATCACGGAGTAGCCACGTCACGTCTGCTTTGCCACTGGTTGCGGTCGCGGTACAATCCCAAGATTTACCCAGTGCTTCACCGCGACCTGACGACGGTGGTGAAGAGGATAATGGTGAGGCTATATCCGTGAGTTCCCAGTGCAATATTCAATTGAGGAGTGCTTTGGAGGATGCGTTCCGAGAGTATCGCTCTACACCGCCTGAATTAAGACCACGATTACCCCGTTTGCCCATGCACAAGAAAAACCAGGCGCTGGTGTGTGCTTTAGATTCGCAGCTGTCAAACTGTTTTGACAACAGCGAAGACCTCGCCGATACCCACTCGATCTTGTACTGCGCGGCTGTAGCGGCATGTCGTGTAGCTCATGTCAAATTTCCCAACTGTGACAGAGCTGCACGACTAAAGCCAGCTGTACCAGCATGGCAGTGCAGGATTGAGCGTCGTATTGGTGAGGCTAGAGCACTCATCGGCAAACTAATTTGCTTCAGGGAGGGCAATACTCGCCCTAGAGTGATGCGCTTTGTGAGGCGGGCATTCTCGGGGACTGATATTAGTCCTCGAGATTATTTATCCTGCATCACAGAGCGTATCGACTTCCTGAAGCAGAAGATCTGTGCATGGGCAAACCGTATTCGACGGTACAAGCGGCGGGTGGAGCGGTACACTCAGAATCGCATATTCCAGAGTGATGAGAGGTGGGTGTACAGGACTTGGGAACGACCGGACCAAGGTGTGGCTGATGCGCGCCTGCCGGATGATGATGCCATGTGTTCATTTTGGCGCAGCATCTGGTCAGTGCCTGTCAGTCACACTGAGGGCGATTGGACTCGCGAGGTTGAGCGAGCGTGTGATCCAATACAAGAAATGGGGGCAATTACCATCAGCCCCCACGATGTAGCTCGTGCAGTCCGTCCGTTACCTAACTGGAAATCTCCAGGGCCGGACGGGCTGCACAACTTTTGGATAAAATGGTTTAAAAGATCGCACACTCGCTTGGCGTCTCAGTTCCAGTCAGCCTTAGAGTCAGGATCGTTGCCCCAATTCTTAACAACTGGAATAACCCACCTGCTCCATAAATCCGGTGGTACTACGGAACCCAAAAATTATAGACCGATTACTTGTCTACCAACGGTCTATAAAGTTCTTACATCCATTTTGAGAGTGAAAATTAACGAACATATTGACAAAAATTCTATCATGTCTGCCTCTCAAAATGGATGTAGGAACGGGTCTCGTGGTACTAAGGAGCTCCTCCTCATTGATATGGCCATTAACCAGCAGGTTCGTCGTTCCCGAAGGGATCTGTCGACATGCTGGATAGACTATAAGAAGGCCTATGATTCTGTGCCACATACATGGCTCATGAGGGTGTTAGAGTTGTTTAAAATTGATACAACTCTGCGCACCTTCTTGATGTCATGTATGGGGCAATGGAAGACGGTCCTTCGCTATCCAGGATGTCGGCAGATCCGGGAGAATAGCGAACCGATAAGGATCGAGCGAGGTATATTTCAGGGCGATAGTCTGAGTCCACTGTGGTTTTGTTTAGCCTTGAACCCTCTAAGCGCGTTGCTGGAGGGTTCAGGTCTGGGCTATCGGCTGAGAAGAGGAGGTCAGGTTATATCTCACCTCCTTTACATGGATGATCTGAAACTCTTTGCCCCCAACAATTTGCGACTGATGGAGCTACTGAAAGTAACAGAAACGTTCAGTAGCGCCATCAGGATGGAATTTGGTGTGGACAAATGTGCAGTCATGCATGTGAAACGAGGGGAGATTGTGGAATCCGTGGGCACACAACTCTCGGATTCCATGCACCTTAGATCCCTCTCTTCGGCCGAAACCTACAAATACTTGGGTATGTCGGAAGCGTTAGGCATCAATGCTACCGACATGAAACAATCGCTGAAGGAGCGCTTCTTTGGCCGCCTGAATAAAGTGTTGAATAGTCTTTTATCAGGCGGAAACAAGGTGCGCGCCTTCAACGGATGGGTCATGCCGGTTTTGATGTACTCTTTCGGCATACTCAAGTGGACTCAGACGGAACTTGACGCCCTGGATAGGAGGGTCCGTACATTGCTGACCGCAAATCGGATGCATCACCCACGGTCATCGGTAATGAGACTGTATATCCCACGGAAGTGCGGAGGTCGAGGCTTTCTTAATGCTAAGTCCCTGCACAACCGTGAGGTATGCAGTCTCAGGGAGTACTTCTTTAAAGCCGACGTGGGGATGCATCGAGATGTGGTCTCAGTGGACAAGGGCCTCACCCCGCTCTCCTTAGCGAACGAGAACTGGCGCAAACCTGTAGTACTAGATACTAATGACCGTAAGAAGGTATGGCAGAGCAAGGAGCTTCACGGGCGCTTCTACCGGGCTCTATATGGGCCTGATGTAGACTTCTTGGCGTCCGTATCCTGGCTGCGATTCGGTGACCTCTTTGGGGAAACCGAAGGTTTTGTCTGTGCGATTATGGACGAAGTTATGATGACGAACAACTACCGGAAGTATATTGTGAAGGACGGCACGGTTGACATTTGTCGGGCATGCCACCGACCGGGAGAATCAATCCGACACATTATCTCTGGGTGCTCTCGTCTGGCTAACGGAGACTACTTGCATAGACACAACCTTGTAGCTAGGATTATCCACCAGCAACTTGCTCTAAAATACAGGCTTGTGGAATCGGAAGTACCGTACTACAGATATGTGCCCGACCCAGTTCTCGAAAATGGCATCATCACATTGTATTGGGATCAATCTATCATCACTGACAGGACTATTGTTGCCAATAAGCCTGACATAGTGGTGATAGATCGATTAGAGCGTCGCGCAATGATTGTTGATATAGCGGTTCCGCATGACGAGAACCTCGTGAAAACCGAGAAAGATAAACAAATTAAGTATCTTGACTTGGCTCGCGAGGTTGTCGACATGTGGGATGTGAATACAGCAGTCATTGTGCCGATAGTCGTTACGGCCAATGGACTCATTTCCAAGAGCCTCGACCAACACCTAAGGAGGCTCTCGTTGGGCAGCTGGATCAAGGGCTTGATACAGAAAGCGGTACTCCTGGACACGGCGCGTATTGTTAGGAGATTCCTCTCTCAGGAGCCCTGACCACCGGTAGCTTGGACCCTATTCCCGATACCGGTGGGCTACTATTTTTTTATATTTTTAAATGTTTTTATGTTTCTTTTTTACTAATATTTAAAAATATAATACAATATGTAAATAAAATAAATAAATGAGAATAATAATAATAAAAATAATAATAAATTTTATTGCATGAAAATTACACAGTGAGTATATCTATATTCAGATCTCCAAGCAGTACCAATCTGGAATTATTTTTAAGTTTGCTCAAAATTGAGTCGAGTGATCCCAGGAAATTGTCTAAACCAACAAAAGAAGGGGAACGATATATTCCAAAAATTTGCATAAAACCATTTACATACTTACCATCAGGCAGTCTGCATCATCTATGTCTGGTTCTGTTACCGATGCTGTTATAGAGTTACGCACGTACATTATTACGCCACCGGCCTTGTTTTTATGGTGAGTAGTGTTGAAAACGTTGTAATCGTCCATTTGTCTAATAACAGAGCTGTCATGCAACCAGCACTCAGTAAGTACAATAACATCGTATTCTATATCTAAACGTTTCAGTGCTATTAAAAAACTGTCAAAGTTACATTGTGCACTTCTAATGTTTAAAGTTATCAATTTAAAGTTGTAGTCGCGGTTTAGAAGTTTTTCACATAGTTCGAGTTCATTTAGCGAGTGACAATCTATATTAAAGGTTTTATCAATATTTTCAAATGTGTCTAAGTTATCCACAAGGAGGAAAGTAACTTAATAATTATAGGGATACGGCTAATGTTGTCACTTATCATTTTAAAAAAACTTCGACATAATGGTAGTTATGTGAGGGTGTTTAGACCAAAAGCAAAATGTTATATCTGCATAATTAGTAAAAATGTGTTTGTGTGTAGAATACAAGTCAAAAAGTATGTGTGATTGTGTGTGTCTATTTAGGGGTTTAAGTGTTGTGTAAGGGTGAGTGTGAGCGTCTGTTGCCGCAGTATAGAATCTCTTTAGATGAAACATTATTAATAAGCAAAAAATTAAATTTATAGTAAAGGAACAACGAGGATAAAAAATTCTGTCTATGCGCTTAGTTATCGGAGTTAGGGGGAGTTTTTGGGAGTAGTCCGTGCTCGGGGTTATAATCTGATTTCTCGGGCCCAAGAAAATGGTAGATATCAGCCTGGTTCTGGATTCGTTTGGCTGACATCCCCTCCTCTTTACGAAGGAGAATCTGTCCGTTTCGGATCCAACAAAACTTAAAACCTTTCGCCAGCGCTTTTGTTCTTGCTTCACGAAAAAGCACCCGGTTTTGCTTCGTCAGATGCTCATTGATGAAAATTCTTCCTGGAGGACCTTCGGAGACGATGTCCTTACAATTTAAATTCTTTCTCGATTTAGCGGCCTTAATAAGTTCGTCTCTTTTAGATCGTCGCAAAAGACGTACAATGATCGGCCGAGGCATCTTCGTGTTGGTATCCCCTGATGCACGTTTCTGAGCGATTCCGGTCCGAGTCACCCAGTCAACATCCTCTTCCTTTAGGTCCACACCAATTTTTGACGCGGTCAAAAGAACAGTGTGTTTCAGGTTTTCGTTATTAAATTCGTTTAAGCCCATAATTTCTATTTCGTTGCACATTGCCACTTGCGCCTGTGCATTTAGCTGGTCTTGGAGCAGAGAGATGGTGTCGTTTAGTTCAAGTATGTGCTTATTGGTTTGAGTCTCTAGAGTGGAGATCTTGTATTCCGACTGGGTGATTCTCTCATCAAAACTGTCGAATCTGTTGTTGCAGGTTTTTATGCTTATAGTTAACTCATTCAGCTGAGATTTTATTTGTGACATATCATGTCGCATCATGCGGATCTCATGCGTGAGAGAATATAAAGCGTTTGAATCGCTATCAGGAGTAAGAATAGGTGATTCTAAGTTGGCACGTTGGGAACGAGGTAGCCTGTTTACGTTTATAGTGCCATCCGGAGAAAAAGTTTTCGGTCCCACAGATGTGTTTGTGTTGTCACCTCTGGGAACCTTTCCTCTGCAGGTAGGGCATATCCATTTATGCGCAATTTGTTGGTAATCATTTGGCAGTAAATTCACACATTGCAGATGGAATACGCTATGGCAGCCATTACAATTAATTGTTTGGGAATCAGATAATAATATTTCAGAACAACCACAGCATGTATGATTCATTTTGGGCTTTAATATATTAACCAGGTACATGTACAAAAAAGCTTGGTAAAATTCGTGGTGTCAGCTATTTAGCAGTAGGTGGCGTTTGTGTGCAGAGTATGCTTAAGATGGCGTTATGCACTATGCAAGGATATGGAACGCGCCCACTTTTACCGTCGATGTGGGTGTTCGTGTTGTTTTTGAAAATTAACAAACACTTTTCATGAGTTGGCACTGTTTTTGTTACTGATTGCACTGATCATTTTGGTTTTAGTCTATAAATAGGCTTTCACGATTAAAGTGATGACCGTTTTCTCTGCGAAAAATAGGTCTTTCCATCTGGCCCCTACTTTCCGAGATGTATCCGTTCCGATCACTGACCATCTTGAGCTTCTTGGCGTTACTTTGACGTCGAATCTTAACTTTGGGTCATTCATTGAATCCAAGGTCCAACTAGCTACCAAAAAGCCGGAAGTCCTCGCAAAGGTGCGAAAGTACTTCACGTCGGAACAGCTGCTCAACTTATACCAAGCACAAGTTTGATCGTGCATGGAGTACTGTTCGCACCTTTGGGATGGATCAGAAAAATACTGGCGGCGTTGGAAATCATTGATAGACGTGCCAAGAGGCTCATTAACAACGACTCCCTGGTTAGGACTAAGCTCCAGAGCCTTGAACATCGCCGCGCCGTTGCCAGCTTATCGGTCTTTTATCGGGTACATTTCAGAGAGTGTGCTTTGGAATTGCACAATTTAATTCCCCCATCCCCATCCCATCATCGGACGAGCAGAGATATGGCGAAGCGTCACCGCTATATGGTTGAAGTTCCACGGTCTTGAACCAAGCGCTTTGATTCCACATTTATTGTGCAAACAGTAAATATTGATACCGCTATGGTTGCTTACCATGCTTATGTATCTTCGGTACTTAGATACGGCATAATTATTAGGGGTAACTCGGTGGATATCGACAGAGTTTTTAGAGCACAAAAAAAATGTGTCCGGGCAATGTGTGGAGCCCACATTTTAGATAGCTGTAAACCACTGTTCGAGAAACTTAAAATCTTACCATTACCGTGCCTTTACATTTTAGAAATATGTATCTTTGTAAAGAAAAATTACAGTTTATTTAAAAAACAAGAGTACAAGGCAAATAGCCGGGCACGGCATAAAGATAAACTTAGATTGCCTATGATAAAGTTGAAGTTATTCAAGAGAAATGTGTACTGCATGGCGATTATTGTGTTCAACCATCTACCAAATACCCTACAAGATTTGCCACTACCATTATTTAGAAAAATACTGTTTAAAATATTACTACAAAAGCGATATTACACTGTAAAGGAATATTTAGAACATAAGTCACTAATCCTTAATTGAAAATGTTTAGATAATTTATTTATGATTGATTTTTTATGTTGTGTTGTTTTTATTTGGTTCTTTCTTTTTAAATATATCATTTATTATTATTTAAATATTATTATTAATTATTGACATAGCCATATGAATTAAAAACAATTAATGTTATCGTACTGACATTTGCACGCCATGTATGGCAGAATATGCGGAAACCATCTGTTCGAAAATCACATCCAATGTACCATTATTTTGGCAAATAAATGATTTTGATTTGATTTGATTTGATTTGAACTGCCAGACTGTGGAATTCGCTGCCCGCCTCTCTGTTCTCTTCAAGGCACGAGTGGACTGGTACATCCTAGGCAAGCGTGTTAGGCCGCATCATCACTTAAGATCCGGTGAATTGCGGTCAAACGCAAGCCTATTAGATAATAAAAAAAAGAAACGAGTCTGTCTCGCACTTGGTCAGTTTTTTTTTACTTTCTTTTATTACTTTCGAACCTGTATAAGCAACAGTCGGCTCATATACTTAATATCCGTTCGCCCATGAGGGGAATATGAATATTTCTGGACACAAGCGTCCCTCGTTATATTCTCCTAATGGGCCACCAAGTTATATCTTTAGGGATTTAGTGGTGCCAATGAAAGTCCCGATAATAGTAAATTATAATATATTTCTTAAAATCACTGTTACATAGTCGAAGGTTCTGAGTAAAGTGAAGATGACAGCTGACTAAATTAAATACCTACATATGTAAACGCCTCCGCAATTAGATTAGCAACGGATATTTTATGAGAAGAGTGTTGCCTAAATAGGTTCGAAAGGCCTTTAGACATTCCTTTCCTTCTTGCATGACCCTACTGGTAGATAACTGGGACAAGAGACTCGGTATAAGTAGCCAAAGCTTTCACGCTAGACGAATTACTGATTGGCAAACATGGCCATTGGGTACCCTACGCCAACTAGGTACAAACACTTGCTTAGAGGTACCTACGTATGTTTACAATTATCGGCACGGATCTTGAAAAACTCACTTCTGCGCAGGTGAAGGTCAGCAACTTCACCTGCGCAGAAGTGAGTTTTTGGGTCCCTTTGGTGGTATGAAGTGAGGGGCGGTAGCGGGGCATACATATTGTCGTACAGTGATAGGCCCGTCGCGCAATGCGATGCGCAAAGCGATCCCCACTTTACCGACGAGCGCTCAAGATCCGTGCCGGTATCTGTACTTCAACTTTTATTGTATTTTATTACCTTATTTTAAGGTAATTTACGACTGTACTAGCCGTAAGCTCTGAGTAAGCAAGACAATTTATAAAAGTGGGAGTGGGTGTTTACCCACTCCCACTTCACTCCACTTATAAACATGTATAGTAGGGATAATAAAAGATCCGCGTAGGCAGAAAGCAGAATCAAAGAGAGAGAAAAGGCTCAGCAAATAGAATGAATATAAAAGCATTCACGATACAATTAACTTTTACAACAATTAACGTAAACAAGTCCTGTCAACATCCCGACACACAACATTGAAGGTTCGACAAGATCCTAAAATATATAAGTTAGGTCTGTAGACAGTTATTTTGCTACGTACCTACATGAAGGAAAGGAAGGAGGAAGGGTGTGGTCTTCGAAGACACACAGATGGTACCCAAAGTGCAATCCTGCCCACTAGTTTAGGGACGTCAGTAGAACCATTCCAAAATATTATTTAGTACATGCCTATGTATACCATAGCTAATAATAATAAAATTCTCACCGTTAGCAAACGAACGTGTCCCTCTGGCCCAAGGTAACGTTTCTCATTCTTAACTTTGGAACATTCCATTCTTCCATACAAAAAATGAAAGTTACTCGTAGCATTGAATTTTGGGATTAACTGCTGATCTTCGCTGTTGTATACTGCTAGATGGAGCTTACGTGGGTAAGGCACACAGCCCTTTATATGTTTTGACGGGTTATAGGCTTGTCCGGTAGGACAACATATTCTAACACACGTTTCCTTCATACAAACACATCCTCGCTCCGCTTTGGTGCTGCTATTCACATAGTAGTAGTAGTAGTAGTATGACGGGCCGGTGTCCGCAACTCCACGACTCAGCGCGTATTTTGCGTACAGGTGGGAAGTAAATCATTCGATCCACCCGAGCTCCCCAAGAAAGGCCAGCAGCGCCTTGACGTCGCTGGCGATCTCCCGTAGGTTACCTGGGTTACCGAAGTACTTTGCCCTGTATGACGCAACCTCAGGGCAGTTCAGAAGCACATGGGCTGCTGTCTCGTCCGCCCCCATGCAGGCTCTGCACAGTGGGCTGTCTGTGACTCCTATGACAAAAAGATGTTTATTGAAAGACCCATGGCCAGTTATGGCGGCTGTGACCACACGTAGCTGTTGTTTGGACAGTCGGAGGGCTTGCCTTGTGAAGCGGCCCTCAATCGCAGGAAGAGCCTCCTTGGCCTGCCTGCACTCGCCATGCTCGATCCAAAGTCTTTGGTGTAGATCCTTGGTACGTTTCCTTACCATGGTGCGTAGGTGACCGAAGGGGATTGGCACTATGGGTTCCGGACCCACCACGCTTGTACTCGACCCCCTTCTAGCGAGCTCGTCGGCAGCATCGTTGCCACGCGACCCGCTGTGTCCTTTGATCCATTGAATGGTTGTATCATTGAGAATACCCACCTCGTTCAGTCTTTGGTGACATTCGTATATCAGCCCGGAGTTGACCGTGTAGCTGTTTAGAGCTTGTAGTACAGCCATGCTGTCCGACAATATGCGAATTGGTTGTTCTACTACCTGCCTGTTTAGTATAGCTGAGGCCGCCAAGCAGATGCCCATGCACTCGGCCTGGAACACCGTGTTATAAGCACCCAGCGGCGTTGCTATATGTATGTTGAGGTCTTCCGAGAAAACGCCGGCCCCCGTGCCGGTACCTGTCTTAGATCCATCTGTGAAGATCCGCAGTTCTGTCGGGCGAAGGCCCTCACACCGCCGATCCTCATGCAGTTGGATTTTGTATTTTTTGTCAAATATGAATTGCTTTGGTATCCTGTCGTTAGTAGCCTTAGTTATAGGAAACTCCTTACCAAGTTCCTCTAGTAACGCAGTGTGTCTAGTGCTAGTCTTGCTCCAGAGATTTAGTGTCTTTAAGCGTAATGCTGCCGTTGTCGCTTCTTGTTGGATGAATAGGTGAAGCGGCGGGAGCTCTAACATGGCCTCCAGTGCTGCCGTCGGAGTGGTCCTCATGCAGCCCGTGGTCGCCATGCAGGCTAGTCTTTGCATACGCTGGAGTTTGTTGATGGCTGTGATAAGTTTGGTCCTCGGCCACCATACTACCGACCCATAAGCAATCATGGGGCGGATTACCGCGCTATACAGCCATAGTATTATCTTGGGGGATAGGCCCCACTTCTTACCTATCATTTTCCTACATTGCCAAAAGGTGATGCAGGCCCTGTTTATTTTATTGTCTAGGTGGTTACTCCAGTTTAACTTACTGTCCAAGATGACCCCGAGGTATTTTACTTCGTTGGCCAGCTGGAGCTCGGTATTGAAAAGTTTGGGTAGGCGGTAGGGTCCTAGTGCACGTTTGTGGGTAAACAAGACTAGTTCGGTTTTATTGGGATTTACGGATAGATCGAATTCCCCGCACCATCGCTCTACGATGCGTAGCGCCCGCTGTGTGAGGTTGCAGATGGTCCCCGTCACCTTCCCTGATACAAGGATGGCAAGGTCATCTGCGTAGCCTATGGTGTAGTAGCGTTCGGCATTGAGTTTCTTGATTAGAATGTTGATCACCAGGTTCCACAGGAGAGGGGATAACACCCCTCCTTGGGGGCAGCCTCTGGCAATCATGGCCACTTGCTGCTCTTCCTCAAGCCGAACTACACGTTTACTTAGCATATTAGTAATCCAGTCAATTAGTACCTGTTCTACCCCGTGTTTGGTTAGGGCGGCGCTGATGCTGGAGAAACTAGTTTTGTCGAAGGCCCCTTCGATGTCTATAAAAGTACCCAGGCAAGAACCCTTTTGGTGGATGTCCTCCTCAATTCTACTTACTACCATATGGAGGGCGGATTCTGTTGACTTACCTGAGCAGTAAGCGTGTTGGTTACCGTGTAATGGTAAGTTTCTTAAAGGCCCATCCCTCAGCTCCCTTTCGCATAGTCTTTCCAAGGTCTTCAGCAAGAACGAGGTCAGACTGATCGGTCGGTGGGATTTGGCGTTTGTGTAGTCACTCTTACCTGGTTTAGGGATGAATATGACCTTCACTTCCCTCCATCCTAAGGGAACATATCTTAAGGCCAGACACGCTCTCATTAAGGGCAGCAGTCTGTCGGTGACTAAGGCACCCCCCCACTGAAGCAGGGCGGGAAACACTCCGTCTGGGCCGGCTGCCTTGAAGGGATGGAAGGACTGAATGGCCCATTGGAGCTTCTCCAAGGTGATCATCCTGTGTGCGTAGACCCAGTCATCATTTGATGGTGTGTAGGTTACCTCTGACCAGTCTACCGTCTGTGTGAAGACACATCCGGGAAAATGGGTTTCGATAAGAACCCGTCTCGCTTCGTCTGGTGAAGTTGTGAGTGTGTTGTCAGGTTTGCGGAGAGTGGCAACCCCAGGTGTATTCTGCTGTGCCAGTATCTTCCTTACCCTGTTTGCTTGTTGGCAAGATTCAATGTTGCCACAGAATTTGCGCCAACCCGTTGTTCTCCTGAATCTGATGCATTTCTTGTAGCTGGATTTGGCCGCGTAGTATGCGTCCCAGTCTTCATCAGCACAAGTGTTCATAGCTCTGTTTAAGGCTTTCCTTACCTTACTGCGCTTACGCTCCAGCTCTGCTCCCCACCAGGGTTGTTTACCCGGTGTCTTAGGTGGGGTGGTCGCTGGGCATGCAGCATGGTAGCTTGCTATAATGGTTTTAGTAACATGGCTTACCTGCGCATCGATCTGTGTCGTGCACTCAAGAGGCGGCGAGTTAGCTATAGGCGCAAGCCCGCTTGCAAGGCTGCGTGTGTATGCCACTTTGTCCGTGTTACGCGGATTACGTCGTGGTGTTGCTGGTGGAATACAGACCTGAATGTCGAAGCGGATCCACCGGTGATCCGAGCAGGAGGCCTCCTTGGAGACCCGCCACCCAGTGGTGATTTCCGCTGCACCGTCTGATGCTAACGTCAGGTCTATGATTGTGCGGCTGCGTCTAGTGACGAAGGTCGGTTCGGAGCCTGTGTTTAGTAGGGATAGGTTAGTCGTGAACAAGTAGTCAACCAGTGCCTTACCCCTCTCGTTTGGTGTGTCCATGCCCCATAACGGGTGATGGGCGTTGGCGTCGGCCCC
Source organism: Charanyca ferruginea (assembly GCA_947361185.1). Taxonomy (NCBI): domain Eukaryota; kingdom Metazoa; phylum Arthropoda; class Insecta; order Lepidoptera; family Noctuidae; genus Charanyca; species Charanyca ferruginea. The sequence goes on along the minus strand of OX376070.1, from coordinate 19,822,353 downwards.
AATTACGACCTCTAGCCCATTTCTCTCGCAGTCGTTCACGAGGCGGGTTAGTTCGTAAGGGGGCGGGTCCTCCGCCTCAGGCATGTAGACCGAGGCGAAGACAACCACTTTTTCTTCGGCGCCACGTTGTATGACCAGCCTAGCTGCAGAGAGGTCTCTGCAACAAAAATCGTTTAGTGGCTGTGCTTTGAGGTTACCTGTCACATAGATACACGCTCTAGGGTGATCTTGGTCTGTGTTAGCTAGGCTATTCACATAATATTCACCATCTTTATATATCACGCCATTGTATGACAGATTCATTAATTCAACACTGTTATCATATTGACACGGTTGCGATGTAGTCTTTGTAATTATCGCGAATATTAAAGCCAATACGACTATCATTTTTTAAAACATGAATTATTATTTCTTGATAACTTTACGCTTTACACTAAAAACATTTAGAATGAATGTGTTGTTTGGCACCGAAAAAATATAACAATCATAATGTTGATAAGATGGGAAAATACTTTATTCCAAAACGATATAAAGCGACCGTTGCGCTAAAAATATCTTGTTGTAAGGTCAAGACTCTTTGCTGAGGGCACTTTTATTAGTCTAAGAGCCGTGGAAGATCGACCTTCACCCATCAGATAACTTAATGAGACATATTTTTTTACAAATATAATTTATTAACAAACCTGCTTATGCTAACTTGCCTATCGAAAAGTGTACATAGCCATTTAATTTAATTAATATTAAACAATTTGTTTTCACCTTTAGATCACCTTCATTCTTTTCATAACCGAATGAATGTCATCTCAACTAACAGTTTTTAACACACAGAATATGCCTAGGTAGGCTTGCTTACTTAATGCCAGTGTGTGAAATGTAAAAAAAAAAATTGAGGAAAGAAAAATAAAGGTAGCCATGCACAGAAATAAGTAGGCAAGCCTACCTAGGCATATTCTGTGTGTTAAAATCTATCAGTTCAGATAAAATTCATTCGGTTATGAAAAGAGTGAAGGTGATGAAAGAAAATTGATTGAAATTAATTCCATTAATGAAGTCGGTTAAAAATAGCTATGTACACTTTTCGATAGGCAAGTTATCCTAAGCATGTTTGTTAATAAATTATATTTGATAAAAAATATGTCTCATCAAGTTATCTGATGGGTGAAGGACGATCTTCCACGTGTCTTCTACTATATGATTCTGCAAAGAAAATTATTGCCTCCAATGTTTCGATTAAGCGATCGGGAGTTCTCATCGACTACTGATACTGTGTCAACTTCATTTAATAATTTCGCTTGGTGAGTTGTAACAGTAGTTGTAAATTTTGGGCAAACCAAGGAATACCTACGCTGATGTAGGTAATCTTACGCCAACAATATTTATGATAACGCGATTAATTCATCTTCAAACTCATTAGTATAATTTTCAATCGGATGTTCCCGGTATAGATAAATTAAGGTTTATTTTATTCTAGGATTGTCAATCGTCATAACAAATGATTCTAAAATTAAATTAGATGTTAAAAGCGACTACGTAGAACTTACATTTTCGTAAATTAACGGACAAGATAACTTCAGGAGTTAAAAACGTTAAAATAAAATGCTTTAATGCTACATAATTCATATCAGTCTATATTGACTAGGATTGTTATTCTAATACCTTCAGTCTTCACCCCTGGACAAATTGAGAGAAACGCAAAAAAGGGACCAATTTGTATTAAAATCATGTTTATGAAGGGATTGCTTTAAATTAATTAGTACAATTAACATTGTTGAACAAGCCAAAATTTGCAATTTAGAATGAAAAAAAAGAAAAAGAAAATGTAGACAGAAAAACGGATGAGAACCAAAAATAATAGATTTTGGGTATTGTCAGTTTTTCTATTTCATTTTAACTTTCAAAGTTTAATCTTCTAAGTTAAGACTTCTAAGCTAACGAAAGTAAAAAACGACCTTATCGGACGAGAAACAACAATTATAATCAACTTTATAAATTAAAAACAGAATTTATCCAAAAAATACTTATCAAAACCAGTTTTGCCGACCGATACACTAAGAAAACGACAGTCTTAGTGCAGACCCGAATACTAACTGATACTGAAATTAGGGCTAATTGGCTCCAAATTATTAGCAAGGGAATAAAATATATGTGACACCAGGCGGGCAACGGTAGGGCGACCATGAGTTCGCTACTTTATCCAAAATAGCTACTAGAATTGAAGAAAAGTCTTTTCTGGAAAAATCTTCGATGAAGACAGCTCGACGTGAGCTGTCATGCCCTAGCATCAGCTGTGATTAATGGCAATCTGTAATATAAAAAGCGGTCAAGTGCGAGTAGGACTCGCCCATGAAGGGTTCCGTAGCAGCAAGTAACATAATATTAAAGTTTTTTTTTATAAGTATTTGAGTTGTCTGTGGCTTGATTTGACATTCATTTGTTATTGTGAGTTTAGGTGTTGATATTTGGTTGTAATTTTAACTATTTTCAGAAAGTTAACGTTGTAGTTACAATATGACGAGAACCTCGTGGAGGGGGAGAAAGATTTACACATTAAGTATCTTGTCTTGGCTCGCGAGGTTGTCGACATGTAGGATATGAGTATAGCAGTCATCGCGTCGATAGTCGTGATGGCCAATGGCAATTCCATTGGCCATTTCCAAGAGCCTCGACCAACATCTGAGGAGGCAATATTAAAGTATGGATAGTAGTATGGAAGTATGGATAAACCCTCGGTGGGCGACTCCGACTCGCACTTGTCCGGTTTGTTTTTTACGCGTTGTCACAAGTTGACGTAGGCATCAGTGAGCCCGCACGTCACGTCACCATACCCCTCCCGCACCGCACTGCTACCTCAGAAACGGTCTCAGTTAAGGTCACGGATATATGGTTAAGGTCATATCTCATTAGACCCACCAGGCACCCGACCCGCACCTCCTCGCCACGAGCGATTAGTATTATTTATATGGACTTTTATGGATATGCGCTCATTACATCAACTCCGTATCGTCATCGAATCGCCTTGCTCGCAAGCTGTCCACTCGGGGACGGCGAGTGGACCACTCGGTGATAATTCGCCGCTCGCACGCTTGCCTTGCGTTAACTGCGCATTGCCAACGCGCGGGGCCCCGAGTGGAACGCGCGCTGCCAGCGAAAGAATCACGCGAGGACGATGCATTGGCGAGGAGCGACAGCTATGAGTGAACTCTGTTGTGTGTATGTTACGCTTTCACGATAAAACGGCTGAACCTATTTTGTTGAAATTTGGTATGAAAATAGCTTAAACCCTGGGGAAAAATATAGCTCTACTTTCTAATCCGCGACTTCATCTGCATCCGCGGTAACCGACGTTCACGTGGACGTTATTGGGGGCAAAAGCTTGTTATAAATGAAGAAAGTTTTCAGACTTTTTCCTATACGTACTTGTTGTATAAGACGATATTACTTGCCAAATTTCGTAGGTCTACGGCAAGAACCCTATAAATTTTGATTCCCTTGTTTGTATCGAAATATACGTTTTTTGGGGCCTAAACGGCCGTACCTTTTTTCACGTTAACATAGAAGGTTGATTTTTACAGCTTCAAGGGACCGTAGATTTGAGTATATGGTTTAAATTTCAACTCGATAACTCCACGCGTTCCCGAGATACAGGGTCTTGACAGACAGACGGACAGACAGACAGACACAGAGACGGACAACAAATTGATCCTAAAAGGGTTCCGTTTTTTCCTTTTGAGGTACGGAACCCCAAAAATAAGCCTAATGCACTCCACGTATAGTGTAGCTATCCATCCAGCTTTATAATACTAGAATTACGAGTCAGATAGTATAGATATAGATTTAATAGTCGATAAGGACGTATGTTTCAGCAGTGAATGATTAAAAAGCAATCGATAAAAAATCAAAGCCCCATAGTTATGCTTCCAAATACAAATGATTGATATAGTATTCAGTTTTCCTCATTGGCACAGGAACCACGCCATCAAAGAAATTGCCCACAAAATATTAAACATTTGTTTAGTGAAGTTAATTTCGGGAGTTTTTTATTTTATTTGGCTGACTCAAAGTAAAGATACTTTGAGTCACGCTTCGGTTCATTCGTCATTGAGATTCAATTGAAGAAATGTGGCCAACAGGCCAAAAGAGTTAAATAGGTAAATAAACAATTAAATGGAGTTATTATTGTTAGTAGGATGGTAGGTTCGTGAGAAAAATTATCTAATACTAAAAATATCTATTACTAAAAAGCATCTAACACTTAAAAATATCTAACACTAAACAATATCTAACACTAAAAAATATCTAACACTAGAAATGATTTAATCCTAAAAATGATCTAATACTAAAAAATGCTGTGCTTGTATGTAGATAATTATCTCAATCGGCAGGTCACGGAGTGCGTAAGGTCACAATCGCAAGTTTTTTTTACGCTAATATTGATTATTATTTTCTATAACACTCACTATAGCTGTTTCACTGATAGCTGGTTAAGTATACGAACAACCTTTAAAACAAACAGCTGATTTGGTATCAGAATAGCTTGAACCCTGGGGAAGGACACACTGTATCCGCGATAACCGACACTCACGCGGACGAAGTCGCGGGCAAAAGCTAGTAATTAATAAGGAAAACAACACGAAATCTCAGTACCTACAGTTCGTCCAGATATCGCTCTTAAATATTATGTTCACTCATTCTGTTACATGCTGTATAATGCAAAAAAGATTTGATTTGAAGAAATATTAACGGGTTAGTTGTTAGAAACAACAAAAATATAAATTCTTGATTGGGTGTAAAAGCTACTCATACTATGATTCTGATAAGACACCGTAGAGATAGGCAGATGTAGTTGTTCATATTCTACCCTCTAACTTTACTTTCAGTAAGTAAAAGGAGTAGTGAAAAAAACAGTTTGAACCACAGGCAGTGCGCAAGCGACGTTGAAAATACGCTTTACTTTTCGGCATTTGCCCAACAGTGAGACCTTCCAAAACAAATATTAGGTATTATTTTATTCATAGATGAGTTAAACTGAAACCACAATTTAACTGACTACTATTAGTTTACCTCGTGTTACCGACCCACCAATGAATGTCAATTTGGATGTCCATTTATATCATGCTTCAGTAGCTATAAATAGGTACTTCCCGTTGCCGTTGCCACGGAAAATGCTACGTTGCCACACAAACAATAAAATATTAAATCTGAAATGAATAGCAACCTGCATGCTTCCTACACAACTATCGACTTAAAATCGTATCAATAGTAGTTAGAGCTCATTGTGAACGAACGTCCAGAGTAGTACTACCACCATAATGTATTTCTGCTACAAATCAGCTGTGTACTGTGTTCTAATTTGAAATGGGTGCCGGCACAGTACAAATAATAGTACTACCGTACAGTAGCGACACGCTCCGCCTCCTTTCGGAACTGTTCCTCACCCCTTCCCGCGTCGAACGACTGGTACTGGGAACTGCTTAGTTCGAGCGGCGCGTAGATACACATACACACGCACGTATTTGTACAGTCTGTTTTTTTAGTAGTGTAGGCAATTATATCGTTTCATTTCTATGGAGTGTCGTTGGTGTGGTGCCGGTGTAAATACAGGCACATGAGACATTTTAATTTTGTTTCTGGGATGGCAACGCGTTTGAAAGGCCTTTGGTATTGCAGATGTCCACAAGCAGCTGTGGCCACTTAGCATCAGCTCTATCAGCATTCGTGGCTGTGCACGACGACGAACTCGACATCGTATCAGTCATAAAATTGATGTCGAGCTCAGCGACTGATAATACACTCGCGAGCAACCAAATCGACTCAACCCATTCGTGCGCATAAATATATGTATTTTTCGAAAAAAACATTACATATTTAAACAACTAGCTGACCCGACAGACGTTGTCCTGTCCTTATCTACCTACTTACCTGCCTATTTACCTACCCTACACCTACCCTACACCTACCCTACACCTACCCTACACCTACCCTACACCTACCCTACACCTACCCTACACCTACCCTACACCTACCCTACACCTACCCTACACCTACCCTACACCTACCCTACACCTACCCTACACCTACCCTACACCTACCCTACACCTACCCTACACCTACCCTACACCTACCCTACACCTACCCTACACCTACCCTACACCTACCCTACACCTACCCTACACCTACCCTACACCTACCCTACACCTACCCTACACCTACCCTACACCTACCCTACACCTACCCTACACCTACCCTACACCTACCCTACACCTACCCTACACCTACCCTACACCTACCCTACACCTACCCTACACCTACCCTACACCTACCCTACACCTACCCTACACCTACCCTACACCTACCCTACACCTACCCTACACCTACCCTACACCTACCCTACACCTACCCTACACCTACCCTACACCTACCCTACACCTACCCTACACCTACCCTACACCTACCCTACACCTACCCTACACCTACCCTACACCTACCCTACACCTACCCTACACCTACCCTACACCTACCCTACACCTACCCTACACCTACCCTACACCTACCCTACACCTACCCTACACCTACCCTACACCTACCCTACACCTACCCTACACCTACCCTACACCTACCCTACACCTACCCTACACCTACCCTACACCTACCCTACACCTACCCTACACCTACCCTACACCTACCCTACACCTACCCTACACCTACCCTACACCTACCCTACACCTACCCTACACCTACCCTACACCTACCCTACACCTACCCTACACCTACCCTACACCTACCCTACACCTACCCTACACCTACCCTACACCTACCCTACACCTACCCTACACCTACCCTACACCTACCCTACACCTACCCTACACCTACCCTACACCTACCCTACAAAATTTTTTTTTTTATTTTTTCTCTCCATAAGAACCTTCTTCGTACTTCAAGGAATATTATAAAAAAAGAATTATCCAATTTGGTCAAGCGGTTCGCAAGTTATGCGCTTACCAACACATTTAGCGATTCATTTTTATATATAAGATTATTATAGCGTTTGAAAGCTTGAGACCTCAGTTTTAATATAGTACCATTTTACTCAACATTTATTAGCGACTTTTAAAATTAATGCTATCTGGGTGAAAGTAGAGGTAAAATGGGAACTTAGAAAAATGTGCGGTTTTAAAAATAATTTAATTTTAAAAATAAAACAAAAACTGTTAAAAAAACATAAATAAATTTATTGTATCAGTACTTGGTATTGGGCTCTAATCACAGCTTGCAGTCGATTCTTCATCGACCTGATCAATTTTTTGACAATGTCTTGAGGAATTCCGTCTCACTCTAACGCCGGCGCCACTTTGAGTTCTTCTATGGTCGGTGGTAAGCGCTAAAACCATCTGCGACGAAAAGCTCGCGTGGGGCCGCCCAGACCCCGCAGCGTCGGAGTGGTCACAAAGGCAGGCGGAGGCATCAAGTTAAAATCATTTGGTATCAAAATACATATTGTACATTTTTGATGCCTCCGACTGCCTTTGTGAACACTGTCAACCACGATGCCGTGACAGAAACAAGCATTGTTTTAAGTTACCTTAAGTTATCTTTTAAGTTACCTAGTTTATTGTATTAACAACTTTTCACGCAGTAGGGATTTTTGTTTTTTAAATTTTTTTTTTTTTGTAAAAAGCTTTTTAAGCTTTTTAAGTTACCTAATTTATTATATTAACAACTTTTCACGCCGTCGGGTTTTTTGTTTTTTTAAATATATATTTTTTTAACGACGTATTTTTTTTGCTGGTGGAGTACCGGCTATGTTTGACTCAATATCAGACTTATTTACTTCTAGGCGTTTTACTGAAATAGGGTAATTAAAACAGTGGTATAACGAATGTTCGAACAAATGTTATTTCGGCTAAGTGTAACTTCGGTAAAAAGTTTTTCGACCAAATGAAACGTCGGCGCAACGAAAAAAAGCGAATTGATAATAGGTCAACTGATACAGTGGCAGCCGTGTCTTCGATGAAGTAAAAAAATACGAAACGTGAAAAGTTGAAAAGTTTTAGGTGAAATGAAATTCGGTCAAATATTTTTCGACCTTATGATAGGTAACCGGCCCTGACCTTTGTCTTGAGCTTGTCCCATAAGTGCTCGATGGGATTCATATCTGGACTGAGTGCAGGCCAGTCCGTCGCGTCGTCTGTATATTCACTTCGTTCAGAAACTGCTGAGTGATACGCGACGTGTGACACCGGGCATTGTCATGCATTAACACGAAGTTCTCGGTGACAAATCCAGCGTAGGGAACAACGTGGTCCTGAAGAATGTTGGTTACATACCGATCAGCTGTCAGCCCTCCTCTCGGCTTCCCGGGCATGAAAACAAGTTCGGTTTTTCCGTCCAAAGAGATACCAGTCCACATAATGCAAGAGCCGCCGCCATATGCAACCGTTAGAGCGAAACAGCACTGCGCAAATCGCTCGCCCGGACGCCTGTAGACCGTGCCTCTCCTGTCACTGCCATGCATACATACATGCATACACATCCACACATTCTGCACTCGACCGAAGACCGACTGCCATTGCTCAATGCTCCAATTGAGATTCTCTCGAGCAAATTGAAGGCGCACTTGTCAGTGGCCTGCAATTAATTTGGGACCCGTGGCAGGCCATTTTGGAGTGAGGTTGGCTTTCTTAAAGCGGCTTCTTACTGGCTAAGCGGTTAACACTATAGTTAAGATGTCCACTCACTCGCAATGATAAACATCTGATGAAAACTTATGTTCCCTTTTGTCCACTCACTGATCGCCATCCCTCGAACACGCCTCACTTCCTGCACCACATCAATACCCGTCAGGTGCCGATTCTGCAGCGCTGTTGAAACGATGAAACGGTCGTCTCTCTTTAAAGTGCACCGGTGGCGGCTGGCTCTTGGTCTCCGAATAAAGGCACCAGTCTCTTGAAATCTTTTGTATATGAGCTCAACTGTCAATTAGAAGACACAATAATTAAACAATAACAAACGACGTATATTTGGCTTCTGAACATTTAAAGGGATATCCTTGATACAGCAGACTGGCTCAAGTGAAGCTGGGCAGCAACTGTTCGCTGACTGTCAAAGTCAAAGCATTTATTTCAATTAAACCATTTACAGGCACTTTTGAATTGTTAAGGTGTCGGTCAGTTAGTCAGAAAGTTGAAGCAAGTTGCTCGTTCCAAAACGTAGGGTAGGTTTCTATGGAGAAGAACGAGCAAGAAACGCCACGGACACTTTTTAAAATCAAGTTTTTACAAAATACTGCTTACATTATTTTTGTTGCTTCTATATGTGAAAGCAATGAAGGTAATCTAGCAATACAAAAGCGTTTGGCTAGCATATTGTTCCTGGATTTGAGCGTGTGAGCTGATCGATTTCGTTCGCTGAAGATTATTAAGTACAGAGCTGTTCTCTATTTTACTCTCTATACTAAACAGTGTAGTGAAATTATAAACGACGTCACAGTTACACGCTTCTGTTGAGCAACTCCTCACATCTCATTCGTACAGAAGCGAAGAAATTTGTGAATTACTTTATTATGTCTTCGCTCCACCGTTCTTGCCATTGTGAACGAAAATGGTGCACAGGTTTTTCTGTGCCTAATTTAAGTGGTGCTTAACCCATCTTATATCTTTCAAATGGGCTTAACGAAAGGCTAAACCAAACTTTAGTCAACAAAATTAGATGTAAAATAAATGAAAGCGATAAGAAAACAGCATGGACAACTATTGCACAGAAATGTGTAGAAAAATATAACGAAACAGAACACACAGTCACGAAGTTTGCTCCAAAATATCTTTTGGAAGGCGAAAACGTAAATGTTCTACCACTAGAATTAAAATCCAGATATACAAAGGAAGATCTGAAAAGAGATAGAAAACTAGCCTTTAAAAATACAATATAATATAAATCTCATAATTATAATAAAAAAAAATTTGACCAACAGAGGAAAGAATATAAATTGGAAGTGGGTGATAGAGTCTATGTGGAAAATGGAAATCGACTAAATAGACGGAAAATGGATGAATTGAGAATTGGACCATACACAATTCTGATGGTGGTTTCCAAATCAAATCAATCTATGAAGTTGATACCGGACACAAGAAAGCGGAGTCAAACTTATACCATATTACAAAATTATCTCCAGTATTCGTTTCAAAATGAACAATTGCATACATAGTTACTTGCAATTGCTTCTCTCCAAGGGGGGGAGATGTAAAGAGGTTTATTGCACTCTTATAGAGAAAGACAACGCCTAGTGGCAGTCATATTTTTAATTAGTCAGTGGTGACAGTTGAAGTAGAAATCTGTGTAAGAAAAACGTGATGAATATTGTAAACTATAATAATTGGCATTATATGTAGTTTCTTAGGTTTTCAGAGAAACCGATCTGTCACCCCGCTTTGTCTCCCACGGGGGCCAGATCGGAAATGCTTGATCTGTCCCCTTGTTAGCAACGAGGGGACAGTTCGAACATTTTTACTCCTACCTGTGGGACAGATAGGAGTGAAAAAGTTCGAACTGTCCCGGTCATCGGTGATAGGGAATTTAATCTAGATGGATCAATGCGAATTTTGTTAGCTGTCAAAGAAAATAAATGTAATTCTGAAAAAAAAGGTGTTATAATTTTTTGCCTTTTGCCTTTGTGCGACATGCGGACACTGCAAATAGCGGGCGTCCACGCACTGCACGCCGCACTACAGTTCTAGGTACTATAGAGCCCAATTTGTTTGTTAAAGTCCCCCGCCGAGCTTGTCTGTCCCTATGTATGCTTAGATCTTTAAAACTACGCAACGGATTTTGTTATTACACAGGCCATAGAGGAACTTTGTTTCCAAGAAAATGCGTATATTAATACATTGAATTGAAAAATAACTTTACACTTAAAAAAAATAACATCAAAATATGTTTTAGCCGATGGCTCTACCGAAAAAATACACTGATCAATTTGCAACAACAAGCCGAATCTCCGGCTTCCGAGTCTAGCGATAGATTTTCTTATATAGAATAAGACTATATTAACTTATTTTGAGAATTGTATGTATTATTAGCATTTTTCTAAAAAAAAAAAACATATATAATATGTTATTTACTATGACGCCGTCCCACTAAACAATGACTTTCGATATCGATATTTGTATGTATATATATCTGTATGTATATTTGCTGGCCCAAGTTGAGTGTTATCTCTGACCTTGAGTGAATCATTTAGAGCGCAGTTATGACTCCGGTGGTTTGACGGAAAATGATTTCAAACAAAATAAGCGTAAAATATTCTTTTAAGCGTAATTTATTGCTATTAGATTAATGTAGGCGCTGTAATAAATAATAGTGCAGCCGATACGACAGTAAAGCATTCCACAAAATGGGATTGTATTGTGGATTCCTATTGGATCTAGCTAGCCGGTTAGCTAATGGCATAATAATAACAAATAAGGAAAATTGAAAAACGGGCTTGTTATACACGTCTGGTTTTGTTGTCAATCGCGATGATAATAATTTTGAATTAAATATTTAGCACTCCTAATATGTTGTTCTAAAATACAGCTTTTAAACGAATGTTACCCTACTTTAAATTACGTTGTAATCAATTTAAGTACTTAATTACCTTAAAATGCGAAATGCTATTCAAAGAACAACGTACTTAGAGGAAAGTTAAACATAATGACCCTTCTTAGGAAATATGTATTCATTAGCAAAACCGTTATAGTATAGTTATAAAGATGGTTTAAATCTTTTGTTTACTTATTTTATACCTTAAAATATTTGCATACCTAACTCTTTCCGGAATTAAATAAGTTCCCTCGAGACATTACCAAAGGATCGTTTTGCACACATAGGTGTATAAAACGAACTCAAAGGTGGGGTTAAAATAATCCCGGGAATCGTTTAAACCTTACATTTTCTATAAGTTTTCATTTAAATCCTCTGAAAGTATGAGATCAAAAAATTACTTACACTAATCAACAGTAACATGTCATTATTTTATTTTAAATAAATCTTCTTAAATGCCTCAATCTTCTAAAAGTAAGTTAATCTCTAGTACTTGTATCGCTAGCATGACTTCATAAAGGATAGATTTCAAACTGACATAATGTTATGATTATTATAATATTTAATTATGAGGCTAAGTTCACATGACCGCGCGGTACCGCGCGGAACTAATCAATGCGCGATATTTTACATGGAGCGACTGACTATCTAAACTTAACAATTCAAATAATTGTTTATTTTTATTCATTTTTTGTATTTTATTTGGTTTGTAATTCTAATAACAAACCAAAATTATTTAAAAGTACTTCGTGTGATTTCAAAATCTTTAATTTCCACCGATATAAAAATATTTATGGGTATCCTGTGATTATATAACAAAATAAATATCTACAGAAATCGTAGATAAAAGAGCTATTTAGAAAACATTTCACAAAGAAAGTAATATTCATTTGGTTTTTGACTGACCCGGGTCTGTAGTTAGCGTTAACGCCAACGGAAAAATCTAATTGTATGGAGTTGACATTAGCTTACTAGATGTCACGTGTTGCAAATATATAAACTTTGTGTGATGAGCATGAGTGTTTGTTCTGTGTCTGGGTGTTTATCTATAATATGTATGTATTTATAAATTATATAAGTATGTATATCAGTTGTCTGGTTACCATAACACAAGCTCTGCTTAGCTTGGGACCAGATGACCGTGTGTGAGTTGTCCCAAGATATTTATTTATTTATTTATTTATTTATTAACTGCATACAATTTGATTTTTCCGTTGACGTTAACTCTAACAGAAAAGATGTCGTTTACAGGCCCAGAGGAAAAGCAACATTTTTTTTTTATCTGCTCTAGCTCAGACTTACACCGCCATGTTGTTTCAGCTGACAACTGAGCGAGCTGCGGAAAAAAAGCTGAACATTTACCAAAGCGTCTAATACGTAGATTACTGAGAATAGTGGGGAATGATTATGCCTCGGGGAATTATATTGTCCACCTTTCCCCCAAAAGTAGTACGTAACTTTAATTTACTGAACCGTAAATATCGCCTTAATTGATATCGTCACGTCAGCATCATGGCATTAAAAACCTCGATAGAATATGTACGTGTGATATATCTATACTCCATTTACAATAAGATTAGACTTTAAAACAAACCTTTTTTACAGTCCCTTCAACCGATTTTCACTTCTATTCCGTAGGCATAAGGATGATATTAGAGGCAAAAAACTAGTTACTATAACAACTGTTTACTGCAGCTGCCATTTGTCATGCCACCAACGCATAAGTAAGTCAAAATCGGTTGAACGGACGGTAATTTTTTTTTGTGTATATGTCTAATCTTATTGTAAATGGAGTATAGGTTTATTTTTATTGGACAAGCCCGTCACACTATCGCCAAACCACTTCAGCTCCTGTAAGTCAGAATCTAGAAATCCAGGAAAATGCCGAGACAACATTTGTCTCGATGAGTCCTAGGGCAACGATTCAACTGTCTTGGATCCCGCAAAAGAAATTAATCAGAAAAGAACAGCGAAAAAAAACAGTAAGAACAAAACCATATTTTCCACTTCCCTCCATAACAAGCATGAGAAAAGAACAGAACTAGGTCAATAGCCACAAATGGGCGTTTACAACTGAGGGAAGTCCAATTGCGAAGCGCCACGGATTACAATTAACATAATGATCCATTCATTAATAAAACGTGAGCCAATAAGAGAAAATTAGTACTAGTTTCTACAAGTCTAGTCACGGTGACGCATTAGATAAATCTTGCGATTGTGTCCGCAATTTCTGGTGAAGCAGACGTGACATGGATACTCTGTGATTTAAGGCATAGTCGTTTAAGTACACGCGTCATCTAGCATATGATTACTCTGAAAGACCCGCACTGGTTCAGACAGTCGCTGCGCCGCCTCGTTAACAGCTGGCTTAAGCATCTGAAACAAAGAGAGCTTCCGTCGGTACGCAATGGAGTTACTTCCCCACTCTTTAGCCTCAAAGTATGAGCGCAAGACAAATTCATTGACAGAATGCGTGCATCCTATGCGCGCCACTCTTCCTCACCCAAAAGCTGAGTCCAGTGTCACCGCACTCAGGATGGGGCTGGGATCCGCGACAGCGACCTTCGCTTTCGCTTTAGTAAGATTGGACAGTCTTACTGAAGATAGCCGTGCCGTTAGCCGTGTGATGCCGGCCGCGAATCGCACCAACCCATTTCTACCCGTAGGTGTCGTAGAGAGCGACAGAGGGATGGGCAGCAGCGTCCTTCTGCGTGCCATAGCACCTACTGCGATCACCAAAATGCATCGGCCAAGCATGGCGATTACGGCTGAACCCCTCTTGGGGGAGACTTACGCATAGATAGCAGTGGGCGTCTAAAGGTTGATATGATGGTTAATGACTGAAGATACGCTGTAGAGTGGAGACCGCGTTTGGGCAAGTGTAGTGTGGCAGCGGATCGATGCGGGTTGCCCACGACCGGGTTGCTTGGCGATCTCTGGAGGAGGCCTATATTCAACAGTGGACGGCAATAGGTTGATAAGATGTTGATGAAGACTCTTTGACAACGCCCTAAAAGTGTTGTCATGAAATCATCATACACACACACCAAGCCATTTTGTTCAGGAAAATTAAATAAGTAATTAATTATTATATCGCCCAATTCTGACCATGATTATTTTAATTCGCTTTGCTTTTCTGTTATTAATCATTTATTCTTGGTAACAAGCACACGTTACAAAATGATTCGTGAGTTTCTTATTTTAAACGTATTGCTAGTATTAACAACGTGTAGGGTTGTTACTAACGATTCTCGAAAAACACGAAACAGTGATGTGAAGATTTATTTAAATAAATGTTGTCCAATGGGGACATACGTGGGGCAATCTAAAACCTGCGTCAATTACACCACCACGCAAATATTGTCGAAGATAAAAATATATGACGAAGATATCAACCACACAGGAAAGTCATTTCAAGATGTATTTACTCTAATAGCAAATAAATTTGACAACAAAACATTTAAAAACTATGCTTTGAATATAATAAAGTTGGGAGTCAATGTATATCTTACTGAGGTAGGTGTTTTATCGTACCTACTTATTTGGGTTATATATTGCTAACCGCATAATTGAATCTATGAAAACCATCTTCGCCCTGATATTTTAAGAAAACTTGTAAGACCAGACACTTCTTTAGACCTACATAAATTTTAGTGAAATATTTTTTTCATAAAAAGCAAACTAACAATCACGTTTTTTAACCGACTTCCGAAAAAGAAGGAGGTTCTCATTTCGACACGTAAGTATATATATATATATATATATTAATGTTTGGCCACGCTTAACTTATTTTAGTGTAGTCCGATTTCGATTATTGTTTTTTAATGAATTGTGTAGACCTCAAAGTTGAACCCATACATATTCTACCCCCAAGGGTGAAAAATTAAGGGTCGACAAAAATTTTATGTTGTCTCAGTTTCGTAATTAATTTGTATGGTAAGAACTAAGCACTAAAAAGCGAAAAACATTTTTGCAAAAAGGATAACCGCCTACAGAAATTAAAAAACAACTTTAAATTCCCAAGACGGTAAAGTAAAGTAAAGTAAAGTTTATTTATTTCTGGCAATATGTAACAAAGTTTTTTTTTAAATTTAATAATGTTCGTAAACGACTAGATTAGATTAAATAAAGTCATTTTGGTGTCTGTACTGTAGGGAAGTGATTAAAAAAAAAATTACGTAAAGGTATGTAAAGGTACCCATAGTCTTATAGCTAACGTCTGAGGCCTTAAATAGCCTAAAGTAATTTTTTGTTCTCATTCTGGTGAACAGAAATCCAACAGGTGAATATAGGAGCGAATAAATTGCCCGCTACAGCTCTTAAAATTGCGTTACTGGAATGTCTCAAACGTTGCCAAAAAGACGCGACTCTTGACCTAATGATTGCTTAAAAATCCGGGACCCTCGCTTCGGCAAACATGCTCGAAGCACTACAGTACCTCGGTAGCTTCATAAGAGTTCTGTAGGCATCATTTTAGGCATCATCAAAAAAACCGTGCGGATCGATCGGTCAAGCTTATGCTACGCTTGACGCTGTCGGCCCGTGGATGGGTGACCATCCAATTCATACTGAGACGCCTCCGTGCCTCGGAAAGCACGTAAAATCCCGTTTTAATTATCATTTAGTGTATAGTGAGGCAAAATAAACGATCAACAAGATAAAATGTATGTTACACTAGAACATTCTCTTCATCATTTAGTATGTGAATATTTTTGATTAAGTTCATATTAAATAGTTTAATTAACTCGTGAATTTGTGTCTGACGCGGACAAAACATTGATAATCACACAAATTCCATCAGGTATATTTAAACGAAACTTTCACTATCTTACAGACAATTTTATTTTCTATCTTTTAGTATACGCCTTTTTTTAAAGTTAAAGAATACTTCTTTTATTAAATTTTTTCGACTAAACTTTGAGAGTTTTGGACGCAGCGCATACGATTCTCTGGTCGCTCAAGATCGCCGGCGTATATCGTCGCCTTAACAATATTTCACTGTGGATATCATAAACTCAACACATCAACTACAAAATTGAACTACGAATTTTGCAACACCAACTACAAAATTCGAATTTATTAAAAGAAGTCATTATTAATTACAGAGTGGAGTAGTTCAACTAGAGTTCCCAAATAAGTATTATCGCTGGAAAGCAATACCGAAAGATGAATATTGCATAGACGCAGACTCAGACGACATTGACTCAGAACTACAGTTTTGGATACTTATATATAATAGGCATGAAAAATCCAGTTCCAGTAAACCATACTTGCCAGTATTCGGTAAGACTTTTTAAAACAATATCAGTTAATAATAAAATTAACACAGAATTATATTTTCAATTCGACACGTAACTATATTTTGTACAGTTAAGTCCGATTTCGATGATTATATTTTTAATGGTATACTTCAAAGTTGGTACCATATACAAGGTGTAACGTTAAACACGCAAAACCTCAGACACCACAAATGATTTTAAATTCAATTAACCTAATTTAAAGGTTTTATGTACTGTATTAGTTTTACCAAACTCGTATTTGCATTGAAATAAGAACTATTATTATCACGCGTATGTGAAAATTTAATTTGGACGGCAACCATTTATGTTTGTTTACCTATTTTGGCAGGTTACGCACGTGACGGCTTGACTTATTAATAAATAGACAGGGCAACATGTTTAATGAAGATTTTTTGAAAAATGTGACCTATATTAAAAAGTGGTTCAATTGATTCTGCTCGTTATTCTAATCAAACTATTTTCAGGTTTTGCGTATTTGACGTTACACCTTGTATAATAATCATATTTTCTGAAAATATTCCACCTCTAAAGGTGGAAAATTAAAGAATGACTTAATTGGTTTGGTGTTACCGTTTCTAATTTTGAATGATAAGAAGTAGGCACTAAAAAGCGAAAAGAAACTTTTTTACACAAAAGACAACTGCCTTTAAAAAGTAAAAACATAACCAAAACAGCCGAATTATTTAGTTATTTTTTAGCCACTCTGTTATGTCTTGTGAGTCAAATCATTCCAATAACACTTATAATATGTTCATGCAAACCTATTAGCTAGGTAACTTGTTTATTATTGGTTCTGACGCCCAAATTCAGTTTTCGTTGAGCCATAACAGTTTACTTACAATAACTTGCACAAAAGATATTATTGTGCACAAGCATGTGCACAAACACAAGTGCACTCTTTCTCCTCTGACTCTCATAGTCCGACGTCAGGTCGACGTAGCCCCGCAGCGAGGCTCTTATTTCTGTCTGCAGGGTTTAAAGGAACCTAACCAAACCGAACCTCGGGGTAACCCTACGTCGACTGTCGTTTTCCGGTTCAAAAGCACAAAGACCGACAATTTAACCACCGGTGTGCGACTGCACCTAGTTCTAGCCGCTATGTTGAAGGCTAAACCTTATAGTTCTAACCGAAGATAAGTAGGATACATCTAAGTTTAACCGCATGCGGCCAGCTGCAGCTAGTTGTAGCCGGGAAAATCTAGGTGTAGCCGCACTTCGGCTATTAGCCGTAACATCCCTACCAGTTAAAAACCGGACAAGTGCGAGTCAAACTCGCCCACCTAGGGTTCCGTACATATTTGTAGGTACATATCCATACTTCTATACTAATCCATACTTTAATCTACTTAATAATATAAATGCGTTTTTTGCGACGTAAACGGAGGTATCTTTTTTTTACGTTAACATAGAGGGTTGATTTTTTTACAGCATCAAGGAACCGTAGACTTGAGTATATGGTTTTAATTTCAACTCGATACCTCCACGCGTTCCCGAGACAAAGGGTCTTGACAGACAAACAGACAGACAGACGCACAACAAAGTGATCCTATAAGGGTTTTGTTTTTTTCTTTTGAGGTACGGAACCCTAAAAATGGGTAAACTATATGTTTACCTATTTTTTAACTGGTCTGTCTTTAATCTGTTCAGAAATATTTTATTTTAACTTACTCAGATTATCAAACAACAGGCAGATATACCGTGCGGAACACTGCAAGTGAAGCCACAAAAATAAATACAAATTCAATAACGAAGACCTACAATCTCGTGATTCTATTTGATTTTTAATTTTTATTTGTGTTACTACCTATTTGGTTTTTGAATGCTTCGCTTTGTGCTGTACTGACTCGTGTCAGTACAGTGCGAACTCTAAACTCCCTCACTCCACTCGGGAGTTAACGCTAGAATCCTTGGTCGTGCTCGGGATTCAATACGGCGTTCGCTACATAGGACACTACTTTATCCCCTTGGTGCATAATCTACTATTATAGATTTTGAAACTTATAAACTCTGGGCTGGGACTGAAAAAATCCTAAAGAGAGAACTTAACTTTTCTTTGTCAACAGGCATGCTGATATCATGCTTCTTCATGCTGCTGGTCTTGATTGTATACCTGCTGCTCCCTGAACTCCGGAACTTGTGTGGCATGATCCTGATGGCGTACGTCTCCAGTCTGTTCATGGCCTTCTTGCTGCTGATTGTCACTGAAATGGCAGTGGCTACCCAATACACATGTATTGGTTTGAGTAAGTATTTATCCATACTAATATTATAATTAATACAAAAGTTCCGAGTTAATCTATACTGTATAAGTATAAATTGACTCGGCAATCGAACACTCAACTTACACCTTTCAACTTTCTTATAGTAAGTATTTACTTACTATATACTATTATACGCTTAATATTATAAATGCGAAAGTAACTCTGTCTGTTACGCTTTCACGGAAAAACGGCTGAACAGTTTTTTAATTGATGAAAATTGGTGTAAAAGTAGGTTGAACCCTGAGGTTGAACATAGGCTACTTTTTAAATCGCAACTTCATCTGCATCCATGATAACCAACATTCATGCGGACGAAGTCGCGAGGAAAAGCTAGTATTACGTACATTATGTTTAGGGTTCCGTCTGTCTGGCCGTCTGTAAGGTCATCAAGGTGAAATTAATATGAAATACTCAGGTCTGTATTATTAATCCCTTGGGACAGAGAAAATCAAACTTCTAAATCAACGCAATCAAAAAATGTGACTGTATATGCTCCAACTATGCCGTATACTTTAACAGACGCAAGGGAATCAAAACCTAAAGTACTTCCCGTTGACATAGAATCATGAAAATTGACAAGAAGCAATATGTCATTTATGTAGCACAATTGAAGGAAAATAATCCGAAAGCCGTAAACTTATAGTAACGAGTACATCACAAAAGAAAACGATGGTTCTATTACCAACAACTTAATTTTGTGTAAGAACGGATGGCGATAGCAAAGTAACCCTCGATACGCAAGTCCAATTCGCACTTGATCAGCGTTTTTTGTTTATCAAAAACCTAAAAATGGGTAAACAAAATCAGCAGATGCATACATTCATGTTCGTCGTCATCATCATCATCATCAGCTGGAACACGTCCACCGATTTTATATGGAAGGTCCGATTTTTTTTTCATACTTTCACCACATGTTCCTTGGAGAAAGTTGTTCAATTTTACAGGTATTATCACGCTGAAAAATTTGGACAGTGACTGAAAAATCAACCTGTATATGTACGGTCACCAAAGGAGATAAGTATCCATGTCGCCGGAAACAGTTGAAGTTTACTTAGAAACCGATAGGTGTTTATGAATAAAATAAAATACAATTAATAGAGAATAAACAGTTCAATAATTTATTAAAATTTCATTTGAAAGCCCCCATTGGTTTCTAAGAAATCTTCAACTATTTCCGACGACATGGATACTTATCTCCTTTGTTGTACATGTACATGTACATTTCAATTTAAACAGACACTTCAATTTTATTTATTTGTATACGTATACAAATAAATAAAATTGAAGTGTCTGTTTAAATTGAAATGTACATACATAGAACATTGAATAATATAAGAGAAACGAATAATAACTAAAATGTTATACTAACCTTCCATGATTATAAATATATTATGTAAGGATTGAGATACGAGTAGTGTTAAGAATATTTTTTATTTGATTCATAATCTGTTTGTAATGTCAAAATAACAGCTATTAACTAAATGCATGTGAAAGTATATAATATATTATGATACTGATATCAAAAAGACCATTTTTAGGTTTTTGTATGTCTGTCTGTCTGTTCCAGCTAATCTCTGAAACGGCTGGACCGATTTTGACGGGACAATCACCGACAGGTAGCTAATGTTATAAGGACTAGGTTAAGAGTAACTTACTTTTATTAAAGAAACAAATAGGGACTATATTTCTTGTCACCAAAATTTATATTTGTCATCAAGTTGTATCACCTAATAAATAGATCTATCGCCACGAAATATTTTCGATCATATTGAGATAAACAAAAAGTGTTCCCAGGTATGAATTATTATCAAATTAATGTTAATACAATATGTGTAAAATAAGAAATGGATTACCAATAAAATTGTAGTGCATTAGATGAAAATAAACTTCGTTCTTATAATAATAGTTTTATTACTTAAATAGCTATTAAAACTAATAAAACTATTATATTATTGTGCTCAGAATGGTAGATCTGTCACCAAATAAATCTTAGGACCCTTAAGTCCCCCCTGGGGCGGATTCGACATGGTTAGGTTAGGTTAGAACTGTGACCCCCTACGCCAGAACCAAATCGCTTTTTACAGTCAAACTCATATATTTCTACAATACGTAGGTACTTTGGTTAAATGTTGGTGATCATTTACTAGTTTTGGAGGTCATTTACATTTATTTGGTACTAGACCCTATATCTCCATGATTTTAGGTGATTTACTGTGGAATAGATTTTATATTGTTTGGTGACTACATTTTGGTGACAAATGTACTATTTTGCGGGCAAACCCTATTATTTAAGAAAAACAAAACTAATTAAGTTGGCGATAGCTTAAATGATACCCGAAAAAATTAGGGTTCGCGTAGATAAAAATTTAAACCCCGCAGATAACGCGACAATCGCGCGAACGAAGTTGCGTGCAATTGCTAGTAAATACATTAAAACTGCGTTACAATTAAATCGATATAGGTAGGTACATAATTTTGAAATACGTAACCATAATAATTTGTTACAGATATATAATATCAATTACACATTTATTGTTAGTATCATGCGGTGTCAATACAGATCAGATAATTACATTTATGGCTGTGTTGGGGAAAAAATAATATAATTGGCACCAAAATAAATATAATATCCGCATATTCGCGTATATCCGCATAAACAGAGAGTCCCAGTAAAGCACGTTAAACATTGTACTTATGAATGCATGCAACAGTATGGGGATCTATTTATGGGCTTTTTGAGCTGCAGCCCAGGGGCCCGTGAATATTTAGGGCCCCCAGTCCCTATTGAAGGCAATGGACAATGTATATTTATGAATATAAAAATATAATACTATCGTAAACATCATTATGGAAAACCGCATTTTTGATAAAATGTGAAATAGTTGATTATTATTATTCACATTTATTCTTTTGATATACAAATTATATTATATTTTTAAATATTAGTATATAAATAAAAACATTTAAAATACCTATAAAAAAGATTTTTACAAAAAAGACAACCCCGCCTTCAAAAACTCAAAAGTGATAAATAACTTTAGCACAGAACACACATGACTTTAGTTTCGGAAGTCAGTGGCTTTGTTCTGTTTGTTGTTTTGTATTGCCACCGAATAAATAATTTTCAAAATCAACTCACATTTGCCGGAGAAACCGTGTAACGAACATACAAAAAAAAAGAACGAAAAAACATACACTCGAATTGAGAACCTTCTTCTTTTTGAAGTCGGTTGAAAAATAGTAGCCCCACCGGTATCGGGAACAGAGCAAGGTACCGGTGGTCAGGGTATTTGGGAGAGGAATCTCCTAACAATACGTGTCGTGTCCAGGAGTATCTACCGCTTCCTGAATCAAGCCCTTGATCCAGCTGCCCAACGAGAGCCCCTCAGATGTCGGTCCAGGCTCTTTGAAATTATTCCATTAGCCGTAACTACTGTCGGTACAATGACTGCTGTATTCACATCCCACATGTCGACAACCTCGCGGGCCAAGTCAAGATAGTTAATTTGTTTAGCTTTCTCAGCTTTCACGAGGTTCTCATCATGTGGAACCGCTATATCAACATCTCATCTATTATTATTATTTAGCAAGGCCCCAAGTAGTATTAGCCCAGGGCCCCACAAAATCACGGTCCGCCCCTGGGTCGAGGGGTATTTAAAGTTTAATTTCAACGGGTGAAAAAACAAGGAAGATAAAAATTAGATGTTCATAGGTACTATAATTTACGATCACGTTTTTGTTCTGACCATACCTGGAAACCTTTTAGTTCCGGAGGTATTGAAAGACATAATTCAAAGTTGTGCTTAATAAGTATAAGTTTAAAATTATATGTGAATAAAATAACGACTTTTGGTGGAACTACTTAAAGTTGAATAATTTGATACTTTTGGCAGTTACTGTTCATATATATAAGGTATTCGCTAAACAAAAACAGTGGCTTAGTCGATTTTACGACTGACTCGATGTCGAGTATGCCGTCGAGAACAGCCGAGAATGATGACGTTAGAGAAAACAAAAAAACAAACAGATATACACTTATTTACATAAATACTTTTTTTATTTCAGCGAGCGCCGTATATTTCTTCGTCCTGGCTACATTTTGCTGGATGAACGTCATGTCCTACGATATTTGGTGGACCTTCAGGTATTAAAAAAAAATAATAATAACTATCTCATATATCGAAACAAGACATCAGAAACTCCGATGGAGTTATTCAAACATACTTATAATTTACTTATAATATTATAAAAATGTAAACGTAACTCTGTCTGTTACGCTTTCATGGAATAACGGTAGAATCGATTTTGATGAAATTTGGTACCTACCTATAAAGATAGTTTAAACCCTGCGAAGGGACATAACCTTTTTAATCCGCGAATTTGTCGGGAACACCCAAATATTTCGAAATATTTTATTCCTAATTTCGATATTCCGATTTTTAAAAGTCCGAATTTCATAATACCTAAGAAATTATAATGTCTATTAATAAAAAGCACGAAATTTATTTTTCCGAAAGTCGTAAATGCGGTTTGTTAGTTTTCCGATTTTCATACGTTCGAAGAATGAAATGCTCTAAGGGTTCTCGGTCCGAAAAACGACATTCCGATTTTTAATACTTCGATTAAACTACTAAAATTAGGATTCTGAATCAGTTTTCCGAATTTTATTTGTTCGTATTTCATTTTATCGAAAACTATTGACCGACGTCTTTTTTATGGTTGTACGTCGTTTCATAGCTGATAGTTTTTTAGAATTTCGTTTCACATAAAAAATTTCTCATAATTTCGTTTCATAGAATAATCTATACGCAGAATACTTTCAAGATTATTAAATCATTGATTTTTGTTTCAAATAAAGTTTAATGTTAGAATAATCATATCATAGAATAACATATCAAACATTCTTAATCCTTATATTTGTTATTGAAACTTAATCCCAAGGTTCAAGCCGTACAGATCGATCGGTCACAGGTTAAGCTACGCTAACCGAAGCAAGTATGCAAATAAGGCCAATATTTTTACGAATATGCCAAGTGAAGTGCCAGCATAAAGTTTATAAAGTTGTACATCCAACTTTGTAAACTTTATGCTGGCACTTCGCTGGTAAGTAATCTCCAAAACCACTCATTCAATTTCAAAAATTCTTTCACTGATCGTAAGCTACGCTATTGACAAATATCGCAGGATATTATGTTTTATGGGATAGATATAATAATTTCCACGCGAATGAAGTCCCGGGCAGAAGCTAGTCTTTATCTTTACATAGTATAAAACAAAGTTGTGCTGTCTGTACGTTTAGATCTTCTATACGACGCAACGGAGTTACAAAATAGTAGTCTAAATTAAGTTTAAGTTCTTGATTTTTTTCCTACTTTACGGCTAAGTGTCGGCAAAACCTTTTTCCTTTGAACCAAAGTCAAAATAAGACTATTAAAATAATAATAATAATATGTGGGGACATTTTCACACACGGCCATCTGACCCCAAACTAGGGAGACCCTGTACTATGGGTGTCAGAAAGCTGATATACATACACAAATACCTTTTTTTTTTGTAAATACATACATATCTAGATAAACAACACCTAGACACAAGGCAAACACAAGTGCTCATCACACAAATGTTTACCCTGGGCGGGAATCGAACCCGCAACACGCTGCGCAGCAGTCGATGGCTCAGCCACTGCGCCAACCGTGTCGTCAAAATGCACTTTTGAACGTCATTTAAAAGTTTAAACCTAGTTGCCTCTTCAAAAAGGTAGTTTCGTATGGAGAAGAATGGTCACTTCCCAATGATCCAAAGATCAATTTTACATGTTTGTTACTATAGTTTAGATTGTGGATCATTAAGGCCGCAGGTAAATACCCAGACTCTGTACCTGAAAATATCAGGCTGAATGGCCTGCATATATAGGGTGACTGGTAATTAGTGTACGATACTTAAATACGTGATTGTGTTCATGATAACAAACAACTTTCCCGAAGAAAAAAGTTTTTTGTACTAGTTCACTTTTATCACAATAACACAACAGCCGTATGAAATTCACGCGCGCGCACGCCTGTGACCTAAAGTGAACCAGTACAAAAAACATTTTTTCTTCGGGAAAGTTGTTTGTTATCATGAACACAATCACGTGTTTAAGTATCGTACACTAATTACCAGTCACCCTATATATAGAGTGTCTAAATTTAAGTACCTTGGACATTTCATCACCGACGACCTTAAGGATGATACAGATATTGAGAGGGAGCGTAGGGCATTGGCGGTCAGAGGTAACATAGATAGCCCGTAGATTTGCTCGGTGCTCTAGCTCTGGAAAATTACTCTTTTTAAAGCCTACTGTCAGAGTTTTTACACGAGCAATCTATGGGTCAACTACACAATATAATAATGCTTTCAGGATGTTGTTGAGACAGCCCCGTTTCTGTAGTGCCTTAGAAATGTTTGCCGAGGCCCGCACATATAGCTTTCAAGCAATAATACGCAAAAAAAACTGCCTCGCTGCTGTGCAGAGTGCGGAGTAGTCGCAACTATATCTTGCGAGCTGTGGCAGAGAGTTATACTCCAAATATTAGGGATTTTATGCGAAGGTTGATAAGGTTGGAACATATTTTCCTACTTAGTCATCCTTACATATCCTTGTATACCATTCAATATGAATCTTACTAACAATAGACATAAGTTGTATGTAATACTAAGAAAATATGGAACACTTGTCCGAAATAAATGAATTTTAATTTAATTTAATTATAGCAACATACTTACCTACTTTCCAGATCTATTTTGAAAGTCCCTCCTGCGTCACGACAAGAAGACCGCTTCAAGTTCCTTGTGTACTGCTTATATGCGTGGGGGGTCCCGCTCGCTATGACTGTGGGGCTGAATGTGGTGAACACATTCCAGGATCACATGAGACACCTGCCCTGGTTCATCACGCCTGGCATACCTCGCAACGGATGTTTTCTACATGGTTAGTATATTGAATGCTTCACGAATCAAACTTCGTGATATTACTATTATTTAGGACGCTTATGTAGTTGTTACGAAATATTTTAATATATAAGTATATATTACCTACATAACAAGAGGCAGCTTTACGAAACTGTTGCATAACGGGGGATCATAAAACACTAGTGGGTTATACGCTCTGACCAACATAGCAGATGCAGCCACACCGAAATTTAATGTAGAAACAGCGCGGCAGCGGTTGAGCGTGTCTTATCTTCACATTATGACCAAAACATCAAAATGAATTGCCGAAATGTATGTAAGCGCATAACTTCCGAACGGTTTTACCAAATTGGATATTTTTTTTTTGTGTACGTTTTTGTCAGGAGATGGTTTGTATAATAGAAAGGTTTTAGGTAGGTAAGGTAGTGTAAGGTAGGGTAGGTAGGTAAGTAGAGTAAGGTAGGTAGGTAGCGTGGGGTAAGTAGGTACATAGTGTAGGGTAGGTAGGTAGGGTAAATAGGGTAGGCAGTTAGGTAGGTAGGGTAGGTAGGTAGGTAGGGTAGGTATTTAGGTAGGTAGTTTGGTAAGGTAGATATGGACAGGACAACGTCTGACGGGTCAGCTAGTATTGTGTAAGAAACAATTTTAAAAACAACCGCCAATAAGTAAAGCAGCTATAATACGCGAAGCTCCAAAATACTTTCTCTCTCTAATTAACGATGTTTTCTTCGTAGGCGGCGAAAAACTATTGTACCTTTACATACCAATGCTGATTCTGATTGTCTGCAACTGGACGTTCTACTTGATGACCGCGGTCAACATCTGGAGGGTGAATCGAGAGACTGCCGTACTAGATTCCGTTGCTGCATGTAATCAGCAGGCACATCGTAACCAAAAGCAAAGGTAAGAGTAATAATAATACACCAGTAAGACCAGATACTTTTACAAAAAAAGCGATAAAAAGTATGCAGTTTTTCGCTACCTTCGTAAAGGTTTCACACATTAAAAGTTTTCAGTTTGCTACTAAACTGAAAACCCAATAGCCTCAATCAAATATCAGCGACAGTCAATGTTATAAAATTAGAGATGCCGCGAATAGTAGTTATAACGAATAGTCGAATATCGATTAATTACCTATGGCGAATAGTCGAATAACCCGTCATTATTATTTGACTTAAGAAACGGAATATAAAAAACATACACGTTTATGTTTCTTCCTTTCGTAGTCGAACAAGCTAATTGGTTTACAGGCAAAAATATTTATCTTTCTACTACACTCACAATTTATTTTTTTATTTTATGTTTTAATATTTAGTGCGTAGGTACCAGGGATACCTACGTGCTCGAGATAAGAAAATGGAATAAAAGAAAATATTGTGAGTGTAGTAGAAAGATTAATATTTTTGCCTGTAAACCAATTAGCTTGTTCGACTGTACGTATTTTCCCTTTTGGACTTTAAAAAGCCCTATCTTTAAGACACGAGTGAATCGGTTTATCCTAGGCAAGCGTGCTAGCACCTAAAGCTAGCACCTAAAGCCGCATCATCACTTAGATCAGGAGAGTAGCGGTAAAACGCAAGCCTATAATAATAATAAAAAAACTAATTAACTTCAATATGAAATTACTGATTTTTGGTTAACATTTTATATGATCAATAATAATAATAATAATAAATTCATTTATTTCATGTAAATTACACCCATAATTGCCAACAATAAAAAAAAAAACACGTACAATAAACACACACACACACATAAAGAACACCAAATGTGTTTTATTTTTAAGAAAAAATAAAGTTTGTTAGTTTTTTGAAAGTTAAAAGTTAATTTTAGACAGCTATTCGCCAAATATCGAATTATACTAGTTATTATTCTTAACTATATTATTTAATGATATTCCCTTTTAATTGAAAATTTATAAACTACAATATTAAAAAAAAAATGAAGCCTAATAATTTTTCAGAAAAAAAGAACCATTTAATGATACACACAAATACCTATAATGATACATTTGCTTATTGTTTATTAATTTTTAAGTATTGTCTGAGCTACAATCAAACCTCGTAACTTTATAACGCAGAGCGCGCGGAGACCTATCAAAAATGTATGAAAAAATCAATACAATCCATAAAGTTGCTTCTAAAAATGCAAACTATTTTTACAGGTTTATGGTTTTCCTGAAGCTGTCGATAGTAATGGGTCTCGATTGGTTGATGGAAATAGTCAGTTCCCTATGCCCTGACTACTACTATATCTGGTACATATCCGACGCTTACAACATTCTCATCGGCTTAGCGATGTTCCTCGTATTCATTTTTAAGAAAAAAATATGGAAGAAACTATGTAAACGGTAAGTGAAATTAGTCCAGATCTTAAAATATTTTTTATAGAATTTGACGGCACGGTTGGCGCAGTGACTGAGCGATCGGCTGCTGCGCTGCGTGTCACGGGTTCGATCCCCGAGCAGAACAAATATTTGTATGACCTACAGATAGTTCTTCCGGGTCTAGCTGTTTGTCGGGCTTAAAAGTAAAAATGGGGGTACCGCAGGGCTCAATATTGGGTCCGTTCCTCTTTTTAGTTTATATAAACGATTTACCTTATTTGTTGAAAAATCAACCACAAATGGTGTTATTTGCTGATGATACTTCCTTGATATTTAGAGTTAATAGACGGGCACAGCACCATGACGACGTAAATGACGCTATGCTTAAGGTTCATAATTGGTTTACTGTAAATAATTTAGTATTAAATGAGAAGAAAACTAAATGCATAAGATTCGCTTTACCGAATGTTAAAAGTAGTGAATGTAACGTTGTATTGAATAAGGATATACTTGAATTCGTCGAAAAGACTGTTTTCCTAGGGATTACGCTTGACTCAAAGCTGCAATGGGGTCCTCACTTAACATCTCTTGCAGGGCGGTTGAGTTCGGCCGCTTACGCTGTCAGAAAAATCCGGCATTTGACAGACGTGGATACCGCTAGGCTAGTATATTTTAGTTATTTTCATAGCATCATGTCCTACGGTATCTTGCTTTGGGGGCGGGCTGCAGATATTGATTCTATTTTTATTCTGCAAAAGCGGGCTGTCAGAGCCATCTATAATCTCAGCAGTCGCGAGTCTCTAAGAGAATTGTTTAAACAGATTAACATCTTGACGGTACCTTGTCAATACATATATGAAAACATTATGCATGTTCGAAAAAACCTTCATCTTTTTAATAAAATAAGTGACAGACATTGTGTTTATACTAGAAATAGGAACAAATTAGATCAGCCAAGATTCAGATTGTCAAAAGTTCATACTTCTTTTATGGGGTACTGTGTAAAATTTTATAATAAAATACCTCTTGATATTCTTCAACTAAATGAAAGACAATTTAAAACATGTATTAAACGCACACTGTGTAGACAAGCATATTATAAATTAGAAGACTACATCAATGATAAAAATGCTTGGCTAAATGCTGGTCCTGCTCCACAGGCAGTTTAGGGAATTTCCTAATTGGAGGAATGTTGTTTCCTACCCCTTTTTTTTTTATTGACATGAGTAACGAGTATCGTTATTATTATACACAAATATATATTTTAATTACTTTTTCGACATTTTAGAAACATTGTAAACCTTAGTTTTGTATAATTTAGCAGCATTATTTCAATTTTGTAAATGTGAGTACCATGGAGCCATATTTTAAGTAAATTATTATGTGTTTGACTTAAATGAGCATGGCGGTTGAGAGAATTGTCATGCTCACTCAAATGTCTCGCTGGTGGTGGCGCGTGTGTTGGGTCATTCGGCTCCCTCTAAAATGGTTGAGCTGAATGGTGCTGATTCACGCGTCATGTTCGTGAACGGGCGCTGTCAGTAGAGATTGGTCAACTCTTAACTGCCATGGTTTTTATCTTGATTATTTTTTATATTTTGTATTTCTAGATTACCTTCATTGTTTTCACATATAGAAGCAACAAAGTTTTTGTAAAAACCTGATTTTAAAAGAGTGTCCGTGGAGTTTCTTGCTCGTTCTTCTCCATAGAGACCTACCTACGTTTTGGAACGAGCAACTAGCTTCAACTTTCTGTCTAACTGACCGACTCCTTGACAATTCAAAAGTGCCTGTAAATGGTTTAATTGAAATAAATGCTTTGACTTTGACTTTGACTTTGTGTAGGTATGTGAATTTATATGTTTGCGGTTACAAACATATAAGCTCACATGATACAGGAGAAATTCCTACCGTGGGGTAAAGAAAAAAAAACAGAAAAAGTAATTAATAGGTACTTTTGTATTCCACCGAGAAATAAGAATAATAATTGCGAAGAGACTTTGGAACAACTTTATGGCGGTGACGACTGTGTTTCAACCGGAAATTTCCACCTTTGGGATAAGGCAACATTCAATTGAAATCTCTTGTAAATGACCTTCAAAAGAGCCTTTGGTCTAACTTTGGTCGACTATAAACTATGTTGCTCTAAAACAAACTTTGATTGTTTTTACAGTTACATGAGGAACAATACTATCCGCTGGAACCCATCGTCCGAGAGCCACAGCCTCAGCAAAATAGATTCAGGACAGGACAGCCAAGAGGACTTCACTCTGCGATCGGAAGTGTCCTCTCCACCTAATAGGCTGAACTAACCAACTAATCTACTGGTGAAAGCCTTCACCCGACCAATCCGCGTGATGCACGAGGTCCCCGAGAGACTAGATATTTTTTCGTGCATTAAGTCCGTCACATACGTAGTTGGGGTTAGGGTTGTCTAAGACCTGCTTGGTTGACGATCTCTTGGGGAGGCCTACGTTTAGCAGTGGACGGCAATAGGTCAGCCTATTGCCGTACACCAATTTTTTTTTTATTTTTTTTTTGTCGTCTATTATTACTAACCCAATGGATCTTTGTTGTCTGAATAAATGAAATTATATATATATATAGTATGTTAATATATATTATAATACGTATCATCATCATCATATAAATTTCATAGAATTTCGTTTCCCAGTAAATGTTCATATAATATTTGGTTCTTGTATTTTTTGGGGCGAGGCGGCCCGCGAGCTGAGGAGCACGTGGGTTTAATGCCCGCCGCCGCACAGTATGGGAATCTCGCAATCTAGGGGGATTTAAATCGAATTATAAATTTTAATAATTGATAATACAGTTATAACTTATTTATACCTAAGACCCTATTTGTCACAGCTACATATTAGAAATTCTTGTAGGGAGCTTAAATAAATAAATAAAAAATGTTAAAGTGAGTAGATAATAATCGTTGTACCCTTACAATACGAACAACAACATTACAGTGTCATCTTCACTTGAGATTACTGATCAAATTAACGTATAATCTTGTTTATTGTTTTTTTATTGTATTGTGTATATACTTCTTGGTAAGTTAGAGTGTATTTTATTTTAGTAATAGTTAAACATTGATCTAATAACATCAATTGAAAGCACAGTTAAATTAAGCATTTTTTTAAAATGATTTGCAAATCAAAAGGTGTACAAAAAAAAATGACAATGACATGATGATTTTTTTAATTTATAAATTAGAGTCTTAACTTTTGAGAGCAATTGATAAAACTTGCGATTTTTTGCGACCGTCATACATTTTTTTTGCGGTTTAAAGTATGACTGCCGAAATCAATTTTTTTTTTATATTTGGACCTCAATGCGATAAAGGAGAGAATTGATGTTAGTTTTGCTTTTAGAATAGGTAATTACTCTCAACTAAAATTTTCGGAAGGTGCTATAAATAAAATTAAGTTCTTTTTGAGGAGGTTATGTAACAAATTTAACGAACAATAGACAGGAAGCGGTAGACATCGTGAACGCTTTAAACAAGAATATAACTTGGTTGGATGAATTATTAAATTAATAATATAATAAATAATATATAATTAAATATAATAATAATAATAATTATAAGAGTATATAATTATATTATATATATAATAACTATTAATATATAATTAATAATTAAAAAAATATTAGTAAATTAAATAAATTTTAATAAAACTTTATTATCTATCAGTATTTTAGTCTTTTTATTTATTTGAATACCAATCGATATGATTTTTAACTTGTATCTTTTATTTAATTCAATTTGGAATTAAATTCCCCTAGATGGCGAGATTCCCACACTGTGTGCCGTGGCTGAGGCTGGCCGGCGTAGCCGAAGCCGCGGTGGTGAGCGTGAATACCATCTGCGACGATAAGGTTGCGTGGGCAACGCCGGAGCCGTGACAGAAACCATACCTGCTGCATGTTGCATGCTCGCTTGCATGATACATGCTTGCTTGCACGCTGCATGTTTGCTTGCACGCTGCAGACTTGCTTGCATGCTGCATGGTTGCTTGCACGCTGCATGCTTGCTTGCACGCTGCATGCTTGCTTGCACGCTGCATGCTTACTTGCACGCTGCATGCTTGCTTGCACGCTGCATGCTTGCTTGTATGCTGCATGGTTACTTGCACGCACGCGCAATAGGTTTGGTTAGAACTGAGACCCCCATTCTTGGTAATAATTTTTATATTAAATAAACAACATATGGGTAAAGAATATTTGATTTGTTATTCAATGATATGATTATTATAACATTAAACTTTATGTGAAACAAAAATCAACGATAAACATCTTCAAAGTAAGTATTCTGCGTATTGATTATTCTATGAAACGAAATGATAAGAAAAAATTATGTGAAACGAAATTCTATAAAACTATTAGCTATGAAACAACATACAACCATAAATTATATTATAACTAGCCACCACACGCGGTAGTTGTAATATAATATAACAGTATATTTTCGCCCTTATTAAGTCTGCGGTCGTTGTATGCTGCACGTATATATATTATAAAATTTGCAATATACAAGGTGGCCGGAACATTGACGTCCAAAAATTAAATTTATGTCCCTCGTATCCTGGGGTATCCGAATCACCCCTATGTATGTTCCGCGACTTTTCATAGTTTTCGAATTTTTGAGAATTTTCGACCTGATCAATCCAAAATTATTTTAAATTAAAAGTAGATAACTTTGTCGAGTTTTTTTTTATGCAATTTAATCTTCATGAGTAGTACTTTTATGCATAAAATAATCAGCGTCGTAACTGTGATGGAAGTTATGAAATAGTTGGTCTAAAGTGAAAAATATACATTCGTTAAATTACGACTTAAATTTTCAACATGAAATTAAAAATCTAAACAGGTGACTTCATGGTTTCTAAGTAGGGTTTAAGAATGCGCCAAACTCTCAGCTTACATAATCATTTAAAACGAGTAGTACTTAGTAGGGCTACTTTGTTTACAATCGGCGTTCAAAGACAGCGAGGTGCAAAAATTCTTAGAATTACCCATCTCATTAATACATTTTTTTTGCCCATTTTCCCGTTAATTAATGATAAGAACACTGAAAAATAACCAAAAAATCGTTTCAGAATGCTTTATCTCTAGACGGTAATCAGGGTCTGATGATGGAACTGGAAGATGGCCATAGGAACTCTGTAATAAAACAACATAACCCCATTTAGTTTGGGCTCGTATGATTCGTCTTGATGAGTACTTTGTCTTTAGATGGTATCCAAGGTCTGATGATGGAACTGAAAGGTGGCCATAGGAACTCCGTTATAAAACAACGTAACCCCATCTAGTTTGGGCTCGTATGATTCGTCCTGACGAGTACTTTGTCTCTAGATGGTATCTAGGCTCTGATGATGGAGTTAGAAGGTGGCCATAGAAACTGTGTAATGAAACGACATAACCCCATCTAGTTTGGGCTCGTATGATTCGTCTTGACGAGTCTTTGTCTCTAGATGGTATCCAGGGTCTGATGATGGAACTGGAAGGTGGCCATAGGAACTCTGTAATGAAACGACGCAACCTCATCGACTTAGGATTAGTTTGATTCGTCTCGACAAGTACTTTGTCTCTAGATGATATTCAGGGTCTGATGATGGAACTGGAAGGTGGCCATAGGAACTCTGTAATAAAACAACATAACTCCATCGAGTTTTAGCTTGTATGAATCATCTTGACGACTACTTTGTCTCTAGATGGTATTCAGGGTCTGATGATGGAACTGGAAGGTGGCCATAGAAACTCTGTAATGAAACGACGCAACCTCATCGACTTTGGATTAGTTTGATTCGTCTCGACAAGTACTTTGTCTCTAGATGATATTCAGGGTCTGATGATGGGCCATAGGAACTCTGTAATAAAACAACATAACTCCATCGAGTTTTAGCTCGTATGAATCGTCTTGACGAGTATACTTTGTCTCCAGATGGTATTCAGGGTCTGATGATCGAACTGGAAGGTGGCCATAGGAACTCTGTAATGAAACGACGCAATTCCATCAAATATGGGTTCATTTGATTCGTCTTGACGTGTACTTTGTCTTTAGATGGCATCCAGGGTCTGATGATGGAACCAGAAGGTGGCCATAGGAACTCTGTTATAAAACAACAAAACCCCATCTAGCATGGGCTCGTATGAATTATCTTGACGAGTACTTTGCCTCTAGATGGTATTCAGGGTCTGATGATGGAACTGAAAGGTGGCCATAGAAACTCTGTAATAAAACGACATAACCCCATCTAGTTTGGGTACTACAACGTTATATTTGTTCTTAGGTATAGTATAAGGTCGTGTCGGATTGTCGTCCCACCGGACTATGAGAGTGAGGGAAGAGGGAGTGCATCTGTGTTTGCGCACACACTTGTGCACTATAATATCTTCTGCGTACTTGGCTAATCTCCATTGAGATTGGCCGCCGTGACCGAAATCCGGTCGGAAGATTACATTACATTACATAAGGTTAAATAAGTTATGTATAACGTGTAATAATATTGTCTACAAAACAACAAACAGAACAAAGCCACCGAATTTCGAAACTGAAGTCAATGTGTGTTCTGTGCTAAAGTTATTTTTCACTTTTTAGTTTTTGAAGGCAGTTGTCTTTTTTGTAAAAAGCTTTTTTATTCATTAAAATTAAGTACAATATTAGTTAATAACTACACTGTCATATTAGGCCTGTAAAGATAGTTGTACGGATATAAATAAATTAATAAATTAATAAATAACTAAGTATGATTCGGTGGAAAAAGTGGCAAAAATTAGATTGTAATTTTATTTAGAGAGAATGTGCGTAGCAACTCGGTTTGGTATGTATGTACCATCCCCTTTACCATTGGTCTTCTGGATGTATACTTCGACTTTTAATAGTATTCAGTAATATGACACTTCAAAGAATTAAAATGTTTATCATACTAAAACTAATCGTGTTGGGGTAGTGAACAAATTGGAGTAAAAATAATTTCATTTAAATGAAACTTTAAATATTCGTATGTAAGATTGTGGGATATAAGAATAATTAATACCAAATTGTTAATAAAAGTAATTTCCTTTCTTTAATCATGTTATTTTACTTTTATAATTTTGTCATTTATTTTCTCTAGCAGCCCTAGACGTAGACGTCATTTTGACATTTTATCCACTGCGGGCTTTGGAACGAGTATCGAAATGGGTACGTTTGAACTAGGAGGTAAGTACAATATTGTTAGTCGATAACCTATTATAATGTTAGTAAAACAAAATATTTAACATAAACTAAATTTAAAGTGTCATTCAATTTTGTTCATGTCTTAAACCGCCGCCGTATTTTTTGTTTGACAAAATCTGGTAACCCTTCAACTGTCAAGTTACTGAATACAATAAAAAGTCGACAGTATAGGCAGTTTTTGTGGAATTTAAAACCGGGCGAGGGTCGTATTTTAGGAATAACAATAAACAATAACACCAGTTAGAAAAAAAAATTAAGATAGTTAAGTTTTATAAAAAGTAGATCAGAAACCGCACAGTGTAATAAAACTTATTGTTTACTTTTTAGTATTGGTGTCTTTTCTTATATAAAATATTTTTAACAACGTATTTCTCTATCTATAAGTTGGTACCTACTTTCAGCAGTGCTGACAATGTTTTGAGGTTCTAGGCCCTTGGACTATTACTAGGAGTATGCGCTTTAAGCTGTATGAACTGTTTGTCAATCTTAGTTATTTTAGTTAGTTAGTTATTACAAGTCATTTAAGTGTGTACGTATGTGTGTATTAATTATTTTATCAAGTCCGCCTCCGTACAGTGTTTTTTTACATTATTTGCATAAAGTTTTAATGAATAAATAATAAATATTAATGAGTATTATGATTTTAGTTGTGATTACAAATACCTACTACTTACTAACATTAGGTAAATAAGTACCTATATATTTTTATTTTACTAACACAAATGTGAGTGGAATTGCGGAATGATGTTTTAAATATATAATTAGTAATAGAAAATACTTTTTTTAGAAAGACAACCTTCTTCAAGAACCTATGTTCTGTTTTGTTTTGTATTGCCACCGACTTCCGAATCTAAAGTCAATATGTGTTCTGTGCTAAAGTTATTTAATAGTTTTATAGTTTTTAGTCTTTTCCTTTAAAACTGGTTTTTATTTTCCGTTTTCAGTACCTTCTTATCATCAAATCCATTACGCAACGGCAACACAGTTAAAACAGAGATTGAAAGTCCTCAGGGGCTATCAAGTTTATTATTAATGCACTTGTTCGCAGTAAGCTTAAGGCTAGTGCATGTGTCTAGAACCCGTACAAACAGAAGTACACTCTTATGTTAGAGAAGGTGCAAAAAGCTTCATCATCATCATGTCAACC
This sequence comes from Charanyca ferruginea, assembly GCA_947361185.1. NCBI lineage: Eukaryota > Metazoa > Arthropoda > Insecta > Lepidoptera > Noctuidae > Charanyca > Charanyca ferruginea. Next base: position 19,785,560 of record OX376070.1, on the reverse strand, counting down.
TTTAGACGCCCACTGCTGGGCATAGGTCTCCCCAAAATCGGGGGTTCAGCCGTAATCGCCATGCTTGGCCGATGCAATGTTGGCGATCGCAGTAGGTGTTATGGTACTCAGAAAGAACGCTGCTGCCCATCCTCTGGTCAATATTTCTCTGTCGTCTTCTACGACACTCCACGGGTAGAAATGGGGTGGTGCTATTCGCGGCACCACACGACGGAAAAAAGCTTACCCTAAGGTATAATTATGTACAGACGCATATATTAATACTATCCGTTTAATATACCTCACGAACTTTCTTTTAGGCTGTTTTAGGTTATAATTCGCTTGAGGTACTGTTCATGGGTCTCCGCGTTGATTGGTTTTTAAAAAAGGAAAGAATATTTACTGGAACAAGGACACTTTAATATTTTATAATTTACGAGGGAAGACCCATAGGCAGACCCGTCCGCTTTAGAGTTCTAACGTAGACTAACTATTCTCACGATCTTATGCAGCTACTGTTATCTGTCAGCGCCTGCTAGGCGCTGATTCATCTTTAACCCTTGCAAAGCCAGGGTATAACACCTCCCCCCTGAGAAATAACTTCGGGGTGACTTTGAAGTTATGTGCAAGAATTAATTATTTATAGACTAAACTCTAGTTCTAATGGTTGGTAAGGGAACCGCCTCAACGTCGGCATTACTGTTTTCGGGGTTGCTGTCGCAAGAGGGTTGTGACCTTAAAGACAAGGGTATTTCTAGTAGGGTTCTACTGCCGGGTCGGATACATTTATAGATTCTTAAACACAAATACAATAGTATAAAGATTACAACTAACAAGGTTACAACGGAATAATGTGTCCCATACCTTACTATGTGTGGACTATCAAGGGCGTTATCTATGTTATGTAATTGTTTTACAAAAATCTGTTTATTTAATTTCAAATCATCTAAGTCGGTAGTTAATAGTTTTATAGGGGCCACATTACTGATTGATTGGTTTAACTTGAGCGCATTACAGCAGGTGTCATTTATTAAGTTAAAATCAGGAAAACCAATAGGTGCAGAAATATTGGTAGTTATGTATTTCGATATAAGGTTAGCACCTTTACAATAACCTATGCAGTTTATAGGGACTGTGAGTATACCAGTGCCTAAAACTTGTACTTCAAGTAGTTTGGAATTTCGACATTCAATAGAGACCATGTTGGACTCTGACTGTACATAGATCCACTTATTATTTTCTATAGATTTCCACATATCTAAACTACCATAAATAAACTTGGTTTCACAATATTTTGGAATTTCACTTATCACTTTGGACATGAATTCACTTTCACAAATGGGTCTGATGTCTGTCGCATAAACAGTTGTTACGTCACACAGACGTTTTCCTGGGGTGATTATTTCACACGCTTTCAAATCATTAAGAGTGCAGTACTGTGTTTTGTCTTTGGTCATTGCAATATATTTAAAACTAGGTAAGATCAAACTAAAACTGTATGGTTTAGTGTAATTATGCGGTGTTGGCAGAGCAATAGTATGGAACAATACATATTCTTTTAAAGAAACTAAGGGAATTTGTACCTAATATAAAAAATATCTTATTGTTAGTATTAAAACTAATTATCCTAGAAACATTTAACATAATATGAATAGAACTTATATCTAACTTAATAGGCAGTTCCAAGTCATTTGGCAAATGTTGGTAGTTATCGGCAAGCTCTTTAAACAGTTGTTGTGGTGTTATCATCGAAGGATGTAAAACATTCCGATAACTAAATAAGATAGCATTCGTGATGTCTTCTAGTTGGAAAGATAGAGTTAAAATGGACACTTCTAGATTGTTAAGTATAAGGTCAAATTCGGTTTTTTCCGTTATTACAGTAGTTATATTAGCAAAGCTTGCGGAGAGCTTGTCGATAGCTTTGTTTAAATTGATTTCGTTAATTTTAATTTTAGTAACACTGTTATTGAATGATGTAATTGATGTGACGCTGAGTAAAATGTTTTCTTTCATTAATGAAACCAATTTGTTTTCGTTATTTTGTAATACATTTATGGCGTCATCGTACCTGAGACCATCGTTTTCATCCAAATTGCCAAATATTTGTTTTATTACGTTGCCTAGTCCACTTATCCATGCACGTTTTGGTCGTTTTTCTAGCATGTGGGAGATAGATGTATATTCTTTATGCATATCAGTAAATCGAGCTATCAAAGGTTCTATTATGTTGTCACAGGTATTATTTATAAGGCTAATTCTTTTACATAGTTGCTCAGTAGTATCTAAAGCTGATTTTATGTTTGCTATGTGCGGACCAAAGTGTGAAAGGTCAAAAGGCATTATAACGTTTAATTGTCCACTATTTATTCTTAGTGTGCCGAGATGGTCAAAGTAAAGGCCGGGGCTTGATTTTATCTGCTCAACATAATAATCCTGATGGCTCCGAGCCTGACTTGGAGTTCTGCAAGTAATAAATCTACGTTAATGAATATGAATACTTGAAGATTAATTAAATCAATCTTTCTAATACCTAATAATTTTATACTTAACCTACTATTATATACCTACTTATTTTATTCTAACTAATGTGTACCGGTAGTGTCTGCCGGTTTTATCTGATCGACGTGATGCGTAACATGGCGCCGATTTATGAGTAAAGTAAGTGTGTTATTACTGTTAACCTTGACTACCTTGTAAGGACCCTTCCACAGTGGGGAGAGAGCCTTACGTAATCTTAAGTGGTTTTTAATATATACGAATTCACCGACTTTGTAGGTGACGCGACGACTACGGCTATCGTAGTAAGACTTTGAGGTTTCTTTAGATTTCCTCGTGAAATCTAGTGCTTTCTCGCGGGAGAATTTTAATCGGTTTTGTAACATTCTGACGTAGTCAGGGTATGTAGTCCCTAAAGATTCAGTGTATATGGAATTAGGGATGAGTGGCTTATTTCCGAACATTAGTTCGTAAGGTGTAAAGTTAGTTGTCGAATGGACGGCAGTATTATAAGCAAGCATAGCTGTATAAACATACCGAGGCCAATTAGATTGTTCTGTGTTAATATATGATTTCAGGTATTCCTTAAGGGTCGAATGACTTCGTTCCAGGGCACCCTGAGTTTGCGGGTGGTATGGAGAGGACCACAAATTCTTAATTTTTAGGAATTCGCAAGTTCTTTTAAAAAGCTCTGCCGTGAAATTGGTACCTTGGTCGGTAAGGATTGATTTAGGTATACCAAATATAGATATATAGTGAAGTAGACATTCACTTGTTTCTTCTGCTGTAGTACTACGAATCGGATATGCGGAAGAAAACTTGGTTAAGTCATCTTGGACAGTTAATATAAATTTTAACCTTGCGGGCCCGGCTTCTGGTAGTGGACCTACGACGTCCAGAGCTATCCGTTGGCATGGTATAGCTGAGGAACTAGTTATTAGCATCGGGGCTCGGTTAATTTTACGAAGTGCTTTGTTTTCCTGACATGATTTGCACTGCTTTACATATAGTTCTATATCACTACGCATTCCTTTCCAATAATACGTCTGTTTTATCCTATTATACATTCGAGCAGAGCCAAGATGGCCTGCGATTGGGATATCGTGATTATCATGCAGAATCTTTTTATATTTCCGTTAAAACAGGATATAAGATGCTGTTGTGATATAATATTAACCTTGATTCGTGTGTCATGGAAAAGGTAAGTAAGTATATTATATATTTTTATATATGAATGTTTTTCAAACGGATTTTTCAAATCGGATATACCGATTTCGTTAACATTTCCAAATATTACTAATTCATTTCTTATTCTTTTCAGGGTTTCGAAGATTTCCGGATAAGACGCTTCATCGAAGTGATGTGAACCTTAGTAAATAACAGGTAGTATGTTTTATTATTTAGTTCGATTTTCAAGAATGAGAAAAGTTCTTTTTCAGTTTCATGTGTACTTGTGTTAGTTTCAGGGTCAACTAAGATATCTTGGATATACAGATTAGACTCGTCTAGATCAATAGATGTGGGAATGAATATAACTTTCGCGGACATATCATAAGGCTTTCATTATTATGTTCTTCTATTTCAGTATTGAAAACATTAGCTTTATTAGATATACATTTTAAGAATGTTTGATAAATTATCGATAGATATATCTGGAGATGCACTTGTAGACGGTCAAGGACCTAGGGTTAGGCTGATGATTAGAAGCTATTGCTTCGTCTATTATAGGATCGGGTAATATAGCTGCCTCGTTTTCAATTTCCTCTCTTAGGACATCTGGGACGTTTGAAGGTAAGTTTACATCGGATAATGGCGAGATGTCTTCAGTTGAGCTAGGGAATATCTGTGTTGATGTCCAAGCGGAGTTGAGGTCTACCGGTAAGTTCACCTGATCTCGATCAGACTCTTGCGTGGACCCTCTATCAGTGAGAGGTCTAGAAGATGTAGGATTTGTTTGTTGGATTGGGTTTACGGGATACCGGGATAAAGCATCAGCATTAGCATTAATTTTCCCCTTTTTGTATTGGATATCATATTCGAATTCTTCAAGTTTTAAACGCCAGCGGACAAGTCTTGAACCAGGATCTTTGCAGTTAAATAACCACTGAAGTGGTTTATGGTCTGTAAGAATCTTGAACCGTTGGCCATACAGGTACGGTCTAAATATTTGGGTGCCGAAAATAATGGCAAGACATTCTTTTTCTGTAACACTGTAGTTACATTCCGCTTTATTAAGCGTGCGGGATGCATAAGCAATAGGACGATCTTGTCCTACAGGACCCTGAGATAGAGATTGCAGATATCGCATGATTTGAGGCGTCGCATGTTAAAAGAAAGGGTTGCGTAAAGTCAGGATACGCAAGAATAGGGGCAGAAACGAGCCTGGATTTCAAGGACTCAAAAGCGAGTTGTTGTTCGTTCTGCCTTTTGAACTGGATGTCCTTTTTTAATAGGGAAGTTAACGGGTTTAGCCAGTTTGGAAAAGTTAGGTATAAACCTTCGATAGTAGGATACTAGGCCAAGAAAAGACTTAATGTCTTTTGGAGATTGGGGGACTGGATATTCGGTTACAGCACGAACCTTATCAGGGTTCGGTTTGACGCCGTCTTCGCTAATAATATGGCCTAGATAAGCGACTTCTTTGCGCAAAAATTCGCATTTATCAGGCTGGAGTTTTAAGTTAAAGTTACGGAGTCTTTCAAAGACAGCTTTTAGGTTATCGATATGCGATTTTAGATCATAGGAATAGATTACGATATCATCAAGGTATACAAAGCATCTTGTGCCTTGTAATCCGGTAAGGCAATTGTTCATTAGCCTTTGGAATGTAGAGGGTGCATTTTTTAGTCCAAATGGCATCCTAGTTAATTGGAAATGACCCTGAGGGACCGAGAATGCTGTTTTAGGAGCATCGTGAGGAGATATAAGGATTTGGTGGAAACCGGATGTCAAATCTAAAGTGCTAAAATATTTACTGCTTCCTAGTTGATCAAGGATTTCAGAAATTTGCGGGATTGGATATGTTTCACCGATAGTGACGTCATTTAATTTTCTGTAATCGATCACGATTCTCCATTTACGTTGACCTTGGGAGTCTGCTTTTTTAGGGACTATCCAAATTGGCGAGCTCCAAGGCGAGGATGATGGTTCAATAATGTTTTGGTTCAACATTTTACTAATTTGGGTATCGACCTCCCTTTTGTGGCATTCAGGAAATCGATAGGACTTAGTATGAATAGGGATGTCACTACTTGTTTTGATTTGATGATTAATAGCTGTAGTGTGTGTTAACTGATCGTTAGGCAAGTGGAATACGTCTGAATATTGGGAGCAAACTTCTGTAAGGGCTTCGGATTCCTCCGAGTTTAAATGATCAGTTCGTAGTGAATTTAACACGTCGGTAGTTCGGTTGGATGTCTCTTGGATATTCGTGTTGACTTGATAAGCAGTGTTTAAAGGTTTAATAATAAGCTTTAGATTAGGATCAATTTTAATGTGGGATAATGAGGTATTAGCTATCGTTAAATTAACTCGATTGTTATCTTTTACTTTCACGATACAATTGGATATAAGGACGCATTTAGACAAGTGTTGATCTATGATAATTCCTTCCTTTAGATCAGTGTCTTGTACTGAACATTCGATTACTGTTTCAGTACGTGGCGGAATAACATAAAAAGGATCGAAGAAATGTAATTTCATTTCAGATTTTCCTAGTTTAAGGGTATCGGAAGTGTAATCAATTTTACACCCAAAAGAAGTGAGGAAATCTGATCCAATGATGCCGTCATAGGGTAGGCTTATGTCTTTGATAACATGGAATTTAAATGGGATAATATTTTTATCGTCTATGTTTAATTTTAATTGAAAATGACCCTCGGTTGGAGTTGGTTCGTCTCCTGGGTCTATGCCCTTAAGTTTGATAGGTTCCTTGACCAATTTTTGAGGGTTCATGATACTGGATTGTTTCAGTAAACATATGACGGAACCGGAGTCCACTAATAAGGATAAGGGAATATCTGAAACTTGTGAGTATACCAATATATGTGGTAAAAACCTTTTGGATATATCTAAGTTGATTTCATACACTTTAGTGTTAGTCTTGTTGGACATTGGCAAGACTGTCGGAGATTTGTTTACGGGACTGTCTGTTTGGGGCTGGTTACCCTGTTGCGTAGTCCTGGTGGGATTGACGGTAAGGTCGTCAGTTTGGGGCTGGTTACCCTGTCGGTTAACCTTACGTGAAATTGGATTAGGGCTGTCAGTTTGGGGCTGGTTACCCTGTTGTATAGTCCTGGATATATTGACAGTAAGGTCGTCAGTTTGGGGCTGGTTACCCTGTCGGTTGGTCTTACATGGAATTGGATTAGAACTGGGGCTGGTTACCCTGTTGCATAGTCCTGGATGAATAGACGGTAAGGTCGTCAGTTTGGGGCTGGTTACCCTGTCGGTTGACCTTACGTGGATTTTGTTGATGGGTGCCGACAGTTATGCTTCGTCTCGTGTGGCACCCTCGCGAGACTCCTGGTCGTTTAAATCGTTGGAGTCGTAGGACGGAAGATCGTTATCAAAGTTATCATAGTCGGGAGTTTCACGGACATGATTTACTTTATTATTGTTATTTTTTTGGACATAATTATTCGGTTTCGATTGATATTTGTTATTGTAAAACTCGCGTTTTTTACAGTTTTGGATTTCGTGACCAGCTGTTTTACAATAACGACAAAACAAGGTATCATTTTTATTTGAATTCGCATTTGGTGTAGTGTACTGTACATTAGGGTTTGGTTTTGAAGGCCCTGGTCTAGATTTGTTATTATTATTAGCAAACCTCTGTTCGGCCTGTGGACGTTTATACAGGCTCTGTTGAATGCGCTCCTCTGAAATAGCTAGATTAATAGCTTCATTTAAAGTTTTAGGAGATCTACATCTCACAATGTTCGATAGGCGGGGATGTAGCCCCATAAGGAAATGATGGAGGGCTAAGTCTTCCATAGCCGCAGTACGGCCAGACAACTCCTTTGCTTTAGTATTGGAAAAGGATATTTCAGTTAATAATTGTGAGAGGTAGGTCTCTACGCGAAGCGAAAATTGGCTAACGTTTTCTTGCGGATTTTGCCTGCTTTCCTGAAGATCAGTAAGCAGATGAGCGTAATGTTTGCGTTCACAAAATTGAGTTTTTAGGAATTCTCTAAGTTGTTCCCAGGATGTGAATTCTTTTATTGAACAGGCAACTTCCGCTTTTCCATGCAACTGACTGAGGATATATTTAAAAAGGATTGGCCTTTGCGATTCTGAAGCAAGGTCGTATGCGTTGTTACAATTGATGATAAATGAGTTGACGGTTTCCCTACTGCCGTCGTATGATTTTATGAATTTGAACAAGGTATTTAAGTCTAAATCTGCCATTGTGCTAAGTGCGACGGTAGCCCTCGTAATTCTAGGAGAGCTGATAGGGGACTTCTTTGTATCACCGCGTTCTTCTGAACTTGGAATATCAATAGTTAATTTACTATCCTCTGCTTTAAGGATTTTGGGCATAATTCAAATATTAAAACATAAATAGAAGAAAACGAGTCGCAAGTAAATTCAAATCTTACAACTTACAGTAAATAACAATGTTTAACTAACTTATTCGACTTATACAATCGCATAACTTTGTATTGGATATTAAATAATTGCTCAGCCTTAGATTAATCAGTAATGACCAAAGACTCACAGTACGAGTAATGCGTAGGCGACGGATGTTATGGCTTGCAGGAACATTCCGATGCGATAAGGTACTTCTTGTAGCCGGAGTTATAACCGTCGGATGTTGAACGGTTAATTGTTTGGCGTTGACCTTGATCTTGGATGTAGATTCGGGAACCCCGCAACACGGCACGACGCGACGAGGGACGACGAGACTCGATGCGGCACGACACTCGGGATTTTACGGTAAGTATTTGTTGTTATGTTTTCTTCACAGGATTTTACAGGATACAGCTTATAATTACGCGCACTTCTATGACGTAAGGATAGTTCGAGAGCTTCACAGGATTCAACAGGATACAGTTTATAATTACACACGCTTTGATGACGTAAGTATAGTTCGAGAGCTTCACAGGATTCAATAGGATACGGTTTTTACACGCTTGAATGAATTAAAGATAGTTCGAGCACTTCAGGGATTGTCCAGGATACACTTTCACTCGTTAAGGATATTCGGTAGGTTTTGTAAGTGCACTTACACTAAACACTGAATTTCAGGATATTTATTTATGATGTTATTTGAGTTACGTTTTAAGGACACTGGGGATTTTCGATCCCACCGCTGCCACCAATTGTTATGGGTCTCCGCGTTGATTGGTTTTTAAAAAAGGAAAGAATATTTACTGGAACAAGGACACTTTAATTATTTTATAATTTACGAGGAAGACCCATAGGCAGACCCGTCCGCTTTAGAGTTCTAACGTAGACTAACTATTCTCACGATCTTATGCAGCTACTGTTATCTGTCAGCGCCTGCTAGGCGCTGATTCATCTTTAACCCTTGCAAAGCCAGGGTATAACAGTACGAAGAAAAAATAACCAAATAGTTAGTGCAAAATTATGCGTGGAAAAATGGATGCTCCCGAACTGCATGGCGAACTTGTGCAATTGTTTTCCCCTGCTAAATACCACCGTAATAAGAGGCATACATTGTGTGCCATCCCCGTAAGGCGTACAGTCGCCCGTGCCCAGTCGCCAATCCCACGTGTTCAGTCTCTTAAGATCTTTTAACAGTAGGCCGATTCTGTAAAATTCAAACAACAACTCGCATCTCACATCGCTATTCACTCTCACTTCGCATAAGGTTCAAAATTACCTTAATAAATTATTTTGACACTTTGAATCGGGTTCGAGTGTGAAGTGAGCGTCGAAGTGACGGGGAAATTACCTTACAGAATGTCACTTCTTACGTCATCTCATACTTTATCTGTCAAAATCTCTCTGTTAATTTAGTTCAACTTACTGACACGCTCGCAAGGGTGGCGCTAGTGTAAATTCGAATTATCAACCGAGTTTTTAGAACGCCAATCAAGAAACTCACAGCGGATTCATATTCGAAGTTTAGAATGAGGTCTTACAGAATCACACCACAGAAGAAAACTTAGAAGTTGTTGAAATGAAATGCTAGATTGTTTAAAAGCTCACTAATGCCCGGTTTCTAAGGTACTTTTATCGGTAGTTTATCTATTAATTAGCGCTATTGGTTCAATAACTTGTGAAATGGCGTTTCTGAACACCGTAATGTAAGAAAACATCTGTTTAAACTAAAGTTAACTTGACTGACCAATATTAGCCGTTTATCAGTTCCATAGCTGATTAACGTTTCATGTCATAGCAAACTACATCAATCATTAAGGGTGTAAGTGTATAAAATTGCGGAAACTTCGCAGAAATTTAGGTAATTTAAATTGTAATGATAACACTCGCTGCTGAAGCTTAGAGACATACTCTTTACTCTATCTCGTCCAGAAATACTGCAGCAGCTCCTGCTCAATACTTTAATGGCGCGTCAAGTGATGAGTGATGAAGTCCTGGATATCTTTTACATTCAAGAAATGACTCAGTGAGGGGCAACAGGTCTTCTGGATTTGACGATAACGGTAGGTATGGGTGGCTGAAAATTTAAAATGTCTTTGAATTAAAACTGAGATAAGCTCCTTGTATATTAAATTACAATTAAATCATTAAAAACAACGCCTAATAAAATTATTCTTTTTTGGATCGTAGCACAAATAGTTGCCTAACGGTAAGTACATTTGCATCTTTGTATAATTGTGTGGTTGGATACATAGAGTGCTTCTTTGACATCACTTTAAGTACTACTATTTGTGCTCGTTCCAACTTGAGAAACATTGTCCGAGCAGCACCTCCCCATACTGTGATGCAATAAGTGATAAATAACGGACTGGCAGATAGCTATATAAACCATTCTAATAGTTTTGACATCAGGGGTGTGATTCTGTAAGACCTCATTCTAAACTACGAATCTGAATCCGCTGTGAGTTTCTTGATTGACGTTCTAAAAACTCGGTTGATAATTCGAATTTACACTAGCGCCACCATTGCGAGCGTGTCAGCAAGTTGAACTAAATTGACAGGGAGATTTTGACAGATAATTTATGAGATGACGTAAGAAGTGGCATTCTGAAAGGTAATTTCCCCGCTCTTCGACGTTCACTTCGCACTCGAACCCGATTCAAAGTGTCAAATATATCTTGGCCATTATGAACCTTATGCGAAGTGAGAGTAAATAGCGATGTGAGATGCGAGTTGTTGTTTAAGCTGGTTGAATACATAAATCATTCTTCTAACTCTTGTATTTCTAATGAGTGTTCTCATAATGAATACGTAAAGTTCATCAGAGTATGATTTGGAAGTACTAGAGTTTTGTTTTAATTTAATATCTGTACTCAGAAACTATATAATATAATATGTGGGGACATTTTCACACACGGCCATCTGACCCCAAACTAGGGAGACCCTGTACTATGGGTGTCAGACAGCTGATATACATACACAAATACATTTTTTTTTTGTAAATTCATACATATATAGATAAACAACACCCAGACACAAGGCAAACACAAGTGCTCATCACACAAACGTTTACCCTGGGCGGGAATCGAACCCGCAACACGCTGCGCAGCAGTCGATCTCGCAGCCGCTGCGCCAACCGTGTCGTCAAGATTACTTACAAGATGTAGGATAAATATTTTCGAAATGTTTACGGATGAAGAATTTAAATTAAAATTCGCTTTAACAGGGTTAAAACACTTATTTACCCTCGGAAAACGACAAATTAAAAGAATACAATTAATTTTATACGCTCTCTCTATAGCCGTCTAGCGATAGGTACTGTAACACTTATGCTACACTTGTACCTTGTACGAACTATTGTAGGACTACGCTACGTTAAATGAAAGGTACGAATAACTTGTAGAAGATTATATTAATAAGATTAACGAGAGGTAAGATTTACACGACCTTCGCTCTTAGTCGAGCCGTCGGTCCCCCTGACATAACATGTCATAGTATGAAAGCTATATTCTACATAATCCAAATAATATATTCTAAAGCATCCAGTAGGTTCTAACCATAGATTAAATAGTTATGGCTTCATTACATAAAGCCTCGTTGGCGGGCAAGTCTCTACATCAGCTACGCCCCCTTCATGAATAAAAGGGACTAGTAGCTTTTATTCATGTACTGAACATTCTGGACACCAACACTAGTCTACTACTCAACAAAAATAATTGACTAAATAACCTAATTCCTACCTAATCCTATCGGAAGGTCCCTACTCTAAAGAGGGAAATTACAATGAGGACGTCTCTGTAGAGATGGTTTAATCCATGACGCATGGGGTAATCAACTAAAAGAATTAACGAACAACAAATACGCTCATGCCATCATGTCCAAACCCCACTCTACCAAAACCCTCTCGAAAAGGTTAGAGTGCATCCCGCTAAACAAAATGATATGGTCAAATCCATATCTTCCATTCTTGGTGACCTATATTTCTTCCTATACGAGGTTTACAATTAAATGAGAAAAGACTAAACTCGAAACAAACTTTGATCACTTAATAAACCATGCGTGTCATCGACAGCTTACGCAGAGATTATACTCTGTTAGCGTAATTGGCTACGTCAGTGAACGAGGCCTGTAGGAGTCCTACGCTAACTACATCAAACAATCTACTAAGTAAAAAAAAAGAATAAGTTACACGCTTTTGTACTTCAAGAAATGTGGGCACCATTCACCCATCGTACTTCAGCTCGCAGTGAATATGAAAATACAAAAAAAAACACGCATTATTATCATGTCGAAATATTTCTAATCACATACATAACAATACACCTAGCATCAACTGTCCATCATGACAGACCTAAATAACCATGGCAACTATGCTGTATAACATCCAATAATTAATAAAATGACAAATAATACACAACCTAGAATTATTATAAACAAGAAGTTTCAATTCAATCGCATCCGTAAAAACTATTATTATACAAAACTGTTTAGAGCTAGGCATAAAAATTAAAATAAAATCATCTTTAAAAAATTGACAATAATAAAATTTACCTAAAGGAGAGTTCATACTACCGAATATTTTCTTCATCAAAGCTAGTCGTAATAAATTATTTTTAACCGACTTCGATGGAATGAGGTTCTCAGTTCGACCTATATATGTATTAATATATTTTATTTTTATTTTCCTATGCTTCGAAATTAATAAGGATTTAAATTTACTCCGTTTTATATATTTATTTATTACAGCGGGTTGCGGAACCATATTATATAACTTCACATCACGCGTGACCTTACTATTCGCTTTATCAAAACTTTGGCTGTCCGAACCACCATTATACACAATATCTCGCGAGGACTCGACAACAATATTCTCTGGTAACACAATTTGGTTAACCGGAGCACCATCATAATCCATTCGCGACAACTCGACGAAAACATTTTCTTCCACCTCAACGAATGCCTCAACATTCGTCTTGCATTCTACTATCACCAAGTTCTCTTCTAGAACGTCAGTGACAACACTATCTTGTACCTGCTGGTACAAAACATTAACTACTTCTTCTTCTTTCGGCACCTCGACATCAGGTTGCTCTGAAAGATTTCTACTTAATAAAATAATCGGACCGGACTGACCCGATTCATCCTTCTCTTCCTCGTGTTCTAGAGGGGACGAGACCGACTCCTGTGCCTCATTTTCATCTAGGCTGCTCTCTGGACAGCTAGACACAGCAACCACATCTTTTTCAACACTGCCTGCTTGGCAGCCATCTTTTTCATTTCTCTGGGAAAATGAACCATTAATATCCACAGACTTAACTTCTTTCGCCGATTCTACTACTGGAATTACGGCTTGCTGCTGTAAGAGTTGCCGCTTCCTTCTAGCGGGCCAATCATTAGCGAATTCTTCCCTTAACTTATCGCAAGTCTCCTCGAAAGACATGCCATACTTGAAGAAAAGTCGGTAGTAGGCGTGTGCAGTACTCTTCACAAAACAACCCAGAAGTACTGGATAACCGGCTTCCTCCCATTCCTTGCGCTGTGCAACCACTTTAAACTGTTCGAGGAAATCATCGAACTCCAAACCCTGAATACCATAATAATAGGGCATATCTTCCCCAGGGAAATAATCACGATCATGGCGATACATCGTGGTTTATAATAACACTTAATAAATTGATACAGATACTTCTCTGTTCTTCTTTTAGGCGATGCAAGAAAAATCGCTCGTCTGCAGTGCACTTTATAATATAGACCGATTATACGTACAATTCTTCGCTGCTATACCAGCGTAATCATCAATCTGGCCCTCTTAATAGGCCTTCCAGCTACTTCTGCTGGAATATTAAACGCTCTGGGGGCGAGCACTCGCTTTTCGCATCTGAAAAAAAATCTTTTACCCGGCGCCTGTCGCCAATTTGTAACACTTATGCTACACTTGTACCTTGTACGAACTATTGTAGGACTACGCTACGTTAAATGAAAGGTACGAATAACTTGTAGAAGATTATATTAATAAGATTAACGAGAGGTAAGATTTACACGACCTTCGCTCTTAGTCGAGCCGTCGGTCCCCCTGACATAACATGTCATAGTATGAAAGCTATATTCTACATAATTCAAATAATATATTCTAAAGCATCCAGTAGGTTCTAACCATAGATTAAATAGTTATGGCTTCATTACATAAAGCCTCGTTGGCGGGCAAGTCTCTACAGTACCTACGGAAGTAGTAGTTAATTAGTTTGATAGTTTTTTAAGTAGTTTGTTTCATATTCAGATACGCTGTGATAGTTATCGGACGTTTATCTGGTGTTCCTACAACTTTATTGAATAATAATAATAGCTAATACGAATGTATTTGGAAACTTTAGAAACCGAGCACTAGTGAAGAAAAAATATCGTAATCGTTTCAGAAATGTGAAAATATTCACTTGTAGTCGTAGTATTATAGGGGTACTTATATCTTGTCGTAGTAGTATGTACAATATGTTCGGTTTTGCACAAACATAGAGAGGCGGAGGGGGAGGGGGTAGTTTGCTCTATTTTTAGATATAACTTATATTTAATAACTTATTCAACACTAGCGACCCAACCCAGCTTCGCACGGGCCTATAGCCTTCCTCGATAAATGGACCATCCAACACAAACAAACAAACAAACTCTTCAGCTTTATAATATTAGTTTAGATGTTAATTCTAAACGAACTTTATTGGCGTTCCATACAAAGTTCTTCTTCTTGTCTTTCTTCTCGGTCAACAGTTCACGTACATCATCTGGCAGTTTCCAGCGATGATCACTCATGGCCGGAACCTTCCTTGAACAATCGTTCAAGACGGATTACGGATTGTACGTGATTTGTGAACGAGTCGATCGCGCCCGTCGTGTGTGCGACTGTCCCAAATGGTTGGGAATAGCGACCAAGTGAGGCAACGTGGTTGATTGTAGGCTTTCGTTTACCTACTTTCCTTTAGTCAGTTACAATTTGGGTCGGAGAGGGCTGGCTATGGTCAGAGGGACCTGAACGGAGAGCTAGTTCTAATATCACTGGACGGTGGTTGGAAATAAGCTCGTGTAGCGTCTCTATAGATTGCAACAGAGGTTCACATTTTTTTTTTATTTATCTTTATCTTTATTTCAGACAAGACGTCCATAAAGGATGTCAACAATATCTGCCTAATTTAGTACAGAAGGTACACTTAGTAGCATAAAATACACTAGATTACACTAAATAATATTGCACTCTTAAATTATTCATATAGTTGCCCGGGGACGAGAATTAAATAACTTTTATCGTAATAAAAAGGACGCCATTTTAGCACTCTATCATATAATCACCTTATTTATTAAGAAAAAACTATCAAGTTTCTTCTTTCTTCTGTCAAACGCAGAAATGAACGGAATGACATGAGTGAAGTGTCAACAAAAACAAAACTAAATGATATTTACGAAATGTCAACCCGAGTAACAACCAAGTAAAACGTATTACAGGTCATTAGGTTATATTTTAATAATTAGCTAAAAATGATTTATGGATAAAAGTACAATTATTTTCGAATTCTTCTATTTTTACTCTACACTTTGATGCACGTATACCTCGAGGCACATATTTGGGCAAAGTTGTACGGGATTTTGTTGACCTCCTTTTTACACAGATAGTGTTCGTAGAATTGTTAGTAGTACACACATAAATAAAAATAAAAAAGGTGTTCGTAATTTTTTAGTAAACAAACACGGAACCACAATTATAAACAGTTACTTCCTATTTCTGAGCAGGTATACACCTGCCCAGTGCACAACAAATGGACCGTCGATTTTACCTGCTAACGTTCTGAGGACAGTGTAGGTGCTACCACTGTCACAGACCCTGCTCATCATCGATGCAGTTCTTTTCCTAATAATGGAGAAGAAATCATCGATGGAAGCAGCCGCAAACACTGCGGAAGCACTGCAGTACCGGGGTTTTCCCAACACTGCCCTCAGAGCGTCATTGTACTGAACACGAATTGAGAAGCGCTAGCGCGTTGGGATCGTGGGGGATACGATACGAGTGGGAGTCATCGGCGCGATGACGACAAAATAAGATAGGCTGCCGACACGCACTCCACCGGTTAATTTTTTAATTTTCCTGTTTTAGATCGAAGACTTTGTATTAAATGCCCAGCTACGGCGGATTCATTCAAATGATTCGTCATAACTCATTTATCCTTCTTCATAAGCACACGCAACATGTTGTTCATCATATTGAACATATTGTTGGTACTTACGACGAGTATCAACGCAAATACAATCGACTCTACTTTTAAAGGAAATCTGACCAGTGGTTTTCAGAAACATTTAAAAAATATCAACAAATGTTGTCCAGCGGGGAAATATGTGAGAGAAAACAGATCATGTGTAGAATACCACAAGACGTTTACTTTTTCCAACATAAATGTATATGACAAAGAATTGAAGTACATAGGAAAATCAGTTGAAGATGTGTTTGATTTAGTACCGAACAAATTTCAAGACTCATCCTTTAAGAACGAAGCCCTGAACGTCATTTTGTTGGGATTCAACGTATACGTTACTGAGGTGAGTGTTTTATTTTATTTATTGGGGAAAATAAACAGTTACACATTACATATTACAAGTATAATACACTAGTAGTATTACTTTATTTATTTAACAGAGAAAAAAAGGAATCTGTAGAAATTATATTATATTAAAGCCCGTCACATACGTGGCTATAATATATATTAATATACGTCAGACGTAGCTATAATCAAGGCATCTATCAGCTATAATATATATTTTTACTACGTCATCAAATTATGTGGACAGATAGCAAGGCATATTAATATAAATTTCAAAAATGTGAAACAAACAACGATCGCAGACGTAATAAGGGCGAAAATATATTATTATATTATAGCTACCGTGTGTGGTGTGGTGGCTAGCTATAATATATATTATAGCTACGTATGTGACGGCCTAGGCGCCCGCCTGTCATGTACGAGGTCAGGGGCGCCGACTCCTAGGTGCTCGGGGGCTCTAGCACCCATGAGAAATAAACAGTGACTGCCGAGCACCCCTGAGTAAAGACATCAAGAAACACGCCCGCCTGTCATGTACGAGGTCAGGGGCGCCGACTCCATGGGTGCTCGGGGGCTCTAGCACCCATGAGAAATAAACAGTGACTGCCGAGCACCCCTGAGTAAAGACATCAAGAAACAGACCAGTAATCGCCTTTTAGGGATGGATGGAATGGACGTTCTTTCATTACCTGCCAGACGACCCGTTTAGCGTAGTGGTTTAGAGCGCTGGTTGAGACGCAAGGGTCGCGAGTTCGTTTCCCGCACCAACACAAATGTTTGTTGATGAAACAGATATTTGTGTTGGGTCTGGGTGTTTGTGGCACTTCGCTGTTCCTGGTTTCCATAGTACAAGGGAAAACCTTAGTTTGGGACCAGGACAATGTATGTGATGTTGTCTCAATTTATTATTATTTATTAACGATGCGGGTAACGGATGCCAGTTAATCGGTTATCAAAATGTTTGTTTTTCGATGCGCTATGCCGATGACGTTCGTTTTTCGCCACTTTTTCGAGTCACCAAATGAGCATGAGGAGCACTCATGAGGTTTTCTAAAAGCCGGCGCCCCTGCACAAGGTCACAAAGTACGTAAGACTGCGTCGCGCCTGAGCAAAGAGACCGCTTAGAACAAACCGCCATTTTTACCACGCACACATTTGACATTACGTTTATAGGCATTCTCAAGCAGTTTCAAGCAGACTTCAGACTCGACTGTCACGTGTTGTCTAAATGAATAAGTGAGAGACATTGACATTTCACGACGAACGAGAAAATGTTGTTATAAAAAATTACAAAGAATTCCAACCAGTGTCAATTAAATTTCATATTGTCACAAATAGAACCTACAGAGTCAATACAGTAGCAGCCCTAGTGAGTCTGGCAAGTTTAGATAATTATTTTTTAAGAAGGCGGAAGCGGTCCTTCTGTACCCTCTATATT